>OY987301.1:10012500-12412500 GCA_963920635.1 Pseudeuparius sepicola | reverse complement strand
AAAAAGTACGATTAAAATCAGTACCGAACGCAGTAAACCAATTTTCTTGAGATTTTCGTTGTTGTTCTGACATTTGGCAACATCGCGTCCAAAAGTCTCGAAAAATTGCTTTACTTACATCAGAGTTGTTCTCTGCTTACATCCTTCGGATTCTTCTGATTTGAACTACTGCACCTAGTAAAAATTATCGAAATACCGTAAAATTTTGGTAAAGCATTTTGATGCAGCTGGTCATTTTCTAGACAGTATTTAGTATTTTATGACTAGATTATTTTACCAATCTAGTGTTCTATTGTTCTTTCAATTTTTTGTTAATGAAAGGTATTATCTATCGTATTTAGAAAGAGAATTTAACAACTACAAATAATTTTGTGTTTAGGAGGAATTTGACAACCAAACTTATTAAATAAATTAACTACAAATATTATAAATGTTTTACCTTTACGAAAAGGTGATTTCAAAAAATAAAAAAGTTGCCACAACCAGGATTTGAACTCGGACCTCTCGCAACCAAAGCGATAATCATGCCACTAAAAGACTATTGTGCTTCCATATTTTAAATTTAATTACCATTCTTAAAAGTTGAAATATATTTAATAGCTTATTTATTGTATTACTAGATATTTAACGATCAAAACCAAAACTGAAATTGTATCTTCTAGTCCTAGGTATATTAAATATTTGGGACTGTGAAGAAGTTATTGGGTTAACTATCAGTTTTATCTACCACAGTATTGGTTTGGTAACTAGGGCATAACTAAGACAGAGGATTTTAGCGCAAATACCAGAACCTAGTGGTATTATCGTATGTAATATCACAAGCGCGGGAAATTTTATCAATAATTTTTTCGAAAGCTCTATTTTGCCTAGAAAGATCACGAGTATAAATTGGTGTTTTATTTTATCTCTGAAAATAAAAGCCCAATTTGTATGAGTGGTTTTACTAATGGGCAAAATAGCGCTTGAGAATAAAATTATTTAGAAAAATTTCCGGCAAGAGTGGTATTTGTCTAGATTATTTCACGAATACGATTTAATAATTTCTGTATTGATTTTTTCTATGTTTACATTTCCAAAGTGACTCATTTTGAAAGAGTTTATTGACAGCTTCGACTGTAGCGTCCGAGTAAACAAACATAACGCTTGGATATCCAAGGCAGATGCGATTATACCTACTCCCTGTTGGCATTGGTTTATTTTCTGAATGTGTCCTAAATTTAAAGGGAGATGGAGGTCTAATAACAAGAATTTAGCAATGTAAAAGTTATATAAATGCATTTATACAATGCTTAATAATACCACAACATAATTTATAAGCTGCATAATTTAGAACAGTATAAAAAACACCAATTTTAAGAAGTTGTTTGTATCGAACAGATTCGCGGTTGCTAAGCAACGAAGTGATAATTGCACAAGTGATATTACCGCTTTGCTTTTGCACAAGTGCAATTATCGCTAGCAGAGGCATATGATTGGTTGGATTTTTATGGAAGGAGCTACCTTATTGGATGCAAGCAGTATGAGGGAAATTATCGCTGAAATCATCACCTGATTGGTTAATATTTCAAAAATTATGTCATTTAATTTTTTCATATGGGCAGGCGTTGAATTCTCACTAAAATGTAAGCCGGAATACTGATAATTAACCTTAATTAACCCAACGAGAATTGAATAGGTAGCCAGTGTAAACTAACCCTTATTTCCCTGGTTTCAGGTCAAACCTGTGTGCACATGGCAGCGATCCACGGGCAGGTGGACGTGCTGCGGCATCTCGTCTGGTACGGGGCCGACGTCAACGCCCGCGAAGGCCTGCAGGGCTACACCGCCCTTCATTACGCGGTGGAACAGCGCGACGAACAAATGATCCATTTCCTTTTGAACGAGTGCCGGCAGATCAACCCCACGGCGACCACATATGGGGGGCGTTCCGTCTTACAACTGAGGTTACCGACATCGACGTCCGTCAGGCAGGCGCTGAGGAGTCGGGGTGTGCCCTCGCCGATGTCGAGCGACGACGAGAGCGAGGATGACAGTGACGAAGAGGTATGCAGGGCTATTAGGGTAGGCTGGACCATCACTATATTAAAGGCATGTGCATAGCTCTGTTGCAAGCGATCGACACTGGCGCCCTACAACGAAAAAAATCATTCATAATGAGTCTTGGCTTAAGAAGTTATTCTCTATCGAAAATAACGTAATTTGGGCAAATATCAATGGCTAAATATCTAACATAACATTTTTCGTTACCACAAGTGATACCTAGTTATATAAATGTCATATAAAGGTTGCGGGTTTTATATGAAAGGAACCAGTTATCACCTCCAGTAATTGGAGTTTATAAGGGTTATATAATTTCAATATAGGCACTAGGGTTATAATTAAGTGGTGTAAATGTTTCCAACACCATTTTATAGCACTTGGAATGACCGTTACTACTAGATATATAACATGTTTGTATAAGAATTTGCAATACCTATATTATAAAACTATGATTTCCCGAGTTATATAACAGCATTCCTAATTACTTCTATAAAACCCTGGAGCTAATTGTGTTTTACTGAACACATTATATACCTTTTGGTTGCCAATTGCGTACCAAAATAACCTTTATAGGCTTTTACAACTTTTAGTGATATAAATTACTCTTATACAAATATGTTTTCATTATTAAGCACTTATTATTGTTGATACCTGCATGATGTAGAGCATTATATTAAAAAACGAATGAAAAATGTATAACAGGAGGAGAGTAAAAATAAGTGAAGTATGTGTTGTTAATGAGAAGAAATTGTTTAAAACTGTGTAAAAGTGAAACGGGTTAAAATAAATTGAAAATCATTGTCGATCTATCCACCGGTATAAATGAGCCCCATGCGCTAGTGACACATACCTATATTAAAAACAATAGTATATTACACACCGAGGTGGGAAGTGTTTCATTACTGTCGAGAGATTAAATAGTTTACTTTATCTCGAGACAGTAATGAAACACGTCACCGAGGTTTGTATACTATTTTATTTGCAACCATCGATATTTTGCATTTCAAAATTTTATCTCCGTTTACTTCCCGCCCTCCTGGGTGGAAAGTAAACTTTCCACCCGAGCCATGGACTGCGGTTCAAACCAAAAGGTACCAAATACTCTTGCTTGCTTTTTAGACTCGCTTTTCTCAGAAAATGTATGGAAATATGCCATGTGAACTTGTCAAATTATAGGGACATAACAAACAAATATTTTATTTTATTTTGAATATTAACTACGTTGTAACAGACATATTTGCATGTTTTTATTTTATAAAAGATTCTGCAACAATGGTGTTTTAACTAAAACCACCGTGTAAATTTGTTTCGTCGTGTAGCGCCAGTGGCGATCGCTTGAAACAGCGCTATGCACAGGTCTTTAATATAGTGTTGGTCCAGCTCTAATAAAACCAAAAATATTTATTGGGATAAGCATGGTGTCTGCTGAGATCTGTCAAAGTTTTTTCTCAGAACAAAGACAATATTGCCGATATTCACCGACACATTAAATATTGTGTTTATCTTCCAGTCTCACCGAAGGATTTCTTGTTATAACATATATATTTTTTTTGTTGCAGTCTCCATACGAAAACCAGCACAGCATTTTCGGTGGCAAGCTAGTGAACGCCAGCGCCTAATTTGAGAAAAAAACACTCAAATAAAAATCTGAAACGAAGTTCAGTAGAGAGGGAGAGCCGAAAAAGGCTGGCTGACGAGATGAGCGGCCCACAAGACGCGAGAAACAGGAGGAAATTTGCCAAATAACAGTAACTGTGATTATTTATCCATTTTTTTCATCACCAAACCACGGCATCTCGAACTATCGCCAGTGGCTGCAGTATGAACAATGAAGACATACGAAATGATTTTCGCTACACATGGACGGAACCGAAAAGAATCTAATTTATATCTGTACATAAGTTCTAACAATCATCAGTTGTATCTATGTGTAGTCGGAAAGGTGCTGTTTGTACTCGTGAGTTTGATCACGAATGGAGATAAATATTGTGGATATATGCAATCATAATGTTTATTCCTTGTTTATAAAGAGGATAGTTTACCATATCTGACAAGTCTGTAAGTAGTAACCAGTCTCTTTATGAACAAGTGTCTATTTTAATTTGTGTATGGTACATAAGTGAAAATCTTAGACAAATCAATTTGTTATTATATGTATAGATACTTTTAGTTTTAATACTTATCCTAACTTCAGATCAGGAGATACATTTTTGTGTATATATTATTAATTTGTATCCTATTAAATTCAGTTTTAGTTGATGTTATGCCACATTATATGTAATAATAAATACTGTAAGCCACGTATAATATTTATTTCTTATTTCTCTTCATATTTATTATTTATATAATAAGGTGTCGCTACCATTTGCCCCCTATTGCGTGGAAAGGGAATTACCTCGAGGCGCGTACAAAAACCGGGCAATACAATTTTCCACAGCTTAGAGCTCCATCGTGGAGTACAGCTTAAGTCTGTTAGATGGCGGCGGCAAAAGACATTCGGCCAGTGATTGTAGTATTGAGAACTGAGAAGATATCCATCGAATTGATAAGTACAATGGAAGTCGTACAGGTACCACTTTCATTGTTGTTTGGGGCAGCCAACTCTAGAGAGAGATAGGTTTCAAATGGCAATGAGTAAGACAAGGGCGCCTAATGAACGTGTCAGCTGATTCAGGCAAAGGAGGTATATAGGGATGTTGCATATTAATGGGGAATTTAATGGGCATGTTCCGTAATTCTCTTTATTGTATGATCTGTATTCCGAAATTCGGGGCTTGTTTGTAGGAATGAGAATTTGTCTATGTAACCACAATTATGTAAATATTGTACAGAAAAAAGTAGGGAATTGATTAAAAAACATTACCTACATGACAATTTTATGTACCTGGAAGTAAATTGAGACAAATAAAATACAAATTCCAAAATAAAAGTTTATCTTAAAATAAAGGCGACAAAATATCTAGGATAAGGTATACATTTTCAACTTTAATTATTTATCTTAACTGATTTATTAATTTTAAATTTCAATTTAATAGGAAAAGCATGTAAGACAGGTAGCTTTTACATATTTTTATATAATTTTTAATGTTGAGGCATCTAACAAAAAGAATTACAAATAATTATCTTATTAAAGGGACCAGAACCTCAAGATTAATTCCATCTTTGACTACGAAGATCTAGGTTCATTAGCACAATATTTTGCCAGTTTTTCCCTTGATAAAGCTTCTATCAAGACTTAGAAAATAAAAAACTGTAGTAATTACATACTTTTTATGTCTGCGCTGCCCAAAATTCTCTATGAAATTGCTCTCAATAAATTGTTGACTACAAATGCAAGTACCTAAATACTTGTAGACAGTATAAAATTTTTCCTTTTTATTGCTGCAATCCACTTGTCTCTAATATCACCTTATCTCTTGGAAAACTGCAAAGTTATTAGCAAAGATTTTTAAGACTTTGGTACATCCAAATACAACACAGGAGTTGACCCTCTTTTTTGTCATTTACAACAGAGAGAATATAGCCACATAGCTAAATTAAATTTTCTCTCCGATCTAAAAATAATATTAAACCAAACACCAACTAAGAAAACTCAACGCCGTTTTATACGAAACTGCCACCACGACACGAACTCAAATCAAATATAAATAATACAATAATTACTCGTATTGGGACTTGGGACAGAAGGAAAATGACGTTTGACAACGGAACTCGTTTGAAGCACAGGACACAAAAATATAAAGTTAGGACAAACACCTCTTTTGTGTTATGTGGTTTTTGCCGGAATCAGCTGATTTATTTACTATTTCACTTACTCAAGTTTGGCTGCCAGTTTCTCTCTCTACACTCCTTCCATCTACTTGTCAATTCAATGAAGATATCCGACCGCTGTGTATTCAAGAAAATAAGCTGCGAGCTCCATGTGTACTGATTAAAATGCTAGTAATCACGGCTACATGTTACTTTAATGCAACGTTCTTGACTCCTTACACAGTAAAACCAGAGAACATTGTTCTCTGGTATATCTACTCTTGAGAAATCATCCGCAAATTCAATGACCTTGACGCCATATTGGGGGAATAGAAGTCAGAGGTGTATTTGGGAAAATCAATTCAAAAAGAAATACAGAGTAGTATTAGTAAAGTATATAGTATGTGGTAAGCACAAGCAGCTTTGACTCCTTCCTGGGATTCTTTATTTAAAGATACTAGTACAAAGCACAATTTACAAAAAGCACACTCCACGGCACTGTAATATCTCTCATACAGCCAAAAAGAAACTGCCCAATTGCCCCGACACTGCATCCATTTGACAGAATCTATTCCCAAATGGCGGCTGCGCGAACAGGTGCGCAGAATTTTCCCGCAATGGGGAGAATTACTAAAGAACGGTAGACGCAACCGTTCTTAAGTAATACTGCTGGTTGTTTTATCTGCTATTTTTTAATCTGTGCTTGTTCTTAATATTTTATATTTTTTATAACCTATATATTTTGTGAATATTAGCCCCGTTCTGTGAGAAAATAGGAAGATACCGTTGACTGACGTATTTATAACATAGAAATGGAATAGGATTTCTCTGATTTATAAAGACTTCTCATCTCACGGCTATAGTTTTATGTCCTGGAAAACAGATGGCTCTGATGGCTAACAATGTATTCTGCATCCTTCCTTGTTCTCTGATTGTATTTTATCTCCGGAAAGCGCATGGTGAGCCAAAAATGTGTCAAGAGTCAAGAGTGTCAGACGGTCAGACCTCAGACGTTTTATAATAGACGTGACAGCCGTGACTGTGGCCGTGCCGTGAGCAGTCCATATGAGCACTATGAGCAGTCTTTAATAATATATTAGTCAACAAAGATGAAGATACTCTTTAGATTATTTTACATGCTTTAGATCTGATTTCTAATTGTATAAAAAGTGCAAAGAATCTTTTCTAGCTTTTGGGCAATATCGAGAACGAGAACACAGGCAGGAAGTAGATCAGTTTTATATATATTTATAGGAATGCTAGCAAGCTGCTCTTTGAGAATTGTTAGTAAGTGTGAAGTATTATACTATTTATTCCTACCTATGCCCCAAGGCCCGCAAGTAGGAAATATTTCAGTTGTAATATAGCTTCCAGACTATCATCAGTTGCAGTTCCATTAGCAAATTTTACAATGAATCTAGAAAGTAGCCCTAAACTCCAACCAGTGGAAGGAATTACACTGGCGGAAGTAGTGAAGAGATTGGAGGAAATTGCACCCTTAAAATTAGCAGAACCTTGGGATAATGTCGGTCTCTTAATAGAACCAAAACCCGATCTTCTCGTGAAGAATATTATGCTTACAATTGACATTGATGAAGATTCTTTGAAGACTGCCAAAGAAAACAATGCTCAGTTAATAATTGCATACCATCCTCTTATATTTAGAGGCATTAAATGTTTGACACAAAGGTAATAGATTTTAATATTTTATATTTTAATTTCATAATTTTTTTAGCATATCAAAAGATCGAGTGATACTAAACTTAATACAAAACAATATATCGGTGTTTTCCCCTCACACCTCCTGGGATGCTATGAAAAATGGCGTGAATGATTGGCTGATATCTCATTTGAACCCCAAAGAATCTCGCCCCATTTTAACCAATGCAGAAAACGCGAGTATCGGAATGGGCAGAATCGCAACATTGTCAGGACCGCTTACAATAAGTGAAGTAGTCAGCAGGACAAGCAAACACTGTGGGGATATTGACGCAAGAGTAGGATTCGCAAAAAATTGTGACAAAAGTACTAAAATTAACACAGTCGCAGTTTGCGCTGGTTCTGGAGGTTCAGTACTAAAAGACGTAAAGGCAGATCTTTATCTGACTGGTGAGATGTCTCATCACGAGGTTCTTGATGCTACTCAAAATAACATAAATGTATTTTTAACGAACCACAGCAACTCTGAACGCGGCTTCCTAAAACATTTTGTAAAGCATTTTAAGGTTAGTGATAAGGTTAATCTTTTTGTCGAAGAAGGGGCCAAGGATCCCTTAAGACCAATGTATGTACTTTAAAAATAAAATTTTCAATAAAAGAAATGTTTATTTTAATCCTCTATATTACAAAAACTATTTGATATTTTGCTACATTAAAACCTATGTGGCCGGATAGGTCTATCCACATCGAACAATACTGGATCTTCAAGGTAACAAGGTTCTTTGAAGTATGTTGCCATAAGGCCAGCACTCTGTGCCTTTCGAATTTCACTTTCTACTAATTCCTGTTGTGTTTTACACAGGCCTGTAATGTGACGACCATATATTTGTCCAGTGTAAGGAGACTGAAACTGTGACAAAAGTTTAACGTTTTTATAGTCAACTTGTACACTGTGCTTGCAGAGAATACATTTTTGCTTCTCCTTTTCGAATGGATTTTCCATGTCAAATTCGGGTTCATCTAATGTGTTCCCAGATTTTGTTGTGCATGTCCTTATGATCTTTGGAGCCCTACCTGTAATAGAAAATGTATTAAGCAATAGTAAAGCATGTACCTATTAGTAATTATTATTAATTTAACATTACTTGAAGTCAAAATTCTCCGTAACAACCCAGACATTATCACGAGTAAATTAATATTATCCGGAAATAGGGATTTAAAAAATAAATTCGGAAATTTTGAGCACAGAACAGGTTAGGTTATTATTCATAGATAAAGGATTTATATGTTATTATTGTCGTTGTTCCATTAAGGTACTTCCTCAATGTGTTGTTCATTCGTCTTATTGGATTCGGTAACCAGAACCATTATCCATGCTCATCTCATAAACAGTGAGGACCTTCATTTTATTATTCGGGGAATAAAGTGGCGTGCAGTGCCCAGTGCACGTCTGACTTATGTCGTAATACTTTATCCCCTTCGGTATTATCCTATTCTTGTGGAATCGTAGTAAAAAATAATTGTTCAGATAATACTTCAGATCTTGATTGTGTAGGTATTTTCTCTTATGTGAGATTGAAATGTTATTTTCCACGTCTATTCCAGGCTAATATTTGCATATTTGGACTCTATAGCTCTTATCTGGGAGCCCTCTCTCGCTTGCTACCACGAGGAATACGGAATACGGGACAAGACACGTACACGTGGACACCGCCATTTTATCGTCGGCTAACCGAATTAACGATCCGCATACCGCGACAGACGAGAAAGGGCAGAGCTCAGAAAAATAAAAAAAAATTTCTGAGGGGCAGAGCAAGGTTAGGAGGGCAGAGGAATTAAGAGGATGGTTAGGTTAGGTCATGTCAAGGTCATTGAATCAGAGAAATGGAGTAGGGAGAACGCGCTTTGACCCCAGAAAAGGACGGATTTTTCTGGGCTTTGACCTTTTGCGCATCCTACTTCCAGGAAAATTTAATGGCCACCATATTGTCCTCACTTTGACGTTTGCAGTTTGTTCTCAGAGGTAGTTTCAGCAGAAAAATGGTCAGTGTTTTTGGAAAATGTCGTGTGCAGTACCAAGCTCTAAGAATTATAAGTCTAGGAGACCTCCGGGAGTATCATTTTTTCGGTAAGTTTAGTAAAAATAATCCCCGAAATTGTGGGCACCATAGGCGCGCATCTGTATTTTGTTCAAAACATTTTGCTGCTGATGCCTTTACTGTGCATCGTGGCGAACGAGGACAAAGACCTCTAAAGCAGTCTGCAGTGCCACGTCTGTTAACAATGATATGCCCATGGATGAAGTTGGTTTAATCTGGACCAACACTAACATAGTGTTGGTCCCTGTATGACACGAAAAGTGACAGTTATTCGTGTTAAAACGAATAACTGTCACTTTCCGTGTCATACAGGGCCTCTAGTCCAGGTTTAATATGGCCGCCACTTTTATTAGGCAGTTCGGGCAGCTTGTAGTGTATTCTCCCTACTCCATTTCTCTGCATTGAATTTGCGGATGTTTTCTCAAGAGAAAGATAAACTGCTTGTTTTATATGCTCTGATTGTGGAGTAGTATTCCTGAATTGTGGCACTACTTATTAATTCGATGACGGAAACCCTGGAAGGATTAGGTTTGCATTTAGGGCGATCCTAGGTCTGTTTCAACATCAGTTTTGAACCGGTTCTCAGCGATCTATAATAGTTGGTTGAAATTTTCCAAGGTCTAGAACAATTGTGGTAGTATGGGGGGAGGTGCTATAACATTACTTTGTCGCATATAGCAAACGGATTCAGGGGGTGTGGCTAAATCTGTGATCAATAGGGCTGACACGCCAGGGTCTGATTAAACAGTATTCCTAGTAAAATTATAAAAAATGTAAAAAAACGAAAACTAACAACGACGAAATTAAAAGCTGGGTTTAGTCAGTCAAATACATACCTAGAGTAGTTATAAATGTAATATTTTTCTTTTCATAAAGTACCAAAGTGGATATTATAAATTATATTGATACGGCTCTGTCTATTGTTTACATTACCTGTGAATTTCTTTTTGCCCACTTTAGAATTGCTACTGCAACAACGTACAGCACATGACATATTTATTTCCAGAGGTCAATAGCTCGCAATAACAAGGAAAACTGCACTTTTAGCCACTTTTAATGCACTTTTAGCACTGAGTCAACAAATTGACGTTGTTCTGGTAATCTATGACGTAGGTGAACCCGTTTTGGGTCACGTGACAACATCTCCCCCCATACTACCTCAATGTCTAGAACAGAGAAATGGATTTCTCTGGTCTAGAAAAGACCTTGGAAATTTTCTGCATTCTGATTCGCTAGAACTGGTTCAGAAGTGTTTTTGGAACAAAGCTGTTTTTGGCGATTAGGTCAAGTTTAGTTATAGGAAGGTTAGGACCTCAGACTAATGAATAAAGGGGACGAATTTGTTTACAAATTTAAGTGAATTGTTGACAGGTAGTTATTTATTACTATCCCCATGTTTACAAATATTGGTCCTTTACTGACCTGCCCGAAACATGTTGTCACATTTAAGAGTAACAATAACTAGGAATATCATAAATAAAACCGGCAATTTCTTTAGTAGATGCATTGAACGTAAAATTACCCCCACTTATAAAATTCAGGCGGAACAGTAAAGTAAAACAAAACCTTTTCGTGTTCAAGAAAGATTATGTAGGTGTTTTATTATTGACAAAATGGTTTTAGTAGAGAACACCCATTGCTTTTCGCACTAATCGGCAACGTTGCGGCAGTTTGACAGGGACCAAAGTTAGCGCTTGCTCAAATTGTTTGTTTTCCATTTTGTTTGTTTTGGTTTGTGCTTCGGTATTTGCTTAGTTTTACCAGAAAACAAACGCTAAAATCGAGTTTTTCGTGCGGTTCCAAGTTTAAAAATGGTAAAAAGGTGCATAAAGTGTAAGTGTCTTTCCTCTAAAGTGAAAAAAGAGAATATTTCGTTCCATAGGTAGTGTTTGTAAATACATTTATCTCTTTCACAAAGTGAGAGGGTTCAGCTTACTGTTTACATCTGTATAACGACGCTATAATGCGGTGTCCTCTTTATTCATTAGTCTGAGGTTAGGACATTCGACGACTTGGAAGGGAAGGGGGGGTGAGAGAGGCAAAGGGGCAAAGGCCGCAATTTAAGTTGGTAGCATTTACACGTGAATTGGCGATATAAATACTAACCTTGGATTAGGTATAAAATCGTCTGAACCTTTGTGTTAATTTAACCCTCCCTAATCTGTGGTTAATTTATTGAGTGTAGTGATGGCCGACACCGCCGTTATCCTGTTTATTGAAAAAATTGCTATTTTAAGCAAATCAATTTGTTATGTTAGTTAGTGCAAAAACACAAATAAATCGAAATCGACAACCTACTTCATCTCGATATTCAGACACCACCACAAAACATAAAAATAGAAAGTTAGGTTATGTCTGAATAGTGGCAAGAGGGTTATTTATTTTTATTCGAAAATATTTTATAATGCTATCAAATATTATACCAAAACTACGCACCACGATAAAAACACCTCAGAAATGCTATTCCACAGCAGTTGTTACCACAAACAATATCGAAACCTCTTTGCAACCACGTAACTTAAAATTCCCCCCAAAGTACCAGAAACCCAGGCAAGTATGGGTCGAAAACATGGATACAATAGATGAAAGAAAGGTGGGGTTACTAGATTTACACCCTTCAGTATTTGCTGCAAACCCTAGAATTGATTTAATTCATCAGAACGCCCGATGGCAAACCCTGTACCGATTCGTTAGTTTTGCGCATACGAAATCAAGATTCGAGGTTAGAGGTGGCGGAAGGAAGCCTTGGCCCCAAAAGGGTACCCTACATGGAACATTTTAAGTATGTTTTATGTTAGTTAATGTTAATATCTTTTAGGTTTGGGAAGAGCTAGGCATGGTTCAATAAGATCGCCATTATTCAAAGGTGGTGGCGTAATTCATGGCCCGAAATCTCCTACACCCCATTTTTATATGTTGCCATTTTATATACGTGTGCACGGGTTGGTTAGTATGTTGTCTGTCAAACTAGCACAAGACGACTTACATATTGTAGATAGTTTAGAAATACCAACTGACGAAAAGTCATACATGGAAGAGTTGGCTAAAAGTAGAAATTGGGGGCCTTCAGTTCTGTTTATTGACGAGTAAGTGATTTAGTTGTGTGTGTAATTTGACTGATTTCGAAATGATATTTACAGGATTGACATTATGCCAAGAAATATAACAGCGGCCACAGATGAAATCAAACACTTCAATTTGATGCCTGCGTACGGTTTAAACGTTTACTCAATGTTAAAGCATGATACGCTAGTTTTAACAAAGCCTGCAGTAGAATTAATTGAAGATAAATTGTTGACTCATTTACATAAAAATCATACAACTGGTGTCACGGCAAAATATAAAGTTGATCAGGTTTAGTTGTATGCTGTAATTGTTAATAATAAAGTAAATATATTAAAATACTTTGATGTATCAATCATTACACAAAGGTTCATATTTGATATCAAACTATTTAATAGGTAATTCTATTCTATAAATATCAAGTTCTTTTTTTGCAAAATTGCAGGATGCTTTCTTAGAACAAATCAATTAGTATCTAAATACTGACAACCCACTGTTAACTGATAAATGAAAATAGGAAATTATAAAAAATAGATTTATTGCCTACACTTTCTACAACAGAGATCTAATAATTATACTTCACTAAAGTTGAGACAGTTATAAATATATAATTATTGATAATTACAATAATAATCATCATAAGATTCTAATAACATTTATTCATTCACTATGGCCTGTAGTCTGTTTCTGTAATCTGCTGAAAGTCCCTATAAAGCTGAGGAGGAATCTTCTCGAAATAATTTCCTAGACATCTTAATCATAGTTTTCCATCGAATAGTAATAATTGATAATAATAATAAATATTCTCACAACACAAAATAACATGCAATAGCAATCAATATGTTACAAGTATATTTTTTTACTTCTTTTACCTTCTGTCACAATAATCTTGTTGTGGGTCCAATAAGGATCCAATCATCGAGTGAAATATCTATAATAGTAAGAGCAATATCTGTCAAATCTGACATATACAATTTGCCCTAGTGATTAGAATATCGTAACAGACAATGAAATGAAAATTACATTGTCGATTGATATTTTTTTTATTTATTATTTTTTATTATTTTTGAGGAAATTATTATTAGCAATTTTTTTACCTTTACCTATTATATTTAAAATCACCTAGTTTTAGTAATTAGAAGGACTAATTAATACCTCTGCCAGTGCAGATTATTTTTTAGTTTAAAAAGCTATTCAGTATAGTAGTTTCAGCAGGTTACAGAACATGGTAAAAGCATTTTGTATATAATTATTTTATAAAATGAATCGTTCGTTTTGCTTATAGTAAAAGTACATTAAATGTGTTTATTATACCTCAGTTTGAGCAAAATCAAATTTCGATATTATGTAAAAAGAATCTATGTAATGTGATGCTGAAAATGAGGTACCTATAGAATATTTATATAGAATAATAAGAATAATTATTAAATAACATTATTTTACAACTAAATCTTTGTATTAGTAAATAATTGTAAAAGTTACTTATCTACATTATTTAATTAGTGCGTACTTGATTTATGATAAAAATTCATAAAAGTGTCTAAAATGATAAAAGTTAATATAAGTTTAAAATAATTTAACAAAACAAATGTTAAAATGGCAAAACAACTCACAGTAAAAATTTTCTTAAAAATGACTAGCATGTTATATCTATTTCGTTTAATATAAAAGTGTAATTCCTTAATTTACTTTATAAGTAGGTACTCTTATAAGTATAAAAGTATAAATCGTTCGAGACCACAATTTCTGAGGTATTGCCAGTTCCGAAAAAATTAAATGATCACTTTCAGTGATGCGACGGAACACCTTTTGATCATTCGATGGAGTGAATTTGAATAAAATTAAATTGAAGCAAAACTACATCACTGTAGATCTCAGGTAAGCTTCGTAGATGGCTCTGTTTCGTTTATAATGCTTTTTTATCGTAGACAGTGGCTTTGGGTATAAGTCAAACACTCCTATGTTTATTAAAAAGTCACCGTACTTTGTTTTAATTATGTTCTTCATTTTTAGGTCATCACTAAAAAGAGTTCAAAGTCAAAATCAAATTTCTAAACAAAGCATAAGTATGGTATAATGTAGAGTTCCGGAATTGGAAGAGCTAATGCAATCTGTGTCAAATCAAAAACCACCAATTCGTATGTGTACCTACAGGATGACACACTACTACTTTTTTTCGTAATTAATTTCAGGGGTTCACTAGTACGGAAAATATCCACTGATCAGAAATTTAAAACTACTTTCTGTGTTTAGCCTGAAGTGACATTAAGTTTCTATTTTAAATGCTCCAAATTAATTTACTTCTGATCACATACAGTGTGTCCCCAGATTGAGTTCACATAAGGTGTAAATAACAAAAAAAATTCGAGTTGAAATTTGATCTTCTGGGGATGAGCACTGCTTGGTTTGAACCAAATATGACATAATTTAAGTTTCGAAAAATCATGCATGCCTTGGAAATGATAAAAAAACTAATTTTACACATCAGTAAAGTGCCCTTTTCGTAGGTTTTATAACAAAAGGTTATTAGGGAAACTTGTTCAGAATGAAAAACCGAGTAGGTTTGCGAAATTTCGAAAGTCTAGGTCTACTTTGATTTTTGGCATTTTCCCACTTCTTAATAACATTTTGTCGTAAAACCTACAAAAAAGGGTACTTTACTCGTGAAAAATTAGTTTATTGTATATCATCTTGTATAATTTTTAAGGCATACGGCAATTTTAAAGTAAAATTATGCCATAAATTAGTTTCAAACCAAGCAAGGCTGATCCCCAGAAGCTCAAATTTCAACTCGGGGGACATACTGTATATTAACATTAGTATTTGCTTAAAAAATGGGCCACCTAGAACAATTTCTATTTTATCAATTCCCTAAAATGCCCATGAAAACACCAAAACAAGGTAACAGATGTGAATACAATGCCATGGAAATGTTTAAATGATTTATTTCGGCCTGTTTGACGATATCAAGTCAGCTATCTCAGAAACATATGTATGTATGAGGACTTTATTCAAGTTCTGATTTCATACAAAATAATAAACTTACAGATTTCACATCTTTACTAATCCATACGTGTTTCCCAACCCAGCTGACTTGATATCAGAAATCCTCATATACAGGGTGATTCAGTTTTAATCTGCAACACTTCAACAGGTGATAGAAAACCAAAAAATAACTGCACTTTCTTCTATAAACTATATCATTTTAAGGCCTTATAAAAAAGTTACAGGGTGTTAAAGTTGCAAGAAATATGTGGAATTTATTGAATATTTTACAAACTAGTTGAGATATTTAAGTAATATTTGGTACACATTATAACGGCATGGGTTAGCATAAAACCTGTTAATATCAAAGATCTTGAACAACCAGTGGCGTAGAAATGGGTAAATAGTATAATTTATTTTAGAAAAAAAAAATAGAACCACCTTGTATAGTAATAAAATGTATTCAAATTCTTATGTAAATTTTTATTGTAAACAATTATTGTTCTCTTAGCATTTTTTTCATATGTGTCATGGTTTCATAGCAAATTTGATTTTTTCGTATTATTTCGGGGTACTTCTGAAAAATTAACTTAAAACTTTTCTCCATCAGTAACACTTAAAGTAGAAAAAATGTGTTTGCTACCTGAAATAAAGTAATTTTTTCCAATAAACTCACCTATTTAAGGCTATACTTTTGAAGATACAGGGTCTAAAACATTTAGGGAAGATACAATTAATGTTACGCTCTTTATCTTGAAAAGTAAAACCTTGAATGGGTAAGTTTATTGGGAAAAGTTACTGTATTTATAGTAAAAAACACATTTTTTCTACTTTGAGTGTTACTTATGGAGAAAAGTTTTAAGTTAATTTTTCAGAAGTAGGTACCCCGAAATAATACGAAAAAATAAAATTTGCTATGAAACCATGACACATATGAAAAAATGCTAAGAGAACGTTTTTGTTTACAAAAAAAATTTACATAAGAATTTGAATACATTTTATTGCTATACAAGGTGGTTCTATTTTTTTTTTCTAAAATAAATTATACTAATTACCCATTTCTACGCCACTGGTTGTTCAAGATGGTTGATATTAACAGGTTTTATGCTAACCCATGCCGTTATAACGTGTACCAAATATGACTTAAATATCTCAACTAGTTTGTAAAATATTCAATAAATTCCACATACTTCTTGCAACTTTAACACCCTGTAACTTTTTTATAAGGCCTTAAAATGATATAGTTTATAGAAGAACGTGCGGTTATTTTTTGGTTTTCTATCACCTGTTGAAGTGTTGCAGATTAAAACTGAATCACCCTGTATATCAACGATCTATGATGTGATGAAGCTGAATATTTTAGTTTTTATATGAAGCAGACATTCTTGCATCAATAATTTTCTTAATACAGGTAATGTAACATCATGACATCACACTAACCTTATATTTTCTTGGATCTTTTTGAAGGTAACCATGAGAGAACAGTCTTTTGCTGTAGCCGAAATTAGGTACGGAGAGCAGGAGAGTTCGACGTCTTTATTTTTTTCTGTGTCGTGCAACATCATGACTGAGCATTTTAGACACGCATCTGAATAAGCTAATTGTTTCGATAATTTCTGTAGGTAAGACCAGTCTTCCAAAGTATAATGGTTTATCATTAGCTGCTTTTTGTAGTAACGACTACCTTTAAGTAATATAAAAAAATAATGAGTAAATTATATTGAATAGCAAGGACAAAAGTTGTACCATATTTTTGCACATTGCTATAGTGATTCAGAAAGCACAAAATGAAGATATTTAACTATTGCTAGCTAATTAAAAAAATTATTTATTAAATTAGCTCTCAAATTTTTGAATATGTTTCCTATAAGTGGTAACCTGTTATTACAAGTACCTATCGTTATATCCATATGAGTCATTTTATACACTCCACTCATAATAAAGCTAATATGTTTCTTCAAATTTGATTTACCATTAAGCATCAGAGATTAGAAACAATGAGTGTTGTGGATGATAAACGAATGTTTAGTCTAGAAGCCACAATCAGAAGCAATGAAGTAAAATGATTACCTTCTGCATCCAACATTTGAATAGACAATATTTTTTCCAGTACACAGCCTTCTGGTAGCGAATTACTCCTGCCTTGGATTATTGACTTGTTCCATTCGCAAAATAATTTCTTACAGCACTCATTAGCAATGTCAGAATTGTTCAAATTTCTCGTTAGACATTTTTGAATAAAACTGCAAAATTCATCTTCCAAACTAAAGAAAATAAAAACATACCAGAGAAAATCAAGATAATTTGCACAAATTTATTTTTCTTACTGACTGTTATCATTCCCATCATATTCAAATATTTCTTGAAAAATTGTATTAATATTTGAATTTGTTGTCCCATACTGCAATTTGCCATTTTTGAAAATTTTGAAATTGTTTTGAGGGCATTTTATTAAAGATCTTATGGCGTTTTTCATTCTAATTTGGTTCCTGAAAGAAAGAATTAATCAGATAAGATATTCTGTGATATGGAATTTACTCAATGCCATTATTCAAAATAACAGCTACTATTAATTTTTGAGACATACCCTGAAAATAGGTCTTCCGGGCAATATTTTGTTATTTCCTTAATTTCATTCTTCTCTTTCTTCAAATATTGATTCATGCAGAAAAAGCATTCGGGGAAATGTTTTTCAGTCAAAGGTCTCCAGCCCTGTTTTGGCTTTATTTCAACTGCAAAATCATTTTCCGATAAATTAAATGGAAAATGTTTGTACTCATGTACAGGAAGAAAAGCAAAATCATCAAAAATTGCTGCCCTTCCATATTGTAAAGTTTTATTTTTGCGACATTCTAAAAAAATATTTAGAAATTAAACAATGACGTCTGAGAGGATGGCGTTTTTACCTGGTCGGTATCTGCATAGTTCTCTCTCCAATATTTTTATCTGTTTCCTACTTAAAATTACTTGGTTAGCTTGTGATGTATATTTGCTCCCAATAAGTGGTCTCATCACCATCGAATAAAATTTTAAGTCCCTGATTTCGTCCCCGAAGCATTTCCCACAGTACCAATGCAACAAATCACTTAACAAAATAATTATCCACCCTATAAGAGATCTCGGTTTGTCTGTCTTTCGTATTCTCAGTATTTTCCTCGATTTCGGTAATGAAAGTACAACGTTGCAGTTTCCCTCGCCTCGATATATCCATTCTGTCGGTATCTTAAAGTTTTTTATAGTACTTTCATCCTCTGAGATCATGTTATCACACTTAGGGTTCACCAAAACAATTCTGAAAGTTTATAACAACAAAAAAGTTTATCAAATAATTTGAATGCTAAAACAAAGTACTCAAACATGATTAACAACCGTAAACATTGCGAATATCTAATTTGGAATTATATAATTTTTACTGGCTCAGGCATGGTTATTAAACAAGAGATAAATATATACCTATATAGTAATAATAAAAATTATTGTCTACCTGACAACCTGAAGAAGTAGTTTCCTAACGACCGCAAATAAAGAGAAAACGGAAAAAATACTCGTGTGCGTTTCATTCTGATTGAAAAACCATTTTAAATTCACTTTGGCGAACTTTAAAAGCTGTATTTCCGGAAAAATTACAGCAGAGAAAGATACAGGTAATCGACCTTTAGAAGTTCCCGACTCCGACATTTCACCATAACCTCAAATCGAACTAGTCAAGTCAAAACCACAGAGTAAAGTCAAAACGTCAAAACTTATCATTTGAAACCACAAAATTAATAACTAACTATCGGTATCCAAACTTAAGAGAGGCTAAAACCCACTTTGCTTTCCACAATTCCACGTTTTCATTGGTCGACTCAAGGTTACATGAACACTATAGCGTAGGTTTCTATTATGGCATTTTGGGACAAGGAATATCTTTAGATACCTGTACCTGCAGTTTTCGCCCGACATTAGGCGCGCACCGGTTTCTATTAGCACAGACTAGCGAGTAATACAGACAATTCCTTAGCGACATGTGTCAAAAGGAGACTCGCATTTAGGCGAAATATCTTCTAAAGAGATAACCGTTGTACCGTTGTGCATTTTATTTGATTTTATGGTAATCTACATAGTAAATAGATTTTATTAAAACCACATTTATGCTTAAAATACTGACCGTCTTTCTGTAAATTCAAATGGAGACTCGCTTATTTTTTACACATGCCCGTAAGGAGGCTTCTGTTGCGAAACTATTTTTTCTGTGCTATTAGCTTTGGCATTTTAGGGCAAGGAATATCTTTAGATGCCCGTACCTGTAATTTTCGCCCGACATTCAGCGCGCACCGACGACGAGACGTAACCTTAAGTCGACCAATGATAACGTGGAATACAAAGTGGGTTTTAGCCTCTTTTTCCAAACTACATAACACTCCGACTTCGACTTTCTTTTAGACAGAAAAACAGCATAGCCAAAAACAAAATACTAAAATTCCCAAGTCGCTAACCTAAACCAGATGTTTTGTGGCAGCAACTGTCAAAACACTCAAACCTAACCTATATATTTTGTGACCCAAACGTGAACCGAACCAAAAAGAACTCGTGCCTCAACTTTTCGTAAAAATTCGAAATTTTATTGGTTGCCCTTATGTAATCCTTTAAAAAAATAAATAAAAATCAACAATGACAATTTTTTAGTAAACACCAAACAGTGAATTTCAACAATCGGAACAATCGAACGTTATGGCATAATCAATTTTTGTGACAAGTCCAAGCCCTGGGAAGTGCGAACTGCGAAGTTTTATATTTACCGATTTATTTATTTTTGGACATAATCGTATTTATAATTACTGAAAACAGGTAAGCGTTTATCCTGGGATTCTAATAAGACATATACCATTATAAGAAATTCCAGAACAACCACAGAAAAGGAATTGCAATTTATTTGCCATTTTAGAGGTTATTAGATCACTGAGCTTTCTGGGATACTGTTATTATGTCTTCGAATAATCAGGTTTTTAAAGAGTATTGAGTATTATTAGGGTGTTTAGGGTCAACAGCATGCTGCTTTTAAGTGTAGAGAAATATATCATAAACATTTTGAGTAGTTATAATATAGAAAAAGTAACAAAAACATTAAAATGTACTGATTTTTCTCATACTTCTCTGGAAAGATATAGGATATTGCAAAAAGTCAAATGTATAATTTTTACTGTTACATTATAATTTGTGTTCCACCTGTCCCCAACATTTGCCACGCTTTTTATAACCTTTGTTTCACTTTTTTTTCAGTTTGCCGTGCTGTCTCGTCGCATGGTAGATGTTGCACTACTGAGACTGCGATCGCAGAATGGCCGCTTACATAAACCGCACGATATCGATGATGTCTGGCGACGGGCCACACAACCGTTCGCCCGTCACGGCAGTCCTGAAGGACCCGCGTGCTGACAATTCCCCTTTGCAGATATTCGTGAGGGCCAAGAAGAAGATCAACGATATCTTTGTGGAGATTGAGGATTACGTAAACGATACAGTGGATTATATGCATGGTAAGTAGTTAATGATTTCTAAGTGGGCTTGGGACAAACAACTTTATATCCAAAAATTTTAAATTATTTTCAAACAAAAATTAAATGGTGTTGTGAATGATCATTGCCATTATTCTTAAGGATTTTACAGAAGCAGATGATACATAGCAGGAACAATATTCTAAGTTATGGGCTAGTATATCATTATAATGGGTGTTATAAAAAAAGTAGGTCAATCTGTTAACCACTATTATTCTTTGTTTTTATTTTTTAATAAGTAACTTAATATTTAAAATTACCTACTATTTATAAAACAAAAAACTTATGTGTTTTTAAAGAGAGTCAGTTGAAATTTTGAACAGATTGGGTGTAATTTTAGCAAAAAAAAACTATTTTGTAATGTTCATTTAAGATTTGATATCTATAAAAAATACACTCTGCTAAGTATGTAACTATTATAGCACATTGCTTACACCCATAAGTAAGTCTAGAAAAGTGATAAGCTGATTATAACAAAATTTAATAAGTGGTCATTTTTTTTTTACTTTTTCTATATAATTAAAAAGTAACTGCTTAAAAATAAATTAAGTTTTCTGCTAAGGCAAGCTTCGAGAGATTTAACCCATCTACATGACTAAATTTATAAACTAAGTTGCATCAAAATCCAATGCTGGTTCTCTACTTTCCGAAAACTTAGAGGACCCACACATGAACAGACAGATATGGAACAACAAGTGATACTTTCTGCATCATACAGATCAAGTTGAATTTTTGAATTAGGCCGTCAATAAGTTTTCCCTTTATGTATAGCGAGTAAGCAATGGTCCTTTTCCACTAAGTATAGGTTGAAGTTAAGTAATTTGCATTTTTGTATCAAGACGAATACGTTCTGATTTACCCTCTTCTTATGACTATAAATAGAATTGGCATTTACAATATAAAAGCCAGTTGTTTGTAATTTTTCTTTTCAAATTGTAGATATCGAAAAGCAGGAGCAAATTGTTACCAAAGAGAAAGTAAAACAGATCGATGAATTTGTCCACAAAGTTCATGGCATTCGAGAAGTGCTGTGCAGAGATCACATGAAGGTGGCATTTTTCGGAAGAACTTCAAACGGCAAAAGTTCAGTCATAAACGCCATGCTAAGGGATAAGATTTTGCCCAGCGGAATTGGACATACCACCAACTGTTTCTTGCAGGTACAATGATTGTTTTTTCCTTACTACAAAATATGTTTTTTTCTTGATTATTTTCTTATATCATTGTGACACAAATACGCATGAAATCTGAGTCATACAATATATACTTGACAATATTTTTAATTGCTCTAAAATTGTACTCTGTTTACAGTAGATGCACCAACATAACACGTAATAAATGAAACAACGGCTTTTAACCCTTATTTTTTATGATAATTAAAGACAAAGTTACACAATTTTGTTCAGGCTGAAATCTACAGTTTCGTCGTTCTATTGTCCAGAACGCCAAACGTGGCAACTCTGTGCCTCTCGGGAGAAACGGAACTGTAATGTTGCCGGTGCCCGTTTGCAATCATTCGTGGAACAAAGGCAAATTGCAGTTTTCTATTCAAGTATCTCCAGCTTGCCTATGAATATATGTTACTTAATGTATTGAAACCTTTGAGGTTTAACTAACACAATTGCACACACAAATTTTGTCACATAAAGACTTTTTATTACGAATATGTTCCGTATATTGACTCCTCTATATCAAAATGGTGTCTGGTTATGCTGCACACGCTCGAAACTATATCCTTCATCTCTGCCACGACGTAACACTTTAGTTAAAATATCTGTATACGTATACGGAAGATATACTATAAATATTCACCAATAATGGGGGAAATATTCGCCTATTTGACAACGTTACCCGCCCACCTAGGCATCTAGCCATATTCATATATCCACATGTCATCTAACACGTATGGTTTTCTGATCGGCAGATGACATCCCGTGATGCCAACTGTCATTCCGTATCTCGCTAAATCAAAATATTAGTAGATAATATCTGTGCCATTTATTATAGTTTGTTATTGATATTTACTATTATATATTGTTTGCGGACCTAGTTATCGTGTTGTTAGATGTGTAAGGTAAGGTTTCATGGACATGGACCCTGAAAGGACAATCCTTAATTTGCCGAAATTGGATGCTGTTAGCGTCTGCCGAAATCCATGGGATAAAACTGCAAAGGTTTGTACCTACGTTGTAGTAAGAATACAGTATTATGAGTTATTAATACAGAGAGAACCTCGGCCTAGGGACCATCTTGAAGGCGCGTTTATGAAGACGCCATAGTGCTTAGAAGTACTGAGCCTGAATTCCGGACTTTAGGCCCAACCTATCCAAAAAAATTTACAGAAAAACGATTGAATAAGTATTTACGAAAAAACCTTTCTTGACTAAAATCGTCGATGAAGGAATTTTGAAATTTCAACTTTCCTTGCAACTTTCACTGCCGAATAAGGTTATGTCTCAGAACACTTCAGTGGTATCGCTATGTTGCCAAATTGCCGTTATAAAACACTTGTGACGTCATAAGTGCTTTCCCGCCAAATTTCAAAGAAAGTCTAATAACTTGCTAATTTCGTAAGTATACAGGGTGATTGGGAATGGGAATGGGAAATCCCGAAACTGGGGGTAGGGGAGACCAAAATATTGCGATTGAGTCCAACATTGCTTAAACAAATGTTGTTTGTTTGAGAGATACAGTGCGTTCAAGTTCTTATTTTTAAATTGAATTATGGCTATATCTACCAAAATAATCAAGCTGCTGACCTGAAATTTGGCACTGCTATGTTTTTGGGGATGGAGAATAAGCTGAAAATGTCAATTTCTACGTATCTCACAGAGGGCGCCACTTGCGCGGTTTTTGGATCGTGCTTTTACTCGTAACTTTTGTGAGGTTATCTTTTTGGTCTTGCAGGTCCGTCATTTTAGTGCATCTTATCATTCTGCAACAAAAAGGTACTCTTGTTCCATAACGCCCAAATCAACCGGTTGCGTTGAAATTGCCAAAACGTGCCCCGAAACACCTGTTGACTTCAAGATTCGAAAAATAAAATATTCACCTACTGCTTTCAAATATTGCACAACGACTGTACCATTTAAATCGAGAAAAAAAAACCATATGAACAATGTCCCAAAAAATGTTCACTTTCAAAATGGAACAGATTGAAACTCGACAAACTTTGGACACCCTATTTCAAGAAAACAAATGTGTTTCGACCAATGTTCATTTGTCATTTTTTTCATCCTTTTCAATGTACAGTTGATCTGTAACATTTGAAAGTAGTAGGTGAAAATTTTATTTTTCGAATATTGAAGTGAACAGGTGTTTTGGGGAACGTTTTGGCAATTTAAACGCAAACGGTTGATTTGGGCGTTATGGAACAAGAGTACCTTTTTGTTGCAGAATGAAAAGATGCGCTAAAATGACAAACCTGCAGGACCAAAAAGATAACCTCACAAAAGTTACGAGTAAAAGCACGATCCAAAAACCGCGTAGAACGTAGAAATTGACATTTTCAGCTTATTCTCCATCCCCAAAAACATAGCAGTGCCAAATTTCAGGTCAGCAGCTTGATTATTTTGGTAGATATAGCCATAATTCAATTTAAAAATAAGAACTTGAACGCACTGTATCTCTCAAACAAACAACATTTGTTTAAACAATGTTGGACTCAATCGCAATATTTTGGTCTCCCCTACCCCCAGTTTCGGGATTTCCCATTCCCAATGAATCACCCTGTATATTTTTTAAATAATCGTGGGGTCTTAGGCAAGTGTCCACGAATTGTTTTATCAAGTTTGTAAAATTTCGTCAAGTACCCTATTGCTAAAGTATAATTTTCTAGAAGGAATTTTCTTATTTTTTTGTTAAAGATGTATTTTTCTTAATTATTTGAACTTTGAGAAAACTGAAACCGGGCAATAGATAATACCTAGTAAAGTTCTGAATTTGGAGAAATGAGGGCAAAATAGCTCTTGCTTGAGAATACATTAGCAAGAAAAATTTCCGGCATGTGTGGTTTTTGTTGAGAATATTTCACAAATAAGATTTTTTTAAATTTATTTCTTGTATATTTATCTCTTGAAAACGATTTATTTTGAACAGTTTTACGATTTTGAATAATTGTGAAAGCTTAGACTGGGGCATCCGAGTAAACGAACAAGGCATTTGGTTTGAATGTCCAAGGCATGCACGACTTTTTCACCTTTTCAACATTTGTTTATTTTGCAAATGTGCGTCATGTCATAAATTTAAACAGAGGCGATGTAAGATCATTTTTATACAATGCGTGGCAATACTGCAACATAACTTTCAGCCAATTTGTTTAGAAAAGTGCAAAACGGATCACTTCTGGCAAGTCGGTGTGTGTATTGAACAGACCCGCGGTTGCCAAGGGTGATTTATCGCTTTACGGTAATTCCCATGAGCACCTATCGCTAGCAAGGGTGGAGCTACCTTATTGGCTGCAAGCAGTATGATGGAAATGATCGTTCAAATCTTCCCGTTAGGTGGAAGGTTCTGGTTCGGAGGAGCCGTACCTGATGCTGGAAGGTTCGTCCGAACATTGCGCCGTCGAGTCCGTGGGGCAGCTCGCCCACGCCTTGTGCAAGGAGAAGCTGAGCGAGTCGCAGATGGTGCGCGTGTTCTGGCCGAAGAATCGCTGTCTCCTGCTCCGCGACGACGTGGTGTTTGTCGACTCGCCGGGGGTCGACGTTACGCCCAATCTCGACGAGTGGATAGACAAGCATTGCCTCGACGCCGACGTGTTTGTGCTGGTGGCAAATGCCGAGTCTACGCTTATGGTGACGGTAAGTCGAGAGAACATGTTTAGTGTGAAAATGGTCTCCACATATTATTACGTATAGGTCGTGTCCCTTTTAAGCACTTGCCATCCCCATAAATTTGTTATTTCTGAACAGATTTTTACGAGTTCTTTTTTGTTGAGTAGGTCTTCGAAAAAGCCATTGTTGGCCATTTGGGAAACTTGGTATTAGCACATTTTTTGACACTTACACTTGCTGTCTACCAAATTTCGTTTGAAATTCGAATCACAGAATTGATTCTGTGATCGAATATAGTTAATGATTGGACAAATATAAAATAAACAATGATCACAAGAAAAGGTGATAATGGGCAAACACTCAAAGTTAACAAAAAGAAAAACTAGTAACCGCATACACGTGTTTCATGTTATTTGACAATCATCAGTGCGGTGTAACATTAACCAAATCAAAAGATAGGCATGATTTGGGAAGCAACAAATGAAGTCCAGGCAGGAGCCAACAGCACATTTGCAGCTTCGGTCAGCACATCCCCTATTTTGGGGCTTGTACTAACACCGCCACGGAGGCTGCTAAAGCGACCTGCGTGGAAATCTTCATAACCCAAGATACAATGACAATAAGGATGTAAGATTAGCGAGTGTAAATGTAATAATTACAAGAAAAGGTAATAATGGGCAAACACTCAAAGTTAACAAAAAGAAAAAACTAGTAACCGTATACACGTGTTTCATGCTATTTGGCAATCATCAGTACGGTGTAACATTAACCAAATCAAAATATAGGCATGATTTGGGAAGCAACAAATGAAATCCAGGCAGGAGCCAACAGCACATTTGCAGCTTCAGTTAGCACATCCCCTATTTTGGGGCTTGTACTAACATCGCCATTGCTTCCCAAATCATGCCTATCTTTTGATTTGGTTAATGTTACACCGTACTGATGATTGCCAAATAGCATGAAACACGTGTATGCGGTTACTAGTTTTTTCTTTTTGTTAACTTTGAGTGTTTGCCCATTATCACCTTTTCTTGTAATTATTACATTTACACTCGCTAATCTTACATCCTTATAAACAATGATCATTTATTGATTGATTGATTTGATATTGGATGCTGGTTCACTTTGTCAGTTACCAAAAATAGTTTGTTCTATAAGCGGGTATTTGTTATAAAATAAACATTAAAATTTTCGGCAAGTTAACCACCTTGTATTTCGAAAATGAGGCGGCTATGGATAAAAAGTTATAGCACAAAATAGTATATTATACACTTAGGTTGAGAAGTGAGCCATTATTTACCGAGCATTTTTAAATCCTGAAGCGCGTAGCGCCGAAGGAGGTAATATGCTGATAAAATGAAACTAATTTTTAAATGTCATATAGAAAATTTTTCATTAATTACCTAGCTATTTTTTTTTATTATCATTATTTACCTAGGGAGAGAAATATTACTTCTCATTAGAGGAATGAGGTAAATAATGGCGATTTCTCAGGTTAGTAGTAAAAAATAGTCATATGTTATGATTTTCTATCACCTGCTGAAGTGAAACACCTTGTAGACATAACAGTATAACAGTTAACGAAATGTTTGTGAAATGAAGGGAAATTTGGGTGATGGATACTTTTATACTCACAACACAACTATACCTATCATCTTTCTAAGAAGTCCTAGCCACTTATTTTTTGTTTTAGGAGAAAAACTTTTTTCATAAAGTATCAACTCGACTATCGAAACCGAACATATTTATATTAAACAACCGATGGGACGCTTCGGCTTCAGAGCCCGAGTATTTGGATCAGGTAAGAGAATTCGACTCTTTTTTTGTCCATAATATGAAATAACCCCACTTAATAATAATTGTATGCAAACATCACCTCATATTTTGTTTGCATTGCCATGTTAGCAAATTTTTAGTATGCTTTTGCTTAAGCTAACACACATTTTCAATGTTTGGCTTCAAATCTTTCATTTATGTTTATGATGTTCATTTAATAATAATAGTAATTGCTAATTTTAATTACCGAAAGCATTGCAATGAACAGGAAGAGGTGAGTTTCATTCTATAACTCGTAAATAGCTTTTGATATATTTAAAAAAGGTTACTTTACATGGAAATTATTTTTGAATTTTTGTGCAATTTAGGTCAGAAGACAACATCAGGAACGCGCAGTAGACTTCCTCGTAAAGGAATTGAAAGTATGCACTTCCAAAGAGGCAGAAGAACGGATTTTCTTTATTTCCGCAAAGGAAGTTTTGCAAGCCAGAATGGCAGAACAAGGCCAAACCGCATCTACACCTCTTACCGAAGGTTTTCAGACCAGATATTTTGAATTTCAAGATTTCGAAAGGAAGTTTGAAGAGTGCATTTCGAAATCGGCCGTAAAAACTAAGTTCGAGCAACATTCACAACGCGGGAAGTTTATTGCAAAGTACGTATCATATTTTTTATTGGTACAGTTTTTGATTTTATAGATCATGTTTCTTATAGCGAGCTACGCGATATCTTGGATGGTATCTACAACGAAGCGTTGAGACTAAAAGAAGAGAAATTGAAAGAAAGGAAGGAACTGACGGATAAAATAAACTACACCGAACAGCAGCTGATGGTTATAACCCAGGAAATGAAGAAAAAAATTAGGATGATGGTTGAAGATGTCGAACAAAGAGTATCTAAGGCGTTAACAGAAGAAATTCGTCGTCTAAGTACTTTGGTCGATGAATTTTCGCTGCCTTTCCATCCGGAACCGTTAGTCCTGAACGTCTATAAGAAGGAACTGCATCTGCACGTTGAAACTGGATTGGGATCGAATTTGAGGGCCAGGTTTGGAAGAAAAACAAGAGGTAGGTAAAAGTGTATAATAAAAATGTTTGCAGGTTGTCTACTGCACTGGCCTTAAACATGGAGCAAAGCCAATCGGAAATGACCGCAAGAATGGAAAAATTAATACCGGAAAACTATAGGCAGGCCAGTAACATTATCATGCCGAGGAGACAGCCGTTTGAGATATTGTACAGGTTGAACTGCGACAATTTGTGCGCAGATTTCCACGAAGATCTCGAGTTTAGGTAGAGAAGAAAACTTCCGGCAGATTTAGAAACTTTTCGTGACATAAATCGTTTGTAGGTTTTCGTGGGGTATAACAGCTTTGATCCAAAGATTTTCTAGTGCTGGAGGTGGATTTATGGCACTTAAGAACAAAAGGGAAAGTCCGCAAAATACGGTAAGCGACATTCCCATATCACCTCATAACACCACATAACCTTAAAACAAGTTAAATAATATTCTTTTTATTATACTTCTTTGAAAACACCTTATTTTCATCATCTGTTTTAGCAATAATGAAAGATGGGTTATTTTGGGCTAGCGCACGGAAACAGCGCATGGAAAAACTTTCCATGCGCTGAATAAAAATACCGAATATATGGCTTTAAAATAGAAATATACAGCAAAGTAAACTAAATTTAAGAAACTCTATATGCTCTCTGATATTTAACATGTACCTATTTTGTATTTTAATTCTTAAGTGTTTCAATATTTAGATACATTTCTGTAATATTTTTGACGTTTTATTCACCTTATCTGACAATAACTAATTTACAACAAAGCACTTTTGAAATAATTTGAGAGTAACCATGGAAACGCATCATACATACCAAACACTATATTGTCTGCATTGTTTATTTTTTGTCAATTAAATTTATTATAATATGCCGATAAAATGTTTTAAGTTTCAGTTTTCAAAGAAGTATAATAAAAAATATCGTTCATTACACGTCCAGAAATAGATTTTTCCGTGCTTGCATGACTTCCCGTGTTCGGCTGCGCCTCACACGGGAATTTGTCACGCGCGCATGGAAAAATTTTTATTTCCAGACTCGTCATGAAATATACTATTGGTTTATTCTGGGCCAACACTATATTAAAGACCTGTGCATAGCACTATTTCAAGCAATCGCATTGTTGCAGAATCTTTTATAAAATAAAAACACGCAAATGTGTCTGTTAGAACGAATTTAATATCCAAAATAAAATAAAATATTTGTTTGTTATGTCCCTCTAATTTGACAAGTTCACACGGCATATTTCCATACGTTTTCTTAAGAAAAGCGAGTCTAAAAAGGAAGCAAGAGTATTTGGTACCTTTTGGTTTGAAATGAAGTCCATGGCTAGTTGTAGAGTACGTAAGCATAAAACTCATTAGATTTTTCAGTTTCTTCTTTATATTGAGGACTATTGGTTCGCTTTGGACCTATAAACAAAATTTTCTATTTTCATTCTTGCATACGTTACAAAATACTCTTCCAAAATAAGATCTAGAATTTTCGCTTCTTCAGCTGATTGATCAGATCATCCCATAATTCCAAAATAGCATTTATTCTTCTGCAATTCACCTAAATGGTCTGTGCTGTGTGCATACCATTTTCTTCATGTGCATGGAAATTTCACGTTATCATAAATCTACCTATAAAAGCTGTGTTAATAGGATAAAACTGCTAATTACTGGACGCAAAGACAATTCGTTACCGTAAAAAGAAGGCAAATCGTAATAAAGCTGGATATTTAAAATTTGTTACATTTTAAACGTCAGTAACTGACATACCAATAACCACAGAATACCTCCCTATAACCTATAATAAGTTGCCATTTTTTTCGTCGAGTGGCGCCACCCCAGTCCGTAAACAACAATGAAATATGACGGCATGCTCGGGTCTTTAATATAGTGTCGGTCTACGTTTATTTTAGTTTTAGTTTTTAATAACACTGCTATTCTCATCTATTTTGATGTTTGAATTGTAATTTTCCAAGGTAGATGTTGGAATTCCTAAAAACTATTTAGATTCATTTATTTATTATTAGCTGGATTTTTCCAAAATGGAAAAGTTTCAAAATCCCCCACCCAACACTGCAAAACTCCCGCTTTCGGTTAGTTACAGAAAGTTGTCACCAGATATTATTAAAGTTCTCATATTTGTTGACGAAATTTCCTTTCGAACCAGATAATCCCGTCGACGCCCACCGACGTGGTCGACAGTCGCACGCTGTACGCCAGCGCCAGCCTCGACGACTGGTCCCTGCTGTCAAGAATCGCCATCATGGGCGCCACCTCGCAGGGCACCATGGCCTGCCTCGTCGTCGCCGGGTTCCTCGTCAAGACCATCGGTTGGAGGGTTATCGCCGTCACCGGTACCGACACCGTCGCCGACGATCTGTCCCCCCTTCTAAACGCCACCCCCCCTTCCCCCCCCAGGTTCCATGTACGGCTGCCTGTACCTCTACGAGCGCCTCACGTGGACCAACAAGGCCAAGGAGAAGTCGTTCAAGAAGCAGTACGTCGCGCACGCCACCAGGAAGCTGCGCATGATCGTCGACCTGACGTCGGCCAACTGCAGCCACCAGGTTAGGGACGGGCAAATTTCACTTTTCCAGGGAAAGTGAAATTTCACTTTGAAATTTTCGCGAAACTTTCGAAATTTAAAGAAATTTTCGCGAAATATTTGAAACTTTCAATGTAATGTTGAAATTTATGATAAGAAAATTTCACGTGAAAATTTCGCAATAATTTCCTATAGAAATTTTCGCGAAACTTTCGAAACTTATGAAATTTTCGCGAAATATTTGAAACTTTCAATGTGATGTTGAAATTTATGAAATTTAAAGAAAGTTTCACGTGAAAATTTCGCAATAATTTCCTATAGAAATTTTCGCGAAACTTTGAAATATTTGAAACTTTCAATGTGATGTTGAAATTTATGAAATTTAAAGAAAGTTTCACGTGAAAATTTCGCAATCATTTCCTATAAACAGTCCCCACCCAAGCCCAAAAATTATGTATGTGTATGAAGTGGCATAGGTATAGAGTTTCCCAGATAGAGATAGTAGTAGTAGTATTTATTAATCACAAAACATACAGAGTGTCTAGGTGACAAGTCAGATAAGACGTTATGTTACGCTCGATTATCTCAGCAATTTTTAGGCTAAGTTGATGGTTCAAAAACTAAACTTGTGTAGTTTTTCCAAGAAGCCGAATGCAGTAAAGAAAAAACAATCGAGCAAAAAATATAAGTTGTGACCAAAAAACTATTTTTTTGAAAAATCAGTGGTTTTTGTTATAAATCATTAGTGGAACAAAAATGATATGTTTATTTTGTTATATATCACTTCCCTTTTAACAGCCGGCGCGGGCACATCCAAATTAAATGAAAACTTTAATGAAATATATGAGAAAGTTTCGCGTTTTTAAGGAAATTTCTGAGAAAGTTTCGCGAAATTTATGAAGTGAAACTTTCCATTGAAATTTTCGAAAATTTCACTGAAATTTCACTTCATGGGATAAGCGAAATATTTCACATTTGAAAGTTTCAAATGTGACAATTTCAAATGGAACTTTCAAACGGCACGACTCTACACCAGGTGCAGCAGGAGTTGAGCGGCACGTTCGCCAGGCTGTGCCACCTGGTCGACGAGGCGACGGGCGACATGGACAAGAAGCTGAAGGAGGTGGAGCGGGAGACGGGCGTGCTGGAGGCGGCCGGCGGCAAGGCGAAGGTCTTCAGGAACAAGGCCAACTACCTGTCGCACGAGCTGGAGCTCTTCGACGACGCCTATCTAAAGAACATCCACCATTGAACGTAGACGAGCGAAATCGTTTTAGTTTGATTTTGAGGTTAGTTCTGTCGGGGGGGCAAACTGCAACGCGTGGCGACGCTGGCGGATAAGGCAGATTTTGGTTTTATTTGTGCGGGGCCTTATTAATGCGACCATAAATTTGTTGAGTTTCATAAATTTTAGGGGTAGTTACGAAAGATATAATGTTATTTGAATAATTAGTCTGTAACTTTTAAAACAAAGATAAGTTTTATTAGAACAGGGTATCTGTCTACCAATCGGGAAAAGCAGGAAACTGACGGGATTTTAATTTGTTGGGGAAAATGCCGGGAATTTGATTTTAATTTATAATATATTTATTAATGAAATTTAGTAGACACCCTGTTAAAAAATCAATACCAACATGTGTGTGAACATAATAACATACAGTGTGTCCACGTATGGGCTCTACAGGTGTAAATGATAAAAAATATGAGTGAAATTTGACGTTTGGGGATCTAAGCCTGCTTTGTTAGAAAATAATATGAGTCACATTTTTGTTTGGAAAAATCAAGTAGGTTTTGGCGGGAGCCAAAAACTGACTTTTGGTTTAAGTAATGTGCCTTTTCTGTTAAGATATTGAGAAATTTCATTAGGACAGGTTATTCAGAATATAAAATTACTACTTTTACTTGTGTGCTTTTATTAGAATGAAACTATGCCGATTGTCTATCTAAACTAATGCTTGAAAAAATCAAAGTAGGCCAATTACTTTCAAATTTGCCACAGGCCTAATTTTATATTCCAAACAAATTTTCCTAATGATAACTTTTACAGAAAAATCACTTTACTTAAACCGAAAATAATTTTTTGAATCCTGTCGAGGCACTATCTAAACTAACGCTTGAAAAAATCAAAGTAGGCCAATTACTTTCAAATTTGACAAAGGCCTAATTTTATATTCCAAACAAATTTTCCTAATGATAACTTTTACAGAAAAGGCACTTTACTTAAACCGAAAATAATTTTTTGAATCCTATCGAGGCTTACTTGATTTCTGAAAAATAAAAATGTTATTCAAATTTCTTTGTAATAAAGCAGGGTTGACTCCCCGAATGTCCAGCTTCAACTGTTAAATTCTTTATCGTTTACACACCTATAGTTAAGTCCATGTGTGGACACACTGTATATACTGTATAGTACCAAATGGAAAATATCCACAAAAGTATCTAGAAATATAGAAAATATATTAAACCCAATATTTTTGGTTGTATGACAATATATCACTTTTATGACTCATCAGGCCTATTAATGTTTTGCTCACAATTTCAACGATTTTAATTATTTATGTTGGATGTGAAGCAAATAATGTTGCAATTTCTCCCCCTTACAATACCCAAAACATGGTTTTTATGTTCATGTGATAACGATCCTTACGTATGAAATATCACTACCGATCTATATATATATATATATACATGTATAATTTTTAACTTTTTAATGCGATTGTGTATAGCTTTTGTAGTTAAGCAAATATATAAATGTTTTTTTTTTTCAAAAAAAGGAGAAATTTAGATAATTTTTGAAACAATAATTGTATTTTGAATAATTTTCTGGGAAAAAATTACAAGTCCAACTTACCAGAAGTATGTTGGTTAGACACGTGTGTTGCTGTAGTTTTTTAACCAAGTGGATTTGTTGTTAGTGTAAATACTAAATAAATAAATATGTTGTTCAAATGTTTTTTATTTGAAAAATAAAACAAAAATAATGAAATGATCAATAAACCTTAAAAGCTACCGTCGTTGACTGACGTATTAATAAAGACTGCTCACGGCTGTCATGTTTGACAGTTCTCTGGCTCACCATGCGCTTCCCGGAGACAAAATACAATGCAAAATACATTATTGACCATAGGCACCATCTACTTTCCAGGATATGAAGCTATAGCCATGAGAAGTCTTATTAATATGTCAGTCAACGCTACCGTCGAATGAGTAAAATGACAATACTGAAATGTCGAAGCAAAACATTGTCTCTCGACTAAAGATAATCGAATGTCAGGAATACCTTCCCGTCAATATTTTCGACACTACCACGAGAACTTGTCAGGTTGCTTAGACCACTTGTAAATACCTCCACGTTTCTTGAACATGGCTTCATCAAATCCAGAAAACAATAGAGCGTTTTCAACGCCAACGTCCAGTATGGACTTTGACGGCTTCTTAGATCCGTTTGTGCAATCCAAAAACCTCATCTGAAATGTAAATGGTTTAATTAAAATGCTATTAGAACATCCCATGTCTGAAGCTAGCAGCTAAAATCCTCGTTATTTGACTGGTGAAAATAGTTTCCGTCATATTGGGCGAGTTCGTAATTTCACAACAATAATGTGATGGAATTCATCAAGCCAACCACAAGTGCAGAAATTTTTGAACCATCCAATCACATTGCATTGGTGGCTTTAAAAAATTATGCCCTTGTATAAAGTTTGGGACTAATCAGCCTACTTTAATTTTTCAATAGGTAAACAAGATACACACATAACGGTATGTCAGGCAGGCGAACGAAAATCAAACTTCCGCTCATCTACGTCACTTCGACAAAAGTGGGGCCAATTTATACAAAAATGTCGTAAAAATAGTTGCAGTGACAGCGTCAGTTATGAATTTCACGTCAAGTCAAATTGAAAATTTTTGAATTTTGATGTTGCGAAAATAAAATGCAGACTCGTGTGTGGTCCTGCTATACCTATGTATATGCCCCTATCCTATTTATATTCCTTGCCTATGGTGGCCCTATAAATGTAATGTGAAATGTACAATTATATTTTACTTACATATTCGTCGAGAATCAAGTAACTGTTTTGCATCTTTGTATTTGATTCTGGAACTAAACATTTAAGATGTTGGTGTTTGTTTAAAAAAGTGTTAAATGTAGCTTCATCTATGTAGAATCTTTCTGCATTTCTCAAAGCATCTGGACCAGCATTTTCTCCCTCAAGTAACAAGCACTGGAAAATTTTCCATCTAAAATGGAAATTTTAATATACATATTAAATTTTGTACTGTTACAACCTTATAGGGTTCAATTCTGCAATTTCTGCACTCATATCCTCATCAAAATTGTAAGTGTTCACAACTGTGTTTATTTTAAAAAGTACATTGTATTGGTCGCACCACAACTTAATTTTTTTGAGATTTTCGACGTGGTTGATGTTGCCTTGATGCCTACCAATTGCCTACAAATATTTATAATAATAAATGAGAAAAAAGTAAACATTATTTTACTTGATTGGTATCTTCATTAAAAGAATCACAAGAAATAGCTAAAATATCTACATATTTTCCATATTCTTGAAACCATTTTTCTGTTATCATTGAGCCATTTGACACTATTGTTACGGATGGCAAATCCAAGTCAGTTTTACAGTATTTTACCATTTCACCTAAATGTTTACCTCGTTTTGGTAAAAATGGCTCGCCACCACTAAAATTTATTTTTTCCATGCCTGTAAAATACACAAGTTAATTTAATTGTTTTGAAAGTATTTTTTTAGCTTTTTTTTCCATTTTCATTTTAATAAGGCAAAGTGTGTTTAGGGAACTTGGCTGCCACCACTTAGTCTGAGGCCACCACCAATCATCCCAGCATAAGAACCAAAAAAATGTGTGCCTTAATTTAAATTTCATTGTTTTATGCCTTAGCTCGTGTCTTAATTTAGCTATTTGATGAAAGGTGACAGCAGTGAGTTTACGTTTTTGTCTGTTTCCTCCTCTTTTTATTGCAAGTTGCAAGTCTTTTTAAATGCAGATGAGTATGCAAAGTTTTAAATAAAATCACATGATGTGAACTTGATAAATACAAACGGCTTAAAGTATAAATAGAATAACGTTTCACTCAATGCAACAAAATTTGTTGTAGTAAGAAAAAAACTTGCAGTGTAATTTTTTTTATGAGTTTTCTATTATTAACCTTGTAGCAAAATTTGTACTTACCAGCATCTTTCAACATCTTCATTCCCACTTTGGCTTCTTCTTCCAAATTCAGCATAAATGAAGTTTTAGCAGTATGGAAGCAAAATCCGCATTCGTAATTACATTTTCGGGTAAAATGATAATTTACACTTTTTGGAATAGGTACTCCTTTTTTCTCCTGAATTTTTGCAACTAATAAGGTTTCGAAAATAAAAACCAAACACATCACAATAAACGAGTGAAGGCGTTTTAGCGGCTTGCCTAAATTTTCTAACTTCAACATTTTGTTTAGAATTCGCAGAAAGCAACTATACTTTTGAAGTATTTTTCATACAGTATATATAAATATCAAAATGCTCCCTGGGAATCACCTAAGAGGGCCATGGATTCACCACAAGTTTAATTATTATGGATATAATCTATCTGTGGAATCACAGCCAAAACCTTTATAATTTTGTGGAAGTGGAAATAATTTGTAATTTGTACACGTATACCATATATATAAATTATTATGCTTATATCTTGTATATGTTTGATATATTTTTAGGTTGGTGCACATGCGAAATTGATTTTAATTTTTAGTATTTTAATTTTAAATGGAAATATGTAAATGTAAATCTAAAAAATAGTTTACTCTCAAATAAAATAGAATGGGTAAGTAAATGCTTAAAAATATTTCGTATAAAATAATAGTAGCCTTGTCTATGGATAGACAAGGATAGTAGTTAAATAAATTTTATTTCCAATTTTTAAAAACTGTTGGCAGCACTGTTTTGTGTCCATGTGAAAACCCATATACATAAAGATGTGAAAACCGGATACCTGTAAGATGTTTATTTCAACGGCAAGGTCAAGTTCACAGTGGAGTTGAACTTGAGACTAAAGTAGGGATGATATCATCTGTTATTATAGTTAATATTAATAGAAAATGATGACTAATCTGGTGTATATGAATATGTTTGCTCAAAATAAAATATAAGGGATGTGCGCGATTTTTGTAGACAAACTTGGTATGTAATAGAATAAGGGATGTTGCAATAGAAAGTTCCCAACTGGTACTCCCACGCACGCCACTGGTGAATTTCTGTAGAATAACTGTGCGTGTGGGCTTTGAAGACCGAGTTTGAAGTCATATCTTATCTTTTCAAATATGAAAATAATTATTTTCTGAAACTCTCAATATCTCAAAAACTAGGACACCCTGTATAATAATAATAATAAATAAATAATGTAATAATAATAGTATAAAAATAATATACTGTTTATAATTATAAATTAGGGTTTTGTTTTTGATTTGTTTGTGTGGCTTATTGTTCCTTTTTTTTATAAATTATCTAAGAAAATATACAGGATGGTCCACTTTTTTTTGTAGGAATACTACTTTAAAAGTCGACCAAGTATTTAATTTTTGGTCGAATTTAAAAATAAGTTCTATTTAATTTTTGAATTTGACCAAAAAATTAAAAATTTGCTATGTAAATCTTTACCTTCAAATCAATAAATAAACTTTGTTATTAAATCTAAATATTTACAAAATTACCAAAGTACCTATACATGAAATGAACAAAAACAAAACAAGTTAGGTACTTTTCAAACAGAAATAATAATGATAAGGTAAATTTACAGGTAACGATTAACTTCAAAAGCAACAAAATAAACGCAGGCAAACATTAGCCGACAAAAAATCTCATAATATCATCATGAAATAACTACAATGTATAATAGTTGAAGATACATATTATTAATAAACATATGAGACATTCCGAGCTCAATAAACAAAAGTAATAGGTAAGCAATCGTAGCTCGTTAAGCAAATGTAGGTAATAGATAAGCTTTTTAACAAACATTTATATACATGCCGTCAATTTTGAGGTTACAATGGTGCAGATAGGCCCATCAATAAATTTGGTAATCAACCATAGAAGTAATTGACAAGGTCTGACTTTAGATACTGAAATTAACTCGGCAATTAAGGCTTTGATTTTGAGGCAATAACAACTGTTGAATTTTTAAGCTCTCAGATTTTTTTTTATTTTTTTGTCTTCCTTTTTGTGGTACATATACAGGGCCGGACTGGTCAATCAGGGCCCACTAGGGAAATATTGATTTGGGCCCCACGCGCTCTTTTTTAAATTATTAAGTTTTGCAAAACTGCGATATAGTTGTTATGATAATAGTAATAATAAAAATTTTAATGATAATATCACGCAAATAAATAATAATTCTCACCCTCACAGTACCTGAGGAGTACCGCAGAAACAAATCAATGGGGGTATATAGGAGCAAGTATTGTCTATAATGCCCTGTGCGCCTGTGCGTATATAAATATTAAAAGGGACAACATAAACTCTCAAAAAACTTTTAATGCATACCTGTTTATTAAAAAACAAGGAAAAACAAATTTCGAACCAGATTGCGACATAGTGCGAATGAAATATCAAAGCGTTAGGCCGCTACTTTGTTTTTTGATTTTATTATCTTTTTTTTTTTCATTAAATGGTTTTCTCTAAATAGTACGACAAAACTAATTAAGAAAACTTACTCAGAATAGAAAACTGCGCATGATGACAAAATTTGACGATACTTTGTATTTTGGAAAATATTGGAGGAAATTCAAAGTATGCCTAGGATACAGTTTCCTTCTCTGATTAACTTTTATTTATACAGTTTTATCGTACTACCTACAGAAAATTATTTAATCGAAGAAAAACAAGAAAAAAATCGCTTTAACGCTTTAAAATTTTGTATACACCTGTAAGTAATTTATCACGCTGAACAAATTTTCTTTATAACTTATTTCAATATCTCTACAAATAGAAGCAGTTTACTCTTATGGTCACCCAGTATAAGTAGAGGTACCTATAGTTAAGTCCATCCGTGGACACACTGTAATATAAAAATCTCTTTCTCTTATAATATCACGAAAATAAAATAAAAAAGTTTTTTGTAACTTAAACAAAATGTCAAATAAATCACATCACATTTTTATACGATGTTTTTTTTAATATTAATAATTTGGTCATTGTCCAGATTGTCCGTTATGTGGCTTTCAACGTTAATTAAAATTAAAGCTCCAAGAATTCGAGATTTTATTAATTTTAATTTTGAAAAAACAGTTCCGCACTTGACCTGGGACACTGATAATGATAAATTAAGTACAAATTTACAAAAGCCAAAGAATGCATGTTCAAGATTTTAAGTATTAAATAAAAACACACCAGACAACCTGAACATGAAGAACTTGAAGAAGCTTCTAACTTATTTCCGAGATACTAACTCGGAATTTTAAAATTCCGAGCTAGTATCTCGGAATTTTAAAGTTTAAAAAATATATATTTTTTGTGTCCCTTCCGGGCCATCGTACTTTTGCGAGGAAAATATTTTGGATCAAAGAACTGAAAATCTTTATAATGTTTTTCATTGTTGGCAAATCTATTTGAAATGCTTTGAGAAATTTGATTTATAATAGTTTTGTATGTTTCTAATTCAAACTTTTTGTGTAAATTAGCAAAGACATAATGCTCTGGCATTTCTCTGGGCAATTTCTTTTTTTAGGATGTCTCTGAATTATGTACTCTGAGAAAGGAGTGGGGGCGTGGGGAACGAGATTTTCCGTGCTAGTTTCGGGCCGAGAGCTACGCGTAAATAGCCCCTAGGGTAGGGAGGTACCGCACTACATAAGTAAGGAAAACCCGAAATATCAACAGAGGGTAGACCCCTAGTTTTTAGTCTTCGTTGCGCAGCATGGAGCACTGCCTTCGTACGAAGGGGCGCCCGAGGCCCAGGGCCCCTACAGGCGCTAGGGCCAGGGCCCCGCGGGGAATTCCCCGGTACCCCGCCTGCGCAGTCCGGCCCTGGGTACATTCCTACTACAATGCCCTTAGTCTTTTTTGTTACAAACAGTGGTGAAGCCTCCATGTATCCACTGTTATGACTGGCATACACATTAACCTATGAAAATATCATTACGATTTTTAAAACTCAGCAAAATTAACATTTCGAAGAATTTTTATATGCACCGTCACCAAATCGAAAAGTAGTTACGCCGCCGCTCGATTCATGTCTGCGTATCCGGACGATATTTTACGTTATAAAGTATTTATTGCCTAGTTTTGTGAAGGTTTTTTTTTCAATCGCGTCAAAAGGAGGGAAAATGTATGTAACGAAACCTATAGCAAACATTTTTGATGGTCGAATTTCTAATCTAATTGTTTAAAAAGTTAAAAGTTGTAAAAAAAATTCTTCTATGGCCCACACTTGTGGTGCTTGCTCTTGTTTTGGTAACACTTTTTAAAAAGTTACGTGTCGCTACTGGTTACAATGCTATATAGTAATGTATACCTGTCAAAATGAAACAAACTTTTAAGTGATAATATTTATTTTTTCACTGTCTAAATTTGTACTAAATATATGTAATATATAAGTATAGCCTATATAAAAATACATCACTCTACACACAGTTCAATATAGACATCATTACATGAGTGTTAGATGTTAAAATTAAAAACTGGAATAAAATTATCTTCACGAAAATTGGGTTACAGATTTAACTGTCTATGCGTAATAGGCCTATCGTTAAAAATTCATAAATTAGTGGTAAATGCCCAGAAAATACCAAATAAAACATAAAACCGAACAATCTTACAAAGCAGTGAACATTTTTTTAAACGGAGGGATTTACAAACTACATCTGAATTTTGATTATGCATAATTTAAATATAACTATGTAATTATCATCCTAAAAACTATTACATTAGAATCGAGTAAAATTTCACAATATATCACAAAAGTACATCGACTGTACTACACGTAATTCGTTCTTATTCAAAAAAATTCGAAAATTGTAGTGTCTGAATTTTTCCAGGAAAAATACGACGATTATTTACAGTCTTACGTCTAAGCTCGGCCTAACCCTAAATTAACAACTTTTCATTTTACTTGTCTCTATACCTCGAACGAATAAATACTTCTACACAATGCTTCAGGTTATCAATTTAGTGGTATGCACAATTTACAAAATATACAAAATAATAATAAATAAATACAGCGTGTAATGCAACAGCGGGAATTATAAATAAAAACTGTGCAGTTTGAACTGACAATCATCTTCTTCATTTTCCTCGTACCATTACTCACGGGCGTAGCCAAGGGGGGGTTTCGGGGGTTCAAACCCCCCCGCGAAATAAGCAAAATATTACCTAATAATATACCGAAAAAATACGAGGAGTGAAGAGTTAAATTATTATTACGTTTGAATATATGTAGTAATAGTAGCGCCTAGCGCCATCTTTTGACGAGAGGCAGACGCAGTTGCAGCCGAACTATTTTGTATTGTAGGGACACTTTGCGTTGTTTCTCGATTATTCGCCACGCCCCTCGGTCGAAATGAGCGGAACTGTGTGGAAGTTCGTGGAAGTTTCTGGACGGCTACTGGGCTGCTATATAATCAGCGCCGCGGCGCGTGACCGCGCTTACGGCAGTATTGTTCCATGCGAACTCGAAGCGAATAAAAGTGAAAAGTGGTGAACGAATACTGAAGAGAATTAAGTGTACCGTGTAAGTGAGTAATTTTAGTGCGCTGTTATTCGATGACCTTGTTAAGGATAGATACGTGAATCATTATTACTGTCGAAAAATGGAGGGGAAAAAAAGGAAGGGTGATAAACTTAAAGGTATGGACTACTGTAAAAAGTGGTGTAGTCAAGGTCAAGGGGTTTCTAATAAAGAAACAAATTTGGATTTAGCTATCAAAGCTTCAGCTACCTTGCATGCTGATAAGAAGACTGCCTACCCCGAAATCTAGTTTGGAATGCCTATATATGTGCGATAAAAACCTTTATCCTAATATTTACACATTACTACAAATCTTGGCTAGCATTCCTGTATCCACTGCTACCCCAGAATGGTCTTTCTCGAGCCTAAGGAGACTGAAAAACTATTTACGAAACACTACAAGTGAAAACAGACTTAATGGTTAATGAACATTCACTATGGAACAGAAATTCATGCAGATGAAGTAGTGGATATATTTAAAAGAAAAAGCCGAAGATTTCTTCTTTAATGGTTTTAGATTTAGCGCAGAGGAACGAAATTAATTTATCCATTTCATTTAAAGTTAAGAACTTTATAAATATGTCGTAGTTTTTCGGATGAATATATAGATATTAAATTTCATATAAGTATATTTTTGTTGTTTTATTTACTTCTCAAACTAAACCCCCCCCAAAACTAAATCCTGGCTACGCCCGTCCCATTACTACCTAACAATCGAGAGGTTACGGTGGTTGTTTGAGTATTTCACGGGGCCGAAACGAGCATTCCACGACTACTACTGTCCCGTCTCACACCTGGCTGACCCCCGTCGCCCTGTCAACCCTCTGCTCCTCTTCTAGCGTTGCGTTCTCCTCGATCGAGCAGCTCAGCGAGCCGCTCGTCGTGCTCAGCTCGTCGAGGAAGTCGAAGGAGGCGACCGCCTCGCGCTCCTTCTCCCCGTACCTGACGAAGAAGTCGGGCCGGCCGATGATGGTCGGGCGGGGAGGCGTGGGGCCGGCGCCGCGCACCACGGCCGCCGCCGGCCGGGCGGCGCGTGCTGTGGGCAAGTACGGCATTCACACAGTGGTCTCCGTCAGCGGCGTGCACGGTGCGGACGCGGAAGCTTGAAATCCCCAACATTTTCGGTTTTTCGGATGTGTGATATGTGGTCGAGAGAGGTAGAGAGCATATTGGGCGGGCTTTGCTTACTGAAGGCTTCTTGCATAGTATATACAGTAAGTAATTGAATAAGTTAGCTTTGATAGTCAATACGTGTTGGTGGAATGGGACCAGGGACTCTTTAAAATAAGGGGACCCAGCATGTCACAGTCTATCGCATAGGAAAAGTGAAGCCTTGTTTTCTGTATATCTCCAAGGAGACCACATAAGTGGGTTGGTACAAGGTTATGTTATTATTGTTATATGTCAGTGTCCAACTGCCATCAGGTTTTATGTGACATGCCAGTGCCATAGATTCCAAAGGAGGCAAAATATTTCCCATCATAGTTCACAATTTTTAAGTTTTCTAATTTCCAGATAGTCAATTAAAGGTAATGCGGCCGCCTGTAGTAGTCCCAATAATTGCAACCAGATTTTTCATGTCTCACCTTTAGTAATCCTACAATTCCCATTAAGTGGGCATTACGTATAAGTAAGTAGTTCAAAACAAAAATGGTATTTCCTAAATTTTAAATTATTAAGCAGGTAGCTTCAGTCAGGTCTGTTTTTAAACAGTTTTTATCTACAACTATAAGTTTATTTTACGTTTGTGAGGTACCTTGGAAGAGAAATAAAATTACAAAAGTGAGCACCCAGAAAAACAACTACATGATTAGAGCTAAGTACAAGACCTAATCTTATTAGTCCATCCCGAAATCTGTGAAAGTTCTTTGAGTAGATACATTCAACAAGGGAAGAAAGTTCAAGTACGTACCTATTACCTATTATACCTACATAATTACAAATGGTTTGAGGAACCTGGTAACAAGGTACAATCGGCACTGACTTACCACACTTATATTACTTAAATTCCTGGAAATAATTGCAGGAACCCAAATTCAAATATAAAATAAATTTGATTCATTTGGCACTTGCCATATTCTGTGTTTGTTGACAGAACATTGTCAAGCCTAATTTTTAGAGATCATTATTAATTTTTACTAACAATCAAAGTAGGTACCTGTTATATTCATAGATTCTCCAATAAATTGGCATACTTGGCATCATTGAGACCATTAGAATGGGGAAAGAAACGGCCTCACTTTGGAAAGTATAATGCTGGGTCCCCTTACTTTAAAGGGTCCCTGAATGGAACAGACGCAAGATCATATCTTTTGAACAGTTTGGAGTACTTGTGTAAATAAGGGGAGCAGTGATATTATTTAACGAAAATAATGTGTAAATTATTTTCGGAAATGCTAATTATTCTTTTTTATATGAATTTGTATATGCCAATTTCATATATCTGACTTTGTATGGGAGAAGCTTCAAAAATATGAAGATTGGTAAAAATAATAAAAAATAGGATCATTATTTTTCAAAGTACTTATACAAAAGAGCCACAGTTTATTCTAATTAATTAATTTAATTTTTATAAATAGTAAAGTGGGCCAATTTTGCGACAAATAATTCAGATTATTTTTCTAGAGACTCCGTACATAAAATGTTAAGTTTCTTCATGGCAACCTTATTTTAAATATGTACAAGCAATTTTTTTACCAAGTGTGTCGTAAAATGCAAAACAAAATCCCTTTTATCATTGAGTAAAGGAATAATTATTCCTTTACTCAATGCTTTTATACACTAGCTGTGGACATACTGTATAAACTTTATATTGTTGGAGGGTTGGGGCTTCCTAAGGGAGACACAGGGTGTTGAAGTTAGAAAAAAATCATTTACTAATTTTCTCTTTGAAAGTATTGGAAATATTTTAACAAAGTATGGTACACAATAGCCCATTATAAGAAAAATAGAGAATTCAATCCCCTACAAATACTGCCCAGTTTTTTTTTGTATCTGGCACCCACTTGTGACAAATTTGATTTTTGTGATTGATTTCACCAGTTTTCACTCCAATAATCAAAGAGTGAGTAAAAATGAAAAATAAAACATAATAATAGTTGTTTTATAGTTGGACGTTGAGTGAAAGATAGCAGATAGATTCTGGGTCTACCTACACTTATACAAATCCATAAAAAGCTTTATTTTTGGAGATAATCGCCTGAACTTTTTATTTTGTTTGAATGCGACCTTCAAAAATCGCTTTTATTGATCTTCCTACCATTTTCAAAATATAAATCCAGGGCCAGCTACGGTTTTTTGTAAACCCGATTTTCATGAAAACCATTTAGCAACTTTTTATTTAAAATCTGACAAGATACCCCAAAACCAAATTTGAACAAAAAAATATGGAGGAAATTCCATTCTGCATGGTGTCAAAGTTGAGCAAAATAATAATATGTAGTAATTTTGAAGGCATCTGTCAAGTGTGCCATGGAATCCACTCAAAACAGTTGAATGATCAACAGAACCATGGCCTCCTACGATTTACGGCTCCCTTCGGAAAAGGACAAAGGACGCCGAAGGGAGCCATAAATCATAGGAGGCCATGAACAGAACCACTCAAATTTTTGGTCTGCAAAAATCCAATACAAACTATACAGAGTGTCTTTCTCTGTGCCATTTCAAAGTACTGCATTTTTTAGGGTCAAAAATTGAGTAGGTACTTATATCAAAACCGTCCCAGACACTATAAACAAACTAAGTCTAAAAATACAGTAGCCTGCCAGTCAGTAAAAAAGTATTAATTTAAATTAAATAAAAAATAGTCTGTATATTTTTGTATTGAATCTTTGCACACAAACACTTTGTTTGAGTATTCCTGTTTGTTGACCATTGACCACACTCGACAGGTGCCTTTAAAAGTCCTATTTTGCTCAACTTTGACACCCTCTTCAAATTTGGTAGATTTGGTGAAAATTGGGGGTATAACAAAAAATAAAAATAGTAGGAAGGTCAAAAGAAGCGGTTTTTGAAGGTCTTTCAAAGAAAAAAAGTTCAGGCGATTATCTCCAAAAACTTCAAACATATTAAGCACAGAAAATTAGCAAACTGTCAATTCTCTTGGATTTAGTTTTGCTTTACCCTTCAAATTTAAAGTTTTTGGTTTTATATGTCAAAAAAATGTCGCCGATCGGAAATATCAATAAATAATATGTTGTTTCTCAATATCAAATAAATCAGATCATATATGTTCAAATCTTCGGCCTTCCATTGTATTTTTAAGAAGATAAAAAAATTTCAAAACCAGTAAACAAAGCCGCACAGAGATGAGAAATATATGAATGCAACAAAATAAAATATAAATAAAGACAGAAAAATGATTTTAAACATACTAATAAAAATATAGAATAACAGCCAATACTACAAAAGTTATAAACAAAAAATATGTATAGAAATAAAGTAATAGAGAAAGAGATGGAAACAGAGAGAGAGAGAGAGAGAGATAATGCAAAATGTTTTAGATTATCCTCAATAAAAATGTTCGGGATTTTTTTATTTTCCAAAAATTTTGTCCATCGCATGCGGATTAATGGAAGAAAGCAATAATATGCAGAAAATAGAAAACAACAAATAAAACACTAACACAAGCCAATAACTTCAACAGACTCCTGCTTATCTACTGTGTCTGTTGACATAAACTAATACAAATAAGCAAAGCAAATTAAACAAAATCCTAAAAACAATATTGTTAGTCATTTTGGTCAGTGGACAGAAATCATTCAAAAGAAAACAACTTTTACAAAGTAAACAAAGACAAACTACAAAATCCAAATGTAACCCATACCTTTCTTTTGCCTGTGGTATTTGTGTATCCTGTGCAGCTGACCGTAGTCCGGATGCGGTTCTTCGGTTGAGTCGCTGGCAACGCTGCCCCCACAGGACGACGTTGGAGACGAATCACTCGAAACTGACGCCATCATGACGTCTAATAAGTTCGCTCTGGCCTGCAAGATTGGTGGCACATAAAGGACACGAATTTGACGACTTTACTTTCGACTCCGGAGTGCTATAAGAAGGAGATAAATCGCATTGTCAACCTAATGGGCCTGAAATCGGACTTGTAATTGAGCTTTTTGATAACACCGCTAGAGGCGCACGTGTTCTAACCGAGCCTAAAAATGTACGGAATAGTTCTTTAAAATAAAAATGATTTTCAATGAATTATTAATTAACTTAAATGTTTGTATATGTGTATAAATAAATGAATGAAATAAATAAAAATCGATTGGCTATATCGATGAATAAGGGGTTCTTTATTCATAGGACTATATTGGCTAGTTTCAATCCCACAACGGAGCTGAATAAACTATCGCAAATAATAATTTGGATTTGTGGGCATATGATCAAGTTGGGAAATAAAACAATTTTTTTGGACATAAACAATTATTCTTAGAATATATATGAATTAATATACACATGTGATTTATATAAAACAACGGTAAGCGACAACTTGATTCACAATTCACGCAAATCGTCGTGTCCGTCAATGGGAAGTTGAAAGCGGAAAATTCTTGGAAAATCTTATAGGTATAGTTTTCTGAGGTCTGAATATTTATGAGCATCAAACGTATCATTTTGGTGTGACATATGTTTTCTCTGACCTCAAAACCTACACTTTTCTGTAAAAAATCTCAAAAGTAAAAAAGTTCGCTCTCTATTTTCCTGGAGTATTTGAGAACTATTGCCTTTGTGAAATATCGAATTAAAATAGATCTTTGTTTATTTAATAATAAAAAACAAGGTGTGAAAATGTAATTTATTTGTGAAATTTTACAAATATTTGTAACTATAATTAATTAGCCTAGACTAAATATTTTAAATTCCTGAAGTTCTTAATTAGGTGGGGAAAATCAGAAGAAAACCATAGCAGTCTGGATGGTTCATATACATGTTCACAAAAAACATTTTCTTCTGAAATGTTGAATTTTTTCCACACAGCTCTCCATGAAGCTCCAGCAGTTGTAACTACATCAAGAAAAAACCCTGCTTTTTCCAAAAGAATGATGCATTCTATGATGAGATGATGCAACACAGTTGCAGATGCACAACCTTTATTTAAAATGCATGGCAAAGATTGCACCCATGAACCTCTGCGTGGTTGAAACATCATTATACTAAGGCATGATTTCCCTTCTCATTTTTTTGATGTAATAAAGGTGTATATAATCACCCAAATCAGTAAAACCATTAATTTTTAATGTTTTATTATCAAATGCCAAAGTTTCATTCAATTTCATCTCATCTATAAGAAGTGTAGGTACCTACAATAAGGAAAAATAAAAATAAAAAAAATAATCTGCTAGATGTATAAATACTCCTTTTTCCTCTGATTTCATACCGAACGACTTTTTTTCGAAGAAGTTCGAAAGTTGATTTCTGAAAACCATAACACCCACTCATTCTTCTAATATATTTACTTAAAGTTGCACAACAAGGAAGTGGTAGGAGTTTTTGTTTTCGCAAATGCTCATATTATGTAGCTCTTCCTTTAATTCTTATTAGAAGACACTCATAAATCCATGCAAGTATAACGCTGAATCTGAAAGTGGAAATGAAAAATAAAATGGAAACCAAAATTTGATATTTTACCTTCTGTTTCGATCTCAAATTTTTTCCTGGCTTTTTTATCGGATGAATAACCCGTTCTGCACCCCGGAACAAAACAGGTTCTATCTGTATTTCCTTTCACATCACTCATTTTTTATAATGTTAGCAAAATATGCCAAAAATCCACTGAATTTAATTAAAAAAAAATGGCACAAATTTGTGGAACTTCACAAAAAACGTCAATCAAAAATAGCGCCGCGAACGACTGACGCACCACCTACATCGAAAACTTGAACTGCAATAAAAGTAGGGCTGGAAATTTTTAAAGAGGGCTATATCGATATATCTCCTTCTTATAGCGCTCCATACTTTCGACCTTACCTTAGGATCTGTCAGATCCACATCCCGTTCCACATGCACCCACCCGGTGGGCCTACAAGCTTTGTCCAATCCCCGTACGGTCGGCTCGGGCGCGTCGACTTGTTGCCTCGGCGCAGTGTCTCCTTCTTCCCCATTCCGGATCATCCTGTTGAGCTCCTCGATCACGTCCTTGCTGGTCGCCCTTTCGTGGAAGCTGGACGCCCGGTGTGGGGGGCCCTCGATGATGCCGCTGAGGGCGCCCGCCGAAACCTGGGGCAGCCTCTCGCTGGTTATGACGGGCTGCGGGGGCGGCGGCGGCGGCTGGGTCACCAACTCGGCTTTTTGCTAGCGGAAAAAATGAGAGAGGAAATTAAAAAACAACTCGAACATTTAGACCGGGAGATAGTGACAGATTTTTGGACGTGATTTTACTCAGTATGCCTTGCAAAGGGCATTATGTGGCACATATTCTCACAATAATAAGGTATGAATCAGAGAGTCATCCTGGGTTCTTCTTCATGTGAAAAACTGAGTTTTCAATTATTCGAAAAATATGCGTTTTGGTATGATTTTATACAGGCTGCCATGTTTTTTATAATGAAGTTCAAATAGAAAATTCCTCGGAAAACCATAGGCATACCGTTAGGGTGGGTCCAAAGGGCTATTATTGCCACGTGATCTTGTATTTTAATAATTAATTTTTCCACGTTTCTGAACAGGCTGCCAATGAGAAGTATGCAAGTTCTTATTATGAAAATGCTGAAAAAAGGATGGCATACCTTTCGCGCATGTCCAAGTACTGTTTAAATTGAATGTTATTTAATCATTTAAATGAGTTATTCGATGTAAAGTGTACTTGGACATGCGCGAAAGGTATGCCATCCTTTTTTCAGCATTTTCATAATAAGAACTTGCATACTTCTCATTGGCAGCCTGTTCAGAAACATGGAAAAATTAATTATTAAAATATAAGATCACGTGGCAATAATAGCCCTTTGGACCCACCCTAACGGTATGCCTATGGTTTTCTGAGGAATTTTCTATTTGAACTTCATTATAAAAAACATGGCAGCCTGTATAAAATCATATCAAAATGCATATTTTTCGAATAATTGAAAACTCAGTTTTTCACATGAAGAACCCAGGATGACTCTGATTCATACCTTATTATTGTGAGAATATGTGCCACATAATGCCCTTTGCAAGGCATACTGAGTAAAATCACGTCCAAAAATCTGTCACTATCTCCCGGTCCAATTGTCAATATGAAGATATTTGGTTACTGTCAGTTTTATTACCGTGATTTTCGGCCCCTTGCCAGATGAGAAACTTTGTAAAAGATTATCTTCCACAATTACAAGGGTCAGTCAGGAAAATTGTCGAACGGATACATTTTTTAAATAACAATCAAGATATAATATTAACAAATTAACAAGTATTAATAATTTGAAAAAGAGATATCGCTCATGCCTCCAAGTGAACAGATTACAATTCGAACAGTTCTTATGAAAAATATTGTTATTGTTATACTTTGTTATATATTTTGTTTGTGTAGTAATTTTTTTTTGATTTTCTGTTGTGTTTTTATGATTTTTCTCTTGGAACAAATCAAAAATATTCTTAAATGTGTTAGTTCTAGTTTCACGGCCACGTTAGATTTTGTGTAATCCTGTTTTAAAATGCAATTGTCTACCACAAAACTTATATAACACATATTAAATATATTTATCGTTGTAATCGGAATGAAGTGTAGAATCTCAAAATTCAATAACATATAGGGTGTTCCATTTAAAAAACAAAAGTTAGGTCTCTATCTTGAAAACGAGACATTCGATTTTCATTCTGAAAACAGAATTGGAAAGTTGAGAAAATTTTCTAACACTTTCATATAAAACACTTTTTCCTGTGGTCAAAAATGAGAAAGTTAAGGGGGGTCTCCAATATTTCGTGAACACCCTGTACATGGGCATATTTTTTTTTTATCCTGAACAACTTTTTGTAATAAGATTTTTAAGTATCATACACAGAAAAGGCACTTTACCTATGCACAATAGTATAAACATTATACCCTTAGGTTGAGAAGTGAGCCATTATTTACCGAGCATTTTTATATCCTTCGGCGCTACCCCAGAAATAAAAAGGCTCGGTAAATAATGGCTCACTTTTCAACCGAAGTGTATATAGAATTTTTTTACTACTAACATTGAAATATTCCCATATTTTACATATTTGATTAGATTTAGCCTGGGAGTTCAGTTGTCAAGCTGATAAAATGACACTAATTTTTAAATGTCATATAGAAAATTTTTCATTATTTACCTAGGTATTTTTTTATTATCATTATTTACCTAGGGAGAGAAATATTACTTGTCTTTAGAGGAATGAAGTAAATAATGGTGATTTCTCAGGTTAGTAGTAAAAAAATGATTTTTTTCTCATGCCTTGGCCTACATCATAACTGTGAATACAGATTATTCTATGCTAGTGTATAATGTACATAATTACAATTCATAGGAAACAGGTGAATAGCGATGGGCAAAAACTTTTTTTTATGACTCACCTTGCCTCTCGTCTTGTTGTTGCCACTCTTGTACGGAATCTTGCTCTTTGGTATCTTGGTGTCAGGTGGGCTGCCCTCTTTATTGTTGTTGTTATTAATAGCAACCCTTGCCGGACTGATAGGAATTTTTGACGTTTTCCTCCTCGGTATTTTCGACACAACAGTATCAGGCGTGCTCACGCTCGAAGTCAAAGATTCACTTGTACAATTATTTATCGATACGTCGCTCAACGTAGTGTCGCTCGATTTGATCAGTTCACTATTCACATTGTCACTATCCGCAGTCGTTTTGTGTCTGTCATTATCGCTAGGTTTTTCTATAATGCTGCTTTGGTAATCGATGGAAGCAAGTTCGACGTTTATGCTGCTGCAAATATCTACAGGACGTTCGCTTATATTGGAACAATTTTCGCTTTCGATATCTAGGGGAGTTACTAGACAAATCTCGTCCGCATAAGCAATTTTGTCTGATAACATGTCACAACAGTTTTCTTTTTTGTTGATTTCATTCTCTTTCTCTTTTTCTATTTGGCTGAACTCTTTGCAGAGTTGTTTTAAAGTGACATAATTCTCGTTATCACTACTTTTGTCACTTTTAGCTATACTCTGAACACTGTCGCTGATTTTAATTTCATCTGCCAGTTGCTGAGGACCTTCGATGTTAAACTCCTTAGTTACGTCATTTACAGAACAAGGTCTTGTAGTGGGTTCCCTGGCGTGCACATATTTTTGTTGTTCGGCAATAAAAGTTAAAACATTTTGCAGTGTCGCTTCTCTATCGCCATTATCACTTAGCGCTCCACCCAAGCTTCTGGAAGACGTCGATGCCAAGCTTTTGGTGCTTTCAAACTTGACCAGTCTGTAAAAATCTCTTGTAAAGTCAGTGCCGATTGCTGGCAATTCGCCGGTGTCATCACTGGAACCGCTTAAAGCAGCGGATGACCTTTTAGAACAAGTTTCGGGTTCGTGCGAATGGCAACAATCCGATCCACCGCTGGACCAACTATTGTCTGGGGAAATTTGCTGTTGAAGGCTTGTTGGAGCGGCATAAGGCCATTGCTTTTCACCGTTAGGAGTATCCATTAGTAGTGTAACAATTTCTCGCCCTTCTTGATCTACTAAATAACTCGAATTGTTCCATAAGCATTCATTCGAATCTTCTTCAAGTTCTAAAGCGTTATTTTCTTGTATACTAGGAAGTGTTGAGATAGAAATTTGTCCTGGGGTCGTAGCTTCGAATTTCTTCCACTGCTCTCTTAAATCATCGTTAGAGAGGCTCAAACTCCAATCTTCTAACTCCGCTCTATCATATTCAAGTTCTAACATGTCCCTGTGCTGTTGCTGAAGAGCAGATCTTGTCTCATCAAGCCTCAACCAGTGTTGTATGTATTCAGCATCCCACGTGGTACATTCGAGTTTGTCTTCAGCCATACTGGACCAAGATATCTGAGAATGTTTGTCATTCTCTTCGTTTGTAGTGCCCCAAAGAGTATTTGTGCCCCTTGTTCTTCTTAAAGGATTAATCGTTTTCTCGGTGATATCCAAAAGAAATATGGAAGGACTACTTGAAATTGGTGAGCTAAATGTGTAGCAAGGCGTCGGGGCCGTGGTAATTTTTATACAAAGGTGAGAGTCCGAGAAGCTCCTCATGATGTGTTGGAACGGCAGGATGTCTTTGCAAGGAGGAAAACTATTTCTAAAAGAAGGTACACTATTAGGCAGATAACACAAACTATTCTAAAGGTTCTTACCTTTGTTTTAAGTTGAGGAGGTTAAGAGGAATGTACAAAATATCAGGATCTTTATTGTCGGTGACTAGTAATCGTGTATCGGACAGTTCAGTTTCATCACTAGCTTCTTTAAGGTCTTCTAAGCTTCTATGTGGTAGGGTAGCATCCCCAGAGGCTCTAGTAACGTCGGCTTGCACATCAGATGACATGGTGGAGTACCCTTCATCTCTGTTGCCACTTTCTGGAGATTCGTTGCCTGTGGTTTCTTCTTCGCTCTTTGAACTTGATTGCGCTGCAAATAAAGAGCATGCAAACCTCAAAATCCTCGAATAAATGTTACTTTTACCTAGAACTGGACGTGTTCTTCTGTATTTGGTTGTTGGAAGGATCGGTAGTTGTAAGTTAAGAGACACAGGCCTTTTCGGTGGTACCCAAAGTGCGGAATCTACAGCGCTTAAAGCTTCTAACAGTTTCTTGGGGGTGACTTCGGTTCCCTTCAGTTCCATCCACAATTTGGTCAGGACTTGGTGTCTTTTCTTATCTTCGTGAGAGAGTCGCATATCTAACGAGGAACACACAAATTTTGAATTAACCCAAAATCCAAATTTGTGACATTTATTTGTCTGCAATTTTAGATTGATAGGCTAGTTACCTTTGGAGTAGGGTACCTTTATTGGGAGAGTTATGCAATCAGTAAAAACTTTGATAAGAATACGGTATGTATAGGCACACACACAGAGGGAAAGCTCGACACTTAAGTGTACCACACGTGCATATTATGGTACAGTTAAAATGTATCGTCTGTGACCAAATCATTGGAATGAATATTCAAGTCCGTCAATGTGATTTTTAGTCGTGGGGATGATTTGTGTATGTGGCAACAAGTTGTTGCGCCTTTCATTCTTTTAGTATTCTTTTAACATAAATAATGTCCACAATAATGCAATTCCTCCAACAGATAAATGCGGCGTTCTAATAGTCACTACTTTGTCCACCGGAATTGACGATTTACAATTTATTTTCTTAATTATGCAAGTGCAAGCTGCTATCCTATAATAAAGCTCCTTTCTGGATATCACTGACAAACCAGACCCACGCAAATCCACAGTATGTGGGATGAAATGAGTAGCGGTTTAAAAGGAATAAACACACAAAGACTTAATTTTGTGGTCTTCTTTCTGTGTGCGTGGGGCCCTTTTCATCTGCCCTTTGTGGGGTTAATGTTTAGAAGACTTCTGTTTTGTCTACATGAAATAAAGATACAAGGTTATAGAACTTGTCGTGTCGATCAACTGGCAACAAATTGTTGTATAGTATTTAGGAATTTTTTAAATTAAATATTAGTAATTTTTAAATAAAAATCTTATATTACTGTTAGGTGCTCAGCATCTTCGAACTTAAAAATTACAAAATTATAGTGAAATAAAGAATATTTGTGACATTTCACATCAATTTGTTCTTAAAAATCTTTCTATTGCAATATAACTTTATATAAAAGTGGTTTAAATCAGATATGAGAATGGGATTTATTTATCTAGTTACCACTTCTGATAAATTATAAGGATCTTTGTTATAAGGCAGTCCAACGAACTGTCATGATTAGCTGATAGTAGCTTTTGGAGAACAAACGAAAATAAACCTTTATAGACCGGGAGATAGTGACGTAATTTTACTCAGTATGCCTCGCAAAGGGCATTATGTAGCACATATTCTCACAATAATAAGGTATGAATCAGAGTGTCGTCCTGGGTTCTTCATGTGAAAAACTGAGTTTTCAATTATTCGAAAAATATGCGTTTTGATATTATTTTAGTCGGGCTGCCATGTGTTTTATAATGAAGTTCAAAATAGAAAATTCCTCAGAAAACTAGAGGCATACCGTTAGGGTGGGTCCAAATTAAGGGCTATTATTGCCACGTGATCTTGTATTTTATCATTAATTTGTCCACGTTTCTGAACAGGCTGCCAATGAGAAGTATGCAAGTTCTTGTTATGAAAATTACTGTTTAAATTGAATTTCGAGTTATTCGATGTAAAGTGTACTTGGACATGCGCAAATGGTATGCCATCTTTTCTTCAGCAGTTTCATAACAAGAACGTGCATACTTCTCATTGGCAGCCTGTTCAGAAACGTGGAAAAATTAATTATTAAAATACAAGTTCACGTGGCATTAATAGCCCTTTGGACCCACGCTAATGCTAAAATAATATCAAAACGCATATTTTTCGAATAAATGAAAACTCATTTTTCCATATGAAGAACCCAGGATGACTCTCTGATTGATACCTTATTATTGTGAGAATATACGCAACATAATGCCCTATGAAAGGCATACTGAGTAAAATCACGTCCAAAAATCTGTCACTAAGTATCTCCCGATCTATTACTTCATCAACTCTTTCATTACGCAAGGAACCCTACAATGCAGCAATTTAGTTACGAACATATAACTGTGTTAAGAGTAAATTATTATTATTAAACAAGCGACTATTTTTATGGAGCATTCATCACACAATTTACCCAAAACTCCAGCAGTGTCCGCGGACAGCCTCTTCGCAACGCTGGACAACACCAGCCCGTCACAGCCGTCCCTCGGCGGGCTCTCCTCGGCCAGCGCTTCCGAGTTGAACGAATTGCAGTGCCTCACCGCGTTCGGGGGAGTGGCCGGGCCGGCCTCGTCGCGCGGCCCCTCCCCCCGGGGGGCGGGGCACGGCTCGGAGGGCGTCTCCCCGCGCAGCTGGTGCACCAGCATGGAGGTGAGGGCGCGGTTCTGCGCTTCGAGCTCGCGAATGCGCGCCGTGAGCACGCACACTTCTTCCCTCAGACCCTGGAATACGGAGAAACATATTAGCAATTTTGTTCAAATTCTCGAGAACTAACGGCAAATGAATATACAAAATTTATCAGAAAGGGTGACTAGTTTCGGTAAACAAACCATCTTCAGACATTTAATAGTGAGTCCTAACGTAGTGTAGGCGCACTGAGAGATTACGTCCGCGGGGAAGCGGGGAGCGCGGAGAACGATTTGGCGCTATTGGCCGACTGCAACAGTGCAAAAATGCATCGCGCTTTCGTATTCGCAATTAAAAATAGAATCAAGGCGAGTAAGCGAGGTTCAGAGGACTGATTATCCCTAGGCGTGCGCGTCGAAATTAATAATACTAAGAAGTTCTCAAAACTATAAATTTCGACGCGCACGCCTAAGGATAATCAGTCCTCTGAACCTCGCCTTGGTTCTATTTTTAAAAGCTTTTATTTAACTTGCAATGTATGTATGTATGTATGTATGTATGTATGTATGTAATTTGTTCGGGTGGAATCTTGCAACTCAATTTTGAAGCAGATATCTTCAACCGATCGAGCTGAAATTTTGTACACACGTTTAATTTGGATGACAATGCATGATTATATGTGTGACGTCATTCTAAATCCAACATGGCGGATCACCCAAGATGGCGGACTAGTTAAATTTCAACCGATCGAGCTGAAATTTTGTACACACGTTTAATTTGGATGACAATGCATGATTATATGTGTGACGTCATTCTAAATCCAACATGGCGGAACACTCAAGATGGCGGACTAGTTAAATTTCAACCGATCGAGCTGAAATTTTGTACACACGTTTAATTTGGATGACAATGCATGATTATATGTGTGACGTCATTCTAAATCCAACATGGCGGAACACTCAAGATGGCGGACTAGTTAAATTTCAACCGATCGAGCTGAAATTTTGTACACACGTTTAATTTGGATGACAATGCATGATTATATGTGTGACGTCATTCTAAATCCAACATGGCGGAACACCCAAGATGGCGGACTAGTTAACTTTGACTTGTGTAGTTTGGTGAGATAGGCGTCAACAGCATTGGTCTGCAACCTGTCTCGTTGTATATTTAGGCTCCAAGCTCTTCGCGCCTGGTCAAGCATACGTGGCCTTAAGTAGGGTTAGATCATTAGAAGGTCTCCTCATTGAAGAGCTAGACTGTTCTAAACTAACCGGCAAACGACCTTGCAACAATGATGCGTTAACTGAGATGAATAGACTCAGACACCTGGCCAAACTAAAAATTACAAAATAAATTAAAAGTAAAAAAATATTTTTAAAAAAAGCTTTTATTTAAATGCGCTAAAAAGAATAAAATAATCTTTTCTTTTAAAACTTTTACTATCAACTTATAACGTCATTCCACAATTTATATGATATAAAAGCTTGTCGCGAGATTTAAGTTTTCAAACTAAGTAAATACCACTACTTAAATCTCGCGACAAGCTTTTATATCATATAAATTGTGGAATGACGTTATAAGTTGATAGTAAAAGTTTTAAAAGAAAAGATTATTTTATTCTTTTTAGCGCATTTAAATAAAAGCTTTTTTTAAAAATATTTTTTTACTTTTAATTTATTAATTGCGAATACGAAAGCGCGGTGCATTTTTTGCACTGTTGCAGTCGGCCAATAGCGACAAATCGTTCTCCGCGCTCCCCGCTTCCCCGCGGACGCAAACTCTCAGTGCGCTTACAATACAGGCTGTGTCAAGGAAGAATCCTACCCTCCTTAACTTTTTAATTTTTCAACATAGAAAAATAACGTTTCAAATGAAAGTTGTGGGGAATTTTATATATTTTTTGATAGTGTCAACCGTTTTTATACAGGATGTCACAAAAAGTAGGGCAAACCAAATTTGTAGTTTTTTTTATGGAAACACCCTGTATATTTTTATTGTTTTGAAATCCACAATTTTTTGATTCCGAATAAAATAGTGATATATAATGTCATATATTTGTGTCACTCACACACTGAAGAAAAAATTCCACCCATAAGGGTGGAAAATAGGGGATGAAATTTCATATTGGACCGATTTCGATGATTCTTTCTTTATTGGAAAGGAGGTACCTTAGGTGTGGTCCCATTTAAATTTAAAGAAAAATTTCCACCCCTAAGGGTAGATAAATAGGGGATGAAAGTTCATATTGGACCGATTTACATGATTCTTATATTATTAGAAAGGGGTTACCTAGGGGAGGTCACATTTAAATTTGAAGAGAAATTAAATTTGAAGAGAACAATTTCAATCCTAAGGGTGGACAAATAGGGGATGGAATTTAATATTGGACCGATTTCGATAATTCTTAATAATTCACTAAAAAATAAGAAATAAAAAAATTTTAACAAAAAAATTAAAGTCGGTGTTATTGTATGTTAATTTTTTTAAAAAAATTAGTAGAGTGTGCATACGGGCAAATTTTAGAAGTCGTTTTTTGACAAAAAAACATGCGGTGTGGCAGATAATAAACAATAAATAGATGCTTGGGCATATCTAAACATTTTTGTTTCATCACTTTATGCCATTGAAATTTTAGCATTATTAAATTGAATTTAAAATTAGTATGGTACCTATGATAGTTTTTAGTTTATGTTACGTATTTAAAGTAACTTAAATAAAAAAGAATACAACAAAACATTTTACAATCGATGCAACATCCCAAAAATCGATATTTCAACACTCTGTAACTTTCAAACGAGTGACACAAATATATGACATATTTTCGGAATCGTGCATTTCAAAAATATAAAAATATACAGGGTGTTTCTATAAAAGAACTACGAGTTTGGTTTGCCTTACTTTTTTGTGACACCGTGTATAAAAACGGTTGGCACTATCAAAAAATATATAAAATTCCCCACAACTTTCATTTGAAACGTTTTTTTCTATCTTGAAAAATTAAAACGTTAAGGGGGGTGGGATTCTTCCTTGACACACTCTGTACAATTTCACAAATATTGAAGTCAATAAAACAAATAAATATCAAGTTGTTATGTTAAAAAATGCTAAATAGAATGAATACAGAACCCCAGGAAGGAGTTAAAGCGTTGAGTGAGTTATTCCCTCATTCAACGGTTAAAGTCAAAGCTTCATATGGATATTATAAAATACGTGAGACGAAAATCGCCTTGTGCTAAATATTATTTTAAATAGATAAAAAATAAATAAGGTAAATAAATTTAGTAGACAGGGTGTTACTAAAAAGCAGGTCAGGAATCTCAGATTCTTTGGATTTGAAGATTGTGACTTTTTTATGATATTTTTCATTATTAAACCCCTCTAGTTCATTTCCTTAAATAATTATCATTTAAACAAACTAATTTTATTCATAACTCCTATATTTTATGAGATTATACCTAATAAGTTGAAATTTAGCACATAATATTTGTTTGTTATAAGTAGGGGTGTACCGAATAGTGAACTGTGCATTGGCCGAATACCGAATATTCGGCCTAGCAATATTCGGCCGAATATTGGCAAACTATTCAGCCGAATAGTTCAAGGTTCAGAATCAAATTTATTGTATTTCTTATTAAACCATTTTTAATAGCCTCGATGATAATAACGAAACTCTAAACTCACACATAATTTTTTTTTAAACTTGAGCATTTATGTCTGCGAATTAAGCGAAAAATAAAGAGGAGGTCTGACGTTAGATCGTTAGATGGCACTCTGGAAATAGAAAACGTGTCAGTTATCTAAAAAACACGAAAGAGAACGCACAGAAAACATCAGCTAACTAACTGACGAAAACCCCCAACCCCAAAGGAAAAACGTCCGTCGAGAGTTCAGAGTCCGGGCGAATTTCCATCCAAACTCGACGGCGGTCAAACGAGCGTTTACATCAGCCAGCCCCACGCCGCCGTTTTGCTATTCCGAGATTCATACATAATGGATGGAATTTTTATGAAGTGAGCGAGATATTTTTATAGAAAATGGCAGCCTGTTTGTTATCGCCCAACTTTGACCGAGTGCCGCATCTAAAACGCCGCCACGTCTACCTATTTCGGGGCAGGGAAGGAAAGCCTCCGAAACTGCCGAAAACAACGTTTAGGAGTGCGGTTCCCGATGGCCTCTTTTATAAATCGCATCGCTGATATTTGTGGCTATTTTCTCATCAAAGGCGTTGGCGATGATAATTTCTTCATAGGCGTATACAGTGTGGGTATAGAAGTTATAATGATAAACCATCATTCTGAAACTCCCGTTTTCTTTGAAAAATCCTATGAGTTTTTACAATGCTCCGTGAGTACACCTATTGACAGCTAAATAAAATGGCGGATGGGAGGTTTCAGGCTGGGAGGAATGGGAGTTTTTAAAAATCCCGGGAGTAAACCCATCACTATATTTAACTAATACAAAATGTTTAATAAAGATAACATAAGAAAGTTTTAACAAAAAATTAAAACCGACTTCAAAAATTTGTCCGTATGCACACTCAACTAAAAATTAAAAAAAAAAAAATAACAAAAAATAACATCGACTTCACAAATTTGCCCGTATGCACATTTCAACTAAAATTTTAGAAATATTTTTCTCTTTCTAAATTGAGTTATCTTTGGATTTGGTGACAGTCAAGGCAAGGAATTTAAATCTATTTAGATATGAATACATCATATCCTACATACACCATAACTTACTGTCACCGACTCCAAAGATAACTCAATTTAGAAAGAGAAAAAATATTTCTAAAATTTTAGTTGAAATGTGCATACGGGCAATTTTGTGAAGTCGGTGCTATTTTTTTTTTTCATTTTTTTTTAAATTTTTATTGGAGTGCATACGGGCAAATTTTTGAAGTCGGTTTTAATTTTTTTGTTAAAATTTTTTTATTTCTTATTTTTTAGTGAATTATTAAGGATTATCGAAATCGGTCCGATATTAAATTCCATCCCCTATTTGTCCACCCTTAGGATTGAAATTTTTCTATTCCAATTTAATTTCTCTTCAAATTTAAATGTGACCATCCCTAAGGTAACCCCCTTTTTAATAAAATAAGAACCATCCAAATCGGTCCAATATGAACTTTCATCCCCTATTTATCTACCCTTAGGGGTGGAAATTTTTCTTTAAATTTAAATGGGACCACACCTAAGATACCGCCTTTCCAATAAAGAAAGAATCATTGAAATCGGTCCAATATGAAATTTCATCCCCTATTTTCCACCCTTACGGGTGGAATTTTTTCTTGAAATTTAAATGGGGCCACCTCTAAGGTACTCCCTTTCTAATAAAAAAAAGAATCATCGAAATCGGTTCAATATGAAATTTCATCCCCTATTTGTCCACCCTTAGGGGTGAATTTGTTTCTTCAAATTTAAATGGGACCATTCTGTAGGTATACTACGACGGCGCTGAACTGCCATCGCACAAGTAAACTTTTTTTAGATATAATTTACAATTTATCTGTAAATTTACACTTTATCTGTAAATTCACACTTTAGTAGGTATGGGGACGGATGGGGGACCCCCTCCACTTTTCTCCTAGTCCTAGACCCCGCCCCCGCCGTTTTGAGGCAACTTTGAACAATTTTCGGGATTAGGATTAGGTATAGGGTAATTTTCTGTGTCATAAAAATATGACTCACATTCGGTTTGGTACCATTATGGCGTTCCATGGTAGTCCAAGGCGTTGGTTGATACGCATGCGCGGAAGGGCATGAATAAGTAAACCGGGGACGCATTTAAAAGATACTTTCGGCCTGAGGAGCAAAGGGGGCCTGTGGGAGTAGTTCGAATCTCATAAACAAGGAGAGCACGTGTGGCTACCATACGATGGCAGACATTGGGCGGGCGGATCCTGGTCATGCAGCGTTGCCACGCACTCAGATGCAACGCCGGTTACCACATATTTTTAAGAGTGCTGGAGATATCCGCTATAAAGTAAACCCCTCATCCGGCATTCCCAGGATCCGCCCCGATGTCTGCCATCTTATGCTATAGCCACACGTGCTCTCCTTGTTTATGAGATTCGAACTCCTCCCACAGGCCCCCTTTGCTCCTCAGGCCGAGAGTATCTTTTAAATGCGTCCCCGATTTACCTATTCATGCACTTCCGCGCATGCGTAGCAACCAACGCCATGGACTACCATCATAGAGATCTATATGATCTCTATGACTACCATAGAACGCCATAATGGTACCAGGTGATGTAGGTAGTTGAAAAAGGGGTAGTTAAAAGTATAGTGATGTGGTTTTCGTACCTATGTGATTTTGACCCCCAAACCGCTAGTGACTCATATTTTTATAACACAGAAAATTACCCTATACCTAATCCTGATCCCGAAAATGGTTCGAAGTCGCCTCAAAACGGCGGGGGCGGGGTCTAGGAGAAAAGTGGAAGGGTTCTCCCAACCGTCCCCATACCTACTAAAGTGTGAATTTACAGATAGTGTAAATTTACAGATAAAATGTAAATTTACAGATAAAGTGTAAATTTACAGATAAAGTGTAAATTTACAGATAAAGTGTAAATTATATCTTGTGCGATGGCAGTTCAGCGCCGTCGTAGTATACCCTTTCAAATAAAAAAGAATTGTCCAAATCGGTTTATAAATAGCGGAGTTCTGAGGTAACAAACATAAAAAAATACCTCCTCCTTTTTTGAAGTCGGTTGAAAACGTCGATTCAATCAACGGTTAAAAAAGAACGGTTTAATGTTTTTCGTGAAAAGGCTGAAATCTGTTGCGGCGATTTATTAGTAGTTTATTACTCACCTTTTGCGCGAGCAGGGCGCGCACCACCTGGCTGGCGACGTCGTCCAGACACCGCTCGTAGTGGCGGCGCGCCTCCTCGGCCTGGCGCCGCAGCGCCTGCTCGGCGGAGGCGGCGCCGGCGGGCGCCGTCGACGGCGCCCGTTCCGCCTGCCGCCTCAGCGCCTGCGCCTCGGCCGTCAGCCGCGCCACAGTCGCCTGGTATTGCTGGCAGCGGTTCTGCAACAAGCGGGGACATTCTGTCAGGCAGCCATTAGAAACGACAAGCAGCAACTTCTTAACAATGGGAATGTTCATGTTCGTATATGCGGGAGTCGAGTTGGCAGTTCAAGGCCAAAAGACGGCGGTGTCGCGGTGACGCATCGCTTCGCCGGCGAACGTCGTGGCGTGAATCGTTAACAGTAGTGAGATCCAATACAATAATTTGGTTTAATTCATTCTTACTACCAACTCGTTAATTATACAGGATGATTTTTTTAGGTCTACCACCGCGACTTTCTCGCTCATTTTGCGGCCTAAATAAAAACGTAAGAAACAGAAATGTGTCAATTTTGGACAGCTAAGTGGTGCTGCAAAAGAAATCGGCATCCATGGCCAACTTGTCGCGCAATATTAAAAAAACCTTAAATTCAGCAAAACTATTAATGGCCGTGGAATGTTTATTTTAAGAGACAGAGAAAAACTTTTATATTGAAAATTGATGGCACTGAGAAGCTTTATGCAAAAGGGTACTCAGATAGTTTCAGAAAATTACACAAGGTCTTCGGCTCTCTTGAGGCTATGAATTTTTTTTGTTTATTTCTTATTAAGCGATTTTCTCGCGTATTTTGGGCCGCACAGAAAATATGTAAGAAAACAAAATATGGCAATTTTGGTGGCAGGTGACAATAAAAAAGGAATGGGCCTCCATACCCAACTTTTCGCGGTGTACTAAAAAAACCTAAAATCAACAAACATTTTCATGGTCTCAAGAGAGCCGAAGACCGTGTGTAATTTGCTGAAACTATCTGAGCACCTGGGTGGATAAAGCTTCTCAGTGCCATCAATTTTCAATATAAAAGTTTTCCTCTGTCTCTTAAAATAAACATTCCACGGCCACTAATAGTTTTGCTCAATTTGAGTTTTTTTTAATAATGCGCGACGAGTTGGCCATGGGTGCCGATTTCTTTTGCAGCACCACTTAGCTGTCCAAAATTACCACATTTTTGTTTCTTACGTTTTTTTTTTGTAGGCCGCAAAATGAGCGAGAAAATCGCGGTGGTAGACCTAAAAAAATCATCCTGTATTGTGTTTCATAGAGAGGGTGTCCCATAACTTATCCGCCATAGGGCAACAGGTGGTACTAGACGTCGAAATATACCGTGTGAGCCAAAAATGCCTTAGTAAAATGTTGCTCGTTTAAAAGATATGGGGTGTTGAAAATGAAACTTGATTTTCGAAAAATTGCAATAATTCCAAAAACCGTTGAAGATATCTTATTCAAAATTGACACACTTGGGTTTTCGAAGGTGAGAAATCCGAATTAGGTACTAGATGATCAAAAACGGTTTTTCAAAAGAGGTAATGAATTTTTTCCTTATTTTGTCCAACCGTTATATATTTATTATGTTCATAAACCTAAAATTGAGATTGATTTTACTTCCTTTAGGAATAGAGTAGTACGTTTTTTTGCAACGTAGGGGCTAAAGTGATCACTTTACTCCCTCTTTTTCGGGACTAAAGTGCGGCATTTACTCCCTTGGAACTAAAATTTTTTAATCCCAAGGGAGAAAAAAAATGTAGTCAATTCGGATTAAAAGTAACAAAAACAATGGAAACTATGTCCAACTATGTACTTACATTATTCAATAAGATTAATTAGATGAACAGTAACGAAATGCAGTAGATAAACAAATTAGGATGTACGGAAAATTCTAAAGCATTTGAAGAATGGCATTTTTTAAATTTAGTAGATTCTAAGCTATGGATAGTTGAAAATAGGCATTTTGACTACTTTGCATCGTTGTAGCGACAAAACTGGTTAAGATAGAACAAAATGAATTTCACAATTCTCATTTTAACTTTTCAAGAGCTATCCGGTGGTCTAACTGATGGTTGGTACCAAGGTACCAACTTTTGGTACCAATTTTGGCATGATGGTACCAACACCATTAGGTAGCTCTTGAAAAGTTAAGATTAGAAAGGTAAAATTCATTTTGATTTATCTCAAACAGTTTCCTAAGCTACAACAGGACAATGTAGTAAATTGGTAATGTCGAATGTTTCTTTTTACATAATGTCTTGTGAATTTTTGAATTTTAGTTCCTGCGGTGCAAAAAATAGCGTAGATATGTAATACGGGACTAAAGTGACTCTTAATGCCTCGAGTGATTGTTGCCCGAGCGTAAGCGAGCATCTTCTTGGTACATAATATACTATTCTTGCACATGGGGGGTCTATGGCATTTTTTAGTATAATGTATGACATTTGTATTCATAAATATTCCATTGAACTCGACGACGCGACGTCGCGCTAGACGGATTTTTTCTAATTACAGTTTTCGTTACAAATCCATGTTCCCCTTTTCGCTAGAAATTACATGGTAGGACCTAACGTATGATTAGAATTACTGAATATGGAACAAATGGGAGCATACCTACCGAAACGTGTGTCGAAATGTTAGTCTAACACGAAACTGCGATACCACGTAATTTATGTAATTTTTTTGCTGTATCACTTAATATATTTATTCGGGGGTGGCATTTACTAAATGTAAATATGAGAATTTAAAAATATTTTTTAATAAATAAATTTTGAGGTCATTCGAGTGTAACTATAATATATTCTGCCCCTTTCGTTGGATCCTTCCCAAAATCCCATCAATTAATTAACAAAAACTGGTGTGAAAGTAATGTTCATGGCATTTCCGTGTATAACATTAATGTCTCCGAAAGGGTAGAACCTACAAATGTTACGGACCATTGAATAATTCAAAAGTGTGGGCGAGGGACCCCCTGTCCATGGGCGTAACCCAAATTCGCTACAAAGATCCGCGAATATCTTCAAAGTATCAAAAAGTTTACCAGTTGCTTTTTATCCCCTTATAACTAGGCCAAAAATTAGAATTCAAATTTGGAATACAGATATATCCACTTGCTAGCGTCAGCAAGAAACTTAGATAAGGAAAGAGAGAGGACATCGGCGCCTGCCTACCCTGCAGTGTATAGATTTTGTTACGTCGTTTTGGACGGCGGCCATTTTATATGTGTCGAACCTCAGAGAAATAACCAAGGATAGAGGGAGTAAAAACAAAAAGTAAACAAAGCCACATCTTTTTTGAGTGATGCCGCGTACTCCACTGTTTACAGCATTTCATTTCAAAATAGAAGGGTTTAATAATGGGATTAAATGAAGGCACACCTCCCATAACGGGAAATTAACAAATGTAGTTATTAATTTCTTGTATGTAACAATTTTAAACTAAAACTAAATTGCGCTGTAATTATAGTATCTAGTTATCACTTTAATAAAATCGTCACAGATACCTCAAACCGCCCGACATGGTGCTTTTGCTGCCGCGGGTGGCGCGTCCGTTAACTCATTAACTCAGCGGTATTTGTTTTGTGTTTGCCCAGCACGTCAAGTTTTCCGATTGTTTACGTATGCATTTTTCCCATTTTTAATTGTTTTTCTGTCAATTTATAGGATATTTATTAGTATTTAGGATATAGTGACTGATTTTGTATACAATGGGACGCAGAAAGTGTGTGGTATGTAGCTACATTGATATTTCTCAGGACATAACCTATCTCAGGTAAACGTTGTACACACGGGCCTAATGTTTGTTTACTTCGGTAAATTTCGTGAATTTGTGAATTAAAAGTAACAGTGATTTAGGGGAAAATATACTCTTACGATGGTGTATTGTTCAGCGTTTGGTTGCAAAAGCAGAAGTGAAAAGCAAGAGCCCGGGATTTCTTTTCACAGGTAGATATTTAACAAGCCACTTTTGAAAGATGCCTTAAAACTTTATTTTTATGAGTATAAATCACGAATCAAGATATCTAAGATTTAATAACAGAGAATATTGTAGAGGGTATAATAGCGCAACTTTTGTCTAATTTGACCGATGTTGTATCTTTTACAGTTTCCGAGATACCAATGGTGGGCATCGAAATTGTCACCTATATACTTTACAGTTCTATGGTTCTCAAACATAGAGATCATATATATAGGTAGAGTGCTGGACGATGTTTTTTTATACATAGGATGCGCGGAAAATCTTTGACGAATTTAAAATCATAAAATAGTAAAAAATAGTAATCAATATTCTTAGCACGGGCGTAGCCAAGGGGGGGTTTCGGGGGTTCAACCCCCCCCCCCCCCCGAAATAAGCAAAATATTACCTAATATTATACCCAAAAAATACGAGGAGTGAAGAGTTAAATTATTATTACGTTTGAATATATGTAGTAATAGTAGCGCCTAGCGCCATCTTTTGACGAGAGGCAGACGCAGTTGCAGCCGAACTATTTTGTATTGTAGGGACACTTTGCGTTGTTTCTCGATTATTCGCCACGCCCGTCGGTCGAAATGTGCGGAACTTTGTGGAAGTTCGTGGAAGTTTCTTATGGACTACTGGAAAAAGTGGTGTAGTCAAGGTCAAGGGGTTTCTAATAAAGAAACAAATTTGGATTTAGCTATCAAAGCTTCAGCTACCTTGCATGCTGATAAGAAGACTGCCTACCCCGAAATCTAGTTTGGAATGCCTAGATATGTGCGATAAAAACCTTTATCCTAATATTTACACATTACTACAAATCTTGGCTACCATTCCTGTATCCACTGCTACCCCAGAAAGGTCTTTCTCGAGCCTAAGGAGACTGAAAAACTATTTACGAAACACTACAAGTGAAAACAGACTTAATGGTTTGGCTCTAATGAACATTCACTATGGAACAGAAATTCATGCAGATGAAGTAGTGGATATATTTAAAAGAAAAAGCCGAAGATTTCTTCTTTAATGGTTTTAGATTTAGCGCAGAGGAACGAAATTAATTTATCCATTTCATTTAAAGTTAAGAACTTTATAAATATGTCGTAGTTTTTCGGATGAATATATAGGTATTAAATTTCATGTAAGTATATTTTTGTTGTTTTATTTACTTCTCAAACTAACCCCCCCCCCTCAAAAACTAAATCCTGGCTACGCCCGTGATTCCTAGTGGACATGCGCATTTGCAATTTGAGGTAGTATTTTGTGGAACTTGACACTCTTTGACAGCCGTTTGACAGCGACAAACTGAGTATAACCTACCGTTGTTTGCATCATAAACGCTTTGTGGCATAATTTTTTCGATTTTCAGCTAATTATTAATAGTTTCTTCGCGTTTTAGTTGTTTGACTGTTTTATCTAATTAAGTGATTATCTCGAATATGTTCTGCTCATTTTACACCAGAGTGTGTAAAAACGAAACGAGTCAAAACGCAGCTAATTGAAAATGCGGTACTAACTCTTCTATTAAAACCACCTAAACCATCATTTAAGTAAATATATTAACATGATTGTGGTGTAAGAAACTATTAGTAGCTTATTTGTTTTAGTGTTAAAGTTATAAAGGTAGATGAAAACAAGTCAAGTTCTAGCATCAGTGAAGCAAATTCTAGTGTAGTTTGGACGAAACTAGTTTTACAAGTATAAACGAACCTAGTTGTAGTTATCGAAGTCTTGACCAGTCCACGTTGAGGTGAGCTTAATTTATTATCAATATACAAGTTCGTAGGGAGATAGTAATTCAGAAAAACAACCACTGTTTTGAATTGCGCGGTCTGAAGGTCTAATGCGCATGTTCCATAGGCCCATGCGCAAATCCACAATTTGCCATAAAAGGGACTTATTCGGCACTCTACCTATATATATGATCTCTATGTTCCCAAAACAAAGCTGCTGACTGTCAAATTTCCCAGGCTATAAGCTGAGTAGGCCTCGCCGATCGGCCACGTCGGTCCCAATCGTCCCGGCATTGTCCCCGCAGGCGGGGACGTCAACTTTCATTTTCTCATATTTCCGGAAAGGGGATGGAAAGAGGCGAAATCAGCGCAAGCTGTCACATAAAAGATTCTATCTGCGGACCCTTTCAGGGCCAGAAAGGAACGTCGTTACCGGCCATCGGCCAGAAAAGTGGTAGATTAGCCGCACGCATCGCCCTCTCCCCACGCGGTCCCCAGATTATATCTTTTAATAATAGATGGCGGTTGGACCTGGGCTTTTTGTAGCGGCGATCGCCGAAATTCGCACTCCAAACAAGATTGAGTTCTTCCATTTTGTCGGACGAGCAGGAACTAGGGTTTTCTAATTTAGGAGGATGGGCGGGCATAGTTGTTTTAAATTTTACGGAAATCATGGCTCTGACCAATATCCACAGAAAATCATTATAGTACTGTGATTGCTTATCATTACTTCTTGCTTCGACTGATTTTAACTTGTACATGTTTTCTCAGTATCTGGTGGAAAGTTTTGGTTTGGAAAGCTTTATAACTTACTTATTTGCCGTTTCCTTTACATAATCTACAGAAATAAATAATAAGTAAAGGGCGGAATATATGCATTTAATTTCAATCGAAATATGCGCATATATATATGCATCATTTTTATTTAAAATATGCAATAATATGCATTTATTTGGCCAAATATGCAATAATATGCATTTAGTTTACATGTACAAATACCTTAAAAAACACCAAAACTGATTTTAGAGAAAAGGTTTATTTTAAGAAAAATTAAAGGAAAACAAATACATAAAATACCTCGTAAAATACCTATATTAAAGCAGAATTATAAAAACATTTTAATTTGATTTTTTTTTCCAATAAAAATCTTTGCCTTCTGTCGGTAAAAATATGTTTATATATAGAAAAGCTTCTCTCAACATCTGCCGATGTAATAGGACAATATTTTAATTTGGGTAGTAAGGTATAAGGCCAACGTGCAACTTCGTTGGATGATTTACCATCAAAAATACTCTTTACTGCCATTAAATAATTATTAAACCCTTCATTCTTTTCTACAGCAACTAATTATTACTTTAATACCTACATCACCGGGAACCTCTCTACATTTAGCGGAAAATGTTTGAACAAAATCAATCGATTCGCTTAAACCTAAATTTCTACTTTCGAGTGAAAGAATTATATCTCTAATCCGCATTTTTCAGGATTTCTTGACTTTGCACTACACACTGCGAGTTGTCTCTGGGCTCTCATAATATTGGTTATATCTTATATCTATAAATAAGTATAGGAAATACATGCAAATATGCACAAAAATATAGTTTTTCCAGAAATATGCAATGTTTTGCGAAATTGAATAAAATATGCAAAAAATGCATACTCGTGGAATTACAGCCCTCGCCGCTGCGCGGCTCGTGCGCAACTTTTCCACTCATACGTAATAAGCTTACAACTCGAGTTTTGTATTATAATTTTTCTTCGACGAAAGAAAAACTATTATAATAGATAAACTATACTTCTGATTATCTGACAGCACAGACCTATATAGCTTCGCTACTATATACGTCTGTGCTGACAGGCAACAATTAGTATGTTGGTTAGTTGCTATATGGTGACGCGGATGCCGCGCTAACAAGGCACCCGTGATAATTGCGTTTTAATAAAGAACAGATACGTAATTTTTTTTATTACGTGTCAGTCATTACATGTCAGTCATTACGTGTCCGTGTTCGTAACAATGAACTTACTTATAACCTAAACCGTCACTTAATAGGTATGTTACTAGCATAGGAGTAGAAAAATGAATAAATGTATACAAAAACAAGATTCATTCTGCATTATTAACTTTAATAAACTAGTTAACGAGAAATAAAAAAAATGTCATCAGTATACAGGGTGAGTCTGAAATAACTGGCATTATTTTTTGGGTAATAGAGATGGTCATTCTGAACCACTTTTCTTAATAATTTTTTTCCTGGCGCCGAGATTTTTCTATAATTCATCCCCTCAAAATCCCCCATCTATGAAAACACGGCACTGGCGCCCTGCCAACAACCGAGTAGAAAATGGTAAATAATCAACTAGTATAGTATTTTGAGACCGAGTTTACGCTATTCGTCAGTGCCGTGTCTTCATAGAGGGGGCATTTTAGGTGGGTAAATTAGAGAAAATTTTCGGCGAAATCGCGTTTCTTCTTCTTCTTTGCTCCAAATCCAGTGGCTTTGCTTCCCTTAATAAATTCCATCCATTCCAGGATATATTTTGGCTTTTGGTGACATTGAAAACACCCATTTTTGGGTGTCATTAGTTTACACCCTTTGAAACCACCCATTTTTGGGTGCCAAACGTTTCCACCCTTTGAATCCACCCTTTATTTTAAAAATGAAAACACCCTATGGGTGTCAAAGGTTTGGCACCCATAGGTTGGCATTCATAAAGGGTTTAAAACCCATCTCTAATTGGCGATATTAGACATATTTGGCGAGCATGCAGTCACTTGTTTTTACTACAATATCTATCTTCTCTGTCTCCTTCATCTCTTTTCCTACTAATACCAGGTGCGGTTTAATATGGTTAAAAAAGTATTTTCTCGTATTTTATTGCCGAGGCGCCTGTTCTCGAGCTACCCCGGTAAAATAAAAATGAACTCACTTGGAACACAGTGATATACGGGGCGCGATCTATTTCATAGCATTTACCACGCTCTGCTACTGGTAAAAATACCAGACTTATCAGCAGATATCACCCGTATAAAGTTCAAAGGTTTTAATGCTGTTCCAATTGCCTTCATTTATACCATATAAACTCTACAAACTACTATCGCAGTTTTAAGAATATCCAGTTGTTTAACTTGCTGTTGGCGCCTTCTTTGATCTCGGCGGTAAAGAAGATGCAAGATGCAAGCGAATTCTCCAATAGAATCTCACTTGAAAGTCACGTTACTTCCTTATTTCACGACCTTCGAAAACCAAATCGATAAACTTCAGGTCCGCACTATAGATTATTTTCTTAGAACAATAAGAACTAAATAAAATAGATTCGTGTCGTGTGGGTACAGTTACAATATTTGAAAGTAGATAAATTAGGTATAAATCACTCTTAGCACTAGAGATTTCCAATAAGTATATTCGACCGACCACGTTCCTGATGCATTCATCGCATTCATCATACTCAATAAAAATTGGAAGAACAAAAGGAATCTAAAAACCCAAAATACTCAGGGTGTCTCAAAAATCTGACCAAGTGATGCCCTTTATACCGATTGTATTTACTTACGTGTACGTGGTTATTTTAAACTCGCCCTGCTAAATATTTAGTGGGGGACAAGTCGGTATTCAGTCGATATACAAAAAGCGATATTCGCGTTTCACGAAATTAAAACGGTTCCATTCCAACTGCGTTCCCAGTCCGAATCCGTCAAACGATTAGCGCCCTCTAAAAACTCACCCCCTTTACAAACCCCCGTGAAGTTTTCGCTCGATTAACCGCGCATTATCTGCCGGCCCGGCCCTGGGCCGGCGCCGTTGCCACGTCTCCGCTCCCTCCCCCGGAGACGCTGCCTAATAAGCGGAAGCGGGAGATAACCGGCGACAATGGCGGGGAGATAACGGATTTCGAGGTTAGGTTTGTCGGGATCGAGTAAAAAAATACCCCTCAAAAAATTTAAACTTTAGAGGGGCTAATGCTTGATTTACATTCTACACCCGACGCCATTTTTTTGTGATAATAGTAATTTATATTTATGATACAAGCACAGAGCATAGCATAGATATGCTATGAAATATTATACAGGGTATCCCAACGAAATCATGACCCCCCAAAAATTCGAAAACCGAACAATATTTGAAAATTCGCCGAGACCCGTCGATTTCGGTTTTTGTGGGGAGCTTTTTTGACAGTCAAGCCAACCCGATATGTTCATCTAGTCTCGGCGAATTTTCAAATATTGTTCAGTTTTCGAATTTTGGGGGGGGGGTCAAGTTTTCGTTGGGATACCCTGTATATGACTAACTTTGGGCTTTCTTGGGATAAAAAATTAAATTATCTGGAAAAAATATATTAAAATATCCCATTTACTTTGATATGTCACACTTGCCAGTTTGTTCTGTATTTAGGTACTATAAGAAATTTTGTAATATTTGTGATTGGCAGCAGGTCTAGTTACCCATGAAAATAAATAATCGATTATGTAAGCACAGTAGGCTTTCAAATTTTTGAAAATAAAGCGGTTTTTATGCACTCTATCGAATGTCGAATAGCTAATCTAGAATTGTTGTTTTAAATAATAGAAAATGCGAAACTCTTAGACATTATTTTCTGTTATGACTATCGTCTATAATTATGTAGATATCTATATCTTCATGAGTAGAACACTCATTTGAGAATGGCTTTGTATATTAAGATTTTTCAGTAACCGCATTGTATCTATCTGATTTCCCCCTTGTGTGCATAAAGGGGTTGCTAATATCAGCACGCGCGTTCGGTGCGGGGTTGCCAGATCGTGTCGCGGTGACTCACCGGTAACCGGTGTCAAAACACTGATAAAGTGGTGTGCATACCCAACGAAAATAAACAGTGGAAAGCGGAAAGCTCCTGGGGGCGCGTTGAGCTGTCGAGCTATTAATGCCTTGGGTAAATTTACCAGAATTTAGGGGGCGGATAGATATTGCGGGACAGTCGGCGCAATTTTTTTGTTTAGGCTGTACGAAGTCATGATGACCGATGCGAACATTCAAATCGATGTACAGAGCGCAACGTTGCCAAACGTAAAATGTGCTGACATACGCAATTACATATATTTCTTATAAAAGTGATGTACCTACTATGTTTTACCATCTCTTCATTATTTCAGCAACTAATAAGATTTCTGCGCCTTTGAAAATACCAGCACGTACCCTCGCGTACCTAATGGCTTGCGTGGGTTGCGAAATTGAATAAAATTACGCAAAATTGGTCAACGGTGCACATCTGTCGAGATTGGAGAGGTCGCAGCAGGCCGTACGCGCCTAAGGCCCGTGAATTATCCGGTCGGATATTCATGAAGTCCCGCAGAAATTGAGCCTGTAATGGGCATATTAATAGCTACCCAGCCATTTTCGCCTTCGGTAAGGCACTGTTTTGATCTGTGGATGTTCAGTGAGGCGTGGTGTTGGCGGAGATTCTTGCAATTTCGGTATAACCTGGCCTATACCATAGTGTAGATAATTCTTCTAAACATAATTTCACTTCATTTACATTGGGACACAATAGAAGTAAGTTTTATACTATTATAGTTTGTTGTATTAATACCAGGGAGAAATTAGATTATTTTTGTAATAATATGTTGGTAGAAACTATACAGGCTGATTCAGTTCCGGTGCTCAACATGGGGATCTCGGAAACCGAAACAGATACGAAGTCGGTCAAATGGAGGCAAACTTGCACCTTTGGGCGCCTAACAATATGTCGTTGAGAAAGTTAAAATATTTTCATGGGTTGCTGAGATATTTAAGAAAAACCTGGCTTCATTTGCGATAATATTGAAAAATAAATTATACTTATTCGTTGCAACTTTTTCTGGACTACGTCATGGTATTTTTAGACTTTCGGGGTGACGTTTCATTTTTGAGATAGAGGGATCATCTTCATTTTTTTAAATACGGACCTGGATTTTTTACTGCATATTTCGCAATAAATCGTTGTCCTGAGTACAACGATGTATGACACATACATATTTTTTCTCGTTTTAGCTGCTAAAATGCACATTTACTAAGAAAAAAATTAATACGGTCCTGGACTATGCATTATTTTCTTTTTTTTCAAAGCTATTCCAATTATAACGTGATCATTATTTTAATACCTACTGGATTAATTATAATCCATGTTTCTCATATTTTAAAATTCTTTTTTATACTTTAGGTAAATAACAACAATAATTATTAACAATAGTGAGATAGATACATTTTACCTAAAGTAGGTAATTATAAAAAAGAATTTCAAAATATGACAAACAGAGTTTAATTAATCCAGTATGTATAAAAAAATTATCACCTGTTATAATTGGAATATATAATTTGAGAGAAAAAAAGAGAAAATTGCACAGTCCAGGGCCGTATTAATTTTTTTCGTAGTAAATGTGCATTTTGGCGGCCAAAACGAGAAAAAATATGTATGTATCATATATCGTTGTACTCAGGACATTTCGAAATATATGGAATAAAAAATACAGGTCCGTATTTAAAAAAATGAAGATGATCTCTATCTCAAAAACGAAACATCTTCCCGAAAATCTAAAAATACCATGACGTAGTCCAGAAAAAGTAACAATAAGAAAGTAAAATTTATTTTTCAATATTATCGCAAATGGCGCCAGAAAAAATTAAATCTAATTTTCATAAATTCGGTTTTTCTTAAATATCTCAGCAACCCATGAAAATATTTTAACTTTCTTAAGGCTCAATGTACAGCACGTGCGTGGTGATTCAATATTTTGACCCATAAAATGGCTTTTTTCGATCTGAAGAGAGCAACGCGCATAATTTTAAACTTTTGGTCAATACAAATTTTAATCTAAGTAATTTGCATTTGCGCAATAAGCCTAATAACTGCCATTGTGATAAATATTTTTAAATAATTTTTGTCTCAAAATGTGAGTAATTACTTAGATTAAAATTTGTATCGACCAAAAGTTTAAAATTATGCGACTTGCTCTCTACAGATCGAAAAAAGCCATTTTATGGGTCAAAATATTGAATCACCACGCACGTGCTGTACATTGAGTGTTAACGGCATATTGTTAGGCGCCCAAAGGCGCAAGTTTGCCTAAATTTGACCGACTTCGTCTTTGTTGCGGTTTCCGAGATCCCCATGTTGAGCACCGGAACTGAATCACCCTGTATACGTATAATAATTATTCCATGTATTCTCGGAAATGCCCTCAATTTCCGAACTCCTGACAATTCGCTAACACATTTTTTTCAATTTCTCCCCTCAGTCCCCTCCCTTATTCTGGGAGGCCAGATAGACACTCAGAATATTTTGTGTGCTGCGCAGTCTAGACATAGACCAAAATAAAAAAGTGTGGCTTAATCTCGACAAAACCAGGTTTTAATTAAAATTTACGGCTACGTTTCCGACTCTACATCTACTCCATTAGTCATTTTAGCGGTATCTAGCATGAAAACTGCGCGGTAGGGTTGTTTTTGGGGCTTTATGACTTTTTAACAAAACTGACGACAAAAATTCTCCATTATGAAATCACGGAGCCACACAACAATGCTACTATTAAAATAAAATCGTTAAGTTTGTTTTTTTTTTCAAGTAAATCGATTATCGATACCGCAACTATGCCTGCCTGTCTGGGTCTTAAACAGCGGGGGAGTTATTAGCAGGGAAATAGGGGGCATCTGTTCACGATTTCGTTTGGTTTCCTGCTTCGAGGGGCCCCCAATCGATAGCCCTGCGAAATAAGCTGGGAGGGGTGTAAAGTGAAATACTGGCAAATTTGTATTCGGGGTCGGTTGAACCGGACCCAAACAGATCGACAAATTATATGGGACTGGATATTTTGCCCGGGTCTTCATTTGCCGAACTCCCCAGGCAGTTGTTGAGACGGTTGAATATTCAGTTATGTACTGGCTAGACTATTAAAATGCTGGAGTCAACGTAGACGAAAAATGGTGTTAATTAGGAATTAATTAGGGAAGTTATGGATTTTAATAAAACCTTTTGAAATACCTTCAAACATACTTTAATTTAAAAGTCCGCAGGTTGAAAAAGTGCGCTTTTTATTTTAAAAATAAAAAAATTAAAAAATCCATCTTTCACCGAAATTTCTCAAAAATCGTCTACAATTAATTGTAGAATCATTATTTTTCAATGAACATGTATATTTTATGTTTTTTGAGATGCTGATTATGAATATGAAGTAAAAAGAAATGAAAAATAAAATGACGCCTAGTAAAAATGAAGTTGAATGCAAAAATAATCGAATTTTAAATTTTTAATTTTTTCCGAGATAATCTTATATCAATACGACAGGTAAGGTAAGTAAATTAGAAATACGTTTAAGGAAATAAAAAGTGAAAATCTAGCTATTTACAACAAGCTCAAGCAGATTTTTATTTATTTCATGGCATGCTTGACCACGAAAATCTTTGAAAACAAATACCTATTTTCTTCTTTCAAATAACATGTTAATAATTATTCTTTTGGCGATAACTCCGAAACTAATGAAGATATCAAAATACCAAAGTATTTTTTATTGTAAATGTAATCTACTTGTCGATTATAACAGAATAAATATGTCAATGAATTTAAAATTTCGGAGAAAATTGTAATAAAAGGGAAATTTTTCGAATTGCGCCCTCTAGCGGTGACCATGAAATTCGAAATGATCTTACTGGACAATCATTTGATAGAAGAAGGAAATCTCTCTTCAACAAGCCCAAATTCAACCAATTGGGTTAAACCAATCCGGAGTTAGCAGCATTTTTTCAAGTCAATGTTTATCCGCCCGTCTAACCTCTATTTGAAGAGCAAGAGCAAAAAATCCTTAACGAAAATTGTTCAGTATTTGCTGAAGAGTGCAATAAAATTATTTTTGATATTTATTAGATTTTTTTTGAGAAAACTCATTTTGCAAATTTACTGTTGCGAATACGCCCCCTAGCGGCCGACCTACAAACTTAAATATAATTTCCAGCGATTTTTCGTGACCCTATTACTTAAGAAGATTTTTCCCCAAAGCTCCAGGACTATTAATTCCTGAGGTATGGTACCTCTTCGCCCTTAATAAAACACCCTGTATATAGCTTGGATTTTCGGGGGGAATATATATTTAGGCTGTGCCATTCGTCCCCAGGTCAATACAAGCTGTGCTCCAAGGGAACAGAATGACATCTGCCAACTACCTGCCGACTAACACGCCTCACAAACACACGCACATACATACACACATACAAACGCATGTTCTCAGTGGATCGAAAATGGGGACTATAGTAGTATACAAACATGTATGAAGTATTAACGAGAAAAAAGCGGAAATTATTATATTTATTATTGAATTCGTATTATTGTATGAAAGCTGAGAACACATGAAGAGAGTTTTTTTTTCCAAAAGCTGATAATCACGAGCGGAAATTATATAGAAAAAATCTTTTGACTAGGAAATTTGACTAGGAAGTTTAAAACGTGTACTTTCACTTAGGATTGGTCTCATCCCAGTAAGAAACCTCCTTCAGCTTGATTCTTGGATTTAAAAATAAGAAAAATTGAGTTCTGCGTTTTGGGAAATTAAGTATAACGCGGTTTACTGCAAAAATAAACGAGAAAAAAGAGAAATACAATTTTATGCGGACATTATGAGCGTTTGAAATAAATATTAAATATACGATAGCAAGAATTTATGAAGAATCTCTATGTTCAAAGAAAAAAAAAACAAACGAGGTTTGCTATCGTAACCTTATATTGCTCATTCAAAACTACATACATTTAGTAGAAACATTCTGTAATACTGCTCAAAAATATTACAAATTGACCATGTAACGTCAATTATTGTGAAAATGCATGAAATTTTGATCAAGGTCAACTTTGCGATAATATGACAGACGTATCCCTTCATGGAAATTAATGCTACAAGATTTTTTTAATTGCTTTACGGTGTCACTTTCCAATAAACTTTGTTGCATATAATTTAGTTGTGTGTGTAAAAAGATACGGGGAACCATGAAAACGTATGATCTTAAAAAAATTCTCATTCATTACTTAATTATTTTACAAAAAATATGTAAATACATTTTTTTTGAGAAATTGCCTGCTCTTTCGAATGGTCTTACTTAAATTCTATAAAAACGCTTATTAAATAAGTTATTAACAAAAAAATATATTTTTGACAGTTATTATTGTCAAATAAAAAAAATCGCACACTATTTTGCGCTGCGGACTCTTCGGATTTTGTTTCAAGACATCAAAACGAACACATTCCAACAAAATCTAAAACTCCCGGAATTTCTTCGAAGTTATTTTCCTAGTTGACTCCACTATCTATTATTAGGTACCTACTCAAACCTTCTTCATTCTGAAAACCTCGGGGGGTACGTATAACCGTTGAATGAAGGAATAATAAGAAATGCAGCCCTTACGAGACGCAGCGTAGCCGAAAACGCGGCCCGAAATGCGAAAAGCATTCGAGACCGAAAAATACATATCCTATTCCAGTAAAATATAAAATATTTATATAAAATTGTACCGTTAGCCCGTTGCAAAGGGATCGGTGTTCTCGAAAACGTAAACAACTTGTAAAAATCCGTGGTCGCTAGGCGGCTATAGCGAGTGGGGGCAACGAGGGGCTTCGGGGTAAGCACACGCAGACTGGACACGCAATTTTATACGGGCGCTGCGCCTCTTATTATTCCTCACTCAACGGCATAACTAAATGAGACATCCCCCAAAATTTAATTCCGCTAATTTCCTAGGTAAATACCCCCCGGAAAATCCCGTCATACGTGATTAGCAGATCCCGAGAATTAATTTCTAGGGGCGATTGCCCCGACACTTCGGGCAATCAGCGACTGCCATCAGCTGTTGGCGTGGAGCCTCCAACTTCTGGGCGATTTACAATTTAAACCCTCCAACTCCCCCCCCCTCCTCCCGAAAAGTTTCTGGGGCCTGAATATTCAGAATCACGTCGGAGGGGGGCGGGGGACGGGGGTGTTGGGGGATATTGCTGCAAAACGTGTTGGAGGTATGCCGAAAATGTTCCAATATTGTGCGACGGGAGGTACCTACGAGAACGAGGGCGTTGGAGTGGAAATACTCCTGTATTATATTTGTCATCACTTGTATGTACATATTATCTACACACCTCTACAGAATATTATACGATTTATCATACAATGAGTTTTATAAACGTCATTTTATAATGAGTTTTATTATAGCCACGAGGGGGGCGAGTGTTCAGTTGAACGAGTGTCTAGAGGAGTTTGTAAAACGTGCTGAATACTATACTTTTTCTATGAGTGTATACAGTATGTTTCCCGGATGGGGTTTATAAGGGGTGAAATAATGGCCGAAATGTTTAGCTTTTCGCCAAAAAATTACTCTTCATTAAGTTTTTGCTTCTTTCGAAATGAAGATTCGCGTTGAGAAAATATTAATTCGATATGCGTTCAAATTTGCAAATTTTGAAATTAGGTCCACAGTAAACTAACTTCAATTTTAATTTTCTACGGACGACGACACAGGGAAATGCTGAAAGAAAGGATTTGGAAGCTGTTGAGTCCATTCCATTAGATGAAATCAGAAAATATATGCGTAACTCAGGGAGGAGGCGTTATTGAATTAAATTAATTTTATTTGTATTAATAATAATCATAATTAAAAATAATCCATTCTACAAAAATTAAAGTTAGTTTATAAAATTAGTAGGTCAATGACACTACCTGACATTTTTGGTAATCTTTACTAGCACTATTGGGAAACGTAGTTCAGTTATACATATACAGGGTGAGTTTTTTTTTATGATCAACATGTGGATCTCGGAAACTAGCGGAGATAGAAAGAAGATTAAATGGGGAAAGAACTGCAGTTTTGTGGGCACAATTATTTATTCCAATTAACAAAACCGCAATTCTTTCCAATTTAACGCACCTTGTGAATTTTTGGAAAAATTATGGCTCACTAGATATTTAGAAATTTTTGTGTGGATTTATTCTAAAGGGACTCTTTAAAATAAGGGGACCCAGCATTATACTTTCCAAAGTGAGGCCTATTCTTTCCTCAATCTAATAGTATCAGTGATGCCAAGTATGCAATTTTATTGGAATCTATGAATATAACAGGTAAAAATGTTAGTAAAAATTAATAATAGTTTTCATGATTTCGAAAAATTAGACTTGACAATGTTGTGTCTACAATTACAGTCAACTGTCAAATGAAACAAATTTATTGTATAGTTGAAATTCTTTAATTGTCACATCTGAGTATCTGAAAGTTAGAAAACTTAAAAATTGTGAATTATGATGGGAAATTTTTTGCCTCCTTTAGAATCTATTGCTCTATCACATAAAACCTGATGGCAGTTGGACACTGACATATAACATAACCTTGTACCAGCCCACTTATGTGGTCTCCTTTGAGTCTACAGAAAACAAACTTCAAGGCTTCACTTTTCCTATGTGATAGACTGTGAAATGCTGGGTTCCCTTATTTTAAAGAGTCCCTGATTCTAATCCATCTAGCTTCGTTGTTTCTAATTTTAGATAAAAAGCGTAAATACTAAAGTTGAAGGGAACTGTGTCCCCAAAACTAACATTTCATACAAAAATGAAGAAGTTGAAATTTTCTATGAAGAAAACGCGGACTTGATGGCGGCTTTTAAAAAAGTTAAAGCGAGATCCGGGGGTTCCAACTCGCCAATGAAGCATATAAACAGCTACACACTAACAAGGCTGGGGGACATTAATAAAAAGACGCCAGGGGGGCTGGAATACAGGGGTGCCTGGCCAGAGGCGTCGGTGTCATGATTTGGATACCATAATATCTTCTACCTATTCATAATAATTTTATTTTTATTTCATTTATAAAATATTATTATCGAGTTTTTGAGTTTTGAGCTTGAAGTAAAGTGTACCTAGCCTTTTAAGCCTGTTGGGGCTCTTGCCACGAACTAATGAGAACTTAAGGAAGTGACAATATTAGCAAAAATAAATTAAAGGGGCTAAATCCGGCTTTGGAATTTTTGAATTTGTACCAATTGTCGTTGCGTCCAGTATTTAGCAGTTTTATCCTATTAACACAGCTTTCATAGGTAGATATTTGTTTGTGATAACATGAAATTTCCATGCACATGAAGAAAATGGTATAAACACTATTTTGGAATTATGGGATGATCTGATCAACCAGCTGAAGAAGCGAAAATTCTAGATATTATTTTGTAACGTATGCAAGAATGAAAATAGAATAGTCCTCCATATAAAGAAGAAACTGAAAAATCTAATATGCGTTTTATGCTTACTTATCCTTATACAACTCATGGACTTCATTTCACACCAAAAGGTACCAAATACTCTCGCTTGCTTTTTAGACTCGTTTTTCGTATGGAAATATGCCATGTGAACTTGTTTCGTCTTTAATATAGTGTTGGTCCAGATTATACAGGGTGCGGCAAAACAAACAGTGCAGTTTTGAAGGGCTATTAAAAAAAATTGGCACAACTTGGGAAAAAGTGGTTTATTTTGATTAAGCCAGTACTATACATCCCATTTTTTCACTTAAGTTTTAAAGATCACATCGGCAAGATTATGTCCTCTAGAAGCGATGCACTGATGTAGGCGATTTCTGAAGTTTTCAACTGCGTTCCGGCTGTATGTATATTTTGACATTTGATATATGTAATAAACCCCACAAAACATGTGTCGGCCTATTTTTGTGTTATGTGGTTGTACCGACTTATTTGTTTTTTCACTTACTCAAGTTTGGCTACTTGTTGCTCTCACTACGAGTTTCAGAGTAAGAGTAATAAAAGTTTCAGAAGTCTCTAAAATTTCAAGGTCATAAAACAGTTTCGACACATTTCGTCGCAAAATCGGCAGACTTCCTCGACTGCCTCTCGACTACGTGCCGTGCCAGTGAAAACCCGAAAGTTTCCGGCTACACCCCAACACCGGCAGGGGCGTCCGAGGGGGGCCGGGCGCCCCCTTTGTTTACCCTCGCAACCGCGAGGGGCCTACCCGCCCCCCTCCAGTCGGAGGATTACGGCATTGTCGATGCACGCGTCCGGATTTGGAGGCGAATAATTGGGGATCATTATATTTTCGGGGGGCGGGGCGGACCTGTGGGGTTGCACCGGGGGATGGGGGATGACTGTTTGCACGGTTTTAACTTTCACGTTTAAAATGCGTGCGGAATTTTGAAAAGCGTGTGCCCGAGGCGAAATCTAGCAAGCTGTGTTCAGGTTGAGTGAATTTCCTTAACGGCCCTCGTAAAATAAACTGGACCGCCATTGGACCCCAGTTCCCCTTCATTTTTTAGCCATTCGACAGAGGGCGCTGCGGCTTCCGCCTGGATAGCCGCCATATTGGGCTTATTCTAGGGGATTTAATGAGCATTCTAGGGCAGAAGCGAAATTTGTGGTGGAAATACAAAATGACATTTAACCACGGCCCTCACGCGTTTGACATTTGACAGCCAATGAGTGTGGGAGCAGAGCATATAAAACAACCAGCAGTATAACTTACTCTTGAGAAATCATCCGCAAATTCAATGACCTTGAGCCATATTGGTGGAATAGAAGTCGGAGGTGTAGTCGGGAAAATCAATTCAGAAATACAGAGTAGTATTAGTAAAGTATATAGTGTGTGGTAAGCACAAGCAGCTTTTCCTCCTTCTTGGGATTCTTTATTTAAAGATACCAGCAAAAAGCACAATTTACAGAAAAGCACACTCCACGGCACTGTAATATCTCTAATACAGCGAAAAAATAACTGCCCAATCGCCCTGACACTGCATCAACTTGACAGAATCTATTCCCACATGCGCAGAATTTTCCCGCCATGGGGAGTGATACTGCTGGTTGTTTTATATGCGCTGGTGGGAGTGTGGGCCCAAAATGGCCGACCTTTCGGTGGGAAATATTGTAGCTTATCTTTCCTACAACACATGTTATCTTCGATTTTTAATGCTCCACATGTCCACTAAAAATGATCCAAATATTTAAGGCATAAGCCTTGGCCTGAAGTACTAATCTCAATATATTTCACTCAATGATTTATGTCTTTGAAGGCTTTTTGTTGTTTCTTACACGCAGCTTATTTTAAGCAAGGTAACAAAGTGTATATTTAATATTGAAGGAAAATTTGCAGCATTTAACTGAATATTGAGTTGCTCAGTGCGAAAGAATGAAGAATAGAAAACGATAGAGTTAGTGACATCACACTAAATTCAATATGGCCGCCGCTCCAAGATGACGGATAATGTATTTTTTGTAAACCCCCTTAATATGGGTATCAAATGAAAGGGCTTGAAGAGTACAAAACGATAAAGTTAGTGACATCATACTAAATTCAATATGGTCACCCCTCTAAGATGGCGGATAATGTATTTTTTTGTCAACCCCCTTAATATGGGTATCAAATTAAAGGGCTTGAAGAGTAGAAAACGATAAAGTTAGTGACATCACACTAAATTCAATATGGCCGCCGCTCCAACACGGCGGATTACATTTTCTTTTCCCTTAATATGGGCATTAAGTGAAAGGGCTTGAAGAGTAGAACTAAAAAGTTGAAAATAAGATTATTAATAAAAATATATTTTTAAAAACAAGCTTTTATTTACCTAAATGCTCTAAAAAGAAGAAAATAATCAAAAAATTCAAACCAAAGCAAACCCATAATTTTGTTACATTATAAAATTGTATATGATATAAAAGCTTGTCGCGAGAATATATGTATCTTGAAAGTAATTCTAACTAGAAAATATATTTTTCTATAAAAGAAATTTACACACGAAAATCTCTCGACAAGCTTTTATATCATATACAAGTTTATAATGTAACAAAATTATGGGTTTGCTTTGGGATTATTTTCTTCTTTTTAGAGCATTTAGGTAAATAAAAGCTTGTTTTTAAAAATATGTTTTTAAAACATTTAGTTTTCGTTTGTAGCTGGTAGTGACAGGATTTATTATTAGAATCTTTGTTGATCGAATCATAACTGGTAATCCCAGGGCCAGGGTAGTAAAAGGTGCAAAAAGATTGTAACTTTATTTGTTACTTCGTTCTTCCCACAACCCCAACAAACTATAACAACGTTTTTATAGAAGTACAAAGCACACCTATATTAACTCTCCAAACTACCCAGGCAGTAGTGGCAGCTGCGGCAGCTCGAAGTCGAGGGGGGCGCTGCTTCATAAACGCGTAAGCACGCGCCACGGAGGCCCCTCCCGGTGAAGGGTCCCCTCCTCGTATCTTACAGGTCCCCAGGGGAGCCCTGATACCTAGGGCCGAACCCGTGAAATCTTCAGTTTAGCAAAAATTTAAATTTCCCGGCCCCGGCTTATTGGACATCGCAAATTCACTTAAGGCGACTCGTCCCGAAGGAGCAATTCGGCCCATCTCCTTCGCACTTAATAAGGATCCTCGCAGGGGTTCATTTTCTTTAATTTTGGAGGAGCCATCGGGTTTATTAGGTTTTCGTTATCAGGGTTAAACCGACCTAGAAGAAGAAGGGATGACAAATTTGTGAAGAGCAACAGGTACATCAAATAACGTACCTATTCCTATTATGCACTTAAAACTCTTTTATTCACATAATAAAAAGATATAATAAAAGTACCTACCTAAGTAAAAAGTAGTAATTTCTGCACAAATTTATTTTCTTTTTGAGAAGCCATCCTACTATTCTGTAAATATAGGAAGACGCTATTTTCTATTTTACCTATAATTTTGATATTGCATGGTGAGAAATAGTCTTACAAAAGTTCCCACATGATTGAATGAGAAATTAAGAATTCTTCAAGGGCACCTTGGTGTATATGTGGTGGCCTAGGCTCACTATAAATCTGTAAAATTTCCGCCCAAAAATAAAAGGTAGGTAGCCATGCATTTGTCGAATAAGCGTCACAGCTCACGTCACAGCACCTGCTCGCGGTCATACCGCTATGTGTGTATCGACTGTATCGTGTAAGAAACTCAAGATGTCAATTAAAAAATAACCTTTTAGCAAAAAAGAAGCAAGTTGCCCCGTTCTCACTTTATCGAGAACATTCATTGAATTTTATCGGCTAAGCAAATTTAATCTTGTTTGTCTTCGTCCCAAATTTCCTTCAGCGTTTGATTACTTTTTTATGGGCACCCATTACAGTGTGCCCTTATTTTACGAAAGAATTCGTGACTAAATTTAATTGATAAACTTCTTTCTTACTTTCCTTATGCTCGGCATCTACAGATATTTCTTTTTCTAGGAGCGTGTCTAAAATTACAACTGAGATGCGGCAACAAATGACATTTTAAGGGGGGCCTCGCCATTGTATGTTTGGTTGCCTGTATCAATGTATTTTTATTTCCAACTAGCTGGAAAAAGTAGCGAATTTCAAAGGATTACAAAAAACACGGGTATTTTTAAAATATCCATAGATACTAATGACACTAGTTTAAAAGCTATGGGCGAGAATTTTTTTTGAATTTCAAACTTTATGCCGGCATAAATTCGTCTATTTTGTCTCTTGAGCCGGAATTTTACCTTCGTTAAGATGGGCAGAGGTTTCGGAATATGCTCGGAACGAAAACCCGGTAATAAACATTGTAATTATCCAGTCTTGTTGTAAATAAAAAACATAGGCAAAATACCCTTAAATTATGCAGCGGGAATACCAAAAGTGTATCTATTGTTTATCAGATGGCGCGAAAAACAGACGATCGATGAACGGTTGACGCTGTTGTTACAGGTCCAGTTTAATAATTACATATATTATGTTCATATGATCAATTTTACGTTTTGGCGATATAATATTTAATCAACTAAGCTGTCTGATTACTTTTTTATGTTTTTGTATTACTTCCATATTATTCTATACTATGAATTGCGAATTTTTAATATTAAAATAATATAAAACTTCAAAAGGTATATTCGGGAGACCCCCGTAGCTCAAAGACTCCGATTTGTGATTTTAACCCCTCTCTTTTTAGCAATGGTTCATTGATTTTTAGCTTGAAAGGTACACGGCGGCACTAAAAACTGCTTTAGTTGACTTTGCATTATTTATACGTATGTCGCCGTTATGTATTTTTCGTGAGGAAAATACAATCGTTAGCACAAAACTGACATTAGGGGAGGATTCATATGTCTATGTCACTATATGTATAGGTATGTCGAAAATTATCTATACCGGGTGTTCCATTTTAATAAATGCAGCTATTATAAATATCTCAAAAACGAAAATCGCAAAAAATCACATAAAAGTTGAAGCATATGAGGTGCAATGTAAGACGCACGTTTTCACTTGTAGGCAGACGACGTTTTCAAGGTCACTTGAATGTCAACTGTGTTTTTTTACTGTTAAAGGCATATCTTTAGTTAAAGAATGTTATTCGGCACGTTTTCTGTAGGTATAGTATTGCTGGCTTAAAAGTTCTACAAAATTATGTTTAGTTTTTTCAATGAAATGAAACATGGTCTTTTATGTGTACATAAGGTGTTTCTTCGTTTGCATTAACACTACATCCAAACACACATTTTAAGTAACGCAATAATTAAGATAAATACATATCTCGAAAATAAAAAATGAAAAAAGAAAACGATATATTGATGCGAAAGAACATCTTCTGTACCTATATGTTAAACATCTACAGTGTGACCTCCGTTAAGGAGTTACCACCCTGGTAAAATATCTTTATTTGTTTACCGATTTTGATAAACTTTTTTTTGTTAGGTTCAAAAAGCACATTAAACAATGTGTGTAACTTTACTTTTGGGCTGTAATCACGGCTACCTGTCAACACATGGGCTCAATTTCAAAAAGTACTATTATTTGTTTAATAATATTTTTATTAGGTGCAGGGTGTCCGCCTGAAGGTGATAGGAACATTCACTTTAACCATTCCGTATTTGAGACAAATTAATGATTTAAAAACCAGTTTGTTGCAGTTTTTTACAAACAATGTAATGTCGTTTGGAAAAAAACAATCGAACATCAAACAGAAGTTATAACCAAAAAACCTTTTTGGAAAAAATGAAGATGGTGCAAAATGTATCTTTTTATTAATTTAAACATATTTTTATTAACGGATAATAATAGAACACATATGCAGTTAACTTTGGGGTTACCTTTCGATTAAAAACGAGGAAAAATAACCGACTCAAACGTGGTCACGTGACTTTCGCTATCTGTCAAAAATTATATTTAAAAAATAAAATCCCTAAAAATTGGCTTATTTCTTACAATTTCAAAACATTTAATTTGAAAAAGTCGTTTCTATTTTAATGTTACATAAGCGCCTATTTCCTATTTATAAAATTTCTTAAAATTTTAAAGAGTCATTACTTCGTAAAAACTATTTTATATCACTAGCTATACAACATAATATACGAGTATCATTCTATAATTTTATTAACTTTTTATTATTACTAAAAAATATCGATAAGAATATGTCTTTTTCAAAAGAAAATTATATTAACGCTTTAAAATTCTGTTTGACACAAAGTTGATGTACCGGCAAGCATTTAGGTAGTACCATAGAAGAATCTACTACGTAAATTCTTCTATAGGTAGTACCTACATTACATTTTCCATTACTCTAAATGTATGCCAAAATAATACATATATTAAGATATCAGCAAATAGTAGGTATTTCACGTATCTAACAAAATTCACAACTTTACGTCAACTTTGGATCAAATACAACAGAATTTTAATTTCTTTCGGTTTATCAATATTAAGTACTTAATGAAAAGTTAATAGAATGATAAAAGATAAAACTATAGTGACATAAATTCTAAATGTCAGTTAGGGTAAGTATTGTGATCATTCATGCGGTTTTGAGGGAGAATTATTATGTCATGACAGTAGATTTGACAGCCGGTAGGTAGTCCTCTTACTTAATATTTTACTCAACAATATTCTTAATAACTATGAAAAAATATAGAAAAATAAAGGAGCGTAAATATTCATATTGTTATTTTGTGTTTAACAATTCACAGTTTCAATCCCAAAATACGCCAGGATGGAAGCGATGTGCTGTTATTTGTATAAAAAAGGGGGTCGGTCCGCCTGCCTCCCCCTAGACCCCTGGTTCCGACCAACGACCTTGCCGGGCAACAAAACAACTTATAAGGAACGGAAACTTATTTTAGCAAGGCGAAACATTACTTTTTATTCTCGCTCTGTATCAATGGCCGCTCTCCAACTCCAGCGCCATCTTACAGACACTTGCGCAATTTTTGCACTCCAGTGCCCAATTTCTGTTTTAGCAACATTTATCCTAGTTACGAACACGGTCAAATGAAGGTCGTCGCGAGGTGATGACGTTTTATTTCCGTCCTTAAACACGTTCTTTAAGTTAAAAATGAAATACTTGGAAATTTTTTTTGGATATAAATTTAATTTTAACGAACACCTTTAGTACTAGTTAAAAAAAATGGACGTGCTATCAAGAATATCAAAAGACCTAACAAATTTTTCAAAACTGACTGTATTTAAATGTATAATATTTCAATATTGTTCTACTATTTTGTTCATATGCTAAATAACGATCATATCCAGAATTTACAAAAATTACAGAATAAAGTGTTTAGAATTGTTTTAATTATAACAAACATACGAATGTACGTTCCATGCAACAAAATCTAAATATGTCAAGTGTTAATCAAAATATTACTGAGAAATACACGTTTATTTTTATACACGTTTATAAATTTTATATTTACAATTTTTTCTGTGAAAAATTGAAATATGTTAATTGTGATGATTATATTATAAAATATAATTAAAGTTTTTTACTTAAATAAATATAACACATTATTTGGACAAAATCAATTATTTTACAGGAGATTTAAATTATTTAATGATATATCTTGAGATATAATAAAATATTGACAAATTAAGATTATTTAAAATTAAAATCGGGATGAGTGGTTAGATAATAAATATATGAGTAGCTATCATGCTAGATCTCGCCACTCGTTTCTTAAGTTATCTGGCTCTGTCTCATTGTTACTATTAAATAACGTACCTATTGTAAAAAAGAAAATATATGCTTTAATATAATACCTATTGATATAATTAAAAATTGTAAATTTCAAATAGATAATGTCGTCTAATTAGTAGCCAAGCTGTGCTTAATAAATCATTTTATTATTATTTCAAATTTCCCGCCTCCAAATTATTCCCAAGGTTGGACTTCTTTTTTGCACCATATACATATAGGTTGCTCTAGGTATACGGGTTGGACCAGCACAATATAGTTTACTCCAGCCATCTTGATATAAAAAATGAATATCCTCTGTATAGACAGGTGGTTTCATAGTTGCAAGTAACGTAAGAATTCTAAAAATCATCATCCATAAAAGAGAAACGAAATGCTTTATTCCCTCTTTTTGCTGGAAGCCATCCGAAATTTATCGCCGAAACATCAAATTTAATCTCGTTTGTTTTCATCCTAAACTTCCACCAGCGTTTGATTACTTTTTTATGGACATCCATTACATCTTTCGTTTATTCGGCGAAAGAATTCATGCAAAAATCGTTTCACAAACTTAGGATCCTTTGTATAGCGACCTAATTAAAGGTTCGAGATCGATAGAGCTCAGTGGCGTGCAATGGAAGCGATGGAAGCACCTATTCCCTTGATTCCCTGAATTCAAATTCAACTATTATTGTTTCGTTCAGATTGTGTTGAATTTTTGTGCCATTTAAAAATTATATTTGCGCACCTTTAACTAGAGCCGGGCCTGCATATTTCCCGTTCCCAACGAACATGGTTCGCGTGTTTTCGTCAGCTTTCGGCAACATTCGGTGGACGCGGCTTTCGAAACCGCTTTTTACAGGGTTGCCAGATGCTACCTGTACCTACACTCCGTAGTTTATTAAGAACTTTGGATCCCAAGAATTTTTCAGTAAGTATACCCAGGTTCTACCTAGGTCCTCGCTTCCTCACATAATTATGTCACTGCACGGCACTGATAGAGCTGGATCGATGATGGGAGCTGTTCTGAAACAATTAGCATACCTAGTCCTCTTGGAAAGTAATTAGAAGTTTGCTTCATCGATCAGGGGTTTGTGTGGCTTCGGAAATTACAACTGAGAGTTTAGTCGACAAAAAATTCAAAGCAAACAAACCTACGCCGAAACGTCAAATGCGAATTTTCACATAAAAAAATGAATCACACAGTGACGAAAAACCAAGAGATTGCTAAAGTTAGAAGAATCTATTTAAGGCCTTCCTTTGTTTCTATAAAAAAATCCATGTTGTAATCGTTGCAGAACTTTCCTTTCTCGAACATAGGATGCTTTAGTGACCTAATTTGCTTTTAATTGAAGGCAGAACATCGATAGAACGGCTCGATTAATAGCTGTTTTGCAACCATTAACATTCCTCTTTGGAAGTCATTAGGATTAAGAGTTTGTGCATAGATCAGGGCTTTGTTTGGCTCTAGGGAGTTCGGCCAACAACTATTAAACTATGTGCACTGTCTAAATAGTCGATCGTTTCTTTGCTTTGTGTAACGAATTCAATTTAATGGGTTTTGAATTTTTTAAATCACCCCCAGGGGCTATACATAATTCAGGAGAAAAATTCGGGTTCAACAGGAACTAAACTTTTTAAAGATATTAAAGATAGATTAATAACGATGTTACAATAGGAAACTGAAAATAATCACAAAATTGCACACCAGTGGCGGCTCGTGTGGGAGGCAGTGCCTCCTCTGTAAGAAACTTCTAAAAATATAATTTAAATTTTTTTTTACATAACAAATATGTATCTGTATCTGAGCTTAACATTTTATAATTATCTGCAGGGTGTCTTTATTTTTGGAGATAATCGACTGGACTTTTTTGTTTGAAAGGCCTTCAAAAACTGCTTTTTTTGACGATTCAACAGTTTTGAAGGGATTTCATGACACTTGTTTTGCTCAAACTTTTGGCACAATGTAGAATGGAATTCTCTGTACATTTTTGTTCAAATTTGGTATATAAGGGTTTCGGGATATCTCGATTAACGTAGCCGGCCCTGGATTTGCATTTTGAAAATAGTAGGAAAGACAAAAGAAGCGGTTTTTGGAGCCCTTTCAAATAGAAAAAAGTTTTTTTTTATTTTATTCTATGTCTGTGTCCGAGGCCTACGATAAAGACAGGCCATGGCGCACAAAAATCACGTGACCATCTTAGTCATTTGTCACATAACTGAAAGCGGCAGCTTGGGTTTTGAGAAGTTTTAAATGTTTAAAGTGTTTTTAAACGTCTTAGTTTATATTTTAGAAACCAGTTTGTGTCTAGTGCGCGTGTGTCCTGGCGGAGGGGAACCGCCCAGGTGTTATTATGGCCTCTAGGTGGGAGCCGTGCCGTCCAGGAGTATTGGTGCGTTCGCGCCGTCGCGTGAGCGCTGTAAGGGGAATTATCCCCCCGGAATGGATAGTGAAACCTGAGACACAGACGGGTGAACTGCTTACGGGAGATCCGCGAGTTCAGACGGTCCAGGTGGCTGGAAGCCATTCCCGTTGGCCACGTTCGGGTCTGTGTATTATGTAATAGATGAAAGAAAATTTGCCAAATTACGAAATTTGTTTTTTCTACTTATCTCCAAAAATGCCTTTCCTAGGACTAAGTTGGTCATGTGACTACTCGATTATGCGTTAGCGCCATGGTCTGTCTTTATCGTTGGCCTCGGTCTGTGTCGGTGTGACGTCAAACGTGCTATCCGACAACTCCAAACGTCAAAAACACCGTCAGCCATCACTAAAAAGTGCGACTTTTTCATTAATTCCCCCCCAAAAAACTGTCCGGACGCCCCCTTCTTGGCGCAGCGTGCTTCTGACATTGTCGCCAACGTTACCATCCCCCCATACGGACTTGCTCTGGGGTGCAACTTTGACAAGCTCCCGTAATTAACCCCTTATGAATTGCAGGGCTGCACACATCGCGTCTATTAAGGGCGCGCCTGGTAATGGCGCCGCATTAAACCGCCATTGCAAAACATTTAGGGGTACGAGGGGGGGGGGCGAGGGGGGCGGACTTATTGTCTAGAGGCTACAGCGGGAATGTTCGAGGGGCCGGCTATATCGAAACGTTGGAATGCGCGGCGTTTCATTTCGGAACAGAAGATTTATGCGCGCGATTGGCGTTTGAAGCACAACAATTACAAAGCTGTGAAACGAGAAAACTGGCAGCAACGCTTGTGCGTCCACCGCGTCTAAGTTTACCTGCTTAATTAATATCTTTGTGCAAATAATACGACAAGACATTGTGTATCTGATTGCGAAAAGACTGGTGTAAGGGAGAAAATTGTATCTATCATATGTGAATATAATCACCATAATTTGCCATAAGGCCCTCACAACAAATGCAGAAACATTACTTCTAAATACGTATCGTATATTTTGTTAGTGCTTTTTTTGTTATCTGCTGAATAAATGTATCTAATTATAATTCTAATAAAAGTGTTGAACATTATTAAAAAAAATAAACTGCCCTCGCTAGGCTGCATGGACCGTCCCAATGCGGCGTTGCCAAGTATCTGTTCAAGGCTTGAAATTTAAGTAGGTTGTGTTTGTGTTAGAAGTATTGTTTCGGAAAAAATATTTAGGAAACAATCTTTTATTATTTATATTCTTTGAAAACACCTTATTTTCATCTGTTTTAGCAATAATGAAAGATGAGTTTTTTTGGGCTAGCGCACGAAAACAGCGCATGGAAAAACTTTCCGTGCGCTGAATAAAAATACCGAATATATGGCTTTAAAATAGAAATATACAGCAAAGATAACTAAATTTAAGAAACTCTGTATGCTCTCTGATATTTAACATGTACCTATTTTGTATTTTAATTCGTAAGTGTTTCAATATTTAGAAACATTTCTGTAATATTTTTGACGTTTTATTCACCTTATCTGACAATAACTAATTTACAACAAAGCACCTTTGAAATAATTTGGGAGTAACCATGGAAACGCATCATACATACCAAACACGCATTGTTTATTTTTTGCCAATTAAATTTATTATAATATGCCGATAAAATGTTTTAAGTTTCCATTTTCAAAGAAGTATAATAAAAAATATCGTTCATTATACGTCCAGAAATAGAGTTTTCCGTGCTTGCATGACTTCCCGTGTTCGGCTGCGCCTCACACGGAAATTTGTCACGCGCGCACGGAAAAATCTTTATTTCCAGACTCGTAATGAAATATACTATATCGGTACGTAAATAATGATTTCAGTTTGTTTAGGTTATTCCAACAATACCAAAGTTTGTTTCAGGTCCGTCTGGTAAAAACCCGATGATCAGTCAGTAAATGGAGAAAATGCTGGTTTTCCAATCCGCCACTGGAAATCACAATGAGACATCCAACATTGTACCTATATAATCCTGAAACAAGCACAAGAAGAAACTGGAGTCGCATTTGTGTCCAATTACAGGAGTTTCTATTCCGGATTCCGCCATTTGATCTGATACAGGACGCCTCCGCCTACTATGCCTGTCGGGATAGAATGATTTTAATTAATGAGGAAATAAAAGGGGCTGCGAACGCGAGTCAAATTCAACCAAGTGACTCATCCAATACGAGTTTAATCAATAATGCAAAAAGGGCTCGCTCCCTCTTGGCTACTTCAAAGGACGAAAGAATACGGCTTGTTTACAAAATACATACAGGGTGCGAACCTCAGACAAATAATAAACATAGACTAACCTCAAGGCTGCATTGTAAAAAATGCCTACTCAAAACAAAAACAACAAATTTGACACTTAAGCCTGCATCTGATGATAACCCGAGGTTACGTTTCCTATGCCACAAATCCAACACTTTACTCTTCCCATCGTTTTTAAAACTACACTAATTCGCTAATTACTAACTTAACTATAATGTCTTTTATCCAATAACTCAAAATCTCCTAAAAAAAAAAACAAGAATAACGCAAAAGTAAACACTCGAAACACATCAACACAAACCGGCGAAATCTCAACGAACTCTGGATCAGCTGTTGGGGCATAATAAAGCAAATGCGCATCGATCACAAAGAGCTCGTGCAACGTTGCCACGTCAGCCAGAATAAGCAATTTATTAAGGATATTATTTATAGACCAAGTAGGATCAGTAAATTCACAAAATCAGTAAAATTTATTGTTAAATGATAACTGTCAAAAGTTTTACTATATGTTGATTGTAGATATCAACTAACTGTTCCAAACTGATGTTTTTTAACGTTGGTTATACATTTATTTCGTAAGTACAAGATAAATTTATGAAGAAGTTTGGCAATGGTGCAATCATTGCATTGTTTTTTTTTAGACTTCTATTACTAACTCAGACAAATAATGTTACTAAACATTTTTTTATCTATGTTTATTATTTGCCTGAGGTGCGAACTCTATCAAATTATATAATAATGTTTATTTAGATATTCCTGTGATATGTAAACTAAAAAAATATATAGGTAATGTAATAAAACTATACTTGGGAAAAAAAAACATGAAACATAATTCACTGAAGTGATTACATACATTTAATAGCAATGATAAACGATCATACTCGGCAATACAAGTGGAAGAATAGTAAATAAATTTTAATGCGATTAAGATATGGGTATGTCCGGGCTCTATTATTATTAATCGTACGCTTGCATATGACACCGTTTGACGTACAACATTTGTCAACAGAATTATAACAGTCCATAAAATCTAGCGGCGAAAATGATTACATCGAACTTCTATTCGATTAGTTAGTGTATCATATTGCTTACATCAATAAATCTTCATCAACAGAGACAACGTTGTCATATATGAAGTGATTCATCATTGTTTTTGATAAAGGAATCAAGCAATGAGCCGGATCAATAATTAATTCTGTTTTACAATTTTTATAAAAATGAATTAACGCCCTATACTGAAAAGGTTATGATTTCAACAGCACCATTTACAAAACAACTCCCAACTTCAATAAAACTTGCCTGGCTTGACTAACAATGATACAATTTCAAAAGGATCCCGATAATTAAATGCACTGTTTATTTAAGTAAATCTCTGTTAATCTGGATAAAGATTATTCGTCTCTATAGTAAGTGGTCTTTATAATTGAAAATAAATATTTTCTGAGGCTTACGGTATGATTTAAGTACCTAAGTTTCGAAAATGCGGATTAAGCAAATTCGAATTAATTTTTTATAAGGAAGGGATCATCATGTTTATTTTGAAAGAGCAACAAGGTTACTGCCGCAGACATCTTTCCCATTTAAATAATTGAAGGAGTCTTCAAAACAGATCTTTTCAGCCGGTAATCCTCCTCGGCTTGTTGATCATTAAAAATTTATTTTTCGATTAAGGCACGCTTTACATCAAAAGAAACAAGGGAGAACCGGGCGTGTTCGAGAATTTTGGGAATAACTGCGTGTATATCTTTTTAATTCAGTAATATAACGATTTATACCGGACAAAATTCATAAAGTTTTGAAAACTGTTAGAAATATTAGGGAAGACAAATTCCAAAATAAAAAAGTTCCCACCTCTAAGTGGTGTGTTTCACCCACTAGGACGTCGTTTCCACCCCTATTTTTAAATTTTCTAGATTATTTCGGAAAAGGTGCACTTTTTGATAAAAATACCCATATTCAAAAACATTCATCATAAAATTTGCTATAAAAAATGTCTCTACACATTTTTTCCTAGAACTAATATTAAATAAGTAGTAAAAAGTTACGAGTAAAAGCACGATCCAAAAACAGCGCGAGTGGCGCCCTCTCTGAGATACGTAGAAATTGATATCTTCAGCTTATTCTCCATCTCCAAGAACATAACAATGCGAAATTTCAGTTCATCAGCTTGAATATTTTGGGAGATGTAGCCATAATTCAATTTCAAAAAGTGAACTTCAACCACAGGATAAACAATATCCAGTATGAAAAGTCGACGCCATTACTGGTAGAATGTTTTTATCGCGCAGACCAGAATCACTAAAGAATGGAATGCCAGGAGTGCATCAGGGATGTACCCAAATATATTGGGAATTCCACCAGATTTGGGATTTCCCCGAATTCTTTACCTGTACTCTGCCATCAGTGTACTCACAACAGGTATAAACAATTATTCCTTCAACTGTGCACAGACGTTATAACAATATCCAAACCATTAATGTAAGAAAATAATTTAATCCCGGTCCTGTGTACCATCGATTTTTATAGAGCGTGGTCTAAAATAAAGAAGTAACGTGACTTCAAAGTGAGATTCTATTGGAGAATGAGTTTGTATAAAAAACGAAAGTCACTACCGCCGAGATCAAAGGCGCCGACAGGAAGATATACAACTGGGTATTCCCTCAACTGTGCTTCAACGCCTTGTATTTCAGTATCTAATCATTGAGATTTAAACGGTAGTTGCGTAATATTTTGGCACAAAATATATGAAGTGCTCTATGTACAATTATTAACGAGACACCCTGCGTATATCTCGCGCTGATTTCCTTTGCGCCTTATTTACCAAGGAATTATACTTTTAGGAAAAACTGTTACAGAACCTTTTTTGTACATAATTTTACGGATAACAACGTTGTCAATATGTTTAACGTAAAATGCACCGTTTCGCAGATATTCTGAAAAATACGAAAATTGGGGTAGAAACAATGTTGTAAGGGATGAAGCACACACTTTAGGGGTGGGAGCTTTTTAGTTTAATGATATTTATGCTACCCTTAATATTTCTACCCATTTTCAAAACTTTATGAATTTTGTCCGATATATCGTGTACTATTACTGAACTATTTTATTAGCTCTTACTATAAAAAAATATCGTTTTCTTAAGTAAAAACTTACCTCGAATGCTAGAGTTAATGCTGCTTTTTCCTGTCGAAGTTGCTCCGCTTGCTTCTTGTACACCAGCATTGCTCTGACAGTTTCTTCCATTCTGGAACAAAAATAAGGGACCTATTTAATTACTGTTTATGCGAGATATGTACACAATTTGTGTAAAAGTGCATTTGCCCTAAGAAAATACTTTGTTATAAAAACTTGTTCACAGTTTAAATCACTGACCGAAGTTTCATTAATAACATTTTCAAAAAAACCCTGTAAAATTGTTCATAATGTCGGGAAGCTAACTAAAAAATTCGGTAACATACACTGATTATAACCTTTAGAATTATTACCCTCCCACGATTCTCATCAAATATCCTCCTACAAAAAGCCTCGACGTACCTACACCAAAGTTAGCTCGAATCCGCAACCACCGAACCGTCCTCTCAGACATAAACAACCCTAATAATAAACCTTCACGTCAAACGTTCGAAACGATCAAAGAGCTATAAATACGGCCCGTGGGTGGCTAATAGGATTTTCAGCGGGGTAGCCGCTATGCGCTGCAACCCCCATTCTCCGCGGAAATTTAAAGCCCGCTAAATTTTGGACCCCAAGCTGGCGAGGTAAGCCGCAGGAGCGTTTGAAAGCGGTGAAATCGCGAATGGGTTCTTTAAAATCGGAGTTTAATTTATTTGTATGTAGAACTTACCATAGGATAGTGGATATTAGATTTTAAAGGAGCGTTGCGGAACAGTTTACATTTTCAGTCTGCGAAACAGATATTTGAAAAACGTATTAGGCCTAGAAAATGTCACAATGTTTTTAAAATAACATATTATTAGCACGGTATATATATATAACAAATAGTAGGTTCACTTGGCCGCGGCACTTTGATCTCGCTCCGTTCCCGTCGCCTTCACCATTATCCAAGCGGTAACGGCAGTAGGACTGCCTCGGCCATATTCGTACTTTTGTCCAGTGACCCTTCTATGGTTAGGTATATCTTCAGTGATATTAACCATAAAAAATATTACCTACATTTTACTAGAAAAAATGAAAACAAAAGACGCAGTAATGCTGTAAACGTATATAAAAAATAATGGACAATGAAAACATTGTTCGAATCTCTCCTAAACCTTAATTTTCTTTTTCAAGCAAACACGCCACCGTGAAATTTCCTGGATTCTTCGGGATTTACTGCGGCAACTCCGCGATTTCTAAATACATAAAAGACTTTTATATTCATCGTAAATTCGGGGCTTAACCTTCCCCCACAAAGTTATATATCAGTGAGAAATTCCGCTTCATAGGTACGCACTTTAGTGCCCTGCGTTCCCCGCATATTTCGGATACCGCAAGTCTCAAACATCCAAAATAATAAATATCGCATGGATGGGGTTGGATTCCACCTAAATAATTTGTTACAGACCGAAACCGCATTGCATGATATGGCGAGGAAATATTGGAAAAGGGTCGGTCAGACACAAACGTTTAAAAATAAAAAACGGAATTTCAACCATTGAATAAATTGTTATAAATAGTTCCTATATTTTGTACGGTTCAAGGTTACATTCGTAACCTAATTTTAATGTTTTATGCAAAAGTGACAAATAAATGTCAAATGTTAGACGTTTAATAAATTATAATTAAAATTCCTGTGTATACACGCGTAGAAAAAGTATAGTGTGCAGCACTTTCACAAAAGCCTCTAGATTCTCGTTCTATTAAACACTAACTTTACTCCGCTCGTGCCTAAAAAGTGGCCCCTAGGGGGTGTTGCATAATTATTTATGGAGCTTAGTGTTATTATGTTTGAACAAAAATTGAAAAGCTTTTAAATATTTTCGGCTTCACCGTTAAAGATGAAAACATTTCTCTTCATGCTCGTTTTCCCGTCAATCCGACTGAACCGGTCCATAACTCGAAGAGGTTTACATAGTTCTGGCGTCGTTCATTAACAGATTTTTAAAAATACCCAAACAAACCATTATTCGTTGAAATAGCCCGTGAAGCGACTGCCTAGCGCCGTCTATGTTTGTCTAATTTTTTTGTGTTCCTGTAACTCAAGACTCGTTCACGGGACGTGCTAATAGACAAATGGTAACTTATGGCGTTTATTTTGGGACCTGTTATAGCGCCCGTGTAGCAGTGACCCATGGAAAGTCGAATACCTATAAATAAATACACGGATAAATTAATTAAGAATATCGATTTAGATATCTACTTGTTCTTGCCACTCTTTTTAAGGGGGGCCTCGCCATTGTATGTTTGGTTGCCCGTATCAATGTATTTTTATTTCCAACTAGCTGGAAAAAGTAGCGAATTTCAAAGGATTACAAAAAACACGGGTATTTTTAAAATATCCATAGATACTAATGACACTAGTTTAAAAGCTATGGGCGAGAATTTTTTTTGAATTTCAAACTTTATGCCGGCATAAATTCGTCTATTTTGTCTCTTGAGCCGGAATTTTACCTTCGTTAAGATGGGCAGAGGTTTCGGAATATGCTCGGAACGAAAACCCGGTAATAAACATTGTAATTATCCAGTCTTGTTGTAAATAAAAAACATAGGCAAAATACCCTTAAATTATGCAGCGGGAATACCAAAAGTGTAGCTATTGTTTATCAGATGGCGCGAAAAACAGACGATCCATGAACGGTTGACGCTGTTGTTACAGGTCCAGTTTAATAATTACATATATTATGTTCATATGATCAATTTTACGTTTTGGCGATATAATATTTAATCAACTAAGCTGTCTGATTACTTTTTTATGTTTTTGTATTACTTCCATATTATTATATACTATGAATTGCGAATTTTTAATATTAAAATAATATAAAACTTCAAAAGGTATATTCGGGAGACCCCCGTAGCTCAAAGACTCCGATTTGTGATTTTAACCCCTCTCTTTTTAGCAATGGTTCATTGATTTTTAGCTTGAAAGGTACGTATGTCGCCGTTATGTATTTTTCGTGAGGAAAATACAATCGTTAGCGCAAAACTGACATTAGGGGAGGATTCATATGTCTATGTCTCTATATGTATAGGTATGTCGAAAATTATCTATACCGAAAATCGCAAAAAATCACATAAAAGTTGAAGCATATGAGGTGCAATGTAAGACGCACGTTTTCACTTGTAGGCAGACGACGTTTTCAAGGTCACTTGAATGTCAACTGTGTTTTTTTACTGTTAAAGGCATATCTTTAGTTAAAGAATGTTATTCGGCACGTTTTCTGTAGGTATAGTATTGCTGGCTTAAAAGTTCTACAAAATTATGTTTAGTTTTTTCAATGAAATGAAACATGGTTTTTTATGTGTACATAAGGTGTTTCTTCGTTTGCATTAACACTACATTCAAACACACATTTTAAGTAACGCAATAATTAAGATAAATACATATCTCGAAAATAAAAAATGAAAAAAGAAAACGATATATTGATGCGAAAGAACATCTTCTGTACCTATATGTTAAACATCTACAGTGTGACCTCCGTTAAGGAGTTACCACCCTGGTAAAATATCTTTATTTGTTTACCGATTTTGATAAACTTTTTTTTGTTAGGTTCAAAAAGCACATTAAACAATGTGTGTAACTTTACTTTTGGGCTGTAATTACGGCCACCTGTCAACACATGGGCTCAATTTCAAAAAGTACTATTATTTGTTTAATAATATTTTTATTAGGAACAGGGTGTCCGCCTGAAGGTGATAGGAACATTCATTTTAACCATTCCGTATTTTTTGAGACAAATTAATGATTTAAAAACCAGTTTGTTGCAGTTTTTTCCAAACAATGTAATGTCGTTTGGAAAAAAACAATCGAACGTCAAACAGAAGTTATAACCAAAAAACCTTTTTGGAAAAAATGAAAATTTTTATTAACGGATAATAATAGAACACATATGCATTTAACTTTGGGGTTACCTTTCGATTAAAAACGAGGAAAAATAACCGACTCAAACGTGGTCACGTGACTTTCGCTATCTGTCAAAAATTATATTTAAAAAATAAAATCCCTAAAAATTGGCTTATTTCTTACAATTTCAAAACATTTAACTTGAAAAAGTCGTTTCTATTTTAATGTTACATAAGCGCCTATTTCCTATTTATAAAATTTCTTAAAATTTTAAAAAGTCATTACTTCGTAAAAACTATTTTATATCACTAGCTATACAACATAATATACGAGTATCATTCTATAATTTTATTAACTTTTTATTATTACTAAAAAATATCGATAAGAATATGTCTTTTTCAAAAGAAAAAATTCTGTTTGACACAAAGTTGATGTACCGGCAAGCATTTAGGTAGTACCATAGAAGAATCTACTACGTAAATTCTTCTATGGTAGTACCTATAAATTTATTTACATTACATTTTCCATTACTCTAAATGTATGCCAAAATAATACATATATTAAGATATCAGCAAATAGTAGGTATTTCACGTATCTAACAAAATTCACAACTTTACGTCAACTTTGGATCAAATACAACAGAATTTTAATTTCTTTCGGTTTATCAATACTAAGTACTTAATGAAAAGTTAATAGAATGATAAAAGATAAAACTATAGTGACATAAATTCTAAATGTCAGTTAGGGTAAGTATTGTGATCATTCATGCGGTTTTGAGGGAGAATTATTATGTCATGACAGTAGATTTGACAGCCGGTAGGTAGTCCTCTTACTTAATATTTTACTCAACAATATTCTTAATAACTATGAAAAAATATAGAAAAATAAAGGAGCGTAAATATTCATATTATTATTTTGTGTTTAACAATTCACAGTTTCAATCCCAAAATACGCCAGGATGGATTGATGGAAGCGATGTGCTGTTATTTGTATAAAAAAGGGGGTCGGTCCGCCTGCCTCCCCCTAGACCCCTGGTTCCGACCAACGACCTTGCCGGGCAACAAAACAACTTATAAGGAACGGAAACTTATTTTAGCAAGGCGAAACATTACTTTTTATTCTCGCTCTGTACCAATGGCCGCTCTCCAACTCCAGCGCCATCTTACAGACACTTGCGCAATTTTTGCACTCCAGTGCCCAATTTCTGTTTTAGCAACATTTATTCTAGTTAGGAACACGGTCAAATGAAGGTCGTCGCGAGGTGATGACGTTTTATTTCCGTCCTTAAGTGTGGTTGTTAGCTTCTTTTTTCATTTTTATTTAAATAATTAGAATTAGTTATCTTTACGTACCATTGCAAATATTATCTTTATGCACCGTTACAAATATCAATTTGTATGCAAATTTGACTTTAAATAAATGCTCTTTTAAGCCGCGTGAACATATTTCGGCCTCGTTATGTCCCCACTAAACATTTGGTGTGCTGCCTTCGAAATTGGGCATAGCAATGCTCTATGGAATTTGTCCAAAATGTATGAGGCTTTATCGAATAACGAGCTGGATGGTGATTTGAAATAGGAATGAAGCCAGACGCTGTATGTATCGAGCGTTGTGTCTACATTTCTTGCGAATCGTTAAATGCTACTCATCCGCTTTGTGGGCATGCAAAAACATAAAAGAACGCGCAGCATTCGAACGTATGAATGCCGGGATGTCTATTGAAAGATGGGCTGTCCACAAGGCATATTTCAAATATTTTTTCCTCTTACAGATAGAAAAAAATAAAGGGAAGCCGCGTCTATATAAAATAACATATCGGATATCGACGATCTGGATGTGTCTCTGTAGTTTTTGCAGGAAGCAGACAGAACGCTTGTTCTATTTACACCATATATTGAACAATATTTTCGAATTAAGGTTTAGGTAGTATAAACCTAAATTTATTTAGAAAACATTAGGTAAAGCACGTAGGTACCTAGAGTGTTTTAAAGTCGTACCATGTTATTATGCATATGCATAAAAAAATTAAGATTTGTGGACATACTATGTTTATCTACAGTAGATTTTCTACATCTATTCAAAAATCCTCTGTATATTTTAGATTACCTCCGGTTTTCAATATTTTTGGCACCACACCAAACCATAATGATGGATTTGCCGCCGCAGAACCGCAGCCAAATCACTATCCCGCTCATTATTCAACCGAAACCTCATGCATTTCCGATAAATTCCATAAATTCGTCAGCTGAAATATTCAACGGGGACATAACGAAGCCAAGATTTTTATTTGCGAACGCAATTTCAATTGCAAATCAAACATTTTTCTATTATTCCACTATCTTTCAAATCAAAACTACGATCCGAAGAAACGGAGTTTTTCAAGAGCTGAAGATGTCAACGGATTTTTAATCACGGGCTGAAGTTAGGTGCAGTTGTCGACTTTTCAGCAACGCTTTGTCTATTGATTAATAACCATCAGTAGGTGCCTATGTTAGTAGGTAGACAAAGTGTTATGTTATAAAGCCGCGTACAGACCGAGTTCGAGAACCGTTCTAGAGCAGTTCGCGACAGGTTCGCAAACTTGGTGTAGACGCGGGTTCGCGAGCGGTTCGAGAACCCTTTCAAGTTCGCGAACTGCTTGCGGAAAGTTCGCTCGATAGGCGGTAAATTATTGAGATCAAAGGAATTGTTCGCGAGCACGTATTGGCGGTGTGGACGTCTCGTATCATTTTATAAATTAGCATTCCAAATATTCAATTGAACTGCCACCAGTTCAATTGAATATTTTTTGTCAAAGTGAAATAGAGTGGAGTGACGAGAAAATAATCGAATTAATCGGCCAAAATTAATTGCATCCGAACTTGTGGAATCCAAAAAATTCCAATTACTTATAAAAAACGAAATGCTAAAAAATATCTCCTCACAGGCTTTTTGAAGACAAAAACACCACAAATAGTCAGAGCATCTTCCTTATCGTCTGTATTCATTATTTTCAAAATTATTTTTGCAACTCAATAGCGAACCAATGCCGAACTCCAAAAAATGACAATACGAAACAAGCCGAACACAATAAAATTTTGGTCTGGACACCTTGTTCGCAAACTGCTCCCGAACAGTTCGGTAGCAATTCGCGAGCAGTTCTCGAGCATCAATTTTGGTTTGTACGCGGCTTAAGCCGCGTACAGACCGAGTTCGAGAACCGTTCTAGAGCAGTTCGCGACAGGTTCGCAAACTTGGTGTAGACGCGGGTTCGCGAGCAGTTCGAGAACTCTTTAAAGTTCGCGAACAGCTCGCGGAAAGTTCGCTGGATAGGCGGTAAATTATTGAGATCAAAGGAATTGTTCGCGAGCACATATTGGCGGTGTGGACGTCTCGTATCATTTTATAAATTAGCATTCCAAGAGTGGCAGTTCAATTGAATGTTTTTTGTGTGAAATAGAGTGGACTGACGAGAAAATAATCGAATTGATCGGCCAAAATTAATTGCATCCGAACTTGTGGAATCCAAAAAATTCCAATTACTTATAAAAAACGAAATGCTAAAAAATATCTCCTCACAGGCTTTTTCAAAACAAAAACACCACAAATAGTCAGAGCATCTTCTTCATCGTCTGTATTCATTAGCGAACCAATGCCGAACTCCAAAAAATGACAATACGAAACAAGCCGAACACAATAAAATTTTGGTCTGGACACCTTGTTCGCAAACTGCTCCCGAACAGTTCGGTAGCAATTAGCGAGTAGTTCTCGAGCATCAATTTTGGTTTGTACGCGGCTTAGAGATGTTGGAGTACTCAGATTGAAAATAACCAACAAAACATTTGATTAATAAATTGTTAAAATTCCTTTGTTGATTTTCACAAACTTCACTAAACACTCATGCCCAATAAAACTCATCACTAATGTTTATACAATGTGTCCACGGCAAACCGGTATTATAGGTGTATATGACAATTTTTTTGCATTACAAACACAATTTTTTGTATTCTGCTCTTGCTTCACCCAAAAATTATTTTTAGTGTCTTGGACTTTAAAAAATTTATAGAGGGCGCTGGTAGCAGCTTAAAAATAAAAATCGCAACAGGTAAAGTGACTTTTCTGTGCGAAATATTAAACAAATTTATTTTAAAAACTTTCTCAGAATTAAAAAACATGACGTTGCATCAAATTACAGAACTAAATATTTTTTTATTTTAATTTTTCTAAATAATAGAAATGTAATCGTAATTTAAATTTATTTATTCTACCCATGTTCCTCCCACAATAAATTATTCTGACACGGACACGTATCACTTTTATTTTTGTTTCCATGGCATACTCTTCTTAAAAAATTAAAATTACAAATGCTATAAATAATTCAATTGACCTTCAACCATTCAAAATAGCTACAAAGAATTTAAGAACAGAGTTGAGATGTGTGCTGAAAATGGAGGAACATGGGTAGAATAAATAAGTTGAAATTATGATTACATTTATATTTATAAAAATTATAAATAAAAAAATTATTTAGTTCTGTAATTTGATATAAGGTAATATTTTTTAATTCTGAGCAAGTTTTTCTAATAAAATTTTTCAATATTTCGCACAGAACAGGCACTTTACCTGATGCGATTTTTATTTTTAAGCTGCTACCAGTGCCCTCTATAATTTTTTTAAAGTCCAAGATACTAAAAGTAGTTTTTGGGTGAAGCAAGAGCAGAATACAAAAAATTGTGTTTGCAATGCAAATAAAATTGTCATATACACCTATAATACCGCTTTGCCGTGGACACATTGTATAATATACTCTTATCATTGACTGGCGTATTTATAAGACTTCCCACGACTGTAGCTTCATGTCCTGGAAAACAGATGGCGCCGATGGCTAACAATGTAGTTTGCATTGTATTTTGTCTCTGGAAACCAGATGGTGGGCCAAAAAAGTGTCAGACCTAACAGCCGCGAGCAGTCTTTATCAATCAATACAAAAAAAGTTGAGAAAAAATGACGTTGTTTAAAAAGATTATTTTTAGTACCTAGGTAGTTTTTAGCCTATAGGTAGTTTCTAGATAACGAAAGACATGGGAGAAATCAGATCGACGGATATTGTTTCTTCGGTTGTGACCATTTCTGACGAACAGAAAACCAAATAAAAGGAAAACCACGTCGGTATGAAATAACATATCGTGTCCTGATGTATACCCTGCGGTCTTCGCAGGAAGCGGACTGGACGCTCGTTATATTTGCGCCTCATTGAACAATCCCAACAAGCTCTTATAATGGTGTAGGTTTTCGACGACACTTCGTTTATTTTTCCCGCTCGAATTCGGAGACCTCTGCTTGTTAAAATTTCGAGGGAACTTCGAAACTACATATAGAGCGAGTTGCAGGAAGTATCTTTTTTATTTATACTTGAAGTTTATAATAAGATTTTATATCGTTTGGCGTAACATTTTTAGGAATCATCTTACTTTTTATTTTTGTACATTTTTACCTAAAACTATGATTTAGTGTGGTACCTAAGTAACTATTTACGGCACGCCGTGCAGTAATACGCTATTACTTCACGCTCACGTCGTGCTATAATAAAAAAATAATGTAAACTATACTCCTAACTCCTACTAGTAGATATTCTAATTGAGTTGTGCTCTATACCCTGCCCGTAGTTTATTATATCGTAGGAAGCCATAGTATACATACTTTCTCAGGGTGTAATAAGGCGAATTGCGGCGGAATTCGTAATCCGAGGCCCCGTTTTCAAAATGCTATTAACCCTAAGGCCGGGGAAAAAAATTGAGCCGACGACGACGAATGAGCATCGGCATGATGGACCCCGTTCCCTTAGGGATTTTTACGCATCCGCAGTTTTTTCCGGGTTTTCGGATTTCTTTTCCAACGCAGAGGCGTAGAAAGTGAAAGCGGCCTAAACTTGAGATAAACAGAAAATGTTCAAGCCGATGTTTTTTTTTTCTAAATCTTACGAAACACCATGTATAGTAATTTAAACTATTGCACCACTTTGCTATAGATTGGGTGCTTGATACTTTTTAGTAATTTTTACAAAAGATCCTCTAAAGCATAATATAGATATAAAAGTGTATGACGTCATTTAGGTACTGTATATACCAGTATAAGAAACGAAAAACACATCAATTTCCGGCAGAACGACCAAGCATAAAGAGAGAGTAAGCAGCTTTAATTTCTAATTAAATTGGGTATATTATTTGGGTAAGTGGTTTCATCATGCCTTATAATTTAGATTCAATTTATAATTCTGCCAACTTCGAGAAAGACTTACAAAATAAAATAAGAAGTTATTAAGAACAAATTTAATTACCTTACATTATTATATATTTTTTTCCTTAATTTCCTGGGATTCGACCATAATAATTTATCTTTATTAACAGATTTTTATACACTTAATTGACGCGTTTCGGCTCATAGCCATCATCAGAATAAAATATATGAACAAAGCGTGAGTTCATGTCACTTTACAAAACAATATGAAAATTTACTTAAATTACATATTTCAACCAATCATTATTTCATTATTATAATATACAATCGTAGACGAGTAAGAACATTTCGGTTGGAAATGTGGGAAAAAAAGCCTCATTGTGTCCTCTTAGTGCCAATTCGAAAGCCCCACAAATACGAACACATTTAATTATTCGATTTAAAACATACCGATTTTTCTGCTCATTATGTTTAAGCAGTGTTTAGGGATAATATGCTGGATTTAGCTAAAATTAAAATTAAAAATGTTATTTATGTGTAGGTACCTTTAGATTTTTCGTGTGTCTTCATTCTATCCCAAATGTGCATAACTTTTTTGACCAAGTTTCTTCACCGCCGAAGAAAACACATACAAAACAAAACAACTTGTTTGTTTCTTCACACCCGCATAAGTAGACACTTTTGTTGAATTCACAACATCGCGTTTTTGGTCCTGCCGTTTGATTTTTCTCTAAGTATAGTTAAATCGGGTACCGGCTTGCCCAACTCTTTAATTTGTAGTTTTTGCTCAAATTCCATTGACGAAAATGAATTTCTTAATAAAAAAACTTACACTGTTCACTTTGAAAACGTTAAACGTTATAAACAAACTACTTAACTTAGCACAATCACCTAGGCACGCAAAATAAGTAGCAAGTTTTGCCCGCCCGCGAAAGCCAAATATACAATATACTACAAAACATATGATCGGAGCCTGACCCAGGAGAATTGCTCTTTATGCGCATTTAACTCAATGACCATTCCCAACTATTGTCGATTTTATTCCACATTCGCCGGGCAGCTTTCGGTGGCTCCGGATTTAGCAGAGCTCCGGCCGGCTCTTGCCTGCGCACCGCCTGCGCTGTCGCTAGTTGGGTCGCGGCGTTGCCACTTCCGCCGTTGCCAATTCAAACGGTAAGTTAATATCAGGAAGTTTATTTTAGGAGTTGTTAATATGAATTTGTGTTAACTAGGGTCGATGACGGGGCATGGTCGGTGGTAAGGCCAAGGCACCGTGGCCCCACTGCACGAGCGGCCCCTGCTTTAACGTAATTTTACACTATTTTAGGGCCCCAACAAAGCAAACCCGAAACACCCCCACGAACCATCGTTCCTACGCCGCCGCTGCCAGCGGATTTGGCTTAATGCCGAGCTCCCGGACCGGCTCCCCGGAGCATCCTCGCCACCCGTCCTTTATTATTCGGGTTACTGTGCAACTCGTTTAGTGAAAATTTGATGTAAATCTCCGGCACGAGTTATCGCCCGACGGCCGGGCGCCATTGGAGGGTGGGGGATATTCTTACTGCCGCAGTTACAGCTCAGCACCCGGCGAAATGCCGACGTGAATGTCGGCCAGGGAGGGGTGGTGATCTGGCCGACGCTAGTTTTTTTAACCTTATTTTGCTAACAATCGATAGGGGCGCAAACATCGAAATCTAGGTTGGGCGGGCGTTAGAGGTCACGCGGAAGGTTGGAACTATTGCAGATATGGAGAAGTTAATGGGCTAGTAACATAAAACAACGTGCAGGCAGATAAAGAGGTTTTGTAGATTCCCCTGGCATATTTCGTTTTCTTCATTTCATCTCAGTTCTCAAATAAAATAGGAATAAGATTGAAACACAGGAACAAACTCGAACAAGAAGAAGAATTCAGAATCAAACTTCCTTTTTATTCTTATGCAAGCGATGCTGTTAATAAAATGTGTACCTAACAAACTACGGGGATATTTAGGAATGTATTATTTCATTATCTAATGACTATTAAAACGATATAAAGTCAATAGAAGGTACTCAATAATTGAGGTTATGCGATACCGAATCACAAAGTATAAAGGTTAGGTTGAATAGAATCAGCTGGCACACCACAAATCGCTTACCAATTAGGTGACCTTAAGTTGCTTGACGCATGACGCTAAAGAAGATCACACTATCACTATACTTACAGACCGGAAGATAGTGACATATTTTTAAACGCGATTTTACTCAGTATGCCTTTCAAAGGGCATTGTGTTGCGTATATTCTCACAATAGTACCTACCTAAGGTATAAATCAGAGTCATCTTGTGTTCTTCATATGTAAAAGTGAGTTTTCATTTTTTCGAAAAATATGTGTTTTGATATAATTTTAGTCAGGCTGCCATGTGTTTTATAATGAAGTTTAAAATAGAAAATTCGTTGAAAAACCATAGGCATGCCGTTAACGTGGACCCAAAGGGCTACTATTGTCACGTGAACTTGTATTTTAATACTTAATTTTTTCACGTTTCTGAGCAGGCTGCCAATGATAAGTATGTAAGTTCTTGTCATAAAACTGCTGAAGAAAAGATACCGTTTGCGCATGTCCAAGTACACTTTACATCGAAAAAATCGTTTAAATGATTAAATAACATAAAATTTTAAAAAAGTATTTTAGTGCATTTTGAAATTGCCTCGTCATAAAAAGGTGGAGGGTTGTAGTTGTACTCCCAATTTCGTTGAAATTAATCTTAGTTTCATTTGAAACCTAGTTTAGGAAATGTTTTTAGCTTTTAGCAATTTAGCTAAATTAAAATATTTCGTTCAGTAGAATTCTTTGTCCAGATTGAATGACAATAATTTACTGGGGGCGTAGATAAACCACACTATGGATAGTTAGAACATAGAGGGTGTTCCAGAAATAGGTCTAGAAATGAAAATCCGTAACTTTGACAGATGTTTGATATAAAATTGTTCTTTATATCCAAGGCCTCCTTAAAAAGATACTGCCTAAAAGGTAAGGGCTAAAATAAAGGTTTCCTAGATTTTCTACTTTTCTACCACTTAAGTTAAACAAATAAATTTTGGTGGGATTTAGGCACTTAACTAATCCAGGATATTTTCGTTTTCTTTGTTTACTACAAGGGTTATAAGACCTTTTTTACTTTTTAGATATTTTTTTTACATATATTTTTTTCTATTTAGAAACTTTGTATGTCTGGAAAAGTTTTATATTTAAAAGTCGCAACAGAAAACAATTATTATTTTATTCAAGTTTTGATTTCATAACAAATAATGAAATTTGTTTTCATACATTTTTCATAAGGAAACCTATTTTTTATTATCACCAATTGAATTCGTTGTGAATAGTAAAAAATACCTATTGTACACTCAACACTGTGTTCCTTTACACCTTCAAATTTAAATATGTATATATTGCAAAGCATTTCAGTGATTTTTCAGTTAAAAATTTTCCTAGAAAAGATGATAATAAATCAAACTCTTAAAAAAAAAACCCAAGTCCACACCATCTACATAAGTTTATGCCAGTTTCTATATATCTAAAGCCCCGCGGCTTGATTTAGAGTCTCCTTCCGGTTTTCGTGCTCCTATTTTACGAAGTCAATATGTATTAAATCACGAGTATTATATTGACGGGAAGGAGTTTATCTTGAACTCTCCCCAGTTGACGTTTCCTTCCCAGGGCCTACTTGATATCCGCTACATTTACCTCGTCCTGCCAACGAGTGGGGCTTTATGTTTCCTTAGGGCCAGAGCCGCAGCCCGGCACATACCTCATATTTAATAGAATTCAATGATTTAGAAGGAAATATGAGAATGAAATATGCCGGGGTTTGAGAAAAATTGACATAGCTTTACTGGAATTTTTAAAACTTGAATAACGGAGTCGTTTGTAGCTGCGCCAAATTCTCTGTTTCTATTTTGCATCAATTTCGGTAAGAATCTTGTTTAAAGCGGTTTTATAATTCATACAACATGTTTATATAGATATAGATCCAGCGATTCTGGTTACTGGAATTTACTGAAAACACATACTTACCTATTATTACAGAAAAACACACAGGACAGACCGGTAAATCGAATAAATAATGAACTGATGTTTTCTTTTATGTTTTTACAACCTTTTATTTAACTTGCCCTGTTAGTATGTATGTATGTATGTGTGGGTCGAATCTTGGAAGCTGAACTCCCACCACTTCTTGACATCCGATTGAGCTGAAATTTTGCGTACACCTTTAGTTCTGGCGACAATACAATATTCAATACTCAATATTGTAATAGTTTCATAATGGCCGTCGCCACAAGATGGCGGAAGATGTATTGTTTGTCAACCCCCTTAATATGGGTATCAAATGAAAGGGCTTGAAGAGTAGAAATCGATAAAGTTAGTGACATTACAATAAATTCAATATGGCCGCCGCTCCAAGATGGCGGATTACATTTTCTTTTCAACCCTCTTAATATGGGTAGCAAATGAAAAAGCTTGAAGAGTAGAAATCGATAAAGTTAGTGACATCACACTAAATTCAATATGGCGGCCGCCCGAAGATGGCGGATTGCCTATTTCTGCACAACCTACTTGACATGGGTATCAAAATGAAAGAGTTTGATGGAGTCCAAAATAATAAGGTAAGCGACGTCATACTAAATCCAATATAGCGGAAATTTCTTTACCACCCTCCTGATATGGGAATCAAATAGGTAGGTACTAAAAAGCACAAAATAAAATAAAAGGTGAAAAAACCTTTTTAAAAACAAGCTTTTATTTAAGTCACGAATAAAATAAGAGAAGAATAAAAAAAAAAGATAAAAAACCTTTTTAGAAACAAGATTTTTAAGCACTGTACATAAAACGAATAAAATAAAATAAGTCTAGGTTTTATTTTTTTTATTCAATGCCAAATTGCGACAAATCAAAAAGCTTGTCCGGCGAAATGTTCATAAAGGTAGGTACCAATTAATTTTATTGTGTGTGACAGTGATTGGTTGATAAGTAACTACTTGCCAAAGTATGTACATATTTTCTTTACAATTCGCGCGACAAGCTTTTTGATTTACAAAAACTTGTCGCAATTTGGCATTGAATTATCTTAACGAAAATCTAGACTTATTTTATTTATTCGTTTTATTACAGGGCTTAAATAAAAGCTTGTTTTTAAAAAGGTTTTTTTTCCTTTTATTTTATTTTGTGTAGCTTCTGCAATAGATGCCTTTGCCCTTATCTATTTAGGTTAGTAGGTAGGTGGTGCTGTTAACTGCTGACAAAAGTATTTTCGTGTTCCAAAAACAAACCACCGCGCCCACCGTATCGATCTTCGTAGCTCCCGCGGGCGACATCAAAACATTTCCCGGTCGCATGAAAACAAGTGGGGAACTGGACGTTTTCTCGGTCACTGCTGAACGCTGTATATATCTCCCTGGAAGTCGAGTCTGGCGCCGCATTTGATTTATTTAATGGAATCCAAACCATCCATAAAACTTCTCTGGCTCCCTTCTGGGCCAAACAAACACACGAGAAAAGTTATGTTATTTGCGAGGAGGTATACTCACAAGAGCGGGCTTTTCAACGAGTTTGGAAATCAATATTGACTGGCTGCTGAAATAATATTATGAGATAATATGAAAGGGAACTGTATCATCTCGTATGTACAATGAAGAGGATGGAAAATAAAATTTGTCGCGTTTTTTCGCTGCATTAAGCTCTGTTAATAGCAGAAACTAACAACATGTTAACTGTGGTGTTATTTCCTTATTTTTTCTTTTTCAGTGTTGTAGATTTTAGTCTCCAAAGCAATATGGAGAATAAAAAAATGACAACAAACAGAAAATGTGGTTTTTACTGCAGGAATGATAGATATAAAAAGACTCAGGGATTTATAGAAAAGTGTAGGTTTTAAAGTCTGAAAACATATGTAACACATGCAACCACCAGCAACATACAGCTTTTTGAGATATATGTATAGATATAATATATGATTTTTCGTGTTTAGATTTCCTATAAAACCATTTTAAATGAACTACATATTATTTCTGTGAAACTTTATGTTTTGGAACCAGAAAACAAAATTGTGGGAAATTCTTGGAAAATCTTTAAAAAAATTATAATTAATAAATAAGTCATTTTTTCATATTAAATATTGATATATCTTTTTGTTATACGTTATACCTTTGCAGCTCCAGAAAATTCCTTTCCTATTGTTTCCTCTCCTATTTTTTAATACACTTTTAAAGGGAAAGTCTCATTTTTAACGGAGATAGACGAAAAACGATATCGGTGTCTGAAGCCCATTTTTTATGATAAACTTAACGACAGAAACCGCAAATCGATATCTGTCACCGTTCTCGAAAATGTGCGTTTTCGTTTTTTCAGTGTTGAAAATTTTGTGTTTTTGTAAAAACATTTCTTTTTACGTAGAATCCAATGCTGCTACTACTTTTTTTTTCAAGGCAATGGTTTAAGAGGTACTTATAAAAAATATATCTTTTAAATGGAACACCATGTATATTTTTAAATTTTTTAATAGAGTAAAAAATTACCATTCCAAAAATATATAACACTTAAGGATTTACTTAAGTAGTTATCAATTACTAATAGCTTTTATGAATTGTTATTCAAACCTTGTAAAACTTTATAAGATTTTTCACGAAATTTCCCCAATTTTCTTTTCTATAATTCACTTTTGTTATTTAAAAATCAATTGACCATTATTTTGGCTCCAAAACATAAATTTTCACATAATCTGTAGTTCATTTAAAATGAATACAGATTGATACAGGCTTATTCACGGTATATTACACGGAATATTGCCGCTAAACGATTTGGTTAAAAAAACAAAATTAGGTGTGGGGTGGATATCAGTCCGTTAGAGGTATGTACATTTTAAAATTATTTTCAAATTATACAGGGTGTTGCAAAAACTGAAAACGGATCAAAGTCGCATTTATTTTTAAATGAAACTCCCTGTATATTATTACATTTTCTGCTTCTACGGTCAAAATGAAGGTAAGTTTCATTAAGGTTTACCTCACGTATTATATTACCCAATATCAGTGATTATAGAAAGTCACTGCTAATATTCAATTTTTATTTTTTGTAGACAATTTATATTGAAATTATGTCCATTTGATTCGAGTTCCTGTATTGGGAGAGTTTATGTAATCAATGTCAAAATTATATTTCAAATAGTTTGGAAAAAATGTCATGACTTAGTCCTGAGAAAAAAACATGAGGGATTCTGGCTCATAGACTTGCTGGTGTCAATATTCAAAATATTTTTATTAACAGAGAGAAGATATGAAATATTTCCAAAAAATTTCCAATATTGGCGAGAAAAGTAATAAAAACGGACGCTTTCTTTCGCGGGGGAAGGCGAATCCGAGCTCACGACTTGACATTTTATTGATTCCCTGCTTTTAATTTCAATAAAAGTCCCCTAGGACGCGAGTCCGAAAACAATACCATCAATCTTGACCTTGAAGTTTCTATATATAACTCGGGGGCCCCCCTTGGGGCATTCCGCATTTCTCGGATTGCTTCCCATTTTCTCAACCGCGCCGATCTTGCCTTTCCCTTTATACCAAACGAGGAAATACTTTACGAAACACGTGCAGAGCCTTCACGCGAAAACTGCGACCGCCCTTTCATTTCTCTAAATTTTGCAGGCGATTACAACTGATTTTCCCTTTAGAAAGGATACGTGGACTTGAATTTACAAAATAAATCATTTGAAGGATCGAACTAGCCATGAAATTAAGACGCATTTTTGACAGTGCTGAAACCTTACTGGTGTTTTAGCATCGGAGTAAGACCGGAGCTTTGCTGTAGGGCATAGGGCATACAGGGCATGATACTATGAGAAGATAATGATTTCGGTATTGATGTCCCCATAAACATCTTCGGTATTGATGTTCCCATGAACATCTTCGGTATTGATGTCCCCATAAACATCTTCGGTATTGATGTTCCCATGAACATCTTCGGTATTGATGTCCCCATAAACATCTTCGGTATTGATGTTCCCATGAACATCTTCGGTATTGATGTCCCCATAAACATCTTCGGTATTGATGTTCCCATGAACATCTTCGGTATTGATGTCCCCATAAACATCTTCGGTATTGATGTTCCCATGAACATCTTCGGTATTGATGTCCCCATAAACATCTTCGGTATTGATGTTCCCATGAACATCTTCGGTATTGATGTCCCCATAAACATCTTCGGTATTGATGTTCCCATGAACATCTTCGGTATTGATGTCCCCATAAACATCTTCGGTATTGATGTTCCCATGAACATCTTCGGTATTGATGTCCCCATAAACATCTTCGGTATTGATGTTCCCATGAACATCTTCGGTATTGATGTCCCCATAAACATCTTCGGTATTGATGTTCCCATGAACATCTTCGGTATTGATGTCCCCATAAACATCTTCGGTATTGATGTTCCCATGAACATCTTCGGTATTGATGTCCCCATAAACATCTTCGGTATTGATGTTCCCATGAACATCTTCGGTATTGATGTCCCCATAAACATCTTCGGTATTGATGTTCCCATGAACATCTTCGGTATTGATGTCCCCATAAACATCTTCGGTATTGATGTTCCCATGAACATCTTCGGTATTGATGTCCCCATAAACATCTTCGGTATTGATGTTCCCATGAACATCTTCGGTATTGATGTCCCCATAAACATCTTCGGTATTGATGTTCCCATGAACATCTTCGGTATTGATGTCCCCATAAACATCTTCGGTATTGATGTTCCCATGAACATCTTCGGTATTGATGTCCCCATAAACATCTTCGGTATTGATGTTCCCATGAACATCTTCGGTATTGATGTCCCCATAAACATCTTCGGTATTGATGTTCCCATGAACATCTTCGGTATTGATGTCCCCATAAACATCTTCGGTATTGATGTTCCCATGAACATCTTCTTAGTTTTGTTTTACCTGTACCCTCGCGCCAAATTTTCGTATGTAATATCACAAGTGCCGGAAATTTTATCGATAATTTTTTCGAAAGCGCTATTTTACCTAGAAAGATCACGAGTATAAATTGGTCTTTTATTTTATCTCTGAAAATAAAAGCCCAATTTGTACGAGTGGTTTTGCTAATGGGCAAAATAGCGCTTGAGAATAAAATCATTTAGAAAAATTTCCGGCACGAGTGGTATTTGTCTAGATTATTTCACGAATACGATTTAATAATTTCTGTATTGATTTTTTCTATGTTTGCATTTCTAAAACGACTCATTTCGAACGAGTTTATTGACAGCTTCGACTGTAGCGTTCGAGTAAACAAACATGACGCTTGGGTATCCAAGGCAAATGCGATTATACCTACACCCTGTTGGCGTTGGTAATAAATTTAAACGGAGACGGTGGTCTAATAACAAGAATTTAGCAATGTAAAAGTTAGTAAATTCATTGATACAATGCTTAATAATACCGCAACATAATTTATAAGCTGCATAATTTAGAACAATGTAAAACACACCAATTTTAAGAAGTACGTGTTTGTATCGCACAGATTCGCGGTTGATAAGCAACGAAGTGATAATTGCACAAGTGGTATTACCGCTTTGGTTTTACACAAGTGCAATTATCGCTAGCAGAGGCATATCATTGGTTGGATTTTTATGGAAGGAGCTACCTTATTGGATGCAAGCAGTATGAGGGAAATAATCTGTGTAACTATCGATCAAGCCGGGCAGGCCTGTGATATAGAGCTGGCCACCTTTCTCCTTTATTGACATCGCCAGGTCTGGAGTGCGTGGGGGCTTTGTGTCGGGCTCGAGCAGTCGCGTTCCTGGGTCCTCGGTCCCCTCCGCGAGATATTACCGGCAGCTGACGTTAGTTGGCACTCGAGAATACACCCTCCTTGAGTTTACGCCCTTATTAAAGTGACTAGCTACTCGGCCGAGTTGACTAATCTCGTCCCGACGCTGCGGAGGAATGCGGCAAAGGAGGATTTGGTTTATGTGCTGCGTAGATTTTCCCTCATCGTATACTGGGCGAATACTTTGACCTAGAGGCCCTGTATGACACGAAAAGTGACAGTTATTCGTTTTAACAGAGGTTGGACAACGATCGGATCTCTCTCTCTGGCGAGGGTCTTATTTTCCCTATGAAATTCATTTTGTGCAACAGACATATATTTTTTCGCTCTTTCTATCATTCCCCTAGCAGCAGGATGTGTCAAAATTGGATTTTAAGGTTAAGCTAACGACATTTAACTGCCATAAACGTAGGTAGATGAGGGCACAGTTTAAAATGTATAAAAATATAGATAAAACCAATAAATTGGGTAGGTAGTCAGTATATTATTTGCAAAGCTTCACTAATAATAATTATTGAAGTTTGAATAGAAAAGTGAAGAAACATATAATTTGTTCCAAGCAAACAGCAATTTTAGGATATCAGGATAAAAACATTTATTAAATTTTTGTAGGAATGTGGTATACTTATGTAGATACATAAAATTAAACAAGGCTCTAGCATACCAACTAACTAAACTTTCGAATATTTCTTCAATAGGAATCGTAGCTGCAATAATAATTATTATTCCTTTCATTTAAAAATAAAAATCAAAAAGGTCTTTTAAATGGTTTAAACTGTATGGTTTCGTTTCTTCAAACTCTCTTCTTATACCTACCGTCAAAATTTTAAGACAATTAATACTGAAATTTGTACGGAATAAAAAGTTGGAAAGTTTGTTTTGGTAATATGAATCAACCACTATTGAAAAACATGGTTAATAGAATTAGGCTGAATAAAAAAATGAGTACCTAGGTATTTAATATCGACATTAGTCTTTCTTTCATTTTTTGTAAATAAAAGTTAATAACTTTTCAATGCAAGAGAGATCATCTATATTTCAAAAAAGAAGACAACAGTATTTTTGTTTTCAAAGATATATTGTAAGTAAATAGGAAAAATCAAATTAGTACAAGTTCTCAGAAATTTATACATATTTAATGGTTCTTTCTTGCTAAAGTCACGTTCATCAAACGTTGCAGGAGAGGATCGTTTCTTCGGCACAACCTGACACTCAAAATCCATGTCGGAGAAGTGAACCTGTGAAAGTTAAAGAACTAAATTTAAGCTACCTAAACATAATAAAACGCTGCCATCAAATGCTATTTTTTTTATCAGCAAGAAATTTGTAATGGAATATTAATACAAAATAAGCTCACACATTTAACTGACTGCACAAAAAGGGTTCTTTATATAAAATTCCCACCCGTGTTAACTTCTTTTTTGTCCGATTTTGTTGGCCTTAGTGGAAAATAAAACTCCTTCAAAACTGTCTCTCTCTAACAGTTATTATAAATTCTAAAATATCCTTACAAGTAAGATTTTGTAAGTATTTTATTGCTATTCGTGGCGTTTTTTCCTGTAGGAGGTTTCGAAAAAATGTATTAGAACAAGTATTTACGAATTAAATTATATTACAGTCTCTTTCCAAATTTCACGATAGGAAGAATTTTCTAATTGCAAACAACTTTTTTCGTATTTTTTAGTTTTCTCCTTTCGAGAAGCAACGAAAATTTTAAAAAATTAACAAAATAGGTCAAAAAATTATGGAGGTGGAAGTTTTGATGTGGAAGATCCTGTATAGTTTTCTGGAATATACGTCTCTTCGTTATGAGAATTTTGTTGTAGAAAAATTTCCTTTACAGTAACAAAATATTATAAACCAATCCAAAGTTATCACGCACAACTTATATAATAAATACATTTTTTATTATTCCATGAAACGAAAAATGCCTATGCTGGTCCAGTAAATACCTATACCCAACAGGTTTTACCTCCTTGAAGGCAAAAACTTTAGAATTATCTCTTTAACATTGGGAAATTTTCATAAGAATTCTAATAAGTGGTTTGTATAACCTTATGGACTTTTATTGAAAACAAATAGGTACTATAATATTTAATATTAATTTAGATACCTTATGTTATGTTGCTGATGCAGATTAAGGAAATTATTCTGCAGATTAAAATCACAGATCAAACGAAAAATAAAAAGGAACTAGATACTTATGTAATTAAATTTACTTACCTCGCAAAGTTTCGTATCATTTCCAACTCTCATGTTAGGGTATTTCATTTGCACTTTCCATCGTGCTCGTTCTTCTGCGCTTTTTTGAAAGGGTGTTAAGAAAAATCCATCCTGCTCAGAATTCTTGCAGTTTCTTATTACGCAAGATGTCATTTTTACCTTTTAACACTCCTTTTTGCAAAAGAAAATTAGCACGCTCAATAATCGTATATTTATTTCTTATCTATGCTCAATAATTTGTTGACAGTTTGTTGACAAACTGACACCCGCCAATATAAAAATATAATAAAAACAATGTTACTAGATCTGCCAAAATCTGTTGTCCAACCTCTGTTAAAACGAATAACTGTCACTTTTCGTGTCATACAGGACCTCTACTTTGACCCACACGAAAATTTCAACCAGGTGTAAAATGTAAAGTTGAACCCCGCTTGTGAAGTTATTTTATAAACTTAAGTTTTGAGAGCGCTGACCTCTGACAGGATACCTCTTAACTTCTGCCAGTTAGAGTGAACCATCAAAGCCCCTATATTCAAATATATGCAGATGTTGGATGTGGTTTTTTGCAATTTACCGCTTTAATCGAGGTTATAAAAAGGGAATGTTTGGACATAAAATGGACAAGAGTGTGTGGAAGGGACAAGAGGGTGAGGACCAGTTCTAATAACTAATAATTTTGGTATGAAATCAAGGAATTTTTAGAAACTTTGGTACTAAATCGAAAATAACTTCACTTTTGCAAGTTGCTGACGGCAAATAGTCAAAATTCTGGGGAGAGACACTTAAATATGGAGGCAAAAAAATGGCTTGTCTAAAAAAATTACCAACATGGATGCTAATAGACTCCCTCCAAAGAGTTGTCATTTTCAGTTAAATTCATGTTTGATGATCCTGGACATTTTGCCCCACCCCTAGACCCTTTATTTTTTGTTTTTATAATGAGGAGAAACAAAAGAGTATCGCAAAGTTAGAAAAAAAAAACTATTTCCTGCTCCCTCCCCCGTAAGTACACTTTACATACTCGCCAACAGGCCCGAAAGCGAAAGTGCCCTGTTATTTTGGTTGCTAGCTGCGAACGTGGTTGCTAGGTACAAGAAGTATTACCTAGCAACCCTTACGCAGCAAAGACCTTAAAACTATTAATAAAATATATGTAGCAACGCCAATCTGGTGTCAATTTTAATAGGTTTCACAACAATCGTTTTACAAACTATGGTTTTGATTTTAAAGAACACTAATTATACCAAAGAAAAATTAATAATATCCATATGTATTTAGAGCTTTATTCAAAGTACCTATAACCTGAAGCAGGAAAAATGTAATACATTGCACGATGCGTAAGCTCTTTTTTGGCAGAGGATGACCGAGGCAACGCTCGCGTTGCCTCGGTCTTTAAACAACCTCCTCGGCCAAGAAAGTGCACTTACGCATCTGGCAATGTAAATGACTGTTTTCATAGACATCCTGTATATTTTATTTCATTCTTACATAAGAAAAGTTTGATGTAGTAGGAGTACTATATTAAAAATTTATATACCCTATATTTAGTAGTAAGTAGGTAAGGTAGGTACCTATATAAAAATGTTTTTCCATGGCAATCTTGATTTTAATTAAAAACCTCTCAATTATAAAGTGTTTATCCATTTCCATTAGAGGAAAGGTATGACATATTTATATCGCTAGAATCGGGAAAACTCGTAGAGTAAAAAAAACAAAAATAAACAGGGTATTTCTATAAAAAAAATGCCTAACTTCGCGAAGCTCCTTTGTTTCTTCTAATAACAGATTGTGTTGGTTAGGAAAAAACCTTAAACATTGGTATACTTTTTTTCTAACTGAAAAAATAAAGGGTCTAGGTATGGCGCAAAATATATACGGGAATACCCCGTACAACTGACAAATAATTCCCGACCCGAGGTGTCGCTAGCATTTGCCCCCTATTACGAGGATTGGGAATTAACTCGTAATAGTGTACGAAAACCGTACAAAACAATGTACTGCTCCATCGTCCAGTATAGCTTCCGTCCGTTAGATGGCGGCGGCAAAAGACATTCGGCCGAGGCTGAGAGTTTAGCAAGAATTAATCCAGTCTTTGCGGTTCGCTAATGAATCGTAAGGATCGCGTATCGCGTTGTGACCTCCGCACAGATATAATGATCTCTGTGGTTCTCCGGCATGTAAGCAGTGCCATTGAGAAATTAAACTTCAGACCATCATCCGTAGAGGGCGGTATGTGACGAGTCAAGAATTTTGCATCAGAATAGCATGTAGCGGTGATTACTAGCATTCTAATCAGTACATATGCAGCTTGCAGCTTAGTCGCTTGAATGCACAGCGGTCGGATATCTTCTCAATACTATAATAACTGATAAAACTAGAGATGGGTTTTGGGTTTACACCCATCGATGGGTTTAAACCCTTTATGGGTGCCAACCTATGGGTGCCAAACCTTTGACACCCATAGGGTGTTTTCATTTTTAAAATAAACGGTGGATTCAAAGGGTGGAAACGTTTGGCACCCAAAAATGGGGGGTTTCAAAGGGTGTAAACTAATGACACCCAAAAATGGGTGTTTTCAATATCACCAAAGGCCAAAACATATCCTCGAATGGATGGAATTTTTGAAGGGAAGCAAAGCCACTGGATTTGGAGCAAAGAAGAAGAAAAAACGCGATTTTTGTTTGTTTTTTTGTCAATGAAACCTAACTATTATATTTTGTAAATATGTCAAATATCAGCTCCTTAGATGCTGTCGAGTTATTTAATCGAGTATCGAGTACACGATACACTTACCCACGGTACGTCATTGCGCATCTTGTGACGTCAGTTGCGAATCAGAATTTAAATTGCTCCATATGTTTTACACAGCATAGATACTTTTTTATGGGTTTTTGCCTATTTCTTTTAAATAAATGTTGTTAAAAATATGTAGAATTTATTACTAGATAAATGAATGAATATTCTGTTCATAAAAAACACATTTAATTTGATACGCTGACTGCACATACGCTGACTGCACATCCCGGCATTTTTGGCCTATTTCAAAGCACTGTCGAGCTGGACTGACGATCAGTCAGTTGTTTACACTTTTTTTCTTGACACATTAAACTGTAAACTATAAAAAAACGTAAAACACAACCGCAGCCGCTGCATTATTTAGAATTCGTGATTCCCCACTGACGTAGATACGCAGAGTTGCCTTGTTTTCGGATTCGTTAGTGGGTAAGTGTATCGTGTATCGAGTCGAACTTTTTAGAACGGAATCGCTCCGATCGAGTTAAAATGGCGGATTCGACTCGAATCGAGTAAAGAAATCTGCCTGCAGAAATATAAATGGAATAATAAACCCTATATGGCTTTTAGATGAGAAAGTGGAGAAAATGAATTGAAATAAGGTGTTTTTTCATTTATTTAATATTTAGTTATGGTTATTTTAATTTAGATAATGTAATAGACAAACGACTAAATTTCTAATTCGCCTGCAACATATTTTTTACTTTTTATATCTTCTTGCAATATTTTTGTTGTTTATAGCTTTTAGATATGAGTATTTGGTATTAAATTAAACGTCTAAATGTCACCAATCAAAATATGCCAAAAACTAGTGTCATAATTTGACACCCGGTGCCAAAAAGGGTGGAAACCTTGATACCCTTTCCAAATATGAAAAAACCCGGTGTAAACCCATCTCTAGATAAAACTAAACCAATAATAGTGTCATTCTATTTTTCACTGCACTCTGATGTGAAATAATTCCACACAAAGACAATAATAGCAAGAATATACGAAAGTAATCACATTGCACACGACTACATGGTTTTGCCATTGTGTTTTGATAAGAGGTAAATAATAAAAAGTACTCTAAAAAAATTATACACCGAAATGTAGAAATGTAACTGTCCTTTCGGCTGCTTTGTCGTTCTTGTCCTGCCGCAATAAAATCCGAGCTTGTAATTTCCGTCGATGATAATGTTTATACAGCGCCGCCCGCTGTCGCTGCGGCGGGAGGCGGGCGGCCGTTTAAATAAAAACATTTTTGCGGTCCGCAATTTATCCGGGGCCGTAAATTCGGGCCTCATTTGCATCCGCAACCGGCAGTAAAAACGCGTCCGCCGCCAAGATGAATCTCCGGCCGAATTAAATTAATTAAAAATCAGCGCGAGCCAGCGAGATTTAGCGGCCGCCGCGAAAATTAAAACGAGACGCCCCCCCCCCCCCCCGCGCGCCTGTTGTCAGTGGCGCAGGGGGTTGTACCTACAAAGAAAATAAATCAGGTTCCAGTTGAAAAATGTAGGCATAAATTTATAAAAATTGGTTGATTGCTAAAATAAAACGAAACTATAATTCATACTAAAGCATTAGAGCAACAATTTAAAATAGTAGATATTACATTTTTTAACGGAGTATAAATGTCAAAACGCACATTATGTATAAAAGTAAAATTCAACATCAGTCCGGTCGACACACCAACGGTCTGTGAGTTTTCAATGATTGTTGTTCATTTTTAACATGCTAATGATGAAATTAAGCATATCACACAAATCCCAGAACAATATAATAAACACTACACTGTGACTATGATGGAGAGATAGTCAAAATATTTTTATTTTATTTGAAAGAAGAAGATGCCTTGTTGATGGGATAGTTTGGATAAAAACTCATCAAGATTCATGGCCTACTTTCGGAGATATTTTTGAAAAACCCAAAAATTTCCGAAAATTTGTCTCGTATTTTTTTGTTTCAAGAGTTACCGAAAAAATTCCTTAATAAGCGAATTTAATATTCTTCATTTTGTCGGTAATTTCTTTGTGGTGCAAACAGATCCATTTAATTTTTAATTCGGTTTTTCGCCACAGAAACCTGAATCAAACTTACTAAAAGACCACTTTGTTTAAGTTGCCAGGAAAATTTATAAATGGCTAACACTAAAAGAATGAAACTTTGAACGTTAAGTGGCAGGTAAAACAGGAATGAAAGAAAATATTAAATGCGGGACAGTCGGCGTTTCGAACGTTTGGAGAGAATAAAAAAGGTATGTTTTTCTTATTATAAAAAGTAAACATGGAGGAAGGTTCATATACGGCATGGAACTGTAAAATTAGGGTATTAAAAAATACCTTCTTATAAGAAAATACAATGAACACCCTACCTCCAAAACACATAAACAAATAATACAGTCCGTAAAAATTAAAGAAAGTAACATGCACAACAAATATAAGTAATTTGTAGAGGGAGGAAGATCCATACCATGCTATTGGAATAATTATTTATAATTTATGAACAAAATTTCAAAAATGTAAGTAACGATATAAGTCACCTTATTTTATATAAATAATATTTGCATTATATCAACACCAAAACAATCTTTATAATTCCTATTATATTCATGTATTTCCTTTTCTTATAGAATAATAATTATTGACAACAAAAGCAACAATTATATAATAAGAACTGTCCAATTATATGTACCTGATGATGGCTTTAAAAAAAGGCCGAAACACGTGTCGAAATTAAAAATAATTATAAAAATTAATAATAATTTAGACTTCAAGAACAAAAACAAATACCAAAACTAATTTTATCATAACAAACGTTGGTCGAATCCCAGGAATTTTATTATTTTTTATCGAATAACGACCAGGAAAAACAAAACAATTATACCATATATTAACTGGATAATATATTTGAGGAAGGAGGAAGATTTATTATTCTCCGAAAGCTCCGAAAAAAAAAGTTGTTCAAGTTATTTTTTTAGTTAACGTTTTTCGTTCTTTTAATGTTAGGCATTTATGAATTTTCCTGTTAACTATAAAAAAGTTGTCTTTTAATTAGTTTGATTCAAGTTTCTGTGGCGAAAAACCCAATTAAAAATTAAATAGTATTCTCCATTTTGAGTTTCGTTTTTTTAAAATAAGATTCTGTAAAAATGTTAGTCGGCGAAGTAAATTACATAATAAAACTTGGAGCAGTAGGATTTCAGGGGGTGCTGAATAAAGATACGTCTCCAGATTTCCGATAAAAAAATCCCTAATAGCATTTTCCAAAAAAACGTATCAGGCCGTGGAATAGTGCTGCCACCATGACGATATATTATGTATAGTAAGGGGAGAATGTAAAGGGGAAGTCGGCCATAAAATCGAGAGAGATGGGCTATGATTTTCCTACCTGCTCTCCCTTATGTTTTGGAGCGAGGGGTTCGGCTTAAAGAACCGCAATACCCACTTTTTATTGCTCTGTCCTTGTCTGATACATTATGTTAATAAAGATAATATGTTCAAATGGGAGTACGCCTATAAAACAGGGCAGTAATTTGCAGCGTGAAGTATTCAGCGCCCAAAGTAGAAAATTAAATATATATATTTTTTGCCTAACCATTACAATAATTATTTAAATACCTAAGACCTATTTTGAATTTCAGGATCATTATCTTTTAATTGCCAGTCTAAATTACAGAATTAATCTTCAAAAATTACAAATGAAATTACAACAGGTACCTAAGTACAAATTTTTAATCCGTCCGTTCCCATCAGGTTGTAAAGCGATAATTTATTCTAGGCCTACCTTAAACAATCAACTAGTAATACAAGACAAGTACTAGGTTTTCTATCTCTCTTCCTTTCATGAAAGGTGCTTAGCGAACTTTAAGACGTACGTCGAATACAAATTGGAGGAGGAGACATGAGCGTAATTGTGCGAGAGCAAGTAAAGCAATAGATATAGCTCTCTCTCTTCGATGATTTATTGCCGACTTCGCCTTCACATTCTGCCCTTACTATATAATGTCCCACGAGTGCATAAGGACACTTCCATATTATATGTAGCCATCACTATTTTACAGGGTAAAATGCAGAATTTTCCGTTTTATTCTCCTCAAAAAGAAAGCGTTGACTCGCGTATTTCCCGGACGTAATCCTTCCCATTTTTGACGCCCTTGCAGATTCACCATCATTCCTCAGAAAAAAGTTTCCCCTTTTCATTAACACGCTCAATGTCCGGCACATACATTTCCCCTTCCAATAAACCGGTGAGAAATATGACGATAGGCCTGGATTTCGGCTTTAATAACCTTAATATCCAGCCTTTTTATCGCCGTGTCCTTAACAGGACGGGCGCTAATATCCGTACCTCTGCATAAAATATGTCGGCCTCTTTGTCCTTTATTGGCGCCATAAGCCATACCGGGGGTCTTTTTATTGCGGGGTTGTCCGGATATGAAAACAAAGAAAATGTCGGTGGGTGTGATATTTTCGGGGCAAAATTTAATGCCTAGGTACGTTGCAAACCAAGCTGGTCACCCGGTATGTATAATCGTAGGTAATAGAATTTTATAGAATTGTTCTTTTTTAATAATAATAAGGTTTATTTATCAATACAACAAACTAAACAAATACAAAAAAGAAACAATTTGATCAAAACAGACAGATAAAGTGATATTAACAATTAATACTCGTAATACACAAGTATTGAAAAAAATAAACAGACATTATCCCACTAAAGCTCACAGAGCTTGAACGCAGGACACAATATCATAAGAGAATCTAATTTTTCCGAAAAAAAAAAATCGAAAAAACACGTTGCTAAGTAATATTTTAACAAGAAGCATGAGTGCTGGTCACAGGGGTGATGGTGGTAACAAAAATCCGAGTCGAAGACGAGGATTTTTGCACCTGCACGAATGCATTTTGTTAAAAAAATATTACTTAGCATTGTGTTTTTTTGGATTTTTTCACAGGAAAAATTAGATGCCTGAATGGTATTTGACAAAACTATTTCATGAGTAACAGATTATTCTGCATACACATAGCTTAAAAAACTACCTATTATACAACAGCTGTCAAGTTTTGCCGCGGGTAAACTCGAAAAAACTGCTGACAGGTGCTGTCATACAGTTTTTCCATCTAGAAACCATTTGTAATTCAAAATTGCGCGTTTGTGATTGGTGGAAATTAACACGAGAGAAATAGTCGGTTTAAAGGACAAATTTCGACTTTGAAGCCTTCAATTTTGTGACCTTAGATTCCGAGCGGACGGCATTGGGAAAATCACAAATAGAAATCGTAGAAAATTAAAGGGTACTTTTTTGTTTTCTGTAAAATTATAAAGAGGTTTACAATTAATTATACTCGCACGTTTCTGAACTGTATAGCAGATATACCCCAGAATATTATCAAGCACGCACGGCAAAATATTAAATTCCGTAGTTTTGCGCAACAAAAGCTTAATATTTAATCTGCCAAGTTGAAAATTTCATCAAACGGCAAACGGCTTTGCGCGCCAGGATGGAGCGACGTCAAGAACTTATTAATTTGCGAGAAGTTGGGCAAACGGCAGAGTTATGTTTAATAAATAATGCCCACATTGTAGCGGGGGGAAAATCCTAATAATGCCTTTTCAGTTCCTGTGGAGGATTTACTCGAAGCTAAATATTTGAACGCCCAAAATGAAGATGGTGAACGTTGATCCTATTGTTCGATAAATCCCTTAGGATTAGGTAAATTTTACAAATATATGTATTTAGATTTCCAGCTATTGGAGTACCAAACAGGTCAATTCACAATTCAATTCTATACCATATTTTTGGCCGATTAACTCGTGATAGCCATGGATAAAAAATAACCTTGTTTTTTAAAATTTTTTGGAAGCTTGGTTAAATAAAAATCAGCGATTTTCGTAAGATCAGGCAATATCAAGAAACGACCAGCTCCAAATTTAAATAGATAGCCCGTATAGGAGGGCACATGGGCAAACATGGTATACGTTTTTTTTATCAATAAATATGTTCTTAATCCTAAAATAGAGGAATTTAAACTGTCATTCTCAAAAATCTATAAATTAAGTACCTATAAGTTCTCATGAAATTATTATAAATTAAATAAGTAAATGGGTAACTCAGGTAAATGAAGTCCACACTACCTTTCTGTCAAATAAATATACATTAGATTCTGTAACTAACTTTGCCGATAATTCTAGGGATAATATTTGGTGTACCTGGTAAGGGTTAATAATTTTAAATTACTAATTTCAACCACCCCATTTATACACATTTATAATTACCTAAATATAATGTATAATTATTATATACTCCTAGTTTGGAGTATTATGAGGCATGCGGCTGAGAATTATTATTATTATAGTATACAGTATAATATTTAATACAATCAATCAATATATTATCATTATCCTGTTTGTTCATTATAACCTTAGACAAGGAAAGAGACAGGACACCGCGCTTGCGTACCCCGCCGTGTATAGATTTTGTTACGTCGTTTTGGACAGTGACCATTTTATATGTGGCAGACAAAGCGAGTACGTGAGTTAATTTCGCGAATTTGTGAATTAAAAGTAACAGTGATTACGGGGAAAATTTACTCTTACGATGGTGAATTGTTCAGCATTTGGTTGCAAATGCAGAAGTGAATAGCAAGAGCCCGGGATTTCGTTTCACAGGTAAATATTTAACAAGCTACCTTTGAAAGAAGCCCTAAAACTTTTTTCTCAATATAACTTCTTCAAATTACTTCTACCTTTTAGTATGATAAAGTGCATTGTTTTGTTTGTAAATAAGACCAATATAATTATTTTTTAACATAGTTTTTATTGAACATTTCTTAATTGATTATATAATATGATAGTTTCATAAAATATGGGCTGGTTTCCATAGACATGCATTATTTATTTTATTTTGATTGATTCGAAATCGCCACAAATAAATACCAATATGTCAAAAAACTCATGTACCTATATAAAAAAATATTTAAAGAAAAATCGGGATTCCACTGCATTCTGTCGGGTCTCCTTGGAAAAACATACTTCGTTTTAACATTTACTTACAATTGGAGACATAATTCAAAATTCTTAATTATCTTTATTTATCACATTGGAACATAAAATAAAATCGGATTTGTCATGAAAACAAAAACGATAGTTCTGTAGTTTTAGAGGGATTAAGTGGCAATCCTCTAATTTTCTAGTAAACGGAATTTCACTGATTCTCGCCCTTGTATAAACAAACTTTAATACTACACTGTATAAGGTATTAAGTACTGACTTCGTATTCTACCCATTCTATAATCTCGATATCATGATTTAAATAGCCGTAAAGCTGCCTCTTAATACGTGTAATATCCGAAGTTCGACCCGACTGCCAAGCACCTACCAAATATTCATAATCCAAAACAAACCTCCGCCAAAGCCCACATTTCATGGCTTGCTGCGCATATCTGAGGACCTCAGATATGCGGGCAGATATTCCGGATACGTAGTCTTATCGCCGAATTATTAATGCAGGGGTCAAAGATTGGCTCGGCAGGCAATAAAGTCAGTGCCGACTAAGTTTAAGCTGGTCCTTTAGAACATCTCGAGATTTAGAACATCTAGAGAGTTGGAGAACTCGGGGCGCGTCTCCATTATAAAGGATGAATCTCTGAATGGTGTCTGGGTTATGGAATTTGCGGATTTACGGGTTTACAATTGGAACGAGATGCATTGGAGGAGATTATTAAGTTCTTGAAAGTCGAATGAAGGGAATACATATACAGTGCGCGGCAAATGTATGGACCGGGCCTTCTAAAATCTAAAGTAGGCTGTCAAAAAAATCGAAACTAGGCAGACGTATATCCGACTTATTTCCGCATATTTTGAAGTTATTTTCAAAAATCAACCCCCTTTATTACAGAATATACAGGGTGGAGGTATTTTTTTAAAATGGCAACAGGGGTAGAAAAAAACGTCTGCTATCGCGTTTGCAACAAAAATAATTAAAAAGCACTATTTTATCAACGGTTCAAAATGCAGCTGCGACACAATGACCTAACCTATCCACAAAAGACCGCAACGAATTTATCAAAAAATGTTGTTTGTTTGCATTTATATCTTGTATTTCTTCGGGAATGTGGTTTTTTAAATCTTCTAGGTCGTTTGGTTTACTTTTATAAACTTTGGCCTTGAGATATCCCCAAAGGAAGAAATCCAATAGAGTCAGATCGGGCTATCTAGGTGGCCACTTCATTGGACGTCTTCTTCCAATCCAACGCCCAGGAAAAACATTATTCAACAATTCACGCACTGCCCTCGCGTAATGTGGTGGGGCACCATCTTGTTGAAACCAAATGCTTTCGTGAGGTAAATCGCGCGTGGTAAGTCGCCACTGAAGTTTGGCCGCTTCGCGGCCTCTCGTTTCATTCGCGATGGATACCCCTCGGTTTATTGCCGCACTCGGCCTTCGGCCTCGCGCGTCAATTTTGGCGCCTCGCTTCGCTCGTCGCGTTGGGCGTGTAGAAACAGATATGAAACAATGTAAACACCTTTTGGAAATGACATATCGGGATGTCCCTATATCTAGTTATTCTTTATGTGCTACTTTACTTTTTATTTTTTTACTCCGATTTTTTCTTATGGAGCCCCTATGTTGTAATACACCGTTGGATGCAGAAATAAATGTACTTTCAGAAGTTAGCATTTTCTACCCCTGTTGCTATTTAAAAAAAGACCTCCCTGTATATTCTGTAATAAAGGGGGTTGATATTTGAAAATGACTTCAGAATATGCGGAAATAAGTCGGATATACGTCCATACATTTGCCGCGCACTGTATATAAAAGGCTGTTTTACGTTCGGGGAAATTAAAGTTCGATCTGTTCTCACACTCACGTGGTGATATGGAAGTAAAACGGCAAAGTGAACACAAATTTTGGCACTTACTTTTGCGACACCCTGTAAGTAGGTGAGTTCATAGGTGACATAAAAAGCTATTTTAACTTAGACAAGGCTTCTAACGTAACGCCATTAAACTCCGTGCAAAAGTTTTCGAGCAACCCAACAAATGAAAAATTACCACCGAACTTCTCCTAGAAAAAGCCTCTTTGTAGTTTGCTCACACCCTAAATTACCAGAGATGTGTCGTTCGTTCTTCGGGGCGGTCGCTTCATAATCGCGAAAATGACACAGGCTGTCTGGCGAAACTCAGATTAATGTCAGTAATTACCTTTTTTAAAGGGAGGTGTGGCGCAAAGTGTTTTTTCGCCGTGTTTCCCAGTCCCCCAGGGGTGATGGCGGATAATAACAAGTAAACAGGACATAAAAGAGTACCCCGAACGAGGTTCGTATGTACAGGACGGCCAGAATGAGCGAAATATTTCAAAGGGCCATGAAAAACGCGGCCGGGGATGACTCTGGGGTTAGGAAAAAGCGGAGAAAGTATAAAAATAAACGTAAAAGTAAAAAAAAACAATTTCGTGTTTTCATAAAAGTTACTTCCTTGTTGCAAGTACATACATTTATACCTACGTGACAATAATTAATAGTTATAGGTACCTATTTGGAATAAAAGCGTCTCCCGCCGATACTTTGATTTAAAATAAATTAAAATCTAAGGGAAGAAATGTCAATATCCTCCAAAGTAAAAAATTATTGTAATATGATCTTTCGTCTTTTGAAAATAAGATAAAATTAAATAAAATTCATATTATAACAAAATATTTCCGAATAACAAAATAGCTGATAGTTACTATGATAATGACAGGGGACGTCCTCAGAAAATTTTCCAGGGAAGCAACAGACATCTAAAAATTTTCGGAAAAGTAATAGCAAGTGAAAAATTTAGGTAATTTCCGGAATTGTTAAAAGCTTAAAGCTTAGATTTTTTTTATTATTTTTGATATTATCTTTTATATTTTACGTGACACGTGGTGTTTCTCAAGTTCGGTGTAATCCTTTAATTATTGAGATTTCATTCGATACAAACACGTACTTCTTAAAATCGATGTGTTTTAAACTATTCTAAATTATGCAGCTTATAAATTATGTTGCGGTATTATTAAGCATTGTATCAATGAATTTATATAACTTTTACATTGCTAAATTGTTGTCATTAGACCTCCGTCTTATGACACCCATTCAGAAAATAAACCAACGCCAACAGGGTGTAGGGTATAATCGCATTTGCCTTGGATATCAAAGCGTCATGTTTGTTTACTCGAACGCTAGAGTCGAAGCTGTCAATAAACTCGTTCAAAATGAGTCGTTTTGGAAATGTAAACATAGAAAAAATCAATACAGAAATTATTAAATCGTATAAAAGTGCCGAAAAAATCACTACTAAAATTCTACAGCCGAAACTCCTAGGAACAGTAGGATATCGAAATATATTGTTAGTTTGTTCTATAAGGACTTATAAGAAAGATAAAGAGTGTTCTTTACAGGAACTTTACTGCTAATTTACCACACTGGTTGAGATATTTAAATAATATTTAGTACACGATATAATGGCATGGATTTTGCGTAAAACCTGTTAATATAAACACTTTAAACAACCAGTGGCGGGGAATTAAGTAGGTAATTAGTATATTTATTGTTCAAAAACTTGTATAAAAATAAAATTTCCGGTATAGATTTGGATACAAACGTGAATTTCTTTTATTCTTAATACCTATCTCATAAAATTTTATTTTTGATAAACGCATCGTTTCAAACTAAAAATGTGCTAATCAAAGTATAGATAATATAATATCTTTTCGTGTAGAAGGACGAGTCAGGTTCAAAAATATGAAAGTGGCTCAAAAGTTTGAGGTGCCAAATAATAGTTATTTATGTACCAAGGCAATGAAGTTCAACTTTTTATGGCTCATGTGGAATTTCGTTGCCGGAGGCCTGTGGCCGAGGCAAATAAACCACATGATTCGTAAAAGAACTTTAGTGCCGAGGTACATTATTATATATTTTTTTGAAATCGAAAAAAAAATGTTTTATTAGGCAAAAGAATAATCATAAGGGATCACCCGTCCATGAACCGACTGCGCGCGGCGTTGCTTGACTTTGACGATCGCTCTACCTATGTTAAGTATGACGAGGTACGGCGCTTCCCAACAGAAACTTTAAACTGCTGCCTGTTGTGCAGCCTCAATGAAAAATAGATTGATATTCAAACCTACTAAAATATTTATACTGAAACATTGCTCTGCTATAGGTAACAATTTCGCAATGTGTACGAAAATGTGTACCAAACAGTCTGATAAAAAAAAACTTGAAGAAGGCCTATTTCAGAATTATATTATTTATACGTTTGTCTAACAGCGTTTTCAATGTAATTGTTTTGTCTTAGTTGCTTATAATGGTGAGAATATTCTTGTTCCGTCGTTTTTCAATTGTTTTTCACGTAAAATACTTATTTAACTGCTCATAATGTATTACACGTTTTTCGTTGGATTAACCTTGGAAACGCTATGATTCCCGAGTGGGTATATAAATGTATGTACCTACAGCTTAAATTTTACCCAATTCGAGTGCAAGCAGCAATCTGGCGAAACCTTTTTAAAAAGTTGCAAGAGACGGCTGCACATTTCATACGAAAACGGCATAAATTCCGAGGCCGTGCACAAGTCGGGCCCTCGTGATTTTTAAAGGCCCTTTTAAGGGCAATTTCAAGTCCAATCCCCCCACCGGATCCAGGGGCGGCTTAGCGGCGAGCGGGCCGCCGACCAAAAACAATATACGCTTATTTTCCCCGGTCTAATTGGGGATTTTCTCGAATTAGGGGCACGCGTTAGTTACAGCCCTTGCGGCCGCCGGCTGCCCCCCGGGAAACCCCAATCCTTGTGCCCGGAGCGCGAAAAAACGGCCCGAAGGCCTCCTGGAGTGTGTATGTTGTTCCGAGGTTTTTCAGGATAGGAGGAGGGTCACTCGAAAAAGCTAAATGGAGACAATGGGCTTCAAACTATAATAGGGTTACGTTGTCGTGCCCTGATGATGTGCCTTGAAATCGACGGCTCCATCGACGCAGGACGTATCCGGATGAAGCAATTATACAGTGTGTCCACGGATGGACTTAACTATACTTGTAAAACTTAAATTTTTTATTTTCAATTCTTCGGAAAATGTCATTCTTCATAAAAAAGTCTGCTTGTTCTTAAAATAAAATTGGCATGGAAAAAGTTGACATTACTTATACTGGGTGACCAGAAAATTAAAGAAACGTTAATTAGCATAAGAGCAAACTACCTCTATTTGTAGAGATAATGAAAAAAGTTATAAAGAAAATTTGCTCAGCGTGGTAAGCTACTTAAGTGTACAAAATTTCAAAGCGTTAGGCCTACTTTGATTTTTTGATTGTATTCTCTTTTTTTGTCAAATAAATGGTTTTCTGTAAATAGTACCACAAAACTGTATTAAGAAAACTTCCCCAGAATGGAAAACTGCGCATGTTGACAAAATTTTACGATTCTAGACTTTGTATTTTGAAAAATATTGGAGGAAACGCAAAGTGGGCCTAGGATTATCAAAAAATTTTCCATCATACACAGTTTCCTATTCTGAGTAACCTTTATTTATAAGTTTTGTCTTACTACCTACAGAAAATTATTTAATCGAAGAAAAACAAGAAAAAAATCAAAAAATCGAAGTAGGCCTAACGCTTTGAAATTTTGTACATTACAATTTTGTAGCTTACCACGCTCAGCAAATTTTCTTTATAACTTTTTTCATTATCTCAACAAATAGAGGTAGTTTACTCTTATGCTAATTAACGTTTCTTTAATTTTCTGGTCACCCAGTATAAGTAATGTCAACTTTTTCCATGCCAATTTTATTTTAAAAACAAGCAGACTTTTTTATGAAGAATGACATTTTCCGAAGAGTTGAAAATAAAAAATTTAAATTTTACAAGTATAGTTAAGTCCATCCGTGGACACACTGTATATAGGGAAGTTTCCCCTGATTGAATTTCGAAATAAAATGCTAATCAGTAGATGTAGTATCGCCAAATTACACTACCGGCATATATTACAATTTTCCTCAAAAGTGTTACATAAATTAATAATTTGAAAATAAAATGGGGATTTTTTAAATCATCATTCTTTAGCCGATGTGGGTTTCTAAGTCGCAATAGTTTCCGAAATTTGTAGACTTGGCTAAGAAAACATTCTCTAAGTTTTTACTTTATTATAAAATTATAAAATGTGAATACCTGATTATCATTAGAAAGAAGAAAAACTATTTATTGTTTGTGACGATTTTTTTAAGTAGGTACTCAAATTGGAGGTTAAATAGAAATTGGATTTTCCCTCACAAAGGATCTCGCACAAAAGTAGTGGGAAAACACTTTCGGTGGATTTCAATCTGTCCCTGAGAAATCGATAGTTCATTATTATGTGATCAAATGTCAAACTCGTAGTTTGACCACAAATCCAAGAATCAAAATACAAAAATGGATAATGTACTAGATATTTCTATAACCACAAATCCAAGAATCAAAATACAAAAATGGATAATGTACTAGATATTTATACAGGGTGTTAGTAAATAAGTGCGACAAACTTTAAGGGGTGATTCTACATGAAAAAATAATGACCGTTTGCTATATAAACGTAGGTCCGCAAATGCTTCGTTTCCGATATACAGGGAGTCAAAGTTAAAAAAAAATGATAATTTATTTATTTTATAGCTATGCGCACCTAACTAAAAATGTTTTATTCGAGATATTTTTATTTTCATTTGTTGTTTTGATTTATTGTTGCTGTATAGGATAGGTTTTTGATATTGTTGTAATAGAAATTAAAAATACGCGTTATGTTGTTTTATTTTTTTGCATAAAAATGGCGGTCCCTGTGAAAAAAAGGCAAGAGAGCTTTTTCGTCACTAATTAAACGAGGATTTTAAAAATAATTCTTATTTTAAATTATCTCAGTGGCGTATCATTTATTTTCTTAAAAATATCGAGGCGATTACGATTATGATTAACATAACATTTTTAATCGGGTATCCAAAAATGCGCTTTCTAGTCCTCTTAAAACCCACCAAATTTCATTTGAATATCTTAATCCGTTTCAGCGCAATAAATAAATTATCATTTTTTTTAACTTTGACTCCCTGTATATCGGAAACGAAGCATTTGCGGACCTACGTTCATATAGCAAACTGTCATTATTTTTTCATGTAGAATCACCCCTTAAAGTTTGTTGCACTTATTTACTAACAATGTATAACTTTCTATCCCCGTCAACTGCTTTATTTTTTGAAATGCCAAACACAAGGTATCGAAAACCTAATAGCCATGTTGACAGATTTTGGCTTTTTTTTAAACCCTGCAGATATACTGTAAACATTACTGTACAGGGTGATCCAAATTCGCGCCACCCCCTTAACTCCCTTATTTACAAAATACTTTAATCCGCGTGTTTGTTGAAACAGTTTTAAGAGAAATAATATGGCATATTTATATAACTGTAATCAGGAAAAAATAGAGATTTTCAACAAACAACAATACAGAGTGTTTTCTTTCAAAAAAAAAACGAAAGTGTGGTTAATACCTTGAAAACGAGATATTCAAAGTGATTTCAAAATCAAAACCTTAATTTTTTCTTTCAAAAGATGGGATAGCGCGCGCAGTGACTATACAGGGTGATTTAAAAAAATGCGAAAATCTGTCAACACGGCTATTAGGTTTGCGATTCCTTGCGTTTAGCATTTCTTTATATTTCACAAAATTAAGCAGTTAATGGGGATAGAAAGCTATATAAATATCTAGTACATTATCTATTTTTGTATTTTGACCCATTTTGAACTACAAGTTTCCGGACCATATGCCAATGGGGACATTTTATCACAAAATATGAACTATCGATTCCCCAGGGACGGATTGAAATCCACCAAAAGTGTTTTCCCACTACTTTTGTGCGGAAAAAACGGCTGGAGCAAACATACGACATATAAATATCGTTGTAATCGGGATGAAGCGTACATTCCGAAAATACAATAACATACAGGGTGTTCTGGAAAAATACTATTTTGGTTTGTACAGCTTTTAGGGAACACCCTGTAGAAAGTTCAACAAGACCATGGAAAAGCTCACGAAAAACCTTACAAGTTATACTCTAAATTTTTTCCTTTAACTTGATAAATAAGGAAGTTAGGACTTGTAGCTTGAATATCCGACGAAAGTATTTTCATTTCTGTTTCACATATAACTGCAAATATATATTACTTTATACCAGGAGCCTACCCATCTCAAAAACATTCCTCTGCCCCTGCTACGTTATCTCAGCTCCTCACCGGACACTTCAATTTACAAAACTGACCGAAATCTTTTGTAGATTCTTCCCTTTCCTCTCTTGGCGGACGCCGCAATCACATCTGTTTGCCTAATTCGATTTATTTGGACAGATAAAAAGGGCCCCTTCCCTACGTCCCGTCCCTCTATCATCCCCCGGTAATAGGGGCGCGCCCTCCCAGATCAAATATTTGTACTTTAAACTCTCTTATCTTATTAAGGCTCTGGCTGCGTAACGTCCGGAAGGAAACATCAAGTCGCGATTGTGTTTGTGCTGCCGTTTAGCTCGGAGGCGGGCGGCATGCAGCCAGCTCGCGCGCGCCTCGGCCAGCTCCTCTTGTGTGAACAGACGATAAGGGAAAAGGCAAACAGGAAAGGGAATAGCGAACATGTGTGCTGGGGTGTCGGCGAATCGGTATTGAAAATATATGGCGACAGAGATAATTCCCGTCAGAAGTTGCTATAGGAATGTACCGTGGTTTCTTGACTTACACCAAAGGAGTAAAAATCTGGACATCACAGATATATACGACATTTTATCGTTTATCGATGTTATAGAAACGTGAGGCATATTTATAAAAATTGTAATGTTCAATTTATTTGTAGTTTGTAAAACGTGTTGCATAATACTTTTTTATTATACTTCTTTGAAAACACCTTATTTTCATCTGTTTTAGCAATAATGAAAGATGGGGTTTTTCGGGCTAGCGCACGGAAACAGCGCATGGAAAAACTTTCCGTGCGCTGAATAAAAATACCGAATATATGGCTTTAAAATAGAAATATACAGCAAAGTAAACTAAATTTAAGATACTCTATATATAACACAAGAATTAAGCTACGTGTATTTACAATAATAGTATTGTGGCTACCGGCCAATTAGTATTGTGGCACAGCCGACTCTATAGGGGAAGCCCTGAAGTAGAGAAAACTGGCAACAAGGGATGCGGGTCCACGTCGCTTGCCCTGACACTCCTCGTCAGTTGATTTTACAAGAAATTTACCAGAATTAATTTGTGTAGTGCGGGTAGTGCTATCGTCGCCAGATTGCTACGACGAGGCAGTGTGTCTCTGGGTGGAAACTGACAGCCCGAAGTGCTTGCGCTAGCTTTTTTATAAATTTGTTTTGTTTGTGAAAAAATGTTCGCAGTGAAGAATCGTTCCTTTACAATAATCTCAATAAGCCTCAAGATGCCTAGAACCGTCGAGGGAAGCTAGAACTTAGTTATATACCTGGTTGTAAGTCAAATCGTAATAATAACTTGAAGTAGCCAGGTTTTCTTTGCTTGACGGCAAGCGGTCAACTTGTACTCGTTTTGGGCTTTCCAAAGGACAAAAATTTAAGAATAAAATGATGAAGGGCCAATTGCATAGACAAACTAAAGTACCCTTTAAAATTAAAGGAGCTTTCTAACAATCCAACCATTGTTTAGTATTGTTGCAAAAGGTTCTTTACCTAATGTTAAAGTCAAAAGATAATTTAGTTGAATGTATTATGAAATTGACCCTAAACTGCCATTTCAGTCAGAAGAGATTACTCTACTGCATAACATGCCGTTCTCTGTTCGCTTGTTGTTTGTATTTTTATGAAAATTTAACCATAAGGGAAGATAGGTAATCATCATTTGCCTGATGGCGCACTTCGCCAAAAATTCTCACAAAAATTCGACTTACAAAAAAATGTAGTCCACTCTATTTGCCCAAATTTACCATATTATTTGTCGAAAATGTACCTATCCACAGCAGGAATCGTACTAAATACTAATTATAATAATAAATACCTATACTTCTGTGTATATTTTGTTACTTGCTACTAATTTTATTGTCTAAACAAACGTCCCTACTTACTTAGGTACCCTATTATTGAAACAAAGTTCACAAATGTATCTAATTATAATTTAAAAGAGGGTTGATCATTTATTACAAAAGATAAACTAAGCCAAAGTGCAGACTGCTCTATCTATGCAGGATAGACGGTTCAACGGGTATAGACCCCCCGCAGCGGCGTTTCCACATGTTTGCACAGGGCTTGTAGGCTTGAGAAGGTTGTGATTGTGGCTACCGGCCCATTCGCATAGTCTTACCAAGAATCTAAAAATTATACGCGCTTGACTTTTTCCCCGGAACCATGTTTCCCTTAATTTGCTTCCACTGCAATTTTTGCCTAATCCACTTTCCGGCCCCCTCTCCCAAGCCGCCCAAAAGTTTCTCCCCTGCCCCCCCCCCCAAAAGAAATCTCCCCGGATCTTCCCGGGGCGCGATAACCGCTCCCCGAACGCCGCCGGTAATGCAGTTATCCTTCCCCCAGGTTATCGAATTTGCATGGATTGGTGGCACGGACAAATAAACCAATCAGGAGGCGAGTGCAGACGTCGGGCCGCAACGAGACGCCGGGACGCCACCACCTTGCCCCCGGTCCCGTGAACAGATTAAATCTAATCAGATTGATGACGCGGCCGTAGGGTAAGTTTGGACGGAGATTCGGAGTTCCGGTTTTATCCTGCAAGGGTCTAAGCAGAGAAGGTTTGAAGCATTGATGAAAGGATGAATCCCTTAAAGTCTATTTGGCGAAACTATTCAATGGTTTCGCGCGATCTCTTGGGCAAAGTTTTGAAAGTCTATAACGGAACAAACAATTTGTATCCTTCAGGTGTATAAGAATAATTACGTAGGTGCAATCACCGTGACCAATCGGCGGAATAGCAAACGTATTGCCTATTCCGTCCATTTTCTGCCTTTTATAGAAAAAAAACTGCCTTATTAATCTTGATTGGAAACTCTAGTAGGTTGCAATAATTCGTGGAACAACGACAAATTGTACTTTTCTATTCAAATGTCTCCAGCTTGCCTATAAATATCTATTATTTAATGTATTGCAACCATTGAGCTTTAACTAATGCAATTGCACACAAAAATGTTGTCACATAAATACTTTTTTTTATTACGAATGTGTTCCGTTTATACTGCCTTTTTGACCATTTCTTTAGCTAATTTGAAAGAACAATATACAGGGTGGCCCATCGAAAACGTACCGCAAGGCATTAAGGGTGGGAAAGAACTTTTCGGCAAAATCCAGAAACACGTCAAGTTTATTTGTTTTGACGCAAAAGCCATAGTAAAACCTTCAACCCCCTAAGTAGGGGTGTCATCCCACAATTTTTTTCAAATGGGAAAGGGGGTTATGTGATACCTCATTAGAAGGGGCTTGTCATTCCCTATACAGTGCTGCTCCAATAATAATGTGTGACGAAAAATGCAAAAATCGATTCAATTTTACTTTAAAACTTGTCGTATTATTGAAATAAATTCCTTCAAATGAATTCGCTGTTTTTGCCCATTTGCAGATTTTTTAGGCTCATTTTAGTGAGTAAGAATTTATCGGGTATCTTTCTTTACGTTTAAATTAGGTCAAGTAGTTGTTAGATACCTGTCGTGGTTAAAGTGTTTAAAAATTGTTGACTTTAAAATTTAACATTATGGTGTATTCAATTGCAGAAAGAATGGAAATTATTGAGCTTTTCTTCAAAAACGATGAATGTGGAAATCGGGTCGAGGAATTGTTTAACCAACGGCATCCTGACAAACATACCTCTAGAAAAATTGTTTGCGAATTGGTGAAAACATTTCGCGAAACAGGTTCGGTTAGCCACCTCGGTCACCCGACTTAAATCCTTTAGATTTTTTTTTGTGGGGACACATAAAAAGCCTTGTTTACAAAACACCACCAGACACATTAGAAGAGTTGCAAAGAAGTATTTATTAGCGTATGTCGCGAAGTGACACCGCGCAAATGCTCCAGAATGTACGACAACGGTTTGAAAAGAACTAGTACCACTGAATGCACGTTGGCGGACAGCAATTCGAGCATTTGCTTGACTAATAAATAAGTTTTAAAGTAAAATTGAATCGGTTTTTGAATTTTTCGTCACACATTATTGTTGGAGTTTCAACTCTCTAAAAGAGTGGATCGATTTTTAAAAACTAAGGAGCACTGTATAGGGAATGACAAGCCCCTTCTAATGAGGTATCACTTGACCCCCTTTCCCATTTGAAAAAATTTGTGGGATGACACCTCTACTTAAGGGGTTGAAGATTTTACTATGCTTTTTGCGTCAAAATGTGTCCCCCTGACAAACAAACTTGACGTGTTTTTGGATTTTGCCGAAAAGTTCTTTCCCACCCTGTAATGCCTTGCGGTACGTTTTCGATGGGCCACTCTGTATAACTGTTACAGCCAACGCTTTCAATGATGATAATTTACACTTATTGGTGGCTATATTTTTCTCCTTAGGTACGGATTTTTCTCTACCTCAACTTTTCTCACTTGTTTCTAGCATGTGTTTTGATACACCGAAAGAGCGTTTACTTCCCAACCCCCAAACTGTGATGTTTTACCCTGTGGCGGTATGAGATAACTGCATTAGAGGGGGACGCGTAAATGGCAGCCACCCTGATATACCCACCCCTCACTGTTTGTGCGGAGTTTAATGAAAATGCGGTAGATTTGATGACTGCTCGTTTCTAGTTATTCATATTCCGTAATGAGCGTTGCGTAGGCGCAAATGGAAGGCGGTGTTGTGTACGTTTCTGGGAGGAATAATGATATGCTATATGCTACACGTGTTGGCCCCGAATGGGAGATGAATTTATGGCGAACGTTAAGTTGATGGATTGGGAGGAAGAGTATTTGCTGAAAACATGCGTTTCGGCAGCTCGTTACGTTAAGAGAGGCGCGGGCACCACTAATATGATTTCTACATTTTGCTTTCTCACCATATATTACAAGGATAAGAAGATTTTAGAAATAGATTTTCTCTACGGCCGTCAACAAAAGTAGATATTAAAGCATTGTTTTTAAGGGACAAACTCTATACGCGATTTTTCATTGTTTCTTCAAATACGGTTCTCTGTAAAATGCATATTTGTCAAGATATTTCCAAGTGGCCCTAAGTCAATAGACTATACAGGGTGTTCCTTTAAGGCAAACTTTCACAGGTGATCGTTAAAAAATTAGTACAGCCCTGAGCAAAATAAAAAAATAATTTTTAGATAGATAATTTAATTTAAAGAAAAAACATCTCTTGACATTTTTTCTTGTATCACCTTTTCAGTGCATTGCTAAATGTAAAAAGTTAAAAAAATAACAGATTGCAGGGTTTAGGAGACATTATATAAATGATTATGCTGAAGGACCTAAAGATTGCACCAATTGATATATACATATATGTAATGTAGTGGCTGGGTGACATTATTTATTATTAATAATAATAGGTATTTCAATTTTCTTCAGGGCTGTACTAACGTTTTTATCGAATTAGTGGTACTGATGTGATTTCTGTTACACCATATTATCCAGTGTGTCCCCAGAGGGGGTACCGCACTCTTGTAAAGTTTCTTATATTTGACTTTTGAGAAAAAGTCATTCTTGATAAAAAGTTTTGCTTGTTCTTAAAATAAGATTGGCATGGAAAAAGTTAACTTACTTATACTGGGTGACCACAAAATTGAAAAACGATAATTAACATAAGAGTAAACTGCCTCTGTTTGTAAAGAGACTGAAAAAAGTTATAAAGAAAATTTGTTCATCGTGTTAAGTTACTTACTTAGGGGTACAAAATTTCCAGCCTACTTTGATTTTTTGATTTTTTCTTGTTTTTCTTCGATTAAATGTTTTTCTGTAAATAGTATGACAAAACTATATTAACAAAAGTTACTCGGAGTATTAAAATATGTACGATGAAAACATTTTGACAATCCTGGCCTACTTTGATGTTCTTCCAATATTTTCCAAAATACAAAGTAGGCCTAGAATTGTTAAATTTTGTCATCAGGCGCAGTTTTCCATTCTGGGTAACTTTTGTTAGTATCTACAGTTTTGTCATGCTATTTACAGAAAACCATTTAATCAAAGAAAAACAAGAAAAAAATCAAAAATCAAAGTAGGCCTAACTCTTTGAAATTTTGTACACTTAAGTAACTTACCACGCTGAACAAATTTTCTTTATAACTTTTTTCACTATATCTCTACAAATAGAGGCAGTTTATTCTTATGTTAATTAATGTTTTTTCTGATCACCCATTATAAGTGATGTTAACTTTTTCCATGCCAATCTTATTTTACGAACAAGCAAAACTTTTTATCAAGAATAACTTTTCTCCACAAATGAAATATAAGAAACTTAACAAGAGTGCGGTACCTCATCTGGGGACACACTGTATACAGTATGTCCGCGGATGGAGTCGAACAAAAAGTAAAAGATACGCTAAAAAGTCATTCTTGATAAAAGTTATTGTTTTTTTTTAGAAAATACCTACTTTTCACCATAAGACACTTCAATTTTGTTGTACAGGATGAGTACAAGAGGACAAGTAGACCAAAAAGTGAAAGATACGAAAAAACTCATTGTTGATAAAAGTTTTTTTTTTTAGAGAATACGGAAAACTTAAATTTTGTTGTAAATTTTGTTGTACAGGGTGAGTAAAAAATACAAAAATGTTATTTTGTGAAAGAAAATATCAGAGTAAACGTATCTTATTTTGCAAGATACGAAAAAAAGTCATTCTTGTTAAAAATTTTTGCTTGTTTAGAAAATACGATTCACCATGAGAAACTTCATTTTTATTGTACAGGGTGGGCAAAAAGTACAACAATGTTATTCTGAGTAATTTGTTATTTTCGACTTTTGACCCACCCTGTACAACAAACGTGAAGTTTCTCATGGTGAAACGTTTTTTCTGAACAAGCAAAAATTTTTATCAAGGATGACTTTTGTCGTATCTTTTACTTTTGTCTCCATCCGCGGACATACTATAGAACAATATGGCGAATTACGTGTTTGGAGAGAAATATATTATTGTTGCTACATTTTCCCTTGAATTGAATTATTCGTCACTCCGCAACTGTCACCAGGCCCACCATTTGTCACCGCCGCCGCCGCCACAGAAAACAACCGAATTACGGACCCAGCCTACTTTCATCCCCGCAGAATGAAATATCCGATGTCTCGACCACAATTGACCTCCCCCCCGGTCGGCCTCTCCCTCATTATCCAAATCTTCCCCCCACCCCCAGACCGCATCTGGAGACGCGCCACACGAACAATCAATCTCCCCTAATGACGTAATTCGGGTTGCGACACGTAATGCCCGGTAATTTTCGGAACGCGACGGATTATAAATCATCTTAGTAGGCGGGCGAGACGGTGACAATTGACGGCGACGCGCGCCAGGTGGTTCCCACACTGGGGAGCGGAATGCAAATACGATTAAACAGCATCGGAGCGAAGTTTGCGTAATCGGGAGGGTTCCCACCAAAATTGAATTATTCACTTAGGTATTTATAATATGAAATGTAAAATGTATAGATGCATATACTGGTAGAGTACGTTCACCCCATGTTCTTAGTTTTTTCTACAAATATTTTGAAGCAAAAAATGTGCCACTACTGGTGTACAGTGCTTGTCAAATTATTATATGTATAATACCCTTAGACAAGGAAAGAGAGAGGACACCTACCCTGCCGTGTATAGATTTTGTTAAGTCGTGCGCGGCGGCCATTTTATATGTGGCAGACAAAGCGAGTAGGTACGTTGTGAGTTAATTTCGTGAATTTGTGAATTAAAAGTAACAGCGATTAAGGGGAAAATATACTCTTACGATGGTGAATTGTTCAGCATTTGGTTGCGAAAGCAGAAGTGAAAAGCAAGAGCCCGGGAGTTCGTTTCACAGGTTAATATTTAACAAGCTACCTTTGGAAGATACCCTCAAACTTTATTTTTTCTCAACATACCTTCTTCAAATTCCTTCTACCTTTTAGTATGATACAGTGCATTGTTTTGTTTGTAAATAGGACCTATATAATTATTTTTTAACATCGTTTTTATTGACAATTTCTTAATTGATTATGATAGTTTCATAAAATATGGGCTGGCTTCCATGGGCGTGCATTATTTATTTTATTTTGATTGATTCGAAATGGCCGCAAATAAATATATATTTTAGCACTTGATTTGGAACAATAATTTTCTACTTTTCGTATTATTAACAAGAATAATTGAAGGACAACATTAATTGATTGATTTTTTATTATAATTATTAACAACCGTAAAAGCCAATATTTGTTTTAATAAGTAAAAATGATTTTAAGACTCAATGTACAGCACGTGCGTGGTGATTCAACATTTTGACCCATAAAATGGCTTTTTTCGATCTGTATCGAGTAACACGCACAATTTTAAACTTTTGGTCAATACAAATTTTAATGTAAGTAATTACTCACATTTTGAGACAAAGATTATTTAAAAATATTTATCACAACGGCCGTTATTAGCATTTGCACAAAAATCCTAATAACGGCCATTGTGATAAATATTTTTAAATAATTTTTGTCTTAAAACGTGAGTAATTACTTAGATTAAAATTTGTTTTGACCAAAAGTTTTAAATTATGCGTGTTACTCGTTACAGATCGAAAAAAGCCATTTTATGGGGCAAAATGTTGAATCACCACATACCTGCTGTACATTGAGTCTTAATGATTTAGAAATTTTTTGTTATCGCCTGTTGTTCGTCTAAATCAGTTTTGTTAATGCTCATTTTTTCATTGTGCGGTAATATGTACCTATCTAAGTTTTCTCGTAAGTTTCCTAAAGATTATTTTGTCTTTGTGTCTCACAAGGGAGTGAATTTGTTATTTATCGAAAGTCTTCTGTCTACCAGACCAGACTATTGAATTATTTACCGCGTCTTTCGTACGGGTGGTATAGATGATTGATGGAATTTTTTTGTTTTTAGATGCGGATGAAATATTGAACAGTTTTTTAGTATTTTCTCCAACCTCGTGCAAATGTCTGGAAATGATAGAATCGAATACAAATAGCTAACGTGTTTCTCCCAATATATTATGGAGAGCATTTCGAGTATTTTGGGGTTTTATCTTTATATATAGTATGTAAATACCAGAGATACCAAAGAGTATTATAAGTTGGACATTTTGAAACTATGTACATTTAACCTATAAAACAGAAAAATCTAGTCTTGATTTTATTAGCAGAAATAGCTAGAAGTTATTCCGATTAATACCGATTAACCGGTGAATGCACGCCAGATCGTCAATGATGAAAATACAATTCATTAGTTTTGTCAATGTTTCAAGGAACAATTGACATCTTTATACGATAAACTGCTTGGCTTGGGCAACACTTTCTCTTGTAATGAATCCTTTATTAAAAGAAAGCTGATCGATTTTTTCCTTGAAATTTGATGGTGTCAGATTTTTCATAAAAAAATCCTTAATATGGTATTTGAATACTAATATGTATTCCCTTAGGTGTGTATAAAAATATATAATGCCGATTTTTTCTTGGCTCTGCATAGATGTCTCGAGTGTTTACAAGCAAACGCGGACACACTGTACATACACCACAAAATTCGGCTAGAAACATAAAACCTTTATAATTGGCTGTGAGCCAACAGCCAACGAACAAAACCGTCGATCGATAAATTTGAAAATTACCTATCGAACTGTGCCATACAGACGACGGGAAAACTGTTTTATATTTAATAGCATCGTGCAATGCACTTTGGAATGTTCTATCGGCACGGATCGATGGCTGAGAATCGGAAATCAAATAATATATTAATTAACGAGTTGAAATGAAGGAGACGATTGGTTCTCTGAAATACAGGGTACACATGAACAGTGAGGCAATATATAATACCAAATTATCAAAGAATCAAAATATTGGAAACCTTTAACGGAACATTGTTTTTCGATGTTCGCAGCCATTTTAGCACTTACCGCTTGCATCAGTGCATATCGCCTAAGCGACAGGGAATTTTATTACTTCTCGCTTATGCGCCAGAGTAGCGTTTAGCTCTAATCGTTTATGCGACGCCGCATATTAGCGCTTATCGATTATGCGTGGACATAGTGTAGCACTTACCGATTATGCGTCAACATAGTTTAGCACTTATCGCTTCTGCGCCCCTGCATATTAGCACTTATTGCTCGCGTCAGCGCATATCGCCTAAGCCGCATTTTATTACTTCTCGCCTATGCGTCAGGTTAGTGTTTAGCGTTCATCGTTTATGCGACGCCGCATATTAGCGCTTATCGATTATACGTGAACATAGTTTAGCACTTACCGATTATGCGACAACATAGTTTAGCACTTATTGCTTCTACACCCGCGCATATTACCTCTTATCGCTTGCGTCAGCGCATATCGCCTAAGCCGCACCGCATTTTATTACTTCTCGCCTATGCGCTAGGGTAGTGTTTAGCGTTCATCGTTTATGGGACGCCGCATATTAGCGGTTATCGATTATGCGCCAATATATTTTAGCGTTCATCGCTTATGCGTCAGACCACATTAGAGGCTATCGCTTGTGTTTTAGTGCTTACCTTGCGAATTCGGTGGTGAGCACGCGCAGTCTGGAACGCACCCTCGCTGCCTCCTGCAACGCTTGCTTAGCGCGCGACTCGCTGTCGACGCGCAGCCTTCTCTCTCGCTCGGCATCCCTCACAGCCGATTCTCTCTGGAAGAAGAAGGGAGAAAAGTAAGTTAAGACATAAGACAACACAATTTCTTATTTATGTTCAAAGAATTCATAGGGGAAATAATTTGTGTGTCACAAGTCGTCACAATAGGAATTGGAAGAAGGCTATAAGCAATTAGTTTGTAAAAAAATCGAATTTAATAATTAAGCATATCCATATAAATTAGGACGAGGAATTAAGCATAAGTAGGTAATATTCTTTCGGCTACTCTCCCGCCTAAAACGTTTCAACTTGCCGCTTAATCTTCGCCCCCTGAAAGTTTGTCGGTGTGAGTTTAACCTTTAACCGAACTCCCGTGTGTACGGAACTTAATCCACTTTGGGAGTTATCCGACAAGCCAAACTTTTTATCCAAATACATTCTGAAACGCTCGCTTCATCTAATATTCTTTAGCAAATATTTAAGCTTTTAGCAAAGTTGTCAAATATATAACGGTCCGGTCGATACCTTGCTATATGGGTTTTGTGATAGAAGGACGAAATTTGGAGCACAATATGTGAAAAATAGTAGTACCTAGTGAATGTTTTTGGATATTGGATAGCAATTTAGCTAAGATGCTTTTATTTTGGAGAAGCTAGAAGCTCTAACTTTGTTTTTTAAAGATTATTTTCTTATACTACTTTCACCCAATGTGGAAACTCTATTTTCAACGAAACAACCAATATGCCCTTGCTTGAATTATCGCAAAACGATACATTACAAGAGCATTTATCACTTCGTTACTTGGCAATCGTGTATCTGCTCAATACACACACCGACTTGCCAAAAGTGGTCTATTTTGCATTGTTTAAATTGTGCAGCTGAAAATTATGTTTCGGTATTATCAAGTATTTTATAAATGAATTTATATAACTTATGGCTAAACTGTTTATACTAGACCTCTCATTATATTATGTAGATTATTTCTCTCATACTGCTTGCATCCAATAAGGTAGCTCCTTCCATAAAAATCCAACCAATGATATGCCTCTGCTAGCGATAATTTGCACTAGTGCAATTACCGGTAATTGCACTTGTGCAAATTATCACTTCGTTGCTTAGCAACCGCGAATCTGTTGGATACAAACACGTACCTACTTCTTAAAGTTTGTGTGTTTCACACTGTTCTAAATTATGCAGCTTATAAATTATGTTGCGGTATTATTAAGCACTATATCAATGAATTTATATAACTTTTACATTGCTAAATTCTTGTTATTTAGACCTCTGCCTCCGTTTAAATTAATGACACATTCAGAAAATAAACCAACGCCGACAGGGTGTAGGTATCATCGCATTTGCCTTGGATACCCAAGCCAAAGTCTATTCTCTAGACTTTGCCCAAGCGTCATGTTTGTTTACTCGAACGCTACAGTCGAAGCTGTCAATAAACTCGTTCAAAATGAGTTGTTTTGGAAATGTAAACATAGAAAAAATTAATACAGAAATTATTAAATCGTATTCGTGAAATAATCTCGACAAATACCACTCGTGCCGGAAATTTTTCTAGATAATTTTATTCTCAAGCCCTATTTTGCCCATTAGCAAAACCACTCGTACAAATTGGGCTTTTATTTTCAGAGATAAAATCCCTCGAGCTTCGCTCTCGTGATTTTATCAGAAAATAAAAGCCCAATTTATACTCGTGATCTTTCTAGGCAAAATAGCGCTTTCGAAAAAATTATCGATAAAATTTCCGGCACTAGTGATATTACATACGATAATTATGATAAAAAGATCAATATAATAAGTAACTGTTTTCTAAAATTTATTTGTGACGTAAACAGATTCATTGAATTTTAATTGGGTTTTTCGCCACCAAACTGGTTAAAAAACAACTTTTTCAAGTTGCCTGGAAAATTAATAAATTCTTAACAGTAAATGAACTAAACTTTGAACTTGTAACTCAAAAAATATCTTCAACAAATTTGTTTCATGTCAGTGACATGACAAGATCTTTGAGAGAGGAGGAAGATTTATTCTCCGAAAGCTCAGGAAACAAATTTGTTGAAGATATTTTTTGAGTTAAAAGTTCTAAGTTTAGTTCATTTACTGTTAAGAATTTATTAATTTTCTAGGCAACTTGAAAAAGTTTTTTTTAACCAGTTTGGTGGCGAAAAACCCAATTAAAATCCAATGGATAATAACTAACTATTATAATAATCAAATTTTTAACTTTCGTCGGTAGAATTTCATAAAGTTTGCTCTTTTGTGGTCATTTATCAACTAGAATTTGCAATAACATTTTACAACACCAACACAAACTGTTTCCAGAAAAAAGCAAAAATACCACGGATAATTCAAAACAATTTCGCGCAAAAATTGCGTTTTTAAAACGATAAATTAAAATCCAATTCCAATGGGACCAAATCGAACGCATTTTTTTAATATCCAACCAAACCATGTTATTGCAATTTTTCCAATAAAGCCGAGGTAAAAAATGCAATATAACTCAATAACGAAACATTCATACTATCTTGTCAGTAAATGTGCTAAAATTAACAAAATTGTTTCAGTTCAGTACTTACCTACTTTCTGGATGAAAGATAAGTGTTCATTAGTTCTATGCACAAATTCTGTTGTATCATTCATCAACAAAGTCAGAAAGAAACCGCTCATTTTGAATCTACACGCACGTGCCTACAGATATGTCCTAATTATTTTAGGGCACACTAGCGTTTGTAAATTCAATTTAATAACTCTGAAACTACACTAAATTAATGTAATTTCGAGATTTATATTTGGATGCCGTTAGGGGCGCCAAAATTTATTAAGGGCCCGGGGTATCAGGAAATAGTCGAAGACATTAACGATACCAATATAAATCGGATCACGACAACTTTAACAGCGGAAACATACGGCAAAAGTTTAGAAATTATTTGGTTGCGAGGTCGTAAATGAAATTGATTTGCAACGAATCACAGGATAGTGGAAAAATTGTGACGTAAAGTTAGATTTTTCGTGTTAATAAAGAATTTCGTTATTATCAAAAATCACGCAAAATGTATTATAAAAGATTTTTTATTTTTATTGCCATATTATGTAAATATTTGAAAGGTTATAATATTATATTTTGATAATCCATATAGCGCAGTCTTCATATTAATAATATAAAAAAGTGTTAAGTTCGATTATTTTTTATAATGTTAGATGTCATTGAAAAGGTAATTTTAAGGCCTATTCAATCTACAGAAAAAATAACAACTTCTAAAAATATTTATTTAGTTTCGTTCCTTAGTATAACACATGCAAAGAAACAATAGGCATTTTGATTTTGAAAAAATAGTTATTTATGTACCAAGGCACTGAAGTTCGACTTTTTATGACTTATGTGGAATTTAGTTGCCGGGGCCTCCGCCCGAGGCAAATAAACCACATGAGTCATAAAAAGAACTTCAGTGCCGAGGTACATATTATATTTTTTTGAAATCGGAAAAAAAAAGTTTTATTAGCAAGAAAATAGTAATAAGGGATCACCCGTCCATGAACCGACTACGCGCAGCGTTGCTTCACTTTGACGATCGCTCTACCTAGGTCAAGTAAGACAGGACACGGCACCTTCGTACAGAAAAACCAAACTGCTGCTTCTTGTGGAGCCTCCATAACAATAATCTATTGATATTCAAACCTACTAAAATATGTATACTGAAGGATTACGCTTCTATAGGAAACAATTTCGCAATTTGTACGAAAAGTTAAATGGGCCTTTATCGGCCGGGTTTTGAATATTTGGTCACTTTTGACGGGCGATTTCTCCGCGTCTGACGTTTGATGTTTACATCTCGCCAAGGCCTACTTATTGAAAAAATCGTACAATAATGTAGCCCATTATTGTATACGATTTCTGTGCTTTTAATGGCGATTTTGGGACGCTTCACTGCCGATTTTAAGAAAAAAATGTTTTATTAGGCAAAAAAATAATCATAAGGGATCACCCGTCCATGAATCGACTGCGCGCGGCGTTGCTTGACGTTGACGATCGCTCTACCTAGGTCAAGTATGACGAGGCAAGGCGCTTCTCAACAAAAACTCCAAACTGCTGCCTGTTGTGCAGCCTCCATGAAAAACAGATTGATATTCAAAACTACTAGAACATTTATACTGAAAGATTGCGCTGCTATAGATAACAATTTCGCAATGTGTACGAAAAGTTAAATGGGCCTCTATTGGACGGATTGAATATTTGGTCATTTTTGACGGGCGATGGCTCCGCATCTGACGTTTGATGTCTACATCTCGTCAAGGCCTACTTATTGAAAAAATCGTACAATAATGGGCTACTTCAGTGCTGATTTCTGAGCTTTTAATGACGAGTTTGAGACACTTCACTGCCGATTTCAAGAAAAAGTTTTTTATGTAAGCTAGATTCGGATACCTCGGAAAAAATTGCACCAGGAATTATGGGAAGTAACGGGACTTAATATTTTATTTGAGATACACTGTATCCTTTTTCTTATTCGAGAGATTTTTACATTACCTACATAAAAACCATCTTTCCAATAAATGATAAAATGTAATAGGTTTCAGTTTCACTGGGGTTTTAATTAAAAAAGTTGCTATTTTAAAAAAGTTAGAAGGGTGTAATAAGAAAGTCTTTTTAGTAGGTATGTACTTCAGTAGTTTTTTTTATTTTTTTTATTTGTTGTATCTTCTGGCGAATGGAAAGGATCCAGCAAATATAAATACACATTTCCAAAATAATTAATTGCATAAATTCGATTTAAAATATATATTTAATGCTTATTACTCATATTTCCCTGGCATCAAACACCGGTAATTCGAGCCGTACGCATTCTATGGAGTCCATTTAGTAACACAAATATTGAATATAAAAAAGTAAACAGGGGTCCGCCCTAGCGCACATGTAAGCCGGAATAAAAAACGAAAAATAAATATCGTATTGTGGGGGACACAGCGGTGCACCAATGGTGTATGCTTTCCTAAATACACAAGAACCGTTTTAAATTGTCAGAAAAATTTGTTTGGCTGCGTTCTGTATTTGCTGAAAAGCCCATGAGTATGAGTTATTCAGTTGGGGACAAATATAGCTGTGCAATGTCGTTTTAAATAAAAAGAATATATAATATTTGTGTAGATACTATAAATACATATATGCGGTAGAAAGTATATAGACATAAAAAATATATATATTTCTGAGTTAGCAACACAAAACTGCTTACCAAGACAGAATATCCAGAAAATCCGCAATATTTTTGGTTTTTAAAACTGGAGAATGCCATGGAACTTAACCTCACCACAAAACGCACAGATATAAGCGACTGTTCTGTCTCCATTCGTTTAATCTCAGTGCAGTTTTGTCATGTGTAGTTCAACATCAATTCCTGTTTAATATAGAGTAATTAGCTTAATTGATGGGTTCAATAACAAGACCAAGAATTAAAGTGGTTTGATGCGGAATACATGCGTGTGGGAAAGGTAATTTCTGTATACCTAGCCAGTTATTAACGTGTGTAGTACCTACTGCTTGGAAATTAAATAATTCTACACTAATTTTGAAAAAAAAACTAAAAACGAAAACTAAAAAAAATAGGTATACCTACGTACTTTCACTTTAAATTCAAATTTTCAATCATAACACCAATGTCATTTCTCCATTTATTGCCCTTCAATTCTTCTATTTTCTATTGCATTTTTGCTCTATCTACGGCCGGGTATCCGCGCATAGTAGGCCTCTCGATTACCGGCGCCGTGTTCGTTGGCCGGAGAAATTCCATTAATTAATCGCTGCAAAAATTGCTACCTGCCCAAATAGTGGGGTGATTGGAGCTTAGGGGAGACTACTCGTACGTTCGAATGTCAGTCGCACTCCCCATCGGTCCAATTGGCTCGTGCGAATTAATTAATTAATCAGTGTTTGCCGGGCCGTCTGCCATTTCGACGACTGCATGGTTTGTTTTTCCGGGGCGAAGGTTTTTTTTTCGGTCGGGGTTGTTCGGCGGGTTTTCGATGTAGACATAATATGAAGGATTAATTGGAATTCGTATGAATAACTAACGGCATCGGCATAGGGAAATCCGCAGTCTCCCAGAAAATTAAATAGGTACCTACATTGCTACGATTTTTGAATTTTTCTTACCTACTTACTTTTTTACGTAGTGTTAATTTTTGAACATTCTATACAGGGTATAGAAATATTTGGAGATATTTAAAGGTTGGTTAATTCAGACAAAAAAAGATTAACATGTTCTATAAATTTTTTTCGTAAAACCCTTTTTTTTTCAACTTTTCGTGTTTTAAAATCAAACCCTGAAGAAGGTTTTTCCGAAATATCTCCAAAACGGTGAAATCAATTTTAATTAACTTGTAGAGTATACCCAGTACATAAGGACTGAAAATATGAAATTATATCAACATTTCAATCCCGTCTTGGAAACCAGGGGTGGACCACCCTTAATATAAAATGCCCCGTTACTTTGATACGACCTTTTTTAACTTGTAATTATTTATTTAAGTTTGCCATTTAATTCAGAACAAAAAAGGTACCTACTCTTCATTCACAACGAAAAAATTAACGGTTCTCAAGAAAAAAACACTTTAAAAATTATTAAAAAATAATAGGTAGTAAAGCAAATCACATTGTTATTTTTGATTGAAATGTTGCTATAATTTCATACCTATATCAGTCCTATGTACTGGGTACACAGTCCATTTTTTCCTTTTAACCTTCTTCAGAGTTTCACTTTAAAGCACGAAAAGTTCCGAAAATAAGGGCCTTACGAAAAAATCTTATAGAACATTTTAGTTTTTTTTGTCCTTCAAATATCTCCCAATAATTCTGAGACAACCTGTATATTAAATCAAACAAATAGGTAACGCTCTTTTCAAGAGTTTGAAGGCACGCAAATTCTTTTCCGAAAAAAGACTTTTTCGAAAATTGAACTTTTTTGACAATTTGTGTTAGGTACCAACCCGAACTGGGGACACCCTGTATATAACTTTAACGAATTTTTCAAAACAAAATATTAAAAATACAGATTTACAGCGGACTCCTGTTTAGTCACAGCTACCAAAATGAAAATGAGCATATATTTGTACAGGGTGTCCTGGATTGAATGGTTTTGGGGGGGTTTCTCCTATTTTTCGAAGGGAAATGGGAAGTTTCAAATGTGGTTGAACCCTGTGGTCAAAATTTGAGAAATTTTTTCTTTAAAACCGCTAACCAAAGAAAATATCTCTCTAGACCAATAAGTTCTACATAAAAAATAAACAAAAAATGTTTGTACCGGAATAAAAAAATATTCAAAAACAGAAAAATTATGGAATGATTAAGAAACTCAACAAAACGAGAACGAGAAACGCACTGTATTTCCTAAACGAATCCAGGTATCTCGAAACGGTTTGCGGCATTCAACTTTCTCGAAAATCGAGCACAGTGTATTAGCCACTTTTTGCCCTATCTCTTCGGAAAACATTATTTTACGGTGATTTCAAACGTTATACAGGGTTGCACGAAACCTTGTTAAGCCAAACTTATGTTTTGTAAATGGAACACACTATTATGTTCTTACATTATTTAAATATGCTTGTTAAGTCCCTTAAAATGATATACCTACAAATCTTTTTTCGTTTCTGGAATACATATTCCATTTTCAAATTTTATACTTATACCTACTAAATATTTAACCAGATGCCTTCGGCCTCGTCAAAATATAGTAGTAATTATTACTATAAGTTGGAACTTTATGGTTTCAGTACTTCTAAGTAGTTTTCGAAGTATCTGGAACGGAATTGTTACTATGCAAAATTACGTTAAAGTCACGTTAACTCTAAGGTTATATTCAATGGTCACAATTACTTTGTTGTGTTACTTGTTTATCACTTTAAAGTTTTCATTACTTTATGGTAACGCTGAAAGTAACTTCCACATCTTAGCGACTTTAGAAATACCTCCAAAGTTACGGAACTATATAATCATATTTAAAGTTAAATTAACTTTCCCGCTACTCGAGAAAAGTACTGTATGGTAAGTTTTACTTCTCACTCCATTTTAAAATTACTAGAAAGTTCCAATTACTACAAAAAAATACTTTAAAGTAACTGTCACTTCTATAGGGACCAAAATGGAAACTACATTTAGTTCCTTACAATCGATTGAAGGATTCGGTAGTTTTTGGGAAGTGATGGAAATGTCAGCCATTAGAAAGAAGAAAAATTATAGACACACATTCACATTTTATAGAAAATTAAAGCAGCAGTTGGATGAAACGAATCGAAACACGAACACTTGTCTTCAATACAAAATTACAAAACGCTTCTCTTGAGTGGCTACAATTTTAAATATCAACATTATAACATAAAAATTATAGGTTAAATTTCCAAATGGAACCTAGTAGTAGCAATCGGAACTTAAACGAGGCTTCTGGAACTTTGAAGTTCTCTTGTAGTAATTAGGACTTTAGAGTTTAAAATATCTAAAACTAATTTTCGTCTTAAAGGTAGGAATTACCTTAAAGTGAAAAAAGTCTAGTTGCCGTTACTACCAGTTAAGTGGCAAAGCCTTCAAACACCCATTTTAAGGTAAATAATACTTAGAAGTAATTACTGAAAATTACGCCATATTTTTTTATAAAATGGTAGACGCCATTAATACCAAATGTCAATTTTCTTTGGTACTGAAATAGTTGAGAAAATTGAGCAAAAATGAACTCGTATAACTTATAGAAAATTGATCAAAAATGAACTCGTATAACGTATAGAAACATTAAAAAAGCATTTTTCAGCATTTTTAGGTAATTTCGCGCATTTTCGTAATTTATCCTCCCGATAAAAAAGTGTTAAAACATGCATTTTGAGAGGGCGCGTTGTTACTTTTCAATCTATCAACGTCATATTTGACAGAAAATTTTCAATCGTTTTAGTTTCTTGAATCTAGCAACGAGAAATAAATCAGCAAATTAATACCTTTCTTATACCTACCATTATTCATAGATATAAGTTAAAAATAAATATTAGGTATTTCCATTTTCCACGGTTATTGAAAAATGACGGAAGATGCTGGACTAGAATACTTTTTAATTATTTAGACAAAGACAAAGCGAGGACGCGAATGTAAAGAAGCAAACAAATCCAACAAAGTAGCGGTGACCACGCTGCTATGTCTCCACCACGTTGCCGGAACGTAACGGCGACTAAAAATGCTGCTTGGGATAGGCTTGGACGTGACGTGATCATGGCTTACGGTGATGTCGCACTCGTGCGCGGCCGACGCGGCGACGACGTGTCGGCCCAGATAGATCGATTGATTGGTAAATAACCGTGATGACGTAGTAGACACGTCGTTCGGTCATAATGGCCAGACAGGGTGGCGTTGTGTCCGTGTTGGCCGTTGTCCGACTACAAAAGGCCCTGATTTCAATTGGCACTAAACCGAAATTTACTTTTTTACGATCAATCAACGGATTTTTAAACTTTTTTAATTGGAGAGGATACAGAGCCAGCAAGTCCGGATTACTAGAAAGTTGGAGTTCGCGAAATAGTCAATTGCTGTAAATGCCGAAAGTACCTCTAGGTATATATTCTATTTTTTATATTCTGTGCAATCAAAATCAAAGAAAATTTTAAAGGTAACGTAAAACGTGTACATATTTCAAAAATAGTTTGATATTTGAATACCTATAAATAATATCTACTTCGATTTAATTAAATTTTTCCTACATTGTCAATATCGGTTCAAGTTTATCAATTTTTCGTTATATTGTGGTTATTTTTGTTAAATTTCATAGGTCTTTTTGTTTTATTTGCCTGCTTGGTAAGCTTTAATCAAATTAATATTACTAAAAATATGGTGCCATCAGTATATCTCCACTTCCAAATGTCACTGCATCAAAGATCATCAAGTAAATTGCGCGATACATCAATGTATGGAATGTGGCAACACTGCAGATGACGCTAGGTATCTAATCACAGAAGGTTATGCTCGAGTTGGTTGCGTTTATAGTTTATTAATACAATGGTGTCACTCGGGAGTAACTCTAACAACCAATCAGTTGGTTCAGAACAAAGAAATGGAGGAGAGGAGAACGCGCTTTGCCCTACTGCGCATCATGATTTTCGTCTACAATCTGCCGGCCATCACCTTAAAGTTCTTATGCTTTCAAAGTGGAAAATGGAAGTGGCGGCGACCAAACTGTATCACTAAAATATATCTTAGAAGTGGCGACAACTTTAGCGTGCGCGTGATAGTGGCGGCCACGTTTTGGTCACCTCTACTAAACCTTGAAAGTGGCGAAACTTGTTGGTGATAACTAGTGGTGATCGCCAAGTTTTTGCCACTTGTAGAAGAGATTTTCACGTTCGCATATGACATCAAAGCCACTAAAAAGTTATCATTATCATCAAAATTCACTCTATATCTATAGTGACCGTCACTATCAAGTGAGGCTTCCTTGGTGTTTTGCTGTATGCGCGTGCATATTTCTGATAACGCGGTGTCAATATGTGGTGATTGTAGTGCAGTGAGATTTAGTGCTCATTCATTTAATTAATTATTCGATGTATGCGATTTAAATACGAGTATAGTGTTTAAGTCGAGTAGTCAATATGAACATGATGATGTGCATATTGCACTCTGGGAGAGCAGGACCTATTTCCAGAATATTGTCGCTTGAAGAGGTGCGACAGCGGTGTAAGCTTCTTACTCTGAGCTGCCACTTCCAAAATTTAAAAACTATTAAGTAATTTTTGCTACTTAATGCTTTTTACTCGGTGGACGAATTCTTGAATGAAACCTTCGCCTAAATAAGTGTTTGTTATTGTGGATTTATTATTGTAAATTTATTTCGAGATTTTAACTAAATGTAAAATATGTACTACGTAAGTGCCTGTTTGTCTTATTATGCTTAATGTATGTATCTTAACACGAAATAAAGAATTTGTATTTTAATAGTCGTTGCGAATGCTTTGTTCCCTAAATTTTGAGATTATGGAAATTGGCACTCGCGCGTGTAGAGATGATGGTGGCTGCAGTGGTGTCTGTGACGTGGCCGCCACTTTAAAATGGAGAAAGTAACTATGAAGTGGAATAACACAGTTTCCGCCACTATATGGCCACTAAGGTCAAGTAACAAACACCTCAAATACGCAAATGAATGTGGAAATCACTTTAAAGTTATATTTTAGACAAGACGCCATACTTAAGAATGAGATTTATGCCGCCATTATGACAAAATGAACAGGCTACTGAAAAAAATTAATTTCTCGTCAATTCTTCATTAAAATATAGTATATTAGTAAGTAATTATTGGTTTTACGTAACCAGGAATAATAAACAAATTGTTTGCGGTATGTAGGTAGATATGTTCAAAAAAGTGTGCTCCTCACTTTTTATTTTATTTTTTGGAAATATTGAATATTGCGGGAGGGCGTGCTCATATTTCGAGCTATAATGTCTATGTTCGATAGTAAACTTGAAATCGTTTTGTTTTTAGCCCCATCTCCTTCTCCTAATTACATTAATAGTTATTTATGTACCAAGGCACTGAAGTTCAACTTTTTATGACTCATGTGGAGTTTAGTTGCTGAGGCCTCTGGCCGAGGCAAATAAACCACATGAGTCATAAAAAGAACTTCAGTGCCGAGGTATATATTATATTTTTCTTGAAATCGGAAAAAAAATGTTTTATTAGGCAAGAAAATAAGAATAAGGGATCACCCGTCCACGAACCGACTACGCGCGGCGTTGCTTGACTTTACCGATCGCTCTACCTAGCACAAGCATAATGATGTACGGCACCTTCTGACAGAAAAACCAAACTGCTGCTTCTTGTGCAGCTTACACAACAAATCTATTGTTTTTCAAATTTACTAAAATATGTATACTGAAGGATTGCGCTTCTATAGGAAACAATTTCGCAATGTGTACGAAAAGTTAAATGAGCCTTTATCGGCCGGGTTTTGAATATTTGGTCACTTTTGACGGGCGATTTCTCCGTGTCTGACGTTTACATCTCGCCAAGGCCTACTTATTGAAAAAATCGTAGAATAATGGGCTACATTATTGTACGATTTCTGTGCTTATAATGACGATTTTGGGACATTTTAATGCCGATTTCAAGAAAAAGAAAATAAATACTCATAGTAGTTATATTCCCGATTGACACCGTCAATAATTTCGAGTTGGTGGGAGAAAGGCAGCAGAACACAATAATGTATGTACCTAAATAAGTCGAACGAGAGAGACCGAGTGACATGGAAAAGAAAGAGGCAAGTAGCCAAGTTTCACGTAGGTGGCCTCATAGGTGGCTGCCACTACGGGCCCACGTTTTTGCCACGTAAGTGCCGCGTGGATGGAACGTAACGGTATAAGTTGCAAAAACGTGGTGGCAACGTGGCAGCCATCCAAAAATTGTTCACCATTTTGGTGGCAGCCACGTTATAGAAAGGTTCCTATAACGTGTCGGCCACTGGCGATAAACACTTTAAAGTTTCTACGGTAGTGGTCGTTACGTGGCGCCCACTAAAAATGCTACTTGGGATCCGTGTGCTGAATAAAAATACCGAATATATGGCTTTAAAATAGAAATATACAGCAAAGTAAATTAAATTTAAGAAACTCTATATGCTCTCTGATATTTAACATACCTATTTAAGTAAGTGTTTCAATATTTAGATACATTTCTGTAATATTTTTGACGTTTTATTCACCTTATCTGACAATAACTAATTTACAACAAAGCACATTTGAAATAATTTGAGATTAACCATGGAAACGCATAATATACAGGGTGTTCGAAAAATAGACGGAGATATTTTAGAGGGTGATTCCCTGTTAAGAAATATAAAAAAAAGTTTCTATAAACATGGGTCCGGAAATGCAGAGTTTTCAAGATACAGGATGTTAAATATATTGCATGTCACTGGACAAAATTGGTTTATCAATTTTTGCAAAAAAAATCACAAGTGCCTTGGAAAACAAATAATCAAAAGCATTTCTAGGAAAGAGTGTTATTGCAACTTTTCCAATATCATAACATAAAGTACACTACAACCAATTTGGTCCAGTGACATGCAATAAAACGGTTTTTATTTTTTTTTTCTCGAAAACGAAGTGAGATAGGAAAACAATACAAGAGGGAAAGAAGTTGTATTTTTAGATGCTTAATCAAACAAAAAATATTAAAGTTACAAAAAAGGTAGTGGCGTACATTTTTTTGATAATAATATTCGCTAAGGTGCCCCCCGGGACGCCACTGGACTTAATAAATTTAATCTAGTTAGGGCGAAATTAGCCTCTTAATACAACAAATAACATTGCCAAATTTCAACAGAATCGAGTAAATAATTTTTAAGACATTAATAATTTCATGTTTTATTTTTTTTTATTTAACATCCTGTATCTTGAAAACTCTGCATTTCCGGACCCATGTTTATAGAAACTTTTTTTCATATTTCTTAACAGGGAATCACCCTCTAAAATATCTCCGTCTATTTTTCGAACACCCAGTATACCAAACACTATATTGTCTGCATTGTTTATTTTTTGTCAATTATTATAATATGCCGATAAAATGTTTTAAGTTTCCGTTTTCAAAGACGTATAATAAAAAATATCGTTCATTACACGTCCAGAAATAGATTTTTCCGTGCTTGCATGACTTCCCGTGTTCGGCTGCGCCTCACACGGGAATTTGTCACGCGCGCACGGAAAAAAATCCAGACTGAGTCGCTTTCGGGTATTACACTTAGAGCACTCCAGAGCTACTCAGGAGTACTCCACTTCCATTTCATCCTTTCGGGTATGCTTGAGCTTGATGCTCCAGAGTTGCTCTTTTTTCCTCCCCCCTGCCCCCTCGAGCACCAGCCGTTTATTAGGTACGTGACGCTCCGAGTTGCGCAGTAGAATCATTGATTGTCAGTTTGATGATTTATGGACCTTCGCTTGATTCTCTTGCGGAGTCAATGCTATTTAACGAAAAATATAACTTCACTATCAACTATCAACCCTTTTTTCCATTTCTATTTGCAATTATAGCATTTGCATCGTAAATGACGTAAATTGAAGGTTAGTTCATAGACATAAAACAAAAATAATAGCTGGATCCTATATAGCGTTCGGGTATGAACGGCACACAAGCAAAACGGAGTCTCAAACACACAGAGCTTGACACTCATACCCGAAAGCGCCTCGTCTCTCGTGTACAATATGACAAGGAAATAAAGCTTTTCGAATTGTAAATAAGTGAAATATAGTTAAATAATCAATTCCATAAAAATAAAAACACCCTTATGCATTATTTTTTGTGACTTTATACTATACTCTTGTATATGACTGGCTTCACTGTAATCTGTAATGTTAGTATGTTTAAATTATGTATGTACGGTATCGATTAACCAAGCACTACCTACCTACACAAGGATATACTAGATTCTTTTCAAAACTTTTACAAAATCTTCGTTCATCTGGTTTGAACGCGGTGTTGCCACATCTTTTCGTACGGCTTTGATACGAGTTGCGGTAATAATAAAAATGCCAGTTTACTGGGATTCACGCACATCCAGTGCAACATACACAGAGTCCCCTCCTGAGCAGATAGCAAATATCAATTTCCGAGGCAGTCGGATAAAACGGAGCGGCGGCGGGTGACGGTCAGGACTTTATCCAATAAAAAGCGTCGTCTGGCCACTAATAACCGCTTTATTGCGACAAGTATAACACGTCTGATAAGCCTGCGGTGGCGGGGTGCGACTGACAGCACAAAAGCCGAGATATATGCTTCGGGTGTTCGGCTGGACGCAATATCCGCCCCGGACGGTCCGCAAATCGCCGCCGCCCTCCAAGGGGAGACAGTGGACAGGAACGCCGGTAAACTGGCCAGGGGGTAGATAAAGCGGCTTGAAATAAATGGGGACGTGGAACATCTACGGTCTACAGTGTCCGCCAAAAAGTCTGCACCATATGGGAAATTTTTTTAATAAATAACTTACGGAAAATTTGTTTGCCGCATCAGGTTTTGCTAGCTCTAGAACCAAAATTGACATAATCAAATGTTGTGACGTAGTCTTTTTTATATGTCAAATTTGACATTCATGAAAAAAATGTCCGAAAAATAGGCTTATTTAACCGAATTTCGAAAAAAGTCATAAGAAAAATATGTTTCTTTCGCAATTCTATACCCCTGTGCAAAATTTCAAGAGCCTACTACGATTTTCATATTTTGCCCTTTGTTGCCCTTTTCCGTATTTGTTAATCCATAAAAGTCGATCCTATGTAATTTAAAACACTCATTGACTGAATACATACTGCACAATACTTAGTTTATGGTCTAAATATACAAAAAATATATAAAAATTAAAATGAGGCACGGGCGTAGCCAGGATTTAGTTTGGGGGGGGGGGGGGTTAGTTTGAGAAGTAAATAAAACAACAAAAATATACTTACATGAAATTTAATATCTATATATTCATCCGAAAAACTACGACATATTTATAAAGTTGTTAACTTTAAATGAAATGGATAAATTAATTTCGTTCCTCTGCGCTAAATCTAAAACCATTAAAGAAGAAATCTTCGGCTTTAATATATCCACTACTTCATCTGCATGAATTTCTGTTCCATAGTGAATGTTCATTAGAGCCAAACCATTAAGTCTGTTTTTACTTGTAGTGTTTCGTAAATAGTTTTTCAGTCTCCTTAGGCTCGACAAAGACCTTTCTGGGGTAGCAGTGGATATACAGGAATGGTAGCCAAGATTTGTAGTAATGTGTAAATATTAGGATAAAGGTTTTTATCGCACATATCTAGGCATTCCAAACTAGATTTCGGGGTAGGCAAGTTCGGCTGCAACTGCGTCTGCCTCTCGTCAAAAGATGGCGCTAGGCGCTACTATTACTACATATATTCAAACGTAATAATAATTTAACTCTTCACTCCTCGTATTTTTAGGTAATATTTTGCTTATTTCGGGGGGGGGGGGGGGTTGAACCCCCGAAACCCCCCCCTTGGCTACGCCCGTGAAATGAGGGCTTGTGGAAGAAGCACGCTTGGTGCAAAACTGATCTCATTTTTACAGATAAACACATAAATTCGATTTACAAACTTCTTTCTATAGTAAATGGTTGTTAAAACACACAAATATTTCTGTCATGCTGATCTGATCAGAAATATCTAGAAAATTTAAAATATTATGTCCAATAATATCCAACAAAGGGCAAAATATGAAAATCGTAGTAGGCTCTTGAAATTTTGCATAGGGGTATAAAATTGCGAAAGAAACATATTTTTCTTATGACTTTTTTTCGAAATTCGGTTAAATAAGCCCATTTTTCGGACATTTTTTTCATTAATGTCAAATTTGACATATAAAAGAGACTACGTCACAACATTTGATTATGTCAATTTTGGTTCTAGAGCAAGCAAAACCTGATTCCGCAAATAAATTTCCCGTAAGTTATTTATTAAAAATTTTTCCCATATGGTGCAGACTTTTTGGCGGGCTCTGTATATGATGCCTTTTATAACTAGGCGGTTTTGCACTGCAACAAATTTGTTTTCATTTTTTTTTTCTGCAAGTGTGAATCCGGACTTAGGGAGGGTTCTCAAATCTCACTTGACTGTTTCTCAATCCAGGGAAATGTGTGGCTTTGAATTTTTGTAATAATAGACACAGACAAGAAGTGCAACTTAAAATTAATAATGTAAATATCGAATTTAAAGATCAGGCAAAAAATCTGGGACTAATCATAGATTTAAATCCTAAGATTTGAGCAACATATTTCAACTGTGTTCGCAAAGCTATAGGTGAGCTGTGGCTATAGTAAGGCTAAAGATTCCGAACATTTTAAGATCCCTATTAAGTCAAAGTGCCAAAAAGATTTTACGTGACTCTCATTCTCTCGATTTTAAACTATTGCGATACTGTATACGGGCCTTGTATTTCCATTTCCAATTCACAAAAAAATCAAAACTATTGTATGGGCTTTATTTTTGGAATCCGGCGATGGGATATAGGTAATTAGCCAAAAAAAGAAGGCTATTTCATGCATAACACAAAATATCAATTTTCCAAAAACCGTCTTATTTGTACCGAAAAATTAGTTTTAGAAGTGACGTGTAGGTACACAACATTACCATCAGATTTCGAGGAATTTTGACACAAAACTAAACTTCGACATACGAACGGTCCTTTATACACACCATATTTCCAAAATAACAGGGTGTTTTTTAATAAGTGTCCGACATTTCAGTGGACGATTCCTCGGGTAATTTTAAGATAAAAAATTTATATAAACAAGGGTTCGCAAGGCCTTCATTTTTGAGATACAGGGTGTTAAAGATTGATTTTTATTTTGTTTTCTAAATAATTTATGAATTATTAATGTCGATATTTGAACGAAAATTGGTACTTGTTTTTTTTAGTACCTACTACCAGCGATTTCTTTCGAAAAAACCGACTACAGATATATTCGTCATTCTTATTTAGGATCACTCAGAACCTATTTGTGCCAATTTCCATTGTTCTAAAATACGAGAGAATGTATTATTATGATTTTATGATCATTATTTTATGAAAAATTTAGGTATCGATTAAGAAAAATTTGTTCTAATGTTAAAAAAAAAATGAATTCATACAATTAAAAAATACTTTTGTCTTTTTTCTCTCAAAAAGTGGAAGTCGGAAATGGAAACTGACAATTTTTTGTTACTTTGCAACTTTCTACGTGAACACATTTGTCAAATTGCAATACCAGGGCCGGCTAAGATTTTTTTTAAACCCCGATTTTTTTATTTAAAATCTGACCATACAGCGCTAAAACCCTTCAGTTCAAAATTTGAACTAAAAATATACAGGGAGTTCGGTTTTACAGCGCCTTAAAGTTGCGCAAAGTAGTGATTTCGAGGGCCCCTGGAGAGTCAAGCGTGCCATGGAATGATTTTAAAACAATTGAAGAATTAACAGGACCACCCAAAGTATTGATGGACGAGACTGCAAGAAAAAATAATACAGGATGTTTTTCTCTACAGCTGCTGAAATTTCAGACTTTTTTCGAATTTTATTCTGATCAAGTTTGCCGTGCTTTTTGAAACAAAGTTACTAATAACAAAATTTATTTAATCTTAACAATAAAATAACAAACAAAATATTTAGATCTTAAACTATCGGGGTTTTTTCAACATAACCGCCTTCTAACGTAATACATTTTTCAAGACGTTTTTTGTTATTAGAAACAACTCGTCTTAACTCATCTATTGTTACGGAATCGCAAGCTTCAATTATTTTTGTTGTAGTTATTAGTAGTAGCTGTCTGTTTCCACCCAGAGACACACTGCCTCGTCGTAGCAATCTGGCGACGCTATAGCACTAGCCCGCACTACACAAATTAATTCTGGTAAATTTCTTGTAAAATCAACTGACAGGCAGTGTCAGGGCACGCGACGTGGACCCGCATCCCTTGTTGCCAGTTTTCTCTACTTCAGGGCTTCTCCTATAGAGTCGGCTGTGGCTCCTGTATGTATACAGAATAAGTGAATTCCGAAGACGTTGACATGCTTTTTCAGCGAACATAATTCTCTCAAGTGCAGATATAAATACACGTCCGAGCCATTCATTCATCCGCATTGTCCGGATAAATAATGAGATACAACAATGGAAAAATGACAAAGGGCACGCCAGACAGACACGCGGGCCTCTCTAATGGAAACACAAACAAAGACATCAAAAGGTTTAATTTCTAGGGGTCCGCCGTATAAATCCCGAGTTTCTTAACGATCGCGGAAGCAAAGTTCTGCGCCCCGCGGGCTCCGGTATTATTAATTTTTTTTTCCCATAAAAGTTCTCGGGGCCAGATAAACGCCGCTTCGGGGGCCGGGTCCGGGAAGTTTTAAATTGATTTCAAAAGACCGCCGAAGTTTGGGAATCAATTGTTTTCGTTTGCAAAGGACGGGAGAGACGTTCGGTTTGATATAAAAGCTCTCAGATAGGTACGAACGGCGAAAATGTGAATGAGGTAAATTAACGTACTTTTTAATTATCCGGGACAAAGGAGATCGAAGAAAAACAATGAGTTTAATATCAAATTTTTACTTAAAAAGCACTTCCGGCATTTTATACTTTTAAAAACGACATGTTCCGTTTAATCCCAGTTGCCTTATAAATACACCTTTCTTAGCGAAATATAGCTGATAAATTGACAGTTGATTAGTGGTGATGTAGCCTGTTGCCAATAGATGGCAGCAGTACCAATACAAACGAACTGTCCAGTTTGATAGCCATTCCTCTTTGCACGTAATTTACGCAATTGTACTAAAGTCTATCCAAGTTACAGCGGCAGTAGATATAAACAAAGTCACATGACCGCCTTGCGATCGATTACCAGGGTCGGACTAATATGAGATTCCAAGTGGCTTATAATTCTGAACTAATTCTTTTAGTAGGTAATTCTAAAAATTGTGTTTTTACCTTTCGTGGATGTTTATAAATTTCCTTGAATTAAGTAGCAAAATAAATTTACAGAATATACTGCTCGCGATCCGATCTAAAATATGCAGGAAACTCGACTGAGGGAAGAGCCGGCCCTGCATTCTGCTCGCCGCGTAAACACTTGACATTTTTTGACGGCCATACCAATAAGAGAATAGGTCACGTGGTGGCCAATGTTTTGATCCACTGCCTCTGTAACTTGGATAGACTTTAAATATCTGAGTAGGCTGCGGCAATTGAACGGGACATTTTTTTATAGTTATATTCATGAAAGGTCATCGTATGCGAAGTCCATTGGTTTGGAATTGCCACGAAAGCCTGGCCTATATTTTTTAAAATGGCGAGTTTTTCGAAAACTACTTAAATATAGGCATTTTTTAATCGAAAAAATTACACTGAGAGAATTCAGCATCCTTCAAAATAGTCATGTAACAATTATTGTGGTGAAAAATTATTAACCATTCGTTATTTCACCACGATTTAGTTATCTCGCTTTCGTATGTCCTCCTATATTTGTCTGTTCGTCAAATTTTGCAATTTATTTAAACTAATTTCCAGGTGAGCTAGGGACTTAAAACTTTAAACACTGGATGACAATGCAATATTAACTCGCCATATTATACATATTATTCTTATTATGTTATCTGTTATTATAAAAAAATGAATATTAAATAAAAATATTTGACTAGTGGAACTTCATGAACAGATAAGCACATGCCATAAGCTGGTAATAAAAAATAAAAATAACACTTTAAAAACGCGTTAAGAAAAAAGGATGACAAACAAACAGACAGCCAAGAAAGCGAATTATTTAACAGTTTGCAAGAATGCGACAACTAGAACCTTCAGCAAAATAAGTTGGTAACTTAAGAAGGATATGGAATTAATTTGATTTAATCTTGAAATACAAATCTTATGACATATAATCTCATCAAGATGTTTAAAATCTATTGTAAAATTTCAAACGCAAGACTAAAAAAACACAAAATAATAAAATTTAAATATATTTTTAATATACCACGTTTTAAAAAAGACTAAAAGTATAATAAAATAATATAAAAAACGGACTAAAAAGTGTAAAATAATTTTTCCTAGCCATATACAGATTCGAAAAACGTGGGGCGCATGCAATAGACAATAATTTATGCATGCACTTGTAAGTTACTAACAATTATTGTATTGCACTGCAAATGTTTTCTCAACGACTCGTTTTGGGAATTTTTATGGGGCTAGGAAAAATTATTTTATACTTAGTCCGTTTTTATATTTTTATATTATTTTATTACACTTTTTAAAAACGTGAAAAAGTGAATAATTCAAATTCGTATTGTATGAATCTGGGATCCTATGAAATCAAAGATAAATGACGCTCAGAGCATAAATTGATAGCCAGTTAGACTTGTCAAAAGGTTTTATTGATATAAAAAATAACGCCAAGCTAAATTAATGAACAAAAAAAAAAAGAGAATTTGTGAAATAACACATTTGATTGTTTTAAATTTAAATTAAATTTTATTTGCTTCAACTAAGGGTCATTTTTAAAAAATACATTTGTAGCGTTTTTTTATTATTTGTCATATCCAACTAATAATAATTAGAAAATTTCAATTAAAAGAAAAATAATGTTCTCCTTTTATTTCATATTTCCTAGAAAAAATTTAAGTATACAGTTTAAGAAAAACTTACCTTACATTAGAAAACCAAAATTATTAAAGTAACTAAGTTTAATATAGTTTTTCCAAAAACTGTGTCCCGGCTCAGTTCCCATGGCTTTTAGAAATACGAAAAAACAGTCCCACTGTACAATTTTTAAACCTTATAATCTCATTAATAATTGTAGAAAGAATTCGAAAAATGAGCTTTGCTATTTTGTGACGTAATGGTCAAAATGAAAGATGTTTCGGAAGAGGCAGTTACTGCAATCATTACCACTAGCTCCTAGCGGAAAGAAACAAAAAACAGTACAATGTACGGTTGACGCAAGCGCTGAATTTAACTATCCGTTCCAACCCATGAATAAGGGGTTCTTTATTCATAGGTTCCAACTCAATCTCGTTTCGTTCAAGGTCAGTTCACGTCTTGTTCCAATAGAATGTTGGACCGTTTGGAAATCGTTTCTTGGCAGTCAAAGCAGTTCACGGTTTGGAGAACCTATATGAATCAAATGGATTGACCTGCGCAGTTGATTGTTTACACGTAAACATAACCTATAAAAGAGAGGTTAGGAGTTTCACAGGTCATCTCAGAGGATCAGAGATTTATCCGAGCGCAATAAATGGAATTTGAGACACACTCGTAGAAAAAATAAAATAAAAAAGATAATGGCGATTTCACAGTTTCGTCTGTGTCACCATAAATCCCTTGCATCGGTCCCTTTACAAACCGCAAACGTCGATTTCGAATCCCGGAACGATAAAATGATGAATGTGGCGGCTGGATCGTCGCCGATATCCCGCAGATTTACGATATATCTGGGCCTTTTTATAGACAATTCCTAAATAAAAAGAGCGCATCGCTTTGCTATATAGCCTCGGTTTTATCCCTTTGGGAGCCCTGCACCTGCCTCGTTCGCGCGGCAGTTCGTCAAAAGGGATTCCTTTCTTCCGATATGGAAGTAACAGATGCGCTCGAAAATTTATTGATAGTTGCAAAACAGGATTCGGTCCGAAATTTGTTCGCTCGAGGTTTACTAAATTAAATAGAGTTAGTAGAAAACTCAGAGAAATAACCAAGGATAGAGGGAGTAAGGACAAAAAGTAAACAAAGCCAACATCTTTTTGAGTGATGCCACGTACTCCATTGTTTACAGCATTTCATTTCAAAATAGAAGGGTTTAATAATGGGATTCAATGAAGGCGCACCTCCCATAACGCTAAATTAACAAACGTAGTTATTAATTTCTTGTAAGTAACAGTTTTAAACTAAAACTAAATTGCGCTGTAATTATAGTATCTAATTACCACTTTAATAAAATCGTCACAGATACCTCAAATCGCCCGACATGGCAACGCTGCTGTTGATGCCCCGCCTCCCGCTGGCGCCGCGTCCGTTAACTCAGCGGTATTTGTTTTGTGTATGCCCAGCATGTCAAGTTTTCCGATTGTTTACGTATGGATTTTTCCCGTTTTTAATTGTTTTTCTCTTAATTTATAGGCTATTTATTAGTATTTAGGATATAGTGACTGATTTTGTATACAATGGGACGCAGAAAGTGTGTGGTATGTGGCTAAATTGATATTTCTCAGGATATAACCTATCTCAGGTAAACGTTGTACACACGGGCCTAATGTTTGTTTACTTCGGTAAATTTGCATAAGATGTTGGTTGACTACAAACGTATGTATTTTGAAGCTGTTGCTCCCTCTATCCTTGGTTATTTCTCTGAGGTAGAAAACAATGCCGGCCACGGTCTGATCATCTCGTCATCAAATAAATATACAACACCAAGGAACGATTCTTTAAATTATGTTTTATGGATTCGTTTGTTTTCACCTCGTCTAACTGCATCGAGAGGTTGGTAGTATTGGTTGGGATCACGATACACAAATGCCAGCTAGGAGAGCGAAAATTAAACTCTTCACTGACATACGTCAGTTATCAATTTCGCGTCAAGTTAAATCCGAAGGTAGAATGTAGGCACCTGAGACACTTTGGTGTATATGTGGTTGCCTGGCTCACTATAAAACGAGTCAAATTTCCGTTTAAAAATAAAAGCACAGGATAAACAATATCCAGTATGAAAAGTCGACGCCATTACTGGTAGAATGCTTTTATCGCGCAGACCAGAATCACTAAAGAATGGAATGCGAGGAATGCGTCAGGGATGTACTCAAATATATTGGGAATTCCACCAGATTTGGGATTTCCCAGAATTCTTTACCTGTACTCTGCCATCAGTGTACCCAAGGGTATAAACAATTATTCCTTCAACTGTGCACAGACGTTATAACAATATCCAAACCATTAATGTAAGAAAATAATTTAATCCCGGTCCTGTGTACCATCGATTTTTATAGAGCGTGGTCTAAAATAAAGAAGTGACGTGACTTCAAAGCGAGATTCTATTGGAGAATGAGTTTGTATAAAAAACGAAAGTCACTACCGCCGAGGAAGGCGCCGACAGGAAGATATACAACTGGGTATTCCCTCAACTGTGATAAAAGTAAGCCGTGATTTTGTCGAATAAGCGTCACCGTTGACGTCACAGTACCTGCGCGCGGGAATACCGTTTTCTGTGTATCGTGGTTGGGATCTGCTTTACCTATACAAATCAAGCGTATCTAGTCCATTTCAGTTTCCATTAACTCGCATTCAAACTCTGAGAGTAAACACCGCCAAACACCTGGCCGCAGATTCCATCTGGCGCCAGCTGCATCCTATTAACACTTCCTGCTAATATAGCCGTTTAATTTCCTGCCGCCGTCCTCCCAGACTGAATGGACTCGCGAGCGGCCTTGCTTTGAGGTGCAGATTGCGGCCTTTGTAGCTGAAAGTTTCGATTTAGGCAACTACGTACTGAAAATGATTGTGTTGCTTCAAAGTGCAATCCGACGACTTAACAAATCGAAAGATAGTCACGCCTAGAGGCCCTGTATGACACGAAAAGTGACAGTTATTCGTTTTAACAGAGGTTGGACAACGATCGGATCTCTCTCTCTGGCGAGGGTCTTATTTTCCCTAAGAAATTCATTTTGTGCAACAGACATATATTTTTTCGCTCTTTCTAACATTCCCCTAGCAGCACGATGTATCAAAATTGGATTTTAAGGTTAAGCTAACGACAGTTAACTGCCATAAGCGTAGGTAGATGAGGGCACAGGTTAAAATGTATAAAAATATAGATAAAGCCAATAAATAGGTAAATAGGTTAGGTAGTAGTATGTTATTTGCAAAGCTTCACTAATAATAATTATTGAAGTTTGAATGGAAAAGTGAAGAAACATATAATTTGTTCCAAGAAAACAGAAATTTTAGGATATCAGGATAAAAACATTTATTAAATTTTTGTAGCAGGGTGGTATATGTAGATAGGTATGTACATAAAATTAAACAAGGCTCTAGCATACCAACTAATCAAACTTTCGAATATTTCTTCAATAGGAATCATAGTTGCAATAATAATTATTATTCCGTTCATTTAAAAATAAAAAAGGTCTTTTAAATGGTTTTACTGTGTGGTTTCGTTTCTTCAAACTCTCTTCTTATACCTACCATCATAATTTTAAGACAATTAATACTGAAATTTGTACCAAACAAAAAGTAGGAAAGTTTGTTTTGGTAATATGAATCAACCAATAATAATAGGAATTAGGATGAATAAAAAAATAAGTACCTAGGTATTTAATATCGATATATTAGTCTCTCATTCTTTTTTTTTGTAAAATAAAAGTAAATAACTTTTTAATACAAGAGAGATCATCTACATTTCAATAAAGAAGACAACAGTATTTTTGTTTTCAAAGATATATTGTAAGTAAATAGGAAAAATCAAACTAGTAAAAGTTCTCAGAAATTTATACATATTTAATAATGGTTCTTTCTTGCTAAAGTCACGTTCATCAAACGTCGCAGGAGATGATCCTTTCTTCAGCACAACCTGACACTCAAAATCCATGTCGGAGAAGTGAACCTGTGAAAGTTAAAGAACTATAAATTTAAGCTACCGAAACATAATAAAACGCTGCCATCAAATGCTATTTTTTTATCAGCAAGAAATTTGTAATGGAATATAAGCTCACACATTTAACTGACTACACAAAAAAGGTCCTTTATATTCCCACCCGTGTTAACTTCTTTTTTGTCCGATTTTGTTGGTCTTGGTGTAAAATAAAGCTCCTTCAAAACTGCCTCTCTCTAACACATATACTTACATTTTTATTATTCCATGAAACGAAAAATGCCTATCCCGGTCCAGTAAATATACCTAACAGGTTTTACCTCCTTGAAGGGCAAAAATTTTAATTTTATCTCTTTAACATTGGGAAATTTTCATAAGAATTCTAATAGGGGGTTTGTAGAACCTTATGGACTTTTATTGAAAATAAATAGGTAGGTACTAATATTTAATACGTATTAATTTAGCTATCTTATGTTATGTTGCTGATGCAGATTAAGAAAATTATTCTGCAGATTAAAATCACAGATCAAACAAAAAATAAAAAGGAACTAGAGATACTTATGTAATTAAATTTACTTACCTCGCAAATTTTCGTATCATTTCCAACTCTCATGTCAGGGTATTTCATTTGCACCATCGTGCTCGTTCTTCTGCGCTTTTTGGAAAGGGTGTTATGAAAAATTCATCCTGCACAGGATTCTTGCAGTTTCTTATTACACAAGATGTCACTTTTAACTGTTAACATTCCTTTTTGCAAAAGAAAAAGAGCACGCTCAATAATTTGTCGACAGTTTTGTTGACAAACTGGCACCCGTCAAGATAAGAATATAATAAAAACAATGTTACTAGATCTGCCAAAATCTGTTGTCCAACCTCTGTTAAAACGAATAACTGTCACTTTTCTTGTCATGCAGGGCCTCTAGTCACGCCCTAAGTCTGTACTGTGATATGTTTTTATGCAATAATTATATAGTATGCGACAAGTTTTGTGAACGTCACTTTAGTCATGAGGATAGATAAGGAAAGAGAGATGCACCGCGTTTGCCTATACTCTGCCGTGTATAGATTTTGTTACGTCGTTTTGAACGGCGGCCATTTTATATGTGGCAGATAAAGCGAGTATGTTGTGAGTTAATTTCGTGAATTTGTGAATTAAAAGTAACAGTGATTAAGGGGAAAATATACTCTTACCATGGTGCATTGTTCAGCGTTTGGTTGCAAAAGCAGAAGTGAAAAGCAAGAGCCCGGGATTTCGTTTTACAGGAAAATATTTAAAAAGCTACCGTTGAAAGATGCCCTAAAACTTTATTTTTTCTCAGTATAACTTCTTCAAATTCCTTCTATCTCTTAGTATGACAAAGTGTTGTTTTGTTTGTAAATAAGACCAATACAATATTTTTTAACATCGTTTTTCTTGAATTTTTGTTTCATAAATAATGGGCTGGATTCTATGGGCGTGTATTATTTATTTTATTTTGATTGATTCGAAATCGCCACAAATAAATATATTTCTTATATTTGGGAAATTTTCTGCAAATAAATAAGTGTTTTAAATTACATGTGAGTCAAAATTAACTACTTTTTTATTTATAAAATTTTTGTAATATTGGCTAAGAACGCGTTTCATGCTACGCCACTGGCCTGTCGTGCGCTGTGGCAGTCGGTAACACCGCCGTGAGCGCTGTTAGGCGTCCTCTCTCTTTCCTTGTCTAATAAGGACATGACTTTATAGAACGAGTTGTCTTGAGAAGTTTGTAAAACGTATTACATACTATAGTTTTTCTACGAGTGTGCTTAAAATCAGCATAGGAATTTTAACAATTTAATAATATCTAAGTAATTATAATTTTAACAAAATGCTGAAAATGGTATCATTTCTCAAAATTTCGGATAATATTGTATAGAAAGGTTGTTGTCCTTTTAATTTTGTACCGATATTTATACGACCTCTAGAAAATACTTGTTATTTTTTTTCTAAAATAACACATTTCATTTAAATAAATTTTATTAAATCTTTCAATTTTAATTAGTTTACTAGTTTACATGCATTTTCGTTGTTAAATGTCATTTAAACCCACTTTTTCACGAAAAAGAAGAATTCTCAACTTAAATTCGCACTACTAACATTGAATTTTAGAAAAAAGTTTACTCATGTGCCTTCTTGTAACAAACGCCTTTTAAAGAAGCATTATGAGGAAAACGTGATTCACACATAACCTAAAAATGTCTCCACGTCACGTGATCATAATAATAGATATATGTCAGCCAACCATACGAGTTGAACCTCGAGTGGAACTTACAGAAACCTTTAGGATCGGCGAAAATGCTACCTGTGGTTGGAACATAATAACCTCAGAGAAATAACCAAGGATAGAAGAAGTAAGAACAAAAATTAAACAAAGCCAACATCTTTTTGAGTGATGCCGCGTACTCCATTGTTTACAGCATTTCATTTCAAAATAGAAGGGTTTAATAATGAGATTCAATGAAGGCACACCTCCCATAACGCTAAATTAACAAATGTAGTTATTAATTTCTTGTTTGTAACAATTTTAAACTAAAAGTAAATTGCAATGTAATTATAGTATCTAATTATCACTTTAATAAAATTCCTGCACAGGATTCTTGCAGTTTCTTATTACACAAGATGTCACTTTTAACTGTTAACATTCCTTTTTGCAAAAGAAAAAGAGCACGCTCAATAATTTGTCGACAGTTTTGTTGACAAACTGGCACCCGTCAAGATAAGAATATAATAAAAACAATGTTACTAGATCTGCCAAAATCTGTTGTCCAACCTCTGTTAAAACGAATAACTGTCACTTTTCTTGTCATGCAGGGCCTCTAGTCACGCCCTAAGTCTGTACTGTGATATGTTTTTATGCAATAATTATATAGTATGCGACAAGTTTTGTGAACGTCACTTTAGTCATGAGGATAGATAAGGAAAGAGAGATGCACCGCGTTTGCCTATACTCTGCCGTGTATAGATTTTGTTACGTCGTTTTGAACGGCGGCCATTTTATATGTGGCAGATAAAGCGAGTATGTTGTGAGTTAATTTCGTGAATTTGTGAATTAAAAGTAACAGTGATTAAGGGGAAAATATACTCTTACCATGGTGCATTGTTCAGCGTTTGGTTGCAAAAGCAGAAGTGAAAAGCAAGAGCCCGGGATTTCGTTTTACAGGAAAATATTTAAAAAGCTACCGTTGAAAGATGCCCTAAAACTTTATTTTTTCTCAGTATAACTTCTTCAAATTCCTTCTATCTCTTAGTATGACAAAGTGTTGTTTTGTTTGTAAATAAGACCAATACAATATTTTTTAACATCGTTTTTCTTGAATTTTTGTTTCATAAATAATGGGCTGGATTCTATGGGCGTGTATTATTTATTTTATTTTGATTGATTCGAAATCGCCACAAATAAATATATTTCTTATATTTGGGAAATTTTCTGCAAATAAATAAGTGTTTTAAATTACATGTGAGTCAAAATTAACTACTTTTTCATTTATAAAATTTTTGTAATATTGGCTAAGAACGCGTTTCATGCTACGCCACTGGCCTGTCGTGCGCTGTGGCAGTCGGTAACACCGCCGTGAGCGCTGTTAGGCGTCCTCTCTCTTTCCTTGTCTAATAAGGACATGACTTTATAGAACGAGTTGTCTTGAGAAGTTTGTAAAACGTATTACATACTATAGTTTTTCTACGAGTGTGCTTAAAATCAGCATAGGAATTTTAACAATTTAATAATATCTAAGTAATTATAATTTTAACAAAATGCTGAAAATGGTATCATTTCTCAAAATTTCGGATAATATTGTATAGAAAGGTTGTTGTCCTTTTAATTTTGTACCGATATTTATACGACCTCTAGAAAATACTTGTTATTTTTTTTCTAAAATAACACATTTCATTTAAATAAATTTTATTAAATCTTTCAATTTTAATTAGTTTACTAGTTTACATGCATTTTCGTTGTTAAATGTCATTTAAACCCACTTTTTCACGAAAAAGAAGAATTCTCAACTTAAATTCGCACTACTAACATTGAATTTTAGAAAAAAGTTTACTCATGTGCCTTCTTGTAACAAACGCCTTTTAAAGAAGCATTATGAGGAAAACGTGATTCACACATAACCTAAAAATGTCTCCACGTCACGTGATCATAATAATAGATATATGTCAGCCAACCATACGAGTTGAACCTCGAGTGGAACTTACAGAAACCTTTAGGATCGGCGAAAATGCTACCTGTGGTTGGAACATAATAACCTCAGAGAAATAACCAAGGATAGAAGAAGTAAGAACAAAAATTAAACAAAGCCAACATCTTTTTGAGTGATGCCGCGTACTCCATTGTTTACAGCATTTCATTTCAAAATAGAAGGGTTTAATAATGAGATTCAATGAAGGCACACCTCCCATAACGCTAAATTAACAAATGTAGTTATTAATTTCTTGTTTGTAACAATTTTAAACTAAAAGTAAATTGCAATGTAATTATAGTATCTAATTATCACTTTAATAAAATCGTCACAGATACCTCAAACCGCCCGACATGGTAACGCTGCTTTTGCTGCGGCGGGCGCCGCGTCCGTTAACTCAGCGATATTTGTTTTGTGTATGCCCAGCATGTCAAGTTTTCCGATTGTTTACGTATGGATATTTCCCGTTTTTAATTGTTTTTCTGTTAATTTAAAGGCTATTTATTAGTATTTAGGATATAGTGACTGATTTTGTATACAATGGGACGCGGAAAGTGTGTGGTATGTGGCTAAATTGATATTTCTCAGGACATAACCTATCTCAGGTAAACGTTGTACACACGGGCCTAATGTTTGTTTACTTCGGTAAATTTGCATAAGATGTTGGTTGACTACAAATGTATGTATTATGAGGCTGTTGCTCCCTCTATCCTTGGTTATTTTTCTGAGATAATAACCGAGTATTTTAGCAATTTCCATTGGCTCATTGGCAACAATACCAAAGGAGAAATGTTCGATATTATACCTCGTTACTATTTCATCGCGTTTAGTGGAACTTTCCTCTCAAAAAAACCCATTTAAATCCTTTATTTGAACCGGCGGGTGCTAAATCTCGGGCCGTTCGGTTAAAACCCGCTAAAGGTTGGTATATTTCTTCCGGCGTCCTTTCGCACGCGCAATAAGCATTTTCCGGAATGGAGTGCCAAACGGCCGGCGGGGCCGTTCACGGCAGGAAAAACTGGCTACCTGTTCCCCGGGCTTATTTATCGGCAGTTACGGTTTCGCTTACAAGCGGGGCCGGGGCGGCCGGAGGGATTGCCCGGTGTTTGTAAGGTGCGCGGGGTACGGGCGGGTCGTTTCGGTTTCTTTACGGTCCTGTCAAGTTTCCTAAATAGGTACATACTTGCCTATATAGCCAGGGATATTATACATAGACAGGTACACTCGATGACGTCAGAACCTATGGACACGAGGCCTACGATAAAGACAGGCAATGGCGCACAAAAATCACGTGACCATCTTAGTCCGACGTTACATGTCATTTGTCACATAACTGAAAGCGGCAGCTTGGGTTTTGAGAAGTTTTAAATGTTTAATTTAAACGTCTTAGTTTATATTTTAGAAACAAGTTTGTGCCTAGTGTGCGTGTGTCCTGGCGGAGGGGAATCGCCCAGGTGTTATTATGGCCTCTGGGTGGGAGCCATAGGCGCCGACTTCTCAAAATTTGGCTGGGTGCCCAAGGTACACAACCTCCCCCCAAAATGTTATTTAAAATTTTTTTTATTTATAAATATAAAATAAAAGTACATAACAAAAAACCAACAGTTATCACCTTGATGATTAAAAAAACAAAATGTAAATAGAAAGAAATAAAATAAAGATATTTCTATAAGAAAGGCCTCGTTTTAAAATTCAGCGCACTCTCATCCCGATGACTCAGCTGGATATCTGTCTCTTACTTCCTCCAAAGGGAAACAAATGAGAGGGAGATATCAGCTGATTCATCCGGATGAGAGTCCGCTGAGCACCGGTTTTAGCTTGACTATCGCCGGGTGCTAAGTTTAAAAGACGCCTTATCTTTTCTCTTAATTTTTACTTTTGCCCAAAAAGCTAAACTTTTTAGTTGGGTGGTAGCCATAAATTTAAAAAAATAATAATAAATTGAATGTTTGCGGTACAAAATTGCGCCGCAGGCGAAAATTTTTCAAATATTCAAGGTCAAACAGTTTAAATTAGGGAAAAGAAATTCCAAGCAAAACACATTCTTGTTAACTGGTGGTAATTTTTTTTGTTCACTATGACTCGTAACATTTGTAGCCAAGAAGTCCTACTCAGTCTTCTTTTATAGAACAACTGTGACAAATAGAAATTTCGAAATTTGTTTTAGTGTGAGCCCATAAAAATCATTGCTTTTTAAACCGGCTATACAAACGAAAGCAGAGGTGTTTGGTTACTAAAATGCGCCAAAGGCGAAATTTTTTAGAAATATAAAGCACAGATAGTTTAAAAGAGGTATAGGAAATTACAAAATCATAACAGTATAATGTATTTTTCGTCTTTTTTTCAATGCAGGGGCTTGAACCCTCAAACCATATACAGCCCTGGGCTTATGTATGGGAAAAGCCTCTCGTGGAGTCGGTAGTTAGCTACTTGACAATAATAAGTATATTTTTCGATAAATGTATCTATGTTACACATTATTACATGACAATTTTCCAATTTATATTCAATCAATGAATCAATGTTCATGTTGTATATATTATAATTTTTATTTTCGTCCAAAAATCCAGGGGGAGAGTAAATTCTTCAACGTACAGATGAATAAGATGATGAATAGGAGAACGTTTCAGATGTTATGTTTGCAGACGATGATCAAAATGAAGGTGTCACGTCGTGAGCGACATAGCAATAAAATGTAATTTATTTTTAGTTATTAGACTAGCTTATACCGCCTCCTAAAATTAACCGGCTGGTGTTATTAGCGCCCTAGCACCCCCTAAAACCGGCGCTGGCTGAATTTTAAGACGCGGTCTTTAAACAAAAACAAACAAAAAACAAAACAAAAACAAAAAACGACTAGTAATCTAATAACTTTGCGTAAATAACGCAAAAGTGCTTAGCCTTATGGACGATTTTATGGGGAACATTTGACATATAATATTTTCAAATTGTTTAGTTGTCACCTTGTCACCTTTGCTTGAGCTTCCAACAACTGGCCAAACTTTTGGCTGGTGCTCGAGCCCCGGAGCACCCGCAGAGTAGGCGCCCATGGTGGGAGCGGTGCCGTCCAGGAGTATTGGTGTCGCTCTCGCCGACGCGTGAGCGATGTAAGGGAAATTCTCCCCCCGGAATGGACAGTGGAGCCTGAGACAGACGGGTGAACTGCTTATGGAAGATCCGCGAGTTCAGACGGTCCGGGTGGCTGCATGGAAGCCGTTCCCGTTGACCACGTTCGGGTTTGTGTATTTTGTATTCACTATTCACCATATGCGAAATAAATCAGTGTTGTAACGTACTCGAGGATTTTCTTTGTCGACCCACGCCCTGATACGGTTCCTATTCGGCTTTTCACGCTGCCGATCAACTGGGACCTCGTCAATATTTACATTATACTGAGGTGAGTTTTAAATACCAAATATTGGGTGTGTTTATATTATATTTATACATATTACAAAAGCCAGGAAGAAAATGTCATCATAACAACATTTGCTCTGCCTCGGGATGAAAATTTGCGCCAAAAATGGATTCATCAATTCCAACTGAGATTTAATTTTTAAAAAATCCTTAAGTACCTATGTGTTGTTAACGCATTTTCAAGAAAGTGAAACAGTTAAAGTGGACAAATGTGTTGTGGGAGGAAAATACCTATAGAATCACCTAAGCTAAAGGAAGGTGCTGTCCCAACAATTTTTGAGAATGTGCCAAAATATTTGAGTGCAGTGCCGTTTAACTTTCAGCCCAAAACAGCTGAGGCAGGTTGAAAATTTTGAAAAAACAATTAGAGAAAGCCTGGATGCACAAAACCAATAATGTAATAGATGAAAGAAAACTCGCCAAGTTGTTAAGAAATTTGTTTATTCTACTTATCTCCAAAAATGCCTTTTATTATATAGGATTAAGTTGGTCACGTGACTACGCGATTATGCGTTAGCGCCATGGCCTGTCTTTATCGTAGGCCTCGCTATGGACAGGTAAAATAAGATATTCTACCATCAGTTTTATTTATGACATTTAGAATTGAGACGCCAAGTTATATTTTATTTTTTCTGTCATTTTAGCCTTAAAACGCATATTTATGGATGGGACGTGACACTTTATTATGAATTAAATTAAATTATAGAAGGTGTTCTATAATGCTTCCATTTTGTGCAACACAGAGAGCATACCCTCTTAATAAACTTTTCTTGTAGTTAGCCACGATACCTGCCTCGTTCATCTGTTTGATCTCCTGAGATATTTTTTCTTTAACTTGGTTGATATTATTTAATTTGACCTCTCTACATATACCCGGTCCTTCAAAGTGCCCCATACCGAGTGGGGTCAAGTCTGGGCTTCTGGCAGGCCATAAAATACTTCCATTTAAACCAATCCACTTTACAAAAGTATCATCTATCACAGCATTTCATTTATGTGCTGGAGTACCGTCTTGTTGCCAAACAATATTCGGCTCCTTAACTTGATTCAATAGATCAGAAATTGCTCCTCTTCAGAGCTGTAAATATTTTTTAGTCCAGTTAAACCACCTTCAAAAAATACTGGACCAATTATGTGATTCCGAAAAATACCACACCAAACATTTATTGATTTTGTCCACTTTCAATAATTCAAAGAACGATTTTGTGCAAACTATACGATTATAGAGTGAACCTATATATGGTTGGAACCAGAAAAAGCGTAGATCGCAAATTTACAGAGTATTTCATCTAAAAAAACACAAGTTTGGTCTATATCTCCAAAATGAGACATTCATTTGTTTTTCTGAATACACAACATACAATTTTCATATATAGATATATTTTCTTCCCAAAATTAAAAACAAAGAAGTTAAGGGGCGTAGAATGTTCTATGAATAACCCTGTACTATTCTCGGCATGTGAATTAATTGACTCCATTCCAAGACCAATAATCCAGTTGCTAAAAGTCTTTGCCCTTTTCAATACGGTGGAAACGAATTGATTCCTTTAGATTAATGCGAATCCATCTTTTAAACGAGGAGCTTGAATGGGGACTATTAATCTACCCTGTTCACTCTATTTTACTCTGGAAGAATACAAATTTCCGTATTTGCACTGATTTAGTCGGAGCTGGTGGAAAGTCTGAAAGAGTTTGTTAATTTCACGAGAGGAAAAAACAGCTATTCTGTAACAGAGTCATGGGATGCACATTATTGCGTATAGTGTGACGCAATTGGCTTTTATGTCTACAGTGCATCTATTTTAAATTTCGGGAATTTTATTACATGCATAAATGTGTAAAATCAGGTTAATGTATCGAAAGCGCTGTTGCGAGTGCCAAATGGACATTTTACGGCTATAAACAAAATTAATTCATGCTTCATTTATATATGACAGAATAGGCGTTGCTTCCTATTTTGCAATGCAACGTTACCTACACGTAAATATTTTAACAACAATAACGATGTCTGTGTAGTTTCAACTACAATTTTATGCTGGACACAGTGTTCTATACATATTCATTCGTTTATGGGAAATATGATCTACAGGACAAGTTTGAAGTATCAGCAGGGCCGTAGGCGACATTTTTTCAAATTTTCATGGTCATGAATGAAAAAATCTAAGTAACTTAATATTATCAACAAATATAATGTAACTCAACTGGTGGAAATTTTGTTCGTTGTTAACTGTGGAACCATAACGATATAAGTATGCAGTAACCATAAGAAGTATGTACTCTTTTTCTTTTACAGAAAAGACAGACAGACACTCAGAACTCCTTGAGTGAATTGCACCCCAACCCCCCCCTTATCTACGGCCCTGAGTATTTGAACGGAATTAATATTCATATTTGTTAGTTGCGACATTATTTTGCTAGTCTTAGCTAGCAGTCCTTATGAATTTGTGAGAGCAATAAGGTAGCTACATTTTCGTGGACACCCTGTAGATAGTATAATTGGTTGTTTGTTTGTTGCTGTAACCAGTGGCGGCTCGTTCATACGGGCTCTGGGACTAGAGCCCCTCAGTAGAAAATCAGAAAATGAAAAAAAAATTTAGTTCCGCGAATGCTATATTCTGTATCTTCATTGTTTCTTCCTTATTAAATTGCTGAAACGCGCGCTGATAATGTACTACGTACTATTTAAACGACCGCAATGGATACCTTATAATAACGTAAAATCATCGCTTGCCCGTTACGATTATTTGAGCCGCGATTGAAACAGACGAGAGGGCTCTCGGTTCTTGAGCCCCAGTCCTAGCCATTGTTTTATGCACTTTTTATATTAATTATACAAAAATAGGTAATTTCTACTTAAAAAAAGCCCATGCCGAAAGTACGTACCCACCTCGGTACCCACCTACTTTTTTTAATTGACCACAGAATGTGTTCTTTTGAAAACGTAGCCTCCCCCTGTGCATATTCTCTGGTAACGGGTCAAATAAACCTTCGTACAAAGTATACAGCACAAAGCACAAGCAGTAAATATTAGGATGTACAACGGTTATATTTGCAATATTCTATTTTATTCCAAATACCAAAAAATATTAACGCTCTAACAAGAAAAATACAACCCATATCGTGCATATTACGGTTTTTATGAAACCTGTTGTTACGTGTGAATTTAAGCACCTTAAATTTCCAATAAAAGGTTTTATTTCATTAATACTCTTTAATAAATTCATGGTATTCTTAATTTTATTTTTGGTGAATCCGCCGGGTTATCTGCTGCCTCGCATAATTCGGTAGAAATATGTTCAAAAAAATTCCTGAAATAAAATGATAATGTTATCGTAGGTGTATTTATTGCCGAATTTAAACTTACCTTAGTTTTGTCGAGGTTGTTCATTATTTATTTCGTTCTGGGAGTTATCTTGCAGTATTCGTCCTCTTCATGGTTGTTTATTTACGTTTATATAGCTAAGTTTATATTGATAATTTCGGAAATCCTTTTGTTGTAACCGGTTCAGTATTCCTGTAAGAAAATTAACACTCATTTTCTTTCGATTTGTACTTGTTGATAATAGAAATTTTGATTGGGAAAGACTCCAGAAAACACTATCACAACGGGGTTATATGTGAATGGTATATCGGAATTTAAAACATCGAATAAATAGGTACTTACCTTGTTGGCTTTTTAGGGCTATTTAATTAGCGAATTTCGGTTATTTGTGTTATTTCTCTGGCACAATAATTATTGTTGTAAATAATTGTTATTGTCGTGGGCATTTGAAATGTCAGTTCTTTGACACAGTCAAACGTCAATGTCGAAGGGTTGTCAAATGTCATTTATCCATCACTTAGATATCTCTGCTGATTGGCCAAGGAAGTTATGGGTTCTGATTGGCGATCGACAGAGGTCTTCTCTCTTGGGGCGCTTGCGCTCTCTCTCTCCAAATCCGCCGGCTAGCACGTTTGGTTCGTGAAGTGGTTGTTTCGAATTTAATGGAGTTTGAAGAAATTTTGGGGCTCCACTCGTTTTGAGGATTTTTTTTAAACAACGTTTCCGGATAGCACAGTGAAATGCACTAGTAAAGTGCGATCGTATGTTGTGTTTAACCGCCTTAATTGGGATGTGACTTCACGAACTACGTATCGGTGAGTTTGACCTTCAAATGACGACTTCTTCAAGTTGACGTTGTTGTTGTTGTTTTTTTTCTAGACTGGCGAAGTGCTTCTACCAACCAATAGCACTTAATTGCTTTCATTTTCAGTATCAATAATAATTATTGTTAGCGCGACAACTCCCTTGTCTATTTGGAAACCCTTTCCGTCAAGTGAGTAATAAATAGGTTAGATTTTTCCTTTCAATATAAGTACTAATTTCAGAATTAAGATCGTGAGTACCGTTGCCTGGTGAAACAGGGTGTCTCGAATAAAACTTGGATTGTTATTGTGGAAAGGTAATCTTTTAAATGGTTTATTTATTTTTCCTAAAATGAAGGAACTATTTTAGGGTTTTTGAATGTGGATAATAGTAATTTTGGGCTTGCCTACCTACCTAGAGGTTGCCTGATATAATACCAGAGGTGTACCTACTTGCCTTTGTCAGCTGAGACCGCTGGCAACCTTCGCTTTTGTACTTACATACCGGTACCGCTAAGTATCCTGATAAAATTTAAGAATACAAATAGGTGTTAAAAGAGCACTCAGTAGCTGTTAGATTAATTTTTTTCTGATAAGGTTTATTAAAGCTTCTTGAGCTTTATACCCAAATTTTGTAATATATTGTAAAAAAGCTGTGTAAATAGATAATTAAGGAAGGGGGTCCAAGATCGTTATTGAAATCTATTTGTTTGAAATAATACCTCCCCTAAAAGTACAGAACTCATGCTCTCTAGTTAGTTAAATCTGGGAGAAAATTGTGACGGCGGTTCTGCGCTTGTGAACCCGTTACACTGTGTTTTACGATTTTTCTGCCGTACAATGCCCATATATTCCTACGTGTATTACGTTAATATGTTTTAACGTTAATGTCGATAAATCGCCCTTTTTTCGGTTGCGGTTCGGGCCCCGAGCAAGAGAGGGCCATAACCGTAAACCACGGCCCATGCGACTTTTTCATTAATAACCCTAATACGGCTCATTGGTCGGCCGCGCGGCCGTGCCTTATATAAAAGTTTTTTATGGCCGCCCGGAACGACATTAACCTTCCGCATTTTTTACTGCCCGTTACACAGAATAATTTCAATATCTCCTGCGCGGGCATAAATAAGGGTTCGCGTGCAGATAAGCGGGGAAATGCCCCACCTGACGAACCGGGAATTTTCCGCGTTTTTCCGCCTTTCCCGACTTTATTATGATGGATTTCGGGCGTTTGCCGGGGCATGGTTTTACACAGAAGCGCGCGGGCCGTGTATTTCTTAGGCGCATCCAACAACAGTATAGCACCGAAGATATAACAATAGAAGGGTCACTCGGAAGATGGCCGAGGCAGTCCGACCGTTCTTGCAGCTCGTCCCCGCTGACGGGAGATAATGGTGAAGGCGATGGGGACGGCGCGCTTCCTTTTGTGGTTCCAATTATACTTACAACATCGGGCCGATAGCGATTCGATGAGATCAAAGTGCCGCGGCCAAGTGAAGCTACTTTGGTGATAAATATATCATCTCATTGTTGGAAAAATAGGGTAGCTAATTGACCATTTTTTAAAGAATTGTCACTGACTTGGAAATAATATATAGTCCATTTGGCAACGTCTATGATCTAGCTGAGAAATTTTGTAATAGGATGGATAGTAGTTCATTTGTCCCATGGTATACTCGCCAACATCAATGCACGTTGGCCATATACATTGTGGTGTCACAAATCAGTGACATCAGAGGCGTTTCTAAACAGCTGGTTAAAACCTACCTTTAAAAAGTAACAGAAATTTCTTACAAATATATTTTTTTACAAAAAATTACCTTATCGTTAGGTATTAAACTTGTGTTAAAATTTGTTTATTTCGCCCCTTGAAAATTGAAGTCATTTTTAAAAAAAGGAGGAGAAGTCATATCTGCGACAATGATGACGTCACAAAACACGTTTCTATGTCAACATTTTCGCATTTAAAAATTGAGGCTGAAGTGTCTGAACGATTTGTTTTGTTTGTCTTGTTAAGATTTTATTGAATTTATTCCAACCTTTACGTGCTCACTGTATATTTTTTGTGGTTTATAATAATAATTATTGACAGATTGTTGCTTAAGGATTTTTAGCTAGACCATTAAGTAAAATATTTAAATCTAGGTATGTTTTATTTTTTTCTTGAAAATATAATATTTCTAATATGTACTTTTAAATAACTTTTTATTCGCGTCAAGATATCAAATACGAAGTTCTAAGTGAATAGTTTTACTTTTTATTTTTTTAGTTTTTTGTATATTCTAGGTTCTTTAGGTTCCTTTTCTTCCAATTCCAACCACATATTTTTAGCATTCCATGCAAAGATGTGAATTTATCATCAATTTGAGAAAATTAATCAAAAAATGAAAATTCACTGCTTGGTTATTTTTAGAGATAACTTATAAAACTACATATGGTTGAAAACGGGAGAACAAAAGGAGCCAAAAAGAAACAGGGTGTCTCAAAAATCTGACCAAGTTATGCTCACTTCCGGTCAAACCGGAAGTAAGAAATAAGAATCGACAATGTTTTCTTACTCTCCGTATACTTATTACGAATATGCCGTGTTCAAATCCAACTTTACAATTTTTTGAAAAAGAGTATTTTTTAAATAACTTTTAACAAATAATAAATAACAAAAATAACTTTTAACAAATTCCTCGGAAAATTCTACATGCGTTTAATTTTTGGACAATCGATTTATCTTTACAATTACTTAGAAAATCCGGTTTATCACGTTATCTGGAATACCCTGTACACTGCTCAGTAGAAATTCTGAAAGTTCCAGATATGTAAAAACTTCCTTTGGTTATACAAAAATTTGCTTTATTAATAAAATTAATAAAATAAAATATCAATAAGCAATATCAACAAACAGTACTATACTTATAAATAAAAAATATCTCTATTTATAATTATTACAGAACAATTCATCCTGGTTTGTGAATATCTTGGCTTGAGATTTTAGGTTAGAATTTTCACATTCGATATTTGCATTAAGTCGCTATATACTTATGTCGAATATTGCGGGTAGAAGAACAAATAGAGAGCAAATAATGAATGGTTACCCTCCATCCTCGAATCCCTTCCAGTAGTTGTAGAACACTCTCTTTCTAAGCAACACTTTCAAGAAAAAACTAAAAAAAATTCAAGACTAAAAATATCCACTTCCAACTTCATATTTCACGATTATAAACAACTATTTTTTGTAATATTTTTCTCTATTTTGAATACCAATAGCGGTTTTAGCAATATTATCGACTTTTTTTGGTTATAAATGTTGCAGAGACTAATGCCGAAAACCATGTTTCCAGTTTGCATACTTTTTTGGCGGACACTCTATATTATTTTTCAAAATCAAAATAAAAGTGTTATATGACACACCCTGTACAAAATACAAATTTGGAAGTTTGCATAGTGTTCATGATACAGCCACAACCAGATATTTTACTCGCGTCCACTCTATTATTTCACTGCAAGGACTCTCAGATGCTTATCTGTGCACGAAGTTACGCTCGCTATTTTTTTCTCTTCAAAGCTTATTATTTTAACATTTTGTCGTCCTTCTCAACATTAGAAAGATATTTTTGCCTCGCCAAAATAATCGTATACATTCTAATCTCTTCGAGCTTATTAAATGCGACCACCTACAGTTTCATTTGCATGTATTAAGCCGCGAAGAACAGGAACTGGTTATTTTTAGAGACCACGCGAACGGCAGAAGTGGCTCGTTAACCCCAAAACTGTCCGTTTGACCTCTGTTTATTTACACCTTTACTACACACGGGAGTTCGGCAATTTTAATATTAAACACGCCATACATACTAATTAAGTAACTTACGGGGGGTGCTATATAATTTACTATACACTGTGAACGGGGAATCGTGTGTGGTCTATAATTTTCATAGTATAATCCCCTACTACCCCCACCCAACTGGCACTCCTCTCACGAGGTAATGGCTGACTGGGTGAGTCCAATGGAATCTGCGATGGTCGAGGGGGGAGGTAGCATCCATTTTTTTCCATTTTCTAATTTGTTCTAATGAGGTCGGCGCACTTGCGCCCTATTCCCCGAATAATTTTAAACAATAATCAAGAAAAAACAAAGAGAGACGGTACATGGAGGGATGGCTACCTTCTATATGAGTTTTTGCGTGCGCTTTTTACATTATGTTAAAATCTAAAGAATAACATGTACATACATGTCTAGGTCTCTTATGGGGTAATCTGGAGTTAAGTTCGTAAGTACAAACGTCTGTCAGTAGTCGGTTAGGATGGTTTGGAATAATAAGTTCGTAAATTTTGCGTCCGTGGGTCCTAATATATTCGCGTATTGTAGGTATATTGAGGTCATACGGGAGGTAGCAGGGTGACCTGCCGATTGACAACTTTGTCAACTACTCTGATTTATACAGGGTGTCCCGGGAGGAAATGCACATTGCGCTAGTGGAGGGGGCGGATAGGGCTAGCTCAGAAATGGCTATTAAAAACTATGAATTATTTTTATTTTATTTTAATTTTGACCCATTATTGTTGCAGGAAAACTATGGCCCGACTTGTTAGAATCTCATAATATTTTAGGGGTTTATTACACTAGCAAATGTCAATGTAAACGTATAAAAAAAACAAATATTCCAGTGCCAGATTTAGCACATTTAATTTTTTGGGCTCCTTAAGAAAAAGTTGGCCATTATGTGACATAACTATATTAAAAATATAACATTCGATGTAAGAATCCCATTCGCAGTGTGTAAATAATATATATCAAAGTAGTCCCCGCAATCTCGTATATACAGGGTGAGTTTTTTTCGATGCCCACTATGGGGATCTCGGAAACTAGCAGAGCTAGAACAAAGGTTAAACGGGGAAAGAATTGCAGTTTTGAATGCTCAATCTACTGCCACTTTTGGATTTTTAAAAAAGTTCATGGCTGACTAGATATTTTGAAAAGAATGATTTTTTGCTATTTCATCAGATCTCTGTAGCTCTGTTATTTCTGATTATACAGAAAAACTGTAGAGACAAAAATTGTAGATAATTTAAGATAATCTAATCCAAATTTTTATGTTGTTTGTGATTTTTGAGATATTACATAAACTTGTGTTTTGTTAAATGTAAATCATAGTTGGCTGTGGCCTTATCAAATCGTCCATTTTTTGAGCTTTCCAAAGATATAATACTCTGCATAGTTATTATAAAAAATAAAAGAGCTATGGCTAATTTTCTGATTTTTTTTTTAATTTCACATAGACAGCCATGGAATATTTTCATAATTACGTTCTATTTTATAATTAGACATACTTCAAACTTTCTAATAATTTGTTTTTAGCTGGTAACAAAATGTAACAAAATAAAACAAAAATTAAAAACTCAAATTCAAATTATTATTATTTGAAAAGGCCACGTTTCAAAATAAAAAAGGTGTTCAAATAATCCACCATTATTATTTTTATGCAAATATTGCATCTTTTTAAAACTGAATTTGTGGCCTTTCTTAGAGAGCGCCTGTCAATACTGGCAATTGCTTCTAAAACAGCTGCCATTAATTCAGCAATTGTCTCATACTTTATTTTGTACTGTTCTCCACAAAAATAAATCCGAAACAGACAAGTCGGGGATCGGGACTGCCAGGAAATAGGTATATTTCTCCATATCCAACTATTTGAATAGAGCTGATCTAGGTAATTTCTTACGGGCAAATAATTATGTGGCGGAGCTCCATCATGATAATTTTTGTTTTATTTTGTTACTAGCTAAAAATAAAATATTTGAAAGTTTGAAGTATGTCTTATTATAAAATAGAACATAATTATGAAAATATTCCATGGCTGACTATGTGAAAATTAAAAAAAAATCAGAAAATTAGCCATAGCTCTTTTATTTTTTATAATAACTATGCCGAGTATTATATCTTTGGAATACTCAAAAAATGGCCGATTTAATAAGGCCACAGCCAACTATGATTTATATTTAAAAAAAAACACAAGTTTAGGTCATATCTCAAAAATCACAAACAACAAAAAAAAATGGATTAGATTATCTTATTAAGTCCGAAATTATCTACAATTTTTGTCTCCATAGTTTTTCTGTATAATCAGGAATAACGGAGCTACAGAGATCTGATGAAATAGCAAAAAATCACTCTTTTCAAAATATCTAGTGAGCCATGAACTTTTTTAAAAATCCAAAAGAGGCATTAGATTGAGCATTCAAAACTGCAATTCTTTCCCCATTTAACGTTTGTTCTAGCTCTGCTAGTTTCCGAGATCCCCATAGTGGGCATCGAAAAAAACACACTTATGGAAGTCTGGTTCATTGCGGAATTGATAGTGTACTCGGATATTCGGAGGCGCTCTATCTCGTCCGCGTAATTCCTCCGGTCTGATCTCGGCAAATACATATTAGGTTTCCGTTTCCATTCCTTTTCGGAGGCGCATCCGCGATCCTTATTTACATATCAATCATGGAATAATCCCCGGAATACCGGAGTCTGCTACCGAAAAATATAATCCGGAGAGGATTGGAATCAATCGTGCGCGAGGGGCGTGCTCCCCATGGGACTTCGGGGGGAGTTGCGATCCGAGGGGGAGCAGGGACACAACCAAGTGGGATTAAGCTTATTACGTTTTTTTAGGAAAATCTTATTTTTCAGACACTCTCCCAAATTGTATCGGAAATGAAGAGTTTATTGTCAGCGATGGTATGTATTGATGTTTTCTATTGACATTTTCTATATATACCTATGTTGTCTCAGTTTGCTTGTAGACCGAACAACTGATAGAAGAAACAAGTTAAAATCCATTTATCGAAGTGTAATTCGTAATAACACTTCTTCGTAAGAGAATATAATATTGATACAAAGTTAATGTAACATTAAGATTATTATTTATCTTCTCAAAAGATATTACAGAATGTATTTTCAATCAAAATAAGTTCAGGTTTAAAAATAAAAAACTTTTCTTTTTGAAAAATTGCACATTCACACAGGGTATCTCTAAAAGATTTGTACAAAATCTTACCACATATTTCTGAGGGCAAAATAAACCGATTTAACTAAGATACAGAGTGGTAAAGTTAAAAAATAAAAATTGTTTTTTTTTTAATTTATGATCCCTTTTTTAACGTATTATTAAAAAATTAAAAAAAAACGATTATTTTTTAAATTTACCACCCTGTATCTCGGAAACGGAGCAATTTGGGACTAAGGTAAGTTGCTTTAAGTCGATTTATTTTGACCTCAGGAATACGTGGTAAGATTTTGTACAAATCTTTTAGATACACCCTGTATAAAATTGCAGGACGAACACTTTCCTATATTTTTTTTCGTTTTTGGTAAAAAAAAATTCTGCCAATTTTGTCCAAAATGTCAAATTTGACAGCTAAAATAGGTATTCGAACCATGCACCAATATGGTCTGCAGTCAGATTTTCAAAAATGGTAATCATATTTTTTTCCCAACTTAACGGTTGAACTAAAAAATCGTATTAAAAAAATACTTTATAAAGTGGGTTTTCAAACAATGTAATAAAAAATGTTTTTTAAGACGTTGCGACTCACGACGTCGTGATTTTTTTTCACCAGTTTCACGCTTTTTACAAATACATATATATCTAGGAAGGAAGCTAAGAATAAAATACATTTCTCAAAAAAATCTACAGCCGTTTACGGAAAAAACGAGGTGCCCATGATAAATCCTCGAATCGTCAATCTAGCTGTGATAACATACCCAAATATCATATTTGATTACCTTTGTAACCATTAGTTTTGTAGTAGCTTTTTAATAGTAGTAAAAGCAACTAATAGTTTCTAAGGTTTTATAAGTGTTTTCTAGATGATCGGTTACTGATAAGTTGCGCGTGCGCGTGCGCGGGCTACTTTGAGTTGTATTAGGGTTAGTTGTATTATCAATAGTTGCAAAATTTGCTTTTAGTTTTATTGAAGTATCGCTCGAATTCTTTTCCAGGTGTCACTAAAATTGGACTGAAAAATTTTGACTAATTTTCAGTTGGAGAATTTTTCTTTTTTTACTTCAATCGAGTAATAAAAATGGTCTCTATAAAAGATGCGCAATATGTGACACTACTTATTTAATTAACAATGATTAAATGTATACATCTACTAGCCAGTTTCTGGTCCAACTTCCACCGCATTTAATCCGCAAACTCCTAAAAACTCCGGCGCTCCCCTTCTGTCTTTCCCAAAGTGATTTTCCATGTGTTCCCACCTTTCCCAAAGCGCTTTTAAACCAACTTCCGTCCAGTCCGGGTCCTTATCCAGTTCTACAGACTTTTATTTTATTTTCCGCCGGATTCCCGCGTCTCATTTTATTTTCCGAAGGAGTTTTCGCCCTTGGTCCCGGCCCCTGCAACTGACGCTGATCGATGAAGTGGGAAATTGAGATTTTACAACTTGGAATTTTCCAACTGGCGGTTCGGTGAATTTTTGCTCTGGGCTGCTGATGGATTATAGTGCGTTATGTGCGGATGGTATCATGGCTGCAATAAATCTTTCGTATTGTTAGAGAAACTCAAATTTATCGTGTATTTTTAAGTTATTTTTTAAATCGCGTTTTTTAACGCGTTTTTTATCATCAAAGAAGCATTTTGTCATACTGTTAGAAGAGTAATATTGCCCAGATATTTGTCCACTCCGTAGTTTGTAAAGACAACGGCAAATACGGGGTGTTCGAAAAATAGACGGAGATATTTTAGAAGGTGATTCCCTGTTAAGAAATATGAAAAAAAGTTTCTATAAACATGGGTCCGGAAATGCAGAGTTTTCAAGATACAGGATGTTAAATAAAAAAAAATGAAACATGAAATTATTAATGTCTTAAAAATTATTTACTCGATTCTGTTGAAATTTGGCAATGTTATTTGTTGTATTAAGACGCTAATTTCGCCCTAACTAGATTAAATTTATTAAGTCCAGTGGCGTCCCGGGGGGCACCTTAGCGAATATTATTATCAAAAAAATGTACGCCACTACCTTTTTTGTAACTTTAATATTTTTTGTTTGATTAAGCATCTAAAAATACAACTTCTTTCCCTCTTGTATTGTTTTCCTATCTCACTTCGTTTTCGAGAAAAAAAAAAACCGTTTTATTGCATGTCACTGGACAAAATTGGTTGTAGTGTACTTTATGTTATGATATTGGAAAAGTTGCAATAACACTCTTTCCTAGAAATGCTTTTGATTATTTGTTTTCCAAGGCACTTGTGATTTTTTTTGCAAAAATTGATAAACCAATTTTGTCCAGTGACATGCAATATATTTAACATCCTGTATCTTGAAAACTCTGCATTTCCGGACCCATGTTTATAAAAACTTTTTTCATATTTCTTAACAGGGAATCACCCTCTAAAATATCTCCGTCTATTTTTCGAACACCCTGTATACCTAACTGGTGGACGTAGAAAAAGTGCTTTTCAATATTATGTAGTATCATAATTTATTGCTATACGCTTTTTGCTTATAATAGTAGTTTTTGAAATTTGAACCCATCATTACAACCCAAGAATACCAAACCATTAATTGCAAAAAGTTTATCAAAATCGGCCAACAGATAAAAATTTTACAAGGGTGGTTACACTGTATAATATACAAGTTAAGAAACCTGGTGAAAATCTAAATTCAGCCATTGTTTTGACGACTAGATTTTGTAAACAAGGTAGAGAGGTAGGTGCAACAGTCAAAAATCGAAATTCTCAAAACTATGTACTTCAGGAATTTAAAATTTTGGCTGGAAATAAAATCTATAGTATAGTTGTAAAAATTCCATAGTCTTTTTGCAGCAGAAAAAGCTGCTCACTGTTGTTTGAAACACCCTGTAAAATCAGTGATACACCCAAAGTTGTGTGCTTCCATATAAGGATTTCTTTGAAAATACCCCGATTTAAATCAGACCTCGAAACAAAATAACATAATTATTGCAGAGACCAACACTGCTCCCACAGATCTAACATACTCTGCCTAATAGGTAATGTAATTGTATGTAATTAAAGATCACATAAATTATTGCAAATTACAAGTCGCCTTCACAATTACAGGTAATTGATTATTATCCTGTATTTTTAGATTTACTCTAAACCTAGATATTAGTAGCCCACTTTTCATTTATGTTGCAGGTACGGACCCAGGATGGTTCTAATAGGGATTCACATTAATATTGTGTTTTAACCATAATAAGTAAAGTTGAAAATTTCCTTCCCAGAAAGTTAAAGCACAGACTAACGGGTGATACAAAGAACTCCTTAGTGATATCATATGTCAAAACGAGATTAGTTTTTAGTAAAAAATATCTTCCCAAAAGATACAAAATGTTGTGCATTTTATTTGATTTACAGAAAATATACCATATTAGATACCCTTGTTTATGGAAACTCTAGCTAGCCCATGCGTGAGTGTAATACGGATATAATTACAGCAATATTGCATGCAAGCAACAGATGGCGCCACAAATTAAAGTGACCCAGTCATTGCCTACTAATTTTACGAGCTTTTATTTGACTTGCTGTTAGTAGTGTTAGTGTGTGTGTTTGTGTGTGCGTATAACTGAATTCTTGCAACTGAATCTTAAACCACTTTTACCCAACAGATTGAGCTGAAATTTTGCACATACTTTTGGTTCTGGTGACAATGCAATCTAGTATACTCAGTATTGTGATTTTTTCAAAATGGCCGCCCCTCCAAGATGGAGGATAACCTATTTCTTCGCAAACTCCTCGACATGGGTATCAAATGAAAGGGTTTGACGGGTGGAAGACAATAAGTTAAGTGGCCTCATACTAAATCCAATATGGCGGCCGCTCCAAATTGGCGAGTTACCTATTTCTTCACAACCTACTTGACATGGGTATCAAATGAAATGGTTTGGCGAGTACGAAAGGATAAGGTAAGTGACGTCGTATTAAATCCAATATGGCGGATGCCCCAAGATGGCGGACTAACTTTCTTTACCACCCTCCTGACATGGGATCAAATAGGTACTAAAAAGCACAAAATAAAATAAAAAATAAAGGACAGTGAGGCAGTGACGTTAATGAGACAGCGTTCTCTAAATTCAAACGAATGCAGATACTTCTAGCTATTTTTTTTTACAGGTTCTTATTTGTAGGTACTTCGCTTGTGTAATTTGGAGGCCATTTACGATTTTTGAAATTCAAGAGTCTAGTATAGAAGCAAAAATACCAGAGTTGTAAGAGACATACCTATAGAGATTTCCGACTGTACCTACCGAATGCTATAAAAATCATATTAAGTTCACAATGCCCGCTACGAGAGCAGAGAATAATGGTCTGAAGTCTAGACCGATTCTAACTATTTCCCACTTTTGCGGAATTGTGGTGATCGGAATCGAATTTTAAAACATTCTGATTTATCGCGATTTTACTGCGAATAAAGGCGGGAAATTCTGGGGCACCAAGGATAGTTTTGTTGGATTACGTTGGAGGTTGTTCACGAATAGAAGCAATTCGCAAAGTCGAAGTACATTTTGAATAGACGCGGAAACCTTTACATTATTTAGAAAATGAAACCTTTGCGGGTACCAAACCGTGTTTTTTACGTAGAAAAATTTTGGTCACCTGTGGTTTTTGTTTAGAATATGTCACGAATGTGATTTCTTTGCTCATTTTTTGTAAACGATTTCTTTTGAACGAGTTCACTCTTTTGAATAATCGCAAAAGTGGCAGCTTTCGATTGGGAAACCAAACATCATTACGTTTGGATGTCCACGGCAGGCGCGATTTTCTTACCTTTTTAACACTGGTTTATTTTCTGAATGTGAATATGAACAGTTTAACAATGTAAATAGTATGTAAATTCATTTATACAATGCCAGATAATACCGCAACATAATACAGCGCAAAATGGACCAATTTTGACAAGTTGGTGTTTGTATGAAGCAGATACACGGTTGCCAAACAACGAAGTGATTGGGATCTATCCAGGGACTCTTTAAAATAAGGGGACCCAGCATTATACTTTCCAAAGTGAGGCCTACTCTTTCATCATTCTAATGGTATCAGTGATGCCAAGTATGCCACTTTATTGGAGAATCTATGAATACCTATAACAGGTACTTTGATTGTTAGTAAAAATTAATAATGGTTTCCATGATTTCTAAAAATTAAACTTGACAATGTTGTGTCTACAATTACAGAATATGGCAACTGTCAAATGAAACAAATTTATTGAATAGTTGAAATTCTTTAATTGTCACATCTGAGTAGCTGAAAGTTAGAAAACTTAAAAATTGTGATTTATGATGGGAAATTTTTTGCCTCCTTTAGAATCTATGGCACTATCTATCACATAAAACCTGATGGCAGTTGGACACTGACATATAACATAACCTTGTACCAGCCCACTTATGTGGTCTCCTTGGAGTATACAGAAAACAAACTTCCCCTCAAGGCTTCACTTTTCCTATGTGATGCTGGGTCCCCTTATTTTAAAGACTCCCTGGATCTATCGCTTTGCGACAATTTCCAAGAGTAGCAAGGGCATATAATGGGGAACTTAAACAATTTTTTTTTAGTTCTTTAATATATTTGCCTATCTATAGAAAGGGCACATACCAAATATTAGCCCTCAAATAGCAATATTTAATTTGTAATAAATGATTAAAGTTGTGACCGCGAGCTATTCATTTGAAACGATACGAATGGTCGTGACGTCAAATGGCTCGATCGATCAGAAGGCAGTGACAGGAATGACAGCTACACAGAATTAGAGAAGATGAGAATGGAAATTGAACGTTGAAATAAACAGTTCGGCGACCCATTTACAGAGGGCTCTGATGTAGGTCTCGGTACGTGGGATTCCATTTGCTGTAAGAAACGTGACACTTGCTGCTTAGGACAAAAAATTAGTACGCTTACGCATCTCGCAATGTAAATAACTATTTAATTCAGCACACACCTTTCAAACGTTATCAACAATATCAAGACGGACAGGACGTTCTCGTTTGGTCTTTCTAAACAAAGCTTGCGTGGTGCTGTAGTTTGTATACATGTGCCGCCCATATTAGTTCATACATGGTGGTGGCGCCTCGAGCTACTTGACATCACAACCAAGGAGGGCGCGTTACAAGAATGATTTGAATTATGCAGTTTTTGAGTTTTTTTGTGAACTGTGGTTCATTTAATGGCAATAAATTACGTTTGAAAGTAATATTTTTCAAATTTAATGTTTGTGCAAGTTCCCCATTGGTTGCTTCTTATCGGATACAAGTAGTATGTGGGAAATAATCAAAAGCAATAGCTAATCTAGATAATTTACGGTGTGCCCCGTCCAAAACCGTACATATACATTCCCCGGCCAATTCCCTTTCAATGTCCGCCGTCTCCCCCCCCCCAATTTCCAAAATGGCCGGCGGCAATTACAATGGCGCCATATTTAAAATGGCCGTCACGTAGTCCGGCCGGCTATTAAAACGACACCCATCGGCGAGAAATGCGAATACGGCCGTTTAGGCGAACGGGGCCCGGCAGCTTTTTCGGGACGTGATTGATATCGCAAACACTGGCTCAGCGGAATGGACCGTGGCAGGGCAGAGCATATTTGGATAAAGGCGATAAAGGTATCCGATTTTAATATCGGCGGGGGTTGCAGGGATTTTTGTTGAGTAAGTTATACATTATGCAGTGTTTAAGTATGCAAGTAGGAGTTTAACGGGGAAACGCATACACGGTGTTGCCGTTTTAAATCATCATTGAGTGAGAAATATGAGACTACAAACAGAAGTGTCTTTCCAACCAGTTTTTGATTTCTATGTTGTTCCTGGTAGGTTTAGTTTATTTAAGACGAAAATTCCTGGGATTCTACCATTTATATTTGTGGGTTCGACGAAATTATATATATTTATTTATATTTTGCATGTAGATTTTTTATTATTATACTTATTATTTGTAGGAAAAACTGCGTACGTTTCGGCTTCATTTCAGCCATCATCAGGTTTATAAAAAACATTTACAAATCACATTTTTGTTAAACAATCAAATGCTAACCTAACCCAACCAGTGGCATATCCAGGATTAACGTCTGGGAGGGGGGGAATCAGTTATAAATAACAAAACTCTGTCGATAATTTTAATGAATAAAAACATAACAAAATCATATTTTCTATAAAGTAAATAAATACAGGGTGAGGGTGTCCAGAAATCAATGCACCAACTTGAAAAATTAAAAAGAAAAATGGAAAATATGACAAAAAGTTCACATGAACATGAGACCGCAGATGTTTGGTTTTCGAGATGCAGGGTGTTGAAATTGAATTTTATTTTCATTTTTTTAAGTAACATTTTGGGATGACAAAATTTTCTTGCAAAATTTGGTAGCCGGGTTTTTTTTTTGGGAAGAGAAGTCATAATTTGGTATTATTTTTGGTGCAATCCGTACGCTATCATTATTTAATTTAATTTGCCCTAACTTTGTTGACAGTAAACTTTTACGACATTTTGTGAATGTATCCTCTTCCCACACGTTTTCTAAGCAAAAAAGGTACACCTACTTGGTGAATAACGCCAAAGGTGGCCGTTTTCGAGAAATTTTCAAATATCTGCATCGATGCTGGTGCATATCGACACTCGTATGCAATCAAATTCAAGATAAAATTTAAATAAACAAGCACATTTATTTTTTGACAGTTTAATTAACTTGTTTTTTTTTGCAAGAAAATTTTGTCGTCTCAAAAAGTTACTTAAAAAAATCGAAAATAAAATTTCAATTTCAACACCCTGCATCTCGAAAACCAAACATCTGCGGACCTATGTTCATATGAACTTTTCGTCATATTTTCCATTTTTCTTTTTAATTTTTTAAGTTATTAACGGACACCCTGTATATCATAAAAAATAATTCTTCTTCGAACCAGTAAAATCTAGGTATAAGTATCACAAAATTTTTTGGTCTTGAGCTCGTCAAATATCTCCTCTGGAGATATGGGTATTTCAGGGTATAAAGGAGTGTTAACCCATTCAGTCGGTTTTCGCTAATATTGTTTCTAATATAAATTTTTAAAATTTTCAGTGTTGAAAATGTTCTTTCTGGCGTGGCTGTGCACACTGTAACTGTGCCAAATATGTTTAGTAGGTTGTTTTGCCTAATGTAAGGTTTCGCGCTGCGACCGACGGAGTGTGTGAATAATATACGGCGGCGCGTTCTCAAATCTACTGCACAGGTTTTAATTTCGAGAAGACAAGATGAAACAAATAACAAATTATATATACTTGATGTTCAGTGCAGTTTCAGATTATGCCAGGAGTATATAATTTTTGGTATTATTAATTTTGATATTACAAATCTCGTTTATCTCGACAGCTCTGGGGGGGGGCAATTGCTCCCTTTGCCCCCCCCCCTGAATACGCCACTGTTTCCAACACATCCATCAACGGTACAACTACAACATTACTTAATTGTAAAGTTGTGGTTGTATTACTAAAAAAACCGGAACTTATAAAAAAACTAAATTTTACGTTAAAATGGAAAATTAAGTATTGGGAAATACTTCATTTTAATTTTTAAGGGCTGCAGCTTGTTACCACTTACTTTTCTAGTCATCTTTTCTAGTTGTGTTATAGAGATAATATAAAATTACAGCAACTGCTGTAAGTAATGTAGCTTGGAGTCGTGATAAATTTATCTTGCTTTAAAATTATTTGTATTGTTGAATAATTCGGCATTGCATCAGTAATTGATTTTTCTGGGTTGTTTTCAAAATAAATTGCCATTTTTCACCATTTCTCGCCCTCCTCCTTATTGTCTTGCCTTTTCTAACGTTAACGTATGTTCCAAGCGTTGGAATATCGTTCTGGATATAGTTGCCGATAAAAATTGCAGGCCAGCCTACAAATTTTTAATATATTTAAAGCCTAATCTTTTCGAATCTTGTTTGTCCATAATACTTAAATAGCCGAACCTTGTCCCCCGGCAAAATCCGACGTCTTCCGGGCGTCCGGCTAATCCCCCATCCCGTGGAAGGAAGTTGCGGTAGGCCGTGGGAATCCGATTTATCAATCAAGTGGGCAGGGCTCACGTGACCCGCCGCGACGTGAGAGGAATCGGCACCGGAGTCGAGTTGACGCGGGACGGGACCGAGACGGCGGCGGGGCGCCAAGTTGAAGCGTTTCCGAGAAACACTCCGCCGCGAACGAGCAGAATTTAGATGGGAGTACGGACGGTCGTCGAGAGTGTCTCGAAAATGGGATAAAAGTGGAAATCTTGTTAGTTTGTAATTATTGAACTGTCACGTAAAGTCCCAAATTACAACACGCGGCGTGGGAAATGAGGCAACACCGCAAACAGTTCGTCAACAGTTGAAGAATTTGATGAAACAAAGCAATAGAGACCGTGATTTCATCAAAACACAATAGCGCTTCTTTATTGTCTTCAGTGCCCCGTAATTATTCTGAAATTTTCAACACAATCGAATACACCGTTTCCAATAACTCTATATCTTTAATTTAGTAGAAAACAAAAACATAAAAAAACTCTTATAGTTCGCAATGCAACAATTAGTAATACGTCCTAAAACATAATATACCTATAGCCGTCTACAATGTGTCCAAATATAAAAATATGTGCTGGGGTTAAAAGGTTGAGAAGAAAATGTTTACGTTGCCGAAAGTATCAATCGGAGTTTGTTTTCTCAGGGAAGGACAAACATGTGGGCATAATTTTTTATTTCCAAGAACCATTTTCTAATAAAATTGTGAGCGGGAGAGATTCCAAATATTTTTTACAAACGAATAGTCTTCCTACAAAAACTATGTTTACCTTTAAGTTACCCAGAATGGAAAACTGCGCCTGATGACAAAATTTAACAATTCAAGGCCTACTTTGTATTTTGTAAAAAAATGGAGGAAACTCAAAGTAGGCCAGGATTGTCAAAAATATTTTCGCCGTACACAGTTTCCTACTCTAAGTAACTTTTATTTATACAGTTTTGTCGTACTACTCACAGAAAATTATTTAATCGAAGAAAAAGAAGAAAAAATAAAAAAATCAAAGTAGGCCAAACGTTTTGAAATTTTGTGAGCCTAAGTAAATTACCTCTCTGAATAAATTTTCTTTATAACTCTTTTTCAGTACCTATACAAATAGAGGCAGTTTACTCTTATGCTAATTAACGTTTTTTTTTTCAATTTTCTGGTCACTCAATATAAGCCTTATTTATGTATAAACAAGGATATAAGTAATGTTAACTTTTTCCATGCCAATCTTATTTTAAGGACAAGCAGACTTTTTTTTATCAAAAATGTCTTTTTTTCAAAAAATTGAAAATAATTTTTTTTACAAGTATCTATAGTTGAGTCCATCCGGGGAACACTGAATGCAACATATGACTTTTTCAGTAAATCTTATATATATATATATATATATATATATATATATATATATTTTGTTTTTAATATTATTGTCCACTGCTATAAATTAGTATATTACATAGCGAGAGTTGTAAACAGCTTATTACGTATGAGTGGAAAAGTTGCGCACGAGCCGCGCAGCGGCGAGTGCTGTAATTCCACGAGTATGTAATAAGAATAGGCTTACAAGTAGAGTTTTTTATTATAATTTTTCTTCGCCGAAAGAAAAACTATTATAATAGATAAAATATGCTTCTGATTATCTGACAGGCAACAATTAGTATGTTGGTTAGTTGCTATGGTGACGCGGATGCCGCGCTAACAAAGCACCCGTGATAATTGCGTTTTAATTAAGAACAGATACGTAATTTTTTTATTACGTGTCACTCATTACGTGTCAGTGTTCGTAACAATCGACTTATTTATAACCTAAACCGTCACTTACTAGGCGTGTTACTAGCATAGGAGTAGAAAAAATTTATTTACAAAACATATGAAGAAGTCTTTCGACGTTTTTATACATTTTATACTCCTTTTATAATAGTTTTATAATAATTATATTTTACTTATACTAGTTATAATGACAACAACTTGTATAGTAACTACATTTTCTTTTTTTAACATAATATCTACGCATGTGCTGTATATCATTACATTTGGATTTTTAAACATAGAAATTATTACTTCAATCTAATAGTGTCTTTTAATAATTTTATTTGAATTTTTTACACTGAATACATATTTTTTAGACCTGAAGAAATTCAAAACGTTAAGAAGTAGATATAATAAATATTTTTGGGCTGCAAACCCGTTATTTTCAATCAACACAGCCGTAATACAAGACAGTATTTATAAATAACTACCTCGGGTGGCTATAACAAATACAAATATGAAGATAGTGAATCATCGATTCCATGTGAAAAAAATATGAGTTTTCGAAAAAATATTTGAGTTGCTTACGTGGTTAAAACTTTTGCGGGGACACCATGTGTATACTTGTACCTGACAAAATATGTTCGCTTCTATCTCCGCGATTGGTCGATAGAGGCCGCGCGAACATAACTACATTGTAGCCAAAAATGTCGCAATATATCCGCGAAGTCACGTATTCAAGTTCCAGACGTTTATTGTACCGCTCGAGGGCGAGTCATCCCCCTCCCCTTTTTAAAACGGCGGGCACAATGCGAGGGACTGTCACCCGAACGAGGACACAATGCCCTTCTGGCAGCGCCCGCTTTGTGCGTCATATACACGCCATAACGGGATTACAGTTATATTTCTTGCTTACCGTTCACTTCGTTCGTATTTTGATTTTTGTGGGGGGGTCTTACACAAAAGTGGCAGAGGCTGTGGTTAACCGAAGGCAGACGGCTCCGTTACTGAAAGACTTGAAGGGTTTCTGTCGTTTTTTATCTGCACGCGAGCAACTGAATGTCTGAACTTTGTAAAGAAGACTTTCCAAAAAAGGTTTATATGAAAATGGTCCTATAAGGTTTATGATGAATTTTTTGTAGCAACATGTTTTTTATAGCCTTTGGGGTAAGCTGTGGCTTTGATGTGAAGCACTGTCTTTGTGTAGCCATAACTGGACAATAGAGTACTTGCCAACATTTTCTTTTTAATGAAAATTTATATTAGACTTTTCATTCAGAATGCTTTTCTACTATTTGAAACTGCAAAAGTATATATAACTAAGCAAGAGAATCGTGGTAGTCCTAAAAACAATAGGCCAGTCCAACAAAACAGCTGATCGAGTTCAAAATGGTGTTTGGAGGTCATATAAAGCTTGGTTGGCAAAGCAGTTTGTGTTCATTTTGCATACCTACTTTTGATTTATTTTAGAATATTTCGTCGTAAAAATGGGGAACTTGCACAAAAATTAAATTTGAAAAATATTACTCTCAAACGTAATTTATTGCCATTAAATGAACATCAGTTCACAAAAAAACTCATTTTTTATTTTTATGTAATAAATATAAGCAATTAAAAACTGCATAATTCAAATCATTCTTGCAACGCGCCCTCCTTGGTTGTGACGTCAAGTAGCTCGAGACGCCACCACCATGTATGAACTAATATGGGCGGCACATGTAAACAAACTACAGCACCACGCAAGCTTTATTTAGAAAGACCAAACGAGAACATCCTATCCTTGTCTGTCCGTCTTGATATTGTTGATAACGTTTGAAAAGTGTGTGCTGAATTAAATAGTTATTTACATTGCGAGATGCGTAAGCGTACTAATTTTTTGTCCTGAGCAGCAAGTGTCACGTTTCTGACAGCAAATGGAATCCCACGTACCGAGACCTACATCAGAGCCCTCTGTAAATGGGTCGCCGAACTGTTTATTTTAACGTTCGATTTCCATTCTCATCTTCTCTAATTCTGTGTAGCTGTCATTCCTGTCCTGGCCTTCTGATCGATCGAGCTATTTGACGTCACGACCATTCCCGCGCTTCGTATCGTTTCAAATGAATAGCTGGCGGTCACAACTTTAATTATTTATTGCAAATTAAATATTGCGATTTGAGGGCTAATATTTGGTATGTGCTCTTTCTATAGATAGGCAAATATATTAAAGAACTAAAAAAAATTGTTCAAGTTCCCCATTGTAGTTTTAATTTATTTTCGTATGTTTCTATTGTGTAATAAGTGCATAATATAAACAGTTGATATCGACAACGAGTGACTATCTTATAAATTTACAAGCTCAAAATCCCAAAACAGGGACCAGCTGTAAATAAATAAAAATTAAATGCTTTAAACCATACTTACGAACTCATGATGATGACAATATTGAACTTACCTGAAAGAAGAAAAAATACGTTAGTATTAAATACTAAATTTAAATTTTATAGTACTTTGATGTTACTTTTTCTTATTTATGAGTAAATTTTAAGCAAAAATCCTATATAAGCAATGCTCCGCCAACGCTTCATTCTTATTTCTTAATATTTTAATAACAGTGCATACAAAAATACAAAACTTAGTATTCAATATTGATTCAGGTGATTTTACTTTGTATTTTTTAGGTTCCTCGCAAATTTCAAAATTTTGTAGCTTCTTATTAGTAAAAGATTTTTGTAAAAATGCTATTGAGAAAAAATGCCTATACAAAGTAAGCTCGTTTCCAAATTTGGTACGACATATCTTGAACATAAAAAGATAAAGAAAACATTATATTCTGCTGAGAGAAAGTGTCTTTTCTATGCAATATAAGAAAAAGACCAAGAAAATCTGACAAAGTGATGCTCACTTCCGGTCAAACCGAGGGTCAGAAATGAAAACCGACAATTTGTTCTTACTTACGTATACTCATTACTAATATTCCGTGTTAAAATCTAACTTCATCATTTTTTGGAAAAGGTATTTTTTGAAATACATAACTTTTTAACAACACCCTGTATATTAAGTTTGGCGTCACATTCGACTTCCTCGAAAAATTCAACACAAGTTTAGCTTTTGAACCATAAAATATTTATCTTTAAAATCTTTAAAATTTAAAATGGTCAAATTCAACTCAAAATTTGTTTCTTACACACCTTTCATTTATCATGGAACACCCTGTATAAGAGTCGTCCCACATTTTTATATTATATGAACAAATTGCATTTAAATTTCAAAATTTTTAAACTAAAACACCGGCGAAAAATTCCTTACATCTCTGGCGTACAAAAGTCGATAAAATCAACTTTCCGTTTCCGGCCCACTCTATGAATTTTTTATATCGCATACATTATCCGGACGAGTAAACAAACTTACTCCCAACGCCCCATAAAAAAAATTGATAAAACCCTCCGCCGAGATGGATCTAAGCCGTTTTTAAAGCTGCTCGTGACACTCTAAGAGAAATTTATCGATATTGCGAGTGCGCATTAACATCTAAATGGGGGCGGTATCAAAAGGCTCGTCCTGCACCTAAGTGACGGAGCCCCTGGTAAAAAAAATCGAAGGCGGCAGGGGTGCGCATTCAAGTCTGGAAAATCGTCGGTTTTTTTATTGCTGCGTGATCCTAATGGTCTGTCAACGCCGAATTAATTCTAAGGAAAAATGGAGATCATGACGAAAAGTTAATAAACGCGATGGAAATCGCGCATAGTGACTATATAGGTACCTATAATATGATCTGGTGAACGCCGATAACAAGGGGTTTTAATACACTTCTAAAAATATATTTTTTTATTATACTTCTTTGAAAACACCTTATTTTCATCTGTTTTAGCAATAATGAAAGAAGGGGTTTTTCGGGCTAGCGCACGGAAACAGCGCGAGCGCATGGAAAAACTTTCCGTGCGCTGAATAAAAATACCAAATATATGGCTTCAAAATAGAAATATACAGCAAAGTAAACTAAATTTAAGAAACTCTATATGCTCTCTGATATTTAACATGTACCTATTTTGTATTTTAATTCGTAAGTGTTTCAATATTTAGATACATTTCTGTAATATTTTTGACGTTTTATTCACCTTATCTGACAATAACTAATTTACAACAAAGCACCTTTGAAATAATTTGAGAGTAACCATGGAAACGTATCATACATACCAAACACTATATTGTCTGCATTGTTTATTTTTTGTCAATTAAATTTATTATAATATGCCGATAAAATGTTTCAAGTTTCCATTTTCAAAGAAGTATAATAAAAAAATATCGTTCATTACACGTCCAGGAATAGATTTTTCCGTGCGCACGAAAAATCTTTATTTCCAGACTCGTAATGAAATATACTATTATTTTTTTACTGCCTTGAATTTTTTTCATTTCGAATTCGTATTAAGCTATTTCTTTCCCACCTGTGATAAATTTTTTTTATATCATATCGTTGTAATCAGAATGAGCTGCAGATTTCAAAAATTGTAGGGTTTTCCATTAAAAAAATTGAAATTATGTTCATGTTTCTTTTAAGCCGCAATCATTTCGGTCGTTTCAATGCATCTCTCAAAAGCTTGCAAAAAGTTATGAAACTTTTATATAAAACATTTTTTGTAGGGCCAAAAATAAAGAAAGTACAAGGGATGAGTCTTTTCGTTGGATAACCCTGCACATCATCAATGATATGCATTATGGGTCCATACATACTCCTCTTGCCTTTTGCACCAAACCGAACAGTTGCCCTACAGCTTTCCATTTATCAGATTTAAAAACCCAACGGTTGTTCCTATACCCGCAAACCTCTCAAGCGATAAGCAGTATATCTCTCGCTGCCGCGATGTAAATTCATCTTGAATTATTCATATAATTAGAATAAAGCTCCCCCGGACGAAGTTTTGCCCTGAATGCCGTCGCGACGGCGGCCAAAACGGCAGCCGGCGACTGCCGCCTCCACAATGACACAATGGGCCTCCAGATCCATTGTAGATCGCCGCCCGTCGTCCTTATCTCATAGCTGTCGCTGACAGTGAGAGGAGCCTCCGCGAAGGTCTTTGTCTTGTTCCTGGATGCCTATGGAACAGGCAGGAGTCTTGAGGAAATTTTGTGGTTTGCGAAAATGCAATTCGAATTTAAAGGTGTCTAAAGCTTGGTTAGTTACTAGAGTAACCCAAATATGCAACACGCATATTTTGCATATTTAGCATATTATATGCATTTTTTTAAATATTTGTATATATCCTTAAAATATGGCATATTGTGCATAATTGAAAGAATTTAGGATAATTTAAATCTTTGGCAGGCGTTTCATTCATTTTTGGGAACAGGGATCGGTGTCTAGGTAGGTACCTGGTTTTCCCAAAATAATATAGGTAAATTATAATTTTATGGGCACTAATCCTGGTGACCTGAAAACGAATAAGCTGCATTTTTTTATTGCCAGAATTTTTGCCAACTGAAAGATCTAATTTCAGAATTTTCGAACGAATCTTCCCAGTCCCTTACAAATGTTAAACAACTATTCGAAAACAAGGAAATAAAGAAACAACTTTCCTTTCTAAAAGCAAATTATAGCTTTCTTTCTGAAACAATAACACAAATGGAGGAATCTAATTTGCCATTCACCCGAAGTGTAGAACTGGTAAAACAATCTGAGGTTGCTTTTAAAAATGTCACAGGTAAAATTGGGGACAACATATTTCAAAAATTTAGAAATGCGATGGAAAAAAATAGTGGGTTTCAGTTTCTTAGCCAAGTAGCAAATATTTTAAAGGGAGATTTTACCGAATCCAACGATTTTGATCCTGTGATAGTGAGCAATTTTAAAAGCGCAGCTCTTAATCGGGGTATGTAGAAAGGAGTTTCTCCGTTTAAAAATTTTTATATTCTGATAGAAGACAATTTTTTTTAATTGAGAATTTTGAGCAACATTTAGTGGTTTATTGTTTTTACAACTAAATTTCAACCTGATTTTTATAATTTATAATAAATGTATATTTAGATTTAGTTCAATCGCCCTGTATGTAGAAAATTTAAAATAAAATATTGTTACTTTTACTATGTATAAATGCATTTAGAAATTTGTATGTACATTATATATGTTTATTTGTAAATGAAACATTAAATTTATATTTTTAAAGTATTTCTTAATTTGCATATTTTCAAAATTTTCCTGCATGTTTTGACTCCATTATTTGCATATTTATGCCCATATTTTTAGGGTTTCGACTTGCATATTTGGGTTAATCTAGTTATGACAAAATGTGTAGGTACACTTTTTCTTAGATACAATATATTATGTATAACCAACCCTGTGATTCATAATGATGAAAGTAGAGCCGGACCAACACTATATTAAAGACCCGAGCATGAATAATTACATTGTGATTTGCTATCTATAATGGCGCTATTAGAATAAAAAACAGGGATGATGTAAAAATTTTAACCACACGTGGGAAAAAATCAAGAAAATACACTGGTGTTTATGATTTGAATACAACATTTTCTTAAGATGTTTGAAGTTTTATAACGCCTGCCCTTCGTAGAGTAAAAGTAAAGACTAAATACCTACACCAAAAATGCAAACGAAAGGTATATAGGTATTTCTTATTTCTTCAGTTTCACCTTCCACAAAAAAAAGATTGAAATGAGGCAACATAGTTCTCCAGTGCCAACCTTGAGGGCTGAAATTGAAGCAGAAACGTCGAGTTAATTCTCGGGTATTTTTTGTGACACCTGCGTCGACTTGAATGGATTTATATTCGTGTTGTTTGTTTTTTAATTCTACAAAGTCGTAAAGCACAAAACCGCAGAGATATAAATTCCGGTTCCTGCGGCATAATCGGGCAAACGATATTCGAAGTTTTTGGCACAGTTTCAGCGGTTCCCTCCGCCAGTTTAGGTTTCCACAACACTGACGAATTTTGTTGTTCCGTCTAGACAATTTTCTCGAAACAAAGTTCTTACATAATTCACTGCGAATCTGGATAATAAATCAACTTGAACACTGAGGGGAGTTGCAAAAAGCGTTTCTGTTCTCTGTTATTACATAGTAGAAGTAGTTTCTGGACTTAGCGTCGATCATGTTTTTAAAGAAAAACAATTTTTGTCTATAGTACATTGGTTTCACACTCTTCACCAGGATAGAAAACAAAGTAATGAATTGTTTGAACTAAATAAAATAATATGATAAACTAATAGGTGTGTTTACTAATTTCCAATTATTGTAACTAAAATCGATAGATCAAAGTCTATAGAAACGTGTATCATAAAATAACATTTTTTCCGAAATAAATGCCAAATAGAAGCAACGAATTTGGCGTGACTATGAAACAGCTAGGGCGAGTGACACGTCAATGCTATTCGCAACATACACTGTATTCAGGGTGAAACCATCAGAGCTAGAACAAAGGTTAAATGGGGAAAGAATTGCAGTTTTGAATGCTCAATCTAACGCCCCTTTTGGATTTTTAAAAAGTTCATGGCTCACTAGATATTTTGAAAAGAGTGATTTTTTGCTATTTCATCAGATATCTGTAGCTCCGTTATTTCTGGTTAAACAGAAAAATTGTAGAGACAAAAATTGTAGATAATTTTGGGCTTAATAAAATAATCTGATCCAATTGTTTATGTTGTTTGCGATTTTTGAGATATGACATAAACTTGTGTTTTTTTTTAATGCAAATCATAGTTGGCTGTGGCCTTATAAAATCGGCCATTTTTTGAGCTTTCCAAAGATATATAGTACTCGACATAGTTATTATAAAAAATAAAAGAGCTATGGCTAATTTTCTGATTTTTTTTTAATTTTCACATAGTCAGCCATGGAATATTTTCGTAATTACGTTCTATTTTATAATTAGACATACTTCAAACTTTCTAATATTTTGTTTTTAGCTGGTAACAAAATGTAACAAAATAAAACAAAAATTAAAAAACTCAAATTAAAATTATTATTATTTTAAAAGGTCACCTTTTAAAATAAAAAAGGTGTTCAAACAATCCACCATTATTATTTATGCAAATATTGCATCTTTTTAAAACTAAATTTGCCGCCTTTCTTAGAGAGCGATTGTCAATACTGGCAATTGCTTCTAAAACAGCTGCTGTTAATTCAACAATTATTGTCTCATACTTTATTTTGTACTGTTCCCCACAAAAAGAAATCCAAAACAGACAAATCGGGGGATCGGGGCTGCCAAGAAATAGGTCTACTTCTCCCTATCCAACTATTTGGATAGAGCTGATCTAGGTAATTTCTTACGGGAAATAATTATGTGGTGGATTTTGCTACATTTTGTTACCAGCTAAAAATAAAATATTTGAAAGTTTGAAGTATGTCTTATTATAAAATAGAACAACACAATTAGAACAATTAGAACAAAATAGAACAATAGAACAACACAATTATGAAAATATTCCATGGCGGACTATAGGAAAATTAAAAAAAAAATCAGAAAATTAGCCATAGCTCTTTTATTTTTTATAATAACGATGCCGAGTATTATATCTTTGGAAAGCTCAAAAAATGGCCGATTTTATAAGGCCACAGCCAACTATGATTTACATTAAAAAAAAACACAAGTTTATGTCACATCTCAAAAATCACAAACAACATAAAAAAATTGATAAGATTACCTTATTAAGCCCAAAATTATCTACAATTTTTGCCTCTACAGTTTTTCTGTATAATCAGAAATAACGGAGCTACAGAGATCTGAAAATATCTAGTGAGCCATGAACTTTTTTAAAAATCCAAAAGGGGCATTACATTGAGCATTCAAAACTGCAATTATTTCCCCATTTAACCTTTGTTCTAGCTCTGCTGGTTTCCGAGATCCTCCGAGATCCCCATAGTGGGCATCGAAAAAAACTCATCCTGTATACAGCAAATCATCACCAGTTTTACGCCGCTATTTTTTATTATTAGTTTCTCTTTAAATAGAATATATTTTGTGGACGCAGCCCTATTATTGCAAAGTGGATTGTTCTAATAAACTAAAAGAATGTTATCAGACGAATTTAAGGGCAATGGTGCATTTGAACGAAAACGGCACATTTTAACTCTACTCACTCTGTATTCCAGTTCCAACCTGACACCATCTGGAACGGACTAGTTGGCCAAATTATATCGGCAAAGGGATATAGGGGGTCGCTCCATAAATCGAGTCAATTTCAGGCACATGTCGCCAAACTGTTGGTCCCGAACACTTAATTTATAACCATTTTTGCAATTAACAGAAGGGGGAACAACCGTTCAATCTTCCTTGCAGCATATATAGGGTGTTGCAATATACTTTTCAGGAACACAATCTCACATAAGGTTTTACTTACTTTGAAATGATTAACACAAGTGGAATGAGAGATGTGAATGTTGTTTATTCAATCTTGATTCATATGAATAATAGGAGATAATGGACTAATACAGCATTTCTTTATAGACCCATCTATGCTATTTTTATTTTTTTAATGCTTGCTTTGGCAAAAAATTAAAAGGTCTAATAAAATCCGTTAAATCCATCTCAAGATTTTCGATGAATCTGGCAACTCCGCAGCGTAACATATCTGAAGCAATTTAAAATTTAAATAGAACGCACTTAGCGGTAAATACACTCAAAGGAAAATGTCTCATTCCTAAAGATATGCACATGCGCTTATGCGCTAAAAGTTTCATTATCTCATTGCCTTAATATGATATTCAGTAATAACATTATTGTCTCTCCTCAATTCTCAGTTTTGACATTTATTTGACAACTTTGCGGTGTTGCCAATAATGTATCGTTAGGTATTTAGTATACCTATACATGGTTGAATCAGGGACTCTTTAAAGTAAGGGGACCCAGCATTATACTTTCCAAAGTGAGGTCTATTCTTTCCTCATTCTAATAGTATCAGCGATGCCAAGTATGCTATTTTATTGGAGAATCTATGAATATAACAGGTACTTTGATTGTTAGTAAAAATTAATAATGGTTTCCATGATTTCTAAAAATTAGACTTGACAATGTTGTGCCTACAAGTGCTGTCAAATGAAATAAATTTATTTTATAGTGGAAATTGATTTCCAGCAATTATTTCCACGAATTTAAGTAATAAGTATGGAAAGTCAGTGCCAATTTTACTTATTTAAGAATTTGTCGCTATTACACCTTGTTACCAGGTTCCTCAATCCATTTGTAATATGTAGGTATACTTGAACTTTCTTCCCTTGTTGTACGTATCTACCCAAAGAACTTTCACAGATTTCGGGATGGACTAATAAGACTAGGTCTATTATAGTAGTTCTAATCATGTAGTTTTCCTCGGTGTTCATTATAAAATTTTTGTAATTTTATTTATCTCCCAAGGTACCTCACAAACTTAAAATAAACTTGTAGTCGCAGATAAAAACTCTTTAAAAAAGACCTGATTGAATCTACCTGCTTAATAATTTAAAATTTAGGAAATACGGTTTTTGTTTTGAACTACCTACTTATACGTAATGCCCACGTAATGGGAATTGTAGGATTACTAAAGATGATACAGGAAAAATCTTGTTGCATTTATTGGGACTACTATGGACGGCCGCATTACCTTTAATTGTTACATCTGAGTATCTGGAAGTTAGAAAACTTAAAAATTGTGAATTATGATGGGAAATTTTTTGCCTCCTTTAGAATCTATGGCTCTGGCATTTCACTTAAAACCTGATGGCAGTTGGACACTGACATATAACATAACCTTGTACCAGCCCCCTTGTGGTCTCCTTGGAGTCGACAGAGAACAAACTTCCCCTCAAGGCTTCACTTTTCCTATGTGATAGACTGTGAAATGCTGGGTCCCCTTATTTTGAAGGGTCCCTGGGTTGAATTAATACGTTTTATAGGACGATAAGGGTAAAGACTTACAGTCTCAGCTCCACAAATACAGTTTCTTAAATCAACTGTACATATGTTTCAACCCTCCTACAGTTGATTAAAGAAATTGTGTTTGTGGAGTTGAGACTGTAAGTTTTTACCCTTATCGTTGCATTCTCCTACTCCACTTCAAGATATGGACTATTTCCTCAAGTTTTATACGTGTTAATTTGCATGTTATTTAATGTTTATCCTAAAATCTGTTACAAGAATAACAATAAACATAGGCTAAGAATAAATTATAATATTATAAAATTAATTAAATACCAAATTCACAAACATGAAACATGAGAAACTCTCTTTAATTTGTCGAATTATTTTAAACTAGACAAGGGCCTAATAAACAGGTAGGTACGGGGGTAGTATTTTTCCGTAGCCAGGAGAATTAAAAATCCCCTTTAATACTGGCGCATACCTCCTGCAACCGCCGCAGACTTTAAATTAGTGGTTATCGCCCCAATAACTAAACCCAAAACTTTAATTAAAATCGTCGGGTCCTTTTAATTCGCGGTTAATTGTAACGGCCCCGGGGATCATTACAGTAAATTTGGTTCGGAACCTGTGTAAAAAGTGTGAAATATATTCAGAACAGCGCCGTCCGAATTTAAAATTCAAATACCTCGCCGGCGCGACCATACGAATTAAAACCGGCAAATAAATTTCGGCTATTCCACGTCGTTAAGCCAAGATACGGAAAGCTCCCGATGATAAGGATTTCAATTCGCTGCTCCCCTTAATTAAAAATTTATGCGAGACGCGGAGATCAGCCTAAAATATTTACAAAGCTTTCAAGCTGCTCAAAAAACCGCTTACGCGCTAATTTTTTCCGGTACCCCGGAGTTTTCGGAAACTCTTTAGGACCAATTATCGGGGGGTGGGGGCTCCTTTTGACGCAAAGAAACTCCCTTAACAAACTCAATAAGTCGCCGATAATAGGGGGAGAAACTTGGGGGGATTATGTGTTGGGGGGATACTCCAAACATACCTCGGGAGGACTGGGGAACTTTAAATTGGAGTTGCGAACAATGACGTCGGAACGGGATGAATGTAATTGTTAGGAGAAACAAAGCAATTAGGGAAGGAGTTGGAGACACTTTTTTTCTAAAAGGGCGCGTTATTGGCCGCTTTTTAAAGTCTCTTTTGTTTGCGCCTTTCACGACTCCAAATTATATCTTGGAAGTTTAAGATTGATGAGATAACTCCTCAGTTCTTATTTAGCCATTTAAAGTTTTCCAAAATCGATGGTGGTTCACGTCTTTATACAGTGACAGAGAGAAAGTGAACATTTTGAGGAGGTGAAATCAAAGTAAATCCCGTGGGCAAGTTCTGCAGGCCCGTGAACTAAAACCAGCGTCCAGAGATATACTAATAAGTCCGGGCACTCGGCCTTGTGAAAACAAACGTTTCCCTCTTGCCCTCTCCCGCTCCTCTCCTCATCGGGCCGATCGATATCTTATAAGAAACTAAGCTGTACACAGTGTAGCTGAGAGCGGTTCGTTGGCATTCTACCGGGTGCGCGCAAAATATTACCGACCGACCGTGACTGTAAAACCAGTTCAAAAGACTATATTACCTTTTTTTCATTTCCTAAAGGCCCTGAACCTGAAAGGTAAGATTGAGTTTGAGGTACCTACCTACAAAAATTAAGACATTTTTGTGTGACATTTGAATACTTAGGTATTAATTGAAGAATAATATAGATACAATATTAAAATATTGAAAATTTGAAGGTGCCAGCAATGGAAGAATGCCTTAGATATTCCACCTGAAGAGGCATATAAACCTATAAGAATTTGCAAGGCACATTTTTTTTATCAGTCATTCACTTCGTCCGGAAAACGTTTAGTAAAAACTGCTGTCTTCTGCTCGGCTGTCCCATTAAGATTATTGCCAGAAGCTTATGGTAGATGCATGCTTATGTAGGTACGTATGCGTAATATTTTGTTCTGTATTGTTTAAGTCAATTTAAATATCAATATATTTACTACAGGATGAAAAAGTAGATATGTTTAGTTTAACTCTTTGTCGTTAAATATTTATTTGTTATTTACGTTTTTGTCTGCTCTATGTTTTGTTAGGCTTTATTAAAAATGAACGTAAAACATAAAAATTGCATTTTTATTCATGTTCCAACTAAAGTCTACAGATATGTATACCTACTAATTATGTAGATTCTGGTAATAGCTACCTTGTGTTTTAATTTACCTGTACCTACCAAAAACTAACGGTAATAATGTACCAAAGCTTGACGGCAGGGTTGGAAAAAAAACGGGTTTTATATAAAAAAAACCAACCCAGTGGGTTTTTTGGGTTTAATAATTGGGTTTTTTTGGGTTTAATTGGGTTTTTTATTTTCCGCCTTGCTATTAATAAAATATTAAATTTCCTGACTAATATTTACAAAAGACGAAAAAATTGATATTTTCTCCAATACAAAAAAACATATCTAATAAAAAAATACCTAAATAAGAAATTATCCAATATTGTCTTCTGTTCAGATTAGATGGTGAATAGAGTAGGAAAGTCCAGACCTGTTTCGTGCTGTTATATGTTGTGTTTCTGTTCTGTGTTCATTGATCAGTCCTTATTCAACCATAAAAAATTAAATAAAAAATTCTAAAATCATAAACACCTTATTTAAAAAACCCACTTTGGGTTTTTTTTAGGTGGGTAACCTCCCCACCGGGGAGCCAACCCTGCTTGACGGCGATTTCGTTTAGTCGCCCTCGTAAATGCGAAGCGTGCGAGGTGACGCTGATTTACGACCGGTCGCAAAAAATTGTCGGCCTTTCCGAGAGATCAAAGAAGTGAGCCGACTTTATTATTTCTAGACTTTGATAAAACGTCAATCTTCATATCCAGAAACAGTACCTCCATATACGAGGGAAGGTCCTCAAAGATAAATTGAAAACTTTCTGCCGGACACTGTATAAAAGAGCGGCTATTATATCATTAAATATGTGTTTCTGGTTTGAGGCATTTGCCATTTGGTGGTGTAGAATGACACCCATAGCATTCCGCTATTGTAATATCATTATGCACATGCACAATTCAATGCGATATGAAATATGAGATTTTTAACCTTTTACAGGAGTAAATTTCCATCACGTCACGTAGCGGGGCGCATTTCTTCGCATATTGCGAGGCGTTGGCCCCTATTGCATTTTTCGCATTACAGCACAAAGACGCGATTGCTCACGGCGTATTTCATCTCATATGTAAGTAATAAGTACTTTAATATGACGCAAATCACAGGAGACAAAGAAATTACTACCATTCGTGAGATAAAAAATTGAAAAAAGACGTCGACATATCCATCAAGAAAAGTAAGTACCTGGGATTGTTTTTTGTTACGTGTCTGTCGGTGTGTCTGTCCACTTTGCGCGCCTAAGTAGAAACCATAGCAATCCAAAACTACTACAGTGGCATAATAAATTAAAATAATATCAAACTATTTCACGTATCTAACCGAAATTCATTACTTTTTAAAGCTAAAATTCAATAGTTATTAAAAGATAAATTACCTTCGGTAAAAAGTACTGAGTTTTGGTTATGTTAGACAAGTGAAATAGCTTTATCATATTAGTTTATTATTATTATGGCAAAAATTTAGTCAACAACTTTGTATCCAATATAATAGAATTTTATAGCGACTATATCATTGTCCTTTGAAACAGACATATTCTTATAAATATTTAGAACACGAAGTTAATATATTAATAAAGCTAGTGTATGCATAGAAAAATTTTGGATTTTCTACAACTTTTTTGCTGCGTCCGGATTAAGCGTAATTCTACCGTGAAATGGGAATTTTACTGACTAAATCGACCAGCTGAATCGATTTATCATGGTCCCGAAGGCGTAGGGCTCCCCGGTTTCGGGCAAATATTTTTTTCGAAAATTTGTCCTCTCGATTTTGGAGATGTTGGACAATTTTGGACATTAAATACGAAATCTCGGAAACGACATGACGAAATCGAATTTAACCTTTATTTCCGTCATCTGCTGGTCCAACTACGTCGGAATAACCTATTTTCGGGGCAGGTTAATATTTTTGGAAATTCAAAAAAGTGCGCTGGCCGGGCACTTAGAAATTTTTTGGAGGAATTTGGAGGCCGGATCCGTGTTCTACGGGTCAATTTACGTCAGATAGGCTGGTTTTAGACTCATTCTGAGTTCATTTAAAAAGTTGCCAATTTGGAAATTTTAGGTGTTTTTCGAAAAAGTGCGCTGGCCGGGCATTTAGAAACTTCCAAGTTCAATTTCGACCGGATTTTCGGTTTCTACGGGCCAAACTGCGTCGGATAAGCCTGTTTCCGGCTAATTTTAATTTTTTCGCGAAATCGTCGAAATGGCCTTCAAAGCCAAATCGAAAGTGAAAACTCGAAGTTCGGTTTTTTAGTTGTATCTCCGGATCGGCCGGTATAGCCAATTGAGAGTGTAGATTTTCTTAATCAGCGAATCAAACGCGTCGACTGAGACGTGGTCAGATGCCGAGAGACCGATTTTTGATAATTTTGATTTTACCAAGGGGTATGCAGAGAACAATTTCTGATTTTCTACAACTTTGTTGCTGCGTCCGGATTAAGCGTATATAATTCTAAAGTGAAATGGAACTTTTCATAAGTAAATAGACTAGCTGAATCGATTTAGCATGGTTCCGAAGGCGTAGGGCTCACCGGTTTCGAGCAAGTAATTCGACCCTTCGATTTTGGAGGCGTTGGACAATTTTGAACATTAAATACGAAATCTCGGAAATAATTACCCCATCCAAATTCCACCGCCTATGAGATACTCTCCCTTGTATTAATAAAAAAAATAGAGACCATTTGTTTTCCTTGCCCTTCATTTATTTCTGAGGTGTCCAGTATCAAATTGGGACACACTGTATAAGTATCTACTAGGTATTTTTTTTACTCAGAAAGATTTTTAGTACCTGTAATTATAAATAATAAAGGACGTTTTAGTGGCATGTCATAGTGGCATGTCAGGTAAAGGATATCAATTGAAAAAAATGCACTCCAGCCGGGACTCGAACCCGGGACTCCCACTGTGGCCGTAGGCAACTAAGCTACTGGAGATACGGGTTCCATCGGCTAGGTGTTATTTATTCCAATTGATATATTAGTTAGTAGCGGTGAGATGTAGAAGACTACGGCGTCTTCTACAGCTACTAGAAAGGGTTACAGGGTGTAGGGTAACCATTCATTATTGTTGGTTATGTGAACTTCCTATTTGTTCATCAACCCACAAAATTCGACATATAGCGACTTAATGTAAGTATCGAACGTGGAAATTCTAACCTACAATGTCAGAGCCAGAATATGAAACACAGAAAGATTTTTAGTACCCGTAACTATAAATAATAAAGGATGTTTTTAGTGGCATGTCAATTTTATTTCCCATTAGTGTGAAAGTCAATAAAAAATATCAAGGTAATGTTTAAAGTGACAAAATTAATAGGTACCTAATATGCAATCCGCCAATAGGAACATTTTCTTTTGACTGAACCACACTCCAAAAGAAAATGTCAAGGCATAAAATATGGATACAATTCACAGCAGTTAAGATTGTGCCCGTAAATAACTTATTAACTTATTTTCCTAATTTAAGATATTCAATAATTAAACTTGAATTTTTCCTTATTCGTTACTAATGCCAATACAGGTATATTTTCTTCATACTCTGTCTTCATGTAAATACAATACATATACCTACATAATATTGGTCTATCTCGCTAAAAAAATGCGTAAAATCTTCAGCACTTGACCAAAAACAATAATTTTCGCAGACTGCCGGTTGAAGATTTAATGCGATATTTAAGACCGGCTTTATTAGTTTGCTCAACATTCACTCACCCGGCCACAATCTTTCCCATCTCAAAAACGGCCATCTCGCCAAATTGGCATCTTTGGCTCATTTTTACGCCCCGGCATCCTTCATAAGTTATCGGGGCCCGCCGTTCTCCCGCTTATTATTTAATTATCGCCCTTTTTACGATCGACGGCGGCAGTAAACGAGCGGGGGGGGGCAGGGGGCTGAGCCTCCACATAACCCTTAATTAAATTCTAACCTCGCGCAACCGTAAAGTCGCGGGCCGAGGACCCGGGGAACATTGTTATGCGGGCCGCGCCGAATCCCGGCTCGAGATTAAAGATATCGCCGCGAACTTGGGGAATTTATCTTGGGCGGCGGTGCACGTGTGTGCCCGACGAAGTTTGGGGTCGCGGTAGGCCGGGGATTAGCGACAAAGTTGGCGGCGCTTCGCGGCGGAAAATGTTACGGTAGAAACGGACGCATTTGTTTTGGGTGCAATGCAATATCTAGAAATACTAAAGTCGGCTCACTCCTTTGATCTCCCGGAAAAGCCGACAATCTTTTGCGACCGGTCGTAAATCAGCGTCACCTCGCACGCTTCGCATTTACGAGGGCGACTAAACGAAATCGCCGTCAAGCTAGTTATACGGGGGCAGGTTCATATTGACTTTCCATTATTTACCAAATATACCTATTTGTTGACTTTGGTACAACATTATTTGTGTAGGTAAGTGTACCGTTAGTTTTTGTTACGTACAGTTGAATTAAAATACAAGGTAGCTATTACCAGAATCTACATAATAAGTAGGTATATCTGTACACTTTGGTTGGAACATGAATAAAAATGCAATTTTTTATGTTTTACGTTCATTTTTAATAAAGCCTAATAAAACATAGAGCAGACAAAAACATAAATAACAAATAAATATTTAACGACAAAGAGTTAAACTAATATCTACTTTTTAAAATATTTAAATCGACCTAAACAATACAGAACAAAATATTACGCATACGCTACACAAGCATGCGTCTTACCATAAGCTTCTGGCAATAATCTTAATGGGACAGCCGAGGGGACAGCAGTTTTTACTGGAATGTGAAATATTCGCAAATTTATGTTCTCCGATGAACCCTAAGGCATTCTTCCATTGCCGGCACCTTCAAATTTTCAATATTTTAATATTATATCTATAAAAATGTCTTAATTTTTGTAGGTAGGTACCTCAAACTCAATCTTACCTTTCAGGGTCTTTAGTATATATATATAAAAAAAGGTAATAATAGTCTTTTGAACTGGTTTTACAGCCATCCGCACTGCAGTAAAAAGCGTTACTAGGCATCACTACAACACAGTCACGGTCGGTCGGTAATATTTTGCGGTAATATTTTGCGCGCACCCGGTAGAATGCGAACGAACCGCTCTCAGCTACACTGTGTAGAGCTTATTTTCTTATATTATAAGATATCGATCGGCTCGATGAGGAGGGGAGCGTGAGAGGGCAAGAGGGAAACGTTTGTTTACACAAAGCCGAGTGCCCGGACTTATTAATCCATTAATCCAAAAAATCCAGGCGCTACTACACGAAAGTAGAAAATAGACATGTCATGTTCTTTCCTTCTAATCATACAATAAATGATCTAACCACAACCTAATGAAAAAGACCCATTCGTATTTTTCAACCTCAGTCGACTTCCAACTAACAACTAACCCCTGATCAAATTGTATTACGCCCTTAAAGGAGAAGCATTGCACAAAATTTATAGACTCGTAATCATTTTACAACCAGATATAAAGCCGTAATAAGCGCCAGACGTCTGAGGTAGACTCAAGTGGCCGCTCTTATTACTAAAAGCCAGGCTCAACGCTTTTGTCTTGAACACCATCTAAATGTCAAAACTGTCAGTTTTATAACGCGGAAAATCTTCATGGGCGTTGAAACGAAAACTCAACTTTTATAATACGACGTTCGCGGTTTGTAGAATTCCAAGGGAACCTTTTAGTATAGCAATAATCAGTGAGTACTCTACTTAACTCTGCAGTTTTCAGGTTTTAAAACAGGGCTTTTCAAGTTTAAATATAAAAGGTTATGGGGTGTGTTCTACCTTCGCTGGTGGTTTCCATTTCCAGATAAAACGTCCACCTTATCCAGAGTGGTGCAGTGCAAACACTAATCAATTATTTCATTTTAAATCCGGCAATATTTACATAAATTTTGGAATGGGGGAAGGCACAAATCAGTGAGTTAGCTAAGGGCGAATATAATGGTGTATTTATACAGTATATCCATGGTTATATGTCAAAAAAAAGTTAAAGGGAGGGGGTAAAAAATAAGTATGAACACCTTGTACATACTAATTCCGACAGTAGTAGTAGTTAATGACTACATTGATTCTAACCAAATCTTAGAATACGAATATTCCTACACAAGCATATTTTCTTTGTGCCGTCACTTTGTTCTCAAAAACATTCTCGCCCCTTTGAAAATGCACACTTCTCCTCGAACCCGGCCAGAATGTCAACTTTCTCCGTCGCGACCCGACCAGCCCTTTCCCGACATAAAGAACCCGGGGGGTATGAAAAGAAGCCCGCGCGCTGGAAGTCTGGCTATACTTTATAGTCCTCCAGACGACACAGGTTTAAAATCAATGGCCGCCCAGGGAGGAGCGTCCATATCGATTAGAGCTGGGGGCCTTGGCTTGTCTGAGGCCCCACATTCTTATTATAGTTTGACGGGATCTCGCGCCGTTCTCCAGGAGCTATTACGTTTCGGGGCTTTGCGCGGATACTTCAGAATTACCGCCGAAATGTTTCTGCCCGGAGAGGAAAAATAACGGCGGACGGAAGAATGGGATGAGGTGTTCGTTATAGACGGTGACAATTTGGAAAGTTTCAGTTGAGAAATACGGGGACAATCTCAAGAAATATTCATGGGATTCTCGGAGGGTAGGGTTTCTTTAAAAAAAGTGTGGGATATAGGGTGATATTGGTATAAATATCACTGATGTCAAAATTATTATAATATAAACAAGGGAGCGCCGCACGAGGCCGAAGGCCGAGTGTGGCGCCAAATGCGACGAGCGAAGCGAGGCGCCAAAATTGACGCGCGAGGCCGTAGGCCGAGTGCGGCAATAAGACGAAGGGTATCCGTCGCGAGGGGGACGTGAGGCCGAGAAGCGGCCGAACTTCCATGGTGGCGAACCACGCGCGAGTTACTTATAAAAAGAAGGTTGCGGCGGCACAGCCGCCGCCTGCCGAAGGCACTTGGATACGCCCACCCTGTGCGCCAGCGCAGGTGGGCGAATTGCTAGTTATATTATAAATGGGCGAAAATAAGCACAGTACAATTTTTACTAGTAACCTAACTAGTAACTAGTTTTTAGTAACTTTCCAAAGTTGTCAAAATCACATTAATAATATCTACGAAAAAGTTGACGTTAGGTATTTTGTATGATTTTAAGAAATAACATATCTACTCAGGTACTCTGCGCTAGCCTTACAAACAGCATTACTAATTAAATTTTTTATTTCAACAAGGTTATTACGGCTTCTCCTGTTCTCCAACTATAAACCTGAGCTCTTGACATTTAGAGGCCGTCTAGTGCAGAGTCCGAAAGAATTGCCGCTTACTTATCGTTTGCTTCAGACGTCTGGTTCGTGTCAGTTTTATGTTCAAGCGTTAAAATGTTGATGAGTCTATAAATTTGGCGAATCGTGGATTCTCGCGATCGTATAATAGTTTATCTTCGATGCAAGTAGCTTCTCATGGTTCGATATTACCTCGTAAAATTAATATAATCTAATGTAGTAGGAAAGCCACAGGCACAGTGAACTGAGTAATGAAATTATTGGTAACGCTTGAGAAATTTCATTTGAAGGGAATAATAATTTGCCCGGGAAAAATGTTGCTAGCACTCTTAAAAATAAATACGATGTGAATTCGGTCCGTTTTTTTGACGTTTAAAAAATATCGGGGTTATTTTCGAAAGGGCATTACCTCCAAAATTCAACCCCCGTAACACATCTGGCCCTGGCTGCGTCCCAAACATAAATTCCCCAAATTTCATAAAACAGCCCCCCTGCCCAAAATCTCGAATCATTTCCCGTTTTCGCTTGGGGAAGGGTGCGCGGGTCAGCCGGCGCCATAAATTTTAAATTACTTACACGCGGTCCAGCCCCCACCCCGCCGTTATAATTTGTATTAGATTACAGGCCCAGCCAGAGGTAATTAGCATGGGCAGGTCCGCAATAAATAAAACAAATAGCTCTCTGGGTGTATGTGGACCTGGTGTGCAGTTACCGAACTTTAGAGCAGCAGGGGAGACCTACCCTTTTACTCTCAGCGACGATATTATTGCGATTGATATTGTAGGTATCCAATCCATAATGTCAGTTCCCCCTTCCCCCCCCCCCCCTCCCGACTCCATAAGAGATTATAGAGGTTAGGTAACAATTACTCGGCATCCCTTCATGTCTAATAAGCCGTTAGGTAAACAGCGGCCAACTTCCGGGTGTTATCTAGACTGCGGCCTCGGGCGGTAATCGCTTTTGCCCCCACGACGTCTCGCGTTCAGCCAAAACAAACAGCGAGATGCACATAGTGAGTCGCCGGGATGCCCTGTATAGTTTATGAGGGAGTAGAGGGAGTAACCCTTTACAAGTCAGTGGCGGTGTGGATGCGCATAAGAAGGTCGGCTGAAGAGACAAGGGGTGGGGTGGGCTTTTGGTGTTTTGGAAGCTGGGTGACTCGCATTTTCACAGATAATATGCAACAAGTTTTATAAACATCAATTTAGTCATGAGCGAGGCCAGTGTTAAATAGAACGAATATCTAGAGGACTTTGTAAAACGCGGTGTATGCCTACTACTTTGCTACGAGGGTATAATTTGTTTGATAACTTTAAAACGTGGGACATCTCAACTTGAGCACCCATGTAACCATGGTATTGCACTTAGCAATTTTTTCATCAATAAGTTGATCAAGAAATTGATCAAGTTGACTTGTTAGATGTAGAAATTGACAATAAATTGAGGAGAATAGGACTGGTTCTAATTTCTTCTTCAAGTTTGAGGAAAATCTAGTAATTTCTTTTATCTATTCAGGTGTACCAATTTTAGTTATTTTTTCAATGTCAAACTCAAACATATCACGATTTTGGCGTTATGTTATTGTTATTATTGCATTGCAAAAGGGAAGTAGGCAGGTATATGGCTAAAAATCGTGTATGAAAAATAATATATAACTCTGTCAACAATGCCAACTGCAATATGAAATATCATTTGGGAGGTTGGCAGGGCTGAAATTGACCAATAAATTGATCAATTTCTTGAAATGTGTAAAATGGTCGGTGTCAAAATCGACAAATTTCTATATTGTCAGAAGAAATTGATCAATACATTTTAAAACATATTGAACAATAAATTGCTAAGTGTAAAAACCGGCTTAAAGCATAAACACATAACTCGTACAGTGTCCGGTAGAAAGTACGCACAATATAGGATTTTTTAACTTTTTGTAACCGAAATTTGAATATCTTATTTCGTAGGTATATGGGAGGGATTCGAAAAATGAAAATGGCTCAAGAGTAATTTTAGAGAAAACATGTAGGTATTACGAAAAGTTGTTTAGGTTTAGAATTATGAGATTTTTAAGTTTCTGTTCCAACTATATGTTTTTAATCGAAACAATAACACCGTAGGATTATTCGGCATCCCTCAAAATAGTCTTGTGGTAATTTTGAACATTTACATTCGTTGTTTTTTTGGGTGGTGCCAGTCTTTAAAATAGTTAATAATTCAAATTCGTGGTACGAATCTAGGGTGCTATGCAATCAAAACAAATGACGCTCAGAACATACTTCAATGTCGAATTACACTTGTGAATGGATTTGGGTACTGTAAAAGAAATACCGCCTTGCTAAAAAATTAATTAACAAAAAATATTTTTTTATAATATTATGTATTATTATTATATTTGTGAAATAACAGACTTAATTGTTTTAAATTAAATTTTATTTGCTTCAAACAAATAATGTACTTTTTAATAAATAAATGTTATAGTCTTCTTTCTTATTATTTGCCATATCTAAAATAATAAGTTAAAAATTTCAATTCGTGTGGAGCATTTCTTTAAAAAAATTATTCATTCTTTAAAAATGTAGGCGTTTAAAAATCAATTCTGTCACATTATGTGATAGCTCCTACAAAAATTCAAGTATTTAGTTTGAACACAACATGTTATGTACTTAATTTACAATAGAAGATCGAAGTTTTAGTAATGTGGTCCAAATTTTTAATGAGCATTAAATCCTTTTTGACATATTGGTTGATGCTCTGAACGCCATTTGTTTTTGATTTCATAGCACCTTACTTTTATGCCACGAATTTGAATTATTCACTTTCTCAAAGTTTGGCATCACAGACAAATAATGAACGCATATTTTTTCATCAAAATAACTACATACCACATGACTTGTTTGAGGGATGCCGAATAATCCTAAGGTGTACTTTTTTCGATTGAAATAATACCAAAAATTGTTCCGTTCTATTCCGGCAGCCTACTTAGATTTTTAGAGGTGTTAAGATGAAAAAACAGATACACTGTATACCTACATAGTCAAAACAGACCAATTTTGGCAAGTTGGTGTGTGCATTATTATTGGATACAAGTAGTATGATGGAAATAATTTCCACTAACGATCGTACGAGAAAATTCTCATTGGAAAAGTACCAAAATCTGAGACAGAAATGTAAAGTTCAAAGAAAATTGTTGGAAAGCTCTATGTTTTAATTGGCTCGGCCTTGCAGGCCTCGGTAACAACAAAGATTATATGTATGACGAAATAAATAGTTACATTAAATAAATGGAAATTAGAAAATCAAATGAAAAAAAAATGCCAATAATTATGTATCTACAAAACCAAATTCCGTATAATAATTTTTTGCCAATAACAGTGTGTGCACGCGCCGTACACAAAAATTCTACATATACCAGTCGTTTATTAAACTTTAGTTTTTTTTTTAAATATATTTAAGACGTTACTTACTCGGCTAGCTTTCGTCAACGAGGATCCCATTCATGAGTGCCGAAACGCCACCTTCCCCCCACAATTCTCCGATACCTCTCACAGTCTCCTCCAAAGTCCCATACCGCAACGCACTGACGGGATATCTCGGTACAGTCATAGGGCGCACGGCACGACGCACCCACCGGCAGGCCTTCACCCTCTGATCGGCGCCTCAACCCTCGTCGACGGATCGCAGGGGGCGAGCGGACGCCGCGCATGCGCGCTCCCTCCCGGCCGTTATAACGTTTTGTTTATCGCGGGATCTTCGAGTTTTTCGGGGGTGCGATCGGGGTGTTCGGGGTTCGGTGTGGCGTAGTTGTTGGTGTGTATCATGGCTTGCTGTTTTGTCCAACTTTACGTCAAATTAGAGGCAATCACGAGGATCGTAACTCGAAAATATTCCTCCAAAATAATTTATGATATTGATTTAAACTAATTAAATTGCTGCATCAAGAAACACACTGTATGTTCAAAGCATGTAACTCTTTTAGTAATATCAGCTAAAGCTAATTGTTTCACGACGATATTTGTGGTTGTAATCTGGATGAATTTTACTGTAGGGCTCAAACTAATCACCACACTATTTTGCACCTTTTGCAACATCGAAACTTCGCGAAAACCCGTGGAAAAACCGAAATTTTAAAAGATTTTTGCGCTATTTACGCTATTTTCGCCCATGCCCGACATTCGGCGCGCGCCGACGTACTCTCTCTACTCTATACTTACGCCTATGGAGGCGGTTTCACATAGCACTCGACTGCGATCGCAGTGACTGTTTGGTGGGCGTGGTTCCACTGCCGAGCAAATATCGATGTGATCGGAGTACACTGTTATCGCAGATACTGTTATAACTAGAAATATTTATAATTTTCAGATTAAAAAATGTATCATCTAATCGAATTATATCGATGCAATAAATGTCAAAGGTTGAAATTTTACTCACAATTATGTTGAAGTTTTACCAATATTAAAACCAGATAGATTTTAGGTTTAAAAGGGTCAGAAAAAGGTTTTTACATAATTTCGTGTGAAAATTTATACCGTCAATTTTGTTTGTAATTGTTTTTTTTTGTTAATAAGGTAATTTAGTTTCAAAAAACAAAAGATAAATTTATAATAAGAAAAAATGTTTTTTAGGTTATCATCAAAAAGTGTCAGAAAACTTGGTGTGATACAAGGTTAGAAATAACCTTAGTGTGATATAAGGCTATATTACAACATTCTGGAAATCCAAATTTTTATATAATTATTATAAGATGTAAGAGTTACAATGAAATATTAATAGATGTATTGTTATTAGAATTATTTAAAGATAAAATAAACCAGTATATGGAACTTAAATCTTTGATGTCTGTTTTTTTATTTATTGACTTGTTATCATTATTAATTTCAACCATTTCAAGAAATAACCTTTTATTAAGATTTGTTTCAATATTACATAGAGAAAAAATCTTAATAATTAATTCAACCTTTTCTCAATATTTTCTAATAATTTTAAAAAATTTCTAGCCCTGATGAAGGTCACGAAGTAGACCGAAAGCTCGGTATTATAAAAAGAAGTCATATATACCTTTCTGGCTGCAAAACTCACTATTTTATCTACTAAGTAAAACTACACATCCGTAAACTAGCTATTTATTTATGTCTAATATTTAGCAATAACTTTTTTAATCTCAAGCATACACTTTTCTTTTATTCGGCGCCACTACTACTGTCAACACACTTTTGCAAATATTGTGAAACACCGCATATTTGTATTAAAAAGTGACTATGTTGCCTTAACTCTCCCAATCCAGGAATTCTAGTATGAACTAAATTACCAATGTGTCAATTCTGTCAATTCAATACCGGAAGTATTTTCGAACGATACCTATGCAACGGCTGCAACCCTGCATTCGCATAAAATAATTTCTCGGTGATTACAAATTGCACTGGATTCCTAAAATCGCCGTGAACGTTTGTCCATATAATATTGCCAATTATTATGAATGCCGTCCAACCGCTAAACAACTGGTCATGGGGCTAATGGCTAATTCGATTGAAAGACCGTTGCTGACTCGATTTTGGATTAACTGAGTTTTGACGGGGCGCAATTATGAATATGAATGAGAGAAAAAATCCACTAATGTCCGCTGGGAGAGGGGTGGGTTTTTTGCGGTAATTCGGTTTTGGTAAATCGGTTACGTCTGCAAATTCTGAACAAAAACGATTATCAATTTTAATTGGCAAAAAAATAAATATGGAAATTGGATAATTGCCGAACAACGAGGACATTTTTGGATTAGATTTTTTATATTGGTTATATACAGTCTGTCCACGGTTAGAGAAAATTATGTAAGAGTAAATTACGTTAACGATAATTATAATTATTATTAAGTAAAGCCATTTTGAATTAAAAATTATTATTTATTTTTATTCTTGTCCACTCTATAACCGCGGAGATACTGTATATTGGCAAAATTCATGCAAAATAAAAAAATCCAGTTTTCAAAATTTCCTAATGCAAAATACCCCTGCTACCGGTACCTTAAGTACTTACTGTTTTCTCATCTGAAGATAATCCAACTTACCTGAAAGAAAAATGTTTTAATTAGAAATGCTTACAAAGTTATATTTATATAAAATATAACCTAGTTATGGTAAAATATAACCTAGTATATATACCTATATATACCTATATATAAAATATAAGCTAGTTATAATATAACTCTAGTATGGTAATACGAACAAAGGACAGCTTGTATTTCACCGATTTAATTTGGAGGTTATATAGTTTTTATGTCGTTTAAACAGAAGTTTGTGAACATCAGCCTTATTATATGTAATTTAAAATTTTAATGCATATAGAAATGCCGGTTTATGTATGCTGATGATACCGCGAAATTTAACATTTTCACACAATAATTCCACATTCCATATCCAGAAAGATAAGACACAGGTGCACTATACATACAGCAGTCTGGCAACTTCCATTAACATTTTTTGCTTCATACGCGAAATTAATGCGGAGTTTTAAGCGGGAAAACAAAAGCAACGAGGCTTGAACGAAACGAATTTTCCACGTAATATGCGAGGACTTTTTATGCTGGCTGAATTAAGGGCGTTGATTATGGAAATTGGAGAAATCGATTTCCTAATTTCAGTTTTTCTGCGATAATACCGGAATTTTATTACCGAATGGGTGCGTTACGTATAGGCTAGGCGTTGGCCTGTAATGCATATAAAGATAAACTATAGAGATACAATCTTTGGGTGTGAAATAACATTAGGTATTGTAAACAACCTTATACGGTTCGAAGATAAGATCATAGTCACAAACACATATAATTTTTAAAAAAATTCTGGGTTTTCTACCAATGTGTATTTAAATTATTATTTTGTGTACAAGGCAAAGAATTTAATGTTGCTGTAGCACACAAAACACAAAATAAATCTAAATTATTGTTTTTACAAATTTAAAACCAAAAATTAACACTGATAATCTAAGAAATCTTATTTTTTGTACCAGAAGATGACATAAAATGCTGAAACGCGTTGTACACAAAATAATTATTTAAATACATATTGGTAGAAAACCCAGGACTTTTTATTAAAATAAACAAATTTTGAAAAATCAACAGTATTTTAGTTATCGCACTTTTAAGTTGTCAGTGTAGGCGGAAAATTTCTAGTAGATAATCCTCAGATTATTTCCAAAACTAAAAACGTGCCACTAATTTCTTTATAATTCTTACAATAATTATCCTAATATCTCACAGAGTTTTTTGATATGGGCGAAAAGTTTGTTAATAAAAAATCACAGCCGATTCTAGGAAAGCCCTGAAGTTGAGAAAGCTGGCAACATGGCTTGCGGGTCTGCGCGGCGTGGCCTGTCACTCCCTGTCAGTTGATTTTACAAGAAATTTACCAGAATTAATTTGTGTAGTGCGGGTAGTGCTATCGTCGCCAGATTGCTACAACGAGGCAGTGTGTCTGGGTGAAAACAGACAGACCGAAGTGCTGGGGACAGCTTTTTTATAAATTTGTTTTGTTTGTGAAAAAATGAAAAATTTCTCTAAAAGTTCGAAGTGAAGGATCGTTCCTTTACAATTTCAAGTCTCAAGATGCTGGAACCGTCGAGGGAAACTAGAACTTAGTTATACATATACCTGGCTGTAAGTCAAATCGTAATAATAACTTGAAGTAGCTAGGTTTTCTTTGCTTGACGGGGCAAGCGGTCAACTTGTATTCGTTTTGGGCTTTCCAAAGGACCAAAATTTCCAGCCATTGTTTTGTACTGTTATGAAAATTTAACCATAAGAGAAGATAGGTAATCATCAATTCTCACAAAAATTCGACTTACAACAAAATGTAGCCCCCTCTATTTGCCCAAATTTACCATATTATTTGTCGAAAATGTACCTATCCACACCAGGAATCGTACTTATTATAAATACTTATACTTCTGTGTATATTTTGTTACTTGTTACTGCTTTTATTGTCTGTTAAACAAACGTACCTACTTACTTAGGTACCCAATTATTGAAACAAAGTTCACAAATGTATCTAATTATAATTAAAAAGAGGGTTGAACATTGATTAGAAAAGAGAAACTAAGCCAAAGTGCAGACTGCTCTACGAATAGACCAGTTGAACCGTCCCGCTGCGGCGTTGCCACATGTTTGCACAGGGTTTGTAAGTTTGAGAAGGTTGTGTAAAAAAACTGTTTTTCCTGTAGGCTTTGCTACTACGCCAAAACAAAAGTAACTTAATGTTAGAAACTGTCAGTTGTCAGAGTTTTCGGTTCCGACTGCTATATCTTAACACTGTTCAACATTTCTATAAAGAAATTCCTTATGCTTTACTGCAGAATTTCCCAAGGAACCATCCGAACACTTGCCCTCTGTCTTGTATTGTTTGCCGTTATGGAATAAGTAATACGTGGTGTCAGGCAGTAGGCTTTGACGGGTCTTAAGGTAAATCCCTTAGGCGGCTTGATGTATGGTGTCATCAATGTAATTTATAACGCTTGTCACACTGTTTGCATTAGGAGGGTGATGCTCAGTCAAACATCAACGTCGATGGGAATAAGGGAATCTTGTTTATACACAAACACGTAAACTAGAACGTTTACGATTTGTATACATGAGACTACTACAATATCTAGGATTCAAATAAAAATATGTTCGTACAAAGTACAAGAGGATGCATTTACCACATAACAATAATAATACCCAAACTGCAGTCTGAACATAGGGCGAGTTAAAGATTGCAAAGGGGTCGGTTGCTATTCGCATGAAGGTGAATACAAAGTGAACATAAATTTCACCGCTGCCTTAATAAGCAAAGGCATTCATGCGTTTATTGCCGAGAGGGCCTATATGCGCTCATAGTTCCTAATTTAATTACCTTTCACTGTACGTCCAAACAATCGGCTGGTTATTACCTGTAATAATGCCAAGTATGTGCGATGAAACTATCATGCGATTCAAAATTTCCGAGACCAGAATCATTGTGGAAATTCTAAGGTAGTGACTTGACGATGGAAGAAAACCTTTGAATGAAGAATCACAGGAATGATTCAAAGCTCTATGAGCATTATAAAATAAGTGAGACGGAAATCGTGTGTACCTACGATTGGCGAGTAACCTGCTTAATGTTATCAAAAGAAAAAATTAGGAGGAAATAGTTAAATGACAATTCTATACTACAATGGAGGGACACCTTTTTCATATTATGCGAAACATAGTTTCAGAATTTCGTATTCCAAGTAGAAATTGTGTTCTTCTATAGAAAAAAAAACATGAGAAGTGTCTTCCGAAAATAAGTAAAAATTGAGTCACATGATTTTCAACATTATTTCTAGTTCTAATTTAATATATTGCCAGCTTTATGAGATCCGAATAGTCTGACAAGCTTTCCATATGCTCAAAAGTGTAATAATAATATGTTCTCTCGCTCCCTAGAAAAGTATTTCTTAGATATAGAAAAATATTCAAACTTTGTTGACAAGACATTATAGCCACAGTGTGGTATAGCAATTTAAATGTATAGGTAAAAAATTGCAGTAATTTTACTGTCAACTTCCCCTTGTAATATGGATAAGCTTTAATTGAAACTTCAAACCATATACTTATGAAATGATACTTTATTTGCACAAATATAGCCTGTCAAGTCAAGAACAAATTCTCGATTTGTCACTTGGATTTTATAAAATAAAAAGCCTCTAAATTCCGAAGTTCTAAGTTCCTCTTTTGATAGCATTATTGTTCTCCGTTTCAGATTAGTACAGGATGTTTGGTATAAATAAAAAAAAACAAATATCCTGCTTTTTGAGCACTATATTACGAAGAGTTTTCGATGAAATCAACGAAACGTATCTAATTCTAAAGATTTTTTATTCTTAATTTCAACTTTAAAATTGTATTTATGATGTTGGGAGTTCATGGTAAATCCTAATTTTATTTTCCATATTTTAGTGTATTTAAAATCATAGTAACCCCAAAATGTTTTACTGTATTATAACTTGAACAACATTAACTTTTTTTTGTAATGACAAATTTCATCAATAAAATGTTTTGCGATTTGTAAACCTTATATTTTACCTGTCAATAGTCCCCAACAAGAAATTTTGAACGAACCTGTAGGAAACATACCGAAAGCCCGTCCAGCAATGAAGAATAATGAAAATAGTTATTACGCGGTTATGGCTGGCAGTGTTCCCTTTGTTATGCCGTTATTGTGTTGGATTTATCGTGAATTAAAACTAATTTTATTGCCTTTTATATCGTTTAGGTATTTAATGACGGGCAATATCAGCTATTAATTTGCTATTCAATCGTATAATCGCATTTGCGACAAATTCGGATGATTTTGCACAAAACAGCCGCATTGCTTTGCCCGAAGAGAATCATTGAAATGATATGTATGTACATAGATGATATAATACATAATTGGATCCATACTGTAGGAGAGGAGCGGTTGATGCATATAAATATTCTTATAATAATAATAATAATAACGAGGCGTTAGTTAGCAATGTGCTTAATCCATATACAAATACATATTATACCCTCGACTTATACAAAATAAGTATCTACATTAATAATTAAAAGATACTGTTTTTAACTTTGATTTAAATTTTGATAATTTTTGTAGTTTTTAAATCTGTTGGAAGTTCAAAATAAAAAATATCTTTGATTTAACGAGATATTACCTAAATACTTCAATTTAGTATCTACGTTTTTTATAAAACATAATATAAAAATAGTTGCAGGTAATTGAACATTTCGGTGAATATCAATGTACAAAAATTTCACCTTGCAGTTTTTGGTGGAAATATTGAACAACGCAATAGTAAAAAAATTACAACAAGATTGCAAACTTATCAACAAAAATAAAAGCTTGTATAAGGTCATCAGAAAATGAATTATTTTGTAATACCTTCATAACAAATCTCTTGTTGACATAATTTAGCCCCAAAGGGCTAATGTTACAGGGATATGAGGGCTTGAAAAGGAGCCTTCGAAGTTATTACAAAGTTTACATTAAACGTAATTACGGAAATTAATACGCCTTTAATAAAGTTCGGGAGAAATTTAACTTCTGATAAATTGCTTAAAGTTTACTACTTATCTTCAACATTTTTTATGTCTGTACATTAATCTTTACTTTCATTTAGTGTCACAGGAGATGAATCTCACGCCTGGCAATGCAAAAAGGTGCAATATTCTCCTGCAATCTGATTTAGATAAATGCCATTCCACTTTAATTTGAATTTCAGGTTTATCTACAAAGTTCGCTAACTAACCAAATCGAAGCAAAAACACAAAAAACTCGTCTCGTATTTTAAGTATCCCCTTGCCGCTTTTCTACTCTCTGAATAATTTAAACAGAGACACCTTTAGGAGCTTATTTCAAAGCCCTTTTGCGGTTTCAATATGGCTGGTCTGGAGGTCTCGTTTTTTTGCTTGTTTTCGCCCGCTGTTAATGCAGCAGAAATGTATTTGAATTGAAGGTCCAGACAAGAGTTAATAATGTTTTTATGTCCATCGATTCCAAACAGAAACAACTCGTGTTCGTAGAAACACTACCTTCTGTACTTCTTTTTTTTTAATTTTTATTAGTTTCTTATGTAAAATTATAAGTTGTCTCAAGATTATGGACTATCGAGATTTTGATGCTTATCTATCATCGAGTTTCTGCTAGGTTGTTTTATTTAGGCGTAGAAATTGGGTACAAAACCAGTGACCAAGCAAAGCATCATTTTAACAAAAGGTATTACATAACATTAACATTAAAACATTTTATTAAACATTAAACATTTAAACGTAAACTATAAGATTTGATTAAACATATTCATGTTATCATATTTCATCTAATAATTAAAACCTTAATTAAAAACTTCAATATTTCGAAAACAGTTAAATTTAGATATATATCATCATTCATAAAATTATTTAAAATTTATCGTGGAGTTTAAAAATGTAATTATATGCATAATATATGGTGTTCTAAAAAATACTTGGGTTGCTACTCTTTTCTCACTGTGCATTGCTTCATTGTTTCAGCTAATAAAAAATCCTGATAATTTAGAAGAAACATAACTTAGTTACTAACATTTTAGGTGGGGTACAAAATATGATGACTCACCCAGTACATTGAAGGTAAAGTTACTAAAAGTGGCCAATCAATAAATTTTCATTGATAACAATAATAATACTTTAGTAAACACTTACCTATTTTATTTTATCCTTAATTAATGTTATATAACAATGGTATATTTAGCATTCTGCGTTGCATAAAAATATGACAGCTTCCTTTTTATCTTCCATATAATTTCCAAAATATTGTATTTTCATTCGTTTAGGCAACTGATGTGAAGTAGGTAATGGGCATGTAGGTATTCTAAAATTATCAAAGTTTACTACTTTTTTTTATAACTATAAGTAAAGCAGGTACCTATAAATTCTATAAAAATGATCACCTTCTTTAAAATTACCATATAGGCGGTAAGTAACGTAGAACTTTTAAAGTTAATCAAATATTATGCAAGATAAACTAGTCGCGGCCACAGAAAAACATCACTTAAAAACACAATTTAGTTTTCGAGAAAAATTGTGTCAACAATGAGAAAAGTTAAAAAATTTATATTTTTGCCCTTGTTAATGTGTTTTTCATCTGAAAGAAGTTGTAAGCCGTTTTGGTGAATGGTATTATTAATAAATATTCTGTTTCAAAACTTTACATCGTCAAAACGTTTCTTTTTAATAATACATTTCAAAAAATTTTATACGTGCTTCTTAATCTTTAATTTTAAAATTTTTAATCATGAATAATTAAATACACCTAAACGTTTTAATTTTTATTTTTCGGAATGAATCAGTTTTTATTAATAAGTAGTACATAATCAATAACACTTACCTATTTTATTTTACAAGTCACTAATTGGGGTATCACACTAGAATACATAAACACGCAATGAAAAAGAGATTTATTATTCTGGATTTGAAACATGGAACACCGAGCCACAGATTAGTCTGATTCATCTGTGACAAAACACCTAGGAGCCTAGGAGCCAAGGTTTTGAAACATCAATATCGAGAACTCTTAAAACTATAACATGACGCCGCCGCCGATATTTACATATCATCACCTATACATAATCTGTTTATTTATTCATTGCAAACCAAACAAACCAAACAAATGTATATCTGCCTTATAATAGGAACTTCTCACGGCAATTCCCACAATACTTAACGGTTCAAGAAACTCCCGTGTAAACCTCATACCCTGTGCATAATCGAATTGGAAGTTCCGGGGTGTTTTTTTTATGTGGGAGAACACAACCGCTGCGGTGGTTTTGCCATGTCTGGCGTCCTCAATGAACTTTCACTTTCGACTCTGCCAGACCGCACGGTCTAAAGGCCACTGATAAGGTTTGCGGAAAATGTACATCGGTGGGGACGCACAATATGACATTTGCATAAAAAAATAAAGCTTGTTTTTATTAATATTTCATCAAAAATATATTGATTTGAAACATGAATCTTTTGTAATAATTCATATAAACTGTTTTCGATTCGCACGGTCATCACAGAAGCCTCATTTTACCGCGTTTTTATTAACTCCCTATCTTGACCTCGTGTTTGTCCGTTCGTCAAATTTTGCAATCGCTTTTAAACTAATTTCCCGGTGAGCTAAAGACTTGAAACTTTAAACATAGCTCAGAACTGGATGACACAATGCAATAGTAACTCGCTATATAATAATAATAAAAGCTTTATATAGCACATTGCTACTTATTGCATAATACTTAATATTGGCTTTTATATAATTAAATTAAAAAAACTCTGCCTTTTCTTTAATATAACTTATTAATTTTGTTCTAAATTTTGATAAACTTTTAGTCATTTTAATAGTGATGGGCAGGTCATTAAAATAAATTGATTTTGTCCAAAATTTGTAGTAAATTTATTTAAAAACAAATCTTCCTTATTTCTTATACTATAACCTTGACTCTGCCTATTACTTTTAAATATATCTTTCTCTGAAATTTTCGGAATCAAATTATTTTTCACCTTAAAGACAAAAATTAAAGTATTTACAACTATTTTTTTATTTACGCTAAATAAATTTAGTTACTTATGCATTTGTCTTAGATTTGTGTATTTATCACAATTTAGAATCACCCTCAAGGCTCGGTTTTGTAACTTTTGTAATATACTCATTTGAGATTTGTTAAATAAAAATAAAATAGTTGAACAATATGTAAAGTGTGGGAAAATAATAGTTTTAAAAATTTTTAATTTAGATTTTCTTGTCAAATTTATAGATATTCTTGAAAGAAAACCTACTTTCTTCAATATTTTTTAGATATATAATCAAGGTATTTGTGAACATTTAATATAGAATCAATAAATAGCCCAAGATATTTCATATTTTCAACTCTTTCAATTTCAGTTTGATCTAAACATAATTTAAATTTACTGTTATGATTAAAGTTTCTATTTCAAAGTATCATATATTTAGACTTATTTGAATTCAATTTTAACTTATTCACATCGAACCAAAGAGATATATTTTTTAAATCATTACTTAAATTTTCAAATATTTATTCTTCACTAAGTCATTCATATACAAAAGAAATAATAAAGGATCTAATACCGAGCCTTGAGGTACTCCATAATTGGTTTCTGTAGCACTTAAAATTTCTCTGTTACATTTTGTTACTTGATATCTGCCACCTAAATAATTTTCCAACCATTTGTAAACAGTTCCTTCAAAGCCCATTCTTTTAAGCTTCACTAGTAAAATTTCTCTGTTAACAGTTTCGAAAGCTCTTCTAATATCCAAAATGAATAAATTTATACGACGAAAGTCTTCACACCCAACTCACTTATCTACCTTTTTTTACATATATTATTATTATGTTATTTGTTAGTAAAAAAATGACTATTAAATAAAAATATGTGACTACTGGACTGAATGTGGACGCATTGTAGAAAGACGTGACCAAGGGCGGTTGATAGAACCAACTCCGCGGATGTAGCGTGACTGGTTCTGCTTTGTCCGTAGTTTATTCACGTCAAACGCCAGACGTGCTGTTAACGATCACTGGCCGTAATTATTTGGCCGTTATTCAAATCGGCATCGGCGAATAGCGTATCCGATACCGGCGGGACACGACGAAATAATTTTTTTAACCGGCCGCAGCGCCGGTTCAGGAGATTTAATGCCGGCTGTCGGACGTAACAAGAAAGGCAAAGCCGGCGATATGGCATAATTCATCAAGGTGTCTCTCCGCCCCTGCCAATTTACATACATCCACAATAAAACAAAACGAGCGGAACGGAAAACCGAAGGGGAAGTGTCTTATCCGCGAGAAATCTGCACGAATAAGTCGAACGAGCGGGAGGGAAAACAGATATTTCCCTATTTTTCCGGCGCCAAAACAATCTTGGTTCGTCTGTGCGAAAGAGAGGTCAGACACATATAATACAATCCAACAAAAAGTGCGGCTATTGAAACAGAGTAAACTATTTTGTACAAAAAACGAGTAAATAATTCGCATGACAAAAAATACATTTTTCTATTTTTGATCAATCTTTTAATTAAAATTATGTCACTAATAATTTTGTTGCAAAAACTGATGCAAAAAAAAGTGGCGAAACGGAAACAGTTACGAAAAAATGTCAAGACATACTTCTTAATCGAAGTTGAATTTTAATAATATCTGTCTATAAATGATATATTTTTTATTGTGTTCCGGGTTGTTCGAATTATTTTTATCTAATTACCTGTATCGCCGCCACTGGTTAATTTAGAATCTATGGTAATACAATAATAATTATTGTTATGTCCCTACATACATAAATTTTGCGTGCCAAAGATTTCTTGTCTTGTCTTGCTAAGTAAGACAAGAAATTAAATTCATTCTTGTCTTGTCCTACTTTTGCTAGAAAAAAACCTTGCCTGCAGCAAGACTTTTGCAACTTCTTGATTTTTTTTTTGTTTAGTGACGTCATGGCAACAAGACTCTTGCTGCCAAAATTCTTTAGCAAGACTCTTGCATTATTTATTACGTGCAAAGCTTGTCGAGAAAAGTTGGATGCAAAGCCACGGTGCGGGGTCCATGATTTATTTTTTTAATTATTAGTTATTATAGTTATTTTTTGTAATCATTTGTATTTCTTTTATTTTGTATTTTAATTTTTGTTTTAATGTTGTCATGATTTTCAATACCTCTTAAGAATTTCCTTTCTGTTAAAGTTATTTTAATGTTTGTGGTTTTCGATATGTGTGGACAAAAACGGCGAAACCCACTCTAACAAATGATCCGCACTATGCTTACATAATATGAAACGAAACAAAGCATTAAGAAGTTAAATAGACCCAAGAAACAGCCAGTCTCATTTAAGTATTTTAGCACTAAAAATAAATTAATAATTATTGATAAATAAATTCACTGTAGTGGATTAGTTCAAGAGTACATACCTATTACTTTGTTGAATTTTTAACAATTAAAATTAGAATTGTTTTGTTTGTCGGGAAGTATCCATTTCCTGTCGTGAAAGCGGCGTAATATGTTAATTCTCAAGATACCTCTATAATGCCTGGAAACTTGGATTAGTATTATTACTTACTATGAGTATTGTACATACAATATATTTACTAGATAATATACTAGTAATAGACACATCCATTATTCTTAAACGACAGTTTATATTTATGTTCTTTATTTAAAAATCAATGTTATCGTCACCTACATTAATAATTATTTATCTTATTATAGTTTTAAAGATATTATAATAATTGCAACTACCTATACACTCTATTCAAACTAAACGCATAGAGAACGATCTCTATGAATTTTATAATATAAAATATAAAATAGTATGCCCCAGTATTAAGAAGTTTAAAAACAAACTTTTATGGCACACCTAGTCATTCACTTACCTGCAAATTTCTACTATTAATACAAATTGTAGCTCCAACAATTAATAAACAGCAAAAATAATTATATCGGAAAAAAATAATGGTCCACTTGCAACTCAATCCACTCGCTGCACTCGCCCGCCGGGCCAGACTTTATTGCCGGCTGGCCAATAGCAAGCCGATCACGTGCGAACCACGCTCTAGCCATGCAACAACTTGTGTTTATGTTTCACTTGCGTTTAGTTTGAATAGAGTTTAGTGATTTTTGCAAGGGCTCCTGCTTTCAGTAAGATTTCTTGCAAAATTGCAAAAGACTTGCAGAATGATTTCTTGTCTTTTAAAGCCAGAACAAGACAAGAAATTTGTAAGTCTTGTGATAAAGCTGTTTTTTTGCAAGCACAGCTTTTCTACAGACTCTTTAAAATAATTGGACTATTCAGTCAAAATTTCATGAAAACTCGATTTTCTAGAAATCGGCAGTGAAGTGTCTCAAAATCATCATTAAGGGCTCAGAAATCGGCACTGAAGTAACCCATTATTGTACGATTTTTTCAATAAGTACGCCTTGACGAGATGTAAACATCAAACGTCAGACGCGGAGCCATCGCCCGTCAAAAGTGACCAAATATTCAAAACCCGGCCAGTAAAGACCCATTTAACTTTTCGTACACATTGCGAAATTGTTACCTATAGCAGCGCAATCTGTCAGTATAAATATTTTATTGGTTTGAATATCAATCTATTTTCCATGGAGGCTGCACAACAGAAGCAGTTTGGAGTTTCTGTTGGGAAGCGCCGTGCCTCGTCATAGTTGACCTAGGTAGAGCAGTCACGCAACTCTCTAACATTCGATCAAGATTGAAAACTATTTCTCAGGCACCTATATGGTTCTACCTCGCCCATTCCGGGAAACTTTCCTAGCGCCTCGGTCAACTCGCGCCCATTTTTTCACAAACTCCAAGCCAAGGGAGGGGCTAAGTGGGCCGTATATGCTTTTTACTTTTCGCGGCAAAACGCCAATTACGAGAAGAGGAAAGGCGCCCGAACACCATTAATCTGGCAGCGGAATTTGTCTTCCATGAAATTTCTGACGCGGTGATACATAGTGATTGCGGCATATCGAGACAAATGAATGGAATTTACGGCACCAGTTCGGCAATAATTTGTAAAGCCGGCCGGTGCCCTCGCTGTAGAATGAGCACAAGCCCACGGGCTAGAAAAATGATCATCGATAAACAAATAAATCTGTATCGTATGCAATGATTACGATAAGTGATCGGAATTATAGATTAGATATTTTAGTGTGTTCCATTTTAAGCGTAAACACCCTCATAAAATTGTTGTTTTTGAGATATTCGAGAGATTCTTTTTCTGTCATGATGGGAAGTGGGAAGATGCTCTGTGGGAGCATCTAACATCGCAAACAGAGCCTACTGCAATTATGTTTATATACTTACAGTTTCAACTGTTTTAGTCCACATGCAACTTGATTTAAGCGAGTAAAATTTGGTACAAACCCGTTTTAATGGATGCCCAATCCAGTGGCGCAGTCAGAAGTTTTTATAAAAAACCGCTAATATGATGTTCCTCATTTTGGAGCAAAAAAATATAGGAGGCCTTGGTTTTTTTTAAATACAATGTGCCGCTTTGCCCTAAAATACATTGCTTCGGTTTTAATTGTTATATTACTTAGGTCTGTAGTCAAGAAATTCAGTTTTATTATCGTCTCAGGTGTAACCAGGGACCCAGCATTATACTTTCCAAAGTGAGGCCTATTCTTTCCTCATTCTAATGGTATCAGTGATGCCAAGTATGCCATTTTATTGGAGAATCTATGAATATAACAGGTACTTTGATTGTTAGTAAACATTAAAAATGATTTCCATGATTTCTAAAAATTAGACTTGACAATGTTGTGTATACAAGTGCAGAATGCGGCAACTGTCAAATGAAAGAAATTTATTTTCTAGTTTAAATTGATTTCCAGCAATTATTTCCACGAATTTAAGTAATAAGTATGGTAAGTGAGTAGTGCCGATTTTGCTTATTTAAGAATTTGTCGCTATACAGGTAACTAAACTGATGGTCAAAAATGAAACCACGTATTCTTGGAGTCAAAATACGGGCACTTCTTCATATATTTTTTTCTCCTACGGGCCATAGTTTTTTTTATACAGAGCGTAGAAATTTAGAGAAATATACACATATTTCTTAGTATTTCTAGAAGTATACGAGATATTTTCTTCAAACTTGGCGTGTCACATGAGCGGATGAGTTGTCAAATTTAAGGTTAATATGAAGCTTGTGAGGCCCCCAGTTGCGGAGATACAGGGTGTTATTAAAATTAATTAGTTCAGAAAAATATGAATACCCTGTATAATCGCATTTTTTAAATTTGACATCCACTGATTGCTAGATTTATTCTTAAAGTGACTATTGTTCATTGCAGCGTTGCCGTTCTTTAAAAATAATTAAGAAACGGCTGCGAATATGAAAAAATACTAAGAGATACTTTTTGTTAACCATTCTATTCACCACTCAAAACAAATTAAAAAAATGCGATTATACAGGGTATTCATATTTTTCTGAACTAATTAACTTTATTAACACCCTGTATCTCCGCAACTGGGAGCCTCAGAAGCTTCATGTCAACCTTAAGTTTGACGGCTCATCTGCTCATGTGACACGCCAAGTTTGAAGAAAATATCTCGCATACTTCTAGAAATACTAAGAAATATGTGTATTTTTCTCCAAACTTCTACGCTCTGTATATAAAAAAACTATGGCCCGTAGGAGAAAAAAATATATGAAGAAGTGCCCTTATTTTGACTCCAGGAATACGTGGTTTCATTTTTGACCATCAGTTTAGTTACACCCTGTATATAGCACTTTGTTACCAGGTTACTCAATCCATTTGTAACATGTATACTTGAACTTTCTTCCCTTGTTGAATGTATCTACCCAAAGAACTTTCATAGATTTCGGGATGGACTACTAAGATTAGGTCTAGTAGTTCTAATGATGTAGTTTTTCTCGGTGTTCATTATATTTTTTTGTAATTTTATTTCTCTCCCAAGGTACCTCACAAACTTAAAATAAACTTGTAGTCGTAGATAAAAACTCTTTAAAAAAAGACCTGACTGAAGCTACCTGCTTAATAATTAAAAATTTTCGAAATACGATTTGTTTTGAACTACCTACTTATACGTAATGCCCACGTAACGATAATTGTAAGATTACTAAAGGTGATACAGGAAAAATCTGGTTGCAATTATTGGGACTACTACAGGCGGCCGCATTACCTTGACACATCTGAGTATCTGGAAGTTAGAAAAGTTAAAAATTGTGAATTATGATGGGAAATATTTTGCCTTTAGAATCTATGGCACTGGCATGTCACATGAAACCTGATGGCAGTTGGACACTGACATATAACCTTGTATCAGCCCCTTTGTGGTCTCCTTGGAGTCGACAGAAAACAAACTTCCCCTCAAGGCTTCACTTTCCCTATGTAATAGACTGTGACATTCTGGGTCCCCTTATTTTAAAGAGTTCCTGGGTGTAACTATACCTAGATATTTCAATTAAATACGTACTCGATTTGATATAGTAGGCTTGTAATCTTCCAGACGGCACACCCAACTACTGATCCTACATAATCTCGACAACCAAATCCGTGGCAGTAAACAGGACTATTTGTTAAATTATATTGCCGATTGTTCTGTTTGTTTCAATGCAGTCTGCGGCGGACAGTTAGTCGGAATTCAGGAGCGCACAGAAAACTATATGACGAAACTTTCGCAATAAAAGTTTTTGAAACGCGAAATGCTGCGGGGAATATTACCGAAAAATGGAAGGCATTATGTTCGGAGTTGGGATTTTGAGCACATTGCCATATACCAAAACAGATGTGTTCACTAATTTCCAATTACTGTGGAAGGCTATTACAATAAATTCGAGTTAAAACAGCTTTCCAAAAACATCCATTTTCACGATATAAGAACATTTACTTGATGGAGAGGTTGTCTAAATCTAAACCCTGCTCACGAAAATACGGCTAAAATCTGAAATTTAAGAATATTATATAATTTTCGTTTCATGGCAAACAATTTTAGTTTCTCGGAGAGACACACGCGATGAAAATATTGGCTTTACAGCGAAGATTTACAGATTTTCCTTTGGGAAATTGTTGGGGCCGCTCGGGCGCGTCTATGATGACGATTTGTTATGCCTCCGGAAGCTAGAATTAAAAGAAAAACGGTCGTCGCTCCCGGCGAAATGATAAATTATGGCAGCTAAGCGATTTTTCTTCTTTCGCCAAAGGCGTCGGCACGATTTGGCGCGGTTTTTGCGATGAATTATGTTTCTTTTTTGCAAAAATGCAGCGCGCTTTCTTTTCGAGAGCACACAAGATGTTATAACGAGAACCAATGGGAATTTCAATTAATTTTTTTCTCTGCATGCCTCGGAGTTCTCGAACTGAAATCAATTTCCCATCTCAAAGGTTGAACGTCAAAAGAATACTTTACATTTTATAGGTAGACAACTGGTGCTCTACCTTTTTGTATTACAGTATGCCAGTATGCGGCCAGAGTCTGCAGCAGGTCCTCCATATCAGATACCTGATAGAGTTGGATGTAAAAGACCCTGGAGTACCTACTCTAGATCCGTAAAACTCTTAAGTTTGTTTAGGACTAAACAGTTAAAAAATAGAAATCATAGTGTAAAAAAACTATACTAAAAAGTAAAAAATAATTGATTTGATAATATTCTTGATATTCCATAATATAAAATTATTTAATGTAAAAGCATTTATTAAAATAAATAAGATAAAACTAATATAATTTGAGAAACGGAATCGATTTGGATTTTCATATTAAGTAATATCAGGCATATTGTTTATACAATTATTTTTTACATTTTAGTAAACAATAAAAGCGTGTTTTTTAGTTTTTAAACTCGAAGATTAAATTTTCGTGAATTGTTAGGTAGTTTTTGTTAATTTTTCATGCAATGTAGGCGTTGACTGACGTATTAATAAAGACTGCTCACGGCTATCATGTTTGACAGTTCTCTGGCTCACCATGCGCTTCCCGGAGACAAAATACAATGCAAAATACATTGTTGACATCTACTTTTCAGAATATGAAGCTATAGCCGTGAGAAGTCATATATTAATACGTCAGTCAACGATGTAGAGTTCCTGAATAGGGAGAATAAACGAAAAGAAAACTTGTTCAGAATGAAAAACTGAGTAGGTTTGCGAAATTTCGAAAGTCTAGGCCTACTTTGATTTTTTTCTGCTAAAAAATTAAAATGCACAAAAATCAAAGTAGACCTAGGCTTTTGAATTTTTTCACACCTATCCAGTTTTTCTTTGTGAACAAGTTTTCTCAGTAACATTTTAATGTGAAAGCTACACAAGGTGCACTTTTCTAAAAAAAAGTGGGAAAAAATGCCAAAAAATCAAAGTAGGCCTAGACTTTCGAAATTTCGCAAACCTACTCAGTTCTTCATTCTGAACATGTTTCCTTAATAACATTTTATCGTAAAACCTACAGAAAGGGCACTTTACTGATGTGGAAAATTAGTTTTTTCAAAATTCCCAAGGCATACGTGATTTTTCGAAACTAAAATTACGTCACAAATTAGTTTCAAACCAAGCAGAGCTGATCCCCAAAAGGTCAAATTTCAACTCGAATTTTTTTTGTCGTTTACACCCCACGTGCACTCAATCCGTGGACACACTGTATATTAATTTAATACATTAATTTTTACAAATTTGCATTTTAATCTTTAATTTTATTACTAAATCGTATATTTGTTGGCAAAACTTACAGTGTAATAATTGTGACCTTCATTACACTTTTCACTTTTTCATAATTAAACTGTGGGTTTCGCCAACAAATACCATTTAGTAAGAGTAATAATAGTAATTAAATGAATATGAGGAGCTTTTCAAATAACCCGCCATTTGTGCGCGTGTATGAAGAACCAACTTTAATACATAGAGAGAGTTCTGTGGTCAGAAGTTTGTTACGCCCATGGAATCTATCCAAAATTATTTTTCATCCACAAAATTGATGTGACTTTTGAAAATTTATTTTTTCTGTTAAAAAGTGACATTATTTTCCTAACTCTCCCAATCCAGGAACTCTAGTGCAATGAATGTTTTATGTATTAAGTATCAGATTATCGTCTTGTATCCTTGAACTTGTGTGGTCAACAAAAACGAGGTCGCTACTGTTCTCAAGTCCACGACATACGAGCGCATTGCTTCGCTGATTTGTCACTGTCTCCGTGTTGACTTTTTCCGTCGCGCTGTTTGCCAAAAGAGCAGAAAAGCCCGGCAGTCGGGATTATGTGGGCCCCGCCGCTAAAACTCGAACGAAATGTACAACGAAGAGGCTGAAGCTCGGGGGCTTGAATACGTCTCGTTTTTGTTCGCGTTTCATACGCTCCCGGATGGTAGATATATTGCTCAATTCCACACTTTTGGGTTTCGACGCCGCCAAAAATTTAAGTTGCGTAATATATTAGATTTCGTTACAACGTTAGGATACAGGATCGGCATTTATACGCGTATGTCTAAATAATAATTGTCTAATGGATATTTCAAGGGATAACTATACAGGGTTTCCCAACGAAAACTTGACCCCCCCCCCCTCAAAAATTAGAAAACCGAGAAATATTTGAAAATTCGCCGAGACCCGTCGATTTTTGCTCTTGGGGGGAGCTTTTTTGACAGTCAAGCCAACCCGATATGTTCATCCCCCTAATCCCTAGCAACCCCAACTTTAAAATTTCAAATGGAACTACCCCCCTTGTGGCGCATCATTTTAAAGCCCTTTTTATTGCGAATACAGTTTTATATCGTTTTTAGAATTCTGTTGAGATTTGACAGAATTATTGGCTAAAAACGGAAAGTTGACAATCCACTGTACGCCTAGTAATTTCTACACAAATGCCCGCCACTAATAAGTATTTTATCTACTACACACGACCAAATTACCTAGTTTTTATTGACGTGTCGATCAGTTTACAAAAAAGTCACAAATGAAACAGCTGAAGCATAACAAAAAAAAGCTCATACGAATTCAAACCTTTGACTGACGTATTAATAAAGACGGCTCACGGCTGTCATGTTTGACAGTTCTCTGGCTCACCATGCGCTTCCCGGATACAAAATACAATGCAAAATACATTGTTGACCAGATGCGCCATCTACTTTCCAGGACATGAAACTATGTCGGTGAGAAGTATTATTAATACGTCAGTCAACGCTTATATCTTTTTAAAATATGTAACAAAAAGTCACTGTCACAAAAATAAGTTCCCGTTTTTTTGCTTGTAACCACGAAATCGTTAGTGTCAGCATGCTATTGAAAGTGGAAACGTATTTTCGAAATGGTTTATTCTATCACGGAAAGGGTAGAAATTGTTGCAATTTGTTATCGAAATTATGATTGCGCTAAAGCTACAGCACGAATTGCAACAATTTCTAACCTTTCCGTGGAATAAACCATTTTAAAAAAACGTTTACACGTCTTTCAATAGCAGGCTGAAACTAACGATTTCGTAGTTACAAGCAAAAAACGGGGACTTTTTGTGACAGAGACTTTTTTTATTTTAAAAAAGATATATAAGGTTTGAATGCGTATGTGACTTTTTGTAAACTTATCGACACGTCACTTAAAACTAGGTAATTTGGTCGTGTGTAGTAGATAAAAAACTTATTAGTGGCGAGCATTTGCATAAGAAATTACTACGCGTAAAGTGGACTGTCAACTTTCCGTTTTTTAGTCAATAATTCTGACAAATCTCAACAGATTTCTAAAAACGACGCATCACTGTATTCGCAATTAAAAGGGCTTTAAAATGATGCGTCACAAGTGTGGTAGTTCCATTTGAAATTTTAAAGTTGGGGTTGCTAGGGATTAGAGGGATGAACATATCGAGTTGGCTTGACTGTAAAAAAAGCTCCCCCCAAGAACAAAAAACGACTGGTCTCGGAGAATTTTCAAATATTTTTCGGTTTTCTAATTTTTGGGGGGGGTCAAGTTTTCGTTGGGAAACCCTGTAGGTATATCTTTTATTTGCTCTATTTAAAAGTCAAAAATATAAAAATACACTAAAGTTAATAAAACACAGGGTACAATAGGTATACCATATTGGGCAAACCATAAAACATTTCATTCATTGATTCATTACTCTATTTAGAAAGCAATGTTATTCCTACCTACAAATCTGTCTCTCTGCTTTATGCATCGATAAACTTTGCTAACATGTTTTCGAGCAAATACACGCTGAATACGTTGGAGTAAAACGCGGTAATAATGTTTAATTTCACCTCGATTTGTAGCAATTTCCGTGGAATACCTTTGTTTAGTACAAAGCTTTATGAAGGGCTGTACCGGGACCAATAAAATGGGATACTCTCAAGTCCTCGAATGGTAATGAACCCGATTTTACGGGCCTGCATGCAACTCCTCATTTTATGGCAAAACGTTTCTTAAATACACTCAGACACATGCCCACATAGGTCACCACAGTTCGCTGTGGTAACATGCCGCCTCTCTAGAATCGACTAAGTTGTCGTTACCTATGTATAGAGACCGCTCGTTTATTGGAGACTGCAAAAGGTTAGGTTTGTAGCGCCTGGCTTCAATCCCGCTAATACATTCGTTTAGAATCCGACTGTCTGCGTCTAGCGCCAAGAGAGATATTGAGGAATTACTTTTTTCGTCTATAAATCTTCTATTCGGTAGCGGTAAATTCTGTATTCTATATTCTGGTAGACAGCCGATATTGGACGGAATACGGAAATCAATGCATATAGAATTGTCGAGATGAAGTGAAGAGAGGAAATAAAAAGTATAGAAAAGGCGGAAAGCTTGGCTTGACAGCAGAATAAACAGGTCTGTCGGTAATATAGCTTTGAAAAGAAAAAAGAAAGGAAAGTTCTACCCAAGCGCTCGCTAACGATGGCAATATTATCAGTCCTACTTGTCAACGATTTACTATGATTATTTCCCTCATACTGCTTGCATCCAATAAGGTAGCTCCTTCCATAAAAATCCAACCAATGATATGCCTCTGCTAGCGATAATTTGCACTAGTGCAATTACCGGTAATTGCACTTGTGCAAATTATCACTTCGTTGCTTAGCAACCGCGAATCTGTTGGATACAAACACGTACCTACTTCTTAAAGTTTGTGTGTTTCACACTGTTCTAAATTATGCAGCTTATAAATTATGTTGCGGTATTATTAAGCACTATATCAATGAATTTATATAACTTTTACATTGCTAAATTCTTGTTATTTAGACCTCTGCCTCCGTTTAAATTAATGACACATTCAGAAAATAAACCAACGCCGACAGGGTGTAGGTATCATCGCATTTGCCTTGGATACCCAAGCCAAAGTCTATTCTCTAGACTTTGCCCAAGCGTCATGTTTGTTTACTCGAACGCTACAGTCGAAGCTGTCAATAAACTCGTTCAAAATGAGTCGTTTTGGAAATGTAAACATAGAAAAAATTAATACAGAAATTATTAAATCGTATTCGTGAAATAATCTGGACAAATACCACTCGTGCCGGAAATTTTTCTAGATAATTTTATTCTCAAGGCCTATTTTGCCTATTTAGCAAAACCACTCGTACAAATTGGGCTTTTATTTTCAGAGATAAAATCCCTCCAGCTTCGCTCTCGGGATTTTATCAGAAAATAAAAGCCCAATTTATACTCGTGATCTTTCTAGGCAAAATAGCGCTTTCGAAAAAATTATCGATAAAATTTCCGGCACTAGTGATATTACATACGACAATTTCCCTCGTCTTAATTTCCACCAACCACAAACGCGCAATTTTGAATTACAAATGGTTTCTAGATGGAAAAATTGTATGAGAGCACCTGTCAGAAGTTTTTTTCGAGTTTACCCGTGGCAAAACTTGACAGCTGTAGTATAATAGCAGTGACTATAGTTCTATAGTCACTGATAATAGGTAGTATGTTTTGTAAGCTATGTTACTCATGAAATAGTCTTGTCAAATACCATTCGGGCATCTAATTTTTCCTGTGAAAAAAAAAATACAAAAAAGTTATATTTTTTTAACAAAATGCATTCGGGCAGGTGCAAAAATCCTCGTCTTCGACTAGGATTTTTGTTGCCACCAGCACTTATGTTTCATGTTAAAATATTACTTAGAAACGTGTTTTTTCGGAAAAATTAGATGCCCTTATGATATTACTTACTACTCTACCTGCGCAGAAAGTTGCACAGTTAGGTTAGGTAGTAATATCTCTCTCCTTCTTAGACATAAGGAAAGAGAGAGGACGCCTAACAGCGCTCGCGGCCGTGTTACCGACTGCCACATCGCACGACAGGCCAGTGGCGTAGCATGAGACGCGTTCTTATCACAAAAATGTTAAAAACGAAAAGGTAGTTAATTTTGACTTACATGTGATTTGAAATATTGGTATTTATTTGCAGATAATTTCCCAAATGTAAAGCTAGTGTCAAGTGCTGAAATATATTTATTTGTGGCGATTTCGAATCAATCAAAGTAGAATAAATAATGCACGCCCATGGAAACCAGCCCATGTCGTTTGAAACTATCATAATCAATTATTTTTTTTAAATAGAAACGATGTTAGAAAATAATTATATTAGTCCTATTTACAAACAAATATCATACTAAAAGGTAGAAGGAATTTGAAAAGTTATATTCAGAAAAAATAAAGTTTTAGGGTCTCTTTCAAAGGTAGCTTGTTAAATATTTTCCTGTAAAACGAAATCCCGGGCTCTTGCTTTTCATTTCTGCTTTTGCAACCAAACGCTGAACAATTCACCATCGTAAGAGTATTATATTTTCATTGTCCCCTTAATCACTGTTACTTTTAATTCAAAAATTCGCGAAATAAACTCACAACGTACCGCTTTGCTTTGTCTGCCACATATAAAATGGCCGCCGTTCAAAACGACGTAACAAATTCTATACACAGCAGGGTAGGCACGCCTGGTGTCTGGTGTCCTCTCTCTTTCCTTGTCTAAGCTCTCCTTCTCTCCGTCTTTCTATGGTGCTACAAAACAGCAAATGGCAGGAAGAAAAATCATAAATAATAGCCTGTAAGTCAATTGCTACACGTTTAGGATACCTTGCCGTTTTTTCGTGTATAATATAGACATCGTTGTGATGTGATATATTCGGCAAATATCGCGTTAATAACGATCCCGGCGACACAATACAAACGATGATTTAATGACAGGGTAATCTGCGAAATAATGAACAGGCCGCGTCCTGGAAGTGACATGAAATACTGGGGCAGTCCCACTCGCCGAAACGCGTGTGCATTCATATCGGCGGGCGGGGGGCCGGGCCCCGCGCTCCGGTCCTGGCCATTACAAATGACCGCGCTCCGGAAAGGATACTCGGCCATGTTCTTTGTTGGCGGGAATTAATTTTCGAAATTTAATTAAAGGCCGATAATTAACGACGGGTTTCTGGTCGAATCGGAGGAGAATTAAAATTCTGGTAAACGATTATTTCCGTGTCAAAATAACAAATCGAACGTATTACGCGCAGAAAAGCTTTCCCCTTTGTTTTCTTGAACGCGTTTTTTAGAAATTACGTAAAAACTCAGGCGCTGTGATTGGTACAATGTGAAGAATTCGACATGCTTTTAGCAACTCTGTTTAGGATGGAGGTCAAGTTAACTTCTCAAATCTGACTAACTATAGGAATAAATTAGCAAGATAATTAAATTTTGCATTTAATAAAAAATAAATGGGGAAAAAAAACTACGCATAATAAATTAGATTGGTGTGCAAAAGTCACGAGATCTAGCAGTTGACTTGTACCATAACAGAGTTATACGTGGTTTTACTCTTTGTACGAGTATATGTAATTACTATTGATCTACATAATAAATAAGATTATTTTATAAAACTCCATAAATTAAATAAACTTTGCATCAAATACGACAAATTTTTTAAGCTTCAAATATGTGCTTGATTTAAAATATGTATCTGAAACGATATACAGCTAAGAAAAAGTAAGTATTTATACTTACTATATACAGTGTGTCGTGTGTCCCAATTTGATACTGGACACCTCAGAAATATTTGAAGGTCAAGAAAAACAAATGGTCTCTATTTTTTTATTGGTAGTCCCAAGGGAAAGTATCTCATAGGCGGTGGTATTTGGATGGGGTAATTATTTCATGGCCTGCTATGATTTTTTAAAATAGCAAATTTTCAAGAAACAACATTAGGGATTTTTTTACGACAAAATGTTATTAAGAAAACTTGTTCAGAATGAAAAACTGAGTGGATTCTCAAAATTTCAAAAGTCTAGGCCTACTTTGATTTTTAGATTTATCTCTCACTTTTTTCTTAAAAAAGTGTCCTTTCTAGAGCTTTCACGTCAAAATTTTATTTTTTCCCGATGATCAAGTTTCCTTAATAATATTTTGACGTGAAAGCTCCAGAAAGGACACATTTCTAAAAAAAAAGGAGAAAATGCTAAAAATCAAAGTAGGCCTAGACTTTTGAAATTTTGCAATTCTACTCAGTTCTTCATTCTGAACAACATTTTGTCGTAAAAAAATCCCTAACAGGGTTTCTTGAAAATTTGCTATTTTAAAAAATCGTACCAGGCCATGAAATAATTACCTCATCCAAATACCACCGCCTATGAGATACTCTCCCTTGAGACTACCAATAAAAAAATAGAGACCATTTGTTTTCCTTGCCCTTCATATATTTCTGCGAGGTGTCCAGTATCAAATTGGGACACACTGTATAAATCCTTTATCTATGATTTAGACTATGAGTTTCTATACAATAGAGGACCTCATGTATGTAGAATCTGTGAAAAAATTGAAAGAAAATAATTTTAAAAAATATTGTAAAAAAAAATAAATGTTGTAAGTCCAGGAAAATTGCTATACGGATAACAAATTGTGTACAATTTTGTTCTAATAAACTTTTTCGATACTTTGACAAATAAGTGGGGTTTGAAGTTTGTTGTATAGATAACATCGAATTTGACAGTTATTACAAGGCACGTGACTGCTTTTGCCCAGTCAAATTTTAAATAGCTTTCACACTGCACATCCTGTTATTTATATTCGAAAGATGATTTGTGTATTCATTTGCATATTTATTTCAATCTGCCTTAAAATTGCCTATCACAATAAAAACTTTATTTCCGAAATTATTGAAAGTAAAACACCATCCAAAACTAAAAGCGCAGCTCTAACGCACTTGAATGAATTTTAGCATGGATACCACCAATAATAATTTCACTTAATTTAACCGCCGCCGCATACCTCACTTTCCGCTGAAAACAATCTCCACAATAAATCAGGACAACTTCTTAATTACCGGTTCTAAATAACTCCCGAGAACTTTCGGTCGATTAACCGGCCCGCGCAACTCCCAGAAATCGAGTCGGGAAGTAGGAGGGTGCCGGTCTTCGGGCTAATTGCCCGTTTTGCTATTTAAAAAGGGCATTTTCGGGCTATTTATTTCCGAGCCGAGATGTTTATTTTGGCTGCGGCAGCTAAATGCCACGAGCAAGCCGACGCAACCGCCTGGAATTTAGTTAATTTCAAACAGAAGTTCTAACCGGAGGGAATTTAATACAAAAAAGTTGTGGCGGGCACTGATGTAGCGCTGTGACACAACCTTCTCAACACGGGCGTAGCCAGGATTTAGTTTTGGGGGGGGGTTTAGTTTGAGAAGTAAATAAAACAACAAAAATATACTTACATGAAATTTAATATCTATATATTCATCCGAAAAACTACGACATATTTATAAAGTTCTTAACTTTAAATGAAATGGATAAATTAACTTCGTTCCTCTGCGCTAAATCTAAAACCATTAAAGAAGAAATCTTCGGCTTTTTCTTTTAAATATATCCACTACTTCATCTGCATGAATTTCTGTTCCATAGTGAATGTTCATTAGAGCCAAACCATTAAGTCTGTTTTCACTTGTAGTGTTTCGTAAATAGTTTTTCAGTCTCCTTAGGCTCGAGAAAGACCTTTCTGGGGTAGCAGTGGATACAGGAACGGTAGCCAAGATTTGTAGATTTCGGGGTAGGCAGTCTTCTTATCAGCATGCAAGGTAGCTGAAGCTTTGATAGCTAAATCCAAATTTGTTTCTTTATTAGAAACCCCTTGACCTTGACTACACCACTTTTTCCAGTAGTCCATACCGTTTATCACCCTTCCTTTTTTTCCCCTCCATTTTTGGACAGCAATAATGATTCACGTATCTATCCTTAACAAGGTCATCGAATAACAGTGCACTAAAATTACTCACTTACACGGTACACTTAATTCTCTTCACTATTCGTTCACCACTTTTCACTTTTATTCGCTTCGAGTTCGCATGAAACAATACTGCCGTAAGCGCGGCACGCGCCGCTTATATAGCAGCCCAGTAGCCGTCCAGAAACTTCCACGAACTTCCACAAAGTTCCGCTCATTTCGACTGAGGGGCGTGGCGAATAATCGAGAAACAACGCAAAGTGTCCCTACAATACAAAATAGTTCGGCTGCAACTGCGTCTGCCTCTCGTCAAAAGATGGCGCTAGGCGCTACTATTACTACATATATTCAAACGTAATAATAATTTAACTCTTCACTCCTCGTATTTTTTCGGTATAATATTAGGTAATATTTTGCTTATTTCGGGGGGGGTTTGAACCCCCGAAACCCCCCCCTTGGCTACGCCCGTGCTTCTCAAGCTTACAAGCCCTGTGCAAACATGTGGCAACGCCGCAGCGGGACGGTTCAACGGGTCTATGCAGTATAGAGCAGTCTGCACTTTGGCTTAGTTTATCTTTTGTAATAGATGATCAACCCTCTTTTTAATTATAATTAGATACATTTCTGAACTTTATTTCAATAATTGGGTACCTAAATAAGTAGGTACGTTTGTTTAACAGACAATAAAAGCAGTAACAAGTAACAAAATATACACAGAAGTATAAGTATTTATAATAAGTACGATTCCTGGTGTGGATAGGTACATTTTAGACAAATAATATGGTAAATTTGGGCAAATAGAGGGGACTACATTTTGTTGTTAGTCGAATTTTTGTGAGAATTTTTCGGAAAGTGCGCCATCAGAGAACGGCTTGTTGTGAAGGAGAGTAATCTCTTCTGACTAAAATGGCAGTTAGGGTCAATTTCATAATACATTCAACTAAATTATCTTTTGACTTTAACATTAGGTAAAGAAACTTTTGCAACAATACTAAACAATGGTTGGATTGTTAGAAAACTCCTTTAACTTTAAAGGGCACTTATTTATTTTTCTATGCAATATCATTTTATTCTTAAATTTTCGTTCTTTGGAAAGCCCAAAACGAATACAGGTTGACAGCTTGCCGTCAAGCAAAGAAAACCTAGCTACTTCAAGTTATTATTACGATTTGACTTACAGCCAGGTATATAACTAAGTTCTAGCATCCCTAGACGATTCTAGGCATCTTGAGGCTTGAAATTGTAAAGGAACGATTCTTCACTTCAATCTTTATAGAAATGTCTCACTTTTTCAGAAACAAAACAAATTTATAAAAAAGCTGTCGCCAGCACTTCGGGCTGTCTGTTTCCACCCAGAGACACACTGCCTCGTAGTAGCAATTTGGCGACGATAGCACTACCTGCACTATACAAATTAATTCTGGTAAATTTCTTGTAAAATCAACTGACAGGGTGTGACAGGCCAAGCCGCGCAGACCCTCAAGCCATGTTGCCAGCTTTCCCAACTTCAGGGCTTTCCTAGAGTCGGCTGTGGCTGTGAATAAATCTATAAGTAGATGTTTTCTGTTCTATTATTATTTCCTTGCCAGGGGACAGATTCTGCAGAAAATAAAGTTGTCCTATTTTGTTTGTAACGAAAATTAGTAGCTCTAAAAATAAATGGAACATGGATTTTCTGAGGCGTGAAAAACAAGCCACACGATTCCTTCTCGGAGTTTTGGTGGGCCCCAGGCAAGGGACTACCATATATCCTAATAAAAGTTTCCCTAAAAGTCAATAACAGCACTGCCCTAGATACTTGACATTCTGGGAAAATTGGGAATCATGGAGAAGTCCCGTATGAGTCGTAGCTATATTCGTCGGTATTAAAAAACACAGCTTCACTTTATCGCTTTGCGATAATTCGTATACGAATTATCCCCTTTGATCGGTTGTTTTTGTAAAGAAAAGAACTGCCTTACTGGATAAAATTATACGAGGGAAAAATCTTAAAAAAATACAAAAACTAAAAACGTTCTGAAAGTTTGGAACAGAAGACCTAATATCTCGGCATAGAGACCATACATAATCTAACTTAAACTTTCTAAGATACCAAAGAGGGGATCCTCGCAAAAACGAGTTTGTCCTGAAATTTCCATGGTTAGTTCCGGCGATAATATGATTTAGTTGCGGTATTAAAGGAATAATAGGGGCAGTTTTACTATCCCATTCCCGGTGATTTATCCGGCCCTTGCAATCTAACGTTGTTTATCTGGGCGACAATAACTTGCAGTCGGTAAATCCCCGCTATAAAACAGGGTGGCCGTAAAAAACCCTAAAAACCGACCAAAGAACATGGGACAGGGGAAACGGAGATAGTTTTTATATGTTGTTGGATGGATACTTTAAAGCAAAATGTGGCATGAATATAAAGTTTTGCGTCGAAAAAATAATATGTAGATGTATGCACTACATTTTATACTATTTGTATCGTTAGAACTAGCGATCAAACATGAACATTTTGCCAACTGACAATATTCGAACAGAGAATGCTTTTATAATATTCTACGTTAACTTTATCAAATGAATCGTTAATGGAAGTTTCAACTTGCAAAAATTTTTGACTAGCGGAATTTCTTGCTTAGATGAGCACATAATGTGATGCAGATTAATAATATGTAGTTAGTTTTTCTAACGAAAATAAAAGGAATGTAATGTTTTGAAATAATTTCCATTACTACAGTTTTCTTGTAGTTTCATGAGTTTAACTTACCTACAACAATAAACGTCTCATATTTGGTTCAAACAGCATTAAATATCTAATAGCAGACAAAAATGTTTACAGAATACTCTTGAAGAAAATTGATTGCTAGAACTTTTCACTTTGGTAACTTCCAAGACCAATAATTAATGACGCAGCCCTAGAGAATTTCGTTAATAACAGGCATTAAAATATACAAAACGAGAAGTTATTACGAGAGAAGAATTGAGAAAAAGTACCCAGAGCTAAGTAGACGGTAATAACAAAAGGAATAATGCATTTCATATTTGAATAGAATGTCTATCTTATGTTCAGTGATATTCTTGAGGTAACTTCGTCATAAACCTCAGGACTGGAATTATTAGAAATTAGGCGATAATCATGCAAACTTTACAACGAATTTGAATTATGAAGGCAACAAGGTGCGACGAATATAAGTTTTAAGTTTGGGAATCAAAAAGCGTAGAAGTTTTAAACGGCTGGTTAAGAGTATTGTCTTCAAAGAGATACAATATCCTAAGGTAAAGAATGAGTTGTATAAATAGAAAAACTCTACTATTATGGTTATCAATTGGTTTAAATTATAAAACAACTAAATAAAATATATAAAAAATTCAATGGTTGCTTGATTAGCAAACATTATGTCAAGACGCCCCAGAGAAAGCTGAACTCTAATTGGCTGATTTAGATTTGATATCCCCCTAGGATAGAGATGAAATAATATCTGTTTACTTAACGGGAATTGTCCAGTTACCCATTGTATATATTGTCATGAAAACGGCAAGTATTCATGCGGGAGTAGAAAAAATGTACCTATGGCTCTAAATTCACTTCAAATTTCAGTACATACGATTCCAACTTATTCAGTAGCATTCAGCTTCATCATTTTACAATATTGTACCACAGAACCGAGAGCAGTCTGTGAGGAAACCATTAAAACTTTTTATAATAACTCACGCTTTCATAACTTCTAGACTAACGAAGTCGCTATACGAAATGCATGCTGCAGTCGCGAATTTCCTTGAAAAGTAAGAACTCTGTATTAAATTGGAATTGCGACAACATTTATTCCTGACTGGTGCAAGGCTGTCACTTTAGTATACCATAGTATGTAAATGAACAAAATATCTGCAGAATATAGATAAGGAAAAAACCAGGGACAATATACCTCGTATCTAAATGGAGCTCCCTTTTCCCCGCGAGACTATTCTTGAGCTAACTTCCGAGTAAACTGGTATACGCGTAAAGTTAGTTACAAGTTTGAATTTTCAACTCGCAAGAAGGCGAGGGAAAAGTTTGGCATAGTTGGCCAAAGAAAATTGTTTCAGAAGTCATGCAAAAGTTTAAAATGCAGTGGAAAGTAGTCAAAAAGTAAGAGACACGTGCGGTAAACATATAAATGTTATTTGCGGAGACAACTACATCATTCTATATTGACAAGTTAATAAAATCGTCACTGATGTGAATCCTTGCTGGGAATTTGAAAATACACAAAATAAAGGTAGGTACGCAACAGGATCGAATTGAAAGTGCTTCGTGTGCTGTTAACTCATTCATTCGCAATTCGTTTTATAATATTGCAATTTCACCGGACAAGGTCTTCTAAAGGAAGCATTATTACGCAGCAAGAAATTTGAGCTTTTCACATAACTTCGCGCTTTCATAACCAGACTAATGACACAGCTATTCTGAATGCATACAGTTTCCGAGAATTTCCTTAATCCCTACCTATCATTAAAAGCGACTGCTAAAAACTCCAATTAAACAGAAGCGACCTCCTCGTTTATTTCATTCGTACGTTAAAGCTCTTCTTAGCTAAATGCGACAGGTTTCTCCTTAAAAATTATATGCCATTAAGCAAGATGAGTAAAATACCCACTGACGATAAAAGAGAGAAGAAAATAAAAACTTTTATGTAAACTTTCCAGACTGTAACAAGATATATGGAATAATCGAACAAAGTTAGCACATAATTATAAATAAAGGTTGAAACAAATTCGGTAAAATGTTGTACTGTGCGATTAAAAAAAACGCTTCGACACGTTCAACATAATTTTGAAAGGCGCATATTTTGACATATTTGTCGTTCCTATGACGTTATTACTAACCAAGCTATGACGTCATCTATATAATTTTTGCCAACCTATTATTTTTGGTAGCGTCATTTAAAAGAACGCACTTTCTTACGGAAGCGTAGAAGGGCCACGTACTATTTTTTTTTAATTCAGACTCTTTTCTCCGAATTTTAAAATTCAGACTTTTTTCTCAAAATTTTAACTTTATTCTTAAAATTTTGAGATTTTTCTGAAAATTTTGACAGAATTTTAAAACTCACAGTTTTTCTCTGAATTTTAAAATTCAGACTTTTTCTCTTATTTTGACTTATCCTCAAAATTTGGAGAAAAAAGTCCGAATTTTAAAATTCAGAGAAAAAACTCTGAATTTTAAAATTTTGAGAAAAAAATCAAAATTTTGAGAAAAATCTCAAAATTTAGAGAATAAAGTCAAAATTTTGAGAAAAAAGTATGAATTTTAAAATTCTGAGAAAAAGGTCAACATTTTGAGAAAATCTCAAAATTTTGAGAATAAAGTCAAAAGTTTGAAAAAAAAATACTACGTGGCCCTTCTACGCTTCCGTACTTTCTTGTATCGGTACGCAAATAATAATAATATCTTACATAACAAAATGTTTAATAAATTTTAAATTTAACATAAATTATTTTATAAGTTTTTAGACATTTCTTTGTTAGATGACTGTACCTACATTGTAGTGCTTATTTTTTGCTCAGTTCCATTTTTAAGCAGGCTTAATTTTTAATTGAATAGTACAACAGTTTACTGAATTCATTCCAACCTTTACGTGCTCGCTGTATAGTCCAACAAAGATATGCTTGGCTTAAAGGGGTCGCAAAAAAATTCCAATCGCGACAATTTTTTCGGGATTGCTTGGAGACTGCCTTCTAAGTGTTCTGTGTACTGTGCGATTAAAAAAAAACGCTTCGACATGTCCAACATAATTTTGAAAGGCGCATATTTTGATATATTTGTCGTTCTTATGACGTCATTACTAACCAAGCTATGACGTCATCTATATAATTTTTGCCAACCTATTATTTTTGATAGCGTCATTTAAAAGAACGCACTTTCTTACGGAAGCGTAGAAGGGCCACGTACTAATTTTTTTTTTAAATTCAGACTCTTTTCTCCGAATTTTAAAATTCAGACTTTTTTCTCAAAATTTTAACTTTATTCTTAAAATTTTGAGATTTTTCTCAAAATTTTGACAGAATTTTAAAACTCACAGTTTTTCTCTGAATTTTAAAATTCAGACTTTTTCTCTTATTTTGACTTATCCTCAAAATTTTGAGAAAAAAGTCCGAATTTTAAAATTCAGAGAAAAAACTCTGCATTTTAAAATTTTGAGAAAAAAGTCAAAATTTTGAGAAAAATCTCAAAATTTAGAGAAAAAGTATGAATTTTAAAATTCTGAGAAAAAGGTCAACATTTTGAGAAAATCTCAAAATTTTGAGAATAAAGTCAAAAGTTTGAGAAAAAAAATCTGAATTAAAAAAAAATACTACGTGGCCCTTCTACGCTTCCGTACTTTCTTGTATCGGTACGCAAATAATAATAATATATTACATAACAAAATGTTTAATAAATTTTAAATTTAACATAAATTATTTTATAAGTTTTTAGACATTTCTTTATTAGATGACTGTACCTACATTGTAGTGCTTATTTTTTGCTCAGTTCCATTTTTAAGCAGGCTTAATTTTTAATTGAATAGTACAACATTTTACTGAATTCATTCCAACCTTTACGTGCTCGCTGTATAGTCCAACAAAGATATGCTTGGCTTAAAGGGGTCGCAAAAAAATTCCAATCGCGACAATTTTTTCGGGATTGCTTGGAGACTGCCTTGTAAGTGTTCAACCAAAAGATTACACTCGAACTCCTGGTACGAATTGAGCTATAGAGGATGGTTTCCTAAACAATATAGGCGGTTTCCTAAACATTTTTAGAGCAAAATGACCGTAATAAAAATTGTAGGGGATCAAAGTATGAACAACTTTTCGTAAGTACAAGTATAAGGGCATCTAATTTTTTCGAAAAAAATCGAAAAAACACGTTGCTAAGTAATATTTTAACACGAAGCATGAGTGCTGGTGGCAACAAAAATCCGAGTCGAACACCAGGATTCTTGCACCTGCACGAATGCATTTTGTTAAATAGTAGGTATATTTCATTACGAGTCTGGAAATAAAGATTTTTCTGTGCGCGCGTGACAAAGTCATGCAAGCACGGATAAATCTATTTCTGGACGTGTAATGAACGATATTTTTTATTATAGGTACTTCTTTGAAAACGGAAACTTAAAACATTTTATCGGCATATTATAATAAATTTAATTGACAAAAAATAAACAATGCAGACAATATAGTGTTTGGTATGTATGATGCGTTTCCATGGTTACTCTCAAATTATTTCAAAGGTGCTTTGTTGTGAATTAGTTATTGTCAGATAAGGTGAATAAAACGTCAAAAATATTACAGAAATGTATCTAAATATTGAAACACTTAGGAATTAAAACACAAAATAGGTATATGTTAAATATCAGAGAGCATATAGAGTTTCTTAAATTTAGCTTACTTTGCTGTATATTTCTATTTTAAAGCCATATATTCGGTATTTTTATTCAGCGCACGGAAAGTTTTTCCATGCGCTGTTTCCGTGCGCTAGCCCGAAAAACCCCATCTTTCATTATTGCTAAAACAGATAAAAATAAGGTATTTTCAAACAAGTATAATAAAAAAAATATTACGTAGCATTGTGGTTTTTTTTTTTGGATTTTTTCACGGGATAAATTAGAAGCCCGAATGGTATTTTACAAGACTATTTTATGAGTAACAGACTATTCTGCATACATATAGCTTACAAAACATACTACCGTTGACTGAATTAATAAGTCAGTCAACGATACTACCTATTATCATTGAGTAAAGGATATATATTTATAATATAACATATATCCTTTACTCAATGCTATTAGACAACAGCTGTCAAGTTTTGCCGCGGGTTAACTCGAAAAAACTGCTGATAGGTGCTGTAATACAGTTTTTCCCAATGAATAAAGAACCCCAGGAAGGAGCCAGAGCTCTATGGGCATTATAAAATACGTGAGACGGAAATCGCTCTGTATGGAGACAGAATTTTGACAAAATATTTTTATATTTGACAGTTGTCACGGTGGTTTGTGCTATTAGATATTTGTGTAGTTCTTCGATAAGTACTTTTTGGAGATCTATTAATCTATTATGGTTAGCTGTGCAGCCTGCGGCTATTCCGTGACTACCAGAACAAAATGTTTGGGGGATAACATTGCATCGGAAAGTACTTTTGTAAACCGGAAACGGCATGCCGCCATATGCTGAGACTGGACCGGTCCAGCGTAAAGCCCAAATTTGCTCCTACCTGGGGTTCTTTATTCATAGGTTTTTCCAGAAACCATTTGTAATTCAAAATTGCGAGTTTGTGATTAATGGAAATTAAGAAGAGGGAAATAGTCCTCATAAAACTTTTTTGTATCTATAATACATAACGAGTGACAGTGCATTACTTATAATATGACAAAAATTCCGCACGCTGCAGAGGTGGACTTGTAAACGTTTTTTTTTGCAAAAAAATGACCTTAATAAAAATTTCAACAAATGTCAACTTTACATGGCATTATATTTTTAATTAATTTTTGTCATATAATGCCCTGTAAATCATTAAGTATTAGAGACACACAAAAATTATAAGAAAACTTTTATGAAGGCCACTTTTTTGTAAAAAACCTTTAATGTACTGCGCTGCAACTTGTTATGTATTAGAGATACAAAAACGAATTATGAGGGAAAGTTGTTCATACTCTGATCGCCTACAACATTCATTAGGGTCATTTTGCTCTAAAAAAATGTTTAGGAAACCACCTATAGCGCAATTCGTACCAAGAGTTCGAGTGTGAGCTTAAAAACGCGCAGTAAAAACCATCCTGTTTTTGCAAAAATGACATCTTTATTAACTAATATGGCTTTAAAGAGTTCAATGGAAAATTGAGAAAACCCAAAAGTATCGGCACGTCTGACGATTTGTTTCTATGACTTTATAAGTATGTACGAGCATGATACAATAAAGGGGGAGATATGACATCGCGCAGGAGTGGGCGTGTCTAATTTCAGCAGCTGACGTCACCTTGTGAGTAGTACGCCATTATTTATTATACTGTGCTTACAACAGTAAGCATTTGTCTTATTGAATCAATTATACAAAATGAGGTGTGCTGTCTACGGCTGTGGTGCCGACAATCAGGCAAAAGGTTTTTCGCCTGATATAAAGTTTTTCAGCTTTCCGAAAGATAAAAGATTGCAGGGTATGTGGAAACATTTGTGCAAACGCAATGACAAATTTAATGTTAAAAGTGCTCGGATTTGCTCGAAACATTTTACTGAGAAGGATTATGAGCGAAACCTTAAACATGAATTGCTTGGATACACTCCAAGGAAATACCGACCTCTAAAAAAGGAGGCCATACCATCAACAAACTTACCTTTACAACGTAAACCCCAAAAACTTCAAGAACCGAGAGAATCTCGCAGGGAGGAACGCATTAGGAGTAGGGAAAGAAAGGAAATAATAGGAACTTCTCTAAAAAGGTAAGTTATACACACATTAAGATATATATTTTATTGGAAGTGTTGTACCGAGGGTTCGGTATTGTAAATATTAATTATTTCATATATAAGTAACTATTGTTGGGGTTTTCCTTCATGGTGCACGTAAACATTAGGCATTTGAAAAAATGTTTTTTTTTTGTTGTAAAAAAAATTATAGTTATGATTAGGTTTTAGCGTCGGGTGAAAAGTTCATTGGGAAGAGGCACAATTTTGAGGCACAATTTTGTCAAACTATAATTAGGGGTGGCTTTTGAATGAACTACAGCATATCTGAATTTGAGTGCAATCGGGGGCGGAGAGTTGGGGTGGTTTCCTTGTTAGTTTCAATTTCGATTTACAAATCATTAAACTATCAATTTTACTTTGTTTTAGGTGTGATTATGACAAATACCTCATTGAGATTATTATTTGAACATCTGAAGGTAAGGTATTCCACAAAATACCTTTTAACTTACAGACTTAATCAAGATGTGTTGGAAAACTTTTTTGGAGTTGTACGGGCTAAGGGAGGGCTTCATGACCATCCAGATGCTCTTCAATTTAAATACAGATTACGGTCTTACATTCTCGGTAGGAATGAGGGCTCTTTTTCAAGTTTTGGAAACACTGAAGAGGATGACACTCCTGATCTTCCGATCGAAGAAATAAATCTATGTGGACAATATTTTTCTTCGGTTGACAATAACAAGGAACCTGAGGATATTCCTGAGTCGCTAAAATCAGTCGATACCGAACTAAGTGATATTCAGTATGACGGATTGGAAAACTTGGCAGGGTATATTTGCCATAAAATCAAAGATCTTGATGCCTCTACAAGTTCTACATCAAGCTATACATGGGTTTCACATCTAAGTGAGGGAGGCTTATCAAAACCTACTCCTGAATTTATGATCCAGTTGGAAGAACTTGAGAAAATATTCAAATCCTTAAATAAGGATAGTTTATTTATTTCTAAAAATTATTTGAAGAAACTATTAGGCATGAGCTCCCATGTGCTATGTGCAGAGAAAACAAAATTATTATTATTTATTCTCATAAACAACTTTTGTTTGAAACATTTTTTTCCAAACTAGAAAATAAAAAAGTTATTTTCGGTGGTCAATTTCGCGTTAACACCCTGTACCTATCCCACCTTCATCCTAATCTGCAAAAGATAAAAGTTTTGGTAAAAAAGCTGAATGGTTTGTTTGGCATTATGCATTACATTCATAATTAAAACAAAATTTCTGTCAATCACTTTTAAATAGAACACCTGATATTTTCATATTTTTATTTTGCCTATAATGAAATTCAGAATAAAGGTATATTTATTTTGTTTTGATAAATAATTTCATATAACACACGACTAGAAGCTTTAAAATAATCCGAACGACAAATATAATGAAATTTCTGCATCATTCTACATGTAAATATTTAAATATTAATTTCCCGGCACAACTAACTCACAAGGTGACGTCATATGCGCAGATCTGATGAATTTTGAACCGCTACGTATCATATCTCTCTCTTATTGTATCATGTGTACGAGTGTGCCTTAATGAATTTTCGGAAGCCTCGAAAGGCCCCGTTCGCACATCAGCAAAACAATTAATCGTCGCGTTGTAAATATCCACTTTCGGCGGGGTTGCCGGCTCCCCGTCTTTCCGCCACACAAATCAGGCGGCGGCGGTGGGGCCCCGATTCAAAGGGCGGCGGGGGGCCGGCCCGCCGCGAATCCGTAATGTAATTAAATTCGAAACGTCGGGGGCTGCTCCGGCGCTGGCCCGGACCCGAAACAAAGCGTCCCGGAGCCCGGACGTCGTTCGTCTCAGCGGCTACACGCCACGATGCATTCGCCACGGGCATTCGGAAATTGTCAAGTTTGTGATTGATATTTCACGCTTGCTTGCTGCCGCGTTTTTATTAGCTCGCTTTCTTGGTCTCCTATTTTGTCTATTCGTCAAATGTTGCAATCGATGGCGTTAGATGGCGTTAGATGGTAAATGCTCACCGCATTATACTATTTCCTATTCCACTTAGCCAACGAAATTTGGGTCTTTCGGTGAGGTGCGCTACGTCTGCCTGATGAGAGCCAACAAGCCCGAAACAGGTACCTGTCGTGGTCTGCACACGTCCGAAAGACCCATACCACAGAATTAGTTATTCTGTGCCCATACATAATTTCCATTAGATATTGGAAACTATAGTTTGGTGTTGCCAATTACCAAAGCATTTTGTCCCATATGCCACTAGCCATTTCTTTTAGAAATATGAACTTCATTTTGTTCCATCTCAACCAGTTTTGTCGCTACAACGATAAAAAGTATAAATCAAAATGCCTATTTTCAACTGTTCATAGCTCAGAATCTACTGATTTTTAAAAAAATTACATGCTTCAGATGTGTTTAGAATTTTCCGTAGAATACTAATTTGTTTTTTTGGTTTAGCTTAGTTGGGAAAGGGTCAACACGCTATCAAAACGCTATTTCTTCGCCAACGTTTTGAATAATGTATATTCTTCATCAGGGCTCTAAAATACAATACGATTTAATATAAAATGAATATAAACTAAAAATACTAATGTAAAAAAAGGTTTTCTGGCACATGTTATAAATTTATTTATAAAAAGAAGACTTACCAGAAATAAGATTGATGATTTTAAATAATGTTGTAAGTATATTAACGTTTTACTGCTTAGTTTGTTTCTGATATGTAAATATTTAGTAAAAATTAAAATTAATAACATGATTTTAAATGAGAAATGGGCATTTATTTGTTGAGAATGTTGAAATAAGCTGCATTAAGATTTTAATCCCTGATGAAAATTATACATTAATCGTAACGTTGGCGAAGAAATAGTGTTTTGATAGCTAAACCAAAACATATAATATTTGGGTCACCAACATATTTAATATTAACTTTCTTATTTTTGACCAGAGGAAAAAGTGCTTTATATGAAAGTTGTAGAAAATTTTCTCAACTTTCCAACGCTGTCTTCAGAAGGAAAATCGAACGTCTCGTTTTCAAGATAGAGACCTAAGTTGTGTTTTTTTTAATGGAACACTCTGTATGTTACTGAATTTTTAGATTCTACGCTTCATTCCGATTACAACGATATATATATTTAATATGTTTTATTTAACTTTTGTCATAGAAAATTGCATTTTAATACAGGATTACACAAAATCTAAGGTGGCCATGAAACTAGAACTAACACATTTAAGAATATTTTTGATTTGTTCCAAGAGAAAAAAATTAGAAATCGCAAAGATCCGAATGAAAATATAGAAGAACTGCAAGGGAAAATTGTCGAACGGATACATTTTTTAAATAACAATCAATATATAATATTAACAAGTATTAATAATTTGAAAAAGAGATATCGCTCATGCCTCCAAGTGAACGGATTACAATTCGAACAGTTCTTATGAAAAATATTGTTATTGTTATACTTTGTTATATTTTTGTTTGTGTAGTAAAATTTATATGCTTTTCTGTCGAGTTTTATAAAACATATTGAATGTAAGTATCCTTGTAATCGGAATGAAACGTAGAATCTAAAAATTCTATAACATACAGGGTGTACCATTTAAAAAACACAAGTTAGTTCTCTATCTTGAAAACGGGACGTTCGATTTTCTTTCTGAAAACGGCATTGGAAAGTTGAGAAAATTTTGTAAAACTTTCATATAAAACACTTTTTCCTCTGGTCAAAAATAAGAAAGTTAATATTAAATACGTTGGTGACCCAAATATTAAATATGTTTTGGTTTAGCTATCAAAACACTATTTCTTCGCCAACGTTTCGATTAATGTATAATTTTCATCAGGGATTAAAATCTTAATGCAGCTTATTTCAACATTCTGAACAAATAAATGCCCATTTCTCATTTAACATCATGTTATTAATTTTAATTTTTACTAAATATTTACATATCAGAAACAAACTAAGCAGTAAAACGTTAATATACTTAGAAGAACATTATTTAAAATCATCTTATTTCTGGTAAGTCTTCTTTTTATAAATAAATTTAACATGTGCCAGAAAACCTTTTTTTACATTAGTATTTTTAGTTTATATTCATTTTATATTATGGTCAAAAATAAGAAAGCTAAGGGGGTCTCCAATATTTCGTGAACACCCTGTACATAGTTGGTCATAGGTTCTAATGTATTTGTTTTTAATCCCAATTGACAAAATTTTTTACTCCCTTGGGACTAAAATATCTTAGTCCCAAGGGAGTAAATGCCGCACTTTAGTCCCGCAAAAGACGGAGTAATGTGATCACTTTAGTCACTGCGGTGCAAAAATTTTATATGACTATATTTTATTATACTTTTAGTATATTTTAAAAACCTGGTATATTATTTTTTTATTTAGGTGGGATTAAGTGATGTTCTCTAATACCGAAATGCGAAACAAAAAAGAAAAATACACCTGCGAAAGATTAAAAAGATAATCTCAAAAAAGTTATTACTATAAAACCCATTCTGCTACCCGCCCCTTCGCTTCTGGAGGATGGGAATAAATTGTTTTTACACGAAATTGTTGCACTTCAGCGATTAGAGGAGTGCGTCAAGTTTCATTTAAATTGCATACTTCTGTAGAATTTTTTGTTCGAAATGTCATTTTCTACCTGTCTTTTACGTTGGCGCCATAATTTTGAAACACCCTGTATAATTAAATACATCATAAGATCCTTGCTAACTTACATTTTAGCATTGCTTTCCAAAAGAAAAGTAGTAAATAATATGTTCGTGGGACGGGTTGTAAAAATTCACCACAACTTCTTTAAATAACAATGATCGGGCCTACATTATCTGAGGCAACCTGCTCGCTTCAAGTAAAGAAATATGCTCTCTACATTTCACAAAACGTTTTATCGTTGACTGACGTATTAATAAGACTTCTCACGGTTATAGTTTCATGTCCTGGAAAGTAGATGGCGCCTATGGTCAACAATGTATTTTGCATTGTATTTTGTCTCCGGGAAGCGCATGGTGAACCAGAGAACTGTCAAACATGACAGCCGTGAGCAGTCTTTATTAATACGTCAGTCAACGATTTTATTCTACAATCTTATGAGAGTTGAAATCATGCGGCCGGCTCTTGGACTATACATATAACTCTGACAGCCTTGCACCTGTCAAGAATAAATGTTATCGCAATTACAATTTAATCCAGAGTTTTTACTTTTCAAGGAAATTCGCGACTGGAGCATGCATTTCGTAGAGCGAGTTCGTTAGTCTGGAAGTTATGAAAGCGTGAGTTATTATTAAAAGCGCAAATTGAAGCTTTAGTAGTGTTCTTCCACAGGGGACTCGGTTTTGTTGGACAAAACTGTAAAATTATGAAACGAAACGCTATTGAATAAATTATATTCATATGCTGGAATTATGAGTTAATTTAGAAAAGCATTCGGCAAGCAAAATGGCGTGCTACAAAATACGTAGGTATACCCCTGGGGTACAAGTAAACATTAATACTAAATAGAGAATAAGAGAATCAGTATATTTTCACACAGAAGACATGGCTCTACTTTGGCACTTTGTCTACTAAACACAAAGTCGTATATGTCCTTCTGTTGGTTGTTGATGTTGATACATAACCTAAAATTTAATAATGATGTGTACCTATTAGTTATCAGTGGCTGTGTGGCTGTCTCCGAAATCTTTATAACATTTGCCTCAGTCGCAATCAGTAGATTTTAATGAAACATGGTAAAAAAACTTTAATCTACTATGAGGATGATACTAATTATGGAAATGATTGAAACTGCTTAAAGTTGGCCTTGAGACCAGTAAACTTAAGCTATATGCAGGCATAGATATACCAAATATTGTTATTAGGAAATTCGTTGAGAATAGATACTTGAACATTTCTTAAAGCAGCTTGACGCTATTCAATATTTTGTTGCTTTAATAAAAGTTTTTCCTTGGTATTACTGTTTACCTTTCCATATTTTCTAAAAATCTACGAAGTCGAAAATGATTGATACAAGACAATATTTTATGAAAAACAAGGATCCCTGTTCTCAAACATTTGTCGTAAGTGTACTTCTTTGTACTTACGTCCCTCTGTTATGATATCCTCGATATGCATTCTTACTTCCAAAGCATTAACCGCGCCTAAGAATCATACCTGATATACTGTATATACCTGCCTATAAATGTCGCCCAATTATATTGATTCAACGTTCGCCTCCCTCAGGCAGCAGCCATAATATACCCTAACTCCAAAATTTCCACCCCTTATAATGTCTCACGTTATCGCCCCACACGAAACCTTATCTGTGCACGATGGGGTTGGATCGATGGGGGATGAATTAACCACTCCTACATTACATTCCAGTTAGGAAATACGAAATACTTCATTAGTATAATATGAAATTGTAGCGAAAAAACCTGCGGCAACGTTCAGAGAGATGAATTTATTCAAATGGATTAAAAAACCTATTACTACTACTACTCTAAATCGAAAACAGAAAAGAAACAGGAAGAAGAATAGACCACTTAATCAAATAAATAGGAAAATCTCACACTTCCTACAAATATTTTATCGATTCTATTCCGAGAATCAGGTTAGCAAGCAAACAAACATCTTCCAACGAACTTGAAACTTCTGGACAAATACGTTGTAGATTGAATTATCCTATTTAACAGTTTTAAAAAATAAGACCGAATATTATGAATTTTCAAGAATAATTACCTACGCTAATCTAAAAAAGTACTCGTAGGCCATTCTTCATATGACCTTTGTCGATCAAAATGATATCTACTACCATCAGTTTTATTTATGGCATTTACAACTGGGGCAATGTATATACAGGGTGAGACAGTTTTTTGTAACAGGACTATAATATTCGATAGGTAGAAGATGACATACGGGACGCTAGATTTTAAAAGATATCTATCTAATATTTGTTTACCATCTTCCAAGCAAACAGAGATACAAAACTATAGTTAGTAACCTCTATATTTTTTTAGAGAACAAACTATACAGGGTGATTCAAAACTATGCGGCACCCTTTCAGGGGCGTAATTTACTCGTTAAAATAAGACGAAAAGTTCATATTAACATTTGTCCAAAAACTCTTCGTTTTGAAGATACAGGGTGATTAAACTTTGAAAAAAATATCGATTTTTCTTTATACCTTCCAAACCAATAAGAATATTTAAACCAAATTTGGTACACAATCATACCATCATAGGGTGATATAAGATATGCTAATATCAGGTCGCGAAAGTATCCAGTGGCGGAGGTAAGGGTAATCGGTACCATAAATTAAACAAAAAAAAAGTACTTATGGCCCTGTACAATACAACAACTTATTATGTTATTGAATAAACAATACAATTTGGAACAAAGAACGCCTCTTTCATTTTTTTCATATCTCCCTTTCGCGGAAAGTTGGAGTTTTCCGATTTGTCGTCTTTTTTCGACTCTAACGCTTTTTCGGGTTGAGGTATGTAACTATTATTTGAAGTAAACGAAATAATTTTCAAATGGAGTGGCAGTAGGAGTATGTAATTTTTGTTACTAGTAAGGAGCTCAGGCATAAAAAAATAATTGATTCTTAATCGATATTTTTAAAAGTTTAATCACCCTGTATTTTCGTAACGAAGAGTTTTTGGACCCATGTTAATATGAACTTTTCGTCTTATTTTAACGAGTAAAGTACGCCCCTGAAAGGGTGCCGCATAGTTTTGAATCACCCTGTATATTATGCGGTTTTTGCGTTCCATTTCTTCCCTAAATTCCAACCATATACAGTGTCCGGCAGAAATTACGCACAATATGGGATTTTTTATTTTACATTTATTCTTGATAAAAGTTTGTGCATTTCTCCAAACTCAAAACGCCGTATTTCGTATAAGGGAGCATGAGAATAAAATTTTCTGATAAATCTAAAATAATAAAAAAAAGTCCATATGGTGCGTAGGTACTTTCTGCCGGTCACTGTGTTTTATATAAAACTAGTTAGTATATGGTTTTATATAAAACTTTATACTATGGTTAAAATTTACAGGGTGCCCCAAAAATCTGACCAAGTGATGCTCACTTCCGATCAAACCGAAAGTCAGATATGAGAACCGACAAATTTTTGTTACTTCCCGTATACTTATTACTAATATTCCGTGTTAAAACCTAACTTCACAATTTCTTGGAAAAGAGTATTTTTGAAATAACTTTTTAACGTAATTTTCGAATTCCTTGAAAAATTATACACAAGTTCAGTTTTTGAACCATCAATTTGTGTTTAAAATTACCGAGAAAATCTGGTTTATCACTTTCTCTGGGACACCCTGTACAAGAAATAAAAAGATCTGTGATTTTAGACCCAAAGTTTTACCACAATGTATCTGGAAAATGAAGAGTTTGTTGGACCTATTGTGTCATGAAATTTTAGTTTTAAAATGTCACTTCCCTTCCATTATTAAAGCCCTACTACAAAAAAAAAACTGAAAGAATACTTAAAGAATATACACACACACAAATTCCAAGGATGAAATCGATCCAAGGCAGTCTTAGGTCGTGGGTATTCCTCGCAGTAAACATGTCCCTTCTCCCATTTTATATAACGCTCAGCAGGACTGGACGATATCGTTGGCAGGATATGATATCTTCACGTTTCGAACCATTCGAGAAAATTAGATCTCCCCATCAACGCCGCAGGGTGCGAGCAGTGCAAAAAAAAACAAATAAAGAACAAATTTTACAAGCTCATCCGATAAAATACAGTTCCTGCGATATTTCCGAGTTTTTAAATTGACTTGGAGGACGTGAACGTTGTTTGAAGACGATCATTACTGAGTATCTGTACAAGAGTTTCCGCTAGTCATAAACAAAAACGCCGCAAAATCTCGCTACACAGAATACGCGGCAAATTTAGAAAGGGCAGCATCGAATTGTCAGGTGATAGAAAACTGTCTTCTCGACGCGTAGTTTGGAGAAAAATTATTAATGATATTTTTTATAATAATTTATTGTAGATAATAGTATATTATACACTTGGGTTGAGAAGTGAGCCAGTATTTACCTGATCTTTATATCCTGAGGCGCGTACCGCCGAAGGATATAATATGGGAGGTAAATAATGGCCTTCTCAACCGAAGTGTATGCAATGTGTCCCGGATAAGAATGAACAGCATGGGGATCTGGCAAACGCTGAGATATAGAACAACGGTTAAATAGGGAAAAAGTTGCGCAATTTTGAGGTCAATAAAATGGTACGATTTTTAATATCTTTTTCGTTTTTGAGTTATTTTGAAAAAAGTAAAATTTTGCGTTTTCGATTTTATTTTTTTCTGAAGTTGTTATCACAGATAGAAAAAAAGGAAAACACTTTCTTATGGCACTTTTTAACGGGCTTTAAGATGGCGTTTTTAGATTTGTTCTAAAACATTTGGTTTTGAGAAACCATCTTCAACTTTATTTTTTAAATACGGACCTGGATTTTTTTTGCAGATTTTGAAAGCACTTTTCATTGCAAATACCATGATGTATGACACGAAATAATTTTAAAATGTTTTGAAACAATTATACTGAAAATTCCTTTTTTTCCTTTCATTTTTTTATAATGCTGTATTTAACTTACAACTTATCTTACAACCGGAGAACCAAAAAAGGACGGCAAAGACTAATAACAGTCACATACTATAATAAAAAATAAATAAAAATCCTGCACCTAGAAGGCTTTGAAACAAACGAAACCAACCCCTTGTCATTTGTCATAACATAATTTGTATTATTAGAAATGGAGGGTGCTTTTTCAAATGACGACAAATTTAACATGTTAGCATGTTTCATTGGCTTAAAGCCTTCTTCTCACAATTAGAAAAAGCGAATAATTTACTCCAAAACAAAATGCGACACTGTTTGCTATACAACAACAGAGGAAAACACTTACCAGTCAAGGCCGTATTTTCGAAGTAAAAATAAACTTACGTTGACAATACTGATTAATATATTTAGACTTCTTATTATTAAATACAGGGCCGCAATAGAAAAAAATTAATGAAAAAAAAAAAGGAATTTTCAGTATATTTGTCTCAAAACATTTTAAAAATATTGTGTATCATCATACATCATGGTATTTGCAATGAAAAGTGCTTTCAAAATATGCAAAGAAAATCCAGGTCCGTATTTAAAAAAATAAAGTTGAAGATGGTTTCTCAAAAACGAAATGTTGTAGAACAAATCTAAAAACGCCATCTTAAAGCCCGTTAAAAAGTGCATTAAGAAAGTATTTTTTCTTTTTTTTTCTATCTGTGATAACAACTTGAGAAAAAATAAAATCAAAAAGGGAAAATTTTACTTTTTTCAAAATAACTCAAAAACGAAAAAAGATATTAGAAATCTGTTTGTACCATTTTATCGAATATTAAAATTTCGCAACTTTTCCCCAATTAACCGTTCTTCTATCTCTCACCGTTTGCAAGATCCCCACGCTGTTCATTCTAATCCGGGGCACATTGAAGAGAAATTTTTTTACTACTTACATTGACATGTTGCCATATTTTACATATTTGATTATAAGTAGCCTGGAAGTTCAGTTGTCAAGCTGATAAAATGAAACTAATTTTTAAATGTCATATAGAAAATTTTTCAGTATTTACCTAGGTATTTTTTTATGATCATTATTTACCTAGGGAGAGAAATATTACTTCTAATTAGAGGAATGGGGTAGGTAAATAATGGTGACTTCTCAGGTTAGAAGTAAAAAAACATACTTTTTTCCTCTGTATACAAACGACTATTCCACTATATTCTTTTCCAACGAAATAGTCGCTTTTTTCCCGAGGCAGAGGCAGAGAACTTTCCCGTAATTCCGCAATCTCAGAAATTGTGTCCTTCGTTTTACGGGTTCGACCCAAATAGGACGCCGACGCCGACGACGACGGCGACGCCGCCGCTCTTGAACCGGCGCCAAATCTCTCCCTTTCCCGAAATTAAAACCGCTGACTTAAAACTCGGCATAACTCTGATAAAAACCAGGAAAGGACCCACAGCGACGGTTTAATTTAAGGCGAAGACCCGTTTGTCGGACGCTTGTGAAATTAAACTTTTCGCTGGAGGTATTACGGAAACGCCGGTAGCGTCCGGTTCATTTTTACGAGATCATAAAGTATTCGAACTTGAACTTATGCGATCCTCATTCCGCTAGCCGACAAATAAGGAATTCTTCTATTTTCTTCTATTTTCGTCAAATTGATCGAGATTCTGATTTTGTGCAACCAACCGCAACTTTTTATATCTAACGAAAAAAAGTTTGCGCTTATATTTGAGAAATTAAGAGTGCCACGGGACAAAATAATTGCATTCTATTTAGTCCTTTTTATACAGGGTGATTCAGTTTTATTCTGCAACACTTCAACAGGTGACAGAAAACCAAAAAATAACCGCACTTTCTTTTATAAACTATATCATTTTAAGGCCTTATTAAAAAGTTACAGGGTGTTAAAGTTTTAAGAAACATGTGGTCTTTATTGAATATTTACCAAACTAGTTGAGATATTTAAGTCATATTTGGTGCACGTTATAACGGCATGGGTTAACATAAAACCTATTAATATCAAACACCTTGAACAACCAGTGGCGTAAAAGTGGCTAATTAGTATAATTTTTTTTAGAAAAAAAAGAAAAAGAAAAAAATTTGCTCCATAAGTATCACTTAAAGTGGAAATAATGTGTTTGCTACTTGAATTAAAGTAACTTTGTCCCATAAACTTACCTATTTAAGGCTATACTTTTGAAGATACAGGGTCTAATATATTTAAGGAAGATACAATTAATGTTACGCTCTGTATCTTGAAAAGTAAAACCTTGAATGGGTAAGTTTATTGGGAAAAGTTACTGTATTTAAAGTAAGAAACACATTTTTTCTGCTTTGAGTGTGACTTATGGAGCGAAGTTTTAAGTTAATTTTTCAGAAGTACCCCGAAATAATACAAAAAAATCAAATTTGCTATGAAACCATGACACATATCAAAAAATGCTAAGAGAACGTTTTTGTTTAAAATTAAAATTTACATAAGAAATTGAATATATTTTATTGCTATACAAGGTGGTTCATTTTTTTTTCTAAAAACAATTATACTAATTACCTACTTCTACGCCACTGGTTGTTCAAGGTGTTTGATATTACCAGGTTTTATGCTAACCTATGCCGTTATAACGTGTACCAAATATGACTTAATTATCTCAACTAGTTTGATAAATATTCAATAAATTCCACATATTTCTTACAACTTTAACACCCTGTAACTTTTTTATAAGGCCTTAAAATGATATAGTTTATAGAAGAAAGCGCGGTTATTTTTTGGTTTTCTATCACCTGTTGAAGTGTCGCAGAATAAAACTGAATCACCCTGTATTAGACCTATAATTTATTAGAGCCTATAAACTTAAAATAGGTACTTATTTTGTAATCGGTATCTACGAACCTGCAATGTTTCATGTTTCATACTTCCATACAAATTATTATATTTTTAATGTTTTCGGCTTCTGACAGAGCCAACTAGATGGCGTTAATACATCTTACCGGCTACAGCCTGGTTAAAGATTAACTTAGCCATGAATCGTTCCTCGTTATTTTGTACTGGGTTATAACCGGCTGATGACAGCATAACAAGCTAGAAACAGTCGACTGTCTCGGTCTATCTACCTTTGAACAATTCAGCATGTAACTATGCAATCCATTAGATATTAGATCTTGGATGCTGGTTCAAACTATATTTTGTTGTATATTTGAGGACGTCAATTATCATCTCATCTAAATTATGATTTGAATAAATGTTGTTTATGTTGTTGATTTTGTATTTGTTGCTGATTTTGTATTTGTTGCTGATTTTCAGTAAATGGCGAACGAACTTTTGCTTTTGTTTTTGCAAGCGATATATCACATTTGGCTGACTTTATGTCCAAATATGCCCAATATAATGCAGTGTTTGGCTAATAATTTTAAAACAAAGCATCAAAAACGCACTTTGGTGGTTTTTTTTTGGGTCTAGGTCTAGGTGTATTCATGCAATTTTTATGCGAAAAAGTTGTAGGTACTTTGTAGATGTCTCCAATCTCTAGGAGCAAACGTTTTCGGGATATCTGCACTTTTCATTCAGAATAGCTTTTGACCAATGAATAAAGAACCCCAAGAAGGAGCATGTTTGGGATTAATAGCGACATTATTCGTAAAATCAGTACCTATAATACAGGCCAAAAATTACAAGGCACGTTTAAGTTTAGGAATTCTTGATAATACAGCAATTCTAATTTTAAATTTCCAATTATGAAGTAGGTACCTACACAAACGCCTATGCCACTTTGGCGCATGGCCCCAATTTAAAGTACAAAATTGCAAATTTCTCATTTGTATTTTGACAAATATAATAAAAAAATTTGAATAGTCAAGAATTCCGTATTGGTGTTTTTTTTTTTCAGAGGAAGTTACCCATTCCAATTTTCTCGTAGACCGAGTTCATATAATATTATTAGATTAGCGCTTTAGTTACAGCCAGTGATCAGCTCACAGGAACAAGAACTGTCGATTTCGAAACATACCGCGCGTTCTTTGAAGTGCTAATTCCGTTGGAAAATTGGCCGGCACGCCAAATCGCGTGAAAAATCGGAAATTAATAGTCGGCGTCTCGCATTATGACTGGCCGATCAAGTTAATGAACTCAGGGCATCCGCCCGATACATCTTTCGGATTTTACCACGTTCTGTTTTGTGCGATTTTATTTTCTGTACTGCTTAAGCTCACCAGACAATTATCTGAGCAATGGTACATGTAGCCAGTCAGCATCTATTATTGGAGAGAAAATGAGTTAAAACACATTGTTATGTGAAAATTTTATAGAACGATAGATAGCGACATGTTACTTCAGCACCAATTAATTGTCAAATTTGACATTTGTTGTTCCTTTTTACCTGTGATTATAGTATTGAGAAGATATCCGACAGCTGTGCATTAAAGTGACTAAGCTGTAAGCTCCATACGTATTGAATTACTGATTAGAATGCTAGTAATCACCGTTACATACTACCCTAATGCAAAGTTCTTGACTCGTTACATTCCGCCCTCTATGGATGATAGTCTGAAGTTTAATTTCTTCCGTAGTAAAAGTTTGCGTTTTCGATTTTATTTTTTTCTGAAGTTATTATCACAGATAGAAAAAAAAACACTTCCTTATTGCACTTTTTAACGGGCTTTAAGATGGCGTTTTTAGATTTGTTTTACAATATTTCGTTTTTGAAAAACCATCTTCAACTTTATTTTTTTAAATACGGTCCTGGATTTTTTTTGCAGATTTTGAAAGCACTTTTTATTGCAAATACCATGACGTATGACACAAATATTTTTAAAATGTTTTGAGACAATTAGGTATACTGAAAATTCCTTTCTTCTGTTAATTTTTGGATTTTGTATTTAATAATAAAAAGTCTAAATATTAAACAGTATTGTCAACAATTTACCTTAGAGTTTATTTTTACTTCGAAAACTTAATATTTTTAAATATGGCCCTGTCTGGTAAGTGTTTTCCTCTGTGGTTGTACAGCAAACAGTGTAGCATTGTGTTTTGGAGTAAATTCTTGGCTTTTCTTAATTGTGATAAGCCAATGAAACCAATAACTTTTGCCATTTATTAATTGCAACAATATCTACATTCGTTCTGCACTATTTCTGTGACACAAGATATAATATGCTAACATGTTAAATTTGTCGTCATCTGAAAAAGCACCCTCCATTTCTAATAATACAAATTATTAACTAAATGATACAGTGGAAGTTATGACAAATAAATGACAAGGGGTTGGTTTCGTTGTTTCAAAGCCTTTTAGGAGGAGGATTTTTATTTATTTTTTTATTATCGTATGTGACTGTTATTAGTCTTTGCCGTCCTAAGTTGCCTTTGCCGTTGTAAGTTAAATTGCTGACAATACTGATTAATATTTAGACTTCTTATTATAAAATAAAGGGCCGCATTGGAAAAAAATTAATAGAAAAAAAAAGAATTTTCAATATAATTGTCTCAAAACATTTTAAAAATATTTCATGTCATGTATCATGGTATTTGCAAAGAAAAGTGCTTTCAAAATCTGCAAAAAAAATCCAGGTCCGTATTTAAAAAAATAAAGTTGAAGATGGTTTCTCAAAAACGAAATGTTGTAGGACAAATCTAAAAAAGCCATATTAAAGCCCGTTAAAAAGTGCCATAAGAAAGTGTTTTTCTTTTTTTCTATCTGTGATAACAACTTCAAAAAAAAATAAAATCGTAAACGCAAAATTTTACTTTTTTCAAAATAACTCAAAAATGAAAAAGTTATTTATGTACCAAGGCACTGAAGTTCAACTTTTTATGACTCATGTGGAATTTAGTTGCCGAGGCCTCTGGCTGAGGCAAAAAAACCACATGAGTCATAAAAAGAACTTCAGTGCCGAGGTACATATTATATATTTTTTTGAAATAAAAAAAAAAGTTTTATTAGGCAAGAAAATAATCATAAGGGATCACCCGTTCATGAACCAACTGCGCGCGGCGTTGCTTGACTTTGACGATCGCTCCACCTAGGTCAAGTAAGATAAGACACGGCGTTTTCGAACAGACAAACCAAATTGCTGCCTGTTGTGCAGACTCCATAGCAAATCTCTTGATATTCAAACCTACTAAAATATTTATACTGAAAGATTGCGCTGGTAGAGGTAACAATTTCGCAATGTGTACGAAAAGTTAAATGGGCCTTTTGTGGCCGGGTTTTGAATATTTGGTCACTTTTGACGGGTGATGGCTCCGCGTCTGACGTTTGATGTTTACATCTTGCCAAAGCCTACTTATTGAAAAAATCGTACAATAATGGGCTACTTTAATACCGATTTCTGAGCTTTTAATGAGGATTTTGGGACACTTTACGGCCGATTTCAAGAAAAATATATTAGAAATCTGTTTGTAGCATTTTATTGACCTTAAAATGCTGTTCATTCTTATCCGGGGACACATTGTATAATATATTTTACTCAATGATAATGTGTACTTAGACTGTCATTTGCATTTATTATTCAGCGTTTTTTGAAGCATGCATGTTCATATGAACTTTTTTTGCATAGTTTCCCGTAAAGCAAACTTTGAAAACATGACGGACAACGGGCTGACGCTTACAAGCCATTGAACTCCGCCCATTTCGCATTTTGTCGATGGAAAATTTTGCGGGCCGGCAGGATTTTTGCATGGCCGAAGATGGCGGACGTATCGCAAATCGTCGAAACGCCGGCGTCCGAAAATCATAAATTATTTTCTTCGGGCGCGGCGCCACGGCCGATAAATCGCGGATGGACGTCCATAGCCCGCGTTTTTTCCCGATGCCCGCACACCCCCTCGATAAATTACAGGATGTAATAACGTGTACAAAACACACGGCGCTTTTTTCGCGTATAATGGCCGAATCGTATGCGCGACGGCGCTCGGCGCTTTTTTGGGATTAAAACCGGCGTGACAGTGGAAATTACGCGAGTTGTGAGTGGGTAATATGTCGGGGTGAATGTGACACTATACAATATAACGTGTGACACGCCCAAACTGCCTTGGCGAATGTGCGCGTTCTTTTACCAAAATGGGCCGGTATGTCGCCGAAATAAGGCTGGGTTGATATACAGTGTGATCATTTATAAGTGTGCAACATACGGGATTTTTTTTTATTAATTGAACAACGAAAATACAAATATTCCCGAAAGTTGGTGCATGTTAGAATGGTTGCAAGTCAAACAGCATACAGGGTAGGTAAAAAAATATAAAAATTGTACAAGAGTACTTATTTTAGAAAAATCAGCAAAATATTATTAAGAAAAGTTGTCTAGAATTAAAAGTTATGCCCAAATACCAACAGCCTCCTAAGAAAAAAATATATTTTCTTGAATAACATTTTAATAATTTCCACAAAAAAGGTTTGTTTTAATATTCACCCTAAAGAATTTCATAAATCAATCAAAATTATATAAATTTCGCATAACTTTGTTCAAATTCAAGCATATTTGTAAAATTAACTTAGATTTTTATTTTTTTAGGGAATCACAAACTTCATGTTTGTTGCAACGATATCAAACAAAACTTTAAAATTTCGCAAAAGGTAAAATATTAGTAATGATAATGTGTATATTAAAAAACTCTCACTTAAGCTGCAAAATTTTTATTTTAAATGTTTATTAAGAAACTGTGGAAATTAATTGACGAAATTTTGTTTTCCTTATGGCTATGTTTTGGTATTTAGACATAGCTTTTAATTCTAAACAAGTATGACGACGTACGCCGCCTTCGAACAGAAAAACCAAACTGCTGCTTCTTGTGCAGCCTCCACAACAAATCTATTGATATTCAAAGGATTGCGCTTCTATAGGAAACAATGAAGCGAAAAAACGAAAGTTAAATGGTCCTTTATCGGCCGGGTTTTGAATATTTGGTCACTTTTGACGGGCGATTTCTCCGCATCTGACGTTTGATGTTTACATTCGCCAAGGCCTACTTATTAAAAAAATCGTACAATAATGTAGCCCATTATTGTACGATTTCTGTGCTTTTAATGACGATTTTGGGACACTTTACTGCCGATTTCAAGAAAAATTTTATACTGACATGTTCAGAAACAGTTGGTTGCCATAACAACGATATTGTTTACGTCAAGAAAACATGAATGTTGTCAGTTTATGGCTAAAATATGCCTTAAACTTTTTTAAAGTAACAAATAATTCAGGAAATATAAACACCTTTCCCTACTTTTTACTCACCCTATATACCTAAGTGTTGCAAATGAAAATCTTCACGTCATTATTTTATAAATAAGAATTTATTGTGATAACATACAGTCACATTTTATTTCGATGGTTGACACCCAGGATAAGTAATTTTGAAAAAGAAAAAAATTCATTATTATAGAAATTTGTCAGTTTTGTTTTTTATCCAAAACGATTTTAAATTTTAAGGTATTCTTTCTATAAATAAATATAAACTCCTGAACAAAATTAACGGACCAACACAATAAACCCCACAAAAATTGCATTTTTTTTATTTTCTAGTTTTATTTAAGCTTGAAATTTTCTTATCGAATTCCCGTTGAGATTGAAATAAAAATTGGAAATTTTAAGGTAGATAACAATAATCCCCAAAATAAGAACTATGGAGATTAGGTATATACAGTGTATTTCTTAAGTTGTGATACATATAGATATCTATATGTATAGAAATTGAAAGTTTACAGTTACGATTTTAAATACGTCCCTGAATATTAAAATATTAAAATCTTCTATTATTTCTTATTTCTAATCTGGGTTAGCTTGTAGCATTGAATAAGACCTTAATCAATGACAAAACGTTGTGTTTTCCATACTACTTCGGTTAATTTTAAGACTCAATGTACAGCACGTATGTGGTGATTCAACATTTTGACCCATAAAATGGTTTTTTTCGATCTGTAGCGAGCAACACACATAATTTTAAACTTTTGATCAATACAAATTTTAATTTAAGTAATTACTCACATTTTGAGACAAAAATTATAATGGCCGTCATTAGGCTTTTTGCGCAAATGCTAATGACGGCCATTGTGATAAATATTTTTAAATAATTTTTGTCTCAAAATGTGAGTAGGTAATTACTTAGATTAAAATTTGTATTGACCAAAAGTTTAAAATTATGCGTGTTGCTGGTTACAGATCGAAAAAAGCCATTTTATGGGTCAAAATGTTGAATCACCACGCACGTGCTGTACATTGAGTCTTAAGTAATGTAAAATGTCGGAATTTAAATTTAAATCTCCTGGTGAACGGATGGCATATATATAAAAGACCTTCTTTTCCTTTTGGATCATAGATCATAGGTTCCGTGCGAGAAACGTCAATCGTAAAAAAAACTATTTTCTTATCGGTGTTTCTTTTTTGGAGTTCTACTCGCTGTTAAATAAGTCATAGAACTTTCTGTGCAAAAAATACTTCTCTTAACAGAAGAAGTAGACCTATATTGGGTGTTTTGTGGGTACTTGTGTATTATCTATCTATTATATCCACACATAAGAATCAACGTATCAAAAGATGTAAAAAATCATCCTCCAACACTACGTTTAGCAGCGCGTCAGCCCCTCGTTCTATACACAGGCCTGTTTGATTAAATTGCGCCTTCTGCTACAGACAAATTAAATGGCAATTCGCCGGGACGCCCCCTAAAGTGACAAAAACGCGTCTAATACTGGTCTAATGGCTAATCGATTGGCAAGGGAGTCAAAAAAGTAGTTTCCTCTGCCTTAAACTTGTCTATCGTGAAAGGCTATGGACTGCAACGCTTCGGAAATTTATCCATGGTGTAGGATGAGGGCAGTAAAGAAAGTCGGGCAGTTTATTATAGTTTTCATTGTTGGGTTCGCGATTTCATATGTTTGTGTCCTGGTATAATGTGAATGCATCTGTTTGCGCAGAAATTTCCGACAATAACTACTGATCAAATATCAATAGTTATACTCAGATACAAAGGATTGTAGTTATTCTTTAGTAATTGAATTGTGGCTGTATCTACCAAAAACAATCAAGCTATTAAACTGAAATTTGGCATTCCTGTGTTTTTTGGAATGGAGAATAAGCTGAAAATGTCAATTTCTAAGTAAGATTTTTTCAAAAATCTCTTAGGAAATTTGAGTAGTTATAGGTAAATAATTATGCATAAAATTACTCACCATTGTTGAAATTTTTTAAATGTTAATGAACTTTTAAGGAAAACGCTACTATTGTTCGGAATAGCATAAAGCCAGGTCTATTGTTTAAAAGGAGCTATTACTAATCCTGGGAATTATGTAAATTCCAAAGTGCATATCTATCTGTCTTTGAGGAAACTTACTGGATTTTATTTTTTCCGGTTTGTGTGGGAAGTTTTTCTTAACAAGCCCGAGTAACGGCATCCCTGATATCTAACTCGGCATACTAGAGGATTTTAAATTACTATCTAGCAGATCTACGTGCCAGATAAAGAATTTATACCATCATAGTCGGGTGTATATCGCCTGTTCTAGACTGTTCCTGTCATGCTTGTGCGAGATAAATTCCTTAGTGAAACAGGGCTTTCTCGGATACATCAAGTCTCGCATTAAGTTAGATTTTTGACACACATTGTGACTCTTTAAAATAAGGGGACCCAGCATGTCACAGTCTATCACATAGGAAAAGTGAAGCCTTGAGGGGAAGTTTGTTTTTTATTTGCCATTTACATGCCAGTGCCATAGATTTTAAAGGAGGCAAAATATTTCCCATCATAGTTCACAATTAAAGGTAATGCGGCCGCCTGTAGTAGTCCCAATAATTGCAACCAGATTTTTCTTGTCTAACCTTTAGTAATGCTACAATTCCCATTACGTGGGCATTACGTATAAGTAAGTAGTTCAAAACAAAAATGGTATTTCCTAAATTTTAAATTATTAAGCAGGTAGCTTCAGTCAGGTCTTTTTTTAAACAGTTTTTATCTACAACTATAAGTTTATTTTACGTTTGTGAGGTACCTTATGGGAGAGAAATAATAATAATAATAATAATAATAATAATTACAAAAATTTTATAATGAGCACCGAGAAAAACTACATGATTAGAACTAAGTACAAGACCTAATCTTATTCGTCCATCCCGAAATCTGTGAAAGTTCTTTGGGTAGATATACATTCAACAAGGGAAGAAAGTTCAAGTTCGTACCTATTATACCTACATATGACAAATGGTTTGAGGAACCTGGTAACAAGGTGTATAAGCGACAAATTCTCTAATAAGCAAAATCGGCACTGAAAATAGAAATAAATTCCTGGATATAATTGCAGGAAACCAAATTCAAATATGAAATAAATTTAATCCATTTGGCACTTGCCATATTCTGTGTCTTTTGACACAACATTGTCAAGTCTAATTTTTAGAAATCATGGAAACCATTATTAATTTTTACTAATAATCAAAGTACCTGTTATATTCATATAGATTCTCCAATAAAATGGCATTCTTGGCATCATTGAGACCATTAGAATGGGGAAAGGAACGGCCTCACTTTGATAAGTATAATACTGAGTCCCCTTACTTTAAAGGTAGCATATAGGTAATTTCATTTTTGATATTTCGAAACTGGTATAATATTTCGATTCTGACAGTTCTTGCAAACAATTTCCATGTAAAACTTTTTAGTGCACCTCAAAAAACAAAAAGTTTGTTTATGACAAAAGAAGGCTAATAGCTATCGATCGCTCCCATCACCGATTTTTTCTGACAAAAATTATCCTAGGCGATTTATAAATGGACACCCTGTATAATATAACGTTTCAACCGAGGAACGATTTCCTACTATTCCCGTGACAAATAGGAGAATTGCAAACTTCCTGCTTGCAGAAGACACTTATTAATGGAGGTAGACTTTTTGTCTGTCCGGGGAAAGTAGAAAAGGCTATTATCTAAATTTCATTCCATCTGAAAATCGTATACGAGTCGAGGCTACAAGGGTAACAAAATTGGGAAGAAGCCGAGATAACGTAGGCAGCAAAAAAGGGTTTCTTTTTGTGTTCGTTTTTTATGTATATGCAATTAATTTGTAGAGGACTGAGGTATACAGTGGCGGTTAAAGGTCATTTAAGTGTGCAACATATGGGACTTTTTTATTAATTGCACAACCAAAATACAGACATTACCGAAAGTTAATGCATGTTCAGTATTCAGTAATCATATTAGATGCACTTAGAATGGTTGCAAGTTAAACAGCATACAGGGTAGGTCAAAAAATATAAAAATTGCACAAGAGTAAAGTACCCTTATTTTAAAAAATTCGGCAAAGGTTATTAAGAAAAGTTATTTGGAATTAAAAGCTATGCCCCTAAATACCAAAACAGAACCTCCTATTTCAATTAATTTCCAGTTCCTTAATAAACGTTTGAAATAAAAATGTTGCACCTTAAATGAGAGTTTTTCAATATACACATTATCATTACTAATGTTTTATATTGTTCAGAAGAATTTTTGCGAAATTTTAAATTTTTGTTTAATATCGTTGCAACAAACAAGTTTCTGATTCCCTAAAAAATTAAAAATCTAAGTAATTTTACAAATATGCTTGAATTTGAACAAAGTTATGCGAAATTTATATAATTTTGATTGATTTACGAAATTGTTTAGGGTGAATATTAAAACATTTTTTTTAGGAAATTATTAATGTTTTTTTAAAAAATATATTTCTTTTTCGTAGGAGGCCATGTTTTGGTATTTAGGCATAACTTTTAATTCTAGATAACTCTTTCTTGATAACATTTTGCTGAATTTTCTGAAATAAGGGTACCTTGTACAATTTTTTGACCTACCCTGTATGCTGTTTGACTTGTAACCATTCTTAGTGCGCCTAATATGATTATCGAACATGCACCAACTTTCTGGAATATTTGTATTTTCGTTGTGCAATTAATAAAAAAAATCCCATATGTTGCACACTTAAATGACCACACTGTATACTAGCAGAGATAGATTCCGATTTAATCCGAAACAACTTTTTCTGCTGTATTTCTCTCTAAAATTAGAAATAGACACTTTAGCCTAGTATTATTTTCAGATTTTTCCATTTTCTGGCCACTCTCTACATCTGAAGAGAAATCACTCAAACAATCTTATTTATTTTGCAAGCGCCAATTTTTTCTCCAAAAATCAAAAATAAATTTGACATACAGTTTTTATGTATATCTAAAATTTTTACGGGGCAAAAAATAGAGAACAATCTAGCTATCTCTATAATGCCCAAAATCGGCGAATAATGACAATATGTATACTAAAATCAAATAACTCTTATGCCTGATGTAAACAAGAACGTGTGCGTTGAGATTTTCGCCATAGCCGCACTGAGGCACGACCTTTATTTAATTTTACTTTTACAATAATTGTTTACGTCCAAATATTTCGGAAAAAATTTATTGGCTTAATTAAAACGATTCAAAACATTGATAACATTATTTGCGGCAGTGTCTAAATAGCTGAAAACAACAAGATAAAACCGCATAACTATACTTTTGCGATCGAGTACGTCCCTGTTGCCAGACGCGCTGATATTTTATGGCCTATCGACCAATCGCCTTATTTCGGGAACGTCATCGGTCACGTGGTTTTATTTACGCCAGGCGTAAGAGTTACTTGATTTTAGTATAGTGACTTTATTGTCCCAACTCTCGCTATCCAGGAACTCTAGTCTCATAGTCAGTTTTCTATTTCTGTATGCTCTACTGTTGCTAAACATGAACAGTATAGTAGGTAATATTCTCCAGTGGCATGCCCCCCAGGATAAATTTAAACAAATTGGAAAGTTTGAACCTCGATCTACATACTTAGAGGTGAATAAGGTATGACATTTCATGAAAAGATATAGTCTCGATTTCCCTCTTCCCGTTCCCGGCGTTATTGTCTGTTTAATTTCCGCGGTTGGCGAGGGCACGTGCGGCGCGGGGTTCCGCGCGGGAGAGGGGGACTTCCCCGGGCAAATTACCGAACTTTCCACGGCCCTCCATGACTACATATTGGATATTAGGAGCGGGCTCCCCCATAACTCGGAAAATCGGCGTCCCCCGGGTTCGGCGCCCGGGTATTTGTTACTGTCAAATCGGGACATGCCAACGCCTACTTTAATCATTCTTTGCCGCTCGTGCGGCCGCTAATGGTCCTCACTTCGCCACGGCCGCATGCGATGTTGATGTTGCGCTCTTGGAAAAAAGATAGGTGGGTGAATAATGAAACGTCATCATATTTCGTATATAAAAAAAATGATTTTCCTGGTACCGCAGAAACAGAAACTTCCGTAATAACATGTGTCAAATAAAATTTAAATATATTTTTTTAATATTTCACGCTTATAAAAGGACTAAAAGTATAATAATATAAAAAAAGGATTAAAAATAAAATATTTTTTCCTAGCCCCATAAAATCATTTGCAATGGAATAAGTACAATATTATTGTTAGTGATTTAAATAATCAGTTGCATACGCCGCCCGTTTTTCGAATCTTTATGGGGCTAGGAAAAACTATTTTATACTTTTTAGTCCGTTTTTTAATATTTTATTATTTTTTTAAATCCGTGGTATATTAAAGAAAATTATTTTAATGTTGTTATTTTCTGCTTTTTTGTCTCTGTAGAAAATTGTTACACCTACTTACCAACATTGAGTAAAAAATGAAAAAAAAAAACAACTGTGGCACCCCTAACATATGGAAATTTAGGACGTCATAAAATTTCACAGCTGATTTTTTCAAAGCTGAAACAGAAAATGTTTTCTATAACTGAGGGAATATCAATAATTATTCTAAAATGTTAAAGAGCTAGGTATTTGAGATTTTACTAAAATTCTGGAAATAAAATATTTTAGCTAAAAATTTTAGTAAAATCCAAAGAGACCCAACATTTTGGAATTTTTATGTAACATTTCTTTGGCCAAACAAATATTTTTTTACTATTATAAAGTTTTACATCAATTTTATTCTCAATCACGAGTAGATTTCAAAAATGTACCTATACCTTATTGGGTGTTCGATTAAAGAAAAGTTTATATTTTTCTATAATTTTGCGATGCTCTTTTGTTTCATTTGGTGACAGATTTTGGCGGTTTAGTAAAAGGACTAGAACTTTATTTGAAACATTTCTTTTCTCGTAAGTAGTAATATCATAAGGGCATCTAATTTTTCCGGAAACAATCGAAAAAACACGTTGTGTGTATTTTAACAAGAAGCATGAGTGCTGGTGGCAACAAAAATCCGAGTCGAAGACGAGGATTTTTGCACCTACGCGAATGCATTTTGTTAAAAAAAGATTACTTAGCATTGTGTTTTTTTTTTTGGATTTTTTTTCACAGGAAAAGTTAGATGCCCGAATGGTATTTGACAAGACTATTTCATGAGTAACAGATTATTCTGCATACACATAGCTTACAAAACATACTACCTATTTTACAACAGCTGTCAAGTTTTGCCGCGGGTAAACTCGAAAAAACTGCTGACAGGTGCAGTGTTACAGTTTTTCCATCTAGAAACCATTTGTATTTCAAAATTGCGCGTTTGGAAATTAAGACGAGGGAAATAATCACGCAAAAATAAAGAATGCAGGGGTGTATTAAATATACGGGAACACCCTGTACCATAAACGCACAGAAATTGGCCAGTTTTGCTTATTATTGCGTTGAGTAAATATTGCCCTATAACGTTCGGAATAGAATAGATTTTTTTTCACAATTAACTTTTTGGCATTGTGACGTAGTTGGCATTAATTTAAGAACCGGCAACGTCGTCAAAAATAAATGACTCAATCCACAAAACATAAATTTTTAACCCAAAAAAAATATCGAAAATTTTGAATAACTTTTCTGTAAATATGTTATCCCAATACAACCGTTAGGTATTCGTAGTAAATAAAGTTAAACTCCAGTAAGTCATTTTGTATTATAATCTGACATAAGGTATGCAAACCAAAAACCAAGTAAGTCCATTTATGGCACTTAGACCAATTGGATGTAAAGAAGAAGTCTATTTATTAGTGGATACCAACGATATACATATAGGTAGAGATACATTACCAAAGGCAACTTGTTTTGTTTCATGATATTGAATTATTATTATTAATTATTGTTGGCACATTCCAGTTTTCCAGTTTTTTTTATACGATTTAGGTTATTTTGTACCAAATACACAAGTTTAAGAGCTAGGTCCGTCGCATCCTCAGAGAAATAACCAAGGATAGAGGGAGTAAGAACAAAAAGTAAACACCAACATCTTTTTGAGTGATGCCGCGTACTCCATTGTTTACAGCATTTCATTTCAAAATAGAAGGGTTTAATAATGAGATTCAATGAAGGCACACCTCCCATAACGCTAAATTAACAAATGTAGTTATTAGTTTCTTGTTTGTAACAATTTTAAACTAAAACTAAATTGCAGTGTAATTATAGTATCTAATTATCACTTTAATAAAATCGTCAGATACCTCAAACCGCCCGACATGGCAACGCTGCTTTTGCTGCCGCGGGCGCGGCGTCCGTTAACTCAGCGATATTTGTTTTGTGTATGCCCAGCATGTCAAGTTTTCCGATTGTTTACGTATGGAGGATTTTTCCCGTTTTTAATTGTTTTTCTGTTAATTTAAAGGCTATTTATTAGTATTTAGGATATAGTGACTGATTTTGTATACAATGGGACGCAGAAAGTGTGTGGTATGTGGCTAAATTGATATTTCTCAGGACATAACCTATCTCAGGTAAACGTTGTACACACGGGCCTAATGTTTGTTTACTTCGATAAATTTGCATAAGATGTTGGTTGACTACAAATGTATGTATTTTGAGGTTGTTGCTCCCTCTATCCTTAGTTATTTCTCTGAGGTCGCATCAAATGACGGGAAACATTAATTTAAAAAAAAAAACGCTCAACTCACCCTGCCGAGCTGTTTCGTCAGCTTGTTGATGGTCTGCTTGTCGCGCAGCTCGCCTTTGCGGGCCGCCTCCAGCGCCGCCTCCAGCTCGCCGATGCGGTTCTCCAGGAAGCCCTGCAAGAAAAACGGGCGAATCACGGCATGATTAACGACAGGGCCGATACCGGGGGATCTATCGGGGAAGTTTAATTAAAGAAATGGGAGTATTTATGTGCCCGCATTTCGGCGGCCGGCCGGCGAGGAGAAAGGCGAGGAGAAATAATGTGGGTTAGATTTTGGGGCATTGTGCAGAGGTCTTTGTTCCCGGTTGTTGACTTTCGTAGGTATGGAAAAAAAATATGCAGGCTAGTGCCTACGAAGCGCATGTTCTTCAAACAAGTGATTGGCATAGCAAAAGCAAGAAACTGCGGCAAATTCAACGATCATATTTATAAATAGTTGAAGTTATACGGGGTGATTCGGTTTTATTTCGGAAGACTTTTTTTTTGTTTTTTTTTCTCAACTTTCGTACCCTGCGGAATGGAATTCCCTGTATAGTTTTTGTTCAAATTTGGTATGTGCGGGTTCTGGTGTGTCCTGATTAACGCTGTGGTGTCAGATTTTAAACAAAAAAATGCATAATATGTTTTTTAGAAGAACGCACTCCTTTAAAAAATTGCAGTAGGCCAGGCCAAGATTTCGCGGCAATGCCAAACCAATACTTAATGAAGGAGATGAAGTGTATTTTCGTGCGAATTCTAAAATTGTAATTGTAATAAAAAATGTGTTACGTTTAAGAAAATAATTGCATGTCAAAAACTATTTATGGATGCTTAATTATATAATTTTATAGTAGATGTGAGATGTGACCAGGTTTTAAAAGAAAAAAATGCCTAAATATCAAAATAATAGTTGGCAATGAGGATGGATTTAATTTTGATGCTATTTATGGTCGTTTTATGACTTTTGGCGTTTAAACGAACATTTTTTATCCCTATTAGTTTGATAGAGTAGGCACAGTTCTGGCCAATACAAATATAAATAATATTGTTTTTTACTACTAACCTGAGAAATCACCGTTATTTACCTCATTCCTCTAATGAGAAGTAACACTTCTCACCCTAGGTAAATAATGATAATAAAAAAATACCTAGGTAAATAATGAAAAATTTTCTATATGACATTTAAAGATTAGTGTCATTTTATCAGCTTGACAACTGAACTCCCAGGCTACTTGATATTTCGAAGTATTTGAAAAAAGCGAGAAATGACTAAAATAAACTGAAATATGGCAATATTTCAATGTTAGTAGTAAAAAAAATTCTATATACACTTCGGTTGAGAAGGCCATTATTTAACTCGCATATTATATCCTTCGGCGCTACGCGCCTCAGGATATAACGATCAGGTATATAAGGGCTCACTTCTCAACCTAAGTGTATAATATACTATTTTTACATTTTAAACAAAGGCAATAAGTGAGAAATCAAATTATCCAGAAAACTGTCCAAGTTAAAAAAAACTCTTTTTAGGATAAAAAAATTATCCAAATGTATAAAATAAAAATTTGTAGAACGTCGTATTTTGAGCAAAATCTGTATTTACAAAGAATAATGAAAATTTAAAGAAACAAGTTTATTTTTCTAAAAATATAACGCTACCTTGATGTTTCGATAGAGTTTTTGTTTGTTTGTTTGTTCTTCAATTATAGAGTAAAATATTAGATACTCCACATTAATAATACCGTGTGGTCGTTTAAGTGTGCAACTTATGGAACTTTTTTTAATAATTGCACAAATATTTCCGAAAGTTGGTGCATATTCGATAATCATATTAGGCGCACTTAGTATGGTTGCAAGTCAAACAGCATACAGGGTAGGTCGAAACATATAAAAATTGTACAAGAGTAAAGCATCCTTATTTCAGAAAATTCAGGAAAATATTATTAAGAAAAGTTGTCTATAATTAAAAGTTATACCTAAATACCAAAACATGGCCTCCTAAGAAAAAGAAATATATATTTTTTGAAAAACATTAATAATTTCCTAAAAAAATTGTCTTAATATTCACCCTAAACAATTTCATAAATCAATCAAAATTATATCAATTAGGCATAACTTTGTTCAAATTTAAGCATATTTGTAAAATTAACTTAGATTTTTAAATTTTTAGAGAATCACAAACTTCATGTTTGTTCCAACGATATCAAACAAAACTTTAAAATTTCGCAAAAATTCTTCTGAACAAGGTAAAACAATAGGAATGATAATGTGTATATTAAAAAAAAACTCATTTAAGGTGCAAATTTTTTATTTTAAATGTTTATTAAGAAACTGGAAATTAACTGACGAAAATTTTTTTCGTAGGAGGCTATGTTTGGTATTTAAGCATAGCTTTCAATTGTAAACAAGTTTTCTTAATAACCTTTCGCTGAATTTTATGAAATAAGGGTACTTTCCTCTTGTGCAATTTTTTATATTTTTTGACCTACCCTGTATACTGTTTAACTTGCAACCATTCTAAGTGCACCTAATATGATTACTGAACATGCATCAACTTTCGGCAACGTCTGTATTTTGGTTGTGCAATTAACACAATTAGATATGTTGCACACTTAAATGAACACACTGTATATTCTTGCATGTCACCATGGGCTACTTTAAAATTTATTTTAAAAACTATCCATCAAAGATCATTACGAACCTCCAAAAACGTTGTTCTGTATGTATTATAAGCTGCTTTTATTATTGTTAATGTTTAATTAAATTAATTTTTGGAGTTATTATGTGCGCAAACTCTCCCAATAACGGAATCGTAGAAAAAGTCGCTGACACAAGTAACGAACAACAAAAAAATCGGAGCTAATAAATAAATCTAACCCGCTAGCTAGCAGCCTCATTTCATCTAATTGGCACCAATATATCCTGCGCCTGGTCAGCGCTCCGATAAATCAGCGTTTTCAGTCGCACAGTGGGAACCACAAAGAAACTAAATTCCCTGTCCCCGCCAGACACGTATATACCCGGCTAAAATACAGCGCCGGAAAAACGAAAAACGAGAGGAAAATAAATTATTCCCCCACCGCAATGTCGCCAAGTAATATCGTCTAATTTCCACCAGCGGAAAGGACAACAATCAATTTAATTACTGCTTCCATGTAAAATGTGGGTAAAATATTCCGGCAGGTGCAAATGAAATTTAAAGAGTCCCTTATCCATTGTCGGCCGCGCCGAGTCTCAAAGTTAATAATTTATATTCGTCAGAATTTCAATTTAAACTTCGGGCTTCGCCGGTTTTTTTAATCGGCCCGCTCGCGATCGCCGCTCGAGATGCCCACCGAGTTATGCTAACTTTTTAATTGGGTTGCCTCTAATGATGTTTCGCAATTTTTCCGATTTATTTTCGGACGCCGGCGCTTACAAAAATCATAAATTGCTTTTGGCCGTTCATGCGGCTTTCGGGAAATATCCAGCTTGAAATTTAAAAAGTTTTCGTTGATTACCTGGCCTGGTCGTCGTAAGAATCTGTTTTTCTTTTGTATTCAGCGCAAAATGTTGGAAGGAACGATAACTACATATGGTTTGTACAAAACAAATTCCGATGCACGTCATCGTATACGGCATTGGAAAAGACTCGTCATAGGGACGCAGCGTTGCCGTATCGTGATAAATAAGGATATAAACAATAACCGTCGCATTCACCATATTTTTAAACCACATTTTACAAGCCCAATATCCTCAAAATTATTACTAACTTTGTTCTTAAAAGAACAGTTGTTTTACTCGGTCGCAAATTAAGTATAGCAAAACCTCGAAAAACGTACACCAAGCCGGTAAACAATGCAAAACGCGTGGAAACGTTCACGTGCGCGTCCACGAGGTTATAACTTATAACTCGGGCTCTGGCGGTTGTAAATTCGGCAACGTCGCCCGTAGCGTTAACAGCGGTACCAACATAATACTAGGCCAAATTCATATATCAACACACAAAATCACATCTGTTTTCATATAAAACGTTGGTAGCACAATTTTCGTCATTAATTGTTATTGATGACGTGCAACGGAATTTGTGTTGTACGAACCATATACCTACAGTATGAGTATTACTTTAACTCGAGACAATTCATTATTTTTTCACAAGTTGATCAATTCTCAAATTTTTCTCTAATAAAATAAGTACCTCCTCCAAAATATATACATCCTGTACCTATATAATTTTTGAAAATGCACATTTCCCATGGCCTGCTGTGATTAAAATAAGACTTCCAAAAATAATGAAAGTACATAATATATGTATATTAGCACAGACCTATAGCTATATAGGTCTGTGATATTAGGCATGTATTTAAGGAAATAATGAATAGTTCAGTTGGTTTTGCCATATCGTAAAACCCCAAATACCGATTTTCAATATCATAGACTTCTTCATATACTGTTACTAACATCCTATGGTAAAATTAATAGGACACTGAAAAGGGTAGGTATGGTATAAATGAAGTCACTTGGAACCAAAGTCTATGTATAGACTTTGACTTGGAACAGCATAAAAACACTAATGGGCGGCGTTTGCTTTGTAAAAAAGGCCGTGTCTTAGACGATGCGCGACCGTTAATAATATTATAAAAAAATTATTTAAATGCCCTAAAAAAGAATAAAATAAGCTTTAAAATAATTCAAACCAAAGCAAACCAATAATTTTGTTTCACACAAAACAACACCACACAAAAATCTATACACAAAACCAAAATCCGTAAAATAAAGCGCAATCCTTATTTCCGTGCACGGCACTGGTTATACTGGCCTAACTGGCCCACGTCGACGCCTGCTCCATGCTCTCCGAAACGCCGACCAATGAAATCGCTACGCTCGCTTTCCTATTGGCTGCCTCCTCGACTAGGTCGACGTCGACCGCATAAAAACCTTTGAATTTTATACGGGTGATTTCTGCTGATAAGTCTGTCATTTTTACCAGTAGCAGAGCGTGGTAAATGCTATATTAGATGGCGCCCCGTATATCACTGTGTTCTAAGTGAGTTCATTTATATTTTACCAGGGTAACTCGAGAACAGGCGCCTCGGCAATAAAATAAGAGACAAAACACTTTTTTAAACGTATTAAACCGAACCTGGTAATAGTAGTAAAAAGAGATGAAGGAGACGGAGAAGATAGATATTGTAGTAAAAACAAATGACTGTATGCTCTCCTAATATAATATCACCAATACTTGTATGGGTTACACTGTTCGACGGCTGGCCACTGGTGCAGCGAAATGCGGTGGTGGATAGCCGTGTCATAATTTCACAGATGTTAGGATATACTTGCGTAAATATATTTATAATCGATATGGCTTTTTAGAGAGCTTTTGACAATATTATATGGTGCATTAACCTTTACGTTGTGTTTGACGACAACCTTAAAAAAAAACCTTAAAAGTGAAATATTATGTCCTATAGTCTTTTTGTGACGCAAATTAGAGTTTTTATGCTGTTTCAAGTGACTTTACTATATCTATTGAAATTAAATCCAAAAACTTTTACTAAGAATAAAATTTTCTGAAATAGAAAAATAAAATAACTTGTGTCTAATTATTATTATAAACATTTTTCAAAAACTTTAAAATTGAATTTACCACTGTTTTTCTTTAAACATATTGTGAAGGTCTAGATCGCAACATTATCTGCGCCTTTAAACAACCTCCTCGGCCAAAAAAGTACACTAATGCATTTTATATTTGTAAATAAGTATATTACCCGTAAAATGCGCAAAAACAAACGAAACATTTTATTGACTGCTCGTAGAAAAAATAGTGTATGCAACCCATATTTCATGGTTATTAAGGGACTAATATTCATTACGACACGAGCCGTAGGCTCATACCGACACGCGGCTATACACGAACACTCTGGAAACACTCAAAGCATATTTAGAAGGACTAAACTATTTATATTTAATTGGTAAAAAAACCAATCGCATCACTAATAGGCAGGATGTCGCTCAACGCCTAACCTATAAACAACCGCCGAGTTTATAGCCAATTTACGGGGCACGAGCAGGGGCGGATTAGAGCTATGTTGGGCCCTAGGCTAAATTTATTTAAGGACCCCTTGACCCGTCGCAATAAAAAAAATAGGTAAAATTTTAAGTTCGGATAGTTTTTTATCAACAATTTTATTTATTTTAGAAAAGGACATATTGAAAAAAATATATTAATTTAACATTTAACTTTATGTTCTAAGAACAGAGTAGATACAATATATAATATGTACTTATTATTAATTAAAACCTTTTTTCCTGGCTTTTATACTTGCAAAGCTTGCCATATTTTTTTTGGTTTCTATATTATTAAGACTCAATGTACAGCACGTATGTGGTGATTCAACATTTTGACCCATAAAATGGCTTTTTTCGATCTGTAGCGAGTAACACGCATAATTCAAAACTTTTGGTCAATGCAAATTTTAACCTAAGTAATTACTCACATTTTGAGACAAAAATTATTTAAAATTATTTATCAGAATGGCCGTTATTAAGCTTTTTGCACAAATACTATAATAACTGCCATTGTGATAAATATTTTTAAATTATTTTTATCTCAAAATGTGAGTAATTATTTAGATTAAAATTTGTATTGACCAAAAGTTTAAAATTATGCGTGTTAACTTGCTGCAGATCGAAAAAAGCCCTTTTATGGGTCAAAATGTTGAATCACCACGCACGTGCTGTACATTGAGTCTTAAGGATTCAGATTTTTGTTCTCAACAAATACTTCTAAAACAAAGGAAAAAATAATATCTATCTAAAGCGAGACCTAAAGAGCAAAAAAAAACTGAAAAAGATAAAAAAAACACAAAAAAATGCATAGGTATACCTACCTAGAGAACAAAAACCAAAAACAGGAAGCAAGCAAATCCCCTAAGCTTAATTTTTCAAATTTCAGCAGAAAAAGTTCAACCTACCTTCAACTTTTCGATAATTCACACGCATTTTGACATTCAGTGGTAGGTATTAGTATTAATGCCTTTTTTTGAAAAAAAAAACATTTATTTTTAGAACATTTTGCAAAACTTCGGCTTGCCTTGAAGCCTTTAATTTTGCAATTTTTCTTTTTTTTTGCTCCACTTGGAACCGAGCTCGTCTGAGGAACACCATACTCATCGTTTTATTATTTTTAATTGCTTTGTTGTTTCTGATGTGAGTGGACTAAAAGAGTACCCAACAGCCTAGATGAAAAAATAAGGAGTGATGTTTTCTTTTTCTGAAATTTGCAATTGCAAAATGCAAAATGTAAAACCTTTTCCAATTCCGAATTCAACGGGCCCCCTAAAGCCTTGGGCCCCTAGGCTATAGCCTACTCTGCCTATAGGGTAATCCGCCACTGGGCACGAGCGACTGCTCCAGCATCAAAACCTCGCACATCAGGTCATCTTCCGTCTCCTCATCGAGATGTCAGGGAGGTCTAGGCGGGAAGCGCCATTAAAAAACGACGAGCTGGGGGGGGAGGGGGGCGGAGACATCCGAGCGACGTTTCCCGTTTCAAATATTAATTAATTACTTTCATCTTTAATTAACCCTAATTACGGGCATGCAAAAGGCTCCTTCAGATTAATGAGACGCGGCGCCCGCGGCCACCCGACGCAGTCTGCAAAAAAGGGGCCCCGTATCTACCGGGCCAGTGGCGTATCAAGGTGGCGACGTGTCGGGACTTCGAATTAATAACTAATAGCACAAGGGACAAAATTACAAAAAAATAACATATTGTGTAAAATAGAATTATTTCTAGTGGACGTTCACTTCTAAGCTACCAAAGCATACGACAACACAGTGGCTGTTATGTTCCACCCGCTTCCACCTCTATGTGACCTCTATTCATTCGTAAATTTGAACGGCGTCGCTAAAGCTTTTAAAGGTTAGGCGCCTTTTACTATTGACGTTTTCGGTTCTTTTTTGTTGAGATTTATATTGTTTATTAACATTTAAGTGTAAAAAATTGTTCAGCAATGTGCAGTGTGTTATACGAGTAATAATGTTGGCGTGTAAATATTTGGTAATTTATGAAAGTCTATTGGAATTTGAAAGGCATCTGGCAAGGCAAGTGTGCCATGCAATCCCCTCAAAACAGTTGAATGGTCGGTAGAACCACTCAAAGTGTTGGTAAGCAATACAAAAATTTACAGGGCATTTTTCTCTGGGCCATTTCAAAATGCTTTCAAGAGTGCTTTGGAATCATTGAAAAATATTAATAAATACAAAAGTAACTTATTTCTTTACAAAATGCCAACCAATAAATAAAAAACAATTTAAATTATCTGAACTTTCTCAACAAAGTCACTGTCTAAGATACATTTTCTGTGCGTTTCCTGTTGTGGCACACCAGCCATCCTAACCTATATGGACTGGCAGGTTTCTGTATTTTTTTAGACTTAGTTCGTTTATACTGTCTGGGGCGGTTTAGATATACCTACTAAATTGTTGACCCCAAAAAATTCAGTACTTTCAGATGGGATAAATACACCCTGTATATTTTGTATTGGATCTTTGCACACCAATACTTTGAGTGGTCCTGTTGACCATTCAACTATTTTGAGAGGATTACATGGCATTACTTAACTTGCCAGTTTACTTTAAAATTCATATTTTGCTCAACTTTGACACCCTGCAGAAAGGAACTTTCTGTCTATTTTTTGTTCAATTGTGGTATATGGAGGTTTCTGGGTGTCCTTATTAACGCGGTGGTGTCAAATTTTAAATAAAAAAAATCGCTAAATGGTGGATTTGCATTTTGAAAATGGTTATAAGGTCAAAAGAAGCGGTTTTTCAAGGCCTTTCAAACAAAACAAAGTTCAGGCGACTATCTCGAAAAATTATGATTTTATGGATTTGCATAAGTTTAAAAGTACACGGTATCTCGGAAACCGCTTGATTCAGAACTTCCTGATTTTTTATTACAGTAAATGTAGCTTTGAGAAATCGCTGGAAAATATGTTCAAGTTCCTAAAATGACCACTAGGGGGCGCAAAATCCATGGCTTACTAGAAAAAGTAAGATATAGAACCCTTTGATTGAACATCTTTCTTTCACCGATATTCCTTCTAATACTTTCAGTGGTGTATATTTTAGAGGAAAAAATATTTTTCTTAAAATCGGCAGTGAAGTGTCCCAAAATCGTCATTAAAAGCTCAGAAATCGGCACTGAAGTAACCCATTATTGTACGATTTTTTCAATAAGTAGGCCTCGGCGAGATGTAAACATCAAACGTCAGACGCGGACCCATCACCCGTCAAGTGACCAAATATTCAAAACCCGGCCAATAAAGGCCCATTTAACTATTCGTACACATTGCGAAATTGTTTCCTATAGCAGCGCAATCTATCAGTATAAATATTTTAGTAGGTTTGAATATCAATAGATTTGTTATGGAGGCTGCACAACAAGCAGCAGTGTCTTGTCATACTTGACCTAGGTAGCGCGATCGTCAAAGTCAAGCAACGCCGCGCGTATTCGATTCATGGACGGGTGATCCCTTATTATTATTGCCTTGCCTAATAAAACTTTTTTCCGATTTCAAAAAAAAATTATATGTACCTGGGCACTGAAGTTCTTTTTATAACTCATGTGGTTTATTTGTCTCGGCCAGAGGCCTCGGCAACTAAATTCCACATGAGTCATAAAAAGTTGAACTTCAGTGCCTTGGTACATAAATAACTATTACTAGTCACTGAATTCTCTATCATTTTCTTCCAAATTAAATAATATACTCATCATACTCATTGACCAAATTGTGGTATATTTTACATTTTCCTATATATATAGTTTTCTTTTCTTAAACAGTTTTATTGTTTTGTGATTTGACTCAAAAAATTAAAGCAAAATTTGCGAATATACGACAATTTTGTCCAGGGGTGTATATTATTATTATTATTATTGTAGCAAACAAAATAGTTTAGAAGAATAAATCTTGTTTATCTTACAAGTAGGTATTTCACTGGGGAACCAAATCCTAAATTAATTGACCGTATCCCTTAAAAATATATGAAATTTTATGAACTGCATAAAAGTGCACTTTACTGTAACGTTTTACTTAAATTTCGCATAGATGCCTTTAATGGCACAAAGAATCTGCTCTGCAAAAATTCTTAATCGATAACTATCTCCCCCCGTTACCCCTTTATGAACATAAGTCGCCTCTATTCAGTTTTCGCAACGCCACTGTTCCCCGCCTCTGCGTCGTCTTCCGATGGCATTTAAGTGTGACGTAAACATTAATGCTGGCTGCTATCTCGCGCTTTACAATATAATAAATTGCATTAAATGCCTCATTTCCCCGCATAACGTCCACCGTTGTCAGAGAAAAACCGACTTTGATCACTTTTCGGTAGAACGCGGCCCATAGAGGACCGATGGATAATTGAGGAGAAATGCGCGCAGACATAAAATGCCGCGTCATTTTAGATTTGTCTCTTCCTCCCGCTGAATCGTTTTGATTTGAATTTTTACGCAACGACGGAATCTCTTTGTATTTCATCCAGAGGACAGGGCAAAATGAGTATTCACGTCAAGAATTTAATATGGTGGAAAAAACAGTATGCATTGGCTTGAACATTATGATTTATGATTAATTAAATCCGTTATATAGATAATAGTACATAATAGTTATTGTACCAAAGCACAGAAGTTCAACTGTTTATGACTCGTGTGGAATTTAGCTGCTGAGGCCTCTGGCCGAGGCAAATAGACCACATATAGGTATGAGCCATAAAAAGAACTTCAGTGCCGAGGTACATGTTATATTTTTTTGAAATCGAAAAAAAATGTTTTATTAGGCAAGAAAATAATAATAAGGGATCACCCGTCCACGAACCGACTACGCGCGGCGTTGCTTGACTTTGACGATCGCTCTACCTAGGTCAAGTATGACGAGGCACGGCGCTTCCCAACAGAGATTCCAGCTGCCTGTTGTGCAGCCTCCATGAAAAATACAGGGTGACCGTATTTCGAGTCTATGCTTGGGGATCTTGGTTATCTTAAGAGATACGAGTCGGTTAAATTGGGGCAAAGTTGCGGAATTTGATGCCGAGAAACATGGTAAAAAGAAATTTTGGCTGGCCCTTTTCGTTTTGAAAATAATGCGAAAAAACTGAAAATTGTCGGTTTCGTTTTTATTTTTTAAACGAAAACGAATGGCGCTGGACATTTATAAGTTAAACATTATTAAGGCACTTTTTTACAAGGAATCTAAATATGACCTCGCATTTTTTTCTCGCCTCCCTGGACAAAGATGTGACGATCAACTTTTATTTTTCTTATGGGCGCCATATTGGATTTTTCAATTTTTGAGAAGAGAATCTTTTTCTGGTTAAAATGATATGTCACACATTATGCTTTACTTTTTTTAAACATAAGCCCCATAATATTCTACGTACATATTTAGATTCCTTGTAAAAAAAGTGCCTTAATAATGTTTAACTTATAAATGTCCAGCGCCATTCGTTTTCGTTTAAAAAAATAAAAACGAAAACGACAATTTTCAGTTTTTTCGCATTATTTTCAAAACGAAAATGGCCAGCCAAAATTTCTTTTTACCATGTTACTCGGCATCAAATTGCGCAACTACATATTTAGATTCCTTGTAAAAAAGTGCCTTGATAATGTTTAACTTATAAATGTCCAGCGCCATTCGTTTTCGTTAAAAAAAATAAAAACGAAAACGACAATTTTCAGTTTTTTCGCATTATTTTCAAAACGAAAAGGGCCAGCCAAAATTTCTTTTTACCATGTTACTCGGCATCAAATTGCGCAACTACATATTTAGATTCCTTGTAAAAAAGTGCATTGATAATGTTTAACTTATAAATGTCCAGCGCCATTCGTTTTCGTTTAAAAAAATAAAAACGAAAACGACAATTTTCAGTTTTTTCGCATTATTTTCAAAACGAAAAGGGCCAGCCAAAATTTCTTTTTACCATGTTACTCGGCATCAAATTGCGCAACTACATATTTAGATTCCTTGTAAAAAAGTGCCTTGATAATGTTTAACTTATAAATGTCCAGCGCCATTCGTTTTCGTTTAAAAAAATAAAAACGAAAACGACAATTTTCAGTTTTTTCGCATTATTTTCAAAACGAAAATGGCCAGCCAAAATTTCTTTTTACCATGTTACTCGGCATCAAATTGCGCAACTACATATTTAGATTCCTTGTAAAAAAGTGCCTTGATAATGTTTAACTTATAAATGTCCAGCGCCATTCGTTTTCGTTAAAAAAAATAAAAACGAAAACGACAATTTTCAGTTTTTTCGCATTATTTTCAAAACGAAAAGGGCCAGCCAAAATTTCTTTTTACCATGTTACTCGGCATCAAATTGCGCAACTACATATTTAGATTCCTTGTAAAAAAGTGCCTTGATAATGTTTAACTTATAAATGTCCAGCGCCATTCGTTTTCGTTTAAAAAAATAAAAACGAAAACGACAATTTTCAGTTTTTTCGCATTATTTTCAAAACGAAAAGGGCCAGCCAAAATTTCTTTTTACCATGTTACTCGGCATCAAATTGCGCAACTACATATTTAGATTCCTTGTAAAAAAGTGCCTTGATAATGTTTAACTTATAAATGTCCAGCGCCATTCGTTTTCGTTAAAAAAAATAAAAACGAAAACGACAATTTTCAGTTTTTTCGCATTATTTCCAAAACGAAAAGGGCCAGCCAAAATTTCTTTTTACCATGTTACTCGGCATCAAATTGCGCAACTACATATTTAGATTCCTTGTAAAAAAGTGCCTTGATAATGTTTAACTTATAAATGTCCAGCGCCATTCGTTTTCGTTAAAAAAAATAAAAACGAAAACGACAATTTTCAGTTTTTTCGCATTATTTTCAAAACGAAAATGGCCAGCCAAAATTTCTTTTTACCATGTTACTCGGCATCAAATTGCGCAACTTTACCCTAATTTAACCGACCTCGTATCTCTTAAGATAACCAAGATCTCCATGCATAGACTCGAAATACGGTCACCCTGTATATTGATATTCAAACCTGCTAAAATATTTATACTGAAAGATTGCGCTGCTATAGGTAACAATTTCGCAATGTGTACGAAAAGTTAAATGGGCCTTTATTGGCCGGGTTTTGAATATTTGATCACTTTTGACGGGCGATGGCTCCGGGTCTGACGTTTGATGTTTACATCTCGTCAAGGCTTACTTATTGAAAAAAATCTTACAATAATGGGCTACTTCTGTGCCGATTTCGGAGCTTTTAATGACGATTTTGAGACACTTCACTTCCGATTTTAAGGAAATTCCCATATTTCGCACAAATTTTTGAACAATTATAATAGTTTGCACCATCAAATGGAAAAAATATTATTAGATTTTAAAAATCTTATTTTTCTTCTTAATCTTGCTTTTAAATTTATTTGTATTTTGTGATTTAGATTTAGTAAAAGAGCAAACTATTATCGTTGCATGCGCGAATAATGTAGCGACAGAAAAAGTTCGACTTCCGCTTACAGTTTCTACTTTCTTAAAATTTCTTTGGACCTTAAGACTTCCTTTTTACTTACAGCTTCTTTTCATATTTAAATACCATTCATTGAACTAAAATTCTCCGGCGCTTAGCGCCTTCTTCTCAATTATAACGTAAAGGGATCATCCACCATTCATCCAAGCAATGATGTTAATAACTCGCATATTCGGATCCTTCGCCTTCGAAAGAATCAATCGGGCGCCATTCTAATTCCGGCTTTATCAGTTTCTCCGGTCCACCGCCCACCGTGAAAAGGAACGACACTGTTAAGATCCTATTGAACGTTCTGGAGATCCAATAAATCTTTCGATGACGCCAGACGTACAAAACGGACGTTTTGTTCATCGTTCTATATCGGGGCATTTTCCCTTTTATCGAGAGCTGTCTTGCCGTTATAATTGTCTTGTTTTCGTGGGAAATCGCATACGCCTTCGTGGTTTCCCTTACAAGGGATTCCTGTTAGTGTTAGAAACTCCAAGACGCGGAAATCAGAAATGGACTACACAATATGGATTAAGAATAGAGTCTAGTTAGTAGCTTCCATGTTGAATTTCGTATTTTTTGCAATTTACCGCTTTAATGCCAAATTTTAAATTTTGAAAATCTTCGGACACTCGCATAAAAATAGGAAACGACTTTCTTTTGTAATATTTCCCCAAAAATACTCGGTTTTCTACAATTTTAAGAAAACGTTTAAAAAATGGGTTCTTCTTCCTTAACTTCCGATCTGGCGCACCAAGTTGTCGCCTCGCTGAGTCCGCGCCACGCTTATAAACGCCTACGCCATAAATTGTTTTTTCCAACGAACCGAGTTTACATTAATACCCATTTAAAGGCATTTAATGAAATAATGGCATAACAAAGTCACATTATTTTGACCCGACGCGACGTGTCTGTGGTCAATGGATCGACATACTTTTTTTGTAATACCCTGTAAACTAAACAAATAACCATTATGAAAGAAAAGTATAGTCGAGTTTCTCGTAAAGCAAATATGTTTCTTCAATTTCAGAGACTGTTCAAGGGGCGAAGTGTTATCCTAGTTCAAGTCGTTTGCCATTTGCCGAGCCTCTGCGCTTTCGTTGTAATTTATTCCCTCAAAAAGAAATAGCCAGCTTTCTGTATCTCATTTAGTCGATCAGCATATCAAATGGCATCGCTAAAATAAAACTTAGTTGCCTAACTGTATACAACAACTCTCCAGTATGCAAAATAATGCAAAATATACTAATTGAGAGTGCAATGCAGATAGGCTTATCACAACTTAGCGGTGATTAAAATGCAATTAATTTCTCAACACTGGCCGTTAATTGCCGAGATTCTTATTAGTAGCGGTATTTTGTAGTAATTTTTGATTGGCTTAATCCCAAGCAGTGCAATTTTCTTTAATTGAAAATATTGTAATGCGGATTTGCGATATTGATCGAATATGATAAATAAGGTTCTGCAAATCTGTAGTGATTTGACATTTGAAAGTGCAAGTTGCGCTAAACAAAATCAACCTGAGTCAACTGAAATATATGCATATAATATCATCTAATACAGTGTCACCAATAAATAGTCTACAGTCTATAGGTACAGGGTGGTTCATTATAAATTGACACCCCCCTGACTTGTTAGTTTTTGACAAAAGTTTTAGATACTAATACAAAGTTTTTTGTGCCGCTATTGGACCGTGTACAGTGTGTTCTAGAAAGCCGTGGCAGACATAACTTATGTTCTTTTAAATGGAACACTCTATATATTTTATTTTTGAAATCTGCTCATCAAGGCAATCAAAATGATATTAAACTTTGTGGCATTATCTTTTTCCGTTTTTGAAAAATTCGTTATTCAAATTTTATACTAAATTTGTGGATCTCGTAATAAAGATGGACGATCAATGTAATAACGAAAAATATTTGTTTTAAACAAGAGAGTACCATAGTAAAATTAAAAAATGTTTAGGAGCTTTTACGATTTTCCTGAAATTCTTTATTTCGAGAATAGGTATAAATCAGTAAAAAGTGAAAAGGCTCCTAAACATTTTGGAGTTTCACTATATTACTCTCTTGTTTAAAACAAATATTTTTTGTTATAACATCGATCATCTATCTTTATCACGAGATCCAAAAATTCGAGTTAAATAAATTTAGTATAAAATTTGAAAACGGAATTTTTCAAAAACGGAAAAAGATAATGCCACAAAGTTTGATATCATTTTAATTGCCTTGATGAGCAGATTTCAAAAATTCGAAAATATACCATTTAAAAAAATATAAGTTAGGTATGTCTGCCTCGGCTTTCTAGAACACACTGCACACGGTCCAATAGCGTCACAAAAAACTTTGTATTAGTATCTAAAACTTTTGTAAAAAACTTTTTTTCTAACCTCAAAAACTAGGAAGTTAAGGGGGTGTCAATTTATAATGAACCACCCTGTACATAATATTGGCATTTTTTTAAATAATTCGTTCCCGTGAATTTTGATGTGCCAATAGTTAACGTGAGTGCTTGTAAAGTGATGCCCAATGACGTCAGAACCTATAGACATGTTTGTTTTGATAAACGCTTGATGCCCAGAACTAATCACAATCTAAGTGCTCCATTAAATTGATGTGATTCAAAACTGTGCGGCACCCTTTCAGGGGCGTACTTTACTCGTTAAAATAAGACGAAAAGTTCATATTAACATGGGTCCAAAAACTCTTCGTTACGAAAATACAGAGTGAATAAACTTTTAAAAAAATATCGATTAACAATCAATTATTTTTTTATGCCTTAGCTCCTTACTAGTAACAAAACTTACATACTCCTACTGCCACTCCATTTGAAAATTTCGTTTACTTCAAATAATAGTTACATACCTCAACCCGAAAAAGCGTTAGAGTCGAAAAAAGACGACAAATCGGAAAACTCCAATTTTCCGCGAAAGGGATAGAGATATGAAAAAAATGAAAAAGGCGTTATTTGTTCCAAATTGTATTGTTTATTCAATAACATAATAAATTGTTGTATTGTACAGGGTCATACTATTTTTTTTTTGTTTAATTTATGGTACCGATTACCCTTACCTCCGCCGCTGGATACTTTCGCGACCTGATATTAGCATTTCTCATGTCACCCTATGATGGTATTATTGTGTACCAAATTTGGTTTAAATATTCTTATTAGTTTGGAAGGTATAAGGAAAAATCGATATTTTTTTTCAAAGTTTAATCACCCTGTATCTTCGAAACGAAGAGTTTTTGGACCCATGTTAATATGAACTTTTCATCTTATTTTAACGAGTAAATTACGCCCCTGAAAGGGTGCCGCATAGTTTTGAATCACCCTGTATAGGAAAGTTGTTGCAATCAATATATATGTCATCATCAGGTTTAAATTGGTTTTGAATAAAAGTAATGACTCTGAGGTAAAGAATAACATGTGGGATATTACGTCATAGGCTTGCAATGCAAGCAAATTTTTGAAAGAGTAATCAAAGCAGTATGAAAATTTGACACTAAGAATGACACTTAACTTTAAAATAATTCAAGATTATAAAATAAGCGCATAAACTAAAATAAGTAACAGAGTCCATTTACGTTATGCAATCAGTAGAGAACATTACCCACAGTGTGATAACCTCGTCATCAGCAAAGAACTACGCTCCAATTGATCAGGCGATCGTAAACTCGGTAGACGCTAAGTGCTGAACACAGGGACGTACGCGGTAAGTTTAAATTATTCGAAACGTAGTGGAATGTTTATTTTAAGTAAGTGCCATGGAACGACAATGATATTTATTTTTCTTTGCGATTTTCTGCGTTCCCTGCAAGAGCATTTCCTTCTTATTTCTCCCTAAACCACCCCAGTTCACCCCGAGCAGAAAAAACACCGCCCCTCCTTAATCCGCGCTCTAAAAAAACATTACTGCGCCATCCTAACTGCTGTATAAGATAAATACGGATCCCCTGCGGTCGTCAGAATCTGTCGCACCTCCCGGATCCCGAAAGCGGCTTCTCCCCCCCCGGAAAACTTTCCGAAACACCTCCCACCCCTATAAAAAAGCTCAGTGATTCGGATCGCCCGCCTGCCCCCCCTCCTCCCCCCTCGAAGCTACCCAGAATTCCATAATACTTAAGTTCTATCTCTGGGCGCATCGATCTGGATGATGGTCAGCTTAGGACTGTGTTAGAGCTGTTTTGGATCAGTGGCGGGTATAAGTAGGCGGCTCTGGTTTTATAACAATAGGCAGTATAATCCGATCATGTGTTACGATGCGGAATGTCGGTAATTGCATATACTGTGAATTACATAACATAATATATTTTTTCTATTTCATTTCGCATCTCGAGCATTTAAATTTATAGAAAATACTGTACATAGTAGGTATGTTAAAATACCTGCTTAATTTAGGGTTCAAAATTGCCGCCAAATGTATAATATACAGTGTGGATAGAAATTGTCGAATATTGCTTATATTTCTTAAAATATTCCGCATATCAAAAACATGTTTTAATAAAAGTGTTAGGGGAAATTATTTCCCGTTTAGTGATATCAAGCAATCTTTCGTAGCACCAAAAATGTGGTTGCCATGGTAACCGATTTATTTTTTTTAAATGGCGCCATATACTTTTTTTGGTGAAAATTGATACATCGGAATTTTCTGAATACGATACAATAGAATTTTAATGGGGTCGCATAAGAAAAAATACAAAAAAAACTAAGTTTTCTATTATGCTATTGACAATGTTTATCAAAATAATTATTAACATCAAGTTCCATGCCAAAATCAGAACAATGCGACATTGTCTTTTTTACTCAATTTTCTGTGTATTTACCTAAGTACTTAGTATGTTAACCTGTATTCTTTCCGTTTCACGTAATTCAAGCGCCATTATAACTTACTAAGTACTTAAGTACCTACACAGAAAATCGAATAAAAAAGTACCTTTATTGTAACAATGCACACAATTACAAGCAACTGACAGCTAGTGACAGTTTCTCATTGTTCTGATTTTGGCATGGCTAACTTGATGTTAATTAACTTTTTTTTGTATTTTTTTCTTATGCGACCTCGTTAAAATTGTATTGTATCGTATTCAGAAAGTTCCAATGTATCAATTTTCACCAAAAAACGTATATGGTGCCATTTAAAAAATCAAGTCGGTTGCCATGGCTACCACATTTTTTGTGCTATGAAAGATTGCTTGATATCACTAAACGGGAAATAATTTCCCCTAACACTTTTATTAAAACAAGTTTTTCATATGAGGAATATTTTAAGAAATATACGCAATATTCAACAATTTCTATCCACACTGTATAATAAAATAAGTACATATATGCTGTGGACGAAATTTTCTATAATCTGTGGTCTATTATAGTTTTCTGCAATAAATTTTGACACTTAAATTAATTCAAGAATTCATTCTTTGGACACCGCTGAAACTTGTATCTTTAGAAAAAGCAAAAAATATATTTTTTTGAAAATTGTATCTATATTTTAACAGGTACACTTTCAAGGTGACATGTGGGACATCATGTCACTACTACAGGCCAGTGGCGGAAAAAGAGAGAACGCCTAACAGCGCTCGCGGCCGTGTTACCGACTGCCACATCGCACGACAGGCCAGTGGCGTAGCAAGCAACGCGTTCTTAGCCAATATCACACTAATGTTAAAAATGAAAAGGTAGTTAATTTTGACTTACATGTAATTTGAAATATTCGCATTTATTTGCAGATAATTTCCCAAATGTAAAGCTAGTGTCAAGTGCTCAAATTTATTTATTTGCGGCGACTTCGAATCAATCAAAATAAAATAAATATAATGCACGCCCATGGAAACCAACCCATATTTTATGAAACTATCATAATTAAGAAATTTTCAATAAAAACGATGTTAAAAATGTATTATATTGGTCCTATTTACAAACAAAACAATGCACTTTAACATATTAAAAGGAATTGTAAAGGAATTTGAAGAAGTTATATTGAGAAAAAATAAAGTTTTAGGGCATCTTTCAAAGGTAGCTTGTTAAATATTTACGAAATCCCGGGCTCTTGCTTTTCACTTCTGCTTTTGCAACCAAACGCTGAACAATTCACCATCGTAAGAGTATAATTTTCCCCTTAATCACTGTTACTTTTAATTCACAAATTCACGAAATTAACTCACAACATACTCGCTTTGTCTGCCACATATAAAATGGCCGCCGTTCAAAACGACGTAACAAAATCTATACACGGCAGGGTAGGCAAGCGCGGTGTCTTCTCTCTTTCCTTGTCTAACACTATAAATTTTTCTCGTAATTCTTATGTTTCGTTTGCCCTCAAAATCTTTCCACTGTTTATGCGTTGAAATTTTCTTTGATTTTAATATTCTGTAGGTACCGGATTTCAACAATAACACTGCAAACGCGTTTCCTTGGTTAACACCTTTATTGGAGCTTTTACAAAAATAAACTTGCCAGGCACTGTCATTGACCAAGAATATTCCTCGGCTCCAAAATTCGAACAGAAATCGCGTTCTAACCTTTTACCATAGCCGAACGATACCCCCGGCTATGCTTTTACTTACTTCCAGGCCCAATTCCCAGGGTTTATACTTATATGGAATAATGGAGACTACTCTAGAATATTCCTTGCAAATGACAGATGTAAAAATCATAAAGTTCTAGCAAATTTCTATAAAACCTATGAAAGCTCTACAAGGACAACTATGAAAAAATGAAGAAAATGGATCCCTGGAGGCCTCAGGATAACAAAGCTGTAACGGAAAATGCCTCCAAACTAATCTTAAATAGTATATTACATAGCGAGAGTTGTAAACAGCTTATTAAGTATGAGTGGAAAAGTTGCGCACGAGCCGCGCAGCGGCGAGTGCTGTAATTCCACGAGTATGTAATAAGCTTACAACTCGAGTTTTGTATTATAATTTTTCTTCGACGAAAGAAAAACTATTATAATAGATAAACTATACTTCTGATTATCTGACAGGCGACAATTAGTATGTTGGTTAGTTGCTATGGTGACCCGGATGCCGCGCTAACAAGGCACCCGTGATAATTGCGTTTTAATTAAGAACAGATACGTATTTTTTTTATTACGTGTCAGTCATTACGTGTCAGTGATCGTAACAATGGACTTACTTATGACCTAAACCGTCACTTAATAGGTATACCTATGTTACTAGCATAGGAGTAGAAAAACTTATAAAACTCTAAGTAGAATACCAAAACCTAAAATTAGTCTGCCAAATCTATGAGTAGGTTAGAAGAACAGTGCAAACGGGTTCATTAAAAGTTGATATGAACGGGTTCTAAAAAAATATATTTTTCCTTCCGCCAATACACCGCACTGTCCCAAAATACATCCTCCCCATACAACAAGAGCGGACGGACCCTCATTCCGGCAGTATAAACTCCCCCAACCCCCGGCAGCTTTCAGCGCGCATGAAATACCTGGCCCACTTCCGTTTCCGGCTCTGTGGGCGGCGGGAAGAGTACTTTTATCCTGCTTACCACTTATTTGAGTCCCGCAGGACCCCCCCGCCCGAACGCCAGCGCCCTCGTTAGGACTTTTGTGTAATCGGGATTAGCAGTGGGATTGCTCTTTCTCCCTCTATTTTTGCATTGGTGTGGGTTGGATGTAAAGCTCTAAGTTTAGTAAGAGCGTTTTGAAGTATGGTTAATAGATAATTTGAAATTATTTCGAATTTTTCTATAAATAAATGACAAATTGGCAAATAGTCCAAGAAAATTATGCATGAAGAAAAAAATAATTCTTAACAAGTAGATATTTTCAGGATTGGTTGTGGGTAGCGTCCTGAGTATAACCTCAAAAAATCACCATCGAAGTCGTGTGACGAACCCCGCAATAGGGGTGGTTTTGCACACATTTTTTTTGCAATTTTTTTTTCTTATGTGTACATTATTATATTCTCTACAACTTTCCCTAATGAAGTTTTTTTAAACCTCAATACTTCACGAGATATAGGTAAAAGATCACCACTAGTGCTTTATAAGGGTGAAATAGTATATTTCATTACGAGTCTGGAAATAAAGATTTTTTCCGTGCGCGCGTGACAAATTCCCGTGTGAGGCGCAGCCGAACGCGAGAAGTCATGCAAGCACGGAAAAATCTATTTCTGGACGTGTAATGAACAATATTATTTATTATACTTCATTGAAAACGGAAACTTAAAATATTTTATCGGCATATTATAATAAATTTAATTGACAAAAAATAAATAATGTAGAAAATATAGTGTTTGGTATGTATGATGCGTTTCCATGGTTACTCTCAAATTATTTCAAAGGTGCTTTGTTGTAAATTAGTTATTGTCAGATAAGGTGAATAAAACGTCAAAAATATTATAGAAATGTATCTAAATATTGAAACACTTACGAATTATATAGAGTTTCTTAAATTTAGTTTACTTTGCTGTATATTTCTATTTTAAAGCCATATATTCGGTATTTTTATTCAGCGCACGGAAAGTTTTTCCATGCGCTGTTTCCGCGCGCTAGCCCGAAAAACCCCATCTTTCATTATTGCTAAAACAGATGAAAATAAGATGTCTTCAAAGAAGTACAATAAAAAAAATATTTAAAACAAGCTGATTTTTTCAGGGTTAACTCGGGGTGCACTCCTAAGTTAACCCCCAGTTAACCCTGAAAAAATCAGCTTGTTTTAAAGAAATTTTTTTCACCCTTATAAAGCACTTTAGCTAGTGGTGATCTTTTATCTATATCTCGTGAAGTATTGAAGTTAAAAAAACTTCATAAAAGTTGTAGAGAATGTAATAATAAGAAAAAAATGTACACATAAGAAAAAAAATTGCAAAAAAATGTTTGCAAAACCACCCTTATTGCGGGGTTCGTAACACGACTTCGATGGTGATTTTTTGGGGTTATACTCAGGACGCTACCCACAACCAACCCTGAAAATATCTACCTGTTAGGAATTTTTTTCTACTTCTATAAAAAAATGACAATTTTCTTGGACTAAAATTATTTTGTTTGTACTTGGTGCTCCATCTGCGGCAGAGAGTCTTTCCGCCGGACTGAAGGCTTTTGTTTTTCAGTTCCGCGCCGCGTCTGGTGTGCTTGTTCCCGCGTGATTCGTCCTCTGAACGGTGCCCCGCGTCGGGTAGTATTGTACTAGTAATAAATAAACAAAATGGAAAATAGTGTGTAGGACATTTTTATAAATATTTTGATCGTTTCCAGAAGGTTCAGTTCAATCCCGGTATTACTTTGTCGTTTTCCAACAACTCTTCGAGTCTCATTTCTGTACATTGTCCAATTATTATCGACAGTTCCCGCGATTAGTTTATTGGGCCCTAAACGTCCTTAAACGCTTCCCGCATCGTTTCAAACGAAGATCCCAATTAGTAAATTGACCGATTAATAATTATTACCCAATTTCCAATTTTTGTCAATGGGCGTCCATAATCAACCGAAATATATTCCAAACGCCCGTATTTCACCGAAACACCCGACGATAGTTCAACAAATAACGGTAATTGCCCCGGAATGGACCGGACTCCATTCAATCACGGTCGGCCGGCGATATTAGGTGGATGCGATGGGGAGACCTTAGAATATCTCCTCTCGAAATTCCGTATAATTGGCCCCTCGGATAGGGTGCCCGCTCTCATTAAAATTAGACCGGGGGGTTGCAAATAAGGACTATATTCATAATCGTTAAGAGGATTGCTCCGGAACTGGCCTTCATTACCTTAATCGCGGGCTGAACGGTCACACAATACACCCGGCAATCTAGTCTGGAGTAGGAATCGCCGGGGGCACTTTAAAACTACTGGCAAAAACCACTGAAACCGCAAGAGACAATGATAATAGAAACTTTTTCCCCAGCCCCACTGTTTCCGAGATCCTCATGATACAAGGTATCCCAACGAAAACTTGACCCCCCCAAAAATTCGAAAACCGAACAATATTTGAAAATTCGCCGAGGCCAGTCGATTTCTGTTTTTGGGGGGGAGCTTTTTTGACCCGATATGTTCATCCCCCTAATCCCTAGCAACCCCAACTTTAAAATTTCAAATGTAACTACCCCCCTTGTGGCACTATTGAAAGTGGAAACGTATTTTCGAAATGGTTTGTTTATTCGATCGCGGAAAGGGTAGAAATTGTTGCAATTTGTTATCGAAATCATGATTGCGCTAAAGCTACAGCACGAATTGCAACAATTTCTAACCTTTCCATGATAGAATAAACCATTTCAAAAACACGTTTGCACTTTCAATAGCAGGCTGAAACTAACGATTTCGTAGTTACAAGCAAAAAACGGGGACCTTTTGTGACAGTGACTTTTTGTTACATATTTTAAAAAGATATAAGGTTTGAATTCGTATGAACTTTATTTGTTTTGCTTCAGCTTTTTCATTTGTGACTTTTTTGTAAACTGATCGACACGTCAATAAAAACTAGATAATTTGGTCGTGTGTAGTAGATAAAAAACTTAATAGTGGCGGGCATTTGTGTAGAAATTACTTGGCGTACAGTGGATTGTCAACTTTCCGTTTTTAACCAATAATTCTGTAAAATCTCAACAGAATTCTAAAAACGATACATCACTGTATTCGCAATAAAAAGGGCTTTAAAATGATGTGCCACAAGGGGGGTAGTTCTATTTGAAATTTTAAAGTTGGGGTTGCTAGGGATTAGGGGGAAGGAACATATCGGGTTGCCTTGACTGTTAAAAAAGCTCCCCCCATAAACGAAAATCGACGGGTCTCGGCGAATTTTCAAATATTGTTCGGTTTTCGAATTTTGGGGGGGGGGGTCAATTTTTCGTTGGGATACCCTGTATAGTCTCGGAATTCGTGAATCCTGCGCGTGCAAATACTGAAATCCCCTAGCTCTTGCCGTTCCGAAAAAGTCAACGAGCCCGAATTTCCATCGCGACTAATAGAATCCCGTGATCCGATTAATTCAATTATTCCACTCTTTGTCACTTTATAAATTGGCCCGCCAATATTAAGGACCCCATTTTCATTTCAGTTTGAAGAGGCAAAACTCGATTAATCCCTCTTACAAGATTATCAGGCATACAATGCATTACTTTTTCCGGAGATGCTTCGTTTGCCAATTCAATCAGTTTTCTTGGAGGATTATGGGGAAAGTGCCAATCTTTTAGTAAGCCGGAGATTTCTAGATATCGTTTCTATTAGAGGATACAAGTCGGATCTTTCTAATCGAGCCAACATCACTTGTGTCAGAGCTCTTCTAATGAAAATTTTCATCACAAAATAATTACTAGGAAGAAGTATTATACCAGGGACCCTTTAAAGTAAGGGGACCCAGCATTATACTTTCCAAAGTGAGGCTTATTCTTTCCTCATTCTAATGGTCTCAGTGATGCCAAGTATGCAATTTTATTGGAGAATCTATGAATAAAACAGGTACTATGATTGTTAGTAAAAATTAATAATGGTTTCCATGATTTCTAAAAATTAGACTTGACAATTTTGTGTATACAACTGCAGAATGTGGCAACTGTCAAATGAAAGAAATGTATTTTATAGTTGAAATCGATTTCCAGCAATTATTTCCACGAATTTAAGTAATAATTATGGTAAGTCAGTAGTGCCGATTTTGCTTATTTAAGAATTTGTCGATATTGCATCTTGTTACCAGGTTCCTCATTCCATTATTTGTAATATGTATACTTGAACTTTCTTCCCTTGTTGAATGTATTTACCCAAAGAACTTTCACAAATTTCGGGATGGACTAATAATAAGATTAGGACTAGTAGTTCTAATGATGTAGTTTTCTCGGTGTTCATTATAAAATTTTTGTGATTTTATTTTTCGGTACCTCACAAACTTAAAATAAACTTGTAGTCGTAGATAAAAACTCTTTTTAGAAAGACCTGACTGATGCTACCTGCTTAATAATTTAAAATTTTCGAAATACGATTTGTTCTGAACTACCTACTTATACGTAATGCCCACGTAATGGGAATTGGAGGATTACTAAAGGAGATACACGAAAAATCAGGTTGCAATAATTATTGGGACTACTACAGGCGGCCGCATTACCTTTAATTGGCACATCTGAGTATCTGGAAGTTAGAAAAGTTAAAAATTGTGAATTATGATGGCAAATACTTTGCCTCCTTTAGAATCTATGGCAGTGGCATGTCACATAAACCTGATGGCAGTTGGACACTGACATATAACATACCTTGTATCAGCCCCCTTGTGGTCTCCTTGCGTCAATTTGAATAAGTTTGTTTTTATCAGATGTAAGCGAGTCAAACCATCCGACTACATAGTATCTAAGTCACAGGCCCCAGGCTCTGTGTTCGAGTCCCACACAAAGCTCCAACTTTTTTTATTTATTTTTTATTATTGTTGCCTGCTATATTTCTCACTGATTAACATTTTTAGTAATTATTGTACTATGGTTACTATGAAGAATAACTCATTACCTACTCCATAGTGTAGTAAATAACAACAACTATTAATCGACATAAAATAGCCAAATTAAGTCTGAAAAATACAAAAAAAATCAAACAATATTTTCTGTAGAAAAATGCGAGAACTGCCTCAACTGTGACGCGTGTGTGTCTCTCAACCTGCTGTCCTTTGTGCATATTGGCACAGCAGCAACTTAAATGTGAATTTCTGAAGCAACAAAATAACAATTTCGCCACTCTTATTTCACGACGTTAAATTCTCCAAGAACGCTTTTAGCAGTTATCGTTACGGACAATAACGGTTTCATCTGGAATTACTGCCAAAATCCACAAAATATGCACCCCAAAAAAACGTGGAGGTACCCATAAAATCGACGAACGCTAAAAACGACGTATATATCTCCGCATTATATGCCTATACTTTAAATACTTTTAACGACACACGTAAAATTCTTCCCTCTTTTTATAATGGGCTTACTCCCATGATTCTCAGCGGCCTGAAAGCTCTACCGGGCGATTCAAACGTGACAAACCAGCCATATAAATGCAGCCCACTTACATTACTTAGTATTACTTTGAAAAATTAGTTCTAATCAATGACACCTTAGCAGTTTATCATACAGCATACAGGGGTGTCTCTGAATGAGAATAAATAAATGCATGGAGTAAATTAATAATTTAAAACAGGAAAGCCGTCGTATTTGAATCGCCGTGTATCATATACCTGCCCACTGCCGATTGGCGTATCTCATGTAGGAACCCTCTGGGGATAGAGGGGGAGCTGATCCCTAAATACTCCCCTGTAATTCTCCAGATATATTTCCCCTAACAATGAAAAACTCCGGGAAATATAGATATAAGTTTCATCCGCCTGTCTTGCCCGGAGGGATAGAATTTTTATCGTATTATTAGCTAAAAATTGGCCATGAATTTCAGCCATAAAATATCTTTCGACGATCACTTTCTTATGTCCCACTTTTTATATCCACTCCGCTCAAACTTTTTAATGAAACTCGAACTTCAAAGTCAAAAGTCAATGGGGATTTTAAAGTGGCAAAATGACTAATATCTTAGACAAGGAAAGAGAGAGGACACCGCTCTTGCCCAGGGACCCCTTTAAGTAAGGGGACCCAGCATTATACTTTCCAAAGTGAGGCCATTTCTTTCCCCATTCTAATGATCTGAATGATGCCAAGTATGCCATTTTATTGGAGAATCTATGAATATAACAGGTACTTTGATTGTTAGTAAAAATTAATAATGGTTTCCATGATTTCTAAAAATTAGACTTGATAATGTTCTGTCAACAAACACAGAATATGGCAAGTGCCAAATGAATCAAATTTATTTTATATTTGAATTTTGTTTCTTGCAATTATTTCCAGGAATTTAAGTAATGTACCTATAAAGTACTCTGCTCATTTTTGTAATTTTATTTCTCTCCCAAGGTACCTCACAAACTTAAAATAAACTTATAGTTGTAGATAAAAACTGTTTAAAAAAAGACCTGACTGAAGCTACCTGCTTAATAATTTAAAATTTAAGAAATACCGTTTTTGTTTTGAACTACTTACTTATACGTAATGCCCACGTAATGGGAATTGTAGGATTACTAAAGGTGAGACAAGAAAAATCTGGTTGCAATTATTGGGACTACTACAGGCGGCCGCATTACCTTTAATTGACTATCTGGAAGTTAGAAAACTTAAAAATTGTGAACTATGATGGGAAATATTTTGCCTCCTTTGGAATCTATGGCACTGGCATGTCACATAAAACCTGATGGCAGTTGGACACTGACATATAACATAACCTTGTACCAGCCCACTTATGTGGTCTCCTTGGAGTATACAGAAAAGAAACTTCCCCTCAAGGCTTCACTTTTCCTATGTCATATACTGTGACATGCTGGGTCCCCTTATTTTAAAGAGTCCCTGCTCTTGCCCAACATGCCGTGTATAGATTTTGTTACGTCGTTTTGAACGGCGGCAATTTTATATGTGTCAGACAAAACGAGTACGTTGTGAGTTAATTTCGTGAATTTGTGAATTAAAAGTACCAATGGGAAAATTTACTCTTACGATGGTGAATTGTTCAACGTTTGGTTGCAAAAGCAGAAGTGAAAAGCAAGAGCCCGGGATTTCGTTTCACAGGTAAATATTTAACAAGCTACCTTTGAAAGATACCCTAAAACTTTATTTTTTTCTCAATATAACTTCTTCAAATTCCTTCTACCTTTTAGTATGATAAAATGCATTGTTGTGTTTGTAAATAGGACCAATATAATTATTTTTTAACATCATTTTTATTGAAAATTTCTTAATTAATTATGATAGTTTCATAATATATGGGCTGGTTTCCATGGGCGTGCATTATTTATTTTATTTTGATTGATTCGGTCGCCGCAAATAAATATAGGTATTTCAGCACTTGACAAAATTAATTACTTTTTCATTTTTTTACATTTTTGTGATATCGGCTAAGAGCGCGTTGCATGCTACGCCACTGGCCTGTCGTGCGATGTGGCAGTCAGTAACACGGCTGTTAGGCGTTCTCTCTCTTTCCTTGTCTAAGACTAATATAGTCACCTATAATAATATCCTCGCAATAAGTAAAAATTTTTGTTGCTTCCAGTGGTTTACGTTTGTAAAAAAATATTTGTATACCTGGCGGACCTTTCTTGAAAGAAAAAAATACATTGCGCGCCTCACAAAAAGAAGATGGCCACTGGCCATGCCAGGAAAATTATTTATTATAATGGCGTCCACTTTGGCGTCGGCTTACCAGCGATTTTAAGAATGTTCCTCGGCGATATTATTCGAGTTAACCGTTGGACGTTTTCTTAGTATGCGGGGAGCAATTTTAATAAGTTACAGTTGTCAGTGGGGATCCCGAACCGGCCTTCGGATGCTGCGGATTCCGCCACTTAAACGCGCTTTCAGCTTTTCAGCGGCCCTCCGCGACATTCGCGGGGCTCATTTTTTATACCTTCCAGGTGGCAGTGGCGTCGCTAACCTAAAAAATGTTCGCATACAAAATTAGCATCTACTCCTTGACCGACAACCATTTTTTAAAATAAGAAAGTACTAGGTAGAAGGTCTTGGAATAGACAGTTTCTATTTCGTTTGGAACCAACTCTGCTCTCATGCCTTCTTTAGAGTTTTACTTTGTTTTTACTTCACTTTTATAACATTTCAGACCCACCCTTTGTATTAAAATTCCACGGACGTCTTCGTCTAAATTAAAACGGAAACGTTCCGTCTCCCTTTCCCCCTCCCCCGGATTTTAATAACTCGCATATTCGGAGCCTTCGTTGCCTTCAAAAGAATCAATCGGGCGCCATTCTAATTCCGGCTTTATCAGTGTCTCCGGTCCACCGCCCGCCGTGAAAGGGGATGACACTGTTAAGATCCTATTGAACGTTCTTGGGATCCAATAAATCTTTCGGCAGAAACGTACAAAACGCATCCGTCGACGTTTTGTTCATCGCTCTATATCGGAACATTTTTGCTCGTATTTCTTTTGCCTTCGTGGGAAATTATTATCCTTTTTAGTATTGAAAATACTACTGGGCTCGCGTATACGGGCCCGTTCCACGAAAAAGTGAACAGAATTTCGGTGTCGGTCAAAGTCCAATAAGCTAAAAATAGATTGACGATAGTAGTGAAACAGAAATTACTGTATTTCGTACAAAACTAGTGGATAACAATTTGTAATGACGGGTTTTAAATTAATAAAAGTCAAAAAACAACATGTCTAAATCAAAGGTACCTGTCACCTGTCAAATTGACAGTTTTTACTCATTTCTAGTATGTTTTCGCTCAAATTTTGGTGTGTTGTTCTCATACGGAGTAAAAAAAAGTAACATGTCGAAATCATAGCTACCTGTCAAATTGACAGTTTTTTCTCATTTCTCGTATGATTTTGCTGAAATTTTAGTATGTTGATCTCATACGGAGTAGAAAAAAAGTAACATTTCGAAATCGCAGCTACCTGTCAAATTGACAGTTTTTACTCATTTCTCGTACGATTTCGATGAAATTTTAGTGTGTTGATCTCATACGGAGTAGAAAAAAAGTAACATTTCGAAATCGCAGCTACCTGTCAAATTGACAGTTTTTACTCATTTCTCGTATGATTTCGATGAAATTTTAGTGTGTTGATCTCATACGGAGTGGAAAAAAAGTAACATTTCGAAATCACAGCTACATGTCAAATTGACAGTTTTTACTCATTTCTCGTGGGATTTCGATGAAATTTTAGTATGTTGATCTCATATTGAGTAGAAAAAAAGTAACATTTCGAAATCACAGCTACATGTCAAATTGACAGTTATTGACAGTTTTTACTCATTTCTCGTGGGATTTCGATGAAATTTTAGTATGTTGATCTCATACGGAGTAGAAAAAAAGTAACATTTCGAAATCACAGCTACATGTCAAATTGACAGTTTTTACTCATTTCTCGTATAAGCTAAGTTAGGGTGTTATTCTTATTTCCAGTTCTATATTTTTGTACGTAACGTTAAGAGTGCTCTGATTCTTTAATTCTCAGGTAAGTTTATTACACACTTTTATAATTAATAATTTGAGCGAAAACATACTAGAAATGAGTAAAAACTGTCAATTTGACAGGTGACTGTTATGTCCTTTGTTTTTTTCGGTATGGTGGAAAGCCGCCATTACAAATTTAGCAGTTGTGTCGGTATTTTCAATTCGCCTACGATGTTTGCGTCCGATGCAAGATCTGTGAATTTTGTTCGGGGCACTATAACTTTTGGCGCCATCCTGTCGATCATTTACGACAGCGCTAAGCTTCCCTGTAAACAAGCTTATTTGCCTTGTGTTCGAAATAATACCCTTTCTATATTGTCAGGTGGACGTCTTTACGTGCCCGGACACCCAATACAGGGGCCGTTAAAAATAAAACTGCCTCCAATTTAAATTCATTATGGACTGCTCGAAGAGTGAGTGGATCGGCGGACGGCTGCTCGATATTTTTTTGATACTAACAAGGTGTACTTTACTACGTATAAATAAGCGGCGAATGGGTTGTTATCTTGACGAAATTCAAAACAAATGGATTAATGGGCTCCGAGAAAATTGCTCGCGTTTTATAGCCACACAAATAGATTGGCCGTTAAATATATTTGACTGCGACTTCTACAGCCTGAACTGCATTAAAATGTCAAGACTGGCAAATAGAAATTTAATCCGATTCAGTATAGTAGCGCGGCCAGCAGAATGTACGCAACAAATGGAATTAGTCATAAAAAGAACTTCAGTGCCGAGGTACACATATATATTTTTTGAAATCGGAATAAATGTTTTAGTAGGCAAAAAATAATCATAAAGGGATCACCCGTCCATGAACCGACTCCGCGCGTCATGACGATCGCTCTACCTAGGTCAAGTATGAAGAGGCACGGCGCTTCCCAACAGAAATTCCAAACTGCTGCTTGTTGTGCAGCCTCCATGAAAAATAGACTGATATTCAAACCTACTAAAATATTTATACTGAAAGCTTGCGCTGCTATATATGTATACAGGGTATCCCAACCAAAACTTGACCCCCCCCCAAAAAATTCGAAAACCGAACAATATTTGAGAACCGTCGAGAACCGTCAATTTTTGTTTTAAGGGGGAGCTTTTTTGACAGTCAAGCCAACCCGATATGTTCATCCCCCTAATCCCTAGCAACCCCAACTTTAAAATTTCAAATGGAACTGCCCCCCTTGTGGCGCATCATTTTAAAGCCCTTTTTATTGCGAATACAGTGATGTATCGGTTTTAGAATTCTGTTGAGATTTGACAGAATTATTGGCTAAAAACGGAAAGCTGACAATCCACTGTACGCCTAGTAATTTATACACAAATGCCCGCCACTATTAAGTTTTTTATCTACTACACACGACCAAATTACATAGTTTTTATTGACGTCTCGATCAATTTACAAAAAAGTAACAAATGAAAAAGCAGAAGCAAAACAAAAAAAAGTTCATATACGAATTCAAACCTTATTTTTTAAAATAAAAAAGTCTCTGTCACAAAAAAGTCCCCAGAATTCTAAAAACGATACATCACTGTATTCGCAATAAAAAGGGCTTTAAAATGATGCGCCACAGGGGGGGTAGTTCCATTTGAAATTTTAACGTTGGGGTTGCTAGGGATTAGGGGGATGAACCTATCGGGTTGGCTTGACTGTCAAAAAAGCTCACCCCAAAAACAAAAATCGACGGGTCTCGGCGAATTTTCAAATATTGTTCGGTTTTCGAATTTTTTGGGGGGGGGGGGTCAAGTTTTCGTTGGGATACCCTGTATAGGTAACAATTTCGCAATGTGTACGAAAAGTTTTTGGCCGGGTTTTGAATATTTGGTCACTTTTGCTGGCGATGGCTCTGCGTCTGACGTTTGAAGTTTACATCTCGCCAAGGCCTACTTATTGAAAAAATCGTACAATAATGGGCTACTTCAGTGCCGATTTCTGAGCTTTTAATGACGATTTTGAGACAATTCACTGCCGATTTCAAGAAAAAACTGATTACGGAGCTGCATCTAGAAGATATTCGTAAGGTCCATAAAAAAATGTAATTTAATAATCTTCTATTCTCTCATTCTTAGTGTCAAATTTTCATACTTCTTTGATTACTTTCTCAAAATTTTACTTGCAAGCCTATAAGGCAATATCCTACATGGTTTTTTCTTTGCCTCATAGTCATTACTTTTATACAAAACCAATTGAAATCTGGTGATGACAACTCTCCTAATAAAGGAACCATAGGTCAGTCCAACGAAACAGCTGGTCGAGTCCAAAATGGCGTCTAGAGGTCAAATATAGCTTGGTTGGTTTTAAATTTTTTTTTTTAATATTAAATGTGGATTATTTTTGTGTGTTTCTATTGTGTAATAAGTGCATATAAATAGCTGATATCGACAATGAGTTAGATTATTTTATAAATGTTCAAGATCAAAATCACAAAACAGGGACCCGCTATAAATAAAAACTAAATGTAGTAAAAAGGTAGTTCGACCCATTCGCACTGAGCGAATCAATATTCATGAATGGTGCAAATTTTCCTCCAGTATCAAATATGGACATCTGCCACCGTCAGATGTGTGGATTCAATGGTTTATAGAGAGGAAAGAAGTATTTAACGAAGAAATCTTATAAGCAGTGTATAAAACTATTTAGAAATAAAACAAAATGTGTAAAAATTAATTCATCTGTAATAAAATGTTTTGATGTAAGAAAATTTTAATCTGCTTTTCGTTATGAAATTTGCACTTTTTATAGCAATTATCCATTTATGCATTATTATAGAAAAAAATCGTATAGGCGTTTTTTTATATTTAAAGCTCAAAACACTTCAAATTTTGGTAAAAGTAACGTTATCTCGGCTTCCTCTACTCCCTCAATTAATAACACAACAAAAAAAGGCATTTTAAACAGTAATTTAATGAATTGTAAACATTGAGCATTAGCATTTCAAACAAATGCAAACATTTGTCCGCTGATGATGGTTAGACTGCCCTATAGACTAGAAAAATGGCGGCTTAGGTAGCAAACAACAATATTGTAACTGGCTGGCTAAAAGCAGTGATTATAGTATTGTTTAAGATTCCTTACCAATTGGCAATAACGACTGGCAAATAATTCCTGACGCCAGGGATTGGGAATTAACTAGAGGCGCGTACGAAAACTGTACAAAACAGTACAGCTTCCGTCCGTTAGATGGCGCCGGCAAAAGACCTTCGTCTGATCCTGAGAGTTTAGCATGAATTAATCTGTTTTTGCGGTTGTTCTGTAATAAATCGTCAGGATCGCATTGTGATCTACGCACAGATATAATGATCTCTGTGGTTCTCGGGCATAGGCAGCGCCGTTGGGGACATCTAGCGACCAATAGCGAAACTATGACGGTAGAAATTGAACTTCAGGCTATCGTCCGTAGAGGGCGGTATGTAACGAATCAAGAACTTTGCATTAGAGTAGCAACTAGCGGTGATTACTAGCATCACAGAATAGCTTACGGTGGCTATTCTGTGCTAGCATTCTAACATGGAGCTTACACGCTTGAATACACATAGCGGTCGGATATCGTCTCAATACTATAATCACTGTTAAAAGGCAATAAACTCCATAGTCAAGTGTGTTCGAATGCAGATGTACAAACAATATCGTACACATACGGAGTTTAAAATCGCGTCAACAGCATAAAAAAACCATCCCATTACACCGCGCGCCACCTACCTGCACCTCCCGGTACCCCTCCACATCGACCAGCACCCCGCCGTCGTCGGTCTGCAGGCCCCGCGTGACGGTCACCCTGCCGACGGAGCAGGGATCGACCCGGTCGGGCGCGCCCTCTGCCGCCCGGTGGACGAACTGGATGCGCCCCGCCTCGACGCAGATGTTCGGCGGCGGCGGGTGGCACTGCGGCGGCGGGCGCGCCGGGTGGCCGTTGGCGAGGGGCGGCGCCGCCGCCGCCGCCGGCGGCGGGGGCTTCTCGTAGCAGGGGATGGGCGCGGTGTCGAGCGCCGGGTGGACCTGGGGGAGGGCAGTTTCTGGTTACCGAGGTTGACCCACCGCAGGAGGCCAGAGGCGTAGCTATGGTAGGGCAAACCGGGGCAGTGCCCGGGGCCCCGGATCAACCAGGGGCCCCGCGGCGGCCGCGATATTAAGGAAATATAAATAATCCCACAAAATAATCCCACAAAAACCATTAGAACGAAATTAAGTATAGCAGGAAGGGAAACGTATATTTTTTAAATTAGATTTACATATTTATTATTTTTCTACTGCTACTCTTTCTAAATTTGGCCCAATTTGACAACAGTGACAACAATGTGGTGCTTCCCGAGTCCCTGCACCCCGCCAGCGCGGTGATGCGTCGGTATCCGTCGTCAGCTATATACAGTGTCCTCCAAAAAGTTCGAATCATAGTAGAGAAATTTTTAATTGTTTTAATTTGAAATTTAATTTTTGGAATTACCTTTTGCTTGAAATGAGATGAAAAACTACTCACTCAAACGTAGTCATGTGACTTTCGTTATTTGTCAAAAATGACATTTATAAAAATATATCGCCAAAAATGGGTTTATTTGTTAAAATATCAAAAAGTTTTACTTGAAAAAGTTGTTTCTTTTTCAAATTTACGTAAGTGTACCAAATTTGAACCGCTCTAATAAAAGATTTAGTTTTTTTTGCCAATTTTTAATATTTATGAAATTTGTGAAAATTTTAAAAACTTGTAACTTGTATCATTAGCTTTATCATTCTATTAATTTTTTATTACTATTTACCAATAAGAATAAGTGTTTTTCAAAAGAAAATGATATCAACGCTTTAAAATTCTGTTATGTTTGTGATTGTGAGGTTTTTAAAATTATTTAGATTTTACTAAAATTCTACTAGTCGAGATATGTTCATTTTTTTCCGGATGTCGTGCATTAAAAATTTCAGCAACTTGTCGATAGGTCATATTTTCTACACACATGAAAACAATTTAAATTTTGTCTTGTATAGTCAACATTTTTTACCTTTCTCCGTTTCAAGAGTATTAAACTGTCAAATAAAAACAATTGCTTCAATTCTCTCCATGGCCTACTCATGAATATCGATTAATGTGAAATTAAACTGAAAGTTAATAATTATTTGTTCCATAAAACTCAAGAATTTTGCTTAGATACGTAAAATAGTTTGATGTTATTTTAATTTATTATTATTTTGGCGTCAATTTAGAACGTAATGTAACTAAATTTATACCCTAAATGCTAAATGAAAAATACCTATTCTTATTGGTAATTAGTAATAAAAAATTAATAGAATGATAAAGCTAATGATATAAAATAGTTGTTACGAAGTTACAATTTTTTTAAATTTTCACAAATTTCATAAATATTAAAAATTTACAAAAAACAAAAACTTTTACTAAAGCGTTCAAATTTGGTACACTTATGTAGGTTTGAAAAAGAAACAACTTTTTCAAGTAAATCTTTTTGACATTTTAACAAATAAACTAAAGTCGCATGACTACGTTTGAGTGAGTCATTTTTCATTTTATTTCAAGCAAAAGGTAACCCCAAAATTAAATTTCAAAACAAAACAATAATTAAAAAATTTCCCCCCTATGGTGCGAACATTTTGGAGGACACTGTATATATAATTAGTTGAGGTATAGGGGGGCGCCAAAAAATTTTTGCCCCGGGGCCCCATGACTTCTAGCTACGCCACTGCAGGAGGCCTGTTAGCCGGCACTAAATTCTGTAAGGTTTTCTAACGATTCGTTTTATTTTATTTGTGTCATATCGGAGCTAGAACCTGAAATCGACTCCTGCAGGGGTACCGGCGGGACAGCGATTGACAGAGGATTGAAAGAGGTTCTTAAGTGGGATTGAGTAAGGTGGTCAATTTTAAGCCAAATTGCATATTTGGAAACTGAAGTTATGGCGTCTTTAGTTCTTTTCAGATTTTTTTCCTTTGTTTTTCCTTTTTTTATAATAGAGCCATCGAGTTTCGCTCGCCCTGTACATACAAAAGGGACTCTACAGTCTACCCCAGGTAGGTACATCAAGGTGCTCAATTGAAAAGAACCGAAATACTTTTATCTAACACATTCAGAACTTTTGGAGAAATGTCTGGCAGAATACATTTTTAATTGCCTTTATTATTAATAAAGAAACGAAAAAAAATTGAAGCTTTTAGGGTTGACTGACGTATTAATAAAGAGTGCTTACGGCTGTTATGTTTGAGAGTTCTCTGGCTCGCCATGCGCTTCCCGGAGACAAAATACAATGCAAAATACATTGTTGACCATAGGCGCCATCTACTTTCCAGGACATGAAAGTATAGCCGTGAGAAGTCTTATTAATACGTCAGTCAACGCTTTCAGTATTTGTATCAATTATTGATATATATTTTTTAGATAAATTTGACTATATGCGCAGAATAAATAGCTTGCATGTGCTATATGGCGGGACTAGACCGTTCTACGGGAGAAGTGACAGGAGGTCGTTTTATATCTTATTGAAATATTATTAAATAATAGAAAAAGTTTCAGCCTTTAGAATTTTCAACATTCACCTCTTTTTCTAAAATAATTTGCAGGCCGCTGTCAATCACAGATGGTATACAGGGTGAGTTTTTTTTATGGTCCAATTTAATGCGCATTGTGAATTTTTGAAAAAAATTATGGTTTACTATTTACTAGATATTAAAAAAAAAATTTTTTGAGGATTTACTCAATTCATCTGGCTTCGTTGTTTCTGATTTTAGATAAAAAGTGCAAATACCAAAGTTGGAGGTAATTGTGTCCCCAATGCGGTTATCTTGTCATACTTTCCGTGACAGCTGCCATTTTCGAGATATGACACAAACTTGTGTTTTTTTTTAATGGAAACCATAGTTATTTCCCTTATTTTTCTGAATAACCATATCGAGTATTATATCATTGGAAAGCTCTAAAAATGACTGATTTTTTTAGACCATAATAAGCGCATTGGGGACACATTTCCCTCCAACTTTGGTATTTACACTTTTTATCTAAAATGAGAAACAATCAAGATAGATGGATCGAATAAATCGCTAAAATTTCGTTTTTTCAAATTATTTAGTAAGCCATGACTTTTTTCAAAAATCCACAAGGCGCGTTAAATTGGGCCCATAAAACTGCTATTTCTTCCCCACTTTAACCTTTCTTCTATTTCCGCTAGTTTCCCAGATCCCCATACTAATAAAAAAACACACCCTGTATGAACAGGTTTCTCTTACTTCTCGTCGAGATAGACACAATGTAGCTGTCTAGAGCTCCGTTTCATCAAGACATATTTATTGATCAGTTTAGGATTAGTTCTTTAAAGTCCCGTAACTTTTTTCATTTTCTAAAAAACCTTAAGGCATTTTTTATGTGTAATTTTTCGTTTTCATTTTAGAGTCACTTATAACAAAAAAAATAATGGAAAGTTTTAATTAAAATATCTTATAACTTAAAACGGTAAGCTACAGAAAACACCGATCTCCACGAATGAATTCTAAGCAAAAATGGCGCCAAAACTGTTTTCAAAGAAATTAAAAATAAATAGTAAATTTGGAATGAACTTAATTACGAGAGCGAAAAAGGATTTTGTGGAAATTTGACAGGTTGGTTTTGGAGTTACTAGGCAAATTTTTTACTTTCATTTTTACGCAGTTTCATTTTTCAAAAAGTGCGCTGCATGGTCAGAATATTTTTAAATTGTGTAGATGGCGAAAACTATTTAATGAATAGTTTGAGACATTTTACTAGTCCTATTGTCGTAGCAAACTATTAAAAATTAGTTTTATGTTCTTCTCAAAAAGAAATTCATCTTGTGTATTCCTCATAATTATTAGAACAACTTTTTATGATCTCAATTTAAATCTTAAATTTATTAATATCGCCTCGATTTTTAATGGGGATATGTGATCCTCTTCGTAACATGAGGCTAATAATTGCTACTATATACTTTCACAACCACGTCATTAGGTAGGTTACCTGATGCGACGGTCTGAACGGCCTGTCCGAGGAATCCAAAGAGGCAGTATCCGATGAGGCTGAACTTAAACCAGGCTTCGTTGAGGAGGTCCTGGAACCGTTGGACCTGAAACAAACGACTTTTATTTAGAAACATGCAATTTCTAAGCCATTTGAAGTTTTAAGGTAAAAAATTTAAAACTTGGCCACTTAGCCAGTCGGGATTTTTAAGTAGGGCCCAAGTAATGACCATCTTGTATACATACAGACTGTAAAAAGAAAGAAGCAACTCGTTAATTGACAACGCCTATACTTTGGGCTTTTCTTTATGCTTTTTACCGAGCATCCTCGGCAGTTATGACCCGGAGGTCTCGCACCGGCCATTCGAGAACCTTAATAAATAATATATGAAGGTTAATTGAACCGGTACGGCACAGCTGAAAGATGATATTGAATTATTCATGCTCCGCTTGCATGCGGTAGCTTTTATGGAGGGTAAGGTTATGATCTATCTTTAGACCTATGCAGGCTCTTATTCATCTTGAATATAAAAGATAGTGAATAAAAATAACAAGTGAATACTAATGAAAAACGATAGGTTCTTTAAAAAAAAACTAGGCGTTAATTTTATTTTTCTAATTTTGGAGTTAACAAGTGTTTTAGGGCACATTTTGCCGATTTCAAGGCAAACGGTTGATTTTATCGCTAGGAAACAAGAGCCCCCTTTCGTTGTAAAATAAAAAGATGCACTAAAATGATGAACCTGAGTGACCAAAAAGATATCCTCAAAAAAGTTATGAGTATAAAACCCCTTCGCCTCTGGTCTATGGGAATAATTTTTAAATAAGTTTACACAAAATTGTTGCACTTCACTTACTAAAGAACTATGCACCAAGTTTCATTTCAATTGTACAAGTTCTGTAGAAGTTATTGCCAAAAATATGTTCTTTAAACTGTACTTTTATCACCCTGTAACTTTCTTATTATGCATTTTAGGACCCATGTTTATAGGAAACTTTTTGTTTAAAATGACATTTTCTATCTGTCATATTACGTTGGCACCATAATTTAGAAATACCCTGTATAATAAATATGTCATCTACATAATATTATGTCCACCAAACATTACGTTGGTAAACATATCTAGTCAACTCATTTTGTTCAAAATTTTCCATGAATAATTTGCTTTATGAATGGCGATTAGCCATTCCAAATTCTTGCCGGTAAAATTCATTTCCTAGTTGAAAATATATGTGGTTTAAACACATAGTGTAGTTAGTTCTAATATTGCATCTATACTCAAATTTGCCCTTTCTACTAAAGTCTGATCGTTTTCTATAACTTTCTGCGTAGAATATTCAATGATTTGTCAACAGGTACATTATTTGTAAAAAGACTATAACCACATCAAAGCGAACTAAGATATAATGATTCGGAAATTGGTATTAATCTATTTTTTTTTTCTAAAAATGATTACTGTTTCTGATAAAGTTATTGTTGAAAGTTTCGTTCTTTTAATGTTATAGGCATTTATGAATTTTCATGCCAACTTGAGAAAGTTGTCTTTCAATAAGTTTGATTCATGTTTCTGTTGCGAAAAACCGAATTAAAAATTGAATAAATCCTTTTTTTGTTCATCTCATAACCGCGAGAAGCAATGGTAACCGATAGTGAGAATTTTGACATATTGATGAATGGGGCTGTAACGGTATCTATGTTTCAAAAAAGTCATTTAAAACTGTCACTAAATACCTTCAGACCTTAATCGAACTGTGGTTTTGTGCGGGAGACAACGTCTCTATCAACCACGTCACATAACTCCTCAATAAACTGGTACCCCCTTATTATGGACGTAGATAACATTCAAATCAAACACGCTTCCTGCTATGTCACTGGCGGCTCCGTTATAAGCATGTAAATAACCCGAGAACAATAACTAATATCTGGCGAAGCGCTCTATGTCATTAAACCCGTGATGTGTGTGTTTTATGTAATGGCGGAATGGCAAATATGGCGGAGCGTGGGTGGCTGGGCAGATATGTAGGAAAGGCAGGGCACTCTCTGTAGATGCCGCGTACCCAGGTCGACCTGCATTCCCGATCGGGAATTGCCAGGGATTGATAAATGTTGAAAAGTGTCGGCTTAGAACTGAAGGGAGGAATTTTTTGAGAAAGTTTATGTAACTCCGGTAGGTCTCTCCAAAACTCGCTTTATTTCGATATTTTGTGAAGTAAGGAAAACCACGACTACCTTCACAGTAAAATATAGGATAAAAACATCCGCAATTATTTATTAAAAAACATATTTTCTTGAAATCGGCAGTGAATTGTCTCAAAATAGTCATTAAAAGCTCAGAAATCAGCACTGAAGTAGCTCATTATTGTACGATTTTTTCAATAAGTAGGCCTTGGCGAGATGTAAACATCAAACGTCAGACGCGGAGCCATGGCCCGTCAAAAGTGACCAAATATTCAAAACCCGGCCAATAAAGGCCCATTTAACTTTTCGTACACACATTGCGAAATTGTTACTAATAAATAGCAGAGCAATCTTTAAGTATAAATATTTTAGTAGGTTTGAATATCAATCTATTTTTCATAGAGGCTGCACAATAGGCAGCAGTTTGGAGTTTCTGTTGGGGACCGCCGTGCCTCCTCATACTTAATCTAGGTAAAGCGATCGTCAAAGTCAAGCAATGCAGCGCGCAGTCGGTTCATGGACGGGTGATCTCTTATGATTATTTATTTGCCTCGGCCAGAGGCCTCGGCAACTAAATTCCACATGAGTCATAAAAAGTTGAACTTCGGTGCCTTGGTACATAAATAAATATTATTCCATTGGGGATTGATGCTAACTCAAAGAAAAACTAAGAGGGAAGACGGGCATCTACAAATGGATAATATAGAGGGTTTAAAGGGACATTTAATAATAATAAAAATATTTTTAAAAACAAGCTTTTATTTAAATGCTCTGAAAAGAAGAAAATAAACTTTATAATAAATCAAACCAAGGCAAACCCGTAATTTTGTTACATTATACAACTGTATATGATATAAAAGCTTGCCGCGAGATTTTCGTGTGTAAATTTCTTTTATAGAAAAATACATTTTCTACTTAAAATTACTTTCAAGATATACGTATATATTCTCGCTTTTATATCATATACAGTTGTATAATGTAACAAAATTATGGGTTTGCCTTGGTTTGATTTATTATAAAGTTTATTTTCTTCTTTTCAGAGCATTTACATAAAAGCTTGTTTTTAAAAATACTTTTTTATTAATAATTTTATTTTCAACTTTTTAGTTCTACTCTTCAAGCCCTTTCATTTGATACCCATATTAAGGGGGTTGACAAAAAATACATTATCCGCCATCTTGTGGCGACGGCCATTTTGAAAGTAGGTATTACAATATTGAGTATTGTATATTGTATCGTCACCGAAACTAAAGGTGTATGCAAAATTTCAGCTCAATCGGATGTAAGGAAGTAGATTTGACCTAAACACTACCATGCATTGCAAGTTAAATAAAAGCTTGTAAAAAATACATAAATATCGACAGTAAACATAATAAAAATGAATGATTGTATGTGCACTAAAATTCAGTTAAATTAAACACGTGTTTAAAAAAAATAAAAAAAAGTATCAATTTTTTAAAATTTGGAGAAATAATGCTATATTTTTAGAAAAAAAAAACATTTTCATATTTGGTAAATAAAAAATGATGTTATTGCTTTTGAGTACCTACGCAATTTGTCATTATTTTAATAAAAATATTTTTTTAAAAAATCCATACTGACCTATATGGATGACACTGAATATATCATTCCATTTCAGATGCGGAACATTTTTAAATGACACAATTTATAGGAAACTTTTGACCTTCTACGTGTCTCTGAGGGGTTGCTTGATTTTGGAAGATAGTGCATAATATACATATAAGGTATTATAGCAACCGAAAAAATTTCGAGTCCTGATTGTTATACTTCCCGTTCCTCAACTATCAACACTGATTTATCGAATTACAAGCAAAGTGCATGAGGCACACGCTCCCGCTCCCCATAAATCAAGCACGGGCTACAAAGTAACTCCAAAATGGCGGGTCGGTTAACTCGGCCCGTTACAATCGACCACACAGCGCCCCGAGCAGTTTTCCCTAGTTTAACGTCCACTCGTAAATCCGCATTATGCGCGGTATTGTTTTGTCTAATAAATTGTCACAGTGCACGGTCGAATTCGCCACGTAGCCCCAATCGTTCCGCCATTTCCATTTCCACGTTCGACTGTGCGATATTGTGTTTCGTGCAATTGAATCAACCTCGCGGATTGCGAACGACCGCAAAACTGCCCGTGTGGTCGGCTGGCACGTATATGCTTAAATTGTTTCATGTTGCTTTCTGCGAAAGGAGAGAATATAATAAAGAGCAGATATGCAATCCTACGCACAAATCAACGTTTCAGCATTTCGAGAATATGTTTTGTTCGAAGAAGATGTGAATTATTTATTAACATAACAATCAAAACACTAAATACTTTCCTTTGTGCAATCACACCGAAATGTCTAAAAAGTGCACATAAATGAAAGGGCGTCACAGCTGCCGTTTGACACTACACCGGTCGTAAATCAGCGTCACCTCGCACGCTTCGCATTTACGAGGGCGACTAAACGAAATCGCCGTCAAGCTAGTTATACGGGGGCAGGTTCATATTGACTTTCCATTATTTACCAAAGTCTACAAATGTTAGTATACCTATTTGTAAACTTTGTTACAACATTATTTGTGTAGGTAAGTGTACCATTAGTTTTTGGTAGGTACAGTTAAATTAAAATACAAGGTATCTATTACCAGAATCTACATAATAAGTAGGTATATCTGTAGACTTTAGTTGGAACATGAATAAATATGCAATTTTTTATGTTGTACGTTCATTAATAATAAACTTAACAAAACATAGAGCAGACAAAAACATATATAACAAATACATATTTAACGACAAAGAGTTAAACTAATCATATCTACTTTTTCATTCTGTAGTAAATATTTTGATATTTAAATTGACATAAACAATACAGAACAAGATAATATTACGCTTACGTACCTACACAAGCATTCGTTTTACCATAAGCTTCTGGCAATAATCTTAATGGGACAGCCCGGGGGCAGCAGTTTTTACTAAACGTTTTCCGGACGAAGTGAATGACTGACCATCAAAATGTGCCTTGCAAATTCTTATAGGTTTATATGCCTCTTCAGGTGGATTAATTGCAAATTTATGTTCTCCGATGAACCCTAAGGCATTATTCCATTTCTGGCACCTTCAAATTTTCAATATTTTAATATTATATCCATGTTATTCTTCAATTAATACCTAAGAATTCAAATGTCACATAAAATGTCTTAATTTTTGTAGGTAGGTACCTCAAACTCAATCTTACCTTTCAGGGTCTTTAGGAAATGAAAAAAAGGTAATATAGTCTTTTGAACTGGTTTTACAGCCATCCGCACTGCAGTAAAAAGCGTTACTAGGCATCACTACAACACAGTCACGGTCGGTCGGTAATATTTTGCGGTAATATTTTGCGCGCACCCGGTAGAATGCGAACGAACCGCTCTCAGCTACACTGTGTACAGCTTATTTTCTTATATTATAAGATATCGATCGGCTCGATGAGGAGGGGACCGGGAGAGGGCAAGAGGGAAACGTTTGTTTACACAAGGCACAAGGCCGAGTGCCCGGACTTATTAGTTATCTCTGGACGCTGGTAGCGGCGTTGCCGGTTTGTGCGGCAGGTGTCTGCAACAACAAAAGGAAATCGTTCCAAATAATAAACTGCATAGCATCCTGCATTTCGTTAAAAATATTATCACAGAATTCTCTAATTGTAGTGTTCTATAAACTGTTAAATTTATCAACATAAAATCTTAATCACCCTGCGTGACGTGACATGGATGGGAAAACTTGGTTAGTTAGAAATTCATTTCTGTTTGTCTCTTGCAACGAAATTATAATTGCTGTATTGCATTATTTAGGTTTTTAATTTGAAATAAGTATCTGTAAGTGTTGGTCCTGAAATAGCGTTGAATCGATATGATTTATTTTATAAAGCATGACCTTTATTAAAGATTGCCCCCCCGCTGCGAAACTGCGAAAGTCAGGAATTCGTGAAAAATACGCGTTGATTAATTTTCCCGCGGCATACCGACCTTTTAGAAAGTAACAGATGATGGTGCCTCGCTTCTTTTTCTCAAGAATTTTTTCATTACGGGCGGTTTATCTTCTGTAATAAAACGCGTCACGAGCTGTAAATTATCGAAGAAACAAAGGAAGTTAAAATTAATTAAGATAGTAACACGCCGCTACAACGTAATTTATTGCGATACAGTGTGATCCCGAAGATTGTAGATTCCCGTATACTTTCTAAAGTAAGGGCAGAATGTAAAGGCGAAGTCGGCAATAAATCATCAAAGAGAGAGCGCTATATCTATCGCTTTACTTGCACTCGCACAATTACACTCATGTCTCCTCCTCCAATTTGTATTCGACGTACGTCTTAAAGTTTGCTATAAGCATCTTTTATGAAAGGAAGAGAGATAGAAAACCTAGTACCTGTCTTGTATTACTAGTTGATTGTTTAAGGCAGGCAGGGTCGGCCTAGAATAAATTATTGCTTTACTACCTGATGTGAACGGACGGATTAAAAATTTGTACTTAGGTACCTGTTGTAATTTCATTTGTAATTTTTGAAGATTATATCCGTAATTTAGACTGGCAATTAAAAGATAATGATCCTGAAATTCAAAGTAGGTCTTAGGAATTTAAATAATTATTGTAATGGTTAGGCAAAAAAAGTATATATTTATATTTTTAGTTACAAATTAAATATCAACATAAAATAAACTTTACATAGTCAGAAGTCAGTATATACATAATAAATAAATAATAATAATATTCATTTAATTCGTTATGAATTTTAGTCAGAATATAAAATACTATCATCCGAATATGAATCGTCATTTAAATTAATAATAATTGGTTCTATGTCAACGTCCAATATCTTTTCTTTTTCAGATACAATTTTCTTATTAAAAAAAGTTATGCATTGGTCCCATATCAATTCTATTGCATTAAATATACAATGATATGGGGGAAGCCTCAACACTTGATGTCCCATTTTTTAATTATATTGTCAGACGCATAAGGCAACTTGGATTTATAATTTTTAACGATCTGGGCCAACTGACATTTAAGGGAATTTTCAGGAAAATATTTTTTTTATTTCGAAGCCAGTTAATTATTTCTTCTTTTTTTGTGGCTGTATTGGGCACATTTTCACACAGCCTGGAATGGTATTTCGCATTGTCCATTATAATTAAAGAAGGGTTTCCGAGTTTCGGCAATAGTTTCTCCTCCAACCATTTTTCAAACATTTCGGCGTTCATATTATCGTGGTAGTCTGCACTTTTATTTTTAGTTGAAAATATAAGCTCAGCGCCATCAATAAATCCGTCCTTATTACCGGCATGAACAATTATAAACCTTTTGTCATCATTCGCTTTTTTGTTGTACAAACATTTTGGATTTTTGTCTTGCCAAGTTCTCATATTCGCCCCGTGTTGAAAAATCCAGGTCTCGTCTAAAAACACTACGTCTAGAGGGCAGCTTGAAAATAAATTGGATGTAGGTATATTGTCGTAGAAATTGAACTCTTTTTGATGCCATATCTGGCTTTCCCATTAAGTATTGTCTTCCATCGTTTATTTTGTACCTAAATTCAAGATTCCTTAAAATTACACTTAACGTTGATTTGCTGCAGCTCAAAATTCCCTTTTCTTCCAGTCCTTCGCATATTCTTTCCCTAGTTAAGTGTTGCTTGTTAGTTGTCATGTCATAAATCAAACTTCTTATTTCTCCTTTATCCGATTCTGTCAAATCTTTAGTTTTCGGGGCTGCTTTACTTTTAGTGTGTACCATTTTAATATGTTTAATGCCTTCTTGCCTAATTCGTGAAATGGCCCTTGTACTAATCTGTAACGCCTCCGATGCACATTGAAGTACCGATGAATTTTCATGCGTGTTCTCTTTTTTTCTTGGAAATATTTCACCACATTTAATATTAATTTTCTACTTTGGGCACTGAATACTTCACGCTGCATTGTTATTACAGGAAGTCTATCACCAAAATAAACCAAATATTTAATTACCGCCCTATTTAAAGGCGTTCTCCCATTTGAATATATTATCTTTATTAACATAATGTATCAGACAAGGACAGAGCAATAAAAAGTTGGTCTTGCGGTTCTTTAAGCCGAACCCCTCGTTCCAAAACATAAGGGAGAGCAGGTAGGAAAATCATAGCCCATCTCTCTCGATTTTATGGCCGACTTCGCCTTTACATTCTGCCCTTACTATAGATACCGGTATAACCAAACCAAGTAGCGTTCTGAGAATGCCGGGTACGCCGAGAACTGATCGCACATAATTTATCGCGCGGCATTAGCGGCTGCAACACCCCGTATTACCACATTATTCGTTCGTTGGTTTTATTTGCCGGAGATACGAGTCGCGCACAGTAGGCCATATTTATTTGACGGCGAATCGGATTTAAAATTTCAATAATTCGCGCCTATTTCCACACAGCACACACCCGGTACGGTTTATGAGACACCTGCTATGCGTAAGTTTGTTGGTGCGGCGAAAATGAAATAATGGGGAAATAGTTACTTAGGTATTTGGCATTTGCACGGCTTGCAACCTGTTGTAGGTATTCATTTTATTAATTAGATACTTTCCAATGTCAAAGTCCTGCCAAAAAATTTATTCGCCCTAGGTATATACGTTGTGCTTTTCAAATTTTCAATTTTCTCGAGAATTTTCTTCAGTTCCCGATTTTCCAAAGGCATATACCGAAATTAAATTGAATAGCAAATTTCCTCGTTTCCAAGAAGTGATCCGCCGCTGCCACCGGCGTTTTATTGTATAAAACTTGAACTTGGGTGGCTGAATATCGCTGAAAATTCTATCAAGAGGCGAATACATATTCATCGCGAGCTCCGTGAGTCATTATTCAAACTCATTCACCAATTTGCATAACAAATACATTGCGGATACGACCCCGAGTGACTTGCACGATATCCGACGATGGCTGGGGGAGGAGGATTTGCGAATGTAGCCCCCAGGTGCCTTTTTGGCATTTGGGGCGGTGAGGAAAAATATCGCATGAAGAACTAAACAAAGGAATGGTATGCAGTGCCGGCTTAGCTAAATTTCGGGCCCTGGGGGCTATAGATTTAGGACTTCTTTTAATAGACCGCCTTCGGACCTTCGGACACATTTTTTCAACTGAAACCAAATTTGAGTTTATCTTTTTAATACAAAATAGAAAATAAAAACATAAATGTGCATGCAGATTATTTTGTCAAAACTGATCAAATAAATTGCATTGTTTTTATTTTCGCAGTATTTTATGTTTTTATTTTATTTCGTATAGTATTTTATGTTTTTATTTTCGCAGTATTTTTATTGACATCATTTTTGATTTCTAATAATATTGCATAATTTTGGATAAAAATACAAAACTATTCAATTTCGCAATATTTCCCCAAAATTTTTGATGTGTCATCCCATTGTATCTGACAAAATGGACATTTTATTCGTGGTATTGCTCCATAATTGCTTTATCTGTGTACTTTACTAGTTGTCTTTCATTCACTGGAATTACTACGGTTTTCTAGGGGTTTCAGTAGTACGTATTTGGGCAAATGCTATCCTAGTTCCATCGGGTAAAGTCGGTCGTAGGCTCAAATAGCAATGAAGCCTAAATAATATTTATTGTCACCACATAGTTAAAAGATATTCTTTTAAATATGCTTCTGGGGTACTTCTATAGTAAAATTGAGCAACTCTTACGCTTGGTGTAAACAAGAGCACGTGAGTTGAAATATTCGCCAGGGCCGCACTGAGGCAAGACCTTTATTTAATTTTAGTTTTACAATGGTTTACATCAAAATATTTGGGAAAATAATTATTGGCTTAATTAAAATGGTTCAAAACATCGATAAAATTATTTGTGGCAGTGTCTAATAGCTGAAAACAACAAGGTAAAACCGCGTAACTACACTTTTGCGATTGAGTACGTCCCTGTTGCCGACTCGGATGAAACTTTATAGCCTACCGACCAATCGCGTATTGTCATTGAACACGTGGTTTTATTTATGCCAGGCGTACGGATTGCTCGATTTTAGTATAGTTTTGAGTATTGTGAGTTGCATGTTACAAAGTTAGTTGATAGTTACAAACTTAATTTCATCTTTTAAATTATATGAAGTGCTTAAATCAACAACCAATATACCTATGCATTTTTTCATATCTGCGTGGAAAAATAATATTAACCTATTAGCCTTGTTTATGGAATCCCTAGTTAGCCAATGTGTGACAGAATCATAAGGATACGAGAGTAATATTGAATACAAGCCACAGATGGCGCCAAAAATTAAAGTGGCCCAGTCAATGTCTACTAATTTTCTACTATTAAAATCTACCAAAAAAACAGCTGGCCAACTTTATTTTTTGTAAAATCTGTCCCCTGTATCTACTTTATTTCTGTCATGTCCTTATGTCAGTGTCAGACATTGGCTTACTAGAGTATCCATAAACAAGGCTATTAGCATTGATTAATGTATTCAATGCTATTAGTGAGAGAATTCAACGCCTGCCAATATGAACCAATGAAATGACATAAGTTTTGAAATGGTAACCAATTAGGTGATGATTTCAACGATAATACCACTAATGGTATTTTCGTAAGTAACATCATAAGGGCATCTAATTTTTCCGAAAAAAATTGAAAAAACACGTTGCTAAGAAATATTTTAACAAGAAGCATGAGTGCTGGTGGCAACAAAAATCCGAGTCGAAGACGAGGATTTATGCACCTGCACGAATGCACTTTGTTAAAAAAATATTACTTAGCATTGCGTTTTTTTTGGATTTTTTTCAAAGGAAAAATTAGATGCCCGAATGGTACTTGACAAGACTATTTCATGAGTAACAGATTATTCTGCATACACATAGCTTACAAAACATACCACCGATTATACAACAGCTGTCAAGTTTTGCCGCGGGTAAACTCGAAAAAACTGCTGTTTTTCCATCTAGATCTAGAAGCCATTTGTAATTAAAATTGCGCGTTGTGATTGGTGGAAACTAAGACGAGGGAAATAGTCGCTGCAATCCTACTCTCTCAGTTACGTCCTAGTTACGCTAAACCAATATTGATGTGGCAGTTAAAACTGATAACCCGATAACTTCTTCACTTTACCAAATTTAATATAGGACTAGAAGATATGATTATATAGATATTCCTGTGGTCAGAAGTTTGTTACGCCCATGGAATATATACCAAATTATTTTGCTCCACAAAATTGATGTGACTTTTAAACATTTTTTTTTATATAAAAAGTTACATTATTGTGCTAACGTTCCCAATTCAGGAACTCTACGCTTCATGATGTGTTGTGACCACATACCTGTATAGTATATTAACAGTGACATTGATACAAGGGAGATTTTAAATTATTAGAAAAGCAGATAATGGTTTGTCTACTTTGATCGGCATTCGCGTTGTTGCACCTTTAATCTGTGCCTTTGTCTGTTTGGTGCACAAAGTGTAAAAGTCCCAGAGAATTACCGAAAAATAACGAAATAATGTCCTTAAGTGTGCATTGTGCGTGAATATCGGAACCCTTCCACTGCATTATAATATTTATCAAGGATCTCTTTAGTGTCCAGCCATTCGTCACCCCATACTTTATCTTGCACCATTGTGCACGGTTAGTTAGTCCCCAAGTGTGGCTATCTACCCAACCTCAAGAGATATCTTCCGATATACCTGCCTCGAGCCATAACGAAGATCAGGACCTCGCAGTTATATTTCATGCTCATATATTTTATTTTAATCGCAATAATAATTTTTCCCCGTTCCTTTCAGGCTCCCAGCAACTAGGTAGTGTAATTATAGATGCTAATATTCGACGTTAATCTAACAAAGTAAAGGAAGTGTTTTGTATGCCTCGTATACAACTCCCGAGACGCTAGTGCGCATTATATGAATTTATTATTGCAAAATGTGTGAGGGTATGATGCCATGAATAAATATTAATCATATTGATTTCCTTACATGTGTTTCTTTACAACAAAACAAGTGCCTATTTTGGATATTCTCTATTGCTTCATAAGCCTTTCACCAATGAGGCGATGAAGGAATAGGCAGGTAAGAGATACTGTGAAATCTTGCCGTGGTTAAAAGTGAAGTCCATAAACAAATCGCAACTGACGCCATTTTGGCTTCAATCATATGTATTAGGTAGGTCATTTTGGCTCCAAAGTCAAATCAATTGCGATCAATGACATCAGAACCTTATGGACAGGTCTGTTTTAAGAAACGCCCAGAACTAATCACAGTCTAGATATTTTGGGGTGGTACCATTACCTATAGCAACCTATACCGCGCAAGAGAGCCGTCCGACCGGGGGAATAATTTGTCGGACATTTTTAACCCTAAATGAGGCGGGAAATTTGAAATAATTTATACGGGTGGGTTCCATAAATAATGTAATGTCTTGGTTGCAGTGATGTAATGTATCGAGACACATGATCTAGATACTGTATCTAGATACTTTTTGTACCTAGATACATATCTAGATACATACAAAAATAAGGATCTGCTTTAGTATCCAGATCCTTTTGAAAGTATCTAGATACTTAGATACTAGGTACATTTTTTAGCCACGATGCCAAGACGTGCGAAGTGCCTATATTTAATTTTTAAACAGTTCCTATGGGCAAAAATTAATTTTAAGTTTATTGTAATTCAAACAGGATTACATGCTTTGTGCAATCGATGAGGCAAAAAATATAACACAGTTTTACCATCATCTGCGGCAGTCGAGCGCCTCTTTAGCACAGGAGGACAAATTTTAACGCCAAGGCGTAACAGGCTCAGCGATGAAAACTTCGAAATGTTGCTAATGTTAAAAAAAAATAAACAATACAAATAATAAAATGGGGTGTGATTTAGTAATTTTTTTAAAATACCGTACATAAAACACATACTCAACTCAGTGCTGACTTTGGAGTGACTACGTACACGGTAAACTACTAACCCACAACTTGTTTCAATGGTTGACAATCTAAACTTCACATTCGTCTAAACAGTTCTACTTTACCTACACACACTTGTTTCATAAATATCTAAGTAGGTAAGTATATTGATTGATTTATGAGGTCTGAAATTTTCTTAATTATAACTGATAGTATCTGAATGTATCTGGAAGTATCTAGATACTTTTTTAACGTATCTGTATCTGTACCCAGATACTTTGGAAAAAATGTATCGGTATCAGTATCTATAGTTACATCTGCCAGACAGTATCTGTATCTGTATCTAGATACCGAAAAAAATGTATCTGTTACATCACTGCTTGGTTGTCGTTTTGTGTGAAATTATTTTAGTTCAAAGTACAACACAGGTTCAAGATTTTTTTTTATTTTTGGTTTTGTAGGTTGAGAAATTATACAACTTAATCAAAACAAAATATTTAAATCATTACAAAGAGAACTAATTTAATTATTATTGTACATTATACCTTATACAATAGCTACTACATTATAAATAATTACTTATAAAAAAATATGAAAATATTATTTATTTTCATACAATATTACTTGAGATAATTATTTCTTTGAATACTTTTAGTATAATAATAACCTATTTTCCAGAAACATAAAAATACAAGCAAAAGAAAACTTGGTAACTTCAAGTTCTACCATTTTAATCTTTGCTTTAAAAATGCAAGTGAAGTGATTTCTAATTACGCTCTTCTTTGATAATCTTCAATAATTTTGCTGGCGGTAATCTGCAGTTAACAGGTTTACTTGCTGCTGCCTGCTGCTGTGTGCATTTTTTTCGGTTAATTCTATTTATTTGCTCTTCGTCGTATCGAGAATTACAATGTCTCCATTTTCTTCATCTCCAAGAGTTACCTACTTCTTGAACCGGAATGAATTTCTTTGGTGGTCTTACCAATTTTGACGCCACTGCTTCTTCGGTTAGGTTTCTAGATGGTAGAGCGCCACTTTTCTCGTTCTTTCGCGTTGTATTAAAAAATCATAGAGTAGAGAATATTAATTGTTGATGACACCTATAGAGTACTAAGCCACTTTCTAAATTTAGTTTTTTCTCTTGAAAACCTAAAAATCAGCAAGAAATCAGAAAATATCAATGAAAAACAATATTATTTGGCAACAAATTATACCTATTTACTTACCTATGACAGCCACCAGCCATCAAAAATTCGGTTATTGAAAACAAAAACGGTTTATGCAAAACCGACGTCATTTGACAGTCAAACCTTGTTGATTTCCATTTCCATAGTTGAATTCGGGGTGACCGTAATGAAATTCATATGCTTCATTTAAATCAGCTTGTCACGGGTTGTTCTGTTTATACCCATCGAGGGTGCCAAACGGTTTGCATAATTTTCAAGGGTATAGAACCCTCCTGTTTAAAACTCACTTATAGTTAGTTGGTCAAAGATATAACTCCTTGACTTCTTGTCTTCGCTTATTCCTCCCACAGACACCACGAATGCCATGTTAGTATTCCATTCGAACTGAAATTCTGACTTATTTAAGAAGTATTTATTACCTAAAATATTTAAAAGTACATTTTCGTGGTTGAAAATTGCGCCGCAGGTTCAAAACTCCACTCCATGTGTGTAAGTATTGGGATGATTAATAAAAATAAAAACGTAAACATAAATCAAACTGATGAGACAAGGTGGTATTTTATGAGCGCCTAATGGTTTTCTTTTTATAAATGTTGAAAATTATTCTGATTAGTAAAACCCCCCAAAAAAAATATGTTCTACTTTTTTGTGCAGTTTGGTTTTAAAAAGTAATTGTTAAAAAATCGTATCACTAAGTAATTTTACGGCTAGAGAAATCCGAAATAAGTGTTCGTTAAGCAGTAAAAACTGACCAGAGGCGCAAAAAAGCCCATAAATCCTGTCTGAGGAATTTGCACACAATGTTGCTTTAAAGGTGGCACGCAGCCGTTTCTTTCAGTTTCGACAGAAAATTAACAATCAATACACTGGTTGTCGCACTGGAACTGGCATGTGGCAATAACGGGCCATTTCCCCTGGTCTGTACAGTGGCGTATCTCAGAGAATTTCGAAAATTAATATTAAAAATTGTTTAGGACTTTAAAGTGAAGTAAATTGATTAGTAATTATTCCTATAATTGTTGGATTTGCTTATGGTCGATTTTGTTAAAATCTGGTAGGTACAGGCTTTTATAAAGTGATTATACATAAACTTATCGGATGAAACTTGTTATGGCAGTCTCAAGATTCTAGTTTTTTGACGTGAATTTTTTTTTAACAATAATATTTCGTCACACGTTTCTTACGTACAACTTAATTAAGCAAAAAGCTTTTCCTATCACGGTTTCACAGTAATTCTGTTTCTTCTTGTTTACGTTAGCGTTTCCCTACAAAAATTTGTAGATATCTAATTAGGTATTGAAGATTCAAGTTTTGAAAAGGTACCTATTTAACTTATGTTGCCATATGTTTTGTACAACAGTCGCGGAAAGTAAATTTCCATCAAATCACATAACACAATTCTATACAAAATGAAAAAAAAATCTGGAATGTAAAAAATTATAACTATACAGGGTGAGCCATTTCTATCGCTGGACCAGACAATACGTGATAGTATTTTTGAAAATAAATGGGGGTTTTGCTATAGCGTTTTCTCCAGAAAGGCTTCGTTTCCACCGTACAGGTTGTTAATGCTTTTCTAAAAAAAATATTGTTTTAACGTATTTTAACCAAATTTTATACATAATATACCTGGATACATTGCCATATTATGGTGCAAGAGTATGCAACCAGTTTATATTACAGGAAAAGCAAAAGTAAACATAGAACGCCACTGTCACCCTGTTATACAACAGGTTGTTTACCCATTCAATTATCTCTCAAATGTTGGAACACATGCCCATTGTGTCTGCTACCAACTATAAATTCCGCCAAACTATTAAGGTTAGCGGATCTTGCTATTAATCAAACGAACTTTAAACGATTCTGGGTTAACGGCCATACACAGACAGATGCAATGATACGTAAACTAATAAGCACAAAAAAATGTGCTACAAGAAAGCGATGTTAAAACGGTGAACTCGACAGTGAAAGACGGATGGATTTTTTTCAGGTGAATATACATGGTGTTTCATCTAAAGTGCGAACATCCCCGTAAAATTTGTATTCTCCATCCGATTTTAGCCGCGTTTTTTTCTAAAAATAGGCCATAAAAAACTCTATGTTGGTGCAAAATTTCAGGTCTTAATGTCGATTTTCAAGGCCTACTACAATTTTTTTTCCAGTAAAAAATAACGAAAACCATTTAGCGAATTTTTAATTTAAAATCTGACACCACAGCGTTATACAGAACAACCTAAAACCCCCGTATACCAAATTTACAAGTGTGCCATGGAATTACTTCGAAACAGTTGGATGATGAACAGTGTCACAGTGTTGATGTGCAAAGATCCAATAAAAAATACAAAAGGTGTTCTTTTCTGTAGCAACTAGAAATGCTGAATTTTTTAAACTTTATACAGGTCAAAAATCGAGTAGATATATCAAAACCACCCCAGACATTACAAACGAACTAAGTCTAAAAAATACAGAAGCCTGCCAGTCAGTAAGTCCATATGAGTTAAGGTGGCTGGTGTGCCACAACAGGAAACGCGCAGAAAATGTATCATCTTAGACAGTGACTTTATTGATAAAGGTCCAACAATTTGAATTGTTTTTATTTGTTGGTTGGATGATGTACATTATTAAATAGCTTTTGTATTTATTAATATTTATTCAATGATTCCAGAGCACTCCTCCTAACCAATATAAAGTTTAATAAAAATTCAGCAATTTGACATCGCCTAGAGAAAAAGACCCTGTACATTTTTGTATTGAATCTTTGCACACCAACACTTTGAGTAGTCCTGTTAATCATCCATCTGTTTTGACGGGATTCCATGGCACACTTAACTCTCCAGATGCCTTTAAAATTCCTATTTTGCTCAATTTTGACACCCTGCAGAATGGAACTCCTTGTATATTTTTTGTTCAAATTTGGTATACGGGGGTTTTAGGTTGTTCTGATTAACGCTGTGGTGTCAGATTTTAAATAAAAAATTGCTAAATGGTTTTCGTCATTTTTTACTAGAAAAAAAATTTGTAGTAGGCCTTGAAAATCGACATTAAGACCTGCAATTTTGCACCAACGTAGAGTTTTTTGTGGCCTATTTTTAGAAAAAAACGCGGCTAAAATCAGATGGAGAATACACTTAAGATGAAACACCCTGTATATCATTGCCTAGTTCCTTTTGACATAATCGAAACAACATGATATTTTTTATTAATAAAAAAGAAATATTACACATCCCGTAAATTAAGAAACCAATATTGTTTTTGAAAAAGAAAGACTTTTGTGGCATTATATCACAAAGAAAGAAAACTTTCATTGAATTTTAATTGGGTTTTTCGCCACCAAACTGGTTAAAAGACAACTTTTTCAAGTTGCCTGTAAAATTAATAAATTCTTAACAGTCAATGAACTAAACTTTGAACTTGTAACTCAAAAAATATCTTCAACAAATTTGTTTCCTGAGCTTTCGGAGAATATATCTTCCTCCTTTCTCAAAGATCATGTCACGTCAAAGTGAAATGACAGATTAATAAATTTCAGGTTAAAATGTCATGACAACAGAACCAATAGCCTAGCCACCTGTCTGATATTGTACCCTGTGTTCTAACCTAATTATTTATACTAACTTCTCTTTGAATAAGTGGCAATAATATTTTACTGAATTCCACCGAACATTCAGAATTTTAGAAAATAAATAGAAAGAAAACTTGATCATCCGAAAATGTTCTTTCTTACAGTCCCAACGAAGGACGTGCATAAATATGTACGCACAGCTTGAAGATGTCCTCAACATCCATAAAAAGATTTATACCCCAATAGCGCGAAAGACTATGCGCGAGGCGAGCTAGAAGTACGCCTATTATTTGTTTAATTCCGCAAACAGGTGCGCGTTTAACGATTTCTGTAATCGGTAAACCAGTTCCATTTCCATGAGCGATCTCCGATGCAGTTGGCAGCCGTAAATGTTAATGGCCTTTGATGACGACCGGTGCGGGCGCTGCCGAGATGTAAAGATATGTAATATTTAAACAGAATGTGGAAAACCAACAGAAAACCCGATAAGGCATCGCGTTAGAAAACACTCGGGCCGTGGGATCTGATCTGGTTTGCTTCTCAGCCAAGTTAGAATTTGTATGTTCAAAAAAATTATCACTGTAGAACACTTTTTTTTTCAAATGCCTTCAAATGGATTTGATGATGAGATGTTCCAACTGCCAAAGTCAACTGGAATTCAAAAGTTTATCACATTTTTATTGTTCCTGGTTGCCATTCAGAACTGGTTATAAAAAATATATATTTTTGGTTTGCCGTGACCTTCCCTTCAACAACAATATCCCTACACTTTGCATACCCGACCATGTAATTACCTGAATTACCCAGTCGTTTCGCTCTGAAAGCTCGATAAGATCCCATCGGGCACCACCAAGACCAATAATAATTGCCAGAACGTGTTGAAAATAAAACACCTCGTATATCTGGGATATAAATCATATTCGCCTCAAACCACCTCGCTTACGTAGTTCGTGATTTCCCACGGGCAATGCTATCCCTTCACCCCGCAGTGGCGTCCGTCAGAAGTCGTATCGTAGGTATATATCGTTTACGTTGGACGCGAGCATGACGTCATAATTGCATTGTTGTTTGCGATCTGGAATGGCGCTAGTGTACCAAAAAAATGGCGACTTACTATATACCATTTAGAATGTCCCATATATAACTAAATGAAATACAAATCGCATGTCCGTCATTTAGTCCGTACCTAAGTCTGCTACTACATTTATTTTTCAAGTCGATGGTTTAAGAGTTACTGGTGAAAAAAATTATTTTTTAAATGGAACACCCTATATATTTTTGTATTTTTTAATAGAGCAAAACATTACCATTCCGAAAAAATATATAACACTTAATGATTTACTTAAATAGTTATCAATTATTACTAATAGCTTTTAACTCTTAACATTAAAATTTATTCTCTAAAACTATTGACTTAAAAAAAATGCAGCAGCATTCGATACTACGTAAAAAAGTACTTTGGAAATGTTCTCACAGAAACACAAAATTTTCAACCTGAAAAAAGTTACGGCCACTTTTCGAAAACGCACATTTTCTAAAAACGCCCTATAACTTAAGAACGGTGACAGATATCGATTTGCGGTTTCCGCCATTATGTTTATCAGAAAAAATGAGCCGATTTTGATTTACGCCTATCAGTCCGATATCAGTTTACGCCTATCTCCGTTAAAAATAAGAGTTTCCCTTTAAAAGTGTTCAATTTGGTCCACTCTGTACAACAAAATTGAAGTTTCTCATGGTGAATTCTATTTTCTAAACAAGCAAAAACTTCTATTAAGAATGAAATTTTTTCGTATCTTGCAAAATAACATTTTTGTATTTTTTATCCACCCCGTACAACAAAATTGAGGTTTATCATGGGGAATCGTATTTTCTAAACAAGCAAAAACTTTTAACAAGAATGACATTTTTTCGTAGGTACTCGTATATTGCAAAATAAGATGTATTTACTCAAATATTCTCTAAGAACAAAATAACATTTTTGTATTTTTTATCCACTCTGTACAACAAAATTAAAATTTCTCATGGTCTAAACAAGCAAAAAAGTCTAATTTGCTTTTGGAAATAAAACAATTAAAAAATAGCAAAAAGGAATCACAAGGAGTTAATATGTTTAAACAATTTTGTAAAAACTCCAGTGCAAATTTCAACCTGAAAAAAGTTACGGCCACTTTTCGAAAACGCACATTTTCTAAAATCGCCATATAACTCAAGAACGGTGATCTGTCGATTTGCAGTTTCTGCCATTAAGTTTATCAGAAAAAATGAGCCGATGTTGATTTACGCCTATTAGTCCGATATCAGTTTACGCCTATCTCCGTTAAACATATTAGTTTCTCTTTAAAAATGTTCAATTTGGCCCACTCTGTACAACAAAATTGAAGTTTCTCATGGTGAATTCTATTTTCTAAACAAGCAAAAACTTTTATTAACAATGACATTTTTTCCTAGGTATCTTGCAAAATAAGATGTGTTTCGTCCGGTATTCTCTAAACACAAAATAACATTTTTGTATTTTTTATCCACCCCGTACAAAAAATATAGGTTTCTCGTGGTGAATCGTATTTTCTTTTTATATTTTTTATCCACCCCGTACAACAAAACAAAATTGAAGTTTCTCATGGTGAATCCGTATTTTCTTATTAAGCAAAAAGTCTCATTTGCTTTTGTAAATAAAACAATTAAAAAATAGCAAAAAGGAAACGCAAGGAGTTAATATCGTTGATTGACGTATTTTATAATGCCATCACAAAATATTGGTAATAAATGCACACCAGAATTGTTTTTTATACAAAATAATCATACGCGTGTGGGCGTTTTTTCGAAAAATACATTTTCTTGTTGTAGTAAAGACGGCATAAATATTAACTGCGAATTTTAAGCTGCATTTATTAGTAAGTAAGGTACTTATATAAAGTTGAGATTGATAAATTAAACAGATTACGTTTGCGCAAGTATCCGAATGATGTAAAAATGACATTGTGCGTAATATTTTTTGGGCTGCGTTTTTATTATTTAGGTATAGGTAATTACTTTAAAAATCAAGTATTAACAGTTTGTTCTGAAATTAAACATATTGTTTCGTGGGAAATCGCATTTTAAAGAAATTTGAAGCTTTCTTTGAGAGCAAAATTATTAAATGGATGATTTTTGTTAAACTTTGTAAGTGGATACTAAGTCTTGTAAATTTTTTTGAAATTAAACAAAAATTGGTAACGGAAGTATTTTGAAATGACAAATGACAGTTGACCTACATGCGCCGTAAATAAATGTTTAATTTCGCTATATGTGATTTAATATAGTTATATTGTAAAAAGTTAAACAAAAAAAAACAGTTAATATTTTTGCTTTCCTAAAGAAATGAAAAGTGACAGTTGACCTATATGCGCCGTAAATAAATGTTTAATTTCGCTATGATTCAATATAGTTATATTGTAAAAAGTTAAACAAAAAAAACAGTTAATATTTTTGCATAGTCTATACCAATGAGAAGTGACAGCTGACGTACATGCGGCTCAGATAAATGTTTAATTTTGTATAAGTTACATTATATTTGTAAAAGGGAATGATCATCTGCAATAAAAACGTAGTTAATCTTTTTGCCTTTTGCCGAAATAGAAAATTATCCGATTTTTATCCCTCTTTGACGATCTATGTTACTTCCATATTCTTAAAATGTTTAATTTCTTAATATATGTTAGCAAGGAAAGTTTGTCTAAAAAAATCCAGTTAACATTTTTGCTCGAAATTTCTAACGAAAAATAGGTGTTTTTTGAGGTAACTCAAGGTTCCGTTTTTTTCAAAATGTTTAATTTTTGGTTTCTACCAACGTATTTACTTATAACTTTGATAGGGTAAAACAAAATTGCAGTTAATATTTTTTTCTAGGTCAAATTCTATTTTCCCTGGCCTATAAGACTTCTTACCGCTACCGGCGCTACCACTATAGCTTCATATCCTGGAAAGTAGATGGCGCCTATGGTCAACAATGTATTTTGCATTGTATTTTGTCTCCGGGAAGAGCATGGTGAGCCAGAGAACTGTCAAACATGACAGCCGTGAGCAGTCTTTATTAGTACGTCAGTCAACGGTTAATATTGTTTTAAAAATTTTGTAAAAATTCCGGTGCAAATAAGCTAGCTGCTCATACGAATAGAAAGAGAGGTGCGATGAATGAGCGCTCTGTTCCGTATCAGCCCGCGCGTCTCATCTGCTCGTTTTTTCCACAATGGGTGCGTTTACTCAAAGTTCATAAACCCGCGATTAAATCGCTATAACTGCATTTTTACCTCGACCGCTGTTGTGTGTACTCGGAAAGCGCTTCAATAAGGAAATGTTTTCCCACGGCGGACTCGCCACTAATGGCTCCTATTTATTGCCGTAATTAACGAGCCTGCTTGATCGATAGATAACGATTCACTTTTTAAGTTTGAAATCTCAAATAATTATAAATATCTGTTGTGGTAGATTGCGGCGGTAACATTGACATTCCCGGCGAAAATCCCGTGCTGTAATGAAGCCAGATATTATGACTATTTATTATTAAAATTGCTCTTGTGGCAACGTTATTTATAATAATGATGAAACAAAAGTGCAAAAAATGTTGTGGTATTTATTTATATCCAACGCAGACATATATGGTTATTAATTAAATAAGGTACAATAATTAAGCAATTTGCTATTTTTTGTAGATAACGGAAAGATTAGCGAGAACTAATAAGGTTACACTACGTTGATTGTTGCCATAATACATTTTCTAATTATGATATTGTTCAACAATCATGCCCTGGAGTGCCTGGAGGCGTAATAAATAATGAAAGTGTCCTAACAAAACATAATGAACGGGAAATTGGAACACATGCTAATACTTATTTTTAAAAATATACACAAGCATGTGGTTGCTTACTCCTAGTTTGGAGTAGGTATTTGAGGGCTATTCAAATGTAATATCTAGTATACGCAGGGTGTTTCTAAATTATGGTGCCAACGTAATATGACAGATAGAAAATGTTATTTTAAACAAAAAGTTTCCTATAAACTTCTACAGAAGTTATGCAATTCAAATGTAACTTGGTACAGTCCTTTAGTCGCTGAAGTGCAACAATTTCGTGTAGAAACAATTTATTCCCATTGCCCAGAGGCGGAAGTGCGGGGTTTCACAATGGGTTTTATACTCATCATAACTTTTTTAATGGTAGGCGATACATTTTATTTTTTGAATTTTGGAGTTAACAGCTGTTTTAGGAAAAATTGTGCCGATTTCAATGCAAACGGTTGATTTTATCGTTAGGGAACAAGAATACCTCTTTGTTGCAAAATGAAAAGATGCACTGAAATGATGAACCAAAAAGATAACCTCAAAAAATTACCCATTTATAAAATCCATTGTTCTAACCCGCCAGGTTATTGCCAAAAATAAATTTTTATTATACTTCTCTGAAAACACCTTATTTTCATCTGTTTTAGCAATAATTAAAGATGGGGTTTTTCGGGCTAGCGCACGGAAACAGCGCATGGAAAAACTTTCCGTGCGCTGAATAACCATACCGAATATATGGCTTTAAAATAGAAATATACAGCAAAGTAAACTAAATTTAAGAAACTCTATATGCTCTCTGATATTTGACGTATACCTATTTTGAATTTTAATTCGTAAGTGTTTCAATATTTAGATACATTTCTGTAATATTTTTGACGTTTTATTCACCTTATCTGACAATAACTAATTTACAACAAAGCACGTTTGAAATAATTTGAGAGTATATAACCATGGAAACGCATCATACATACCAAACACTATATTGTCTGCACTGTTTATTTTTTGACAATTAAATTTATTATAATATGCCGATAAAATGTTTTAAGTTTTCGTTTTCAAAGAAGTATAATAAAAAATATCGTTCATTACACGTCCACAAATAGATTTTTCCGTGCTTGCATGACTTCCCGTGTTCGGCTGCGCCTCACACGGGAATTTGTCACGCGCGCACGGAAAAATCTTTATTTCCAGACTCGTAATGAAATATACTATTTTCAAACTGTACCTTTATCACCCTGTAACTTTCTTTTCATGCATTCATTTTCGGACCCATGTTTATAGGAAACTTTTTTTTCAAAATGACATTTTCTACCTGTCATATTACCTCGGCACCACAATTTAAAAACACTCTATATATTTGAAGAGGAAGTTATCATCTCCAAATACTAAATATTTGGAAACAATAATGTTATCTTCCTGTTCTTGATTTCCTGCCTTATTTACCGAATTTATTGTTTCTTTCTTATTTTTAATATCATTTGGAAACTTTAGTCGCGCCTTTTTTATTTATTTTTTCTGTGGAGGAAAAAGTAGAAATACTAAGATTAGTTGGCGAAGGAACACGGTCATTTCGTGAAGCAGCAACTGAATTTAACAGACGACATCCACATCGCAACATTCATTACACAACCGTTGCAAGTATAAACAAAATGTTTGGCCAATATGGAACAATTAAGAGGCTGCCGAATCAGCTCCATGATGTGTGGAGGAGGTATGACCAAATGGTTATTAATGAAAATCCGTATTTAGGTTTTAGAGATGCTAGTCTAAATTTAAATATCAGTAAAAGTCAAGTCTGGAGATGTTTGAAGAAAAGTGGTAAGAAGCCTTTCAAGCAAATATTTTTTCATATTACTCTTGAAGACACTCTTCGAATATTAATTGAGTAATAAATTTGTAAAAAAAATCAGCACCAAAATATAATAACATTCCATCGGTAAGTAATTTTGTACTTTAAATTAACTTTTGAGGTCATGCGACAAAGTGGCAAAGGCGTTTGTGTAGGTATCTACTACCTAAACTTAAAGACATAAACGTAGAAAATGGCTTTACGTCGTTCGGTTTCGTCTGAAGCCAACTGTACCTACTTACTGATTTCACGAAAAATGAGGATTTCTGCCTCTTTTCTTTTTCTTTTCTGCTTCTTTATTCAAAGGTTATATCAATACAAAAAACTACCCACCAAACAAGGTACTACGATAATCGCTGTCTCCAAGTTTTTCGAGCGCGCCTGCTTGTGCAGGCATATTCTTATGTTAATGTTAGTGACATAACAGGAATTAGCTAAGGACTGTTAATAATAAGGTTAAGCTTGGATAAGCACGTATGTCAATTTTATTAATTACCAATTTGTATGATGTAAACATTGCTAATAATAAAAGCAAACAAGACGCGGTGAAGTGAACCTGACGCTAAGCACTGCGGTAATGTGTGACACAGATGGCTTAGGCAAGCCAGTCGAAAACGGGACTGTCGCTTATGTATTTATGACAATCTTAGATGCAATAAATATGTGGTCACATGGGGGCCATGAAGTCAGCGGTTTTCGACAAAAGTATACAAAATACGGGCAGTTCTTCGCTAACGACAAGGTTATCACACTGTGGGTAATGTTGTTAAACTGAGTCTTTAATGCAAGGTTGACTGACTTTAATATCATAATAATAATAGAACTGAAAATGTCTTCCATGTTAGTAGTAACTACCGTCAAATGGGGTTAAGTGAATCACTGTGGGTAAAGTGAACCGGTGGCCGATTCCAGCCGATTCATCCACGCTGAGCCCGAACCGGTGGGAGAATCATTTTAGAACGGACGGCTCCTGATTTCGGTATGTTTGGCACGGCGGTAGGGTGTGCTTCCCTGCTTCTTCAACAGCTGACTGTTTTCTGAGAAATTGTTTAAAAAATAACTCGTTTTGAGGATTTTTTGGAATCTCGAAAACGTCTTGTTGCTCACATGACACCAGTGAATTTAAATTGTTTGTGGTTAATTCAAATCATGTGATAATTATGTACGAAGAGTTGTGCATCACCAAATTTTGAAATATGTTTATGGTTGGTGAATTATAACTACTTTTATTAAAAAATGTAACCTAACGGGGTAAAGTGAACCATTCAAATCTATTTGAATTTGAATGAAATACTAACACTTGGATGCTTCAATAATGTAAATTCCAAGTTAATACACATTGACAGGTGAATAGGGTGATGCAACAGATGTCATGGGCATTGAACTTGACAGTTTTTCAAAGTTAAACGCCAATATGTAAAGACTTAAAATAAAATAAAGTTTTTGTTTTCCGAATGCCAAGAATTTGCAAAAAAAAAGGCAATTATAATCCGCAATAGAGCTGCAGAGATAATTATTTTGTTTTTCCCGAAAATCAGGACATTAGCAGTCATAACACCTGACAAAGTGTCTAAGAAGATTAGACAAAATGTGTTAAATGGGGACGACACTTCTTTTATATCGACGAAACCGATTTTAAAGACTTAGAGTAGGTTGAGTTTTAAAGTATCCTGATATGAAGACCGTGTTAAGTTTTATTTTTGTAAGAATTTCGTATTTTATTTTTGAAACGTTTCTGGGATGATATTGTAGACTGAGAATAAAGCTTTATTTTATTATAATTTGGGCTTTACTTCTTTCCCTAATATGAAATTGATGTTTTTTTAAATTTTTTGTGGTTCACTTTACCCACATAATTTTTAAAATGGATTTCATGGGGTTTTAAAGGGGTGATCCACTTTACCCCAAAGTAGTGGGTAAAGTGGATCACACTTTGAGAAAAAAAATTAAGAAAACCTTACTTTTCCCAAACATTTTTTTTATTGGAAAATGCATAGGAGACTCAGAAGAGGTTATATATATTTTTTGAAATTTTTATCTTTTCTGGATTTTGGAGAATTCCCAGAAACATAATATTTTTGATCCACTTAACCCCGTTTGACGGTACTAACTCGCCAACTGTTAGCGATGTAGCGATATCAAACCAAAGTCCAGATTCAATGAAATGAAGCTTTTGACACCGCAATTTGCGCAAAACTGTTTCTGAATAGAAAATAGAATCGCTTTGTTTGATCATCAAATAAGATTTCCGTAGATGATAACGACTTCAGAGATCTGACCTGGAAAGACCCTTACGTAAAAAATGCATTAACAAGCCGCGAACCGAAGGCCCCCGTCAACAGCCGAACAATTTTAGTTTTTTGAGGTCATTATAGCGCCCATTTTCGTGTGGAACATCTTAAAATAAACTTGTGTGTGTGTTTGTGCACCGGGCTGAGAGACACTGCAGCTAGGTTAAGCAGCGGCGAACAAATTGGCGCAATGGCGGGTCAGTAACCGGCCGAGCGTCTCACCTGTCATTTTCGGACGTCGCGCCGGCCGAGGTATTTTCAATTTCGCCGGGGGCCCCCTCCCAGTGGCGGCGCGGGTACAGGGTGACCCACATATCATGGCCCTATCCCTATCTCGGAAAAGTTTCATACAAAAGTTATTTGTAATCGAGGGAACTTGATTTGAATGGAACTCCCTTTTATACACTATGTTACTCACCTTTCAGAGAGAATTTGATTGCTTTTTTGTTTTTGAAAATCGGTTGCGGCGTTGCCAAGTTATTAGATATTTCCTATAATGGCAGACATAATAATTTGGAAAATCAGTGATATTCCCGTTTCTGCTAGATACTTTCCGAAGTTGAGTTATTAGTGCCTTCTAAGATGCAACCAAAGTTGGATTTAGCTATACAAGGTGTTCATCGTGATTTTTAAGATCAAATTTTTCTGTTGACAACTTTCCAGTTTAAGTTTTCGTTCCCTCCCAGGAAATAACAAAGAAGTCTTAATTGGATTTGTTCATCGGCAATTAAAATTAGCTTATTTTTGTAAAGGTATGTATTCGAATTGCTAAAGAAAATCGTAGATATCATTTTAACAAATTTTTACTTAATTATGTTACTACTGTCGTTGCTTGTTATTAAAACAATTGTCATGGCGAAAGCAATTGTGTGTGTTTGTGCACCGGGCTGAGAGACACTGCAGCTAGGTTAAGCAGCGGCGAGCAAATTGGCGCAATGGCGGGTCAGTAACCGGCCGAGCGTCTCACCTGTCATTTTCGGACGTCGCGCCGGCCGAGGTATTTTCAATTTCGCCGGGGGCCCCCTCCCAGTGGCGGCGCGGGTACAGGGTGACCCACATATCATGGCCCTATCCCTATCTCGGAAAAGTTTCATACAAAAGTTATTTGTAATCGAGGGAACTTGATTTGAATGGAACTCCCTTTTATACACTATGTTACTCACCTTTCAGAGAGAATTTGATTGCTTTTTTGTTTTTGAAAATCGGTTGCGGCGTTGCCAAGTTATTAGATATTTCCTATAATGGCAGACATAATAATTTGGAAAATCAGTGATATTCCCGTTTCTGCTAGATACTTTCCGAAGTTGAGTTATTAGTGCCTTCTAAGATGCAACCAAAGTTGGATTTAGCTATACAAGGTGTTCATCGTGATTTTTAAGATCAAATTTTTCTGTTGACAACTTTCCAGTTTAAGTTTTCGTTCCCTCCCAGGAAATAACAAAGAAGTCTTAATTGGATTTGTTCATCGGCAATTAAAATTAGCTTATTTTTGTAAAGGTATGTATTCGAATTGCTAAAGAAAATCGTAGATATCATTTTAACAAATTTTTACTTAATTATGTTACTACTGTCGTTGCTTGTTATTAAAACAATTGTCATGGCGAAAGCAATTGTGTGTGTTTTGTTTTATACAGTGTGTCCCACTTAAGGACTGACCACCCCTGTAAAATTTTTATTTATAGCTCGATTCTCATAAACTTTTTTTTGTTGGATAGAGCTTCAAAAATGGCATCAAACACATAATTCAGGTGCCTCGTGCGTTAAAGTCATGGCCCACTGAGACGGTGTTTTAGCGCTGAAATTTGGAGAAGTACTATTAGGGATTTTTTTAGAGGAAAATTAATGCCAGATTCTTATTCAGCGTAGTTCGAAACCCAAATGTACCAATTTGCATTACCATAGCTCTACAGGGTGTTTCAAGATTTTTAGTGCCCCACTTAATTAGTGTACCCCTATAAAATTTTTATTTTTAGCTCGACCATAAACTTTTTTTTGTTGGATAGAGCTTCAATAATGGCATTAAATGCATAATTCAGGTGCCTCGTGCGTTACATTCATGGCCCACTGAGACAAAGTTTTAGTGCTGAAATTTCGAGAAGTACTATTAAGGGTTTTTTTAAAGAAAAATTAATGATAGATTTTTATTCAACGTTGTTGGAAACCCAACAACCAATTTGCATTAGAAAATGGAGGACTAACTGAAATGACTGAAATTTGAGTTTATGTTATGTTGTGTTGTTTATTCATGTATTTGATGATATTAAATTAAATAAAAATTTTGTTCGCTAATAAATTTTTGAAAGAATATGAGTTCCTCACGAATATTTTAGTGACCAACTTACCAGAAATTAAGAAAATTAATTACAAATTAACACGTTTTTTTGGAACCTCTCACTGCATATAAGAATCCGGCCTTACTTTTCCTTTTAATTTTTTTGGAACACCCTGTAGAGCTACGGTAATGCAAATTGGTACGTTTGGGTTTCCAAGAACGCTGAACAAGAAACCGGCATTAATTTTCCTCTAAAAAATCCCTAATAGTACTTCTCGAAATTTCAGCACTAAAACACCGTCTCAGTGGGCCATGAATTTAACCTACGAGGCACCTGAATTATGCATTTAATGCCATTTTTAAAGCTCTACCCAACAAAAAAAAGTTTATGATAATCGATCTATAAATAAAAATTTTACGGGGTGGTCAGCCCTTAAGTGTTGCAATAAAAATTTTGAAACCCCCTGTAGAGCTACAGCAATGCAAATTGGTACGTTTGGGTTTCGAACAATGCTGAATAAGAATCTGGCATTAATTTTCCTCTAAAAAAATCCCTAATAGTACTTCTCGAAATTTCAGCACTAAAACACCGTCTCAGTGGGCCATGACTTTAACGCACGAGGCACCTGACTTATGTGTTTGATGCCATTTTTGAAGCTCTATCCAACAAAAAAAAGTTTATGAAAATCGAGCTATAAATAAAAATTTTACAGGGGTGGTCAGTCCTTAAGTGGGACACACTGTATATACGGGTGACTTTCTTTCGATGCCCACTATGGGGATCTCGGAAACTAGCAGAGCTAGAACAAAGGTTAAATGGGGGAAGAATTGCAGTTTTGAATGCTCAATCTAATGCCCCTTCTGGATTTTTAAAAAAGTTCATGGCTCACTAGGTATTTTGAAAAGAGTGATTTTTTGCTATTTAATCAGATCTCTGATAGCTCCGTTATTTCTGATTATACAGAAAAACTGTAGAGACAAAAATTGTAGATAATTTTGGGCTTAATAAGATAATCTAATCCAATTTTTTATGTTGTTTGTGATTTTTGAGATATTACATAAACTTATGTTTTTTAATGTGAATCATAGTTGGCTGTGGCCTTATCAAATCGGCTATTTTTTTGAGCTTTCCAAAGATATAATACTCGGCATAGTTATTATAAAAAATAAAAGCTATGGCTAATTTTCTGATTTTTTTTTAAATTTTCACATAGTCAGCTTAGGAATATTTTCATAATTACCTTCTATTTTACAATAAGACATACTTCAAACTTTCAAATATTTTATTTTTAGCTGGTAACAAAATAAAACAAAAATTATCATGATGGAGTTCCACCACATAATTATTCCAAATAGTTGGATAGGGAGAAATAGACCTATTTCCTGGCTGCCCCGATCCCCCGATTTGTCTGTTTTGGATTTCTTTTTGTGGGGAACAGTACAAAATAAAGTATGAGACAATTGATGAATTACGAGCAGCTGTTTTACAAGCAATTGCCAGTATTGACAGGCTCTCTCTAAGACGAAAAATTAAGTTTTAAAAAGATGCAATATTTGCACAAATAAGAATGGTGGATCATTTCAACACCTTTTAAAATCATTTTTGTTCTATTTTGTTATATTTTGTTACCAGCTAAAAACAAAATATTAGAAAGTTTGAAGTATGTCTAATTATTATAAAATAAAACGAAATAATTATGAAAATATTCCATGGCTGACTACGTGAAAATTTAGAAAAAATCGGAAAAATAGCCATAGCTCTTTTATTTTTTATAATAAGTATACCGAGTATTATATCTTCGGAAAGCTCAAAACATGACCGATTTGATAAGGCCACAGCCAACTATGATTTACATTTAAAAAAACAAAAGTTTATGTAATATCTCAAAAATCACAAACAACATAAAAAATTTGATTAGATCTTATTAAGCCCAAAATTATCTACAATTTTTGTCTCTACAGTTTTTCTGTATAATCAGAAATAACGGAGCTATCAGAGATCTGATTAAATAGCACTCTTTTCAAAATACCTAGTGAGCCATGAACTTTTTTAAAAATCCAGAAGGGGCATTAGATTGAGCATTCAAAACTGCAATTCTTCCCCCATTTAACATTTGTTCTAGCTCTGCTAGTTTCTGAGATCCCTATAGTGGTCATCGAAAAAACTCACCCTGTATATTTTTTAAAGTTACAGTACAATATAATTACATTACTGATTTTAAAAGTAAAATACTTCAATCTTGACTTGGAGCCTTGCGTGCACAAAATTCTCACGAGAATTCAAAACCTATCACTCTTAGGGGCTTATTTCCATGTTCAGTGACTTCAGTGGTCACTAAAAACCTAGGTGGCTATTATTATTTCCTGGCGCAGAACGATTTCCTGAGAGAAATTCGTTACCCTACGAAGAAAGGCACTAATTACGGTGCACCCATCCAATCGGTATTCAAATTACAGTGATTCTGTCTACGGGCATTTTTCCACGGCCCTGCACGTACGTGCCCGACTGCCTCATCGGTTTATAAGGAAATTATTAATTTATATTCTAATGGAAAGATAACCCGGGTGGCGACAGCCTCGCCTCAATAATTTATTCATGAGCTCGGAAAAAACTAAATTTAGTTTTGCCAATTAAAACGCTACGGTTATCGGCTCTCGAATTAGTATTCATTGGAAAATTCTTTAGTTTGTTACCGCATGAATGAAAAAACAACAAGACATTATTAACCAGACACGGCGACTAAACATAGATCATTCTATAACCAACTAAAATTCTTATTTGTTAAAATTATGACTATTTCACTCGTCAAAACTAAACCAATAGAAAGTTTCATTTTCTATTTTGTCGACCAATAATTATTATATTACCGCCTATTCTTAGAGACAACAAGTGCTGGCGTGTTATTGCAATTTATTACACATTTTGACAACTTCAACGCAAACGGTGGATTTTATCGTTATGAAACAAAGTACATTTTTATTGCAGAATGAAAAGATGCACTAAAATTATAACTCAGACCAAAGACCAAAAAAAGTGACGAGTAAAACCACGATCCAAAAATAGTGGTATCCTCTTATACCTATGGCACATATAGAAATTGATATTTTCAGGTGATTTTCCATCCCAAAAAACACAACAATGCCAAATTTTAGTTCGGCAGCTTGATTATTTTTGTAGATATACCCATAATTCAATTAAAAAAAGAACTTAAGTATGCCTTATAATATCTCCAACATTTCTATAAGAAAACTAATTGGCCTCAATACTCATATTTTGATCCGGTTTCAGGACTACCCATTCCCGATAAATCACCCTGTATATCCAGGGGCTGAAGTTCAACTTTTTATCGCGAATGCAAAATTTACTTTCCAGGGCTTTTAAGCCCTCGTAACCAGCGATTTTTTGTTTGAAAATATTAACCCAAACCGAAGAATAAACTATTACGTACAAAACACACATAATATCATATTCTTTCCAAGCCATTCAAGCTCGATTATTTTAAACTGTAGACTCGGCAAAAAGGAAGTTTACACACGATAAACAATCAGTAAAAGGAAGCCACGTTTTGAATATTTCCAACGCTAATAAGGTTATTATTACACGAATATGCAAATATTTATTTAATAGACCTCAACAACGCTTCTTTCTATCCGCTGCCGGTTTTTGGTTCTTTTTCCCATAGCAATTTAATAAAAGATAACACAAGTTTTTTTATCTGATATAGTAATCTCGGCTAGTGGATACATTAACATAAATTGGAAATAAAATAAAAAGTTGGTTAGCAAGAAATTTTGTTGATTATTACAGTTAAACGCAGCCCTCAAATACTTTTTTCCCTGATTGTCGTTAAAATTCTGCTTTGTATATCATCAGCACGCTACTTTATCACTTCTAATGGGAAGACAAATAATAGTAGATGTAAATCTTAGACAATGAAAGAGAGAGGACGCCTAACAGCGCTCGCGGCCGTGTTACTGACTGCCACTTCGCACGACAGGGCAGTGGCGTAGCATGGAACGCGTTGTTAGCCAATATCACAAAAATGTTAAAAATGAAGAAGTAGTTAATTTTGACTTACATGTAATTTGAAATATTCGCATTTATTTGAAGATAATTTCCCAAATGTAAAGCTAGTGTCAAGTGCTGAAATATATTTATTTGCGGGGATTTAGATTCAATCAAAATAAAATAAATAATGCACGCCCATGGAAACCAGCTCATATTTTATGAAACTATCATAATCGATTTAGAAATTTTCAATAAAAACGATGTTAAAAATAATTATATTGGTCCTATTTACAAACAAAACAATGCACTTTATCATATTAAAAGGTAAAAGGAATTTGAAGAAGTTATAGTGAGAAAAAATAAAGTTTTAGGGCATCTCTCAAAATTAGCTTGATAAATATTTACCTGTGAAACTAAATCCTGGGCTCTTGCTTTTCACTTCGACTTTTGCAACCAAACGCTGAACAATTCACCATCGTAAGAGTATATTTCACTGTTACTTTTAATTCATGAATTCACGAAATTATCTCACAACGTACTCGCTTTGTCTGCCACATATAAAATGGCCGCCGTTCAAAACGACGTAACAAAATCTATACACGGCAGGGTAGGCAAGCGCGGTGTCCTATCTTTCCTTGTCTAAGATATAAATGCACCAAGATTTAACAAAAGTCATTTCAGTCCTGAAAAGGATAGAGCGAGTGTTTAATAGTACGAGTGTCTAGAGTTTGTAAACTACTTTTAGATTATTGCACATGTGCATCAACCTACCTACAGTGGAATAAGTATAACAAGATATTGGTCTTAGAAAGGATTGAAACACCGTTTGACTCAATACTGAGGATCTAATAATAATTATAAAAGAATTGGATGAATGTTTCCAAGGCTCTGGCACAGTGGCGTTCCTAGATGTTTGGCCGCCCGTCTGCAGAATATAATAAAATATTTCTTTCAGGTTATAAAAACTTCAAAAATCTTGCATTTCTAGGTTTTTCCGTCTCTTGTAATTACCAACGAGGTAATTGCAAAAATTATTAGGTAGGTATAATAAAAATAATAATAGGTATTCCCAAAAATATACAGGGTTGTATCTTTGATAGGTTCAAATATTTTAAGGGCAGGTGGGGAAAAAGTTGTTCAGAATCGCTCCAGAACCTTAAATCCAAAATTTTGTCAAAATAAAAAAAAATTAAATACCTAAGTCCAAAAATAACAATTTAACAATTTTCTGCGTTTAGAAAAGTGTGCCATGGAAGTTTTGAAGGCAAATAATGAATGACAATAATAGACATGACAGCAAAAATGGTGCATTGTTGATGATATTCTTTTTGAGGGCGAATGCAAGTAATATAATGTAGAGACGAGACTTACTGCTTTTTTTCTGAAAAAAATATTTTTTTGTGACGGAAGGGCGGCCTTTGGCCGCCCCTGGATTTGGCAACGCAGATCTCAGCTGCCGGGTCAGCTCGCCCCTGCTCTGGCATAGGTATATGTACCATATCTGCTTCAGCAATTTTATTATCAAATTTGTATATACAACGATAGAAAGAACACAGGTATGAAAATTGTGGGATAAGACCTCATAAACCACGGGATCATTAGCATAAAGTCATTAGGGTAATTCGCCTAAACGACCTAACGTCCCAGTCAAACGAGGCGGCCATTACTCATTGTACTTTTTGTAAACAGTCGGCGATGTCCTGAACTTTGAAGAACCCGTGATCCTTGGCACAATATTTATTTGGCCATTTATTATTACAATAAACATAAACCATAATAGTGACAGCTGGGAAAGTTTCACAATATTATTAGCCGTTTGATGCTTCTCGCGCAGGCTTCCTACTTGAAAATTCCATTTGGTGTCATTAACTTGGCCTTTTTATTTTATAATTATTGCTGTATGTATACCAAAATACATTCCAATATCTATAAAATTTATTTTAAGATTGTAAATGGAGCGTTAATAAGAATATGTTCTGGAAGAAAGGACACTTAGAGGAAATGATGATTATTCTTTTAAAGATAGTCTGTTTCTTTTTTAACTTCTTTCTATTTTGTCATTACTATATTGTACCTAATAAATATTTATATTTGAATGGCCAATTAAAGGATATTTATTTTTATTTTAAATAGACCGTCAGCTAGTGACAGACTTAGGTGCCCCATTTTCGCATACTAGCCTCGAAGAGGGTTGAAAAGTACATCGATGTTGAGTAGAATGAAGGGAAATTTACGAATGGCCCTTGGGGATAACATAAGGAAAATTCGAATAAAGCAGAAGTAGGTACAATCTTAAAAGATGGTACTTATGCCAGTGCTACTTCGTCTGTATGTGGTAGGTACACTTTTAATTTAATAAAAGACGGCCGCGCTGCTTCCGATATCACAACGCGGTCAAGCTTTCGTCCTTATTTGGAAGCGATTAATACGAGCCATTTACGACGGAATAACGTGGGTACCGCCCGTCAACTTGACAATATTAATTTGTTACCGTAGGAAGATGGCGAATGGAATGGCATATATGGGAGGATGAGCAAGAAGTGAACTATGAGGTCTGCTGGAAACGCGCCAAGTTGCATTTTACGTAATGTTAGACGAAATTTGCGGAAGGCAAGAGCGGAGATCAGCGACAAAAGGGAACCTAAGGCAGTGCCCACAGAATAGGGTACTCGGCCATTCTTTAAAAGTACCTAGGTAGCTTATTGAAACTATCGTTCTTTGTAAGATGAGCACCTAACAAAATTGCTTTGATTCTTCTTTTTGCATTAGTTTAAAAGATTTTTTAAGAATTCTATACATTCTGCATGTAAGAAAATATCGTCAAGTAGGTACCTACTCTACTCTCTACTCTATTAGGTACCTACCGTGTTGGCCAGGACCAGCTGACCAGTCAAACTTAGTACAAAAAGTTTGTCCATAATTAAACAAAATAATCTATTATCTTATTTACACCCTTTGGCCCTTAAAAAAATAGGCTTTCATATTTTGACCGAGGACTGCAGTGATAAGAGCCTATATTAATTTACCTTGATTTGCTTCCGATTTATTTTTCTTTTCTTCCTTTTAAACATACCTGCAACAAAAGAAACGTCATAATTATTGACCTGAGCTGAGATTGTAATAAAAAACAAAAAGACAATAGTATATTGTTTTATGAGGATTCGAAGTTTCACTTTTATGGAAAATAAAGCTGTCCGAAGGAAAACTCAATAGCATTATTCATTTGATCAATCGCTGCACATACATATTAATTATCTATCACGTTTACCCTTCTTAATGACTATTTTTGCTTCATTTTTCTGAGATTTTTGCCCAATCCGCCAACGATGCTTTGAAGATGACCTGCGACGGTTTGTGTTGAATTTTGGTAGAATTGTTCATGGTAATGCCAAAGTTTTGTGTTTACAATAGTTGTAAATATAAATATTTTGGATGTTTCCAAACTTGTATATAACATTTCTATGTTTTTTTTTTCTGAGGTCTGTACTGTAAGTTAAATATTAGGGCTATAGGAAAAATGAAAGTGAGACAATCTTCTGGCCTTTAAGGTCGAAGTACCCCGCGGCATTTTCTTTGTTTTCCGACAAAGAAAAACAGCAAGGCAGAGCCGGCCGGCCCGCCCCTCTCACTTTCCACTTAGCCACAATTACGCGGTCGGCCCGGCCGGTCGGGATCGCCCCGAGTGTCGGCGCACTTGACCGAAGAAGAAGAAGAGAAAAAAAACAAAAGCGAAGTGGAATCGCGGCAGGCGACGTCTGCCGCGGCTGCGTGCGCGCAATTTGTAATTTCGAGCAATTCCCCTGAATTACAGGTCGCTCGCTGACATTGTTCGTCTCGGCGGTCCTGGTTCTTCTTCCTTGGGACATACCGAAGAAGAAGAAGGAACTCTCCACCGCCCACAAAGTCAATGCTAAACCAGACTTGTACATATGGGGCTACTTTAGAGAAGGTTCCTATCTTAGTAGAGGGCAGAAGTAGTCAGTATTCTGGGCAGTTCATTTCTGATCATTCTCACAACAATTCCTGACAGTTTGGAAACTAATTAGTTGGGTGTTCTTACAAATACTTCGGACAGTTTGCTAACTGGCCAAACGGTTTGGTAACTGTTCACAAACTAATAGTCAGAGGATGCGCATCATAAGAATGTGCGATCGGACCGTGAGATTTTCAATATATAAAAAATAAAAATGCTACAAATTGATAAAAAAATTTGCAAGTAGATTTTGTAGATTTCAAATGGCTAATCAACCCAAAAAACAAAAAAAAAACGATCAAAAAAGACCTATTTGTTAGGTTAGAAACAAACAAGTTATACAACCATATATTATACTAACGCTAAGCCGATACACAAACATTTAAGTGACATTTTTGAGATTTTCACTTTTTCCATTTCTGGGGTAGGTACGGGATATTTTTGGATAAAAATATAAAAATATCCAATTTTGCATAGTTTCTCCAACATTTTTGATGTGTCATCCCACTGTATCTGACAAAATGGACGTTTTCAGCGGTAAAAACATAGTAAAGCAATAATATATAGTCAGAAGCATTGTTGAAACCGTCCGCAAAAAATCCTGCTACACCAAATTTCAAACATTAATTCTGGAGCAAAAACAAATTAAAACAAATAAATTGTAATGTCTGCCAATTCTTCGGACTCGATACTATGTTGAGGTATAGGAATTTTAATTTAGTTATTAGTTTTTTTTATAAAATTTTATGCAAAATATTTGGTGTAGCCTGGACCAACACTATATTAAAGACCTGTGCATATATAGCGCTGTTTCAAGCGATCGCCACTGGCGCCACACGACGAAACAAATTTACACGGTGGTTTAATGTTAAAACACCATTGTTGCAAAATCTTTTATAAAATAAAAACATGCAAATATTTCTGTTACAACGAATAAAATAAAATATTTGTTTGTTATGTCCCTCTAATTTGACAAGTCCACATGGCATATTTCCATACATTTTCGAGTCTAGAAAGCAAGCAAGAGTATTTGGTACTTTTTGATTTGAAATGAAGTCCATGGCTAGTTGTAGTGTAGGCAAGTAAGCATAAAACGCATCTTTGTGTATGTTTGTCTATGAGTAATAATTACAATTGCTGACCCCTTGTGACAGCTTGTCGGGCAATATTCCTCTAGAGTTAGTTCTTGGGGTCAAGCTGATTTAAATCTGAACAGAGTTTGACTTTTTTTTATCGTATACGGTCTATACAGCGCCCGCGGGAGCTCCCATACCAGGACCAGCCAACTTCGATCCTCCGATAATAAATCTCTGCCGGTATCGACGGACTGCGTTGACCCGAGCAGGATGCGCGGCACGTCTAGAACTGACCTTGGCTGGGGAATGTGCAGTTGCACTTCCACGATGTCCTTAAAAGCCGACCGGTCCGTGAGTTTTTGGCGCGCCGCCCAAAGCAAAGGTGCTCCGGTTCATAAAAAAAAATCCAACCGCCCCGCCGATCGATCTCCACGCCACGGCGATTATCTCGAACTTAATTACGGTGTCTTGTGTACAGCAGAAGTGTTTTATGGACGCGGTGAATAATTGCCTTAAAAAGGTGTGAAAAGCGGCAAATTATCAAAAGGGGACATTTCTTATTGTAAGACGTCCTTACAGGAGATAAATAACTAACGCGTTATAAAAACTGACTTTAATCTTCCTACAGAGTGAATCAGAAATGAAATGTAGCCGTAAAAAAGCTCCATCCTCCGACCAGTTAATAAAATACTTATATCCCAAATCCCAACCTTCTCCAATAAACAAACTAGTAGTTTGAAACTACTTATTATTGTTTACTGTCGGTGATATGGAAATTATGGAAAATATGAAACTTATCGCATGTTTTACGAAATGCATTTTACATGGAAAATAAGACCCATGCTATTGTAGAAAGAGAGACACTTCAAATACCGCCACTTCTTTGTCAAATATCAAACAAACTTAATAGTTTCCTTTACAATTATCCGTAAATCAATTTTTATGAACTTACAAACAACATCATTCATTTTTGACATTTTTTTAATTTCCGTTCATTTTTTCGCAGATTCTATCTTCATAAGGTCCTTTATTGTAAAAAAACTCATAGTTTAAATGCATTTTCTTGGCTACACATAGTTTTATTTAAGTACCTATGTGATCACGTACCTATATTTTTACACCCCTTATTTTCTATATTTTTGAGGTTAGGATAAAAAGTTTCAGATAAAAGTTGTAGAAGCCAAAGCAAGCTTTTTTCGACTTTTATTTAGTTTTATACAGGTTGTTCAGAAAAGCGGTGCCAAACCAAACTTATATTTAAATGGAACACCCTGTATATTTTTAGGTACAATGATGTATAGATGTAATATGTTTGTTCCAAGTGTTTGGAAATTATTCGACCAATTTTGCACTTTTGATGTCAATTTTGTCAAAAATGAAACCCTTATACCGTATATACCTTGTACAGGGACCGGCAGAAAGTTGGACACAAAAATTTAACATTTTTAAATTCTGATTTCGATTAATCTAAATTTCTAGATGCTAATCGAACAAAGGGTGGACGAAAAAAAAAACAAAAAAAGTTAAATTTCTTTTTTTGAATAGGTGGCTGTGACTTTAAATCTGACATCCACCTTTGATTCCAAACAACTTTTGTAAGTAACTTTTTACCATATTTTAAAAAATAAGGGTACTTTACTCTTGAGTTATTTTGACATTTTTGAATCTATCTCGTATCCAAAAAGAGATATTTAAATTTTGATATGTGCGTTTTGAGTTTGAAATGATACACCAAATTTTATCAAGAATAACATTTTCTGAGAAATTAATAATAAAAAAGTTTTCCATTTGTGTCCAACTTTCTGCCGGTCACTGTATAGGAAAAAATGTCATAAATGATTATGAGTATTCGCCCGGATGAACTTTAGAGTGTTCTTAGTTCAATGTAATTTGTTTACTGAATCAGCAAGTTAACCTATACAAATTTGGACTATGGGAAAATAAGATGTACCCGCAAAGGTTTCATTTTCGAAAAAATTGACATCAAAGGTGCAAAATTGGAAGTTTCAAGGTCGACTACTTTCCAAACGCTCCAAACAAACAGATTACATGTATAATACATCATTGAAATTGAGACATTGATATTCATGAATAGATCGGATTATTTTATTTAATTACAGAAATTAAATAAAGCACAACAAAATTATTAAGCTTCATATAGAGCAACCCATTTGTTTTTGTAAAAAGTTTATTAAAAATTGTACGATTTGACCCGGATTTTTTTAAATTGTAGAGCTTGATAAACTGCATTTTTTTAGCAAAATTATTAGTGACCTCGTTCATACAACATCGAAGGGCTACTATGCCAGTTTCTAGAAGCAAAATTTTAATAAGATTGTATATATGCAGAAATTGTAAGCAAAGTCAACTTTTAAATAGTTCTGCAAACAAAAAAGTTCAAGTTCAAGATTCAAGACTAATTCAAATAGCTATTCCATTACACCCGAAGCAAATGACCGCGGCATCGACGAAAAATAAACAGCGTTCAGATAGAAATCATCCATTTGTTCGACTAAATGAAGGAGGTATCTGAGTGTAACCTCACGAGTTAAGTGGACCTATTTGTCTAGGAGAACATTAGCATCGGCCTAATCTGGACCGCTTATCAGTACAAATTGGAATGCCGCTCAGATAGCAACCCCATAGTGCGTAGGCCGAGACCATCAACATCATCATTAGGGACAGATAACGCGTTTAATTAATATAGCTGGATTTGTATGTCAATGCTAAAGATTTTTTGTAGATCCAACTTAGAATAAGAATGACAAACACAGAACCAAACTGGTTATACAGTGTGGAAGAGCCAAATGGGATAAATTCAATATCTTTACATTCATGTTCTCCATATTTGCAAGAAATTTTAAAACCTGTTCCACTTCCACACTGTATGTCTGTACCATAGAAGTAAAAGGACGTCACTCGATTGGATAACATTACAACAATCTTGATTTTTCGTAACTATTTTATTGTTTATTCTGTTGAGGATTTAACGTTTAATTTTTTTCTTATTATTGAGCTCTCCAGCTTCACATTAAAAGTTTTGTGAGGACTGAGCAATTTACGATCCATACTAAGGTTTTGAAACAATATGCGGGAATTTTTGTACGTCAAATTTCAATCACTTACCTAATTTGAAATTTGACCCATAGAGAGTTTCGAAAAAAACTAAATGTCAGAAAGTTCTTTGTTATAATATCAATATATTATAGCTATTGTGTTGGGAAATATTAACATTCCCTTATTTTTAAATACATTCAATTCTCCGCGCATTCACCAGAGACACACGCCACATCATCCTCATTGTTCTGATTTTTCGCCGGCTATGTAGAAAGGGTGATCCAGACCAGACCAGTCGTATTTTTCCGTTCTCCGCAGCGGTGTTTAACAAACAATGCGCCTTTCTATTATCATCATCTTTTTCCCGCGCGGTTTTTTCGCTTTTCTCTTCCTAGACATCACACCGAAATGTCAGGCCGGTGAGAGATTGAATATGAATGATTTCCTGGTGAAGCATATATTTAGCTCGAAAATTAGCCCGCGTGAGCAAGACGACAAGAATGCGACTCCCAGAGGTGGATGCTCCAGTAAATATAAATAAACACCGTGTTGTAATGAGGCAAATGGAAAAATAAGAAGGGGAGACTCTAAATAATACTTTTCTTTGTGGACGGGAATTTTGGGCGTACGACAAAGTTACAAATTGGTGCAATTATTCTTGGTAACCTTTCTTAAAGCTCGGGTATGTCGTTTAATCTGGGCGTTTATTGTGGGTACTAAAATGCAGTACGGAATTATCTTATCTCCAACGAACTATAAAGAGATTGATGGGTGTGGAGAGCCCACAGAGGTCATGTACAGAGTGGTTCTTTCATTTAATCTGTTTGGAAGAAACAGTTAGTTTTTTTTTCTACTTTAAGATGCTTTAGGCAAGTACTGAATTCGTCTGAATGACAATATATATATATATATATATATATATATATATATATATTATATATATATATATATATATATATATATATATATATATATATATATATATATAATATATAATATATATATATAATATATAATAATAATATATATATAATATATAATAATAATAATATATAATATATAATATATATATATACAGTGTGACCCATTTGTTTTGGGGTCAGTCTGTAAAAAGTGTATCAATCGTGCGATTTGGCTGATTTTTTTTTAAATTGTAGAGCTCGATGAACTGCACATTTTAAACAAAAATTGCCTGGTTCGCATAAAATCCAAAGCCTACTATGACCGTTTTTATGAGCAAAATTTTAAGAAACCATATTAGCGTTTTTTTTTGAAAAAATCTGTGTGCGCCAATGGATTGAGCACCCCTCGAAATGGGTATGTACAAAATTTCATCAAAATATTTCAAGTAATAACGATTTTGTAGAAAAATTAAAAATGCAGCCAAGGTACGTCTTTATTTTCAAAAATTCAAAGTTGGCCATGGAAAATAATTGAATTGTTTACTTTTATTAAGTGTCAAACTGTCTAAATTGAGTTTAGAAATTGTTTGTGCTCAATACAATTAATTATCATAATTATGGAATATTTAAGCATAAGAGACAAAATAGAAATTGTTCGACTCGTGGGCGACAACGAGCGCTCGGCAGCAGAAGCTGCGGCCGAATTTAACAATAACACCCAGGTAGATCAGTGAGTCGAAGTACTGTACAACGTATAAACAATATTTTTGATGAAACTGGATCGATTTCTAAAAATTTATTAAAAACTAGGCAAAATGGACGCCGTGGACTTGTTGAAAATAACAATCAAATTCTGCAATACTTTAGTGACAATCCTCGAAATAGTGTTCGAACGGCTAGTTTAGACCTTCATATACCCAGAGAGAGTATAAGGAGATGTTTGAGACAAAACAAAATAAAACCGTTTAAGCCAAAATTTTTGCACACCCTGGAACCAGGAGATGAGGAGAGAAGATTAGAATTTTGCTATTGGCTGCAAGGTGAATATCTCCATAATGGCAACTTTTTAAATGAAATTTTATTCACCGACGAAGCCACGTTTACTACAAATGGTGTAGTATCAAGTCAAAACTGCCGTCACTGGTCAGCTGAAAATCCAGAGTTTATAATAAATGCAAGGAGACAATATTCACAAAAAATTAACGTTTGGTGTGGAATACTACGCGACAGAATAATTGGCCCATTTTTCTTTGAAGGGAATTTGAATGCGGCTGGCTTCTTGAATTTTCTAGAAATTGAATTTAGAAATGCTTTAGATGAGTTACCATTAAGATACCGTTTAAATTTAAAGTTACAGTTAGATGGCAGTCCTATTCATAATGCTCGTTTAATCAGAAACTGGCTAGATAATAATTTTGAAAACTGTTGGATAGGGCGAAATAGTCCTTTCTGTGAGTGGCCACCGAGATCTCCGGACTTAACTCCTTTAGATTTTTTTCTTTGGGGTACACTTAAGCAAAATGTTTATAAGTCAAGACCCCATAATTTACAAGAACTGCAAGCTAGGATAAACCGTAGTTGTGAGGAAATTACTCCACAGCAAATACGAAATGTAATTTTGAATGTACGCAAGAGGAACGACAAATGCATTGTAGAAAATGGAGGCTTGGTAGAAGTTACAAAAATTTTATAATTTTAATTGTTTTTATGTTTTGTGTTTATAAGCATAAGGTTGTATTATTACAATTCAATTATTTTCCATGGCCAACTTTGAATTTTTGAAAATAAAGACGTACCTTGGCTGCATTTTTAATTTTTCTACAAAATCGTTATTATACTTGAAATATTTTGATGAAATTTTGTACATACCCATTTCGAGGGGTGCTCAATCCATTGGCGCACACAGATTTTTTCAAAAAAAAACGCTAATATGGTTTCTTAAAATTTTGCTCATAAAAACGGTCATAGTAGGCTTTGGATTTTATGCGAACCAGGCAATTTTTGTTCAAAATGTGCAGTTCATCGAGCTCTACAATTTAAAAAAAAAATCAGCCAAATCGCACGATTGATACACTTTTTACAGACTGACCCCAAAACAAATGGGTCACACTGTATATATAATCATAGTTGTTTTTGAAAACTTGATGACGATGAAAATAGACAAACTTGCGTTGATGGTGATGAATAATGTAGGTACTTTGTGATGTGATGAATAACATTACTGACTATTCGTTGACAAGAACTGATAAATAAAAAGTAATAAAATAAATAAAAAATAAAATAAATAAATAGGTGAATACAAATTTTAACATCTTCCAAATCAGATTTCTACAGAGCCCTTTAAAAGTTCGCATCATGGAGATATTTTTTATTAATGATTTATTTTGAAATTTAACTTTATTAAACGTTAACTCTCCCTTTAAAAAAGATGATAAATGACCAAACGTGGCCAAGTGACTTTCGATATCTGTCAAAATGCAATTATAAAAGGTTTAAAATAGGCTTATTTATTAAAATTTCAAAATGTTTTACTAAATTTTACATACTTGAAGTAATACATTTGTATACTTATTCTATTAAAATATTAAGTTTTTCATTTCATTAATATTTTTTATGAAATTTCTAAAAACTTGAAAATTCTAACTTCTATCTTCTATAATAAACCAGTTAACCAGTTTTATCATTGTACTAACATTTTATTACTAAATATCTATAAAAATATATATCTCTTTCAATTGAAAATTATTTATATTTAGCGCTTTAAAAACCTGTTATGTTTTGATGCAAAGTTGATGTAAAGTCAGGCATTTGGGATATAAATTATTCATTTACAATAAATTTTCCAGTTCTAAATTAATGCAATAACAAAATAACAATAAATTAAAATATCATCAAACTATTTCACGTATCTAATCAAAACTCATAACTTTGTACGGAACAAATTACCTTTCAAACAAAAACTTTCACTATACAGTTTTTGCTATCTGTTTTGGTTCCTTGGCTGCATCGCAAATTTGATAATATAAGAAAAACCTGCTCCTTAGTTTAAACCTTCGTTTCGAGAGAGTAGGTGACTTTTTCCGCAATCATCTTTAATATTGTTTTCTCTAAATGTATTAGACCTTGTATAAAAGTAAAGCCTTAAATGAGTAAATTTATTGGAATACATTAATCTGTTTAAATTAAAACAAATTGTTTCTACTTTGAATCATACCTATGGAGCAAATAATGTTTCAGTTGATTTTTGAAAAATGACTGTCCGGAAATAATTTTTAAAAAAATCAAATTTGCCATTTTCCGATATCTATCCAGGAATTTGTTCATTTAAAATTGAATCACCCTTTATATACAATCTACATAAACTTGTTTCCAAAAAAAAAAAAATCAGGGGATAGAAAAACATACATATAAAATGTTGATTATATTTAGTAGGTACCTATAAGATAAGGATAAGCTTAGGGTATGGTCCGAAATTTACCAAAATTCTGGTTTGGTATTCCCCCCAAATAGTGTGTCACCGGGAACTTGAAACACTGCACTCGAAAGAAGCTCAGAATTACAGAAGCCGCAAGTAGCGCTATTATATTATATTCTATTTATTATATGTATGTGTTACAATGTAGTACATTTGTCAATTAAAAACGAACATGCAATAAGTTTTGTTCACAGTCGTAGAAAAAGAGTCTTAAACTTTGTAGGGTCAGGACAACATTCGAAATAATAAGCCAAAAAATCTACATTTACAAAATGTTATGCCCTGGATATAAAAGTAAACAAAGCATATAATAACTATGGAACCAACAAGTTGCTCAAGTTTTAAATCAAATGATTTTTTACCCATCAAGATTGAGCAGTCAGTTTAAATAATTTTTCGTTCTTGATTGCCTCCAAACAAACAAAGAACACTTATTATTAAACCTGACATATAGGTGGCCTCAGACGATAATTTATTTTACTATTTTAAACGACCATTTATTTTCCACACCATTTGTTTTTTATGCTTTAGTTGTGTCACACAACGGGAAAGACGTACCTAGTATGACAGGATCTCGAGTTCTCTTAAGCGCTTTGTGTGCCACTTTTACTAATTCGTTATTCTTAATGGTGGTAATCTGACAAGCGAATCAAGTTGAGTAAAATGATATAAATGTTTTAAATTAATTTTTGTGCCATATTTAATCTTGAATAAGTGGTTGTGTTGTGAGTTCATTTCACACGTAACTTAGTAGAGAGGTCTTTTGTGCCACGGCTCTTGTGCGTATGCTTGAGTCTGTAGATAGATTCTAATTATTACACACAGAGTAGCTACATCTGTGTCTTGGGTCCTACTTTTTGTAACTGTATTCAAATTTGCGTGATAGATAAAAGCGAAAAGTGACAAAACCAAGTTACAATGTAAGTTCACTCTACAACTATAATGGCATATAATACTCTCGAATATCAAAAATATAGTGTAGTAAGGATATAATGGCTAACTCTGGAAAAATGGCTGCCTATTATTACTACTGTGCTGTGATTCCAGGAAAAGTGATGTTAAATGTCTAAATAAATATTAAAAAGTTGAATCTCGGAGATTTCAAGAGTTACTTATTATACAGTGTCTGCCAGAAAGTTGGATACAAATGGGAATTTTCTTTATTTGAAGTTTCTCAAAAAAAATATTCTTGATAAAAGTTGGTGCTTGTGCTTAAACTCAAAATCCACCCGCAAACATTTTGAAATTTCGATTCGTATACAGGGTAGGTTGAAAAATATGAAAATTCCTCAAGAGTAAAGTACCCTTATTTTTAGAACTACATCAGAGTGGCACTAATAAAAGTTGTTTATAATCTCAAGACAATGTCAAATATGAATTCACAGCCACCTACTCAAAAGAAAAAAAAATTCACACTTGTGCATTTTTTACTCATCACGCTGTATAATACATAATGTTAGATATGTATTTTGAAGCACATCTTCGAGCATGACAGTACGATACCAATGATTTTTGTTTACGTTTAACTAGCATCTTAAAAACATTTAATAACTGAAAGTTCTGCAAAGTTTGTCGTTTTTTTGTATCCAGGTAAAATACTCCTACAATTTCAAACATAACATAGCATCTAATCTGTGGAACATAAAAATATTTTAATAGAGCAACAATTTAAGAGATATTTAATAAAAGAGAATTCAACTATAAAAATTATACAGAGTGATGAATAAAAAATGCGAAAAGTGTGAATTTTTTTCTTTTGAGTAGGTGGCTGTGAGTTCATATTTGACATTTTCTTGAGATTCCAAACAACTTTTCTTAGTGCCACTCTGATGTAGTTCTAAAAATAGGGGTACTTTACTCGAGAAATTTTCATATTTTTCAACCTACCCTGTATTCGAATCGAAATTTCAAAATTTTTGCGGGTGGATTTTGAGTTTAAGCACAAGCACCAACTTTTATCAAGAATATTTTTTTTTGAGAAACTTCAAATAAAGAAAATTCCCTTTTGTATTCAACTTTCTGGCAGACACTGTACAAGGCGACTGAATTAGTTGTTTGAACCATCGAATTGATAAGTACAATGGAAGTCGCACAGGTACCACTTTCATTGTTGTTTGGGGCAGCCAACTCTAGAGAGAGATAGGTTTCAAATGGCAATAAGTAAGACAAGGACGCCTAATGAAAGTGTCAGCTGATTCAGGCAAAGGAGCTATACAGGGATGTTGCATATTAATGGGCGAATTTAATGGGCATGTTCCGTAATTCTCTTTATTGTATGATCTGTATTCCGAAATTCGGGGCTTGTTTGTAGGAATGAGAATTTTTCTATATAACCACAATTATGTAAATATTGCACAGAAAAAAGTAGTGAATTGATTAAAAAAAATTACCTACATGGCAATTTTATGTACCTGGAAGTAAATTGAGACAAAGAAAATACAAATTACAAAATAAAAGTTTATTTTAAAATAAAGGCGACAAAATATCTAGGATAAGGTATACATTTTCAACTTTTAATTACTTATTTATTATTAATTAAATTTATTTCATATGTTTAGGCATCTAAAAAAAGAATTACAAATAATTACCTACGTTATTAAAGGGACCAGAACCTCAAGATTAATTCCATCTTTGACTACGAAGAGCTAGGTTCATTAGCATAATATTTTGCCAGTTTTTCCCTTGATAGTTTCTATCATGACTTGGAAAATAAAAAACTGTAGTAATTACATACTTTTTAAGTTTGCGCTGCCCAAAATTCTCTATGAAATCGCTCTCGATAAAATGTTGACTACAAATGCAAGTAAATACTTGTAGACAGTACAAAATTTTTCCTTTTTATTGCTGCAATCCACTTGTCTCTAATATCACCTTATCTCTTGGAAAACTGCAAAGTTATTAGCAAAGATTTTTTGGACTTAGGAATGAAAAGAAACCCACTATACTTTTATTCTTTCCGCCCCGTTTGGTACATCCAAATAGACAACAGGAGTTGACCATCTTTTTTGTAAATTTTCTCTCCGATCTAAAAATAATACAACTAAGAAAACTCAACGCCGTTTTATACGAAACTGCCACCACGACACGAACTCAAATCAAATATAAATAATACAATAATTACTCGTATTGTACTTGGGACAGAAGGAAAATGACGTTTGACAGCGGAACTCGTTTGAAGCACAGGACACAAAAATAGAAAGTTAGGACAAACACCTCTTTTGTGTTATGTGGTTTTTGCCGGAATCAGCTGATTTATTTACTATTTCACTTACTCAAGTTTGGCTCCAATCAACTCTCAATTCTTTGGTTTTGATTAAAACTGTCAGAATTAGTTCCATAAGTCAAACGTGGTCCCATCCTTTACTATGGGATTCGACAATCTCTCTGTCTACTGTCTAGTTTCCGTCGACCCAAGACAAATGGACAGCCACCCTGTATAACGTTGTATGAAGAATAATTGACGAAATTTGAGCTTGTACTAAAGGAACCATGCTATCGATATGAATCCCTATCGAAACGTTCATATTCTGTTTTTCAAGTGGAGCAATACATGCACATTTTTCACATGTCCCGCCTATGGTTAATCTGGAACGACTGCCTGAGTCATGGGGCTTTTAAGGGATGCCTTAATATATGGAAAACACCCTCGGGGACGTGTGCCAAGCTGGCCGTTATTAATTTTCGATTTGCAGGGTCGAAAATTGAAAGGCGAGATCAAAGAGTTCGGGCGTTTTCGGAGTTGTAGTCGGAGCGAGGGGCACGTACATACATTGGGGTGGAGTTTGTTTGTTAGATATATCAAGCGAATTTGGCCGATTAAATTAGCTTGTGAAGAAAATTCGATTGGAAATGATCAAAAGGGAGTTTCTCTCACTATATAAATATGAAATAAAAACATTAAAGATCACCATTATCATTAATACATTGCAAGATGCAAAAGTGCACTTTTTGGGACAAGGCGAAAACTTGAAGGCAAAAAGGACGTTTCTATAATTTCCTGTTTGTTTCACAAAACCGGCTCTGCCAGTGTCAAGACACCGGAAAAAAGTAGGATCTTCAAATTTAGCATTGGACATAAAAACAGAGTTACATACTAGCAGTGACTATTTCTATAGTCACTGATACTAGGTATGCTGCAGCTTGCTACAATCAACTTAAATTTCAAGCCATTAAGAGACACATGGCAACGTCTTTCGACGAAAATGTTGGCTCTTTAGCTTAGTTTTTTTTTTCAATAAATATTCAACACATTATTATAATAAATGAAATGAAAGTGAATTTCGCGGCACTAATAGCAAAGTCTAGAGAAATACTATAAGTCGGCTCACTTCTTTGTTCTCTCGGAGAAAACAACAATTTTTTGCGACTGGTCGTAAATCAGCCTCGAACCGCTCTCAGCTACACTGTGTAATAGACCGGGAGATAGTGACAGATTTTTGGACGTGATTTTACTCAGTATGGCTTGCAAAGGGCATTATATAGCACATATTCTCATAATAATAAGGTATGAATCAGAGTGTCATCCTGGGTTCTTCATGTGAAAAACTGAGTTTTCAATTATTTGAAAAATATGCGTTTTGATATGATTTTAGTCAGGCTGCCATGTGTTTTATAATGAAGTTCAAAATAGAAAATTCCTCGGAAAATTATAGGCATACCGTTAGGGTGGGAATTTTTTATTTTGAAGTTCATTATAAAACACATGGCAGCCTGTATAAAATCATATCAAAACGCATATTTTTCGAATAATTGAAAACTCAGTTTTTCACATGAAGAACCCAGGATGACTCTCTGATTCATACCTTATTATTGTGAGAATATGTGCCACATAATGCTCTTTGAAAGGCATACTGAGTAAAATCACGTCCAAAAATTTGTCACTATCTCCCGGTCCAATAAGCTTATTTTCTTATTAAATAAGATATCGATCGCCGTACTCCGATGACGGCGGGCCGAGGGAGCGGGAGAGGGCAAGGGGGAAACGTTTGTTTACACAAGGCCGAGTGCCCCGACTTATAGTATTTCTCTAGACTTTGCTAATAGGTCCTTTTCATGTCTTTTTTTTAATACAGGGGGTCCATTAAGCCCAAAAAATTGTTTGTTCACAAACACCAACCACAACCAAAGAGGATATCAGAATATAGAGAGTTCATCTTGTCAAATATGTCAAATGGAGCCCAACTTTTACGTAATTTTTCACACAAACGATAAGATCGTTCAGATAAACTATGAAGTAGACTGCGTTCTTTATTTATTATAGATTAAGTGGACAAATAATGTTTTAGTTTATCTCAAACAAGGTTACTTTTTACCAACACTCTGGACCAGCGACTCTTTAAAATAGGGAGACCCAGCATGTCACAGTCTATCACATAGGAAAAGTGAAGCCTTGAGGGGAAGTTTGTTTTCTGTCGACTCCAAGGAGACCACAAGGGGGCTGGTACAAGGTTATGTTATATGTCAGTGTCCAACTGCCATCAGGTTTTATGGAGGCAAAATATTTCCCATCATAATTCACAATTTTTAACTTTTCTAACTTCCAGATACTCAAATGTGTCAATTAAAGGTAATGCGGCCGCCTGTATAGTAGTACCAGATTTTTCCTGTATCACCTTTAGCTATAGTAATCCTGCAATTCCGATTACGTATGGGCATTACGTAAGTAGGTAGTTCAAAACAAAAATCGTATTTCGTAAATTTTAAATTATTAAGCAGGTAGCTGCAGGCCCTTTTTTAAAGAGTTTTTATCTACGACTACAAGTTTATTTTAAGTTTGTGAGGTTCCTTGGTAGAGAAATAAAATTACAAAAATTTTATAACGAACACCGAGAAAAACTACATGATTGGAACGACTAGACATAATCTTATTATTCCATCCCGAAATCTGTGAAAGTTCTTTGGGTAGATACATTCAACAAGGGAAGAAAGTTGAAGTATACCATATTACAATTGGATTAAGGAACCTGGTAAGAAGGTGCAATAGCGACAAATTCTTAAATAAACAAAATTAGAAATGACTTACCATACTTATTACTTAAATTCCTATAAATAATTGCTGGAAATCAATGTCAACTATAAAATACATTTGTTTCATTTGACAGTTGCCATATTCTGCACTTGTAAAGACACAACATTGTCAAGTCTAATTTTTAGAAATCATGGAAACCATTATTAATTTTTACTACCAATCAAAGTACCTGTTATATTGATAGATTCTCCAATAAAATGCCATACTTGGCATCACTGATACCATTAGAATGAGGAAAGAGTAGGCCTCACTTTGGAAAGTTTAATGCTGGGTCCCCTTACTTTAAAGAGTCCCTGCTCTGGACAGACTTTTCGCAGAGGCACACTGTCTCGTCGTAATATTCGCACAATGATATGAATGAGCGCAGGTTAATTTAGACGGCAGTTTTTCCAGTGCGTGGCCTCGCTTGCAAATCTGCATTCAACCGCATTCTCTAAGAAATGATAAACCATCACGGAAAATTCCTATAAGGGCTATACGTATATCTCGTCACGCAGCGTTGCTACCTCGACCAAAACTCGAAACGACTTCCTTTGCAGCCTAATAAGCGCCATCGAGCGTATCTCTGGCTGGGAAACGAGCTTTATAGTTTTTGAGGCGCAGGAATTGTGCTGTCGCCGATGTTCCCTTGTTTGGGGTCTTGAAAGGATCTAGCAGACTACGAAGCATGACCGTGACTCACACAACGGTAGGCCGATTCTTTTTACGTCAGAAGTCGGATTATGGACCTTTTTCTGACAGGGCTGATTAGTTCGGCACAATGCACAGCGAGAGGGCGCTCTGTATTAGATGGAGATAGTACAGTGCCGTGCAAAGTAAGGTTCGAGTATTGGGAAAGTTAATACAATCAATGTCAACTTTGAATTTTTATTTTGGATTCGATACTAAGTTGAGGTGTTGGTATTTTAATTTAGTTATTAGTTTTTAAATAAAATTGTATGCAAAATATTTGGTGTGCCTCAGGGAAATTTCAACAATGAGAGTCATTGTTGACAGTGTGTAGCTTTGTCTATGATGATGATATGCATAAATTCCCCCATACAAACATCGTTAGTGGAAGGATTGGTTGAATAGCAGAAGAGATTATTTCGTTCTTTACGAAGTCTGGCTCATTTATAAGACCATTGCGAGGCCGTAACTTTCCATAATGAAAATTTATGTCTGTGCTGATGCTAATGCATGGGGTTTGTGTAAGGTGTACAGCAAGATAGATGGTTGCAGAAACACCAATACCTGGCGTTAATTGATAATAACGCGTGTCTAACATTATATTAATAGCTTCCAAGAAAAGTATCCCGCCACCAAACAACGTGAGGAAGGACTTCGTTATTCCCAAGGTGAGAAATAATTATGTAAATGTCAACATAAAGATATTTATCGGAAAAAAGTTAAAAACTCGCAGAACTAATTAGTTTCAATAATTTATAATTAATTAAGCAATAGTAAAAAATAGGGTGAAAGCAATGAATGTATGGGTTTAGCGAGCAACTGCCTCTAAATAAATTCATTAATTCAAACAATATTAATATAATAGAATATACATATATGCATAGACGATAAATTATAATTTGCTTTTTGAAGTACAGAGTAAGCTCACACTTTCCTTCCGAAATTTCAACTGTGTTTGGCCCATTAACAGGCGCACGTTTACAGGGTGTTTCCAGAGTACTAGGTAGAAAATGCAGCAGGTCCAATCCTTAGCCAAAATATTTCAACGAATGTTCATACCTACGTCGCAACTCCCGTCCTTGTCTGACTCGTGAATATACGACCGATATCCATCGTATATTCACGAGTAAGACAAGGACGGGAGTTGTGCCGTAGCTATGAACATTTGTTGAACCTGGACCAACACTATATTAAAGACCTGTGCATAGCGCTGTTTCAAGCGATCGCCACTGGCGCCACACGACGAAACAAATTTACACGGTGGTTTTAGTTAAAACACCATTGTTGCAGAATCTTTTATAAAATAAAAACATGCAAATATGTCTGTTACAACGAAGTTAATATTCAAAATAAAATAAAACATTTGTTTGTCAAGTCCCTCTAATTTGACAAGTTCACATGGCATATTTCCATACATTTTCTTAAGAAAAGCAAGTCTAAAAAGCAAGCAAGAGTATTTGGTACCTTTTGGTTTGAAACGCAGTCCATGGCTAGTTGTAGTATGTGAAAGCATAAAACGCATTAGATTTTTCAGTTTCTTCTTTATATGGAGGACTATTGGTCCGCTTTGAAGCTATAAACAAAATTTTCTATTTTCATTCCCGCATACGTTAAAAAATACTCTTCCAAAATAATGTCTTTTAATTTTCGCTTCTTCAGCTGGTTGATCAGAACATACAATAATTCCAAAATAGTGTTTATATTCTTCGGCAATTCACCTAATGGTCTGTGTCTGTGCATACCATTTTCTTCATGTGCGCGAAAATTTCATGTTATCACAAACAAATCTACCTCGAACAGCCGTATTAATAGGATAAAACTGCCAAATACTGGACGCAAAGACAATTCGTTAGGTACCGTAAAAAGAAGGTAAATCGTAATAAAGCTGGATATTTAAAATTTTGGATTTTTTAAACGTCAGAAACTGACATCCCAATAGTCACAGAATACCCCCCTATAACCTATAATAAGTCGCCATTTTTTTCGTCGTGTAGCGCCACCCCGATCCGTAAACAACAATGAAATATGACGTCATGTTCGGGTCTTTAATATAGTGTTGAGTGTTGGTCCAGGTTGAACAGAGTTTTCGGCCACTACGGGTCATATCTCAATAGTTACAGAGATACAGAGCGTTGTAGTTCTTTTTTGAAAAAGAATTATGGCAATATCTCCCCAATAAAGCCGATGAACTGAAATTTGGCACTGCTGTGTATTTGGGGATGGACAATAAGATGAAAATGTCAATTTCTACGTTTTAGGATCATGCTTTTTTGGTAGGTGCATGGTAGGTGAAAATTTTATGTTTCGTATGTTGGAGTTAACAGGCAAACGGTTATTTCATCGTTATGAAACATGAAACAAGTAAGTATACACTTTTATTGGAAAATTAAAAATGCACTAAAATGATGGACCTACAAGACCAAAATGATAACCTCCAAAAAGTTACGAGTAAAACCACGATCCAAAAACAGCGCAAGTGGCAAGTGGCACCCTCTGACAAATACGCAAAAGGTATATTAAAGCTTGTAATAAAGACAGAGAGTTTAGAAAATATTTCGGGCAGCGAAATAATGGCACAAAATATATGCAGGGTCAGTTTTTTCGATGCCCACTATGGGGATCTCGGAAACTAGCAGAGCTAGAACAAAGGTTAAATGGGGACAGAATTGCAGTTTTGAATGCTCAATCTAATGCCCCTTTTGGATTTTTAAAAAAGTTCACGGCTCACTAGATATTTTGAAAAAAGTGATTTTTTGCTATTTCTTCAGATCTCTGTAGCTCCGTTATTTCTGATTATACAGAAAAACTGTAGAGACAAAAATTGTAGATAATTTGCTGCTTAATAAGATAATCTTATCAAATTTTTTATGTTGTTTGTGATTTTTGAAATATGACATAAACTTGTGTTTTTTTTAATGTAAATCATAGTTTGCTGTGGCCTTATAAAATCGGCCATTTTTTGAGCTTTCCAAAGATATAATACTCGGCATAGTTATTACAAAAAATAAAAGAACTATGGCTAATTTTCTGATTTTTTTTTAAATTTTCACATAGTCATCCATGGAATATTTTCACGATTACGTTCTATTTTATAATTAGACATACTTAAAACTTTCTAATATTTTGTTTTTAGCTGGTAACAAAATATAAGAAAATAAAACAAAAATTAAAAAACTCAAATTCAAATTATTATTATTTTAAAAGGTCCCCTTTTAAAATAAAAAAGATGTTCAAACAATCCACCAGTATTTTTTATGCAAATATTGCATCTTTTTAAAGCTGAATTTGTCGCCTTTCTTAGAGAGCGCCTGTCAATACTGGCAATTGGTTCTAAAACAGCTGCTCTTAATTTAACAATTGTCTCATACTTTATTTTGTACTGTTCCCCACAAAAAGAAATCCAAAACAGACAAATCGTGGGATCGGGACTGCCAGAACATATATTTCTCCCTATCCAACTATTTGGATAGAGCTGATCTAGGTAATTTCTTACGGGCAAGTAATTATGTGGTGGAGCTCCATCATAATATTTTTTGTTTTATTTTGTTACATTTTGTCACCAGCTAAAAATGAAATATTTGAAAGTTTGAAGTATGTCTTATTATACAATATAACGTAATTATGAAAATATTCCATGGCTGACTATGTAAAAATTAAAAAAAAAACAGAAAATTAGCCATACCTCTTTTATTTTTTGTAATAACTATGCCGAGTATTATATCTTTGGAAAGCTCAAAAAATGGCCGATTTTATAAGGCCACAGCCAACTATGATTTACATTTAAAAAAACACAAGTTTATGTCATATCTCAAAAATCACAAACAACATAAAAAAATTGGATCAGATTATCTTCTTAATCCCAAAATTATCTACAATTTTTGTCTCTACAGTTTTTCTGTATAATCAGAAATAACGGAGCTACAGAGATCTGAAGAAATAGCAAAAAAATCACTTTTTTCAAAATATCTAGTGAGCCGTGAACTTTTTTAAAAAGCCAAAAGGGGTATTAGATTGAGCATTTAAAACTGCAATTCTTTCCCCATTTAACCTTTGTTCTAGCTCTGCTAGTTTCCGAGATCCCCATAGTGGGCATCGAAAAAAACTCACCCTGTATAGACAAAGACAGACTGTATTAATTATGTTGTAACTCTTCTGGTAGAATATTGGTGGCATCGGTGCGTGAACACGAGAACTCCCCCATTTCACGCCGTTGTCGATTGCAACTGATATTTAGCCTGCACTACACTTATCCTTATGCAACCATTGTGCCTATCTAACAATCAGGAATTCCAAACGTTCGTTTTATTAATTCCCATTCTATAAATAAACGCCGATACTGTTGTAAATTTTCCGATACGTCTACTTTACGTCGAAAGCAATTTACTACGCCTATAGGCGTGGCGACAAGCGAATTCAAAATCGTAATTAAAACATTTCACTCGGATTATAAAAAAAACACCATCGACATGTTGCAATTACGTTGCAGGCTATGGTAATGCGCATATAGATGTTCTTGTGTGGTATAAGGCAGTGAATTGACAGGTTTTCAATTGAACAAGTCATCGATAAATTGTCTCATTACTATACGAGAAGGAGGAATTATTATGGCCAACGAGGAAGCGGAGATTTTCGGTATAATCAGATAAAAGTAGAATACACTGCAGTCTAGATGACTTTCATTAAATTTTGCCACAATGGAAAGTAATATTAAATAAGAAAGTACCTGTAATAACATTTAAAGAAAATCTATACACCATAGTCATTAAGAACAAAAATTAAAAGGGACTTTTTGCAGTTTTAAAAAATCGTAAATTTTGAACTATAAGCAGAAATTAACTCTTTAATGTAAAGGTATTGTGTATCACTTTAACTCGAGACAATTCATTATTTTTTTAACGGGTTCATTATTTTCATTTTTTCTACAGCATAGGCCTTCTATTTAAGTGATTCTTACTTCCGGTCAAACCGGAAGTCAGAAATGAGAAAATTTTTTGTTAGTTTATTTAAAAAGAAAAATTCGTGTACTGTATCTCAATTAATTTTGAAACTTTGCCACAGTTGCTTTTTACATATACTTATCCTGTGGACAACCTGTATATAACCTATGGTCTGAAAATCGGTAGGTATATGGGATTTTGAGGATAGCTCAACTGACTCAACCCATTAAAAATAATGAATTGTCTTTAGTTAAAGTGATACATATTGTATATAGGTACATACGCATACGGATGACACATTTTAGTCTTGTCAATTTTTTTATAGTAGGTATATGATTTTAATGGGCATTGTATTTGTGCTGATTTCTCGTTCCAACCAAAATGTATACCAAATGATTCGCATTGTGTGCAAAATAAACGCGATCCATTACAAACAACATATTGCAGACATTTACATTCCGGTAACATATTACCAAATAAAACTAAAACGATTAATCGCCCCGAAAAAATAGTAGGCGGTTATATGAATTATTCGGCAATTGAAACTGCTGATAGATTAATAAAATCGGAAGACTAAACGCCCTTGCGGACATAAATCAAGCCAGCCGAGGTACTGAACATTAAATATCTTAGATGAAAGATAGGGAGTTATTGAATCGCCGCCAATATCCGCCTTATAAGTTTTCTTCCGGCTTCCTTATTAGATTTGAAAAGTTACGCAGAAAATGTGTTTCCGAGTCCAATATCCCGGGACGCTGTGTCAGGGGGAGTTCGTTTCAAATTTGAATACATAAATTTTTTGACAAGACCAGAGACAAATTGAAGAAGATTATATTAAAGCTTCTGTGCAGTATGCAATATGTGCCACCGAAATATTGGCAAGTAGAGGAGGGTGAGGCATCAATCCACATATTATAGCTAGAGATCCTGGATTGGGAGAGTTAGGACAATAATGTCACTTTTTAACAAAAAAAATAATAATTTTTCAAAAGTCACATCAATTTTGTGGATGAAAAATAATTTGGGATAGATTCCATGGGCGTAACAAACTTCTGTTGGTCCGTGATACACGCGCGCCATCTATGAGATGAGGAATATAATAAACAACTGGCGGGTTATTTGAAAAGCTCCTCCTATTCATTTAATTACTATTATTACTGTTACTAAATCGTATTTGTTGGCAAAATCCACAGTTTAATTATGAAAAAGTGGAAAGTCCACAATTAAACGGTAAGTTTTGGCAACAAATACGACTTACTAATAAAATTGACGATTAAAATGCAAATGTGTTAAAATTAATGTATTAAATTTATATATAATATAGGTAATCTAGAAGACATCCAAACAATGTAGTTTGTGTCCAGTTCCAATAATTTTATCAACTATTGAAGATTGCATGGTCTGCAGACATAGTTTATTGGTTGTGCACTAGAATTTTGAGTTAATTTTTAATTTAAAATCCGAGACAAAATACGTCTTATTATATTATGCAGATACCTACTTTATTATTATCATTATCCATTTATTCTATATGATATTTTTGCTCTTTTCTCTAGTGTTTTCTGTAATAATAATACCGCAGAACATTTTGTCATGATTTGTTTGGTCATTTGTAATAATCAGGCATCTCCAACTAAAGCTCGAAAACTAATGTGCCATATTATTTTAACATTTTTCTATTGAATTATTTTAAAGTTGACATGACAGTGTCATTCCTTTAGAATCATATTTTCATGCTGCTATTTTTGTCAGCTCAAAACTTAAAGTATTCGATAATAGTATTCATATTTACGCCTAATAAGTTTTCTTATAGAGGGCAACCAGACATACACTGTTTCAGTTTTCTTTCAAAAAAACACTCCGCCCATGAGTTCCCATCATTTTTCTTTAATTTGACATAAATCATAACCTAAATACAAAAATCCACTAATTTGACGTACAGTTTGTATGGCAGCAAAAGATATAAAATAATCTAGCAATCTCTACAATGCCCAAAATCGGCGAATAATGACACTAATGATTTTATTATCCTACAGCAACATACGTATACCGCGCATAAGCAATAAAAAATGTTCAAATTTTGTTTTAGTAATAATATTTATACAGAATAATTGACCATTAAATCTAGCATTATTACGGCATTTGACAGAAAATAATTCCCTTCAAAACCGTTCTAACTCGTTCTGTGCTCTCATAAATCAATTTTTTCTTGAAATCGGCAGTGAAGTGTCCCAAAATCGTCAGTAAAAGCTCAGAAATCGGCACTGAAGTAACCCATTATTGGCGAGATGTAAACATCAAACGTTAGACGCGGAGCCATCGCCCGTCAAAAGTGACCAAATATTCAAAACCCGGCCAATAAGGGCCCATTTAACTATTCGTACACATTGCGAAATTGTTACCTACATGGAGGCTGCACAACAAGCGGCAGTTTGGTTTTCCTGTTCGAAGCCGCCGTGTTTTTGTCACACTTCTTGACCTAGGTAGCGCGATCCTAAAAGTCAAGCAACGCCGCGCGTAGTCGATTAATGGATGGGTGATCCCTTATTATTATTTTCTCGCCTAATTTTGTTTTCCGATTTAAAAAAAATATATATAATATTATGTACCTCGGCATTGAAGTTCTTTTTATGACTCATGTGGTTTATTTGCCTCGGCCAGAGGCCTCGGCAACTACATTCCACATGAGTCATAAAAAGTTGAACTTAGAGCATTGGTACATAAATAACTATTATTGGCTCTAAAAAATTGAAATGGCTTTCCAAAGGAAAAAACAACTTTTTCTGGTCTTTTATATTACAAGCACAATAGCACATGCGCAGTACACATTTTGTATTAAACATAAGCGTAAAGTTGAATTTAACGAACTTTTTTATGTCTAAAACTAAAATTAAATATATGTTAGTCTGTATAAACAGGTCAAATGAAAACACTGAACTGAACTTTATGCTTATCTGTTATGACTATTTTTATGCAATGCTTGTGCTTATTACTAAAACAAGCTGACTAAATCCACCTTTATATTTGTCTTTCATAAAGAGTTGTATATAAATTTTTATTTTGTTGAGTTGATAGTAAATTTGAATGACATCTATCAAAAAATTCAATTTTACATTTATATTTTCTTCAAAATGAGTAACAATAATAAAAATGAATACCTAACTAAATATTGTTAGAGATAATTTTATAGGTACCTAGGTACCTCAAATTTCATCTTATTTGATATTCCGATGTTGACAGTTCCTCTATTCATAGAATCCCTTATATTTTGTATTGCCAAATTTATTTATTTTAAGTATTGATTCATACCTACAATACGCCATCCTTATTTGAAAAAAGCAAATATTTTAGGAATTTACTAATAAACAATAGGTAACTATGAACTATCAAAACTGATAAATTTTAAATATGTCTTGGTCATGGCAATCTAGATAGGGTCACGATACACTTAGCCACGGTATGTCAGTAACGAATCCGAAAACAAGGCAAATCTGCGCATCTACGTCAGTTGCGAATCACGAATTCAAAATAATGGGCGGCTGCGGTTTTTATAGTTTACAGTTTAATGTGTCAAGAAAAAAATGTAAACAACTGCCAGTTACAATAAATGTATTATTTAGATACCTATATGATATTTTTTTATTGTCTAACAATATACGGTCTTTTAAAAGAAAAATACTGTTAATTTAACAAAATATACATCAATTTTATTTGCATGCTTACGATTAGCTAAAACACAAAGAAAACAAATTATTTGTAAAATTATAATTATCAAATTCAATGTGTTTTTATCAACAGAATACTTAGTCATTTATTTATCTAGTAATATAATATACATATTTTTAACAACATTTATTTAAAAGAAAACGTTTAAAATAAGCAAAAACCATAAAAAAAAAGTATCTATTGCTGTGTAAAACATATGGAGCAATTTAAATTCTGATTCGCAACTGACGCGTCACAAGATGCGCAATGACATACCGTGGGTAAGTCTATCGTGGATACCTATTGACCCAATATTACCGACGTGGATTTCATTTTGCGGATGGAGGTCCCGATAAGACACATTTCTCTTTTTTTAACGGCAAAACCAATCAGATCCTCGCCTATTTCGCATATCTCGCCGCACCCCGCCTTTTTTCTTTCCTCTCGAAAATTCGAGATTAAATTCCCAATAACACGCAAAACCGATTCCGCCCCCGCGATCGAAAGGCAATTTGCGTCGCCGCCTTTTTGTCACCCCGCAACGATCTATCTCCCGAAATCTTTATTGGCGGTTTTATTGGCCTTTATCCATATATACCGAAATTCGCCGGAATCGGCCTTATCTGCGCGCGCGGCGCTGCGGCGTTGGTGGGCCGCCCACCCGTGCCCAGGGACTTGTAAATATCGCAGTGCCCACACGGTAATGGGACATTGTCTGACCCAATTTTTCACGTCGATATGTCGGGCACAAGGCGAGATTTTGCCGGCCGGCTTGCATTGGCGTAGCTAAGGGGGGGCTATAAAAATAGCTCCCCCTGACGAATTCTAGCGTTTATTTTTATAATTTTTTTGACATTATAGGTTTACATTAAAAACCTTACTAAGCTGATTTAATCTTGTTGCGTGTGCGTGTTATTGCGTATAGTACACGGGCGTAGCCAGGATTTAGTTTTGGGGGGGGTTTTAGTTTGAGAAGTAAATAAAACAACAAAAATATACTTATATGAAATTTAATATCTATATATCCATCCGAAAAACTACGACATATATTTATAAAGTTCGTAACTTTAAATGAAATGGATAAATTAATTTCGTTCCTCTGCGCTAAATCTAAAACCATTAAAGAAGAAATCTTCGGCTTTTTCTTTTAAATATATCCACTACTTCATCTGCATGAATTTCTGTTCCATAGTGAATGTTCATTAGAGCCAAACCATTAAGTCTGTTTTCACTTGTAGTGTTTCGTAAATAGTTTTTCAGTCTCCTTAGGCTCGAGAAAGACCTTTCTGGGGTAGCAGTGGATACAGGAATGGTAGCCAAGATTTGTAGTAATGTGTAAATATTAGGATAAAGGTTTTTATCGCACATATCTAGGCATTCCAAACTAGATTTCGGGGTAGGCAGTCTTCTTAGCAGCATGCAAGGTAGCTGAAGCTTTGATAGCTAAATCCAAATTTGTTTCTTTATTAGAAACCCCTTGACCTTGACTACACCACTTTTTCCAGTAGTCCATACCTTTAAGTTTATCACCCTTCCTTTTTCCCTCCATTTTTCGACAGTAATAATGATTCACGTATCTATCCTTAACAAGGTCATCGAATAACAGCGCACTAAAATTACTCACTTACACGGTACACTTAATTCTCTTCACTATTCCTTCACCACTTTTCACTTTTATTCGCTTCGAGTTCGCCTGGAACAATACTGCCGTAAGCGCGGTCACGCGCTTATATAGCAGCCCAGTAGCCGTCCAGAAACTTCCACGAACTTCCACAAAGTTCCGCTCAATTCGACCGAGGGGCGTGGCGAATAATCGAGAAACAACGCAAAGTGTCCCTACAATACAAAATAGTTCGGCTGCAACTGCGTCTGCCTCTCGTCAAAAGATGGCGCTAGGCGCTACTATTACTACATATATTCAAACGTAATAATAATTTAACTCTTCACTCCTCGTATTTTTTCGGTATAATATTAGGTAATATTTTGCTTATTTCGGGGGGGGGGGGGGTTGAACCCCCGAAACCCCCCCCCCCTTGGCTACGCCCGTGGTATAGTAATAGACACTGACTAAAACACTAACAAAATAAAACAAAATAAACAGCGGCAACACTGAACACTGGCAACACTGCCGTCACGCACTCACCACGCACCCGACCCGGTCAGTCCGCCACACGCCACACTCACAGAATTAGCATCACTCAGGGACTCTTTAAAATAAGGGGACCCAGCATTTCACAGTCTATCACATAGAAAAAGTGAAGCCTTGAGGGGAAGTTTGTTTTCTGTAGACTCCAAGGAGACCACATAAGTGGGCTGGTACAAGGTTATCTTATATGTCAGTGTGTCCAACTGCCATCAAGTTTTATGTGATAAGATTCTAAAGGAGGCAAAAAATTTCCCATCATAATTCACAATTAAAGAATTTCAACTATACAATAAATTTGTTTCATTTGACAGTTGCCATATTCTGTATTTGTAGACACAACATTGTCAACTCTAATTTTTAGAAATCATGGAAACCATTATTAATTTTTACTAACAATCAAAGTACCTGTTTTATTAATAGATTCTAAAATAAAATGGCATACTTGGCATCACTGATACCATTAGAATGTGAAAAGAATAGGTCTCACTTTGGAAAGTATAATGCTGGGTCCCCTTACTTTAAAGAGTCCCTGGCATCACTGCGAACCTGGACGGCTGGACGTGACTGCTTACTGTGTACTTGATATCATTATGTAATACTGCGAAGACGCCAATGTACATCTATATTTTTACTTATGCAGTATCAGTATACAGGGTGAGTTTTTTCGATGCCCACTATGGGGATCTCGGAAACTAGCAGAGCTAGAACAAAGGTTAAATGGGGAAAGAATTGCAGTTTTGAATGCTCAATCTAATGCCCCTTTTGGATTTTTAAAAAAGTTCATGGCTCACTAGATATTTTGAAAAGAGTGATTTTTTTGTTATTTCATCAGATCTCTGTAGCTCCGTTATTTCTGATTATACAAAAAAACTCTAGAGACAAAAATTGTAGATAATGTTGGGCTTAATAAGATAATCTGATCCAATTTTTTATGTTGTTTGTGATTTTTTTAGATATGACATAAACTTGTGTTTTTTTAAATGTAAATCATAGTTGGCTGTGGCCTTATAAAATCGGCCATTTTTTGAGCATTACAGCCTTGTTTATACAGAGACGTATAAATAAGGATCCGAGCAATAACCCACGATACACAGAAAACGGTATGCCCTCGCGCAGGTGCTGTGACGTAAACGGTGACGCTTATTCGACAAAATCATGGCTTACTTTTATTTTTAAACGGAAATTTGAGTCGTTTTATAGTGAGTTAGGTAAACACATATACACCAAAGCGTTTATATGCGGCGCTCCAGCGCTTTTGCGGGTTACTGAGTCTCGTCTCCTTGAGGGGCTTAAAAAGAAAAAAGGCTAGCTACGCCTATGCCGGCTTGGCAATAATATCGCACGGATGTTCCGGAGAAGGATACGTGATAATCTACATACCGAATATTACTCTAGTCTACTACATGTAAAAATTCGTTCTTCTCCTCGTGGTTAAAAACCCCTGAAGTCACGAGCTGAAGTTGGCAGCGGAATTTTAATCGCGGGCTGAAGTTAGCTGCAGCTTTTCCACGGTGTTGCCAGAGCTAGTTCAAATATACAGAGTGTTCACGTGAAAACTCTCTCTATTATTTCCATAATTTTTGCAGATAGAAAAAAAGTTTTATGTGATAGTTACAAAGCAAATATCGAGCTTTAGAAAGGCAGGCTTGCAGTTTATAGAGGGTGTATCGTAAAAGTTGGACAAAATAAATGTATTTTGTTAATAATGCCTTGCGTATATTCGCGGATATTTTAAAAGAGCTAATTCATGATTGTAACGGTATATAATATGTTTATTTAATATGCATTTCCCTTTGGCAAGATGTTGATTTTATATACACTGTCCCAGTTAACGCGATACATATGATTTTCTCGTTACCTAATGTTAAGATAAATCCGTGGTCCAAAAGCTAATCTTATTTAATTTCTTTCAAGGAATACAATGCCTCCAAAGAAAAGAAAATTCTTCTTCTTCTTCGGCCAAAAAAACTGATTGTTTGCAAAAAACACAAAATAGCGGATTATCGTTTATTTATAGGAAGTCAAAGAGGCAAAAATAAATGTCTGATTTTTAATAATTAAATGTCCTATCGAAAACATATAAATTACTCTTTTCATATCTCTAACCGTTTTCTAGATTTTAATACTTTTTTGGCTTTATTCTAAAAATCTTACTAGTTATTCCATTTAAGTTCAGTAGTTGCAGCAAAATCATAGTTTAAAACCAAATACGTTCCTATTAACGTATCTAAATATTTTAAAATAAGATTACGATTTTCATGAAGTGTGGCAACATTGCAGGCTTTAAATTAGGATGGCGGGTGGAACAAGGAACAAGATCAATAACCCAAAACTTAAAAAATTATAGAGAAACTGAAATTTTATATTCGAGTTTTTTAAGAAAATAACTTCATAAGGGTTCAACTTTACCCCTAAATAAAATCGCGTATCGGAAAAGAGAACAAGTGTTATTTACTATTTACTTCCGGCTTTGTTGTCACAACCGTCTTTAAAAAAATCATATACTATACACTAAACAATAAATGTGTGACTCATTTGTTTTCGGGTTACTCTGTAAAAAATTTATTAATTGTGCGATTTGACCAGTATTTTTTTAATTAAAGAAATTTTACACTGCATTTCTTGATGATGACCTCTTTCTAAAAATCCAATTCCTGCTATGTCAGTTTATGAGCAAAATTTTAATGAATCATTTTAGCGATTTTTTTAGAAAAAATTGTGCCAGTAGGTATCTTTCAAAATCGGCCAAATTAAAAAAATAATAATTTAAAAATAAATTTTTCTTGAAATCGGCAGTAAAAGTGTCCCAAAATCGTCATTAAAAGCTCAGAAATCGGCACTGAAGTAACCCATTATTATTGTACGATTTTTTCAATAAGTAGGCCTTGGCGAGATGTAAACATCAAATGTCAGACGCGGAGCCATCGCTCGTCAAAAGTGACCAAATATTCAAAACCCGGCCAATAAAGGCCCATTTAACTATTCGTACACATTGCGAAATTGTTACCTATAGCAGCGCAATCTATCAGTATAAATATTTTAGTAGGTTTGAATATCAATAGATTTATTATGGAGGCTGCACAACAAGCGGCAGTTTGGTTTTCCTGTTCGAAGCGGCCGTGTCTTTGTCATACTTGACCTAGGTAGAGCGATCGTCAAAGTCAAGCAACGCCGCGCGTAGTCAGTTCATGGACGGGTGATCCCTAATTATTCTTTTCTTGCCTAATAAAACATTTTTTTCCGATTAAAAAATAAAATAAAAAATTTGGTTCAGACTCGGTTTGAGGGGTGTTAAATCCAGTGGCGTGGAGTGTGGACAGATTTTTTCTAGAAAAATCGCTAATTATTAAAATCTTGCTCCTATAAACTGGTATAGTAGGCCTTGGATTTGTATGAAAGATATCATTTTGTCTCAAAAATGCAGTTTTGTAGAACTTCAACAATTAAAAAAGATCAAATCGCACAAATATTAAACTTTTTACAGGGTTACCCGAAAACAAATGGGTCACACAGTATAACTCCAACCCTTCATTTGATTGCATGAATTAAAAAATATTCATATATTTGTTTTAATTTAAACAATTATATACAGGGTGTTTCAGAAATGAAAAATTAAGAGGCTTCATAATATGAACTTTTCGTCCTCTCAGGTTCCCGAATAGTTTTGAATCACCCTCTAAAAATATGTTATATTATATGTATGTTATCAGAAAGGTTATCAAATATCAGAAATGTAGTTTTTTGTTAAAAAAAAAAATAACGAATACAATATCTTCCCATATTTTATTGAAGTTGTTTTAAAAGATATCGCCTAAAGCTACAATGTAATGTTATACCTACAGACATGCTTTTACCTACCTACTTATTATTTTCGTCAGGATTTGTATGCACTTGCTGAACATACGGGACCCTAGCACATTTTATGAATATTAACAGACTTATGTCTGCTCGTAAACTGCATATAAGTTACTTTCTAAGGAGTTTTAAACATTAAAAATTTACATTTTGAAGACAACTGGCCCCAAAATTTGCATTGAATGAAAATATAGGCCGTAAATAAAAATATCCGTTATGCATTAGAAAAGATCAAATAAACTTTGAAAATGTACATTGTCACTAGCCCGAAAAACATAAAAATCATGTTATACATATTATACAGGGTGGCCCACCACGAACTGCATCGATCTATATATTTTATGGAAAACTAAAAGTAGGAAAATTCTTAAAATTTGGCACCTCACCAATGTCGATGGGCGCTGCTCGACTAAAATATTTTGGTGAATCTGGGACTTCCGGTTATACGGGAAGTCGATATCAACTTTCTTATCTCAAATAGAACACCCTATATATATTATTGCATTTTTGGATTGTAGGCATCATTTTGGAACAAAAACATGCAACATGTCCTATGTCTAAATCCAACCGTTTTTTGAGATATTTGCATTTTTCCGAAAAAAATTACAGGTGCAGACCTAAAGTCAATAAGCAATTTATACGAGGAAACCGCGAAATTTCAAAACGAATTTTTGGCATCGTGTAACACAAGCCCTGAAGTAGTGAACTCTGCAGATAAATAAATCCGTTCTTATAAAAATATGAATAAAAATTACATTCAAAATGTGCTTAAATCTCGAAATTTTCAAATGAAAACCCCCCTTTTTTTAATGCGATCTTATTCACCACTAAAAATGATGACAACTTTGTGTAAGGTTTCCTATACCTAAATGTAGTAATTTTCGATTAATTTACGAAAAACCCACTTTTTGCCCATAAAATGCGGGGTTTGCTTAACGCTTGGAAAATCATATTAGTCAATCGCGGCTGAGGTAATGTCACTTGGTATATAAATTACTGTCAACAATAATGCGGGCGCGCTTAAATTACACAAACGAAGATTATTTAAATTTGTTTATTATCTACGGAGAATGCAACAAAGTAATATCAAGAACGTGCGATGCATTTGGGGCTCGCTATCCACAAAAAACAAAACCATCGCCAAACGTGATTTTTCTCTGACACATCCATACTGTTTAAAATTTTGTATTATTTTTTAAATGTAATTTTTATTCATATTTTGTGAACACCCTGTATAAGAACGGATTTATTTCTCAGCTGAGATCACTAGGTCAGGGCCTCTGTTACACGATGCCAAAAATTTGTTTTGAAATTTCGCGGTTTCCTCGTATAAATTGCTAATTGACTTTAGGTCTGCACCTGTAACTTTTTTCGGAAAAATGCAAATATCTCAAAAACGGTTGGATTTAGACATATGACATGTTGCATGTTTTTGTTCCAAAATGACGCCTAGAATCCAAAAATGCAATAATATACAGGGTATTCCATTTGAGATAAGAAACTTGATATCGACTTCCGGTATAACCGGAAGTGCCAGATTCACCAAAATATTTTAGATGAGCAGCGCCCATCGGCATTGATGAGGTGCCAAATTTTCAAAATTTTCCTACTTTTAGTTTTCCATATATAGATCGATGCAGTTCGTGGTGGGCCACCCTGTATAGGAAAATCGAATTTTCCATATGTTATCAAGAGGGGCCACTCGTAAATTTCCCTTCATTCTACTCAACATCCATGTACTATTCAACCCTCTTCGAGTCTTGTATGCCAAAATGGGGACCTAAATCTGCCACTATCTGACTGTCTATGAAAAAATCATTGTTTATAGCTAAGTTTTCAGAAGGTATTGTCTTAAATTATGTTCGAGAACTGTTTATTGTATATTGGCTTCTTACAAGGCGTGAAAAATTATCTACACCTCCGTATCCCGACTCTATCTTCTAAATTAAACGATATTTCACCGAGGTACTTCGTCGCGGCAACACCATACCCAACAATATTAATCTACGATCATAAACAACGTCGGTCTCGATTCTCTTCGGTGCTAAGCCGTCCTGGCGTATGATTAACATCCTGAATTCCTCTCCGTCTATTCCTATCATAAATAACCTCAGGCGCATCCGTATTGTGCGGCGGAAAATTAAAAAAGTCCCTTCTCCCGTAATGTTTAATTCATCCGCCGACCCGTGGTCACGGAGTTTATGCATTTGGTTTTGATGGAACGCCGTCGAACACCTGCCTTGAATCAACTTGAATGCCCACTGTAATGTATCGGTGTCTTGTGTGGTGTCGGATTGGGGTGGACACGGTAGACGGACAGCCATCGAGAAGACAACCTTTACCAAACTTACTTACGAATCCTTCATACAAGCTTGTTACCATACCTGTAACAACAAAAAAGTATTTAGTACTAGATAACTTTCTAATGGGTAAAAAACTTTCTAATGGGTAAAAACGATGCAGATTGGACAACAACCAAGACGATTGTTGTTCAATCTACCGTCCCCTACTGTCTGCTTTGGTATGATTGCACTAACTTATTTCTACCTTTTTTGTATTTAATTCGGCGACTACCATGAAAACAATTAGGTATTATTTAAAGTACCTGGATAGGGAGAATAATGGAACAATAAAGTCATTACTGTCATTATTTTCCGTCTTTGGGAATCATAGCATAGAGATAGCTAGATTATTGTCTATCTTTTGTCCCCGCAAAAATTTAGATTTCCATAGAAACTGTTTATTTTGTATTTAGGTTACGATTTATGTCAAATTTAAAAAAATGATGGAAACTCATGGGCGGACTAGTTTTTTTTTTAATAGGAAACTGAAACAGTGTATGGTTGCCCTCGATAAGAAAACTGATTAGGCGTAAATAGTTTAAGTTTAAGTTTAAACTTAAGTTTTGAGTTGACACTAAAAGAATGACACTGTCATTTCAACTTTAAAGTAATTCAAAAGAAAAATGTAAAATATTGCACATTAGTTTTTAAGCATTAGTTGCTACGCGACTCGTGATGTGATAATTTTCAAAAAATTCGTGTACTCGAAAAATTCCCGGCAATAATTTAAGCACTAGGGCGATTACTAGTGAAAATACCACTAGTGATATTATCGTATGTAATATCACAAGTGCCGGAAATTTTATGGATTATTTCCATCATATTGCTTGCATCCAATAAGGTAGCTCCTTCCATAAAAATCCAACGAACCATATGCCTCTGCTAGCGATAATTGAACTTGTGCAAATTATCACTTCGTTGCTTAGCAACCGCGAATCTGTTGGATACAAACACGTACCTACTTCTTAAAGTGTGTGTGTTTCACACTGTTCTAAATTACCTATGCAGCTTATAAATTATGTTGCGGTACTATTAAGTATTGTATTTGTATGAATAAATTTATGTAACTTTTACGTTGCTAAATTTTTGTTATTGGACCTCCGTCTCCGTTTAAAATGACACATTCAGAAAATAAACCAACGCTGACAGGATGTAGGTATAATCGCATTTGCCTTGGATATCCAAGCGTCATGTTTGTTTACTCGAACGCTACAGTCGAAGCTGTCAATAAACTCGTTCAAAATGAATCGTTTTGGAAATGTAAACATAGAAAAAATTAATACAGAAATTATTAAATCGTATTTGAGAAATAATCTCGACAAATACCACTCGTGCCGGAAATTTTTCTAGATAATTTTATTCTCAAACCCTATTTTGCCCATTAGCAAAACCACTCGTACAGATTGGGCTTTTATTTTCAGAGATAAAATCCCTCGAGCTTCGATCTCAGGATTTTATCAGAAAATAAAAGACCAATTTATACTCGTGATCTTTCTAGGCAAAATAGCGCTTTCGAAAAATTATCGATAAAATTTCCGGCACTTGTGTTATTACATACGATAATTTTTTCAAAAGCGCTATTTTGCCTAGAAAGATCACGAGTTATAAATTGGTCTTTTATCTCTTTTATCCAATTTGTAAGAGTGGTTTTGCTAATGAGCAAAATAGAATAAAATTATTTAGAAAAAATTTCGGCACGAATGGTATTTGTCGAGATTATTTCACGAATACGATTTAATAATTTCTATATTAATTTTTCTATGTTTACATTTCCAAAACGACTAATTTTGAAGGAGTTTATTGACAGCTTCGACTGTAGCGTTCGCGTAAACAAACATGACGCTTGGATATCCAAGGCAAATGCGATTATACCTATAGCCTGTTAGCGTTGGTTTATTTTCTGAATGTGTGTCATAAATTTAAACGGGAGACGGAGGTCTGTTAACAACAATTTAGCAATGTAAAAGTTATATAAATTCGTTGATACAATGCTTAATAATACCGCAACATAATTTATAAGCTGCATAATTTAGAACAGTGTAAAACATACCAATTTTAAGAAGTACGTGTTTGTATCGAACAGATTCGCGGTTGCTAAGCAACGAAGTGATAATTGCACAAGTGGTATTACCGCTTTGGTTTTGCACAAGTGCAATAATTATCGCTAGCAGAGGCATATGATTGGTTGGATTTTTATGGAAGGGGCTACCTTATTGGATGCAAGCAGTATGAGGGAAATAATCGCTGAAATCATCACGTGATTGGTTAATATTTCAAAAATCATGTCATTTCATATTGGCAGGCGTTGAATTCTCGAAGTAAGAAAATATTTAATACCCTGCAAGCCAACAAATACAAAGCCAGTCCCATACATTTCCAGAGCCGCATACCTAAAAAAATGATTCGATTAAGCCATTATCCCGCCGACGATCTTTGTGGTTCACTTCCTTCTCGGATGCCGACGCCGCAGACCATTTCGTAACAAATCGATGATCGTTCCGAAAGGGCCCAACATTTATACCATTAATTCGTAAGTGGACAGCTGTAAAAAATCACATCTCCGCGGTTGATTAATGACACAGGTGTACCGGCGAACGCGGGCCGCATCGAGCACCTGCCGAAGAAATGCGAGTTTTCTGGTACGGAAGGTTTTCGGAGTGCGTCACGCATTGGGAATTCGTAGCGTTCTGCACCGGTGAACCTTCGGTGCTTATTACGCATAAAATTGGAAATTGCTTACACCTTTAGTTCGACCATTACGAAATATGTTCGTGAACTGACTACAAAATCCAAATTTTGAAGAAGCTCGGTTTGTCTAAAAAAAATTTCTAGGTACGGAAAACCGTTAAATGAAAATTAGCAGTTTTTAGTGAGATCTGGCAACATCCAGAAATCTTCACTCTCACTCTCTGGATTAAAAAACGCACTTTAGTCCATTGGTACATATACAGTGTGGTCATTTAAGTGTGCAACATATAGAACTTTTTTTTATTAATTGCACAATCAAAATACAGACATTGCAGAAAGTTGATGCATGTTCAATAATCATATTAGGTGCATTTAGAATGGTTGCAAGTTAAACAGCATACAGGGTAGGTCAAAAAAATATAAAAATTACACACGAGTAAAGTACAATTATTTAAAAAAAAAATGGCAGAAGGTTATTAAGAAAAGTTGCAAGTTGTTTAGAATTAAAAGCTATGTCTAAATACCAAAACATAGCCTCCTAAGAAAAAAAAATTTTCGTCAATTAATGTCCAGTTTCTTAATAAACATTTAAAATAAAAATTTTGCACCTTAAATGAGAGTTTTTTTAATATACACCTTATCATTACTAATGTTTTACCTTGTTCAGAAGAATCTTTTGCGAAATTTGAAAGTTTTGTTTAATATCGTTGCAACAAATATGAAGTTTGTGATTCCCTAAAGAATTAAAAATCTAAGTTAATTTTACAAATATGCTTGAATTTGAACAAAGTTATGCGAAATTGATATAATTTGTATTGATTTATGTAATTGTTTAGGGTGAATATTAAAATAATTTTTTTTAGGAAACTATTAGTGTTTTTCAAAAAAATTATATATTTTTCTTATGAGGCCATGTTTTGGTATTTAGGCATAGCTTCTAATTCTTGACAACTTTTCTTAATAACATTTTGCTGAATTTTCACTCTTGTAAAATTTTTATATTTTTTTTAAGTGCGCCTAATATGATTATCGAACATGCACCAAATTTCGGGAATATTTGTATTTTCTTTGTGCAATTAATAAAAAAAATCCCACATGTTGCTCTAAATGACCACACTGTATATACCATTTAGTATCTTTTAAAAAATGCGTTGACCTACAAAAATTCATAAAAACGTAGGCCGATTAACAACTTTATCTAATAAAATTTAACGATATCTCGGAGATAAAAAGAACATAAGGAAAATTAAAAATGCAAGACTTGCAAAACGTTAATAAGTGAAATACGATTATAAATTTGTAAAAAGGGCTTGCAAGGGGCTTTATTTTGTCATCAAGATGAATAAATGCGTCAAAAATTAAAAGGTTAGAGGCGTTTGGAGTTTTCAGTGACCGAATCTCTATACAGGGTGTCCAGCGTGTCTCTAAAACTTGATTTTCTTAATTAGGGACCGTTTTAGAATAGAGTAACCTTCTGAGATAGGGTACTTTTAAATAACAATCTCTCATAACAATTTTTTTTACCAATATTTTACATATTTTTTTACGTTGATTTGGAAATTATTTCTTCCCTCAACACTACTATTTTTAAACAGAAAAGGCACTATTGATCAATTTTGAAGAACTTGTTTAGTTCAGTAAAATACCAGCACGAGACTGTTTTTTGTGTGATGTTATTGCATTTGGCAATAGTCTTTCTAAAAAGATCAAAACAGTTTTTGAAAATTATTGAAATAAGTCAATATCCAGGTGAATATTCTTCATGTAACAAAATTTCAAGAAATTGGCGAGAAAAAAGTATGTTTTAAAATCAATTGGTACAATCCTACTGAGGTGCTTACTTACTGAGCCAAAATAAATAAATAAGACTCCCCAAAAAAGAGCAACTAAATAATGTGCTTTGCAACCTGGGGATATTTAAGCGCAAGCGGGTCCTCTCATCTAAAAAAAATAATGGCCCGTGCCGTTTTAAACGAGCAGCTGTGGAAGAGCGTTTACAACTCGCGAATCGCGCTCGATTTCGTCGTGGTTTTTTTACGGCAGATGTTTGAAAAACAAGAAACTTTACACCGTGTAATTTTAGGTACCGAAGGCTGCATAAACATTTACCAGGAGCTTTCGGCCTACTACTTCGACTTGTGTGGCATACGCCGTAAAATCAAGGTGGGTAACGCAATTTAAAAAGACTGTTCGACGATGTAGCTGGGGGTTCTACGAAACAATGGGGACGTGTACGGGACATTAGCATTATTAGAGAATAGGCGGCTGTGGAAAAAATCGGACAGAAGAAACGTCAAACGTTGACAAATGAATACCAACCGCGCCGGGCCGGGAAACGTGAGTTCTCACGGTTCGTGGGCTATGCGGAGTAATGATGTTGTTAAATTGCTGGGGAAACACTGATGCGGCTTATTTGCTGTTGAATTATTATGAGCTTTTTCTGGCTCCGAACACAAAATGTGATACAGAGGCATTCCAAGAACATACCTATGGGAGCAGTTTACACCTAATATAATATATATTTCAAATGGTGTGTAGCGGAATTTTGTTCAAAAAACATCTGTTCGAAAAGCCATCTGATCTAAAAACATCTGTTCGAAAAACCATTTGTTCGAAAAACATTTGTTTAAAAAACATTTGTTCGAAAATATATTTGTCCGAAAAACTATGTCCGAAAAACGCCTTGTTCGAAAAAATAGTTGTTCAAAAACAGATTTGTTGATAAACATTTATTTTATTTAACTGGTTGTACTTTTCCTATAATTATTTATTTACTTCTGGTTAAACCGGAAGTTACAGGTATCTATTCAAATAATTGTAGATGTGCAGAATTTATTACCAAAATTTGGTAATAATGCTTAAAAATAAAAAATATTTTTAAAAACAAGCTTTTATTTAAATGCTCTGAAAAGAAGAAAATAAACTTTGAAATTAATCAAACCAAAGCAAACCCATAATTTTGTTACATTATACAATTGTATATAAAAGCTTGTCGCGCGAATATAGGTATATTATGTATACATCTTGAAAGTAATTCTGAGTATGGAATATCTTAGCAAGATAAACCTATTTGTCTCAAATAGAGATTTTGCTCCCACAAATAAGGACTTATTTGTAGCAAATAGGTTAGTGTATTTTTACATTAACCTCAATTAGATATCTATATTTGTGGCAGCAAAATGATTTTAGCAAGAAGTTTTTTGCTTCTACAGCAATTTCGATTATTTGTGGCAAATCGGTGCTGTGCTGCTACAAATAGAAATCTATTAACCCCAAATCGGTTGGACTCAAATAGAAACTCTATTTGGTCCATTTTCCTCAGTGGAAAATGTATTTTTCTATAAAAAAAATTATACACGAAAATCTCGCGACAAGCTTTTATATTGTACAATTATATAATGTATATAAATTATGGGTTTGCTTTAGTTTGATTTATTTTAAAGTTTATGTTCTGCTTTTCAGAGCATTTAAATAACAGTTTTTTTTTATATTTGGTACCTATCTACTATTAATTTATTATTTTTTAGTTCAAGAAAATCTAATCCGCCATCTTGGAGCGGCGCCCATATTGAATTTAGCGTGATGTCACTAACTTTATCGTCTTCTGCTCTTCAAGCCCTTTCATTTTTGATACCTATATTAAGGGGGTTGACAAAAAATACATCATCCGCCATCTTGGAGCGGCGGCCATTTTGAAAGTTTTACAATATTGAGTATTGCATATTGTATTGTCACCAGAAATTAAGATGTATGCAAAAAATCAGCTCAATCGGATGTCAAGAAGTGCTTCTAATTATACAGCTTGCAAGATTTGACCTAAACAAACTAACATAGGTAGGTACATTGCAAGTTAAATAAAAACTTGTAATAATAAGAGGCATCTCGATTCACAGCTATTCTTTTTGGAATCTATCGGAGGCGTAGGTTTGGCCGCAAGTGGGCATCACAGTTTTTTGAGACATCCTGTATATTTTGAGGCAAAAATTCGCTAGATAAAAAATGTAAAACGAACTGTCCAAAGAATGAAGATCTCTCCTCTAACTTGTTCGAGTTTCAATTACCTAAGTTATAGTGTACCACATTACTTACTTTTTACATAAATAACTAGGTAATATTGTAAAATTTCTCTCATAATATCTACTTGTTCATATTAAAAATAATTAAATTATAGTAACAACCGTAGAAAAAGTATAGATATGCTGTATAGCTCGCGCAGAATGTTCATTTCCCACTCATAGGACTTGCAGAACTCGTCTGCGACTCGTGCCGCAAACTGCCATACTCCTGGGAAATGAATAATATTCATCCGTCCTAGTTATACAATATACTATGGCCCACTTCAAACCTGTGTCGAGTTATAACGCTACTACATATTTTCATTTCCTGATTCAGTGCATTCAGAAGTTACACATAACATAGTCGCCTGCAAGCATTCTGTCGCCGCAGAATATTTTCCGTGCAATTAACAATAACCAGATATTATGTTTACATTTTCAAGGATAAGAGAATAGAGGCCGCTCATTATGCTTGTGTAAAAACGACCAAGACCAAGATCAAGGGAATTTGCAGCTTCGGGCGCAACCGAAAGTGTATACGATTTGGCATTAAACGACGAGTTTAATCCCCAGAACGTCACAATTAACATAATTATGTTCTTCTGCGAAGTCTCTGGCAGGCGAGTCGCCCGGTCCCGAGGCATTCCTCGTTAAATTTAGTAAATTGCGGAAGCTTGGGCTTCGGTCTCGACTCTGGCCCCGAGGACATAGGTAGATATAGGTTGTACAGGGTGGCCGTCACAGAAATCCTATTCGATATTATTCGCTGGAAGAGCAACATAATTATGTGGGATTAGAGTGCACATATATGGGTATAATAAATAAAAAAATACACCGACTCACTTAAAAAAAATTCGACTTAAATAACGCGGTCACCCATCCATGAGACAACCGCGCCCACCGTTGCTGCACTTTTGTTTTGTCTTGCCAAAGTGGGCAAATGATCCGTGTGTATCGGATCTGCGGGCGACCAAATGGATTGCAGTCTACATGCAGAATATCATCGTTGTTCACACCGACTTTATTGGCCAGGATTTCAATATCTGGCCACGTTTGATGGGCTACGGGCTTGTCCAACGTTTGGTCATTAACTTTCGCCAAGATCAGTGCCGATTTCTGACGATTTTGCGAATCTTTATAAGTAGCGAAAAAATAAGCTTCAGTTTTAAATTTTCCATGCCGCATATGCCGAAGAAACTTCTCAACCTTTTTTTGGCCGTCCCGTACGTATAAGAGGAATCATTAACAGATACCTCTTCGGTTTACAGGCGTGCGCAAGCTGGCGGTCTTGTTTTTCCTTATCGCGCATTAAATAACACGTTTGCCCCAGTCTAGACGTCTCTAGATACGCCCGTACATGCTCACTTAGTCTTGTCGTTCCGCGGCTGTATCGGAAATAATATATTTGGAGCAGCACAGCGGGTAATCTCCCAGGCGAGCTGTGTGGCATAAGAGTTCTTCGATGCGACGACAGAGGTTAAAGCAGTTTGGATTAGGTTATTATCGATGGCAGATGAGGGCGGTGATGTATTAAGTTACTTCACATAGGGGCGACAAGTAGGAACTTTTGTTATTGCAACATGTCACATGTCAACTACCAGATCAACTACCACATCATCTGCTAGAAACTGCAACATGTTCGTATATGGCCTATGTGAGCCTAGCTTTTTGTGTTATGACTTTTAAAGCAGTATATGGATGCTTGCAACACAGTGACACTGTCAATTTAAAATTTAAGAAGAAAAATTAATAGTAAAAAAATATTTTTAAAAACAAACTTTTATTTAAATGCTCTGAAAAGAAGAAAATAAACTTTATAATAAATAAAACCAAGGCAAACCCATAATTTTGTTACATTATACAACTGTATATAATATAAAAGCTTGTCGCGAGAATATATATACCTTGAAAGTAATTTTAAGTAGAAAATGTATTTTTCTATAAAAGAAATTTACAGACGAGAATCTCGCGACCATATAATATACAGGGTGATTCAGTTTTAATCTGCAATACTTCAACAGGTGATAGAAAACCAAAAAATAACCGCACTTTCTTCTATAAACTGTATCATTTTAAAGCCTTATAAAAAAGTTACAGGGTGTTAAAGTTGCAAGAAATATGTGGAATTTATTGAATATTTTACAAACTAGTTGAGATATTTAAGTCATATTTGGTACACGTTATAACGGCATGGGTTAGCATAAAACCTGTTAATATCAACCATCTTGAACAACCAGTGGCGTAGAAATGGGTAATGAGTATAATTTATTTTAGGAAAAAAAATTTAACCACCTTGTATAACAATAAAATGTATTCAAATTCTTATGTAAATTTTTATTGTAAACAAAAACGTTCTCTTAGCATTTTTTCATATGTGTCATGGTTTCATAGCAAATTTGATTTTTTCGTATTATTTCGGGGTAGGTACTTCTGAAAAATTAACTTAAACCTTTTCTCCATAAGTAACACTCAAAGTGGAAAAAATGTGGTTTTTACTTTAAATACAGTAACTTTTCCCAATAAACTTACCCATTCAAGGTTTTACTTTTCAAGATACAGAGCGTAACATTAATTATTGTATCTTCCTTAAATGTTTTAGACCCTGTATCTTCAAAAGTATAGCCTTAAATAGGTGAGTTTATTGGAAAAAGTTACTTTATTTCAGGTAACAAACACATTATTTCTACTTATGGAGCAAATTTTTTAGATAATTTTTCAGAAGTACCCCGAAATATAACGAAAAAATCAAATTTGCTATGAAACCATGACACATATGAAAAAATGCTAAGAGAACGTTTTTGTTTAAAATAAAACTTTACATAAGAATTTGAATACATTTTATTGCTATACAAGGTGGTTCTATTTTTTTTTTTCTAAAATAAATTATACTAATTACCCATTTCTACGCAACTAAATGTTCAAGATGTTTGATATTAACAGGTTTTATGCTAACCCATGCCGTTATAACGTGTACCAAATATGACTTAAATATCTCAACTAGTTTGTAAAATATTCAATAAATTCCACATATTTCTTGCAACGTTAACACCCTGTAACTTTTTTAAAAGGCCTTAAAATGCACTAGTTTATAGAAGAAAGTGCGGTTATTTTTTGGTTTTCTATCACCTGTTGAAGTGTTGCAGATTAAAACTGATCACCCTGTATATCTTGACGAAAGTAATTATAAGTAGAAATTGTATTTTTCTATAAAAGAAATGTACACACGAAAATCTGGCGACAAGCTTTTATATCATATACAGTTGTATAATGTAACAAAATTATGGGTTTGCCTTGGTTTGATTTATTATAAAGTTTATTTTCTTCTTTTCAGAGCATTTAAATAAAAGTTTGTTTTTAAAAATATTTTTTTACTATTAATTTTTCTTCTTAAATCTTAAATTGACAGTGTCACTGTGTTGCAAGCATCTATATACTGCTTTAAAAGTCATAACACAAAAAGCTATGCCCACATAAGCCATATGCCATATACGAACATGTTGCAGTTTCTAGCAGATGATTTGCTCGTTTTAAAAAAAAAAATTTTTACTATTAATTTTATTTTCAACTTTTTAGTTCTACTCTTCAAGCCCTTTCATTTAATGCCCATATATTAAGGGAAAAGAAAATGTAATCATATTGAATTTAGTGTGATGTCACTAACTCTATCGTTTTCTACTCTTCAAGCCCTTTCTATTGATACCCATATTAAGACAAAAAAAAATACATTATCCGCCATCTTAGAGGGGCGGCCATATTGAATTTAGTGTGAGGTCACTAACTTTATCGTTTTCTACTCTTCAAGCCCTTTCATTTGATACCCATATTAAGGGGATTGACAAAAAATACATCATGCGCCATCTTGTGGCGACGGCCATTTTGAAAGTATTACAATATTGAGTATTGTAATAGTATATTGTATTGTCACCGGAACTAAAGGTGCATGCAAAATTTCAGCTCAATCGGATGTCAGGAAGTGGTTCTAATTCAGATTACAAGATTTGACCTAAACATACATAGACCATACATTGCAAGTTAAATAAAATCTTGTAAAAGACAAAAGCCTTTTTCTTTGCGACCACAGGTCAACAGCTTGGAGAGTTTTCTTTTTGCGTTTTCAATCAAATCGAGCATGTGGCACTCCTCCACGTTTAAATTGAGGCAAAATAAACACGGCCGAGCGAGGCTAGACGCATACCGACCAATTTCAAAGGCCCCGTTGTCTCATGGATTCTCTTCTCGGAAGCGGAGATCAAAAGACAAAAGACCAGGAGAGGAAATAGTCGACCATATTGGCCGATTGTTGTCTTTCCTTTGGCGGCCCTATCGATGTATACCTAATAATAATTTTATCAATAAACAAACTAGGTATAACATTTGAAAGAAGAACACTTATCGAAAGAATATAAACAGTTTATTTTTGTCATTAACAGATTCAGTTATTTAGGCCTATATATGACCAGACTAGTTTATGCAAAGTTGGTTGCTTTCATTTTCAAACCTTAGTCATGGCCCTTTTTAAAATAAACTTTTCGTTTCAGCCCCACCCAGCCAGGTAAAATACGATGTGGCGTCACGAAGGGGTTCTCAATTTATCACATTTTAACTTGAAAAATCGCAGAACATTTCAGCCTAGATGCGCGAGAGATACTAACGAAGCCGATCGTAATTCTTGGAGATTCTCAAGTTACCCGCCTTTAACTATATTAAAATTAATGAACAACGGAAAATCTGAAATCGTCCTAGTTGCTGAATAATGAATATTGGAGTCGTGCAATAAACTGTAAAGCTGTATGGTTCTCCTAGCAGTTGCGCAATGCCTTTGTGGAACGTTATCTTTGAGTTCATCGAAGCGTCGCAGTGAAAAATTATAATTGGGTATTTTTACGCTGTCAGGTGTGTAGAGCAGGTGAAAAAAGGCCCAGGCGAGAAATGAGAAAATTATAATAATATAATAAAAATTAAATTATCAAATAATTTATATCATAATAAGAAGAGCTATGCTCCGTATGTACAGCGTGGTCAAAAATATAAATAGAAAAATTGTAGGCTTCCTACACGGCTATTGGAATGTATTTACAGAAAAACAATTGAATATCCAGTAACAGAGATATAGATATATAACTATGTTTTTTAAATGGAACACCCTATATATTTTTATATTTTTGCGATTTCAACGAAAAAAGCACACATAATAACTTTTGCTTGAAAATGAGGTTGCCATGAAGAAACTTAACATTGTATGTATGTAAGGGGTGTCCATAAAAATAAAAAAAATCACTTTTTCTGCTAAAAAATTTAAAACGCATAAAAATTAAAGTAGACCTAGGCTTTTGAAATTCTTTCACACCTATCCAGTTTTTCATTGTGAACAAGTTTTCTTAATAACATTTTAATGTGAAAGCTACCCAAAGTGCACTTTTCTGAAGAAAAGTGGGAAAAAATACCAAAAAATCAAAGTAGGCCTAGACTTTCGAAATTTCGCAAACCTACTCAGTTCTTCATTCTGAACAAGTTTCCTTAATAACATTTTGTCGTAAAACCTACAGAAAGGGCACTTTGCTGATTAGGAAAATTAGTTTTTTCAAAATTCCCAAGCCATACGCGATTTTTCGAAAGTGAAATTATGTCACAAATTAGTTTAAAACCAAGCAGGGCTGATCCCCAGAAGCTCAAATTTCGACTCGAAATTTTTTTGTCATTTACACCCTACGTGAACTGTATCCGTGGACACACTGTAGGTATATCTTTGTTAGTCGCTGTTCACCTGTTTTTCTGAAAGTGCATTCATTTCTATTTATCTATTCTTTTTGTTCAAAAATAAAAATTTATAAGGGGTGATCCATATAACTTGACCACTCTGTATCTAGGTACTCTATTGAGACTCTTCGCAGAGGACTTTTATTTTTAATTTGTTTTTTGTTTCTTACAACACTTTAAGTCCGGTGGCAGAGTTTGCAGCAGAAGCAATGCCACTGAGGTATCCGAGAAAGCTTGTTGTGAATTTTGTATACAGGGGATATACAAATGTGTAAAAACAATATTTAAAACATTTTTTAAACACAGGCACATAAAGGAAGCAGTTGAAATTTTCATTTTTTTAAATTAGAAATACAGGGTGATTCAGTTTTAATCTGCAACACTTCAACAGGTGATAGAAAACAAAAAAATAACCGCACTTTCTTCTATAAACTATATCATTTTAAGGCCTTATAAAAAAGTTACAGGGTGTTAAAGTTGCAAGAAATATGTGGAATTTATTGAATATTTTACAAACTAGTTGAGATATTTAAGTCATATTTGGTACACGTTATAATGGCATGGGTTAGCATAAAACCTGTTAATATCGAACATCTTGAACAACCAGTGGCGTAGAAATGGGTAATTACTATAATTTATTTTAGAAAAAAAATAGAACCACCTTGTATAGCAATAAAATGTATTCAAATTCTTATGTAAATATTTATTGTAAACAAAAACGTTCTCTTAGCATTTTTTCATATGTGTCATGGTTTCACAGCAAATTTGATTTTTTCGTATTATTTCGGGGTACTTCTGAAAAATTAACTTAAAACTTTTCTCCATAAGTAACACTCAAAGTAGAATAAAATGTGTTTTTTACTTTAAATACAGTAACTTTTCCCAATAAACTTACCCATTCAAGGTTTTACTTTTCAAGATACAGAGCGTAACATTAATTATTGTATCTTTCTTAAATGTTTTAGACCCTGTATCTTCAAAAGTATAGCCTTAAATAGGTGAGTTTATTGGAAAAAGTTACTTTATTTCAGGTAGCAAACACATTATTTCTACTTTAAGTGTTACTTATGGAGCAAATTTTTTAGATAATTTTTCAGAAGTACCCCGAAATATTACGAAAAAATCAAATTTGCTATGATATATGAAACCATGACACATATGCTAAGAGAACGTTTTTGTTTACAATAAAAATTTACATAAGAATTTGAATACATTTTATTGCTATACAAGGTGATTCTATTTTTTTTTCTAAAATAAATTACACTAATTACCCATTTCTACGCCACTGGTTGTTCAAGATGCAGGTTTTATGCTAACCCATGCCGTTATAACGTGTACCAAATATGACTTAAATATCTCAACTAGTTTGTAAAATATTCAATAAATTCCACATACTTCTTGCAACTGTAACACCCTGTAACTTTTTTATAAGGCCTTAAAATGATATAGTTTATAGAAGAAAGTGCGGTTATTTTTTGGTTTTCTATCGCCTGTTGAAGTGTTGCAGATTAAAACTGAATCACCCTGTATACTAAAATAGGAAATTCACTTGGCTAAAGCCAAGGTAAAAAAATATGTAACGTCATAGAATATAATTTTTCTTTTCAGGAACTGTCAGTCTTATCGCCAAATTAAAAAAAAAACAAAGTTTATGTGGGTCATTATTTCGAAAAGTGGACACAAAACAACAACACACCTTCACCTCAGAATAATGATATTATTATTATAAGAACACTGGATTGACAGAATTTTTTCATTGACACTATTAACTTTGACCACACTTGACACTTCATATTTTGACAGATTTAGTATTCCTCTTTCTCCATTTATCATCATCCACTTGCAAAGCCAAGAATTCAATTAAAAACAGTTTAAAACCTAGTTTAACTTTTAAATAAAAATACAAATGTTTGTTTAAAATTAGGAAAACTAAAAACACCAACCCTGCATAGTATTTAAATTCTCATACATTTTAAGTTTAATTTTTATTTTTCCAGCCATTAAAGGTATTCAAATGAAATTTGGTACATAGGGGAAATGTTATAAAATGCGATAATGATAATTCCCCAAACAGCCGGTGGCGGAGATTTTTTTTGAAGATTTTAATGAAATAATTTAATTTTTTAATTAATTTTTCCGTAAAACTGTGACCAATACAAAAAATGTCAAAAGACAGTATTCGCTTAGGTAAAATAAAAAAAGGTATCCAAGTGCAAAAAGAAAATTCTGTAAGGACTGTATTAGCACTTTTCTTGATAATACAAATGTAGTGTATACCTATATCTCCACAACTGGCCATTTGGGGGACTTGGTATTATCACAACGATAATCATACTCCATCGCCTGTTGAAGTATCCTAGAATAAAACTGAATCACCCTGTCTAAAAAAAGTAGTTTTGTTAAAAGTCATTATTTCTAGGCTATTGGCACAGAAAACCTTTATAGGCCACAGAAGTCTGGTCGAATGGAATATTTTAGAGTGCACTATTATTTTCTGCGCTATCGGTTGCCAAATACCCGACGGTACGCCACTGAGCCGAAGCATCTCGCGTGTGGGCCGCGCTAAGATCCATTAAATCGACCTAGCCATGAAATTGAATATCGATTAAGCCTGTACGTTCTTCTTTTGTCTTTGCACGACGCCGTCACTCGACCCTAATCGTCGCATCTAGAGTGTCCTGATTTCCGCCCCCTGGGATGTAGGTACAGTTACAAAAAAAATGGCGCCGAGCATATTGAGAAGAGTCACGGATTTCGTGTTGATGAATATAATCCAGAAGTTGATTTAGGGCCAAATAACATCTGCCAAAAAAGGACTAAGTTGTTACTAAGTAATAATAATAATTAAATACATTCCACAAGTACGTACTTTTGTCGCCAATTTTATTGTTTTGTTTTACATGTAAAAAGATGCACAATTAAAAGCTCATAAAACTTGATGCAAACTCATTCTATACTGTGTTCAAAAAGAATTGATAGCACAGAGGAGGTTCCAGGGCCATAAAATGATCGTAAACCATTGGCGGCGTTATTCTCTTTAATTTTTAATGTGTAATATAGAAAAATTATCTTTAAAAATATGGTTGTTGTCTATCAAATGAGTAGCGTATGCTGAATTTTCTTTTTTTATTGTCAAAATCTCTCTCAGACAACAATCATATTTTCATGGATAATTTTCCTATTTACACATTGAAAATAAAAGTAAGAAGTTATTTTTATTAGATTACAATATTAATCCCCTGTTTGAAGCAATTATGTATAATATTTAAGATGTAGGTAATTATTTTAATTCCTCCCAATTTTAATACAGGCAATTATTGAAACCCTAATTGTATGCCTTTTATTACTTTTATATTAAATATGAGACTTAAAATTGCAGGTAGTTACACCTATTTGCCTAAAATAATAATTATAAATGGAATAATCATAAAGGTGTCGTTTGGCAGTATAGTAGTATGGCTTAGAGTTCATGTTTTATACCAAGACCCTCGAACCAGGTTTGCAAAAGCCATTTTTGTTCGAATATGACTGGAGTGGGAGAGGCAACCATTTATAGATTTCTGAGAGAAAGAAGGACCACATGTGAACTTAATGAAGCTAAGAAAAAACCAGGGAAAAAGCCAACGCAAATCGACAGCGATGCTAAGTATGTCAAAAGAAGGATAGTTCACAAGTTTTATTTCAAAAAAGAGCTACCAACATTAAATAAAATCTTACAAGCTGTGAATGAAGACATCGACTTGCCCGAAATAAGAAGAACCACCTTATGGATAGTCCTTAAGGACATGAATTTTCGCTTATATGGGCCCAAACACAGGCGTAGCCAAGGGGGGGGGTTTCGAGGGTTCAAACCCCCCCTCCCCCCGAAATAAGCAAAATATTACCTAATATTATACCGAAAAAATACGAGGAGTGAAGAGTTAAATTATTATTACGTTTGAATATATGTAGTAATAGTAGCGCCTAGCGCCATCTTTTGACGAGAGGCAGACGCAGTTGCAGCCGAACTATTTTGTATTGTAGGGACACTTTGCGTTGTTTCTCGATTATTCGCCACGCCCCTCGGTCGAAATGAGCGGAACTTTGTGGAAGTTCGTGGAAGTTTCTGGACGGCTACTGGGCTGCTATATAAGCGCGTGACCGCGCTTACGGCAGTATTGTTCCATGCGAACTCGAAGCGAATAAAAGTGAAAAGTGGTGAACGAATAGTGAAGAGAATTAAGTGTACCGTGTAAGTGAGTAATTTTAGTGCGCTGTTATTCGATGACCTTGTTAAGGATAGATACGTGAATCATTATTACTGTCGAAAAATGGAGGGGAAAAAAAGGAAGGGTGATAAACTTAAAGGTATGGACTACTGGAAAAAGTGGTGTAGTCAAGGTCAAGGGGTTTCTAATAAAGAAACAAATTTGGATTTAGCTATCAAAGCTTCAGCTACCTTGCATGCTGATAAGAAGACTGCCTACCCCGAAATCTAGTTTGGAATGCCTAGATATGTGCGATAAAAACCTTTATCCTAATATTTACACATTACTACAAATCTTGGCTACCAGTCCTGTATCCACTGCTACCCCAGAAAGGTCTTTCTCGAGCCTAAGGAGACTGAAAAACTATTTACGAAACACTACAAGTGAAAACAGACTTAATGGTTTGGCTCTAATGAACATTCACTATGGAACAGAAATTCATGCAGATGAAGTAGTGGATATATTTAAAAGAAAAAGCCGAAGATTTCTTCTTTAATGGTTTTAGATTTAGCGCAGAGGAACGAAATTAATTTATTCATTTCATTTAAAGTTAAGAACTTTATAAATATGTCGTAGTTTTTCGGATGAATATATAGATATTAAATTTCATGTAAGTATATTTTTGTTGTTTTATTTACTTCTCAAACTAAACCCCCCCCCCCCCCCCCCAAAACTAAATCCTGGCTACGCCCGTGGGCCCAAATGAAAGGAAATGTTGCAAGACATAAAACTACTTATAAGCTTAAGGATGTACATGTACGTGGAAGAAAATAAAATGTGGAATCTTGATGAACTGGTTGACGACACTCTGGAAATTGAGCCTCTTATTATTACCTTAGAACATGACCACCCTTGTATTGCCAACATTATTATAATAAGATAAAATAATATTAAAAAAATATTAAAATAAGTAGTTTGTTTTATTAGTGTCTCAAAATTTAATATTTTTGCAAAATGGTTTGGTTGGTTTTAGGACAGGTAAAAACAATAATAAATGAATAAACTTTTTATTTTCCTTACCGGTCCCTTAATCCAAACAAACCATTTTGCAACCGGCCCTCGACATATGGCTTATAATTTCCTTTATTAGCATTTTATTGCCTATTGTTATTTGGAGATTACGGGGTGCGCCCAAGGAATAACGCAGATAAATATATTGAACAAATGGCAAAGCTTTTTGTCGGACCCAGGTCGTCTCTTGAATTTGTCTCTTGAATGTATAGTTCCTGCAATTTGTTGCATCTCATACTTTACTCGATGTCAAACCCAAACACGATTGTTTCCTTGCATTTTTCTCAAAAACCCTTGTTCGAAGATTTTATTATCTACTACCTATCTATATTCACCTCTGCAATCTCGATACGAGGTGTAACACATCGTGAAAATGATACCAAAAAATGATACCAAAAAATGATACCAAAAAAGACCGCGAAGTAGATAATGGCACGTAATAAATATGGCCGACGAGACAGAGAGAGGGGCAGATGGGGAAAAAACGGTCGTATCCGAGTTCCATCTGCTTTTACGCTTGAGATGGCTATCGGTGTGCTATGAACGGAACCGCAGGCTTCTTCGCCGGGGCTTTGTTTGAAGAAATAATGATTATAAATTATCGCTGGGAGTGAGGAAGAGGAAAAAATAAAATCGTGATTTACATCTTTCCGTGAGGTTTGAGAATTATTCAGTTGATAAAAATAAAAAACATACCTAGAGTACACGTTATCCAGGTACTTTTAAACATATGATATAAACTGCATATTATGCACAAAAAAAAATAAGTATTACATTCGCTATGAGACGAGTCTTTCTATCACACCCAAACCGGTGAAGGTAGACATGTTGTTTATGAACCGTGAAGTATCGAAATACCCCTCGAAATTCTCAGGTAAACATAACACCCCAGCGTGGAAGCGTGAAGTGTGAAGCAAACCTGCCGAAGCCTTACTCTAGTTCCCATCGAAACTATGTTCTCGAGTTGCGCAGTAAGCAGATCTTACCTCGCGTATTAGGTTTCTTATCAATAATAATTTTAATTTTTAAATAATAAGAATTTTTATATTAGATATCAATTTTACAAGAAATTAGTGGAGCGACATCAGTATTTGGTTTTTAGCCTAAATATAATTTTAGGTTTTTCACCGCATGAACAAAGGAAGTTCCTGTTTGGTTGTAAAGATAACGATAATAAATAAATATTAAATCAAATTAAATAGGTACCTAATGTAATAAACTGACAAATTTTGTTTCCTGTTCTTGAATGTAGGCATATACCTATAAAATCAACACACTAATTATAATAATTTAATAAATATTTTATATCATACCTGGACCGACAGTATATTAAAGACCCGAGCATGACGTCATATTTCATTTATGCCAGGCCAACGATAAAGACAGGCCACGGCGCTAACGCATAATCGCGTAGTCACGTGACCAACTTAGTTCTATATAATGAAAGGCATTTTTGGAGATAAGTAGAAAAAACAAATTTCGTAACAATTTGGCAAGTTTTCTTTCATCTATTACATTTACATTTTTTCAAAATTTTTAACCTGCCTCAGCTGTTTTAGGCTGAGAGTTAAACGGCACTGCACTCACAATATTTTAGCACATTCTCAAAAATTGTTGGGACATCACCTTCCTTTAGCATAGGTGATATTCTCTATAGGTATTTTCCTCCCACAACACATTTGTCCACTTTAATTATTGTTTCACTTTCTTGAAAATGTGTTAGCCACACATACTTAAGGTTTTTTTAGAAATTAAATCTCAGTTGGGATTTGACGAATCCATTTTGGCGGAAATTTTCATCCCGAGGCAAAACAAATGTTTGTTATGGCGACACTTTTCTTCCTGGCTTTTGTAATATGTATAAATATAATATAAACAGACCCAATATTTGGTATTTAGGTTATTTTTTAAGAAATAAAAATGAAAACTAACGTTAGTAGGTATACTGTAAATATTGACGAGGTCTCAGTTGATCGGCAGCGTGAAAGACCGAATAGAAACCATATCAGGGCATGGGTCGACAACGAAAATCCTCGAATACGTTACAACACTGATTTATTTCGCACAAGGTGAATGGTGAATACAATAAATACACAAACCCGAACGTGGTCAACGGGAACGGCTTCCAGCCACCCGGACCGTCTGAACTCGCGGATCTCCGGCACGACTCCCACCCAGACACCCAGAGGCCATAATAACACCTGGGCACACCCAGAGGCCATAATAACACCTGGGCGGTTCCCCTCCGCCAGGACACACGCGCACTAGACACAAACTTGTTTCTAAAATATAAACTAAGACGTTTAAAAACACTTTAAACATTGAACACTTTTCAAAACCCAAGCTGCCGCTCACCCTAATCTGTGCTGCCGCGTTCAGTTATGTGACAAATGACATGTAACGTCTGACTAAGATGGTCACGTGATTTTTGTGCGCCAGGGCCTGTCTTTATAGTAGGCCTTGTCATTTATGTTTACGGACTGGAGTGGCGCTACTTGACGAAAAAAATTGCGACTTATTATAGGTTATAACAGGGCTATTCTGTGGTTCTAGATATTATGTCAGTTTCTGACGTTTTGAATGTCCCATATTTTAAATATCCAGCTTTATTACCATTTTCGCCCTTTTTACGGTCACGAATTCTCTATGCGTTTAATATTTCTCAGTTAAGGTTAGGCCTATATCACAACTTCTGTAATTTCTGACAGACATGCTAAATACGGCCCTGGACGGAAGTGCCCAAAACCTGGACCGACACTATATTAAAGACCCGATCATTATGATTACGTCATATTTCATTGTTGTTTGCGGACTGGGGTGGCGCTACTCGACGAAAAAAAATGGGGACATTTATAAGTCATAGGGGGGCATTCTGTTGTCAGTTTCTGACACTTAGAAGGTCCCATATTTTAAATATCCTGCTTTAGCACAATTTACGTTATATTTACGGTAAAGAATTCTCTTTGCGGTGATAACATGAAATTTCCATGCTCATGAAGATAATCCTATGCGCAAACCATTATGTGATTTGTAGAAGAATAAACACTATTTTGGAATTAAGGGATGATCTGTTCAACCAGCTAAAGAAGCTAGAATTCTGGATATTATATCTTGGAAGAGTGTATTTTGTAACGTACCTATGCTAGAATGAAAAGAGAGAATTTTGTTTATAGTCCCAAAGCGAACCAGAGTCCACTATAGGATATAAGAAGAAACTGAAAAATCTAGTGCGTTCTATACTTACTTACTTCATTTCAAACCAAAAGGTACCTACCAAAATAGGAAGGAATGCAAAAGTGTACTAGATTTTGTACTAGCTCTGGCAACACTGCTGAAAAGCCGACTACTGCAGCTAACTTCAGCCCGTGATTAAAAATGCGTTGTCAACTTCAGTTCGTGGCTTCAAGAGTTTTTAACCTCGACTTAAAAACCGTGTTTAAAATGTATCTGAGGATCCTAAACGAAATTTTAGGCACGCCCGTGGAACCACATAGTTTAGTTATGGTGCCTTCTTAGCAACCACCCTGTAACTAGTCGTCTTGTAATAATTCATAACACAAATCCCACTGGATACAAACGCCCTCCGAACATATTTATTTGTTTTTGGTTTCTTTGGCATAATGTTTCGTGTAATCCCCGACAAACAAATTTTAATAATCGGGCAACAGCTGAGCAAACCGAGAGAGAAATATTTTCCTAGCAGTAACACTAAATTTAAATGCAAGCCGTGTTCAACATGTGTAACCTAAATCGAAGAGCATTTCATTAGGACTGTAAAAGTCATATTTTAGCTCGCGCAAGTACCGTGAACCCAGGCTATGCCTCGCGCTGCATAGTTCCGAGAGCTGATTTTTTTAAAAAGAACAAAGCCTCTTAAGCGTGACAACGAATATTTACTTAGTAAGATATCTTACTTAGGAAGGTACACCGTGGGAGAGGATAGAGAATACTGTTTTGTTATAGGTGTCGAAAAATCTTGATTTGGCCATTTTTTAAAAGTAGTTTTTCGCCTTAGTTTAAGGTTATGTTACAATGACAAAGGTAACCTAAAAGTACAGATTTATAACCTACAGTCGTCGATGGAGGATCAATCAACGCTACAGTGCAGTCCAACAAATCATCTGATCGGGTCTGGTGTCTGGAGGTCAAATAAAGCCTGGTTGGAAAAGCAATTTATGTTAATTTTGCATAGTTTTGATTTATTTTAGAACATTTCGTCATAAAATTTGTAGTTTTGGTTTATTTTCATGTGTTTCTATTGTGTAATAAGTTCATATAAACAGTTTATATCGCCAGTGAGTGATTATTTTATATTTACAAGCTCAAAATCCCAAAGCAGAAATCAGCTATAAATAAAAACTAAGGTAGACCCTTCCTCACTGCGAGCGACTCAATATTCAGTTAAATGCTGCAAATTTTCATTCACCATTGCTGTGCACCATTGCCAAACTTCTTCACAAATGTATCTTGTACTTAGGAAATAAATGTATAACCAACGTTAAAAAACATCAATTTGGAACAATTAGTTGATATACCTACAATCTACATATAGTAAAAATTTAGACAGTTATCATTTAACAATAAATTTTACTGATTTTGTGAATTTACTGATCCTACTTGTTCTATAAATAATATCCTTAATAAATTGCTCATTCTGGGTGACGTGGCAACGTTGCACGAGCTCTTTGTGATCGATGCGCATAAGTACTTACGATTAGTCTGAAGAATATCAACGTACCTGCAACAAAAGAATAGTCATGCCCATGTTACAAAAACGTATAGCATAATAATATTTGCTTACATATTTCACATACTACTGTTAATAATACTAAATAACAATAGGTGCCATTGACCACCTAGACTGCGAATTATTGTTAATAAATTAATATTATTTGTAGTTGTCATAACTGGTTTTTTATTATTCTTCAAAAGCTGATGCAAATTTATGAAAAAATATACAGGGTGATTCAGTTTTAATCTGCAACACTTCAACAGGTGATAGAAAACCAAAAAATAATCGCACTTTCTTCTATAAACTATATCATTTTTATGCCTTATAAAAAAGTTACAGGGTGTTAAAGTTGCAAGAAATATGTGGAATTTATTGAATATTTTACAAACTAGTTGAGATATTTAAGTCATATCTGCTACACGTTATAACGGCATGGGTTAGCAAAAAACCTGTTAATATCAAACATCTTGAACAACCAGAGGCGTAGAAATGGGTAATTAGTATAATTTATTTTAGAAAAAAATAGAACCACCTTGTATAGCAATAAAATGTATTCAAATTCTTATGTAAATTTTTATTGTAAACAAAAACGTTCTCTTAGCATTTTTTCATATGTGTCATGGTTTCATAGCAAATTTGATTTTTTCGTAATATTTCGGGGTACCTACTTCTGAAAAATTATCTAAAAAATTTGCTCCATAAGTAACACTTAAAGTAGAAATAATGTGTTTGCTACCTGAAATAAAGTAACTTTTTCCAATAAAGCTACCTATTTAAGGCTATACTTTTGAAGATACAGGGTCTAAAACATTTAAGGAAGATACAATTAATGTTACGCTCTGTATTTTGAAAAGTAAAACCTTGAATGGGTAAGTTTATTGGGAAAAGTTACTGTATTTAAAGTAATAAACACATTTTTTCTACTTTGAGTGTTACTTATGGAGAAAAGTTTTAAGTTAATATTTCAGAAGTACCCCGAAATAATACGAAAAAATCAAATTTGCTATGAAACCATGACACATATGAAAAAATGCTAAGAGAACGTTTTTGTTTACAATAAAAATTTACATAAGAATTTGAATACATTTTATTGGTATACAAGGTGGTTCTATTTTTTTTCTAAAATAAATTATACTAATTACCCATTTCTACGCCACTGGTTGTTCAAGATGGTTGGTATTAACAGGTTTTATGCTAACCCATGCCGTTATAACGTGTACCAAATATGACTTAAATATCTCAACTAGTTTGTAAAATATTCAATAAATTCCACATATTTCTTGCAACTTTAACACCCTGTAACTTTATTATAAGGCCTTAAAATGATATAGTTTATAGAAGAAAGTGCGGTTATTTTTTGGTTTTCTATCACCTGTTGAAGTGTTGCAGATTAAAACTTAATCACCCTGTATATTAGATATTTCGTGCACAAAAGGGGCTCACTTATTTAGGTTTATTTTCTCAAAGGTGTATCTTTTTCGTAACTTCATAAAAAATTGCTTATTCTGTAAAGTCTGTAGCCTGTAAAGAATAAAGTGCCTATGTGTTTCAAAAGAATAGTGAAAATCTTACAATACAATATATTTACAATATCTACGAAAGCTCAGATATCAAAAATTTCAACGTTGTACTTAATTAAAAGTTATTGTTTTCCATATTATGGAAAATTCGATTTTTCCAAACAGAAAAAAAGGTACTAATTCTCACTTATGCCATGTTTACCGTATGATTTGTTATACTATTCCGACCTCGAAAACCCAAAGGCATAAGTGTAGGGTGTGGAAAAAGGATTGAATGGCAGATCACACAAAAAATGACTTGGTTTTCTGACTCCGTCAGTTATGCCGTTCGAAATGGTGAAAACTTATATCCTCACTAGCCCAAAAATTGATTGGCAGAAGTGACGCGTGGGGAAAAATGCACTTTTGGGTCGGAAAATAAGCCAAAAAATTTTTTTTTCGTCAACTGATTTCTGCACTTATGCCTCTCAAACTATAGAAAGTTTTATTGTAATTCATTTTATCCCTGACAAAATAAGTTGACGAAAAAAAATAATTTCCGACTTATTTTCAGACCCAAAATTGCATTTTTCCCCACGCGTCACTTCTGCCAATCAATTTTTGGGCTAGTGAGGATATAAGTTTTCACCATTTCTAAGGGCATAACTGACGGAGTCAGTAAACCAAATAATTTTTTTGTGTGATCTGCCAAGCCCTTAATTCAACCCTTTTTCCACACGCTACACCTATGCCTTTGGGTTTTCGAGGTTGGAATAGTATAAGAAATCATACGGTGAACATGGCATAAGTGAAAATTAGTACCTTTTTTTCTGTTTTGAAAAATCGAATTTTCCATATGTTTTCCCCGGGGGTCAAACTTAAAATTACTATTTTCCGACTCAGCATCGATTTACCTTTCAACCCTCTCCAAGGCATAAATGAGAAAATCAGTAAGGAAAATCTGTCACTGTCTGACGGTCTAATAGACTTTGTAGAATAAGCAAAACTCTTTATGAAGAATGACTTTTACTACGACAAAATGTCGAATCTCGTCGCCACCAATCTCCAACAACAATCTTATTTCCATTGTTCTTTGAGCAGCTCTCAGATTGTCGGCGTCGAGACAGCATTTCGTCGACTGAACCAAACTGCTGACGGAAAAATCTTCGCGGTTGAACCCGCCCAAAACCTATTCGAATTCAACGTCCCATTTGGAACCGCCAGATATCGAAACGGCGTGTTGAACCGCCCGTTTACCGTTCGGCTCTGTGCTTGAATGGAGGCTGTTGCAACCGAATTTAGTATAAACGCCATTCTCATGTTAATGACGCCTTTCTAATGAATTCATTGACGAGAGCAAGGTACGGTGCCGATTGTCGAAGTGCCCGGCCGTGCGTTTGTGCGTGTTCGATGCCGGGCTGTCACCCACTTAAATTATTCTCGGGTGAATCACGCCGTAAATCGTGTAGAAATGGGCGGTGTTGCCAAGCGAACATATAGTATAGATAGTGATAGTTGCACTGGTCGATAAAAAAAATGGTGCTAAATAATGGCTGCGGCGAGACAGAAACTCGGAGCGTTTGTATTGTAGTCAACCAACATTATAACGTAAATTTACCAAAGTAAACAAACATTACGCCCGTGCGTATAACGTTTACCTGTGACAGGTTATGTAAAAAAAATATCAATTTGGCCACACACCACACACTCTCTGCGTCCCATTGTATATATACAAAATCAGTCACTATATCCTAAATACTAATAACACTTGAAAACACAAAATATACATACATAAACAATCATACTGGGGTAAACAACACAAACAATGCAGAGAGATTGAATGCAGCGCCGAACGGCGGCGTTGCCATGTTGGACGATTTGAAGCGTCTGTTGACGACTTTATGAAAGTGATAATTAGCATACTATGATTACAGCGCAATTTAGTTTTAGTTTAAAATTATTACATACAAGGAATTAAGAGCTACATTTGTTATTTTAATGTTATGGAAGGAGTGTCTTCATTTAATCTCATTATTAAACCCGTTTATTTTGATCCGTTAAATATTTGACATGTATTTTTTATGTACCTAAGAAAAACGTTCAAACAATTCGTGGGAAACTTGGTGGAAAAGCACACTTCAACGCTCCAAATTAAAGTGAATTTCCACGAAACGCTTAATGAACATTCTTGGCAAAGGTATCAATTCTATTTAAATGCCCGTGTACTAATTGTCCCGCATTCCTTTGTATAGCACATTAGAAACCACACACGTCTTGAAAAAATAGCCCACCACAGCAAGTGAGAATGAGAACCGATAATCTGAATAAGACGAACTAATTGATTAATGAAAGTAAAATAAATTATTAATAATTCTGACTCTCACAATTCTCGAAACTAGAGTACCTCTACTATTATCCCTACCTTTGATACAATTATTATTTCTTATACCTAAATCGGCCCTGCCGGACCTATATAGGCGCTATTATTGTTATAAGGTATCAAGTTGTCATAGTAGGATTGCATTTTTATTTGTATTGCCACCAATTTTTATTTCTACTGTTTACTGACAAAAAAGAAAGAATATATTTTTCTGTAGTCCTTACGCTATGTCTTTTTTAGCCTTGATGAAGTCAAAATATATTGACGAAACGTCGGCAATAATTGTTTAAAAGGTTGCAGAGTTTATTTATGTCCTATCCCCCTTGTCATTAAAAGTAACAGTGATTAAGGGGAAAATATACTCTTACGATGGGGTATTGTTCACCGTTTGGTTGCAAAACCAGAAGTGAAAAGCAAGAGCCCGGAATTTCGTTTCACAGGTAAATATTTAGCAAGCTATCTTTGAAAGATGCCCTGAAACTTTAGGTAGTTTTTCTCAATATAACTTTTTCAAATTCCTTCTACCTTTTAGTATGATAAAGTGCATTGTTTTGTTTGTAAATAGGACCATTATAATTATTTTCTAACATCGTTTTATTCGTTTCCATGGGCGTGTATTATTTATTTTATTTTGATTGATTCGAAATCGCCGCAAATAAATATATTTCAGCACTTGATACCACCTTTACATTTGGGAAATTATCTGCAAATAAATACCAATATTTCGAATTAAATGTAAATCAAAATTAACTACATTTCCATTTTTAACATTTTTGTGATATTGGCTAAGAACGCGTTTCATGCTACGCCACTGGCCTGTCGTGCGATGTGGCAGTCGGTAACACGGCCGCGGGCGCTGTTAGGCGTCCTATCTCTTTCCTTGTCTAAGGTACATTTCAGACGGACATTGTAAAACAAAATAATTTTTGTTAACTACTTAACCTAAAATTGGATGAAAAATGAAAATTTTACGGGAGACTTCCATTTCAAATGGGTCACCTTGTATAAGTAGCTAATTCTAACTATCCATAGTTTTTTTTCTGTACTGGTTAGTAAATTGTAAATAAAGGAAGTCAATTCGCGTTAAGACATAGGTACCATCGACATCACTGTCTACAGGGGTAGATACATTATGTATGTTGGAACCAGCTGTGGTTTCATCAATGACGTCAGAACCTATAGACAGGTTTGTTTTGATAAACGCTTGACGCCCAGAACTAATTACAATCTATAAGCGCTCCATCAAATTATTCCGAAAATGTCGCGAGATTGTCAGAAATTGCCCCTTTTTGTCGAGCCGTAGCGAACTTACTTCGACTCTGGGCTCGGAGGCTGGCGTCGTTAGACCATCCCCCGAGTCTTCAGGTGAGGTTCCGAGTTCCGATGCTTCCGGCGCCCTCAAACAAGAAAAAACATGAGATATCTAAGTGTGATTCTGAAGGAACTATATAACCGGGAATCACCGTGTGTATAGTTGGTTGATGGTTGACTTTCTGTCTTTGTTTGTAGCATGTTTTTAGAGTAGTATGGATATATTTAATCTTGGATGAAACCCAATGACGTCAAAACTTATAGACGTGGTGTCCCATTGGTAAAATGCCCTTTATTTTGACTCCAAGATTAAATATATCCATACTACTCTAAAAACATGCTACAAACAAAGACAGAAAGTCAACCATCAACCAACTATACACCCGATAATTCCCGGTTATAGTTCCTCCAGAATCACACTTAGATATCGCATGTTTTTTCTTGTTTGGGGGCGCCGGAAGCATCGGAACCTCACCTGAAGACTCGGGGGATGGTCTAACGACGCCAGCCTCCGAGCCCAGAGTCGAAATAAGTTCGCTACGGCTCGACAAAAAGGGGCAGTTTCTGACAATCTCGCGACATTTTCGGAATAATTTAATGGAGCGCTTAGATTGTGATTAGTTCTGGGCGTCAAGCATTTATCAAAACAAACCTGTCTATAGGTTCTGACGTCATTGGTTTCATCACAACCTTCTCAACTTACAACCCCTGTGCAAACATGTGGCAACGCCGCAGCGGGACGGTTCAACGGGTCTATGCAGTATAGAGCAGTCTGCACTTTGGCTTAGTTTATCTTTTCTAATAGATGTTCACCCTTCTTTTTAATTATAATTAAATACATTTGTGGACTTTGTTTCAATAATTGGGTACCTAAGTAAGTAGGTACATTTTTGTTTAACAGACAATAAAAGCAGTAACAAGTAACAGAATATACACAGAAGTATAAGTATTTATAATAAGTACGATTCCTGGTGTGGATAGGTACATTTTCGACAAATAATATGGTAAATTTGGGCAAATAGAGGGGACTACATTTTGTTGTAAGTCGAATTTTTGTGAGAATTTTTCGCAAAGTGCGCCATCAGGCAAATGGTGATTACCTACCTTCCCTTATGGTTAAGTTTTCATAAAAATACAAACAAGCGAACAGAGAACAGAATGTTGTGAAGGAGAGTAATCTCTTCTGATTGAAATGGCAGTTTAGGGTCAATTTCATAATACATTCAACTAAATTATCTTATGACTTTAACATTAGGTAAAGAAACTTTTGCAACAATACTAAACAATGGTTGGATTGTTATAAAACTCCTTTAATTTTAAAGGGTACTTTAGTTTGCCTATGCAATTGGCCCTTAATCATTTTATTCTTAAATTTTCGTCCTTTGGAAAGCCCAAAACAAATACAAGTTGACCGCTTGCCGTCAAGCAAAGAAAACCTAGCTACTTCAAGTTATTATTACGATTTGACTTACAGCGAGGTATATTCTAGCTTCTCTCGACGGTTCTAAGCATCTTGAGGCTTGAAATTGTAAAGGAACGATTCTTCACATCGAACTTTTAGAGAAATCTTTCACTTTTGCACAAACAAAACAAATTTATAAAAAAGCTGCCGCCAGCACTTCGGGCAGTCTGTTTCCACCCATGATACAACAAAAGAGAGATATGATATTGCGCAGGTTGGACACCATATTGGCGCGTCACGCGGTTATAAACAATGGTACAAGTTGTATGATCTGGTTATAAACAACCGAAACGTCAGAAACGTCTGAGTGTCATTGTAGTGTGTGTTCTCTACATTTTCAGCCAATTTGCGGAAGTTTGCGTTGTAAAATTACTGTTAATTACTCTTTGGTCCATTTGTCCCTTTGTAAACTCAATCAGTGGACATACACTGTAATACTTTGCATGTCATAAGTGGGCGGGAACTTACCGCGTGATGTAATTGCGCAGAAGGGAACGAAATTGAAGCGGCTAAATATCATATCTCTCTTTTGTTGTATCATGGTTTCCACCCAGGGACACACTGCCTCGTCGTAGCAATCTGGCGACGATAGCACTACCCGCACTACACAAATGAATTCTGGTAAATTTCTTGTAAAATCAACTGACAGGCAGTGTCAGGGCACGCGACGTGGACCCGCATCCCTTGTTGCCAGTTTTCTCTACTTCAGGGCTTCTCCTAGAGTCGGCTGTGGTTTCATCGACCCAAGCCAAACGGAGAGCGATCCAGTATGTGGTTTTCATGCGGCGATTTGATCTCTCGCAGTTCTCGCACGCGTTGCGCGAACGCCAGTTTCCCGTTGTCCGTGGCGAAGTCGCGCGAGTTGACAACCGGCGAGGCCGGGGTCTCTCCCGCCGGCAGGAGACCGAGCGGGTCGCTGAACCTGCCGATGCCCGGTTGTCAGACGGCGTGACGCCTTCGCTGGTCGCGCTTTCCACCGCGGCGGCGGCCGCGGTGCGCGAAAAAACGCGCCCTTCCCGGACGCGCTTTTCGCGACAATCAGCGGCGATTAGCGCGGAGGAGGAAATGGCAACATTAAAGATCTTGCGACAGAAAGCCGGTAATAAGGAAGGAGCGGAGAATTTTAATGGGGCCTTGCGAGATAAAGCAAATCTGTTGGGTGGAATGTGGAACGCGTACATACAGGGTGCCGTGATTTCGAGACTAAAATATGGGATCCTAATAATACGCCTTTAGAGAAAGTTAGGGTGTTTCCAGAAGTTGCTGAGATTTTTGGAAAAAAAATTATATTGTAATTTTTATTATTTTTAACGAAATCCGTTCTGATTTTCTGCAATGTCTAAATTCTTAGACAATTAAGATACATACAGGGTGGCGCACAACCGACTTTAGGAAAGCCCTGAAGTTGAGACAGCTGGCAACATGGCTTACGGGTTTGCGCGGCGTGGCCTGTCACTCTCTGTCAGTTGATTTTACAAGAAATTTACCGGAATTAATTTGTGTAGTGCGGGTAGTGCTATCGCTACGACGGGGCAGTGGGTGGAAACAGACAGCCCGAAGTGCTGCATGGCGACAGCTTTTTTTATAAATTTGTTTTGTTTGTGAAAAAATGAAACATTTCTCTAAAAGTTCGAAGTGAGAAATCGTTCCTTTACAATTTCAAGGCTCAAAATGCTTAGAACCGTCGAGGGAAGCTAGAACTTAGTTATATACCTGGCTGTAAGTCAAATCGTAATAATATAATTTGAACTAGCTAGGTTTTCTTTGCTTGATGGCAAGCGGTCAACTTGTATTCGTTTTGGACTTTCCAAAGGGCGAAAATTTAAGAATAAAATGTTTAAGGGCCAATTGCATGGACAAACTAAAGTACCCTATAAAATTAAAGGAGCTTTCTAACAATCCAGCCATTGTTTAGTATTGTTGCAAAAGTTTACTTACATAATGTTAAAGTCAAAAGATAACATAGTTGAATGTATTATGAAATTGACCCTAACTGCCATTTCAATCAGAAGAGATTACTCTCCTTCACAACATGCTGTTCTCTATTCGCGTGTTGTTTGTATTTTTATGAAAATTCAACCATAAGGGAATATAGGTGATCATCATTTGCCTGATGGCGCACTTTGCGAAAAATTCTCACAAAAATTCGACAACAAAATGTAGTCCCCTCTATTTTCCCAAATTTACCATATTATTTGTCGAAAATGTACCTATCCACACCAGGAATCGTACTAATTATAAATACTTAGGTATACTTTTGTCTATATTGTGTTACTTGTTACTGCTTTTATTGTCTGTTAAACAAACGTACCTACTTACTTAGGTACCCAATTATCGAAACAAAGTTTACAAATGTACTTAATTATAATTAAAAAGAGGGTTGAACATGTATTAGAAAAGATAAACTAAGCCAAAGTGCAGACTGCTCTATACTGCATAGACCCGTTGAACCGTCCCGCTGCGGCGTTGCCACATGTTTGCACAGGGCTTGTAAGCTTGAGAAGGTTGTGGCACATTCTATTCGAAGAAGAAGAAATTACACTTTTCCCATTTTAAGCAAGTTTCTGCTATACATTAGCGATTCCCTCATTAAGTTCTCTAGGTTCTTAGCGATTCCCTCACTAAGTTCTTGTATATTCTTATATCTCCAAAAACAATTAATTTTTTGAACGAGCTTACTGTTTGGAATAATCGCAAAAATGACAGCTTCGACTGGAGCGTTGAACATTACGTTTGGATCTCCAAGGCAAGCGCGATTTTTTCACCTTTTTAACACTGGTACCCAATTATTGAAAAAAAGTTCACAAATGTATCTATTTATAATTAAAAAGAGGGTTTAACATTCATTAGAAAAGATAAACTAAGCCAAAGTGCAGACTGCTCTATACTGGCTTAAGAAGGTTGTGGATAGCGTTATGACGATAGTAATGACTAATGACATCCCTATTGAAATTTGCAAATGGGGTTACCTAAACAGATGAGTTTACTCGACAGCTCCGCAAAATGTGTAATACAAAAAAAATGAGAATACTTGAAATATGCAGCAGCAGTTGCTGAAAAGGTTAACTGTTGAAGAATGTGCGGTGTTGTGAAAAGTAGGTGTAAATACTCTCTGAGCATTTATTATATTATATATTATTTATAATTCATTTTTAGAATAATTACTATGGCATTTCCTACCTGTTAATTGTTACATTAAATTGAAAATATTAAGTATTTTTAATTTATTTTCATAACAGACAATAATGTCTACGAGTTTCGCATTTTTTATTATTTAGTATATAACAATTATAGTTTAGCTATTCGACATTCGATGAAGTGCATAAAAACAGCTTTATTATCAAAATTGGAATGCCTACTATGCCTATACTTTAATTTAGCGTCATAATCGATTATTTATTTTCATGGGTAACTAGACCTTCTGCCAATGACAAATATTACAACTCATTTTTCTTAATTTCTTATAGTAAATACAGAACAAACTGGCAAGTGTGACATATCAAATTAAATGGGATATTTTGCTTTATTAAAAATGGATTAATATATTTTTTTCCAAATAATTTTATTTTTGATTCCAAGAGAGCCCAAAGTTAGTTATATCTAATATTTCAAAATTGATACAGTTATGGCAAATAATTTTCATATTAAACTTTAAAAGTTTTAGATATTAATACAAAGTTATTTGTGACGCTGTTGAACCTTATACAGTGTGTTCGCTCCAACCGTTCGTTCAGAACTGAGCCTTTTTTTGTGAGGGATTACTCCTTGGGTCATAGCACATAATATATACTCGTATAACATCAAATCTGATAAATTGGATATTTTTCTAAAGTAATATGAACTAAAATTGCACTTCAGTTTCTCATTTTGGGAACTAAGTGTCACTCTTAGTCTTTGCGGTGCAAAAAATAGCATTCTTGGAAACCCATCAAAATGCGGTGGGAGTGGTGTAGAAAAATGATAACCTCAAGACAAATTACAAATGGTCTAAAAACTAAAAATCCAATTAAAGATGTGTAACATTTTAATTACACTAACCATAACCGACCCCATTTCACCCTATTTATAGTTTATTCCTTAACCCTACACCTCTCGTTCTCTGACCCGTTTCGAATTTCCCTCAGACCAACCGAAACTAATCTTCCAACTGCCATTAGGCAATAATTATCCCCTGTAAGCTGCTAACTTTGTCCATTCCGAGTTCTGCTAACGTAACGCGAGACCGGAGTTCCTTGGGAAATTCAATTTTCTCGCTTCGTTTCTCGAAAGGGAATTCCGTGTGGGAATATTGCAGATGTTAGGATGCGAATGTGAAAGTAGAGAGATTAACTACTGACACAAGATCAAAGGGAGGCCTGCGAAAAACAAATTTCTTCCCGGGAAAAATTACGAAAAATAATTGAGGTGTTCGTTTACTATGCAGTCTGTCCCGATTTGATACTGAGGGTCTCTGAGGGTCCAAAGCTCACTTCTAAATTAGCGGAATGGCTGGTTGGAAATGTGTCACGGCAGAAATCCAATTTCCATGGCCTATTTCCGAGCGGGACATGCTAAAGTATGGGGGCCGGGATATCGGTATACATCAAAGGAGGCTGTAAAAATTGCTCGCGGTCCTAACCTAAAGATTTAAGCGCGTTTCGCCGTTGAGGCATCGCAGGAAGCAATAAATTATCAGACCCTTGCCGGGCTCGGCCTACGTAAACATTGCAAATAATTGGAACTGGGAGAAGAGAACTACGTAGAGTTACAAGTCGTCTCTTTGGAAAAGTTGAAGAATGGTTTGCATGTTGGCCATTAAAATTCTGCAAATTTGATATACTGTTGAGTAGCTTCCAGTAAAAAAACTTAAGAGTTTTGAATAATTTCGAAATGCTCAATCCGCAGACTATTTCATTCATCAAAAATACCCCATTAAAAAGCTTTGTTTTTAATTTTTAAACCAATAATAATTACAGCTTGTTCTCAGCGACAATGGCGCGCACGTTTCAGTTGTTTCGACAAACTAGTCGAGGAAGAAATCCCATTTTTTGTGAAATCAGTACCTACAATACAGGCAAAAAGTTATAAAGCACGTTTATGTCTTTAACTTTAGGAATCCTTGATAATACAGCAATTCTAATTTTAAATCCAAATTTTAATATCCAAATATTGTGTCAAAACCACGATACACTTACCCACGGTATGTCAGTAACGAATCCGAAAACCATGCAACTCTGCGCATCTACGTCAGTTGCGAATCACGAATTCTAAATAATGCATGGTGTTTAATGACGGCTGCGGTTGTGTTTTACGATTTTGTATAGTTTACAGTTTAATGTGTCAAGAAGAAAGTGTAAACAACTGACTGATCGTCAGTCCAGCTCGACAGTGCTTTGAAGTGGGCCAAAAATGCCGGGATGTGCAGTCAGGGTATGTCCAAATAATAATAGAAACCGGAAGGGAACGGAAATTAAGTATTATAGATTTCCCGAGGACAATAATCTGGTAACGAAACATATTATTTATAGAACAGAGCATTAAAAATAGGGGACTCAACAGTTTAAACCTGGTTTATACAGCAAATAAAATAGAATGTGCAATAAAAAATTAGCCTTGTTATATGGTTAAAGGGAATCATGATTTGATCCCTATTTTACTCACTATTTATTTATTGTGTTGTTTTGTTTGTTGTTTAACTATAAACTAAGCATTAGTTATGCAGGTTGTGCTTGTGTCGAGGCTTGTGTGCATTAATTGGAAAAATAAGGCTTTAATTGACATAAACCGACATAAACACTATTAAGGAAAAAGTTATATTTTCAGTAAGGCTTCGAATTTTATTTATCAATATCTTTGCCTATAACAAGTCATCTGTAAAATACTTTTTTCCGATGGAGAGTTTGTGTCGATAGAAGTCAAAACTTAGTTCAGGATTACCTTTACTTACAATAAATGTATTATTTAGATACCTATATGATATTTTTTTATTGTCTACCAATATACGGTCCTTTAAAAGAAAAATCCTGTTAATTTAACAAAATATACATAATTTTATTTGCCTGCATACGCTTAGCTAAAACGCAAAGAAAACAAATTATTTGTAAAATTATAATTATCAAATTAAATGTTTTTTTTATCAACAGAATATTCATTCATTTATCTAGTAATATAATCTACATATTTTTAACAACATTTTAAAATAAGCAAAAACCCATAAAAAAGTATCTATTGCTGTGTAAAACATATGGAGCAATTTAAATTCTGATTCGCAACTGACGTCAGATGCGCAATGACATACCGTGGTAAGTGTATCGTGCTCAGAACGATACACATCGAGCTTTGCTGGGATTCTTTATTTAAAGGCGACAACAATTTGTACCTTTGTCACTTACTGACATTTAGCATTGACAAAGTTCTACATAGACTATCAGAATCATTGTTGAAATTTCCGCTCGCTACACCATATAATATTTTGCATAAAATCTTATATAAAAACTAATAATTAGATTAAAATACCTATACCCCAATTTGGTATCGAGTCCTAAGAATTGTAAGACATTAGAATTTATCTGTTTTAATTTGTTCTCGTTCCAATGCTTCTGACTATCTATGGCTGCTTTAGTCTATGCTAGAACTGATATTTTGTTTATATGTTGTAAGCTGTAGTGAATGGCTTCACCAAAGACCCTCAAGTCATTCACTCTTTTCGCCTTGCCTACTTTCTCAATATACAGTTAAGATTTTAATCAAATTACCTAATCGGCTTTCCTCGTATAGCGAAGTTAAAATCCCTAAATTGAATTTTTAAGCTGCATTACCGGGTACTCGTACTTGCTTACTTCGAAGTTTGTTCGGATATTACGAAAGTTATTTTAAAAGTGTATACGGGCTTAAATTTTTGATGGGGAGATATAAAGTCGTTTACGGAAAGTTTATAACGCAATAAAGGATCGCATTCTAGATGGGATCTCGAAGAGCTAATCACTGGAAATCATTATGAAGAATCATTATTTTTTGTTAATTAAAATCAGAATTTCAAAATTAAGTTTAAATTTTTGTGTATGTAGATATAATTTCTCAACTCAACTCTTGAATATGGGTAAATTTAGTTGAAAAAGTTACTTTGTTTAAATAAAAACACACTTTTCCATATAGTTTGAGTCTTATTTGCTATACAGTGTGTCGTGTCACCGAATAGCCATACCGACGAGAAACTGGTTACTTGGGATGCTTGATCTGAGGTCACTCTATGAAGGGCAACGTAGTGTAGCCAGGTTTGCGAGAAGAAAAATTCATATCAAACCTAATATATCATTGCTCCTAAAGAGGCCAAAAAACTAAACTCAGTCGTCGCGTCCTGCTTTTGCTACATAAATAAACGTACGAGGCAACAGATAGGCCACTCCTAGTAGACCCAAAGATATATTTTCGATTCGATAGTAAATACATCGTTAGGCTCCAATACCCCTTTCATATAGGCTGATTTATCTCGAGATACATCCGATATTTACTTCGACAAATGCGAAATTTGTCAACACTCCCTCTCGGCGTGGGCCGTATCTTGTTAACACGTGAAGTATATTCGGGTTTTACAAGGGTGGAACTACCACCTCCGAAAATAAATATTTATATTTGGAAACCGTTTGTTTACCCAGGAAAAATACTGGGGGGGCGCGAAGTCGCGAGAAGAGGTTTGGAATAAGAACTAGGTATGTGGCTAATTGGTTAGAGGACTGGTGTTGTTCTTGTTAAATGCATTGGGGTTTTGTTGTTGTACAGTTGGTGAAGATAATTCCCACTTGGAAACCTATCAATAAAAATATAGATAGAGGATTACTATATAAATAAATTAATGCTCTCTCCAGTCGTTAAAAGAAAGCAAGGAAAAATATTAATTAAAACCAGATTACTAAAGAACAACATAGGTAGGTATTATCTAAAATATATTTACGTTAGAGCCAGTACAGAAAATACTGGCCACAGCGTGATTACCTTGTCATCAGCGACAAACTGGAAGAATACAGGGACGAACAAAAGTTAATTAAATTATACGCAACATAAGGAAATGCTTAATTAAAATATCATACATAATCAAATTAAAAAAAATTGCGCTTATTGGCGCTTATCTTATTTTCAGTTTAAAATTCTTCATTCTATTAGTAGGTACACTTCATAAGTACATAGTTGTTTTTGTTATTATAGATTCGATGCCTACTTATATAAAAATATTGTGATAATATCATAAAGCAACTTATTGTTTTTTAGATACCATATTACGTATTTGTTAGAGCCTTTATTATTCCCTTATCAGCTATCGCTATGTAACAAATTTTATTTCATTGTTTATTCAAACATTTGAACAGATAAAAACGAGACAGGCGAAATAAATGAATAATAAAAAATGTCTACAGGTTGGGTTCTGAATAATTTGATTTCCGATAAAATTCTGAAAATTTACATGAGTCACAACCGCATTTACTTATTATGCATGCAGAAAAACGCAGTAAGGACTTATTTTTACCAAAACAAGATTGGCTCACCACAAACTATTGTATATAGAATTGAGAGCATTGAACTTGCCCCATCATTTTTATATTTTACCTATATATAAAACATAACTATATAACGGTTACAATTTATTGTCACCTTATTTCCTAAAATATTCTTAATAGTTAGATTCCTACTAATAAAATAACATATTTAATTTAGTCCATTAAATACTAATACTAGTGATAATTAGTTCTAATGCAATTTAGTTATAGTTGCTTTTGTCTGTATCTATTTTTTCGGTAACATTTTCTAGCAGTCCCTGTTTGTGGAAGTTAATATAAATTCCGAAACTAACTTATCTTCGTATATTATTAGTAATTATTGGGGCGTTCTATTGTGCAGTTTGGTATATTTCTTTTCAAATCGCCGCCGGGTAGTCAGGTATTTCTTTATAAGTTCAAATACGTTTTTATTTAGATCGACGCAGGTTTGATATATTGGAATTTTGGCGTATAGGAAAACCACGCCTCGCGACGGTTCGGAAGGCGACTCGGTCACTTCCTCCGGTGCCGTGTCGAGGCGTGGGTGAAATTAAAATTAATAAGTGCCTAAAACCACCTAAGGTAACGAAATTTTCCTAATTTTGTTTTATTGCCTATTCCAATCAAACTTGTGTCTTTCAGGCAATTTAGATTACCCAATTGCCCACGCAAATTGGAGGAAAACTGCTATATACCGACACCGATTTTTTATGTCCGCCATTGCCATTTTGGAATCGTTTTGAGGCCTACTTTGGCGTCGCTGAGGGTGCAGGGTGAGCTACTAGAGGCGCAGTGAGGCAGCTGAGAACGGCTTGCGCCGTATCCATCAACTTCCGAGATTCCCATGACTCCCGGAAGAGCTAACTCCAACCACGTGAGCCTCTTGTAAGTCCGAACCAATTTGTCATACTTCTCTACCGTGCGGAAAACCACTTAAATGCCCAACCTGCTGACGTAACTTCCGATTTTTGCATCCGACGAATCTCAAGTATTCATTAAACTTTCTATAAATTAATAAATTTAATTACGTAATTTTTTTAATAGCTATGTAAACCCCGATTGATCGATCAAAAGAGTGGTATTCCATTAATTACCTGTAAATGTGATTTTCTGTGATATTATTTAAATTATAAAAAAAAAGTTATAAAGGAGCCAAGGCTCGAGGTTTTGTAGTACGTGAGTACGGGGACTGTTCTAAAATTATCAAATGTCTTTTACCGCCATATGTGGCGAATCAGTATGTAACTTTACCAGGATTTTCTTCTAATAAATTAGGTGATTTTAAATTGTGTTAATCACTTTAATTGTTTTGTGCGCGTCTTCTACTCCCCTCCTTCCAATACTTTTGTATTGGTGACGCCCACTAACTTCAACTTCTAATTACATCAAAGAAAAAAAAATAGAAAAATATATAAACCAAGTTTCACTTTAAATTGTTACAATAATAATTTAATCTTTAAACTTAAAAAAATAATAATAAAGACTCCACGACCAGCCTCCGACTGTAGAGCTGCCGCGCTGTGTGACATAATATAATTTCCATTTCAATCTAGGAACGTCACAACTAAAGTAAAATATCAAATATATATACCTCAATTTAGTATCTAGTCCTAAAATAAAATTGTGAGACATTACAATTCTGTTTTATAGTATATTTCATTTCGGGTCTGGAAATAAGGATTTTTCCATTTTTTTCCATGAGCTTGTGACAAATTCTCTATTTCCGGATATTTTTTATTATACTATAACGAAAACATAAAAACAAAAGAAACTTGGAACATTATTTTTATTTTCGAAAATAAACACCGCTGGCAATAGAGCGTTTGGTATGAATCTAAATATAGCATATCGACTTTCTTAAATTTAGGTTACTTTGTTATATAGATAAAAATTATTAGGTTTTTCAAAGAAGTAGGTTTAATAAATAAAGTCGGGTGACAGGTTCAGCAGTGCTTCTGAGTATCTATGTCCCCTTTAGTCTACGGTGTAAGCATTGAAAACCTTAAATACCTATAAGTATATATTTTTTTCAAAAAAAGTATAAGTATCTATAGTCTCTTAGGACCGGTCGATTCTTATGCAAGTCTAAAAATAACTTCACCACATTTGCATGAAAATAATTATAAAAATTACTGACAAAAAGAACAATGTCCTTTTCCCAACTCCCCAAGGTTAATCCATTCTTTATTTGCTTAACCGCTGTCAAATTTATTATCCCTAATTCACCGATTTGCATAAAAGCGTCCAATAAAACGACCCGGCTGCATTCTTTCTGCAACCTGCACAATATAAAAGGTAAAATAATGTAGTCTCCCCCCAAATGGAAGCTGATTTGAAGAATGCCGTAACTCGATATTTCTCTTTGTGCTGTTAAATTAATATTGTAGGCCCGAACACCCTGTCCAAGGTAGGCTGGCCTTGACTTCTTACCGCGTCAGGTGCTTCGGTGTAGCGTTACATTCTGGGCCGGGGTTGTGGCTTTCTTTCAGATAACCTACCTGTCAAGTGCATTTCACCGACAAAGGTATACTTACACACACTTCTTGCCATATGGCGAACGAGCAGAAAGAAGGGAAATGATGAATTAAAGAAAAGTATTACTTGTGAACAGTGCTTTCCTTTTTCGGTTCAATAAGTTTCGTTCAGGAAATTCGTTACAAAACTTCCTTTCGTAGAGTAATCAAATTTAAAAGGACCTGTGACAATCTAAATATCGATAATACCCGCACAATTATCCACAAATTATCTTGGGCGGCTTTACTTATGCATTCAACAATTTTGGGAATTACTTATTACCACTACTGTATATAGAACCACAGTATCTTCACTTGGCCGCGGCAGTTAGATCTCGACCCGATGTATATCCTTGAAATTTCCAGGTGGCGGAGGTATGGACCAGGGCCGTATATAAGGGGGGGGTTTAGGGGGTTCAACCCCCCCCCCCATGATGGTATATATAAAATTAATTTACACGCCCGGCGCCCGCCAAAAGGGAAAAAAAATAATCGTGCTGGCCGATTGTACTGCTTGTAACATGAACATGCCATCAAGGTCAAGCGTTTGCGTTTGGCAATATATATTTAAGGATAATGCTCAAAAAGTTAACCTTTTTTAAATCTAAACCCCCCGCCCGTGGAAACCCCTAGCTACGGCCCTGGTATGGACTATCCAAAAATTGTGTCTCTTCAATGTTATTATTATCATATGGATTAAAAAAGTTTAAGTAGTGATTCCATTGGCAGCGGTTTTCGCTTGTCCTAAAAATAAAGTTGTAATAAGAAAAACAATCTTCGGTCCGGGTATTACGATGGTCGATGGAAAAAGATTATCAAACAATTTTAACGATCGACGACCAAAAGGCCCTTGGCCATCAGTCACCTGTCACGAGACAGACCGCTTTTTTATAAACACATCCAAGATTTTTATGGTTCGCTGTAATAGGCACCGGCAGGTATTCCATCGGAGAGATACAATGGCAGCGAGATCTGATATTATGAGGCTACAATGCCGCCCTTACGAGCGGCTGTAATAAAAAAAGAAATGTCATCTACGCTAATAGAAAAAGCACATAATGGGTCGAGTTACATAATTGTGAATAATCACGCCACGCCCAGCTATGGGACAATGGAGATAGGCAGCGATCAGTGGCGTTCTGTTTGGAGAATTAATTAAAAGGATGTTTTATTTAATTAGGTTGAATGCTTTATAAGATTCGTTCCCGAAGGTGTATGGATGCTGAATGAATGAACTACTTTTTCAATATTTATAACATTTGATTAGCGAGTAAAAGAATATACGTAATTAAAATATGCATCTTTAATATTATTCACTGATTTGGCAGGTCAGTAATTATTATTGCTAAATAAATAACAGATTGGGTAACCTTCAATAAATCATTTTAATAATTTGCAAATTAGAAGATTGTATATTTATAATCAAAACCAAATTTGTTGTCCCTTTTAAGAGACAAAACCACCTGTAGAACACTTTCTCCAGAAATTTGCACATCATTACGTAACACTCTGTATACAGGGTGTCCCAGTTGTGAAGCGCAATTTGGAAATACCTAATTGATAGAAAATGTGATTTTGAGCAAAAGAGTTAACGTGAATATGGATCTGGAAATGCTTAATAAAAAAGATACAGGGTGTTCAAGTTTTTTTAACGGTTTTTCAATAATATCTCAGAAACGACATAAATTACATTGACTTAAAATTTGGCACACAGTATGCGGGTATAAAATGCAATAAAATGAGGCTACCTTTTAGAAAAATAGTTTCTACGACTATGTTTCTTTGTCAAGATGATCGCATTTCGAATTTTCCAATCATATCAAAAAATGTCTCTTGTCAATTTGGAATAAATGAGTGATTATTACCATAATTACTGGCAAAAGCTATTAGATTTTGAGCAATCAACACAAATTCAATTTGGCGCTCAGAAAATGGCAACTTCGCGAATGGATTCAACTCTGTATTTAGACAATCGATTGCGACGTTTGAAAAGTATAGAAAAATAAAATAATTAATAAAAAACTGCCTATTCCTTATTATTCCAAATTATTAAAAATATTTGCCTATTCCTTTCAAACCTTGGTAAATGTTTTTGCATCAAGAGAAAAAATTACTTATAAACATAGGTTCAAAAATGCGTTGTTTTCTAACTACCGAGTTGAACCCATCTCCAGAATTATCACCGGTTAAAACAAGAAACTTTAACACCCTGTATTTTTTATTAAGCACATCCGGACCTACATATATTCGCTGGAACTTTTTTGCTCAAAATAAAATTTTCTATCGTTTATTTCAAAATTGTGGTTTACAATTGGGACACCCTGTATATTATGACCAGGGTACTAGCCCATTGCCTTTTGTTTTTGGTACCGTTTCTGGGCCAATTAACTAGATTAGGTATATGATTTACTTTTGTGTTCACGTTCGTCAATTATTATTGTATGTGGTATGTGTTATTGGCAATATTAGCATTAGGCAATAATTGTAATTATGGTATTGGGTAAAAGTACGTCTGATGGACTTAATTTAGAGAAAGAGGGCAAAAGAGTTTAGTTCAGTTAAAAAAAAAAGTTATAGAAACATCTGGGACGCCACTGTACGCACTTTACAAGGCGTAAAAAAACGTCACGCTGTGAAAGAATGGAAAACTTCCTGTCCTTTGAGGGCAGATGGGTCCCCCAGTTCTCCCGTGCCGAATGTTCAGAACGGCCATGTAATCCCATACGGGCTTAAGGATGTTTCACACCTGTACCCTCATACTCAAACGGTTCTTGTTATTTTAACGCTGTTTTTGTCCCTCCGTCCTTTTTTACTCTCGAACGCAAGGCGGGCGACAGATTTATTTCAAAAATGTAGGTAACTACCTGCATGTATTATATATAGGTATAATGTATCATGCCACATACATCAAATAATAAAGAAAAGATCTGTGTCCAAACAAGCATAGCATTTGTCCAAATAAAAATTAAAATGCAATTAAAAAAAGTTTTTACAAAAAAAACTGGAAATCCGTTGTAGTAATCTCAAGTGCGATAGGGGCAGTTTTTACCTTGTTATAGACACCGATATACCTATTACCGATTGATTCATGAATGAACTTATGCTCAGTTCACTCTAAATGTCGGTCATCCCGTATATCTGTGGGAAGGCCTTATTATACGGCCGTAGAATATGTATCTTGTTATGCAACGTTACGTTTAAGTCTCTTAGCCTACGCATAAACCTCTTTTGACGACTGAATGGATATTTTCAGCATTTTTTAAACTCTAAACTGGCGAAATCGGTGAAGTAAGTTTCGAACGTTATACGCAAGCGTAGATTTCATCGATCTGCGTGGGAACATAATTTTTGTTCCGCCGAAATTCCGCCTAATAGATCTAAATTGTAATAATTTCAAGGTACGTTCAAGATTGCTTTTCAATTCGGTAGTCATTATCATTAGGAAGATTCCAGAAATTTAGTCGATTATCGCACGAAATGATTCTTTTGTCCTTCAAGGATCGAGAAAACTGCTTTAAAGACGATGAACTAGGTATCCTTTGAGAATCACGTATGGACTTAACTATGTGTTAATGATTAAAAAATTAAGAGTCGAAATTTGACGTTTCCCATCAGGGATTAGTGAGAAAGTAATTTGAGTAAAATTTTTATTTTTCAGAAATCAAGTAGACCTTGACAGGAGCCAAAAGCTTACTACATTTTATGGCCTTTCTGTAAAAGATATCTGAAAATTTTAACGAATCACAAAAATCAAAGTAGGCTAATTATTTTCAAATTTGACACAGATGCATAATTTATATTCTGAATAACTCTTCTAATGACATTTTTTTATATCTTTTACAGAAAAGGCACTTTAGTTAAACCAAAAATTAGTTTTTAGCTGGTTTGCCAGCCACGTATTGGATAGAACACGTTGCTAGGGGTCCTTCCAAAATTCTGTTTTATAAAAATAAAGAATGGAAAAATGTGACATAGTAGGTATAAAATAGCTTTTCAAGCTTCAAATGTTGCCAGAAACTCTGGAAAGTACGGTATAGTAAATTTCACAAAACCACATTTACGCTACGCTAGCACATACATACATTCATCAAGAATACAAAAACAAAAAAATATCTCATTTGTTTTAAAAGAGATTAAAAAATTTTTATTTCAAATAAGGTATTCATGTTTACTTGTAGGTAAACTTTCACGTTTGCCATTTTTATAGAAAATTACAATCAAATTTCATGAAGGAAATAGTTCTAAAGTAATCATTTACTTTACTTAGCAGAATTTCAGTATTGTCGCACACTTTATGTATGGTATACCCAGTACACTCCATATTCCTTCAATATCACTTCAAAGATCAAAAACTCAAGATAATATTCCATAATTCAAGTTATTATGACATACATTCTTTCTTATTTTGTCATATTCGGGTTTAGTTGATATAATCGAGGCAAAATGTGGAAATTTCTATTCTAAGGTCTTGAGTAACACCACCATTCCGAAATCCATTCAAGGATATTACTAGAGCATATTTCGAATTCCACAACAAACAACAACCGCTGAAATTAATTCAGCAGATACCCTTGAAACTCCTGGAGATATCAAGCTTCCTTTTTCTAGTCCATTAATTCTAAATGTTGCCCGTTAAATTATGCCTCTTAACTCAAATAAATTTACAAGAAATAAATATTAAGCCGTCCGTTGGAATTTAAATGAAATTCCTCGCTGGAAAAATGGTCTGCCTTCGCTCGTTGTTCTCTGTGCCCGATTCTGCTGACGTTGATTCTCGAAATAAAATGGAAAATTGGAGAGTTCGAATAAAGTCCAGCTGTGTTTGTCTTGTCCGATTGCCAACTTTTTTTACCTTCACCTTTTGTTTGAAGCGTTTGAACAAGCACAGATTTTTCCAGGCATAAAACTTTCCTGAAATCCGTGAAAAATATATCGAAAAGTTGATATCGGAGATAGATAAAGTTTCTGTTCGGAGTCAAAGTGGCAAAGAATAACTAAGTTGTTAATGTTAAATTAATGAGTTTATGGCCGTATCGCGCTTTGCAAATTTGTAGACCACTTCGCGAGTTCAATGCTCAGTACCGTACAGTCTAGATTTCAAGGTGAATTTTCCAAGAGCACCTCGGATGATTCATCCATACAGAGACGCCAACTGATCAGACTGGTATGCTGCCCCCTTTGGGCCACTTATTACAACCTGTTCTCCGAGTGATAACCAAATCTAGCGCGTACGCTTAGCATCCACACACATGTTCGCTTCAAATAATTAAAAGTGAAAGCCTATAAGGTTTAATTGCGATTTTATTTCTCTAACCTTCTTTACGCGTTGCAAAATATTAATCGCAGTTTATTGCTAACGAGTTTTGAGCAATAATTTTTTATTTTCGTTCGTACATTGTGAACACCAGACAAAATATAAGTAGATCAATAATAACAAATGGCATTGTAATAATTCAATATACAATACCAAATCAAAATAAATATTTGTATATAGGTGCACGGGCTGACGTTTCGTGTCCCATTGTTCAAAATTATGACACTAAAAGCTAATACTCTAGAGAATCTAGAAAATCTGGAGTTTGAACAACACGTTTACACTAACTTTCAATTATTTTACTTTCTATTAAATTTGTATACAATTTATTCAACTGAAGATACAAAAATAAATCGGTACCTAAATAATATATATTATTTTATGACATTTACAATCTATATTTTTATTATTCAAATAAAAATGCAACATTTATCGTATTTCTCGTGAATTGTAAAATTTGGATGTGCACTTCAAAGTCATAAACATAGTCCAAGAGCCGGCCGCATGATTTCAACTCTCCTAAGATTATAGAATAAGATGTTATGTAAAATGTAGAGAGTATATAATTATTTCTTTACTTGAAGCGAGTATACATATAGGTTGCCACAGGTCATATGGGCCCGATCATTGTTATTTTAAGAAGTTGTGGTTAATTTTTAATTTTTTTAATATAGGTACAACCCGTCCCACGAACATATTTACTACTTTTTCGCAAAAGTCTTTTGATAAATTCGAAAAGTGCCGTTCTAAAAATCGAAAGAGGTGGAAAATTTCTTAATTGGGTTTTGTACTTTCCTCCAGTACCGAAAGAAACCTCGAAAATCCGACATTTAACCAAATTTCCCGACTCCCGATTTTCAAGTTGAGAAACAGGACGGCTGTAGAATTAGCGAAATTGACGGGAAATCCTGAGGAACCGCTTTTAGAAATTGCGTGTTTTTTCTCATTTTTTTTATTTATAAAAATTTTAAAAATTCCGACCCCATAACCCTGAGCCGAAATAACTTAGCTGTGGCTCGGCGAAAAAGGGCAATTTCTGATAGTTTTAAGACTTTGGCTTTTAGGTGACGGGAAATGCCGACCAATCACGTAAAAAAGATGCGTCCCACCTGCCTTGGTCGTTTTTTTCGCCGAAAATCCTTAATAACTCGAAAACGGGAAATAATTTACCTGAAAAAGTTTCGTTAAATCCTCATCTCGCCGTAGGTACCGTCAGATCTCCCGAAAAAGGCGTTTGAAATTTTTTTTTACTGTGCATCAAACGGTATATGGTACTGGCTGTATAGCGGGATTTCGCACACAACTCGCGTCCCCGAGGTCCAGACTTGCCCCCGTCTTTCGCGCCGTATTTAACAGCGGAGGATTTTCGGGGCCCCGAAAATACGCCTATCGGATTTCTAAAGGACCAAGGGACCCTTTTTTATTGTTGCTCCATGGGCCTTCTTTCCTATTTTGTTCTATAATCATACGAGAGTAGATTTGCCTAAAAATTAAGCACAACTTTTTTAAATAACAATGATCGGGCCCATATTAATTGACGCAACCTACTCGCTTTAAGTAAAGAAATATACTGTCTACATTTTGCATAACATCTTATTCTATAATCTTATGAGAGTTGAAATTATGAGGCCGACTCTCATACTATAACAGTAAATAGATTGATATATTCACGATTGAAAAATTTGTCTAATTATATTTTGTGCGGATTGTGAACCTATTGACAATGTTGGCTTACCGAAAAACAACAAAAAAACGAAAGTACCTATTAGGATTTGTAATTCCAACCATATAATTTGATTACGTTCACACTTTTCCTGCTAAAACCATCAAACTAAAGGTGTGTAAAGCCATATCCGATTCAAAGTCGATTCTATTGCACATTTATTTAAGTGCGCGTTTTTTTTTGTCGATTGTCCCAAATCCATTGATCCTAAAAATTCGAAACGAAACGGAAACGGCGGCCTAACTCGAAATTCCGGATGGATTTCCGTTCTTCACCCTCGTCTAGCTTCCAGGAAATGCTGCGGTGTGCGGCCAGCCCATCGCCATTAAATTTCAACCGCGGGGGTGGCATATATAAGACTTCTAATTACGTGGGATTTTACGATATGTTTATACATATTTATACTCTGGGAGCAAAGAGCACTTTTAATTTTATTATACTTGTCTTCAGTTGCGATATTTTTGAGATATGAACTATGGTTTCCATTTAAAAAATATATAACTTTGGTTCATACCTCAAAAACTATTAACGCTACCAAAAAAACTAATTATTCCATTCGATTCTACGCCAAAAAATCTATAAAAAAAGTTGATTAAATTTGTCGATATATATAAGTTGTAGCCAGGAGAGAGGTTTCCAAAAAATCGAAAATTTCAGTCCTGCGCCAATGCGCGCAAACTATAAAACTTATCTAAAATATGATTGGTCCACCAAATTTCTCTCAAAAAAGTAGTACAGTGACGTGAGAACCACAACCCTCTAGCATCTACATAAAAATAAGAGTTCCTAAAAATATTTATTTAGTTCCCTTTGTACTAGAAGTGATTTTTTTTTTTGAAAAAGTAGTTTGTTGGCCTTAACTTTTCGAGGATAGGTACATTGTATATCAATTATGAAACTAAATTCGGATTCCACGAATTCCTCAAAGACTAAGATAATAATAGGGCTTTTTATGATACCTTACCATAATTCTACCACTTTTTTATTGTTTGTATTGCTGTAGTTGGAAAATGTATGTTTTTTCAAACACCACTTTTGAAAATACCACCTTCAGTCTTCTTTACCCTATCCGAAAGTATATGTCCTTGGGCCTAGGAAGGAGGGTATTAAATACACTTTTATTGGGCACTTATTTGTTGCGAAACATTAAAATTTACGCAAGTTTCGCGCCAAATCCCTTTGGTTTATATTTTGGGATTTTGTTCTTTAAAACCGCTAATCAAAGAAAATACACACCAATGACTTCTACGCAAAAAAGACTATTTTTAATTTTTTTATTGAAATCGAAAACATTCACAAACAGGAAAGTTATGGACATTCAAGAAATTCTACAAAAGGATGACGATATTTATGTGAGGGCGAATTTTAACTTTGCTAATAAATATATGAAGAGTTTCACAATAATTATTTCCATCTCTGGCTGCCGGTTTTCCCCGAAGTGAATAACATTTTGATTTTTTTTTTAAATACATTATTTTTTCAACATGAACAAAGACTCCAGGGGTTAGAAGACACCTTAGTTCCACACCGCAAAGACTTAAACTTACAACTTCATAAGAAATCATGCAAAAAAATCATCAACATTGTATTGTGAAGCTAATAGCAGAGTCCAATATTCTAATTTTTCGACAAAAATTTTATTTCCGTTAAATAAAAAATAGTCTACATACCGAATTTTTCACTTTCCAGCTCTATTCCAGTATTTTTAGATTTAGTAGACAATAATGGAAGGGTTAGGATGAAAGAAATTTCTAGAGATCATTTTTTACTTTATGGGCGTTTAGACCTTTATAAGGTCATCTTTAGGATGCTAAACAAATATTACAAAATCGACGATTACAAATTGGGATATAAAAAGTTAAATAATATATAAGAAAGACAGTAATTAACATATAAAATTTAAATAAGATAATGCAAAATACAGGTTTACAGAAATATGTTAATCTCCAATTGTCTTTGATCTAACCCTGAACATTATTATTTTGTTTTGTCTCCTATATCTCTTCCGATAGTTTGTATTTGTCTACAATTAACGGGCATATAAAAGAAGCAAAAGGAAGAAAAAGGAGTATAATATAAAAGAACTCACTTGGAACACAGTGATATACGGGGCGCGATCTATTTCATAGCATTTACCACGCTCTGCTACTGGTAAAAATGCCAGAATTATCAGCAGAAATCACCCGTATAAAATTCAAAGGTTATTATGCGGTCGACGTCGACCTAGTCAAGGAGGCAGCCAATAAGAAAGCGAGCATAGCGATTTGAATGGTCGTCGTTTCAGAGATCCATGAAGCAGGTGTCGACGTGGGCCAGTGAGGCCAGTATAACCAGTGCCGTGCACGGAAATAAGAATTATTGCACTTTATCTTATGGTTTTTGTTTTTTGTATAGATTTTTGTTTGGTGTTTATTTTATTCTTTTTTTTAGAGCATTTAAATAAAATTTGTATAATCTTTAAGACTCAATGTACAGCACGTACGTGGTGATTCAACATTTTGACCCATAAAATGGCTTTTTTCGATCCGTAGCGAGCAACACGCATAATTTTAAATTTTTGGTCAATACAAATTTCAATCTGAGTAATTGCTCACATTTTGAGACAAAAATTATTTAAAATTATTTATCACGATGGCAGTTATTAGGCTTACTGCGCAAATGCTAATAACGGCCATTGTGATCAATCTTTTTAAATAATTTTTGTCTCAAAATGTGAGTAATTACTTAGATTAAAATTTGTATCGACCAAAAGTTTAAAATTATGCGACTTGCTCTCTACAGATCGAAAAAAGCCATTTTATGGGTCAAAATATTGAATCACCACGCACGTGCTGTACATTGAGCCTTAAGGACCGCAGGCCGCCTATGACTTGGTCTTGTTTTATCTATGACATTTTACGGTCGCCATTATTGCCAACAAACAAACGGCACGGCCAACCCCGATCGGTAGGTACCGATCGATTTCCGGCGTGACATGTGAATGGGTCCACACGCGTGCCGCCGCTCCAAAAACAATTGAATCGCGACGCGGGCCCCTGCATGCGAACGGCCACTTTTGCGGCCGCCGTCCTTTTACGGGCATTGCCGAGAAAACCAGCCGGTCTTGTTCCCGCCGATGGCATCAATGGCTGGTGATCTCCGGATGTGCCGTAGGAGGGTTTGTCAACGCCGCGCGATTCGTCAGGCAAGGATAGACGTAGACGCAACCCATATATACGGCAACGCCGGTTTACCGAACAATGCATCGATAATAGCGCCATCTACTAGCAAGTGGACGAACCTACTGCGCTAGAAAGCATCAGTACTTATTTGTATTCGACTTATTATCTTCTTCATCTCTCAGACCATTGGAATTCACAAGTTTTCATACCCTGTCTACAGTGTGTCCAGTATGACAGTATGACAGTTTGTGGCACAAGCCATAGACCAGTTCTGGAACAAAGCTGAACTGTAACATTCAGCAGTAGGTACCCGTCAATGACGTCAAAACCTATAGACATGGTGCCCCATTGTTAAAATGCCCTTTATTTTGACTCCATGATTAAATATATCCATACTACCATTGAGTAAAGGAATAATTATTCCGTTACTCACTGACACTACTCTAAAAACATGCTACGAACAAAGACAGAAAGTCAACCATAAACCAACTATACAGCCGGTGATTCCCGGTTATAGTTCCTCCAGAATCACACTTAGATATCGCATGTTTTTTCTTGTTTGGGGGCGCCGGAAGCATCGGAACCTCACCTGAAGACTCGGGGGATGGTCTAACGACGCCAGCCTCCGAGCCCAGAGTCGAAATAAGTTCGCTACGGCTCGACAAAAAGGGGCAATTTCTGACAATCCCGCGACATTTTCGGAATTGGAGCGCTTAGATTGTGATTAGTCAAGCGTTTATCAAAACAAACCTGTCTATAGGTTCGGACGTCATTGGTACCCGTGTATAGTCAATCGTGTCTGTCTATTTTCTACTAGTTTATGCTCTGAACGTCATTTGTTTTTGATTTCATAGTACCCTAGATTCATACCACGAATTTGAATTTTATTCACGTTGACACCATTGCTACATGGCTATTTTGAGGGATGCTGAATAATCCTACGGTGTTATTTTGGAATTAAAAAATGCGTAATAGTTTTTCGAAAAACATACCGCGTTAAAACATCGCAGAGGCAATGCCAAACGAAAACTTTGCAAACGATCGCCTTTCAGGGACATATCCCGTTCAATTTCCGCAGCTTACTTGGATTATTTTTAGGAGCGTTAACAGGAAAAACCAGAATGTATATTGAGGATATTGTACGCTAGCGGGTCTACAGTTTATCCAAAAAAGACTTGAAACATTTCAGCTGCTTATGCATGACTTCCTTGAAGATATACCTATAATCTTTTATTTCACCTGGCGAAACAAACTGCTTGCAGTTGGAAGGAGAGTTTCTATTTTTGACTGGTTGTAGATCGGAAAAGGTTGATATACCGTTATTTGCCGTTCTACGTCGAATCCTCGAATTGCACAACTTCACAGCTGTGTCACACAATAAATCTATTAATTCCTAATGAACCTTGACTTTTTCGAGTGTCTGTTTCTATTTCTATGTTTCTCATTCTCTTTTCAACGAGTTGGGACGATTCTTACAATGCAGGTGACTGACTGACAGAGTGGATGTAAGTACCTACATATCGCCGTTTTGGAACCAAACGCTGAATAATTGTTGAGGCGTGGACATTTGCATATTATCGTACGGATAGAAAAACTGACAATGGCTTTACGTGGGAACGTGGATTTAAAAGCCGAAAAAGGCGCTGTATTCCAATTCTCATTTGCCCATTGAAATCCGAATTGCCGTTAAGCCATAGTTATGGGAACTATTTCACGTTAAGAGACTGTAATTGAGAAGTTAGTATTTAGTGCCACTATAAATCGGTTATTTACACCTGGACGGTACATAAAGAGATAACTGGTTTTTGTGCACCAAATCATCTGGAATGATTTCTGGTCATTTTTTAAATGCAGGAAATTCAACGCCACGTCGAGGTCAATTAAATCCAATACGTGCCCATTTGAGAGCTTTATTAACAGTTGAATTTTGAAGATTAATGCGATCAGTGAACCGGCATACACAAGCACTACTAGGAAACAATTCTAGTGGGTAAACTGTGCCACCTAGCACCTAGCATTATTAGACTCCTTGATTGCTTATGCTTCCAATTGGATCCATTATCATATTTTTAATTTCCCTGGTTCTAAAGTTACGTAGGGGAGAAACAACAGGTATTACCTATTACCTATTAACTTTGTCATTTTGCACTTTACCTGAATCAGTAAATATTAAGTAGGTAGGTACTTTCTAAGTTACTACATAAATATCTTATCAGTGTAAATAGTAAATAGAGATATGAAATGAATCAGAAACAGAAACATAATTCACTCAATAATAGATATACCTTGAACCGAAGACGATCCTATCTTCTTGAACCTAGGTTGCATAAGTTAAATACCTACTACTTGGTCAAGTATACATCATCAACTAAACTAATAATCATAAGTAGTAATAATCATAAAATAAAATTGGCAAATATATCCTAAGCAATATATCTAATTGGAAGTTCTTGGTGATAGCTGAAATAGGTAATGTAATAATATGTGTAATAATAATGACAATAAAAATGTACCTAAGTAGGTACCTACCTATTAGCAAAAACCAAGACAAATCATGTTGTAGTTACCAATCATAGATATAGGCCCGGGGTTTATGCCTACAAAAAATAGTTATTTATGTACCAAGGCACTGAAGTTCAACTTTTTATGACTCATGGGGAATTTAGTTGCCGAGGCCTTTGGCCGAGGCAAATAAACCACATGAGTCATAAAAAGAACTTCAGTGCCGAGGTACATATTATTATATTTTTTTTTTGAAAAAAAAAGTTTTATTAGGCAAGAAAATAATCATACGGAACAATAACTGCGCGCGGCGTTGCTTGACTTTGACGATCGCTCTACCTAGGTCAAGTATGATAAGACATAGCGCTTCCCAACAGAAACTCCAAAGTGCTGCCTGTTGTGCAGCCTCAATGAAAAATAGATTGATATCCAAACCTACTAAAATATTTATACTGAAAGATTGCGGTGCTATAGGTAACAATTTCGCAATGTGTACGAAAAGTTAAATGGGCCTTTATTGGCAGGGTTTTGAATATTTGGTCACTTTTGACGGGCGATGGCTCCGCGTCTGACGTTTGATGTTTACATCACGCCAAGGCCTACTTATTGAAACAAATCGTACAATAATGGGCTACTTCAGTGCCGATTTCTGAGCTTTTAATGACGATTTTGGGACACTTCACTGCCGATTTCAAGAAAAAATTATTACCTCACCGTTGAGACTTTGTACCTATATGTGTTCTTTATGTCCAGTCGGATAACTTCGCATAACTTCTGACATGCGAAAATTCTCAGTGGCGGGGCGTTTTTTTTTTTGGACAAGGTTACCACTTGATTTTAAATATTTTATTTAAACGATCCTCAAAAAATCAGCTGTGGCTGTGACACCCTTAACATGGTAAAGTTATGACGTAATAAAATTTCACAGCTGAATTTTATTTTTTATATTTTCATTCTTCTGTTTTGATGCATGTGACCTGCACCACAACTCGAAACATTTGTTGTTCCTCCTAATAATTATCCGTGTCCCAGAACGCAAAGTTCTAATAAATTCCACTCGATGGGATATATCCGGCTTTTTTTTAAATGGCGGGAGTTCAGCCATTCTTTGTCGAATTAAAGGAGCCCTTATTTTCCGCCCTATAAGGAGGCCATCCGACCTCCAGGTAAAGCGAATTTTCGTTGAGCCCATCTCTGCGAATCGATCCCGCCACCCAGCAACAGTAGAACAGCTGAGCGTCGCAGATGGGGGGGGGGGTTGGCTGCGTGACACACTTCGATCGATAGACCGTTCCAGCCGTTCGCCCTTATCAACAAAATTTGTGCAGCAAACAATTTCTATTTCGGTGCGTTGTAAACGGCACACGCGTCCGCAGCAAGGCTCTAATTTTAGCGTACGAACCTTTTTGGTTTCCAACGCCGCTTGAGCACCCCCAACATGCTTCCTGGTCTCGGCTCAAGATTCGCACATTATTACACGAACGGAGTGTCACTACCGATAGGGATCCGGATTAGTCCGCGCGCTACATCGCCCGTGTCGCAGCAGCAGCGCCCGCGACCAGCACGGCGTTCGAAATCTAGAAGCCTGCCGCTCAAAATAAACAACCGACGGCGCAGACCGTGCCGGCGGCCACGTGACCGGCGCGGTGGGAGGGGATTGGGCGAGCGGGGCGCCGCCGCGCCGCCACACGCAGGTGTACGCGGCGGCCGGCGAGGAAAATCGGAAAATCGAGGAAACCGGGGATCCGGGGAAATTCGGCGCGTTTCGGGGTCAGCGGGGGCTTCGAGTTGGACGGCTTGGAAGCGCGCGAGGGGCTTCGAAAAATTGTTGGAAACGGAGAAGTTTTAGTTTGCGCATGCATTCTAAGTGGTCGAACGTTCAAACTTAAAGATCGTTGCACAAACTCTAAAATTTTACATATCAGTAAAATTTGGATAGAGAACTTTCCTATACGAAAAGAATGGAGACTCCCGAATGAAGAATGGAAGGGCATAATAAAAAAAGAAAATTAGACACATTAACCATAACTATTTTTCTTGGTGGTTATGAGGTTTCGAGTGGACACCTTAGAAATGAAGAACAAACTTTTTATCAAGGTTATTAAAAAACTGGAGATGATTTTTGGTGGGAGAACTTTACGATGGGATGGACAACTTAAAAACATGTTGTAAAAACCGAGGAAGTTTAAACAAAAGTGGAAGTGTTGTAGACCCTGTATAAAGTTGAATTAAAAAAAAGGAAGAAACGCTGTTTGAATACACTTGTTGCGAGCTTTACTTGAATAAATCCCGTATAAATATTGCTACTGTATTTGGTTCTTTTTACACGCATAAAAAGGAATTAACTGTTAACAAATTCAAAGTTCCTAGTCCTGCTAGTCGGGCAGGTCTTTTAAAAGAAAAACAGGGGCTAGGACATGGCGCCCAACGTGGGGCGCCCAACGTGGGACGTCATGTCCTAGCTCGAGTAAAGCACGCAACAAGTGTATTCAAACAGGACAAAAATACTAAAAGAACAACAACTAACAACAGACAATCCTACTCACCCTTATAAGACCGGACCCCAGGCCTCCACCAACCTCTTACGGAGATGTAGATATATATATTTTTTTTCAATTCATTCACGAACCACACTCTTCGCCTTCCGTCGGCCGACCTTCTTCTGGCGCGTTTTTTCCTTTTTGTTGTTTTTTTTTTTAATTCAACTTTATACAGGGTCTACAACAAAAGCATGAATAAATTTAAAAAATATAGAATAGTGACATTAACCATTGAATGAGAAAATTGGAAAAAAAACAGAAAAATTAGAATAATATTCCATATCACAACATTTCCAAACGAACAAATCTAAATTTGAAATTCAAGAAGGGTGACAATCGAAGCATATAAATACTATTTTCTGTGCATTTCTAATAAAACTGTTTCCCAAAATGGGATTCAGTCATTCCAGCACTTATTATTTGTGTAAATGGCGAACTTATAATAGAATAGATTCTACAGCACAGAAAAAATACGCTACGTAGATACACCGCGATTTTCTAGCTTCTGTGCCCTACAAAAAAAAACGTAAGAAAAAAAAATGTGACAATTTTGGGCAGCTAAGTGGTGCTGCAAAAAAAATCGGCATACATACAAAAGAATCATTAATAGCCGTAGCATGTTTATTTTATTAAGAGATAGAGGGAAACTTTCATATTGAAAATTGATTGCACTAAGAAGCTCTATGCAACTGTGGGTACTCATATAGTTTCAGAAAATTACACATGGTCTTCGGCTTTCTTGAGTCTATGAATTTTTTATTGTTTATTTCTTGTTAAGCGATTTTCTCGCTTGTTTTGAGCCGCACAGGAAATACGTAAGAAAAAAAATATGGCAACTTTGGCCAGCGAGGCGACGTTAAAAAAGGAATGGGCCTCCATGCCCAACTTACTCTGTACTAAAAAAAACAAAAATCGACAAAAATTTTCATGGTCTCAAGAAAGCCTAAGACCCTGTGTAATTTGCTGAAACTATCTGAACACCTGGATGGATAAAGCTTCTCAGTGCCATCAATTTTCGATATTAAAGTTCTACTCTGTCTCTTAAAAAAACATTCCACGGCTATTAGTTTTGCTCAATTTATAATACAATACTATTTGAGCCAGAGTATTCTTTTGTTTTTGAATTTTTATCCAAAAGAAATTTTGTGAAAAATGGACCGGTGGACCGTATAGATAATAGAATACTAAATAAATCAACTTCCTCTTGTTCATCGCACCTTACCTTTCCGCTAGTTTGAAAATCTTATTATCGATTCGATTATTCGATAATAAACATAGGTAGAGCGATGTTTTCAATGTTAAACAATAAAATTATTGTCCATTTATTTTTTATATCTTATTTGGACGCATTTTCAAACTTCAAGCACAACAAGTAACATATGTATATATTTTTCTATATACCTACCTATATGATTAGATAGCATAAATAATGCCTAATTTAACGTATCAGTGTCAATGACAGTGAATACATTTACTTTTAAATCATAAGTGGTTCTCTTGATAAGGATAAGGAAATGTAATATAATTTATCACCAAACAACCATATTATAATATATGCAGATACCAAAAACATTTTTAAATTTTAAAAAATTGTAAAATAAATTTTATTTACAACCATGTATGTAATGTTGACATTTCTGACTTTTTAGAAGTTTGAAAGTGTCAATTTTTTGACTTTTACTTCCCAACCTCCCGCCCGGGTGGAAAGTTTACGTTCCACCCAGGAGGGCGGGAAGTATACGGAGATAAAATTTTGAAATTACAAAATATTGATAGTTGTAAATAAAATAGTATACAAACCCTCGGTGACGTGTTTCATTACTGTCTCGAGATAAAGTTAACCTCGGCGCTTCGCACCTCGGTTAACTATTTAATCTCTCGACAGTAATGAAACACTTCCCACCTCAGTGTGTAATATACTATTGAATTTCAAAAATGTTTATTCGGGGTTTTTTGAATGACAGGAAGACCAAAGTCAGAGTCAAATCAAATGAGAAAAAAAAAGTAAAATATTGGATTAATTTAAGTAATGTGAGGGTAAAAATGATGACAAATTATACATATAATAAAAGGAAAATGGTGTCTATGAGCAGTTATGAATAAACTGTGAAAGGCAAAATATTGAAATAGAAAATAGGTAGTAGAAAATGAAGTGTTTGAATTAGTAGAGCCATCTAGTGGTGAATAGACGAACTATAATGCTAAGAATCAAATTTCGCTTCTACCAAGAAACCGGTCTTCACCGAAGAATGGGTAACTTTGGGATAGTATTTAATAGATGGCATTGATCAGTATATTTACGGTCAAAGGATAATACAGGATCTAAGGTGAAAGCAGGGGTTAAGACCCCTTGGTGTAAATATTCCTCCTATTAATTTCATTTCGGTTCTACCACAGACCTATATAGCTTCACTAAGCTCTATCTACCTATGTAGATATATAGAAAAAGCTTGGCCGCTGATGGGTGTCTGGCGTTTCATATTTCATATACTTATGGTAAATAAATCTAATATTGTACTGATAGTGTTTATGATCAAAATAGAGATACGATTGGAAATTTTATTACAAAAAAAACTAGCGATCTGATTACACACAATAATAGTTTGGGCACTGAAAATTAGTAGGTGCAGTTCTTGTTATCAGCCAAAGTGAGTCTGTCCGAGTCTATGCGATTGTCGTGTAGATATTGGTAAATTTTTGCCCTGAGCTCAGCGTCTAGTTCTCGTTTTCTACCCCATATCCATATCAAATCTGAAACAATGAAAATACGTAAAATTAAGTACACTGTGTAAGTAAGACTATATATATTTAGAAAATAAGCTTTTCATTCTTTCTTCACAGAAGATGAGGGTGAGAATACTCTCAATCTTCGATCAAACATAATATTTCGGGTTAGTTGTTTGATATACACTTTAAAACATCTTAAGTTTATGCTTTTTTTCCAAAAGTGGAAACTAAAAAGAGCAGATTTATTCTTTTTTAGGTATCACATATAGACCCTTGAATAAAAAGTTTTTTGCATACAATTTTATATGAATACTCATAACTAAATTAAAATACCTATATGTACTTCAGCTTAGTCTCGAGTCCTAAGAATTGTAAGACATTATTGCAATTTATATATTTTAATTTGTTTTGTTAAAGTTTAAAATTTGGTGTACCAGCATTTTTGGGTTGTTCCGGCTCAAATCTGAACACCCTGTATGTATCCTTTAATTCTTTGGGTATATACACAAGCTTACCTAGGTGAAAAACGTGGAAATAATTAGTGCACGAATACACAATGGCGTATCTTTTGTAGTCGGTGTTGACAATCTGGTAGGTTCCAGCTGCTCCGGTAAGGTACTTGCTCATGAACTTAGCGTACCTGGCCGGTACTTTGTAGACGAGGATACTGGGATCCTTTCTCGACGACATAACAAACCCCTCGCTTATTGAATTCCTCCCTGACCTGGAACACGGATCGTACCTGTGAAGAAGTAGTTTCATCCAAAACTAGACTCTTACAAAATGAAAGCAATTCAATTGAAGAGTCACGTTTTTCAATATATGAGATGCGATTTGGTATTTGGTCGACTGGTATTTGGTGCCAAAGTTCAAAAATCTGTTTTCAACTATTTACTGCATTTGCTACAATGCCAAAGGTGCCGCGGGGTCATTAGGTGTCTTTTTCGGAAAATCCAGAAACCACCATCAACATTATGAATGTGGAATATGCTAAATTGTTGACCGAATATGGTAATATCAATTTAACTGAAGGTCGGGGTTAAGCTGTAGCACGATAAATCCGTTAGCCAAATCTATGATATACATTTAATTTAACCGTTACCCTTGCGATTCTGCCCATTTAAATTTCGATACCAAAAACTGGTCCTGGTTTTGGGACCAAATAAACACCTTCTCACCTGAACTAGCTTGACTCGTTTCAGTGGCGTAACCATGTCTGGTGTGCCAGCAGGGAGGGACCCAGGGTCAAGGACAATTAAGTAGTTTTAAATATTTACAAACAATTACTAACAAAGGGTAAAACCTAAAGAAGGTCGACGAACTTTTGTGTTGTTTTGCTCATAAAACAAATCTCTCGGCTTCACTGTGGAAGACAGATCGAGACATTAAAATCATAATGTTACATATAGATTATTTTTTCTAATGTTGCCAATAAATTTTATTTAAATTTAGTATCACTTGTGCTTATTATACGTCAGAAAAACAAATTTTTATATTTTATAACAAGAAACAAGAAACTTAAGGTAACCATGGAAAAAATTGTTGTAAAAAGACCCGAAATCTCTATCTCTAGTAACCATAAAGTTACTTATTACATAATAGAGTCATTACTCTTTGCAGATTACAATTTTCTTTTTGTTAGTTACGGTGAATTTTTCAAGGATGGCTAAGGGTTGTTTTCTTTGTGTTTTCAAATATGACAATTGATATTTTTAACAAATTTATTATAAAACAACATGAAACATTCTTTTTATTATACTTCTTTGAAAACACCTTATTTTCATCTGTTTTAGCAATAATGAAAGATGGGGTTTTTCGGGCTAGCGCACGGAAACAGCGCATGGAAAAACTTTCCGTGCGCTGTATAAAAATACCGAATATATGGCTTTTAAATGGAAATATACAGCAAAGTAAACTAAATTTAAGAAACTCTATATGCTCTATGATATTTAACATGTACCTATTTTGTATTTTAATTCGTAAGTGTTTCAATATTTAGATACATTTCTGTAATATTTTCGACGTTTTATTCATCTTATCTGACAATAACTAATTTACAACAAAGCACCTTTGAAATAATTTGAGAGTAACCATGGAAACGCATCATATACATACCAAACACTATATTGTCTGCATTGTTTATTTTTTGTCAATTATATTTATTATAATATGCCGATAAAATTTTCAAAGAAGTATAATAAAAAATATCGTTCATTACACGTCCAGAAATAGATTTTTCCGTGCTTGCATGACTTCCCATGTTCGGCTGCGCCTCACACGGTAATTTGTCACGCGCGCACGGAAAAATCTTTATTTCCAGACTCGTAATGAAATATACTATTCTTTTATTATATACTTACCACCTGCCTTTGCTAGTGACCGAAATATCCAATTGTCCCTTTTCATTTTCAACCAAGTCTATACCAAGACAGCTGGTAATCAATTCCCAAAGGTAAAACGTTTTCTCGATTTCATACCAAGATCCTGCTAACTAAAACAACAGTAACAAAAAAAAAATTAAAGCCAATTCTACAAAAATGGCTGAGGCATTTTTGAAATTATATGGGAGCCATTTAACTTATACATTGTAATGGCATTGAATGCAAATAGACGACTTGTGTATGGAAATGAAGAGGTGAAAAAATATTCTGCCCTTAAATTTTTCGAACTAAATACTTTTTACTTTGAAACACATAAATACGAACACTATATTATATTTGACACACTTGTAAAAATTTGTATAATCAATACTACAAACAACGTGATTTCGTTTTGTCAATTTATAAAAATAATACATCTATACATTTTTTTTGTTATTTATATCGACAATATCACGTCCGTAAATTTTATTATTTCATTATTATTTCATTTTGAAGACTAAAAGGTGGTCGTTGCAAGCCAACTTTGCGGTACAATGTATTTATTATCTATTTCTATAAATTTAACTAAGAAACATTAGAACAAGTTTACACCAGTTTAAAACACCGAATAGAACTCAAAACCGCACTTAGTTGCTCAAAATTTCACAATAATTATTTATGGTTAGATGCTCACTAAAAATTTAGCTACTCATTGATATTGGCATAATATATCTTACCCTGGATATATTGAAGTTTCTCATGTAAGGGAGCTTAGGGCAAGACCCTAGGCCGGTGGCTAGTACGCATCGCAGGCCAAAAATACTGATCAAAGATATCACAAAAACACAGTGCTGTCTGAACAGTACCATTTTACTATTAACGCGACATTTGAACGACTTCACACCTTAATATATGGATTATCATTAACATTATTTAGTATGGTAAGTACAAAATAACAAAATATGTTTTATGCTTTTTTTGGAAATCACATTTAGCCAGCAAGGTATAAATAACAGATGACTTTGACTTTGCACAGATTAATATGAAATTAAGTTCTTGGAAATAATGGATATAAATAAGAAAAAACCAAGCACTTTCATTGTTTTGCTTCCTAGAATTTTAGGTTTATTTTTAATTTTTTACCCGTCATAGTCATAGTAACCTACCTTTACTTTATCTTCCATTTCATTTGTATTTACTTTCAATGTGTTCCATCACCACGATGAGTAGGGAAATTTTTATTACACGTATAAGTTTCTTCAAAAATGCTCTAAAAAGTTTTATAATTTTGATTTTTATGATTTAGTACGAGACCCGTGTAAACGCGTGCACAGACAAACACGCAGTCAAAAATTGATCTGAAAGTTAAATATTCTCTAAATTGGTTAAATCCGGTATTGGGATATAGTAGACCTATGGCAAATGAGGCAGGTAAAGTTCTTGATTTCACTGCAAAATAAAGCGTTTGTTTACCTCCGGACATGTATGGCGATAAAATAAATTAAAAATACCCAAAATTTTGTGTGTGTGCTTTTTAACTTTTTTCCCCCGATTTCTTGCGAAATTATGAAATTTCAGGATATTCAACGAAAAAATGGTGCTCATATTAAACTTCGATAGCATAGCATGTACCGTTTTCGAGTGAAATCGTTTTGAAAACTTTTTGACGTGTGCTATGGAAATGAGTATTTTTAATTATTAGCCTGCCATAATTTACCAGCGAGTTCTGCGGTCCAAAACATAGCCTCCAAAAAGCCTTCTAAGAAAGCTATAGTCCAGCCTGCCATAATTTACCAGCGAGTTCTGCGGTCCAAAACATAGCCTCCAAAAAGCCTTCTAAGAAAGCTATAGTCCCCGAAATGGACAGTGTCGCAAAAGTTTTTTTTCTAAATATTTACCTCCCATTTGGGATGCCTATGATGAAGAATGTCAAAGTATCTCCTCCTCTGTGAATGTCAAATCTCGTTTTTCCAGCCTTTGACATTGTTAAAATAATTGTTGTATTAAAATAAATTGATTGACATTGTTAAAATTGTTTTTCTTGAAATCGGCATTAAAATGTCCCAAAATCGTCATTAAAAGCACAGAAATCGTACAATAATGTAGCCCATTATTGTACGATTTTTTCAATAAGTAGGCCTTGGCGAGATGTAAACATCAAACGTCAGACGCGGAGAAATCGCCCGTCAAAAGTGACCAAATATTCAAAACCCGGCCGATAAAGGCTCATTTAACTTTTCGTACACATTGCGAAATTGTTTCCTATAGAAGCGCAATCCTTCAGTATACATATTTTAGTAAATTTGAATATCAATAGATTTGTTGTGTAGGCTGCACAAGAAGCAGCAGTTTGGTTTTTCTGTCAGAAGGTGCCGCACGTCATTATACCACAGAAAATATACTACGAATATATTTTCTGTGATTATACTTGTCCTAGGTAGAGCGATCGGTAAAGTCAAGCAACGTCGCGCGTAGTCGGTTCGTGAACGGGTGATCCCTTATTATTATTTTCTTGCCTAATAAAACATTTTTTTTTCCGATTTCAAAAAAAATATATAATATGTACCTCGGCACTGAAGTTATTTTTATGACTCATGTGGTTTATTTGCCTCGGCCAGAGGCCTCAGCAACTAAACTCCACATGAGTCATAAAAAGTTGAACTTCAGTGCCTTGGTACATAAATAACTATTATTAAAAAAATACATTATTGATTATTTTGGTGAAGTTGTGTCAAGTAGTTTTATTTCTAACATCTTTCACTGAAGGACTTATATCAGTGACTTTCTATACCTTTCTATAGTCACTGCTTATATCCTTCACATCAACGCTCAGAACGCTGTCGCTATAATAGGCTTTTATCCGGCTTCCTCTTGATTTTTATTTTTATACCAACTTACTCATAGTCAATAATAGTTTCCTTTGCCATTTAATTGTCATGAAATATTACTTCTATAAATAATTACACGGGGAATGAGATTTTATTCATTTATGAACGTGCAACAAACATTTTTGTACCCTTTGTACCTATATGTAATACCATTATTATTTATAAAAGAAATTCGGGAATCCCCAAAATTTTGACAAAAGCCTGAGGCCTAACAATGTAGGCTTCTTTTTTCGATTTGGCGAATGATAATTTAAAAAATTGTATATGGAATTGGCAATTCTGCAGCAGTGGTTTTTAGAATAAACAAAAATAAAAATTAAAAATGCACTAATCTTTTATTGAAAAGAGTCACAACAAAAAAACAAACTAATAAATATTTTGAGGTAGAAACAATAAAAAATCTAATAAATAAAACATATACTTTTTACAATATCAACAAAAAGACGCTACAATTAAGGCAAGGAACAATATACAATTATTTACAGTTACAACACGTGTACAGTCAGTGGAAAAATCCGTGGGAATATCGCCGGCTTCTCCGGTTTCATTCACATGATCAGATGATACCACACACTCTTCGTTATACAACTCGGTAAAGTTCTTATTACAGCTGCTAGTACACAGAGATACGTTTTTGCTCGATAGAAAATCGAACATCCTAGTGAAGAACCCACACTCGAATGTGTTGTTACCTATAAACAAAGCTCGCACGTTGGGCATTTTCTGGCAAACCAGCTCATAGTCGAGCGAAGCTAAATTATTTTTGCTGAGATCTAATAATTCGAGAGAAGGCTGAACTTGCGATTTGTTATCAATCGAGAAGTCGCTGATTGAATTCTCGTTCAACCACAACCAACATAATTTCTCTATAATATTGAAATCAAAAAAATCGACGCGTTCGAATTTGTTTCCCACCAAATCTAACACTTGCAAGGAATCCAAACCGATAAATCCATAAGGCTTGACCGCACTTATTTGATTATCGCCGAGATAGAGAGATCTCAAGTTTTTCAGGCCATTGAAGGAACTGGTTTGTATTTCTTTTAGTTTATTGGATCTCAACTGCAAATCAATCAAACCGGTTAAGGGCTTGAAATTGTATTGAACTAAATAACTGACGCTATTGTTGTTCAGATATAGAAACGTTAGATTTGAGAGATTCGCAAACGCGTTTTGATGAATTTCATAAATTTCGTTGTGCTCACTATACAACATTTTTAAACTAATCAAGTGCCTGAACATTTTGTTTTCAAGCTTTTTGAGTTCGTTGTGGTTTAAATAGAGATACTTCATGTTTGTCAGTCCGGCGAAAGCATCGGTTTGAATATAATAAATTTGGTTATAATTCAAATTCAGCATATCCAAATTAGACAGATTCGTAAAAATATTGTTCGTTATTATCCTTAAACTATTTGTACTTAAATCTAATTGGATCAGCCTTTTAATACTGCTAAAGCATTTTGGTTCTAGGGTTTCTATGCTATTGTTTCTTAATATTAAGGTTTTCAGCAACAAAAACTTGTCGAAGGCGAACTTTTTTATCACTCTAACGTCGGAATGGAGCAGTTCGACAATGCTGATGTTGTTCCTCGAAAAATTGAAGGTCCTTTCGTTTATAACGTTTAGAGAACAATCGTCGCATTTTAGCCAGTGGGTCCTGTTGAGGTTTGTGTCGAATTTTTCGAAGAATTCGACTGTTACGTCCCTGCAAGTTAATTGTGGCCATCGCAGGAGGCTGGGATGGATCTCGCAGTTCTGGTTGATGTCCAAGGATTCGATGATTTGCAGGATGGTAGCTACTGCCAAGAGGACCCATTGTCCCATCGTTACTACAAAAATGAATAATTATGTGTAAATAAATATACTAAAGAATAATTAATGCAGTTCAGACTACAAATAGTACCTATACTAAAATGAAATAACTCTTACGCCTGATGTAAACAAGAACGTGTGCGTTGAGATTTTCGCCAGAGCCGCACTGAGGCACGACTTTTATTTAATTTTACTTTTACAATTGTTTACGTCAAAATATGTCGGAAAAAATTAATGGCTTAGTTAAAATGAGTCAAAACATCGATAAAATTATTTGTGTCTAAATAGCTGAAAACAACAAGATAAAACCACATAGATACGCTTTTGCAATCGAATACATCATTGTTGCCAGACGCGCTGTTATTTTATCGCCTTCTTTCGCGGAACGTCATCGATCACGTGCTTTTATTTACGCCAGGCGTAAGAGTTACTTGATTTTAGTATACAGGGTGTAACTGGATGGTCAAAAATGAAACCACGTATTCTAGGAGTCAAAATAAGGGCACTTCTTCATATATTTTTTTCTCCTACGGACCATAGTTTTTTTTATACAGAGCGTAGAAGTTTGGAGAAAAATACACATATTTCTTAGTATCTCTAGAAGTATACGAGATATTTTCTTCAAACTTGCGGCGTGTCACAAGAGCAGATGAGCCGTCAAACTTAAGGTTGACATGAAGCTTCTGAGGCTCCCAGTTGCGGAGATATAGGGTGTTATTAAAATTAATTAGTTCAGAAAAATATGAATACCCTGTATAATCGCATTTTTTAAAATTTGTTTTGAATGGAAACTTCAATGGTTAACAAAAAGTATCTCTTAGTATTTTTTCATATTCGCAGCCGTTTCTTAATTATTTTCAAAGAACGGCAACGCTGCAATGAACAATAGTCACTTTAAGAATAAATATCTAGCAATCTGTGGATGTCAATTAAACTTTATTTAACAAAATACAAAAGCAAAATCGATAATAAAAGAAACGTAATGCTACTAGAAACTAGAAAATTAAATTATTAAATGTTCGAAATGACCGCCGTCTCTTTCAATACACGCAACTATGCCATTCCGCATGTTTATTATTACCATTGGCAAGTCCATAGCAAAAGTGCATATCAGTCAATTCTTCGAATGAAAAAATCATTTTTCAAAATATTGATACTAGTGCAAAGTTGGCAGCCGAATGATTCAAATAATGCCAAGTTTAATTGACTTCCACAGATTGTAGGATTTATTCTTAAAATGACTTGTTTATTGCAGCATTGCAGTTCTTTGAAAATAATTAAGAAACGGCTGAGAATATGAAAAAATACTAAGAGATACTTTTTGTTAACCATTGAATTTACCATTCAAAACAAACTAAAAAAATGCGATTATACAGGGTATTCATATTTTTCTGAACTAATTAATTTTAAGAACACCCTGTATCTCCGCAACTGGGGACCTCAGAAATTAAGCTTAAATTTGACAGCTCATCCACTCATGTGACACGCCAAGTTTGAAGAAAATATCTCGTATACTTCTAGAGATACTAAGAAATATGTGTATTTTTCTCTAAATTTCTACGCTCTTATTTTGACTCCAAGAATACGTGGTTTCATTTTTTACCATCAGTTCAGTTACACCCTGTATATTGTTTGAAAAGGAGTATTTATGTCACTTTCATAAAATAGGTTTTTAGAATTTTTTGGTCAGATCTGCACAATTAATAATATAAAAATATAATAGGTATACAAAACGAATGGTATTTTCTCGAGATACGACTGATTTTTTGGACTAGGTTTCGTACCTAACAAAACATCAAATAGCGAACCGCACACAATAGAAACCTCTCCGTCAATTACCACGGTCATAAAGCGTTATCTAAATTGAGAAGTGACCTTCTAATTTCTTAATAACACAACTACAATAAATTTCCGAGATATTATCCTCTCCCATCCAAGGTGATAGCCAAGAGATTGAGGTGCGTGGAAGAATGCCCTGTCGATTATGTGAGACAATTTTGTTGTTAAAGAAGAAAACTGGTACGACCAAATCTTGAAAGTTTCTTCTTTTAGTGCGTTTTTATTCAACTCTTTAATTTGAAGACGGTTGTGTACCCACAAAAAATTATGTTGACGTTGACATTTTCTGTAATAACCCAATCAGAGGAAACAAAAAAAAAAGAAATTGGATACAGACAGGTATAACGGGTCAATACCAATTTCTTAATTTTCGTCTCGTGTTCAATCAGTTGGAAAATTTCTTTGAAATGTTGGCTTGTCCTTGTTGACAAATTAAACACCGTTGCTGGTCTCTGTCTAGGAATATAGAATATAGTTGTTATAATCGTAATATTTATTGTATCAATTATCTACTGCTGTTACTATAATATACAGTGGCAGGCAGAAAGTGAGTTGAGTTGTATTTAAATTAAATCCGTGGGTATTAAAAATACCCTTGAGAATCATCTCAGCGCTCGGTTGCATATACCTTCTTAGTGCCATCAATTTTTAATGTAAAAGTTGTCTTCTATCTTTTACAATAAACTTACAATAAATTTCCGAGATATTATCCTCTCCCATCCAAGGTGATAGCCGAGAGATTGAGGTGTGTGGCTACCAATAGTTTTGTCCAATTTGAGTTGCTTTGTATAAATTGCACAAGTTGGCCATGAATGCCGATTTCCTTTTTGAGCGTCACCAAAGAAAATGATACAAAGAAAATGATACGCATCATTTTCTTTGGCGTCACCTAACTATCCAAAATTGCCTCGTTGTCGTTACTTACGTTTTTTTTTGTGGGGTGCCAAGCGAGAAAATCGCGATGGTAGATCTAAAAAAATCATCCTGTATGTTGGGAAATTTCGAAAAACGCGAATTCAATAAAAAATATATAAATATTCCCGACTAATAGCCGATATTTCTTCCCCCAAGTGCTAAATAGATGATAATTCCCCAGAAAAAAAAGCGCACAAAGATGTGCGAAGGACAAAAAATCGACTTCAAATTATTTGAATCTTGGTTTGGAGCGGAAACGACAAAAACGTCAACTAAATATGCCTGAAATAATTTACGTTACTATCAGTAACGAGAGAAATAAATATAACCGAGGATATAACTGTTGTTATTTTAAATAGAATACCCTACATATTTTTCTATTTTTGAAATATACATAGTTTACCGGGTGTTAAAATTCTCAAAAAAAATCGTCTTTATCCCATAACTTCTTCATTTGTAGAGCTTTTTTAACCAAATTTGGTACACATCATACCTGGCTAGAATTCTTTTAAACACGTTATTGTCAAAAGCTCTAGATTGAACCAGTGGCGGAGATATGGGTAAGTCGTAAGACAAATTTAAGTAAAAATTTAACACAGCCTTGTACGAAATTAATGTGATTAGCAGTTTTAAACGATGCATTTAATTCTGAAGACAAAGTGTCTCTTGGCTTCTTTTTGTATCTATCGGCGTTTCGTGGCAAATTAGATTTTTGAATTTATTTTATCGTAGGGAAAAGATCACGAAAATTTTGTAGGTTTTAAGGCACACAACTAATTTTAACCTATAATAAGAATAAAAAAGTTATGGGGAAAAGACTTTTTTTAGAAAATTTTAACTCATCTCATATTGAAAACGAAGAATTTTTAGTTAACTTTGAAACTTTCAATTTTGCACTTTTGATGGCCATTGTTTCGAAAATGAAACCTTTGCAAATATTACAAATATCGATGAGTATTCGTCCTTAAAAAATGGCAGCATTTCCCCATATTGTAAGTTTGATATACAACCTGTTTAGTAAACATATTCAATTTTCAAAAAACAATAATAAATTTTTTAATGAAAATTTGGTTTAATTCTGACATATTATATGAATAGATGTCAGAAACTACAAAACAGGCAACAAGAAGCGTTATCTGACTTGTTTTGTTTCATGGCCAACTGAGAATGCAACAAAAAAAATAAATTGAAATTATATTTAAGAAAAACTGCCAGGGGAATATACTAAGTATAATTTATGTTGTTGAAAAGCTCCTTTTGAGCACTTCAAGATGAGACTATAATGTACAGGGTGTTCCATTTAGTAGATACACGTTTCCCATGTATGGTATAAATGAAGTCACTTGGAACAGCATAAAAACTATTGAGCGGCGTTTGTTTTGTCAAACAAGTCCCTTAATAATATTATAAAAATTTTAATAATATTATAAAACCTTTATTTAAATGCTCTAAAAAACAATAAAATAAACTTTGAAATAATTCAAACCAAAGCAAACCAATAATTTTGTTTCCCACAAAAGAACACCACCCAAAATTCTATACACAAAACCAAAATCCGTAAAATAAAGCGCAATCCTTATTTCCGTACACGGCACTGGTTATACTGGCCTAACTGGCCCACGTCGACGCCTGCTCCGTGGATCTCCGAAACGCCGACCAAGCAAATCGCTACGCTCGCTTTCTTATTGGCTGCCTTCTTGATTTCTGCTGATAAGTAGCAGACCATGGTAAATGCTATGAAATAGATCGCGCCCAGTATATCACTGCGTTCCAAGCTACCATAGGGTAGCTCGAGAACGGGCGCCTCGGCAATAAAATACGAGACAAAACACTTTTTTAACCATATTAAACCGAACCTGGTAATAGTAGTAAAAAGAGATGGCGGAGAGAATAAGTGACTGCATGCTCGCCTAATATAATATCACCAATACTTGTATGGGTTATATACACATACACTGTTCGACGGCTGGCCACTTGTGTAGCGAAATGTGGTGGATAGACGTGCCATAATTTCACAGATCTTAGGATATACTTGCGCAAAGAGTTATATTTATGGCTTTGTAGAGACTTTTTGGCAATATTATATGGTGCATTAACCTTTACGTTGTGATTGACGACAACCTTTAAAAAAAACCTTAAAAGTGCAATATTATGCTTGTTGCTTGTAGAATAATATGTATATTTTTGAAAATTGCGTGACGCTTATGTCCTATATATTCTTTTTGTGACGCCAATTAGAGTTTTTTATGCTGTTTCAAGTGACTTTAGAAATACTATACCTACAACTATTTTATTTAACATTTTTTCGAGCTAAAAAAATAAAAAAGTTAACTCCGAAGAGTGAACACCCACCATATCTACATAAACTTCAAAAGAAAATTTAAGTATTCTAGTGACTTGCCACCAAAATATCTGGCTCCAAAAGCGAACCCCTGAAGTTCGTTTTTAAAAACATGGCACTACTTTTATGCAAAAAAAACATGTAATCTAAAAATAAAATTAACGTAGATACCTAATGACAAACTCAGTTTGTCAAACTGTTAAAAATATAAAAACGCGTCCCACTTTCTTTCCCGCGAAATTTCCTCGACGCGCCAGTACCTAGACCAGGAAACTATATGCCGGTCGGGCAGTCGCGTTCAAACAAAGAAAGCGAGTACAAGAACTACCATTTAGCAACTTGAGGAAGGCACCTTAAGGTATGTCCACACCAAAGAACCACAGAAGAACATTTTGTTGCTGGTTGCTGTAACCTGTTTATGAAAACAGAAACAACAACAGAATTACCTACTCCTACTGACATTCTGTCCACACCAAGTAAACTAATTTTAATCAAAGTATCATTGTATTGATGCAACTGGAAACGTATGTCTACATCAGAACAGTGCGTGTTTCAATATTCGTAAACAATGTGGTGCGATGATGATTTACTGGCAGCAGCAGCTGCAATTATTGTCATTATTTAGCCATCGCAAACTTATCTCTATCCACAAATCGTGTTTTCTCTAGCGATCTTTATACATTTTATCTCGGGGATTCCACAAACACTCGGCATTTCCGTACAGCTCAATTAAATTTATTATATTGTCTGTTGTCCAGTTGAACGGCATGTTTTAAAAACCTTTTTGATTAACTAAAGACTGAGTAATAAAAGCTGCACTGCTCACTCACGATACAAATGTTTCGGAAACAAGTTACAACTTGTCCACACCAGTGGCGCACCCAAGGGGGTGGCACTGGGGCACGTTATAGGGGGGTATTCTGTGGCCATTGGAAGGTCAGTTTCTGACGTTTAAAAACTCCCAAATTTTAAATATCCAGATTTGTTACGATTTACCTTCTTTTTACGGTAACGAATTGTCTTTGCGTCCAGTATTTGGCAGTTTTATCCTATTAATACAGCTTTTCCAGGTAGATTTGTTTGTGATAACATGAAATTTTCGTGCACATGAAGAAAATGGTTTGCACAGACCATTAGGTGAATTGCAGAAGAATAAACACTATTTTAGAATGATCTGATCAACCAGCTGAAGAAGCGAAAACTATAGATATTATTTTGGAAGAGCATTTTGTAACGTATGCAGGAATGAAAATAGAAAATTTTGTTTATAGCTTCATAGCGAACCAATATTCCTCCATACAAAGAAGAAACTGAAAAATCTAATGCGTTTTATGCTTACTTACACTACAACTAGCCATGGACTTCATTTCAAACCAAAAGGTACCAAATACTCTTGCTTGCTTTTTAGACTAGCTTTTCTTAAGAAAATGTATGGAAATATGCTATGTGAACTTGCCAAATTAGAGGGACATAACAAACATATATTTTATTTTATTTTGAATATTAACTTCGTTGTAAGAGGCATATTTGCATGTTTTTATTTTATAAAAGATTCTGCAACAATGGTGTTTTAACATTAAACCACCGTGTAAATTTGTTTCGTCGTGTGGCGCCGCAGTGGCGATCGCTTGAAACAGCGCTATGCACAGGTCTTTAATATAGTATTGGTCCAGGTCAAACCTTAGACTATACAATGGTCAAACCGTGCAACAAACCCTCACATTTCAACTCCGTATTGAAACATGAAACCTGCCTTTCTTATTATCGAGTTACGGAAGTAATATAGTGTTCAACTGAAAATATAATTTATTATTGAAAAATAACAGGAAATATACATTTTTTTGCCACTATAGATATTGCATTAGCATAAAGTTATAAAATAATCGCAAGTTAAAAACAAACCTCCATTACAAATAAACAATTATTAGGCGGATGCATCTATTCTCAAGAATTCAAAAATAGATTTTATTTTTTATCCATACACTCCCTTATTTTTTATGTTTGGAGGATATTTCGAGAGTGGGCAGAACAAATTCTGCCCGCCACGGGCGTAGCCAAGGGGGGGTTTCGGGGGTTCAAACCCCCCCCGAAATAAGCAAAATATTACCTAATATTATACCGAAAAAATACGAGGAGTGAAGAGTTAAATTATTATTACGTTTGAATATATGTAGTAATAGTAGCGCCTAGCGCCATCTTTTGACGAGAGGCAGACGCAGTTGCAGCCGAACTATTTTGTATTGTATGGACACTTTGCGTTGTTTCTCGATTATTCGCCACGCCCCTCGGTCGAAATGAGCGGAACTTTGTGGAAGTTCGTGGAAGTTTCTGGACGGCTACTGGGCTGCGATATAAGCGGCGCCGCGGCGCGTGACCGCGCTTACGGCAGTATTGTTCGATGCGAACTCGAAGCGAATAAAAGTGAAAAGTGGTGAACGAATAGTGAAGAGAATTAAGTGTACCGTGTAAGTGAGTAATTTTAGTGCACTGTCATTCGATGACCTTGTTAAGGATAGATACGTGAATCATTATTACTGTCGAAAAATGGAGGGGAAAAAAAGGAAGGGTGATAAACCTAAAGGTATATGGACTACCGGAAAAAGTGGTGTAGTCAAGGTCAAGGGGTTTCTAATAAAGAAACAAATTTGGATTTAGCTATCAAAGCTTCAGCTACCTTGCATGCTGATAAGAAGACTGCCTACCCCGAAATCTAGTTTGGAATGCCTAGATATGTGCGATAAAAACCTTTATCCTAATATTTATACACATTACTACAAATCTTGGCTACCATTCCTGTATCCACTGCTACCCCAGAAAGGTCTTTCTCGAGCCTAAGGAGACTGAAAAACTATTTACGAAACACTAAGTGAAAACAGACTTAATGGTTTGGCTCTAATGAACATTCACTATGGAACAGAAATTCATGCAGATGAAGTAGTGGATATATTTAAAAGAAAAAGCCGAAGATTTCTTCTTTAATGGTTTTAGATTTAGCGCAGAGGAACGAAATTAATTTATCCATTTCATTTAAAGTTAAGAACTTTATAAATATGTCGTAGTTTTTCGGATGAATATATAGATATTAAATTTCATGTAAGTATATTTTTGTTGTTTTATTTACTTCTCAAACTAAACCCCCCCCCAAAACTAAATCCTGGCTACGCCTGTGTGTGGCTAAATAAAAATGTATTTTTTTTCTTTCTCAGCTCGGTTCCGCCCCCTCCTTTATCGTTGTACCCGACACGATCAAAACATAAGCATACTGTGCCCCTCCCATAAACAAGTCCTGGGTGCGCCACTGGTCCACACTGCGTGAAACAAAAATGTTTATCAAAATTTCTTTTGATATTACCGCTAAATATGGAAACACGCAACTTGTAGGAACATTTGTTTCTACAAACATAAACAAGTAGCAATATCAAGAAACTTTCAGAAACATTCAGAAACAAGTTCCAAGAACAAGCAACATAAACTCAAAGTTCCTATATGTTGCTTTCGGTGTAGACGTAGCTTTATATTACCATTACCTCATTCGTCCGTTCCAGCGGCTCCGGGGACGGCGTCGCTCATCGCACGGCGCCCACCACCGCCGTCGGCATCCACCGGCGTCGCACCGCAACTGGCGGCTGCCGCGACGCAGTTTCGAGAACACCCGGGGCACTAAACGCCACCGGCGCGCACTTGGCCGGCTTCGCCGCCGGCTGGTCGCTGCTGATGCATCGCGGGCGCGCACACCGCCGTCGGTCGGCCGCGGCTGGCGTTTGCCTTTTGAGAACGCGGCCCGTAGCGTCGCAAAGGCAGCCAAGGTCAGACCCCGGGCCCTCTCCAAGACGCCGCCGACTCGGACCCTAACGGCCGCTAGATGGGTGGTTAGGAAACGAGACGCAGATGGCGGAACCCCTACGATGCTGCCCTGTACAAAGCCGTATCTCCACCACGTGAAAAGATATATACCGTAGCGTGGGGTTACTTTGCCACACGGGGTAACTTCGCCTAATCGTGCCTGGCCATATTTTATAAATTTTTGGACAAAAACTGACAAACGTTGCATCTTCGCAGCTTGGTAGGCAACAGGGTAAATGATCAAGGCAATGGTCAGTTAGGGTTCAGAACTCAAAGGGGCCACACGCCACACACGAAGTGTTCACAGCAAGTACGTAAAAAGGTTGCAACTGCGTAATAAAAATATGTTGTATTGTTAAGGGTATTGTCAGACAAACTAGTAAACTTTGATGCATGTTGTTTTTACTGCTTATTTTTGAGTATATCAGTATTGTGTATAATCTAAAACAATACACTATAGCTCTAGGAAAGGGCAATTTTTGACCAATGGCAATGTTACCCCCTATTTTTTTTTTAGAAAATGGTTCGTACATACTCAAGAAAAGTTGGTTCCCGACACTATAAAGACTAAATGCGCAGGGTATTTGTTTTGCAAAGATGTTTTAGTTCGTTTTTATTAGAGATGTTTTTGTTACAGATGTTTTGTTTTACCCTAACTGAAATAAATACCTTCTAAAAAATAACTTTTTTAAATGTAGGGGTACCAATTTGAAAATATTTAAATTTGATTTTTTTTAATGCATTGGCAAAGTAACCCCTCAATAGGATTAACTTTGCCTTACACCTTATTTTTCACCCAATAAATTCGATTGGCAAAATAGCCCCAAAGCAGGGGCAACTTTGCCATTTTTTCAAAATTTAAAAAACACATTTCTTGTCATTTTTTTTGGTCTAAGGCCTGGTTCATACAGCTTCTTTATCTTTTAATTTTTCTTTATCTTTAAGAAATATTAAATGTCATTGGTCAGTTCAAATCAAAAGACAAATGCCATTGGTTATTTCTTAAAGATAAAGTAAAATTAAAAGATAAAGAAGCTGCATGAACCAGGCTTATATTTTCAGAATATCTGGGCAAAACATAAAAATGTTACATATGTCAAAGATGATGTAAAACATGCATAATCAATGACGTTTATTGTAAAAAAAAACTGAAAATTTTGTGCAAAGTAACCCACGCTACGGTAATTTTTTTGTTTGCCGTATAAGCTGTTTTTCGATTACGCTTCTAAGATTTGTACACATAATTGTTTCAGTATTTTTTGGTGCTTTAACTGGACTAAAATATTTACAGCTTTTCTGATCTATTACTATTGATCTTTATTGATTAAGAAGTAATTTCAATGAAATATCATTTTAAGATTTTTAGTACCCGCTATAAATAATATATGATGTTTAGTGGCATATCAGGTAAAGGATATCAACTGAAAAAAATGCACTCCAGCCGGGACTCGAACCTGGGACTCCTCAAATTACGACAAATTTAACATGTTAGCATGTAATATCTTGTGTCACAGAAATAAAAAAAAGCGAAGAATTTACAATGCAACACTGTTTGCTATACAACAACAGAGGAAAACACTTACCAAACAGGGCCGTATTTAAAAATATTAAGTTTTCGAAGTAAAAATAAACTGTAAGTTAAATTGTTGACAATACTGATTAATATTCAGACTTCTTATTATTGCATACAGGGCCGCAATAGAAAAAAAATTAATGGAAAAAAGAAATTTTCAGTATAATTGTCTCAAAATATTTTAAAAATATTTCGTGTCATAAATCATGGTATTTTCAATGAAAAGTGCTTTCAAAATCTGCAAAAAAAAATCCAGGTCCGTATTTAAAAAATTAAGTTGAAGAAGGTTTCTCAAAAACGGAATGTTGTATAACAAATCTAAAAACGCCATCTTAAAGCCCGTTAAAAAGTGCCATAAGAAAGTGTTTTTCTTTTTTCCACCTATTATAACAACTTCAGGAAAAAAAATAAAATCGAAAACGCAAAATTTTACTTTTTTCAAAAACAAAAAAAGGCATTGGAAATCTGTTTGTACAATTTTATTGACCTTAAAATTGCGCAACTTTTTCCTCATTTAACCGTTCTTCTATCTTTCACCTTTTGCAAGATCCTCTTGCTGTTCATTATTATCCGGGACACATTGTACACAGGGTTTTCAAACTTAAGTCGGCACTATTGCTAACTTCGTTATTGTTGGAGCTACAGAGTCAGTTAAATATGCAAACTAGTAGTATTTTTTCCGCTGATTACGACGGTGAAAACGAAATAAAAATTGAACGTCGCGTTTGCAAGTTATGTCAAAAAGTTCCATTTTTCAAATTGTTGTAGTTTAAACAGTGTGTTTAAACCGACCGGTGAAATATAAACATATAATGCTAAATGGTTACAACAGCGAAAAATATGCACCCTCGGTATTGGTAATGGCTCGCGGTGCATTTGGGCTGGTTGTTGAAAGGCGGCGGCGGTAGCTATTATTGGGAGTGTCAAAAATTTTAAGATAGCGCGCTAGCTTAGCCGGATTTGTGATTTCCGCGGTTTCTACAGAAAATCTCATTTGTTCGTCTGTTATGCCGCCCATTATTAAATTTACCTTGTCTCCGTCGCTGAGGGGGATTTTCATTTTATTTATTAGCGACAGTTTTTGAAACGCGTACTCATATAGAGACTCATTTGGTTTTGGAAAGCAATTTAACATGTTAGACATGTCTGAGTGTAAATCTCGCCTAGGTATGAACTGTTCCAGCAACAGCTATTTCCACTGCGAACTCGTCTACTGACCCGAGCCACTCTCGGCCTATTATTTGCAATTCGATTAATTCCCTCAAGCAAAGCCTGGCTTAGCGAATGAATCTCACTACCTTCCTGCCTTTGAGAGGACGCCGCCAACGGGGATGTAAAACTCCTTTCCGGCGTCTCATCCCTGTGTCGCCGCACCGGCCGCTCCCTCTCTCGTTCCCCATTGAATCCGTCATCCTGTCTAATCGGCGAACGACTACGGGCACTAGGGACATCTACAGAGCGTCCACTCCTATCCCTGGATCTCTGTTGGCGATTCATTTTCCCGTACCCGCGACGCGAGACCCGATTCACTATTTTTTCGTACGACGCGGCGCGGGGTTGCGATCCCACTTCTGATGTTGTCTGACGTAATAAAACCCGACCGGTGAAATATAAACATATAATGCTAAATGGTTACAACAGCGAAAAATATACAAGTGAAACAGAAAGCGACCAGCGAGAGAATGTGTCGCTCCTCCGGGTTCACCGGCGCCAAGCCTTGGCCCTCCACTTGAACCCATCTGGAGTAGATCAAGTTCTCGGCCTAGGTGGTCCTCCTCAGACACCCCTGGCGCCTGGCATCGATATTTTGTGCAATATCGACAACAACTGTTTCTTCTTATTACGATTCTAGGTCACCACTCCCAGCCCAGCTGCCCCCAACGTAGGGGAGTCGAAAATAACCGCAAAACCAGCGCTATCCAGGAAGTAGGTACTTATCTACCTACCGGCTCGAGTTCCATCGCGGGGTCTCACGTCCTTCCTCGATTCGTCATTTCCTAGTTCCAGGTTCGCCACGCAAAGACGGATCGCCCTCCTTCGCCGGCTTTGTTGTCGGACGCTGCGCTTCGGCCCCCTCTTCGGCAAGAGCACGTCGAGATTCGAATTTATTGGTCTCGGACGCGTTTCGAAACGCTCTCAGGTAATGGGCGAGATTGAGCGCGGACAGAGACTATGTAAGTCAAGGGATAGATAGCTAGATATGTACATGGGTATTAGCACAGACACGGCCGACTCTAGGAGAAGCCCTGAAGTAGAGAAAACTGGCAACCAGGGATGCGGGTCTGCGCGGCGTGGCCTGTCACTCCCTGTCAGTTGATTTTACAAGAAATTTACCAGAATTAGAAGTGAAGAATCGTTCCTTTACAATTTCAAGCCTCAAGATGCCTAGAACCGTCGAGGGAAGCTAGAACTTAGTTATATACCTGGCTGTAAGTCAGATCGTAATAATAACTTGAAGTAGCTAGGTTTTCTTTGCTTGACGACAAGCGGTCAACTTGTATTCATTTTGGGCTTTCCAAAGGACGAAAATTTAAGAATAAATTTATTAAGGGCCAATTGCATAGGCAAACTAAAGTAGGTACCCTTTAAAATTAAAAGAGCTTTCTAACAATCCAACCATTGTTTAGTATTGTTGCAAAAGTTTCTTTACCTAATGTTAAAGTCAAAAGATAATTTAGTTGAATATATTATGAAATTGACCCTATAACTGCCATTTCAATCAGAAGAGATTACTCTCCTTCACAACATGCTGTTCTCTGTTCGCTTGTTTGTATTTTTATAAATTTAACCATAAGGGAAGATAGATCATTTGCCGAATCGCGCACTTTGCGAAAAATTCTCACAAAATTCTACTCTTGTCTCTGTATGAATAAGGATTCTACTTACAACAAAATTTAGTACCTACCCTCTATTTGCCCAAATTTACCATATTATTATTTGTCGAAAATGTACTTATCCACACCAGGAATCGTACTTATTATAAATACTTATACTTCTGTGAATATTTTGTTACTTGTTACTTCTTGTTACTGCTTTTATTGTCTGTTAAACAAATGTACCTACTTACTTAGGTACCCAATTATCGAAACAAAGTTTACAAAAATGTATTTAATTATAATTAAAAAGAGGGTTGAACATGTATTAGAAAAGATAAACTAAGCCAAAGTGCAGACTGCTCTATACTGCATAGACCCGTTGAACCGTCCCGCTGCGGCGTTGCCACATGTTTGTACAGGGCTTGTAAGCTTGAGAAGGTTGTGGCACATTCTATTCGAAGAAGAAGAAATTACACTTTTCCCATTTTAAGCAAGTTTCTGCTATACATTAGCGATTCCCTCATTAAGTTCTCTAGGTTCTTAGCGATTCCCTCACTAAGTTCTTGTATATTCTTATATCTCCAAAAACAATTAATTTTTTGAACGAGCTTACTGTTTGGAATAATCGCAAAAATGACAGCTTCGACTGGAGCGTTGGACATTACGTTTGGATCTCCAAGGCAAGCGCGATTTTTTCACCTTTTTAACACTGGTCGTATTAAGGTTATCCGGAGTTTGTCACTTAAGAAAATCTATAACATAAAAAATCACATAACCTGCTTTAAATTGGCGTTTCTATCAAAATTTTAAAACTTCCTGCTTAACTGTAATGGAAACCTGATTAATTAAATTAAAGACAAATTCGATTGGCTGCGCCCAATTTCAACCAAACAAGAATCAATATACGAAACCTGTTCGGTGTTAGGATTTAATCTACGGAAGCCTACAAAACACAATACTCTGTAAATTAGAAATAAAACCCAAAGCGCGTACGAAATCAAGCCATTCTTATCTGCACAATGGTAACAAAAGCACCTACGTAAGAAATTGTCGATTCTTTAAATTATATATGCCCACACTTTTCAATGTGTTTCTAATTTATGCCTATGCTCTCACAGCAGCATGATTGATGGTACAGTGGCGTACATCATATGTACATAATATAATCATACATACATAGAAACAATAATAAACACAACTCTCATTCTGGTCTTTTTTTAATTCCTAGCTGAAAAACTGGAGAGTCAGAGAAAACGCTTAATCTAAGTTTTCCGGCTTATTTTGTGACCCACAAAATAAACGGAAGAAATAAAAACGTGACAATTTTGGTTAGCTGGGTGACTTGTCGGGCAATATAAAAAAACTCAAATTGGGCAAAACTATTAGTAGCCGTATATAGCATGTTTATTGTACACAATAAGCGAAAAAATCGCCGTGGTGGAACTAATAAAATCATCCTGTAAGTAGATATAAAAATTCCGAAGTTGAGATTTTAGAAATATACCGTTTATAATTCTTCGAAAAGCCATTCTTAATAAAAAAAAGTTTACTGCCTCTATTTGTAGAGACAGTAAAAAATTCTAAAAAAAATGTTCAGCGTAGTTACTTAGGTTACAACATTTCAAACCCAAACCGTTAGTCTACTTTGATTTTTTTTATTTTTTCTTGTTTTTCTACGATTAAATAATTTTCTGTGGGTAGTACGGCAAAACTGTATAAATAAAAGCATTCCAAATGGGGGTCAAGGGTTTACAAATACCCCAAATAGGTACACGTAATTTTGAAGTTTATTTTTCTCTACCGTTTTACCCGGCATTGATTTACCTGTGGGGTCTTATTCTACTGAAAGGGATAAGTAGATGTTTTTTGCTTGTCGAAAATAAAGGATCAATATTAGGGCTAGACTTTGGTATTACAGCTCCTGGTGCTCTCGAAGATAAAAACACTTTGTAAGACATGGTTACTACAGCATCAAATTGATTTTTGTTGTTTGTTAACTTTCCAGCAAGACTGCCGTTGTTCACTAAAAAAATTCTACGCTCATTTACAGTTCTCATTAAGATACGGCAACTTATTACGTCTACCTTGCGGTACCCTGTCTCGTCCTTGATAGTATTTGTCTGAAGATTTCGAAACTGCTGTGTGCCAATATAAATAAGGTTCTTATTTTACGTCTCAATATGATATTGTAGTTTGTAGCATTGTTGCTTCACGACTGTAATAAACCTAATAGATTTTCTTTCCTCTCTCACTATCCTAATTTGGATTGTGCTATTGCAAAACGATTTATAAAAATGTAAAGTGGTACCTACTGACAAAAATGAGGTTGTCGTGGATATTACGACACGATTGTTCAGAGCCGTCGATGTTATTAATAATAAAAGCGGTGTGAAGGTACTGTTATGATTTGTTGCTGTGAAATTAAAGTCTTTGAATGATCCACTAAAACGTTGAACCATTTAACGAGATATAATTTATTTATTTATACAGTGTAACTATAATAGTGTGTCTGGAAGAATCAAAATTTTGAAATAATACGACTACATAAATTTATAAATTTTAAAATTTTAGTTGAAGCAAATCAAATTTAGTTTACGTTTAAAACAATCAAATTGTGTTATAAAGTCCTTCTACAAGTCAATTGTTTTTGATTTCATAGCACCCGAGATTCATACCGCTAATTTGAATTGTTCACTTTTTCAAAGTTTGGCACTATGCAAAAAAGTAACCAATTTTTTCACCAAAATTGCTACATGATTATTTTGAGAAATGCCGAATAATCCTACAGTGTTATTTTTTGATTATAAAACGCAACCCTTTGAAAAATCGCAGATTAGGCTTTGGTGGCAATGTCAAACCAGTACTTCGCAAACGATGATCATTCAGGGCATAATAGATACAAAAAAATACCTTTCAATTCCCGCAACCTACTTAGATTTTTAGAGGTGTTAACATGAAAAACCAGACACACTGTATGTATTAAACATTTTAAACAGACCAATAAAGAAGAGAACTATTTCTCAAAATTTCTATTTCCTTTTTTACTGGATTTTGTTTTGGTGGGAAATGGACATTAAAAAGTAATTTCGTTCCCTTGAGAAATGTATAATAGGTAAGTGCTAAGAAGGTTTTTTCCCACAAAACCTTCATTTCGAAAAGAAAAATAATGCCACTTAACAATAAATTGCTTTAATAATTTCTAATTATGTACTAAACTAACGAGTAATTGACCTAAGAATATTGTGCTGACGTGTGCAACAAAATTAAATGCTTGCATTCCTAGTTACACCAATTTTGCTAATGTGAGAAAATTTTATAACAATGCCATAGGTATATCTAGCTACTATTTAAAAAATAGATCACCGTATATTATACGTCAGTTTAATTTGTCATTAAAATGTCAGAAAAAGAATGCCACTGTAGAAGAGAATCAGTTTCCGATAGTGACGAAGACGATGCTTCAGAAAAATCTGAAGAATATGTAGCTATTAAATTCGATTTTGGAAAAGTAGACGTACTTGCGGAAAGTTTCAAAAAAATCTGCATCTACAGAAACGAGGTACCTATATTATATTTCTGTAGTCTTAAAAAAACATTCAACGTTCCAAATTGTAGAATGTGGTCGACTACAAAATTAAAAGATGCAACAAATCTCAGCTATACGAACACTTCACATTTGATAAGTACCGAGGCACTAGACCTGCGTCTGGAAAATTGAAACTTATATTTAGGCCACTGTTTCCGTTCCAGAAATATGTGGACTGTTTCAAATACAAAGACAGCAATAACAGGAAATTTAGAATAATTGTTAAGGGAGAATCAGTGGGTAATACATTCCACAACAAAATCTTGAGCCGATTTAATGTGATTTTTTTCATAGGTCCAGTATGCCAACTTTCCGCAAACAAAATATATTTTTACAAGACACCTAAAGAGCAAAATACTAAAACCGTAATAGAATTAAAGAATACATCTTGTACAAAAGCCGAATTTAAATTTGATGTAACCGAAAACGATATTTTTAAGGTGGAACCAAAAAGTGGAGAAATTCTTCCCGAAAAATATGTATACATTAAAATTGTGTTTGCTCCACTAGAAACTGGAGCTTTTTCAAAGCATCTGCATTGCCTAATTTTCAACTCGGTACTAGATCAGTAAGATTAATACAATTTGATTTTATATATTTTTTAGATTCCATTGCGTACAACATTATTTGGAATATACACGAAACTGAACCTCAACATAGACTACAACGATTTCTCAATATTTCCATGTGATATTGCTGTATCTCGTGGCTTTACCGGATATCTGCTGACACCTACTTCAGCATTATCACCATTTTCTCTTAGCCAATACAACTTAAATTTTGGTAGAGTGACTAGTCAAGATTCAAAAACTTTAAATATTTGTTTCACCAACGAGATATCTAATGATATTCATGTCAAATGGCAAAGAGGTACTACTTTTGTTTAAGTACAGTCGCGGCCAATTTGAACTCTATGCTGAAATGAGGGAGACCCGGCGACATCTGGCAACACCGCCCATCCAGAAACCCCCCAAGACCCAAGACATTTCAAGTTAAAATTGGCCGCAGCCGTACCTTTAACTTCTTATTTTTATTTTCTTATTTTTAGGTAGCAACGTCTTTGAAACCTTTCCACAAGGAACTAAAGTGAACTTGGGTTCTACAGCCCTTTTTGATTTTACCTTTAAACCAAATGAGAGCAGAACATTTTTTTGTGAATCCCTAACAGCTCAGTTGTACTGGACCCCGATAGTTCACGAAAGAGATCTCGAGAATGTAACAATTATTCCAAGAACAGTTACAATCAGAATGCAAGGGCACTCGTTCCCTGAAAACGAATGTTGGTGCGCTTATGTCGAGATCGTTCCAGAAATCGTCACTTTACCTCCATGTTTGCCAGAAGAATACACTAGTGGGACTTTCAAACTGACATCCAGTGGGCACTTGCCAGTTATGTATAGGCTGATTCCTCCCAAGAAGAGGTAAGCGCCAACGCCGCCAACCCACTTAAATTTCGAGGAATGAACGTGCATGTGGCAACGCCGCAACGGGGCAGTTTGCTTAAATAATTGGGTATACATTTGATCACAATCCAGACAAATATCTATTAACACAATAAATATATTCAAAATTGAATATAACGTAGTAACAGTAAAGTTAAAATATATGTTATTCAATGGGAGTGTTTATGCAGCATAATATAACGTAAAGTAACGTAAAAGTTAACCAACTTTTAACTTTTGCGTTAAAATTAAATAAAATCTTTATTTGCGCATGAGTAATTTAATTGCCAACAATAAGAAACAAATAGACCGGGAGATAGTGACAGATTTTTGGACGTGATTTTACTCAGTATGCCTTGCAAAGGGCGTTATGTGGCACATATTCTCACAATAATAAGGTATGAATCAGAGAGTCATCCTGGGTTCTTCATGTGAAAAACTGAGTTTTCAATGATTCGAAAAATATGCGTTTTGATATGATTTTATACAGGCTGCCATGTGTTTTATAATGAAGTTCAAAATAGAAAATTCCTTGGAAAACCATAGGCATACCGTTAGGGTGGGTCCAAAGGGCTATTATTGCCACGTGATCTTGTATTTTAATAATTATTTTTTCCACGTTTCTGAACAGGCTGCCAATGAGAAGTATCCAAGTTCTTATTATGAAAATGCTGAAAAAAGGATGGCATACCTTTCGCGCATGTCGAAGTACTGTTTAAATTGAATGTTATTTAATCATTTTAACGAATTATTCGATGTAAAGTGTACTTGGACATGCGCAAACGGTATGCCATCTTTTCCTAACAAGAACTTGCATACTACTCATTGGCAGCCTGTTCAGAAACGTGGAAAAATTAATTATTGAAATACAAGATCACGTGGCAATAATAGCCCTTTGGACCCACCCTAACGGTATGCCTATGGTTTTCTGAGGAATTTTCTATTTTGAACTTCATTATAAAACACATGGCAGCCTGTATAAAATCATATCAAAACGCATATTTTTCGAATAATTGAAAACTTAGTTTTTCACATGAGGAACCCAGGATGACTCTCTGATTCATACCTTATTATTGAGAGAATATGTGCCACATAATGCCCTTTGCAAGGCATACTGAGTAAAATCACGTCCAAAAATCTGTCACTATCTCCCGGTCCAAAACTCACAACAACTAGTGAGAACAAAAACTCCCTGGCACGGGTTGTTTATTATTTAGGGCGGTTATGGATTTTTGTGCTGAGTGGCAAAGTCCTACGTCGCCCAGGGGGCCTCCGATGTTGAAATTGAGGACTAATAGATCTTGTGCGAAAATTTAATTTTGACATTCCCCCTGTGTTTGCGCAGACTTAATTCATTTTAAACAATCGTTGCTAAACGGTATAATAAATTCTTATATTACGTTATGTTAATATTAAATTGCGTTAAATTGTCTTGCATAAACATACCTTAACCATTAAGTGAGGTTTACTCAATGCCTTAACTTAATTAAATTTATATGAGGCTAGCTAAGTAAATTTAGGTCCCGAGATCAAATCCCGACGGGATAGTCGGTTGTTTCTGTGACAAATCATATGTTTTTGGATTTTAGTATTGCTACTATGAAGCCAATGATGGGTATCTTGAAACCTTTTGAAATAGTGGCGGTAATGATGTGTGCACAATCGCCGAAAATTTGTATAGAAGAATGGAAAATTGAGCTAAATGGGTCAGAAGAAAAACAAATGAGGTTCTATGTAAGAACAGAGTGTACCATACCGGCTGTTAGAATCGGGAAAAATAATGAAATTTGGTTTGACTGTGTGCAACCGCGATCTACGAGTTCTGTTAATGTTCCAGTCAAGAACTTGTCTTTATTTGGAATAAGGTGAAAAGCAAATAAAACACTTGCCTCTTCCACTCACGATGATTTTTGACATTGAAAATTTGAGTTTTTAGAAATCAGAACATTGAAATATCAACCAGCTTCATTCATTATGAACGTTTTTCAGATTCAAATTTTATCTGGAATCTGATAGTTCCATAAAATTCATCCCAAATGAAGGATACATACAGCCAAGTGAAGACATACTTGTAACATGCCAATACAAAGGAAATCCTTGCTTTCCAGAAAAAACTCAAGTAAAATGCAGGCTGCAAGCGTGTCAAAGAATTCCCGAAGTGATAGGTGAAGCTGTAGAGACTTTTGTTGAAGTCAACACCAAATGTTCCCAATCCTTTTTGTGTGTAAGAAAAAATAAAAATGATATTTCGCAAATAATTATTTTTTGCAGTCCACTCCAAGTAGTATCGATTTTGGTTCCAAGGAATGGGGATCGCATTTAGAAACTCAATTCTGGGTGTTTAATTTTGGCATTTCTCCCATATATTTTATCATTTACGAGCAATCAACAAACGAGAATGGAACAACTTTCGAAGTATCCCCATGTTCTGGAGAAGTGAATCCTGGTGAAAAAATTAAAATAAGAATTAAAGGTATTGCCACCAAAACTGGGAAAAATTCTGTTAGTATTTCGTATAAAAACAGGCTAAATAAAAAATCATTAGAAGCATCACAAGGTTCTTCTAGACAATTATTGGAAATTGAGTACGAAGCATATTACCCAACTATTCAAGTAAGAAATATGGAATATTGAAACAATACCAACATTATCATAATTATTGCTAATCTCTTGGAAACTTCCACAGGCAGAATATGATAACTCTTAAGTTTCTTCCGGATGGATCCTGCGTCAGCGAAACTTCTCGTTCCAAGCTTTCGTCCACGATTGCACGGGACATCCACCTTCTATCACCTATGATGGTATTTATTGTAGAAACACGGAAAATGGAGGGAACAGACGAAATGCGAGAAAATGAAGAATACGATTTAAGGCGTTTGTTTTTGCCGCGTATTTGCAAAAAACGCGCGCCAACAATTATGTAAAAATATACCCTGATCACGGTTGAGATTGTTAGGGTGTTTAGGGATTTCAAAATTGATTCCGGGTTTTCATCCTTAATTTTCCCGCATTTTCGCCTGTCCCCTCCATTTTTCGTGTTCCTATAAATACCATCACAGGAACAGAACAATCAGTCTCAGTGTGATCGTCTTGACTTGTCCCGTGCAAAAAAAAACATGTTGCAGTAATCTTGTTTTTTTATAGTAGCAGTAATAATCTACTGATTGTTGAGAATTTAAATAAATAAATAAATCGACAAGAAGTTTCGTTGACTCAGGATTTATCCGGAAGAAACTCAAATTCATAATTATTGCTGATACTTTATTAGATTTTGGAAATAGTTGAACACAATTTTGGTGCGTTATTTGGAAAAGTGCACTTCTGGGAATATCTTCAAATAGATAAGTGAGTTTGATGTTTCAAATCACTGCAACACTGTATTAAATTATTTTAGCATCAATGATATTTTGCGAAACATCAAGCATAATACTACTAAAGAAATTGATGTGTTCTTGCCAGATTGCGAGGTCAGCAACGACAAGTTTTATTTAAATTTACGTCTTCAAAATGTATCTCAGTTCGAGACAGAAATAAATTTCAAAAAAATAAAAACCTGCGACTGTCCGATGAAAGAAGAGGAGGGCCATGTAAATGTTAGGAAGAAAGTACATGACTGTCCACACCGAGCAATGTTGTCATTGGAGATGGATGGTAACAAGTTTTATGTAGGTAACTAAGTTGATCCTTTTCAATCCAAAAATTTAAAATTATATTTTAGGCAAATAGTTATCAATATCTCACACTTTTCGTCAAATATTCCCTACCATATGAAACAAAAATGATGTATGTTCTTCAGCTAAGCAACAACCGAAACATAGATTTTCATTTTAGAATATATTCAATCCCAAGTGATATTTTAATAATTTCAAAGTATAAGGATTTTTATATGAAGCTGAAAAACATTTTTATAGGAAGATACGTAGCTCCAATACAAGTTTTCTGGCTTTATAATAATACAGGAAAACAAATTAGCTATCAATTGATTGATGAAGAAATTATTAGGATGTGCAAAATTGATGGATTCCAAGTATTGCAATGTTTAAATCCTGTTGGAGAAATTGAACCTTGTAGTTTGAAAGGACTTTTAATAAAATTTCATCCTATAGAAGCCAAAGTTTATGAGGTAAAATAAATGTCCATTTATCATGTATTTCCAAGGCCAAAGGAAAGGTCATACCTATTCTATATCATATGTTTTGTTTTATATTATTACCTATTGGTCAAACCAAGAAATCATATATTTTACATATACTACCACCTTTTTAGATAACTATTCCTTTAATATTAGGAGACGAGAAAGTGAATTTTACAATAGAAGGTGAAGGCTGTTTAAAGGAGGAACAATTCAAAATTGAAATGCCAGAATCTAATGGTGTTCCTCAATTTTTTCCTGTAACATTTTCTTTGGATTACATAAACATTGAAGATATGCCAACATGGAATACCACAGAAAGAATAATTTTTACAAGAAATATTACCAAGAATAAATTGATTCAATACCATTGGAAAGAGTAAAGATTTTATACCGTAAAAAGTTCTCAATAGCAATAGCAATATTTTAATTATAAGCCATTCCGAGAACTCCTTGCTTGTGGTCACAATTTTTTTTCTGAAATAATATGTTTTCAGATTTGAAATACAGGATGTTATTAAAATAACATACCAAAATGACCGTGGCATTTTGAAACCAAGAGAGGTCCAGTCTCAAGTGATCAAAATCGAAACTTTTTCTGAACCATGCTCTATGCAATTTTTGATTTCGTGTGAGCTTTTGGATTATACACAAATAGCTTTGCACAAATTATCCACTGAGCAAAACAGACTTCAAAAAGAAGTTGGGGATGAATTTACTATAACGGAAAAAGGAATTTCACACTCTGTAAGATTTTACAATGTTATAACTAGGTATTTATTTATTATAATTTTAGAAAAACAAGATAAAGGTGCATCCAGCTCCAAAAACTTTGTATGGGACGATTTCAATAAATGTTAATACAATTCATAGAAAAGATATTGACATGTTTGTACCTATACAGGATCAATTGAAACAGACACCTTCTCCTGGACTGCAAAAACTAGAAGAGAAATCTACACAAAAAATAGACTTCAATGGTCAGAATGCCCCTATTTACAAAAATATAATTGAAGAAATTATAGGGTAAGTTTTCTACTACTTAAAAAATAAAGTATCTAAATGTTTCATTTAATGACTACATTATATTTTGTGGAATAAAATATTGGTCACTTTATTTTCAACCAAACTATGAATAATTTTATATACATTTTTTCATTTTAGAGAATTTGTGTGCAGTGAGAAGTTCAAAAACATTCTAAAAATATCAAGTGAACAACCTCCACCATACTACACCCAGTTCCTAATAAGAGATGACAAAATTATGTCACAAAAAAGACGAAAAACGCCACTCAGTAATGAAGATAGAGCTAGATTTAGAAAAAAAGAAGTTGATAAATTTTTCAAGAAACCATCCACGCAAGATCTGTCAGAAACAATGAAAAACATCGTAATAGACGGAATGCATGATACCTTCAAACTGGGAAGAATAACGAATGACTCAGATATTCATGCGGAAGTTAGAAAAATGAGTTAAATCAAACAAAAATAAATATATGTTTAAAACAGTGTTTATTAACTTGCATATGGGTCAGAAATTCTCCGAAATACAGCTAAGAATTTATCACCATTATTTCTAGTTACCTTTTGCCCTTCCTCTGAACTTGCAAACAACTTTTCGACCACTGGATCTTTCGCCTAAAAAGAAAATTGAACATTGAGAACTATACCCGAAACTTTTCAATATTTATATTTTATTTAAAAGGGTGCCATGAAATTTTAGATGATTTTGCACGAAAAACATCTCCAGAACAACAAAATTTTAAAACAGAACTTTCTGCAGGTGTAGTATTACAGTGAGATTGATTTTGCAGGAAAAACATCTCCAGGACGACACAATTTTTCAACAGAAATTTCTGTAGATAGTTTGCACCAAATGAGAAATTTTTTATTAGATTTTGGAAAATCTGATTTCGGGCTATGTTGGTGCATGTTTTTGGAACTACTTGATATTTTTTCCTGCAAATAACGTAATACACTTAACAATATAAATTTCAATGAAAAATTAAGGAGAAAATAAGATTATTAAAATGTACTTACCAATAATAACAAATTGTCCCATTTGGTGCAAACTTTATGAATAGCACTGAATCTCCAAGTCGTGATATATTTTATTTTTAAATATTTATAATGGATTTGAAATGAGAATGTTTTAAATAAACAAAAACATGAATGGCAAAGATCGTTCTTAGACTCTTTTTGAATGCATACTTACCAATTGTTCATCCCCGATCCTCTCAAATAAAGGGTGTTCTGTAAAATGTTGCACCATCCATTCATTTAATTCCTTAACATCTGTCACAGTATAAACTACTCCTCCTTCGCCCAACACATAGGCATATTCTGCTAACAAGCACTGATTGATAATCCTCCACTTATGCTTTGCCTTCTTAAAATGTGGATCTGGGTATAAAAAGAACATTTTCTTGAGCTAAAACCCAGTTGGAATTCCTTAGTTGCGATTAAAAATATACTCAGGGCCGGCTCAAGCTTTTGGGCAGATGCGCATGAAAGCACTAAGGAATTATTTGATACATTACGAATAAACTTGCAACCATTCTAAGTGCACCTAATATGATTATTGAACATGCATCAACTTTCGGCAATATCTGTATTTTGGTTGTGCAATTAATAAAAAAAAGTCCCATATGTTGCACACTTAAATGACCATACTGTATAAAAATTAATTTCGGGTGGAGGGAGGGACATTTTTTGTGTAAAATGAGCCACAGGCGAAATTTTTTAGAAATTTTAAGGAAAATTACTTAACTCAGAATTAGGAAATGCCAATATTTTCAGATTTACAAGCTGTAGTGAATATTTTCAGATTCCGAAATGGTTTCGGCCCTGCCCCTAAATGCGCTACTGGATCACACAGTACACGGAACTCTGAGACGCAGGGCCGGTCAAAACGTGGGGCCGCGCGTGCCTCACCATCCGCACCCTACAAGAGCCGGCCTTGCATAAGTATACTTTACCTGTCCCTTCTTGAAATAATTTGGCAAATATTTCATCGCATTACTTCTAAGACAAGCGACATTTTGGTACTCGTCAGGATTTTGTGATCGCAACGCAGCTATTCTATCCATAACATAATCGGATACCTTCACCCTTATCTCCATGCCCAACATTAAAGTATCGGGAAACATCGGAGAAAGTGTTATAAGAAGCCCTCCATAGCCGCAGCCAATATCGGCAAATTCGACCACTGAACCGTTTTTCGCTTTTACTGGGTAATACTTGGACCAGTCCATATCATCCGGAGAAGTAGGGCTGGAATATAAGTTGTACTTTTGGTTTCAAACAAAATTCATTCTTACTAGTCGAAACAGTGATCTGCTATAGGATTCGAATGAGCTCTTTGTCGATAGAATCTTTTCTGTGGCAAGGCAACAGCTGGTATATTTTCTGATATTTCCGCACTCATTATCCTTAAAAATACTGTAAAAAATCTCCAAAAGATGAATAACAAAATAGTTTAACCACCTGTCACTTTTGAGGTTAAATTTTTCACAAGTGGCTAACTTCAGATGACCTGAGCCCATAGAGATCAAACTTTACTGATCACTATAGTATAGGGGTACGTTCGATCATTTAGTAGAAAGTAATCTTTGCTCGGGAAGTCAGCAGATTGTTGATTATATTAGCTTTAGAATTTTTTTGTATGGACAAGTTTTTCAACTAAAGCAAGTTCCATTCAGTGAATCACCTGGATTTTACTGAATGGAACCAACTTTAGTTGAACACTACTTGTCATGAACTTGTCGGTACAAAAAAAAAACAACAATAATTCCTAGTTTCACAGATTATGCATTATTATGTGGAGATGGGTTTAGACTGTGTTTTTTGAGAGCTCGTAGAAAGCAAAGAAGATATTAAGAATAACCTGTACAAATAAATTAGAAAGTGTGGAACACGAAGGAATCTCAGACGCACTGATAAGGGGCCTTTCCGAAGATAGTAGAAGCCCAGAAAAGGACGATTCTGGGGTAGAAGCCCAGAAAAGGAATTCGTCCTTTTCTGGGGTAGAAGCAAGTGCTGATTTTACACTAATTAGACAACATAATGACAATATGCAGAGGCTAGAATTCTTGGTTTAAGTGTAAGGTAAAAAATACTTTAGTTGACTCTATAAAGCATGCAAGTTTGGTTCGTTACTGGTGCAATTACTGCTTATTCTGTGTTACTGAGTCCACCACTGAATGTTACAACTAACCCTAGTTCCGAACTACTTTTTGACACTTAAGGGGACATTTGGCCTACTCTACTGAACCTAACCTAAGCTTTATATTTTGTGCTACTCTACTACTCACTACTCTCACTAGACTAGTGACAGAGCTAGTGATCTGTCAACATGACGTTTATTTATTTATTTACAAAACGTTTTGCGATGTGCGTTGTGTGAAATTTGCAATGCAAAGTAATTTCGACCCTAGTCCAAAATCTACAATGATCTAAGATTGAGGACCTCACATTTTTCCTCTAAAATCACCAAGTTGCCAGTATGTTTCACAAGGCTGAAAATTCAAAGTGTAGTTTTTTAGAACAGACAAAAGCAGCCAGAGAGGAAAGGGCTAATGAGAAAAGAAGGGAGAGTGCCGCTACCCTACTACAGGCGCATATAAGGGGATGGTTGGCTAGGCTTAAATTCTACAAAGATATTTTGTAAGTCTCTTCGATATTATATTTCACGAACAACCGTGATGGGAATAAATATGATTGTTTATATAGGTATATATTCCTTTGTACTAATAGGATTAGTGGTATTGTTATATTATATTACCATTTGTGTTTGAGCCATTGTTTTATATTTTTTCCAATATGAAGACACAGAATGTTATATCAAGTACGCAATTTATAGGATCAAAAATTTTGTATCTAGATAATGAAGAATCCTTGTGAAATTATTAGAAGCATTCATGCACATTATAGAATGTTTCACTGGAGGAAATTGTATGGCTCAAAAATGTAGCTTTTACATTTTTAAGTATTTTGTGTTTGTTTCAGAAACGAATTTGATAGAACAATTCCTGTCGTAAGTGAAACATTTAACCAAGATGAATTAATTCCAGCCGTGGAAGTTTATAAACAAGCACAGAAGTTGATGATAATATGGAGAAAACAGAGAGACAAAGAAAGATTGGCAAGACTTTGCCGATATTTGATTGCCTCATTAGAATCGGAATCTATAAAGTATAGTTACGTTGGTAAGTACCTACTTGGTAGATATACCATTTGCTTGTTTTTATCCCATTGACTCTAGACAGAACATAAAGTTTTAGTGTATAAAATTGTCTCTGAAAGTTTCAACTAGTTGATGTAATCTTTAGGTGTGTCATTCAACAAAGAACACCTGATTAACTGGATAGCCCACATGAACGATATCTTGTGGAAATGCTGTGAACTTCTCGAAGGGCTGAAGCCAGAAATCGCTGCCGACATGAAATATATAGTGCTATACTTGCACGTACTCATAGCGTTCACTGGTACAAGTATGTGGAAAATTTTGAAGAATAAAAATATGGAGTCTTTTAAAATAGGACTTAATCAGTTGTGTGCCAATCTAATGGGGCAGCTTGTCAATAAAGGATTTTATTTGACATTAAAAGTTAGTTAAAATTTAAAGACAAAGGATTATTTTGTAATATTTATATTAATTTTTAGAGTCTTCTGCTTAGGGGACTTGGAAGAATAAAAATAGCATTAAAAAATGTATCCCTCTCCGCCATTTTGACACTGTCTTTTAAACCCCTGATTTCGGCAAATTTTAGTGACAAATTTATGACAATATTTTTGATCAATATTCTGTCTGTGCCAGGCTTGATCCACCATCTAAATCAGTTATCTCCGGAGGTAAATTTTCATACTTGACATTTCTTATTTGTTTTTGAAAAAAATATTTTTTTAGTCCATGAATACAATACAACAAAATAGACTGTTCACCAGAAGTTTGGAACTGCTTTCTAGTCAACAATCCCTACGGATTATATTCAACACTTTAGAAGGAAGCTACGCACTGTGTTTACTAGCTAATCTCATTCACTTGGGGTACATAGAGCGAGATGAGGCACTACAAGATTTTTCTTTTCCTACATTCACTGTAAGGAATTTTGATTTTATTGTAAAAATTTATAATATATTTTTCATTTTTCCTATGGTAAAATCAAGGGTAATACACTTTTACAAGTGTATAAATTGCGTTGAATGTAATGAAGCTCACAAAGTCTTTCCGCAAAATTAAATATTGAATTCAAATTTTATAGGTCCTTAATGCCACAGGTCTAAGAAAATATTAGGATTTCCTATTAGTTTTTGTTATATATTTTTTTTTTGTAATGGGCATTAAAAAGTGGTTTTATAGTGATACTCTTATAGCCTTTCTGATCTAGTGATAAGTAGTAAAAATATATTGGCCAATATAAAATTTCATATCGGCGTATAGATACCATTGATCGGATTAATGCCGATATAATATATTGTTATTGGCAGTATACTACATTATTTCAGGTTATATCTTGCATGTTTTGCTATAATTGTTGTATCAGTACCTACATAACCGGCATATTTTATAATCTGAGAAAATGACTATTGTAGGTCGTTGTGACCAGCTTGCTAGAAAGCTGCCAAAATTACGTCGTCAGTAAACAGTCGACTTTGACTCACTGGCACCCTGTGCTAGGTTGGTTTGCACAACCAATGGACCAATCGCTACATGCTGCCATGCCACATGTCAAAATACAACTTCACCTCTTGTGGAATGCTGACATGATACAAATCCTATTAGGTATTATTCGAAATATTAATATTAAATATGTTTCGGACAATTTTTACCCTCATTCGCACAGGTGAGGCCTGTCAACCAAAGTATGTGAAAATTTGTATTTTTATTTTAGGCATATATGATAATAATTCTCACCCTCACGATACTCCAAACTGGGAGTACCCCAGAAGCAGTTGAAGTCCCATTCTTTAAGAAGTTCTTACTAGGACTATCAACTGGTAATTTTGATTTTCTAATGTGGTGAAATATGCAACCGGTCCTAAAGTCTGGTCAGTAATGAGCCGATTTGCATTATGCACCAAATATTTTAAAAATTCACTTATAAGTATTGAATTTATTTTTATATGACAAGGCATAATATAATTTGGGTGTAATTTTCAAGTTCTGTACACGAAAGTGGTAGGTAAAAATAAACAATAAATAAAAATTTTTCAATAGTGCCATATTAATTCAGAATTTATCAACCTATTTATTTTATAAATTTTTAAAATTGGTGTTCCACAAGGATCTGTTTTAGGTCCATTGTTATTTAATATATATTTAAACGATATTTTTAGATCAAAATCTAGAGACCAGATCAGATACACAGTTTTGCGGATGATACTGTAATTTTTTATGAAGGAAATAGCTGGGATCATCTTGAAAAAAATAATTAAAGAAGATTTTCTTAACATTGCCAATTGGTTTAAAAATAATTTATTAACAATTAATTTTGAAAAAAAAAATAGCTTTTTACCTTTTACTTCTTTACCTAATATGAATTCTCTACATACTTGTAAAACAATTAATATTAAAGGTACAAATTATTTTAAATACCTAGGTATTATTTTTGACTAGATTTTTGATAAAAAAAAATCTTAAGTGGAATTTTCATATAAATTATTTAATTATTAAGTTACGATATATTTTATCAAAAATTAAATATTTCAACAAATATTTAGACCAGAAGTTTATTTATGAGATTTATTTTAGTTTGATTCAATCTCAGTTAAATTATTTATTTATTGGATGGGGTGATGTTACACAAAATTATTTGCATGACTTGGAAGTTTTACAAATATTATTTAAAAAAAAATTATTATCATCGCCTAAGCATTGTGAACGTGAACAGTAAGTATACAGAATGATTCAGGCATGTTGTAAAAAAATTGAGCCTAAAATGAAAAAAAAAACTTAATATGAATCCGAAAATAAAAAACTAAAGTGAACCAAAAATTTGTTTTCACAATTTTTATTTTACGTAGGCCTTTAAATCATGTCTGAATGACACTGTATACAGGGGTAAAAATCGGTCTTGGTAGGCCTCATCCGTGCTTCCGTGCAGTATGTTAATGTTGACAAAAGTATTAAGTAAACTAAAATTGGTCCAAAGTATCGACTTAACGGGTTACTTTCGTGCATTTTTCTAGGTAGTTTTCTGTCAAGCTTGGTGGCGGGGGCAGAACCCCCCATACCACCAACAACACCGACTTCGGGTGGTTTGATGGGGCCAAATAATTTCTTTAAAAAGGTTCTGGAGAGCCGCGGGACAAGAAATTCCGTTTATAAGAATTACAGGGCTTTAGGCAGTCCCGAGGTACATCGGGTCGTTTTGATATGTTCGTTATATCATACAGCGTTGCATACCCTCACGCAGATGCAGTTGGATATAATAACAGGTAAAAAAATTCAATATGACAAAAAAAAACGTTTTGACGAACGGGAAATTTCAGGTTTATGTTATCAGAACTCAATTCTGTACGACTTGTGGTTGTTCCTTTGTTCGCTTGGACCAAATTGTGGTTTAAAGACGTTTTTAGACCACCTCGCTTTTAATACGAAGTGCACCGCACCTGAATTTCAAATGTTGCAACTTTTTGCGGATTGTATGACACATTATGTCACGTAAGAATAACAATGTTATGTTTTATAATTATTTGTGATAAATGTGACTTTTGTAGGATTTTAGATGACTTGGAGATGTACGAGCAGCAGAGATATTTTCATTTGTCAGATTTTGTGGTTATGTCAAGCTTTTTGAACACGTTCTTGTATAAAGCCATCCTCGGAAATTTATTTGGTAATTAATATTGAAAATATAACATGGGTAGTTTGATAACAATAGGCTCCTTAAATTTTTAAGTTTTTTTTTTGTTAATACGTAGATGTCTAAAATCTGAAACTTGTAAGATCCTATTTTTAAAAGAAATCATAATACCACAGACCTATATAGCTATATAGGTCTGTGATAATACCAAGCACTTGTTTTTAGAAGTAAAAGTTATAGGATAGCTTAAAGTTAAAAATGTCCTATCTACAACCTAGGTATTTAATATAAAAAATAAAAATGTCCTATCTACAACCTAGGTATAAAATTAAACTTGATGTACCAACGAATAATTCCAAAATACTGCTTAATCTTCTGCTATTAACATAATGTGTCGAACATTAGAAGTACATTTTGGAGGAGAAACAGAAAGCAGATAATATCTGATTTTCAAAAATATGTTCCTATATTTCTGTCTTGGAATTATGTTTTCTATGCACTTTAAATAATAAGTTTTAAATAATTTTCTTCTTAGATCTCAAAAACGTACTGACCAACCCCCTTTTCCAATCTATGCACATATTGTTGATGGTACTTTACCGGAGAGACTGTAGAAGAAGTTACACGCCCCCGGGACATTGGCTGGTAAAAGATATTAAGGTATCGGCGTTTCTAGCTGATCTAGAAAAAGGCAGGAGAGCCCCTCAGCTGCTCTTGCAAATGATGCCCCACATTATACCCCACGAGGATAGATTTAGGCTGTTTAGGAAGTATATTATGAACGAAAAGACTGTATTGGGTTTGACTGAATCTGCATGTGCTTCACCACAGTCTACGCTGATTACAGTTCATCGGTAGGTGGAATTTTGCTCTCTGAACATATTTTCATGCCCTGAAGAAAATTTGACCAACTTTTTTTGGCTGGAAATGTAAAGATTACAGTATGGTTGTGAATAAACTTTACCTTTTAGAAATCGAATAGTGGAAGATGGTTACAGACAACTGGCAATATTACCGGCTCAAGCTTTAAAGGGTGTCATACGTGTAAGATTCATCAACGAGCAAGGTTTAGACGAAGCTGGAATTGACCAGGATGGTGTGTTCAAGGAGTTTTTGGAGGAAAGCATAAAGAGAGTGTTTGATCCTTCATTAAACCTATTTAAAGTAACTTGCGAAGAAAGGTATGTCCTTGGTGTTGGAATTGGGACGAATTTTATGTGAAGTTTGCAGGTTATATCCTTCTCCAACGTCATTTATGCAAGACAATCATCTGCAACTCTTCGAATTTGTGGGTAGGATGCTTGGAAAAGCCGTGTATGAAGGAATAGTCGTTGACGTACCGTTTGCTTCATTCTTCTTGAGTCAGGTTTCGGGGCAAACCGCACAAGCACTTTATAGTTGTGTAGACGAATTGCCATCACTCGGTAGGATTTAAACTTTATACCACAATAATTAAATATGTTACCTACCTTTTATGCTTTTATTTCATCTTTTAGATCCATCGTTATATCGAAGTCTGAGCTACGTGAAACACTACGAAAGAGACGTGTCAGAATTGGATTTAACATTTAGTGTGGATGAGGATAATTTGGGAAAGTTGGTTACTCATGAGTTGGTGCCAGGAGGAAAGGCCGTGCAAGTTACAAATGAAAATAAGTGAGAGCCTTTTTGGGAAAAGTAATTTATTATTATTGTTCTCTATTAAATATTATTTCAGGATAAACTACATACATTTGATGGCACACTTTAGAATGCACCTACAAATCAAGGATCAAACAACTGCATTTATTAGGGGGTTTAGGTCGATTATAAATCCGGATTGGTTGTCATTATTCTCAACGCCAGAGGTAAAAAAATTTAATCGTTTCACTAATTTATTACAATCAATAAACAATCACGCTTGAAAATTTTCGAATTCGTTTATAATGCCACTTGGCTAGATCACATTTTTATGCGAAACTTAATGGAATAGGGTACTTGACAATATTTTTAATTGCTCTAAAATTGTACTCTGTTTACAGTAGATGCACCAACATAACACGTAATAAATGAAACAACGGCTTTTAACCCATATTTATTGATGATAATTAAAGACGAAGTTGCACAATTTTGTTCAGGCTGAAATCTACAGTTTCGCCGTTCTATTGTCCAGAACACCAAATGTGGCAACTCTGTGCCTCTTAGGAGAAATGGAACTGTAACGTTGCCGGTGCCCGTTTGCAATCATTCGTGGAACGGGCAAATTGCAGTTTTCTATTCAAGTATCTTCAGCTTAATAATAATAATAATAAGGTTTTTATTTAACAAACAATTGAAATTACAATATTCAGAGGTACAATTCCTTATTGTTGAAATAAAAAATAAATCACAGAAACTGTACATAAGCAGTTTGTGCGTGATATAATTAAAGCAATACATAATACACAGATTTTCTATTATTAGTGCAAATACAAATAAATCGCAGAAACTGTGCTTGCCTATGAATATCTGTTACTTAATGTATTGAAACCTTTGAGCTTTAACTAACGAAATTGCACACACAAATTTTGTCACAAAGACTTTTTTATTACGAATATGTTCGGTATATTGACTCCTCTATATCAAAATGGTGTCTGTTTATGCTGCACACGCTGGAAACTATTATATCCTTCATCTCTGCCATGTAACACTTTAGTTAAAATATCTGTATACGGAACATACTATAAATATTCAGGTACCAATAATGGTTGAAATATTCGCGTATTTGGCAACGTTACCCGCCCACCTAGGCATCTAACCATATTCATATATCCACATGTCATCGTCATCTAACACGTATGTTTTTCTGATCGGCAGATGACATCCCGTGATGCCAACTGTCATTCCGTATCTCGCTAAATCAAAATATTAGTAGATAATATCTGTGTCATTTATTATAGTTTGTTATTGATATTTACTATTATATATTGTTTGCAGACCTAGTTATCGTGTTGTTACATGTGTAAGGTAAGGTATCATGGACCCTAAAAGGACAATCCGTAATTTGCCGAAATTTGATGTTTTTTAGTAGCACAATTTTTTCTAATAATCCGATGTTAGCGACTGCCGAAATCCATGGGATAAAATTGCAAAGGTTTGTACCTACGTTGTAGTAATAGTACAGTATTATAAGTTATTAATAAAGAGAGAACCTCGGCCTAGGGACCATCTTGAAGGCGTGTTTATGAAGACGCCATAGTGCCCATAGTGCTTAGAAGTACTGAGCCCGAATTCCGGACTTTAGGTCCAACCTAGCCAAAAAAATTACAGAAAAACAGTTTAATAAGGATTTACGAAAAAAAACCTTCTAAATGTGGTTTCACGGGGCATCATAAGTCTGGGAGTTTGAGGTTACAATTTTGAAATTTCAACTTTCTTTGCAACTTTCACTGCCGAATAAGGTTATGTCTCAGAACACTTCAGTGGCATCGCTATGTTGCCAAATTGCCTATTTAAAACATTTGTGACGTCATAAGTGCTTTCCCGCCAAATTTCGAAGAAACTAACAATTTGCTAATTACGTAAATATATATTTTTTAAATAATCGTAAGGTCTTAGACAAGTGTCCAGGAATTGTTTTATCAAGTTTGTAAAATTTCGTCAAGTACCCTATTAAACTAGGGAATAAGTTCTAAAATGACTGTACTAGTTATAGATAAAAATTGTTACGGAAACTTCCAGGGAATATTTTGTTTTCAGTTGCAAAGACTGATATCAGGCGACAATGTTCCTCTAGATTTAAAAGACTTGCGCAAAAACTGTCAGTATTACGGTGGTTTCCACGATTCGCACAGGGTGATAGGGTGGCTGTGGGATATATTGGAGAAGGATTTCAACGAGGACGAGAAGGCAATGTTTTTAAAGGTGAGAAAACCATCAAATATTGGAAACTTCGCTTTATTTATTCGTTTTAAGTTTGTGACAAGTTGCTCCAAACCGCCATTACTTGGGTTTGCACATTTGGAACCCCCATTTTCGATAAGGTGTGTGGAGGTTGGTGATGACGAAGACACTGGTGACACTATTGGTGAGTACAAGGCTAAATGAAAACAACAATCACTAATTCAACATTTACCTAAAAAAATTATAATTAGTAGAGCGATTGCCAAGTTGACGTTACTAGACCTTAATCAACAACTCTACTTATAGACCATAAGTCTATTTTTTTGGAAATAATTAGTTCATACTGGACCGACACTATATTAAAGACCTGTGCATAGCGCTGTTTCAAGCGATCGCCACTGGTGCCACACGACGAAACAAATTTACACAGTGGTTTAATGTTAAAACAACATTGTTGCAGAATCTTTTATAAAATAAAAACATGCAAATATGTCTGTTACAACAATTTTAATATCCAAAATAAAATAAAATATTTAAATATTTGTTATGTCCCTCTAATTTGACAAGTTCACATGGCATATTTCCATATATTTTCTTAAGAAAAACTTGTCTAAAAAGCAAGCAAGAGTATTTGGTACCTTTTGGTTTGAAATGAAGTCCATGGCTAGTTGTAGTGTAAGTAAGCATAAAACGCATTAGATTTTTCAGTTTCTTCTTTATATGGAGGACTATTGGTTCGCTTTGGAGCTATAAACAAAATTTTCTATTTTCATTCTTGCATACGTTACAAAATACTCTTCCAAAATAATATCCAGAATTATAGCTTCTTCAACTGGTTGAAAAGATCATCCCTTAATTCCGAAATAGTGTTTATCCTTTACCTAATGGTCTGTGCAGTGTGCATACCATTTTCTTCATGTGCATGGAAATTTCATGTTATCACCATTGAGTAAAGCTTTACTCAATGTTATCACAAACAAATCTACTTACCTATAAAAGCTGTGTTAATAGGATAAAACTGCTAAATACTGGACGCAAAGACAATTCGTTACCGTAAAAAGAAGGCAAATCGTAATAAAGCTGGATATTTAAAATTTGGGACATTTTAAACGTCAGTAACTAACATACCAATAACCACAGAATACCCCCCTATAACCTATAATAAGTCGCCATTTTTTTCGTCCACTGGCGCCACCCCATGCAGTCCGTAAACAACAATAAAATATGACGTCATGCTCGGGTTTTTAATATAGTGTCGGTCCAGGTTCATATCTCTGATGTTACAGTGTTACATAGGCAGTAGTTTGTGTCAGAGATAGTTTTTTTTGTCAACTTAACAAGTGAGTCTTCTCTTTATAAATGTTTCTCAACAGTTTGAAATGAAAACCATAATACCATTTCTAACTTAAAAATTAGGGCAAGCCAGTAAACATCTATCTTTGCCTTGCAGGAAGTGTGTTTAGAGGCTTTTTCACCATAAGAAAAAAGGACCCGCAAAACCGGTTGCCCACCTCGTCGACTTGTTTTAACCTGCTAAAACTACCGAATTACCAAAAGAAAAGTACACTGCGTGAAAAATTAAGATATGCCGTAACGTGCAATACCGGTTTCGAGTTGTCTTAAATTATTTCTATTAAATGTTTTGCAAATTTTGTGTATCTTAAAACAAATTTACTGTGATTGCTTAGTTTCGGTTTTGAGCCATGAGAAATTATGGAATTGAAAAAATATGCCATATCAGTTTTTGGTAACAACTTTTTTTATGTGAAGACGACTTGACCACATATCTCGTAATACTTAGCGCTTCTTGGTCTATTTTATTAGAGACGTGTCGATCATGATGTAGCATAATTGTGGTCAAATGAATGCTATTTATTTTCGAAAAATGAGTATAAAAATGTGCAAAATTTTCTATAAAATAGAAATACAAAAAATACCATTTGTATATATTTAAAATCGTTGACATAAATGTAAATAAGAGGTAATCTGATTGATAATTTACTGTATATTTAAACAATATAAATTTACTTAAATGTTTCCTTTCCTTTGTTGTATGTATAATATCTATCAATTTATAAAATAGTTGTTTATATTATAAAACCGATACTCCTATAAATGAATACTGTAAGCTGTTTTCAAAAGTGTAATAAGTACGCAAAAATATTGTTCAATTTAGTGTCATTGTATTGAAATGATCTTGTGTGTTTTGCTCCGTAAAAACTATATTTTACTAATAATTATTTGGAAATAAAATATGTGAAGATGATACAAAAATATACCTAACTACCCAATTGTGATATATTCCGTTGTTTTTGTAACAAGACATGTATAGCAGCGAGATGCTGTACTGGTAATTTTTATAATATACTAAGATAAAGGTTTTTAGATGTTCCATTTACAACAAACATACAAAAAAGTCGCCCCCATTTGTTGTCTGATATTTGTATTATTTATTGTTAGATTTGTACCCATTGATGTAAATATTATCACAGACATATACAGGATAGTTCACTTTTAAGGGACCAAACTATATAAGGAGTGATAGATTTCCAGAAAATATCCGCAATTTCTCATATAAACTGTATCTTTTTTAAGACCTTATAAGAAAAATACAGGGTGTTAAAGTTTTAAAAAATATGTGGATTTTATTGAATATTTACCAAACTAGATGGATATTTAAGTCAAATTTGGTGCACATTATAACATGGTTAGCATAAAACCTGTTAAAATAAAACCACCTTGATATTTCAGAGTATTTCTGAAAACTTAACTAAAAAAATTGCTCCATAAATACGACTCAAAGTAGAAAAACAATGTTTCTTACTTTAAATAAAGTCCCTTTTTCCAATAAAGTTACCTATTACTTTTGACGATAAATTTAGGGAAGATAAGATTAATGTTACGCTCTGTATCTCGAAAAGTAACCGAATGGGTAAGTTTATTAGTTACTTTATTTAAAGTAACAAACACATTTTTGTTATTTTTTCACGAGTCTTACCTATCAAGCAAATGTGTTGGTTAGTTTTTCAGAAATACCCTGAAACAATACAAAAAATCAAATTTGCCATGAAACTATGACACATTCGAAAAATTGCCAAGAGATTATTTTTGTTTACAATTAAAATCTACATAAAAAATCAATACATTTTATTTATATACAAGGTGATTTATTATTTCTTCTAAAAACAATAATTGTACTAATTACCCACTTGTAGGCCACTGGTTGTTCAAGGTGTTTGATAATAACAGGTTTTATGCTAACCCATGCCATTATAACATAGCAAATTTGACTTAAATATCTCAACTAGTTTGGTAAAATATTCAATAAAGTCCACATATTTTTTAAAACCCAACACCCTGTAACTTTTCTATAAGGCCTTAAAAAGATACAGTTTATACGAGAAAGAGCAGTTATTTTTTGAAGAACTATCACCTGTTACAGTTTGGGTCCTTAAAAATGAAGCACCCCGTACAGCTATCATAGGTCTGTGCTATTGTGAATAAAATTGAAGTATATTTTACAGCCTGAGTTTTAATTCTAAAAACCGTGGGTCGTTGATAAAGAAGACAAACAATGATACATGACCTCCTTGATTTCGTCACAAAAGCCGATAGGAGCGTTTTATGATGAAATCCAGGAAGCCATGTAAATAACAACTCTCACCCTTATTAGAAACAAATGAAGAATTTGAATCAAAAATTCCTTTGTCCTGTCCTGACATCTCAGACATGTCTAAAATACCTCCAGTGTATTCCCTTTACTTTTGGTACATTAAATGCTTCTTGCTTCAAAACCGCATTTAAAGCAACCTGATTGGTTTAGTTTAGGGTTTCTCTATGTTAACCTACTGTTATAAGTTTCCACTGTCTGATAATTTATATTCCTTATTTTAGATAACAAAGCATTCAAGCTTGAACGTAGAATGCAGCTTGTTTCAGACCTCAAAATATCCAAGCTTTTAGATAGGTAAGTATTCTGTGGCTCAAACCTCTAAACACCTACATGGTGACAGCTAGGGCCCTTATGTGTATATTTTTCGGGCCCACCAAAATCACTAAAAGTGATCCGACAAAAATGGAGTCAATTCATAGTCTTCATTAGTAGTACTTTGGAATTTGAAAAGTGACCCAGAGTTATATAATATTCTGAGAACAAAGAACATGGACCACCTACCGGTTCAATATGGCCGTAGCCGTAACTTTCCGGCCCTCCCTTGTAATTTTATGGTCAGCTGTTGATCGACGCGCGACGCATGCGCTCTTCGATTCCGGCGCGCCACCGACGCCATCGGATCGACGGTCGGCCATTTAAAATTCAGTCCGCATCCAACCACGTTGGAGTGTGTTTGTCGCGTCCGTTTCGTCTGAAAAACAATAAAGGTAGCCCCCTTCTCTTATCTGTACATTCAAACAACCTCGAAGCATCACCCTGAGCGTGAAAGACACAGTGACCCGCGCGAACCGCGTTCTGGACTGTTCTTAGTGCAATTTCGGGGGATAACTGTGTTTTTGGGGGACAATAAACTGGAGAACTGTTGGTTTGCCTCTCCACGAACCGCCTATCAGTGCCAAACCAGCCGAACTGCTCATTTTTTCGTGCGATAAACTCGATCTAGTGGGCCTGGAAACCGCTGTTATTATGAAGGGACATCAAATAAGCTAAGGGTCTCCAATAGTGGGTGAGTGTCTGTCCCTATCCGTTGGGGTAAGGATTCGGAAGAAATTTTTACCTGTACGTTATAATTTTTACCTGATCCTGAACTTGACATTCGTCTCACTACGTCGGTGACGGACTTGTTCCACTTTTTTGTTCAAATATTCGGTGACCCAAATTCGAGCTCAAATTGATGTTGGGACGGTTTGAAATTTGATGAATCGCCAGCTGGACAGAAAACTTGTGTTTTTGTTTTTTTTTTGTTTTAGGAAGCTGTGATCTACGATGATAATAAAAAAAAGAAAAAAATCTCCAAGTTGGCCTTGAGAATAAGTTCTGGAATATCCTTCTAAAACGTCGGTTTATTTGAAGTTTAAAGTGGCAGTTTGCAGTTTATTGTTTAATTGAGCAGTTATTTTAACTTCATGACTTTAGGCAGATATAGATCTTGATATTATTATAATAATATTATTATAATAATATTATTGTTGTTAATGTCTGTTATTGTAAATTTGTTTTCTATTAGGTAGGTATTATAGGATAGGTTATAGCAAAGATCTCGGCGAAGATGTTAAGTATAACATCTTTCGAGACATCTTTGCTATAACCGAGCCTATAAGTAGGTAGGTAATTTATCCATTTTGCGAAATTTTTTGTAGCATTGAAAACTTTATTCTATGTTGTTGTAGTTATCATTTATCTACATATTTCCCCTGGCATTTCGTGTTCTGGTATTATTAATTGTCATTATTAGGTACTTATCCGGGCTTTTATCTACCTGTGAATTTCTATAAATTATTTCAAACCTACTTACTACTTAGGTACCTAATTATTTAACTGGAAACTCGGTTGAACTATTTTGTTTTGTAAATTTCTTCCAGGTATATTCTTGACATCCAGAAATTTGTTAATTATTCACAATAGGTAATTCTTCTAAATTTTTCTGACGTGCCGGAAGTACTTTAATATGGTCCATGCGAGGATCCATGGTAGATCAGTGGGCACCACAAATATCATTTTTTTACCATTCCAGAGACTACATATTATTATTTATTATTTTATGTCTTATTTTATCCTACCTATGTAGGTACCTACTTACTATCAAAATCAAAGATGTATCATCTATCAGTAGATGTATGTAGTAGTAGGATAATACCCTTATACGAGTACCGAGTACCTACCTGTGTACAGGGTGTCCAGATTTGATTGTAAATGCGGGGTATCTCGGTTATTTTTAGAGATAGGGAGTTGCGGTTTTCGCGAACCGTTGCTACTTTTTTGTGAAACAAAGATACCGTAAACAGATTTTTCATAGCCACCTTCGTTTTTAAGATACAGGGCGAAATTGAAAATTTGCGCTTTTGGGGCATATTTCGTATCTTGGGAACGGTTAATGCTCGGGTTAATGATATTGAAATGGCAAAAACTGTATCTTATAGATATTTTCACGTAGAATTCGGTGCCGTATTCAGTTTTTTACTAAAATTGATAGTGTTCGATATATGGACCAAACTTAGGCTTTTTTAAATAAAACACCCTGTATATTTTCTAGTAGTTATATTCAGATTGTCGTAAGCTTTACAAAACTATGTAACACTATGTAGTTATTATCTATATTAGGCTCTAAAAATAACCGAGATACTTACCCCGCATTTACCCGCATTTACAATCAAATCTGGACACCCTCTACTACTTCATTCCCATTCCAGACTTCATCAGTCGAGGATTTCATAAATTAATAATTCCAACAGTAATTTCTTCGGTAATATCTTTTTTCCGAGCTTTTTTCATTACCTACATTAAATTTTAATAAAAATATGTCAAGAAATATTTCTTTGGAGAACTTGCAATACCTATCTACAAACGCCTAGGTATTCATAATAATTAGGTATACTACTTTTACTCGACACCACCACGTGAGTGGAAGAATTTTTTTATCCGTATCACTGAGTAAAGGAATTATTCCTTTACTCAATGTCCGTATTCTTTCCGTTGAACCTCTTTGGTTTGCCACCCAGTATTTAATCACAATCGAACTCGACTCCGAATTACCTCGGAAATTACTTTACTTGGAATCAGTGAAATCATCTCGCGATTCAAGCAGAATTTTTAGAATCGCGGAAATAGGAATCTTTTTACATTGTTAGTGTTGACTGAATCGATGTTGAGGAATTTTATACAGACTACCAAGATTCACGAAGTTTGAAATTCTCGTTTCTTTCGCTGTGAGAATCGGCGAATCTTTCCAGAAAAATACTGAATTGTCTCGACTCAAAGTGAAACACTATAAATATCTATCTGGACATAAATATAGATAACATATAGGTAGGCACTCTAGTACGTAGGTACCTACCTCTATTTTGTGTGTCCTAGTCAGCCCTAGGTAGTGCGAAAATTATTCATTTGGATAAAATCTCAATTTCAATAACAATGCATGCATGTTTCCGTTTCCATTCGTCGAAATTGAATAAAATGGGTTGTCGGCATCCTTTTTAATTTTTTTACTGCACTTCAAATGTTTGCACTTGATAAGCTCTGGGTTTATGCCTCAACTTTTATCTGGAATTTGAGATTTTCGGCAAGGGTTGGGTGTCATTTGTAATTTTATTACTATTTTACAACTTCCGCAATATAAATATACAAAAGTCGTTGAGCAATTTATAAGCTAGTGATAACCAGATAGGTATCATAGATTGTTTGGCCAGGATAGGCAAATAAATAAAATAATTTGGATTCTTATTAGTAGTGTTCTGAGGGACGTCCAAGGCAACGTGCATTCCATGAACTCTTGTTACCTATCTAAGTTCAGACTGAAAACTGGCAAAATCTTAATTTTGTTATTGGTGGCTGCACAAAAGGGGCAACACTGGGCAATATGAATGGTTTTATTAATAAAAAGCAAATGTAAGGAAAAGGGAAAACAATAAAAGCAATGTTGCTTTTTTCACTACTTTGTTCAACCTTTACTTATGAATATTTAGGTACGCAAAATGTTACCTACTTCGTTTAAGCGGAGATTTAGACTAAAAAATACATTTTTTACTTAAGTATTACCTACCCTTATAACAAAAAACAAAAATAAAATTAGCTAGACAGCAAGACAGTAAAAAACAAAAGCTATCAAGAGGAGGTTTTTGTTTCAAGTTAAAAAAATATATTAAATAAAGTAGCCAATTGCGTTGTTGCAAGCCCCGACGCAGAGCCGTAACAACTAATTTTGACTTGACAAACTTAATATTCAAAACACCATGTGCGAGACCATAGCCGAATTCAAGCGGATGACCGATTTTAACCAGGTTATAAAAAGTTAGGTTAGAATATAAGAGATTGAACATTAAAATAATTTTTGATTATAATAGAAAAATCTGGTGTGTTCACAGTCCCTTAAAACCATATAATCTGGCCCTTGATCAAATAAATAAATTTGTAAAATTTACTCAAAATTTAAATTTTATAACCTGGTTCAACCTGGTCATCCGCTCGAATTCGGCTCATGTATATCTTTTTGACTGTACACTGACATTTCCTAATTTGGTAATCCAAGGTTGGAATAGTAAGTATATTTCATTACGAGTCTGGAAATAAAGATTTTTCCGTGCGCGCGTGCCAAATTCCCGTGTGAGACGCAGTCGAACACGGGAAGTCATGCAATCATGGAAAAAATCTATTTCTGGACGTGTAATGAACGACATTTTTTATTATACTTCTTTGAAAACGGAAACTTAAAACATTTTATCGGCATATTATAATAAATTTAATTGACAAAAAATAAACAATGCAGACAATATAGTGTTTGGTATGTATGATGCATTTCCATGGTTACTCTCAAATTATTTCAAAGGTGCTTTGATGTAAATTAGTTATTGTCAGATAAGGTGAATAAAACGTCAAAAATATTACAGAAATGTATCTAAATATTGAAACACTTACGAATTAAAATACAAAATAGGTATATGTTAAATATCAGTTTCTTAAATTTAGTTTACTTTGCTGTATATTTCTATTTTAAAGCCATATAGGTATTCGGTATTTTTATTCAGCGCACGGAAAGTTTTTTCATGCGCTGTTTCCGTGCGCTAGCCCGAAAAACCCAATCTTTCATTATTGCTAAAACATATGAAAATAAGGTGTTTTCAAAGAATTATAAGAAAAACATTCTTTTGGGCGCGTCCGTCCAGGGCCGTATTTAGTATGTCTGGCAGAAATGACAGAACTTGTGATATAGGCCTAACCTTAACCTCTCGTATTTTAGTGACATAAAATATTTACCTGTCACAAGTTAAAGAGAGATTTTTAGTAAATCTTCAAAACGAACGCCCCAAGATTTTTACGAAAAACTAGCACTATTGTAAGTGAAATGGAAATAAAACGGAATCATCCTACCTATAATATAAGATATACTATTTACAATAAGTTTGGAGCAGATGGCTTCTATTATATCGTACAGGTACTAATTTAAATCGAATATACACCGACTACACGGGCGTAGCCAAGGGGGGGGTTTCGGGGGTTCAAACCCCCCCCCCCCGAAATAAGCAAAATATTACCTAATATTATCTATCCTTGTTAAGGATAGATAATATTACCTAATATTATCTATCCTTGTTAAGGATAGAGACGTGAATCATTATTACTGTCGAAAAATGGAGGGGAAAAAAGGAAGGGTGGTAAACCTAAAGGTATGGACTACTGGAAAAAATGGTGTAGTCAAGGTCAAGGGGTTTCTAATAAAGAAACAAATTTGGATTTAGCTATCAAAGCTTCAGCTACCTTGCATGCTGATAAGAAGACTGCCTACCCCGAAATCTAGTTTGGAATGCCTAGATATGTGCGATAAAAACCTTTATCCTAATATTTACACATTACTACAAATCTTGGCTACCATTCCTGTATCCACTGCTACCCCAAAGAGGTCTTTCTCGAGCCTAAGGAGACTGAAAAACTATTTACGAAACACTACAAGTGAAAACAGACTTAATGGTTTGGCTCTAATGAACATTCACTATGGAACAGAAATTCATGCAGATGAAGTAGTAGATATATTTAAAAGAAAAAGCCGAAGATTTCTTCTTTAATGGTTTTAGATTTAGCGCAGAGGAACGAAATTAATTTATCCATTTCATTTAAAGTTAAGAACTTTATAAATATATGTCGTAGTTTTTCGGATGGATATATAGATATTAAATTTCATATAAGTATATTTTTGTTGTTTTATTTACTTCTCAAACTAAAACCCCCCCAAAACTAAATCCTGGCTACGCCCGTGACCGACTATATCGAGGAAACCTCTCATTAGATCGACTGGAGGATTGACTTCGATTCCCACAAAGAAGAACCACTCGATTATATATTCCGTTCGTCTGCCGCAGGTCCGCACAATTTGATGGCCGTGGCGGGGCCGACGCAGTCCAGCCGCTCGTCCGCCTACCACCACCAGCACCAGCACACCCAGCAGCCGCCGCACAGGCAGCAGCTGGGCGCGCAGCACCAGCAGCCGCCGCCGGCGCGCCGGCCCATGTCCGCGTCGATGGGCGTGCTGCAGGGGGGCGGCCAGGCGGGGGCCGGCGGCCCGCCGGCCGGGGCGGCGGCCGCGGCCGCCCCCAACGCGGGCGGCGGCGCGCCGCCCCAGCCGTACTACCACGCTGCGGCGGCGGCTGCGGCGGCCGCCGCCGCGGCGGCCGCGGCGGCCCACCACCAGCACGCCGCGGCGGTGCCGGCGCAGGACCAGGTGCAGCCCGACAGGCCGATCGGCTACGGGGCGTTCGGGGTCGTCTGGTGAGTAGTTGTTGTTGTGGGTTTATTGGTGCACTCTTTGGGTTTGTTCTCAACAGCGGTCAAATCAGAGGTGGTCAGGATTCTGCCCAGTTTATTTTCGTACAAGGGTATAAGGGTTCCTTCGCGAGTTCACGTTTATGCACGGGGCAAAGCGTGAACAAGAATGTTCCCGGTGAAATCCACCAAAGCAACATAGAGCAACTTTTGTGTTTCTGTTACATGTTTACAAAAATGTTGCAGTAATAAGTTGCACTGTGTTGCCCATTGTTGCCGCGACAAATCTAAAAAGTTGCCCTATGTTGCGTGTCTTTGGAACCCAAGAACTCAAAAATTCAAATGCAGAAATACAAAGTACGGAAGTACGGTACACGGTCTAAGTTGTGCGATGTTACTGGAGCCGATGAAGTGGAAGTAAAAAGGAAAATAAAACATTTGGTTAACCAGTTTTTTAGAAGAAGAAAAAAGTAGGAAAGTTATAAAAAATCAGGAGCTGGAGCATTCTTTCTGTCAAAATGGTTTGCCTATAAAAAAAGGTAAATGCGAAGTGCACGAGAAACCTTGTTTTTTATATTGGTGGAGACACTGTATTTCATTTACTCGGTCAACTGAAACATTTTAGCATTCCTTGTTGCCCTAGTAGAAACGAAATGATTATCTATGTTGTTTCTTGTTTCTCTATTTTGGAACATACGGCAACATACAGAAACACTAAAGTTGCTCTATGTTGCTTTGATGGATACGTGAAAAAAATACTCTATGAGTTGTATAAGGCGAGTCACGGATTCGCAGTTCGTACCTTTTTAATTTTTGGAAAAAAAATTCAAACAAACACTTTCCAGGGCTCACGTTATGCGGGGCGTTGTCAAGGCACTCACCAAACTGGAACACCATATACTTTTATAGCCTTGTTTATGAATACTCTAGTTAGCCAATGTCTGACACTGACATAAGGACATGACAGAAATGCTGTAGATACAGGGGTCAGATTTTTCAAAAAATAAAGTTGTCCAGTTATTTTTTGATAGATTTTAATAGAAGAAAATTGGTAGGCAATGACTGGACCACTTTAATTTTTAGCGCCATCTGTTGCTTGTATCCAATATTGCTTTTGTATCCTTATGGCTCTGTCACACATTGGCTAACTAGGGATTCCATAAACAAGGCTTATAGGTTTTATTGAATTTTTGGAAACTACACACTATGCTTCATTCAAATTCAATTTATACGTAGATATTCAGAAAAATCAATGCATTCTGTGCAGCGGATCAAATATACAGTTTGTTCAGCGAATGTTCGGCCCTACGTCTACGTCACAACTCCCGTCCTTGTCTGGCTCGTGAATATACGACCGATATCGATATCCGTCGTATACGCCACTGAATTTAAGATGCCAACGCCCCGACGGGACTATGCGAACTAATATATGGGCCATCGTCACCATGGAGACGGTGCTAGCCTTGGGTCTACACTGCGTTGTTCTTTGTTGTTGTTCTTTGTTGTTGTTCATTGTTGGCATGGCCCATAGACTAGGTAGTTTAGCATTGGGCCTATAGGGGGCGTATTTCTTATATTCAATGGCGTATAGTCATGTCATGAGTAAGACAACGACGGGAGTTGTGACATAGGGCCGAACATTCGCTGAACAAACTTTAGCTACACATTGTACACAATATAATGTATACTTCTAGTTCCTACAATGAGCGTATATTTTCTGTGGTCTAATAAGATTTGAAAATGCGCTTGAAGCAACTGGGAAGAAGGGAAGCTGAAGCTAGATTGCATATTTAAATCATGGATTGTTTCCATACAAAAGAAACGATAAACACAAAAATGAAAGCTATAGTTGAATAGAGTTGAGAGGTGCAAGTAAAATAATTATTATCGGAGCACATAGACAACCTTCGACAGCCAAAACGCTGACCTTTATAAGAAAGTGATTATTTTATTTCCTTCCCAAATTCAGGCGTAGATTTGTCGGTAAATTTTGAAATTTTTAACAACAACAACCATGTTGGAAATTTGTGAAGACAACATACGGTACCTAATAAATAGTCTAAATAGTAAACAGTGTGACAGCTGGAGCATCAAATAGAGAACATTGACCTCAGATAGCTAGGGGTTGGTAATTGATGGGCTGATTATATTTTTTATACTGCATTCATATGCATAGAAAATAAATTAAGAAAGCCAATACGTTAACAAATAATGGGTTCTCAAAATATTGATTTTTTCGGGTTAGGTTAAAAGGTGGTCTTTCCTGAGCAGTGAACAATCATCTGTATCTAGGCGGTTTCTAGGAATCTACTGCATTTTTGTTTGAGTTTTGATTGACGTATAAAATGCTCAGTAATAGAAGATTCTGAGAAAGTTCACAGGAAGCTTGATGCATTTGCTATACCAGAAGAATATTTTATTTCGATGAGACAACAATTTTTAGCATGCATTTCGAGGGGATTTATTTATGTTAATATGTTCGCTTCGTGGAATACGCAGTAGAGTACAGAAGCCACCGCGTTAGTAGAAATGTTATTGGTTTAACAAAATACGTTAAATTTGTTTATTTTGATAAAATAAACATAATATAAAGGGTTCTTTATTTTCATCGCTCGATCTTTGAAATTAAATTTTAAAAAATGTGTAAGTAATATCTCTATACTTGCATTTTTATTTTTAAGCATATACAATCACGTTTTGTTTTAAAAATTATCCCGGTTCTTCTTGAGGATTCGATAAAATTGTCCAGATTTCGATAACATCAACCGGCCAGCAAGATCCTGTGGTCAACGCCACTCGATTTTTTTATGGGGCCATGTGAAGGCTATTGTCGTTGACTGAATTAATACGTCAGTCAACGCTATTGTGTTTGTGCCGACAAATCAAGGACGATTGCTGCCTTAAAATGACAACATCACTCTCGTCATTGGTGAAACTGAGCCCCCTTTCTACGACAATGTTATCGAAAACTGGATTTCCAGGATGCGAATCACCAAGAAGAACCGCGGCAATTTTTAAAACATAATGCCATCATACAGGTTTCAACATGAAAAGAAAAGTACTTATGGAGATATCACCTACACATTTTTTTTTAAATTTAATTTCAAATATCGAGCGCTGAAAATGAAAAACCCTTTAGGTATCTTTGAAAATAGATATATACAATTTTTAGTCTGTGTTATTTTAATATGAATTGGGACAATGGAATATTTGAGTATGGAAGTTCCTTGCCTAAAAATTAATGCAGTTTTCAGTATACAGTATGAATGTTACATTTTGTTACCAGCTAAAAACAAAATATTAGAAAGTTTGAAGTATGTCTAATTATAAAATAGTTTTTTACCTAATTATGAAAATATTACATGGCTGACTATGTGAAAATTAAAAAAAATCAAAAAATTAGCCATAGCTCTTTTATTTTTTATAATAACTATGCCGAGTATTATATCTTTGGAAAGCTCAAAAAATGGCCGATTTGATAAGGCCACAGCCAACTATGATTTACATTTAAAAAAACACAAGTTTATGTCATATCTCAAAAATCACAAACAACATAAAAAATTGGATTAGATTATCTTATTAAGTCCAAAATTATCTACAATTTTTGTCTCTACAGTTTTTCTGTATACTCAGAAATAACGGAGCTACAGAGATCTGATGAAATAGGAAAAAATCACTCTTTTCAAAATATCTATAGTGAGCCATGAACTTTTTTAAAAATCCAAAAGAGGCATTACATTGAGCATTCAAAACCGCTAATTTCCGAGATCCCCATCGTGGTCATCGAAAAAAACTCGCCCTGTATGTAAACATGTGTGAAAAAAAATATTTCTTTTCAAATATACCTGAAATATTTTAACGTATTTAAATTAAAATTGGACAAATTATATTAGGCATATGTTTATAAAAATTCTGACTACGCCACTGAATTGGAGAAACCCCTAAAGCGGGTTTGTATCAAATTTTGTTAGAAAATACTGAACAACAAAAATTCTAGAAACCAATAAAAAAGGCGATTTAGCTAAGTAGGTATGCCTATATTTTACCTGCCCACTCGCTTAAATCAAGTTGCATGATTAAAAACAATTACTGCTGTAACTTACTTTATTACAAATAATAGTAATGTCAATAGGTATACCTAAATACAAAAATCCGAGCAAAAATCCTAAGTAGTAAAAAAAAAATAAGTTTCATTTTTACTTTATGTTTTTTGCATTTAGGTACCTAAACCTATTTGCAGTAAGGCAAGTTACAAATTCAACTTATTGTTTTCAATCCCCATGCAACTTGATTTAAGGAAGTAGGCAAGTAAAATAAGGTAGGTCCCTACCTACCTAGAAAAATCGCGATTTTCATTGGTTTCTAGAATTTTTATTAGTTGATATTTTTTACAAAACTTGGTACAAACCCGTTTCAAGGGATGCCCAAGAAAAGGGACGCACCGAGGGGGAAGTCACTGTGCTATTTTAGTGTACAATAGCCGCGAAGTTCGTGGAAGTGCATGGTATTTTCTGCTATTTTTTGGAAGTTCGCGGAAGTGTTGGAAGTGCATGGTATTTTGTGGAAGTGCGTGGAAGTTAATGGTATTTCGGGTAAATTTATGGTATATCAGGGTAATGCAGCGAATTTTTGGGTATTTTTTTATATGTCTGGGGGATAGGGGTTACTGCATTCTGTGTTTATATTCTCCGTAGTAGTAGTAGTAGTAGGTACCTATGTACAATCAATTAGCGAAAAAAGTTGATAGATCAGAAACATTCCGGGAAAGCCGAATTTTCTATTTAATTTGCCCGAATTGGCGTAGGTAGGTGTCTATTACTTAATATATTTATATACTGTACTTATGTATTATAAATATACTTTGTTCAGCGTGCCGTTTTTTTTTGTCTAAATATCTACCTTATTTTGGAAATTCAACTGAATTGAGAGATTTTATTTTTAAATTTCCTAAACTTTTTCCGATTTTTTCCATCCAGAATTCCAAATTCAAAAGGCACAATAATTTACAATTCTAGTGGATAATTGATTAGAATTAGTGAATTGGAAGAACCTTCCACGACATCACATTTTTCTTAGGTATGTAGGTATTTGTGGTAGGTAGGTAAGTCGAAAATTAAATTATTTCTTTACCCTCCCCCTCCACTCCTTCCTTTATCGGAGAAACACATACAAAAAGTAAATATTGTTTTTATTTTTTCTCTTCTTGGATAAAATGCCAGGAAGTGCGGAAGTTCGAATGATATTTCAAAAAAAAATACCGGGAACTGTATGGGAAGTGCGGAAGTTTGGATGGTATTTCAAAAAAATACCGGGAAGTGTGGAAGTTTGGACGGTATTTAAAAAAAATACCGGGAAGTGTGGGAAGTGCGGAAGTTTGGACGGTATTTCAAAAAAATACCGGGAAGTGTTTGGTATTTCGGGTATTTTTAGTGTACAAATTTTTGCTAGTGACTTCCCCCTCGGGACGCACAAATTCCTGCTTTTTCATAATATATCGCCCGCGCCGCCTAGAAGAAAAGGAGGTCCGGAGGCTCGGCGAATACGAAAAGCGATGGGAAGTTTGATTATCGACATACATTTTGTCACGCGGGTCGCGAGTCCGTTCAAAATCTTCGCGATTTTAGCAGCGTCCAGAGATATTATAGTATTCTCAGGATTTTGATTTTAGTATCGATGCCTCCTCTAAAGCCGCTTTTGGCCCGTTTGGTAAACGTCTGGCGTGGCGGCCGCCGGGCCGGTCCCGTCGGAGACGCGGGGAACAAAGACTAGCCGAAAATATCGTCGACTTGGGGCAAGTCCTGGTGCATCCGGTGTGGGTCGTCGTCCTTCGCTACGCCCGCCAGCCAGCCGGGCCGTGCCGTTGCCCTTGAGCGACAAAGTGCGGCCGCAGTAGGGAATTCGTCGGCCCGCCGGTTCTTCTAGATACCTCGGAATTTCCATGTTTGATCAAAAAAAACGGACGGGTTCGTTTGAGGTTGACAAAAGTGGCTTGCGCTTAATGCATTAGAGACGGTCCGGAATCGACCAAACGGAAAATAACAATGTTGTAGCGTTGACTGACGTATTTATAAAGACTTCTCACGGCTATAGCTTCATGTCCTGGAAAACAGATGGCTCTGATGGCTAACAATGTATTCTGCATTGTATGTTATCTCCGGAAAGCGCATGGTGAGCCAAAAATGTGTCAGACGTGACAGTCGTGAGCAGTCTTTAATAATATATCAGTCAACGGTTGTAGTTTACAGAACTATAGGTAAACTCGGAATAATCATTTTGATTCGATTTCGTCGTGTGGGGGCGAAGTTGCTATTTTTGGGAATCGCTTGGCCCGAGGCTCGGGCCTCACTGTGCTTATATTGGCATGAGCAAATCAAATGATTTGAGTTACAGGGCGGAGCTACTGTCCTTTGTGCATATCACCACAGCAGAAACGTAACTATCGCAACATACATATTTTCTGCGTACCCATGATAGGTGCGGTAAAACTGGAGATGGTAGCAGCTGCCGTTTTTTTCTATTTTGCGTGTATTAAGCAAGAGGACACTTGCAAATATTGCAGGCTTTTATTTTTCCCGAGATTTATCCCTAGGTAACACAATTATTTAAGAAATTCTGTAATTTTTTATAATTCTTATTTCGCACCAGTAAATTAGAAAACAGCACCGGTGTACCGCAGGAAAAGTCATTGCCATTGGGAAAAACCTTGGGAAATTCTATTGATTTTCTAATTTGCATGTTTACACGCATGATATCCTTATTCAAACTTGCTAATTAACGAAGTACATCGAAAATTCGTGGGCCCCACTTAAAACTTGGTTTGGTAAAGATATTTTCATAGGGTTTCTGATGTACATACAATAAATGTTGTTATCGTACCTATTTAATGTGCATTACAGTACTTAGTGCGTTTACATATTTTACACTGGAGAAAATTCATGACGTTAGCAATGGTCCCTGGTTTCACACTCGGTTGCCCATTATGCAATGGTCGAGAAATGAGATTTCTGCAAAAAGGAGTTAAGTAGTGGCAAAGAAGTGGCATTGGGACAATCCTTGAGATAATGTATGATTTCTGTTTTTTATTGTTCATGATAGTCGAACTAATGTGTTTTCAATGATTTCTAGGTTTAAACACGCCATCAGTTCAGGTAGATATCGTATCAGATTATATTAGGTACGTTCGTAATATACAAATTTCTATAATTTATTTTTACAGTACTTAGATAAGTAATTTTTCTATCTAAAGTCATAAAAGAAAAGATCTTAGGTACATACTCGACGACCAGAAAAGTTACTACCGACGAATTTCAATAAGTAGCCAGTAACACTCCCTCAGAGTCTGCCAAACGATCACAGAGCAATAAGTTACTAGCAGGCAACAGTCTTTCTAGCCAAAGACTTTGTTTATTGTCTTTGGATTTTGGGTTAACCCGATCGCCTTAATCGCATCTTCTGCGGTGCGGTTTGGGCCAAATGTCGGTGACATAATCGTCAATTTGTTATTTTATTACACGCTTTCTCTTGAGTGGATTTTCTGTTTGACCAATTTTTGTAACTAACCGATTTTTCTTTTCTCCCACTACAACTGACTTCGAGATTCTCCATAATGATATAACCAAATATCTAACTGCTCATTGGTGTTTTGTCGTCTTGAAAATTTTCGTGATTGGAATATACAATATATAATATATAATATAAAAATGGTTATAAAAAGGAACTTCAGTACCGAGGGCCACATTTTTTTAAATCCAGAAAAAAGGTCATCAATCTATGAGCCCATCAAGTCAAAGCCGACTGAAGCTGATTTGATGTCCTTTTTGCAAATTCCCTTTAATAATTTTAATAGATTTTTTTAAAATTTGGGAAAATAAAACTATAAAAAATTAAAAGAAAATATTAAATCTTTTAAAATTAAAAATTAATATAATATACAGTCCGGCAAACGAAAGAAGTCCAATGAAAAACTCAGTCTAACCGCCATCCGTATGTTATTAATGTGGGCATGGGCGGTTAGACTGAGTTTTTCATTGGACTACTTTCGTTTGCCGGACTGTAGATAATTCATTTGCTCGAATTTATATTAGCGACTCCATTCCAGATTTTTGTTTGTACTTTTTGCTCACCATATTCAGTACTTTAAGTTCACTCCAAGCCGCTAGGGCACCAGTTGTTATCACGTGGTGTTATTTTAACTTTTATTATATCTTGGCCAACGTAATTTTATTTATAAAATTTTGATTCAGTTATTGTTTAGATTTAAACTTTGTAAAACGTTTACAGTTTTAATTTTGAACCGGTTGGTGGGTTCAGCAGTTTGATTGATGGAGACTTACCACGTTTTTCTCATAATACTTAATTTAAAACCTTTGAGGTTGCCAACATGTGATTTTCGCGTTTGTTAGAGTTTGTATTCGACAAGTAAGTCTATAAGCATAATTAATCTTGTTATTTTATACCTTAGTTATACGTATTATAGATGACACTGATGATGGTTGTTTAACCGAAAGCGCTCCGTCATGATTTTTAAAAAATAGATATCTGTGCAAAGCATATGAATTTTACTACTCAACTTGATAATCTGCACATGCATCTTTGACTTTCAATAATAACTTAGGTGACTAATTAAAAATTATTTTTCTTGAAATCGGCAGTGAAGTGCCTCAAAATCGTCATTAAATGCTCAGAAATCGGCCCTGAAGCAGCCCATTATTGTACGATTTTTTCAATAAGTAGGCCTTGACGAGATGTAAGCATCAAACGTCAGACGCGGAGCCATCGCCCGTCAAAAGTAACCAAATATTCAAAACCCCGCCAATAAATGCCCATTTAACTTTTCGTACACATTGCGAAATTGTTACCTGTAGCAGCGCAATCTTTCAGTATAAATATTTTAGTAGGTTTGAAAATCAAACTATTTTTCATGGAGGCTTCACAACAGGCAGCAGTTTGGAGTTTCTGTTGGGAAGCGCCGTGCCTCGTCATACTTGACTTAGGTAGAGCGATCGTCAAAATCAAATCAAGCCTCGCGCAGGGTGTTCATGGGCGGATAATCCCTTATGATTATTGTTTGCCTAATATATTTTTTTAACGATTTCAAAAAATGTAAATGTACCTTGGCACTGAATTTTTTTTTATGACTCATGAGGGTTATTTGCCTCGGCCAGAGGCCTCGTCAACTAAATTCCACATGAGTCATAAAAAGTTGAACTTCAGTGTCTTGGTACATAAATAGCTATTATGCCACTAGTAACATTTTATACTAACTTTTTATTACTAAAAGTTAAATTAACGATTTCGAAAAATACGTTTTTAAAACAATTTATTTTGACAGTTACAACAGGGCAGCGTCTACTGCTACAAGACAAGATAGAACTGATTAACAATAGACCAAAGCTTAAATATATAGGGATACAAAATGCAACTTAGCCTACACGTGCCCGCGCACTCAGCACTTTGTCTGCACTTTAACACAATCAGGACCATTGTTCATAGCGACGTAACTTAAATGTGTAAAAATATATTTTTTAAAGCATTAAGTAAATTTGAGATATATGAATTCATTTACATCAAGTTTTTCAATAATAAATCGATGCCAGAATAATAATAAATTAAAATATGATCAAAGATATTATGTAATCAAATTTTAGAACTTTACCGTACAAATTAGCTTTCATTTGAATCTTTGAAATAAGCAAAAATTAAAGCCAAATTTTAATTTTAAAATAAATTATCAGGGGTAATATAACAAGTATTGTGTGTATTAATTATCGATAATGCCTTTCGTTAATTCTACGAATCATAATCTCAAATCTGAAAATACCACTACTGGGCAAGAGGAGTGGTATTTTCTTAGCGTTGGGATTATGAGTTAATAAATTAACGAAAGGTATTATCTCTGATTATTATGCATATCAAAAGTTGTATTTAGGAAGAGAAGTTAACAACTGCGAATAGTTTAATTATTCCAGTGTTTAGGCCTAATTTGACAAGCAGACTTATTAAATTAAGCTGAAATCATAATTTGATTGGTTAATATTTCACAAATTATGTTGGTTGATATTGATTGGCAGGCGTTGGAATGCTGGTGCTTTATCTCGTAATTCACGGGCGTAGCCAAGGGGGGGGGTTCGGGGGTTCAAACCCCCCCCCACCCCCCGAAATAAGCAAAATATTACCTAATATTATACCGAGAAAATACGAGGAGTGAAGAGTTAAATTATTATTACGTTTGAATATATGTAGTAATAGTAGCGCCTAGCGCCATCTTTTGACGAGAGGCAGACGCAGTTGCAGCCGAACTATTTTGTATTGTAGGGACACTTTGCGTTGTTTCTCGATTATTCGCCACGCCCCTCGGTCGAAATGAGCGGAACTTTGTGGAAGTTCGTGGAAGTTTCTGGACGGCTACTGGGCTGCTATATAAGCGGCGCGTGACCGCGCTTACGGCAGTATTGTTCCATGCGAACTCGAAGCGAATAAAAGTGAAAATTGGTGAACGAATAGTGAAGAAAATTAAGTGTACCATGTAAGTGAGTAATTATTTTAGTGCACTGTTATTCGATGACCTTGTTAAGGATAGATACGTGAATCATTATTACTGTCGAAAAATGGAGGGGAAAAAAAGGAAGGGTGATAAACCTAAAGGTATGGACTACTGGAAAAAGTGGTGTAGTCAAGGTCAAGGGGTTTCTAATAAAGAAACAAATTTGGATTTAGCTATCAAAGCTTCAGCTACCTTGCATGCTGATAAGAAGACTGCCTACCCCGAAATCTAGTTTGGAATGCCTAGATATGTGCGATAAAAACCTTTATCCTAATATTTACACATTACTACAAATCTTGGCTACCATTCCTGTATCCACTGCTACCCCAGAAAGGTCTTTCTCGAGCCTAAGGAGACTGAAAAACTATTTACGAAACACTACAAGTGAAAACAGACTTGATGGTTAATGAACATTCACTATGGAACAGAAATTCATGCAGATGAAGTAGTGGATATATTTAAAAGAAAAAGCCGAAGATTTATTCTTTAATGGTTTTAGATTTAGCGCAGAGGAACGAAGTTAATTTATCCATTTCATTTAAAGTTAAGAACTTTATAAATATGTCGTAGTTTTTCGGATGAATATATAGATATTAAATTTCATGTAAGTATATTTTTGTTGTTTTATTTACTTCTCAAACTAAACCCCCCCCCAAAACTAAATCCTGACTACGCCCGTGTCGTAATTAAATGTACCTATTATTCGTTAAAAGTGCCAAGGTGCATATATCAAGTGCGAGGAAGTACAGTTAATTTTCACCTAAAGGGAGCACTCTTTAGGGCCAACATTTCCCAGTACAATATAAAACCCCTCGGCCCGCCCGCCTAAAAAAAACACAATATGATCCGGCCGGTGAACGACCCCGCGGCAGAGCAGCTGACGCACGACGGAGGCCGGCCGGCGCGGCGTCGCCATTATTGTAATCCGCCGGTATCATTCGCTTGATAACGCACTGATGCGAGCCCCGGGCGTCTCTCCCAGGGGGCCCCCGACAGGCGAGCGACCCCCCCCCCCTTAAATAAATAATTCCAGTAATAAATCTCTTTGTCGTCGCCGGGCAGGACCGGGGTGGATGAACGCGCGTGGACGGCACGCGACGAAAAAATTTGGGCGGTTGAAAACGGGTTTGTATGGGATCGATTGTAGCGTCACGTTGTGCCCCCAGTTGCCAACTCGCCTAAATCCCAAAACTTCACACTAACATTGGTCTGATGGCCATCAACATCGGCCAGGGGTTAAAGTTATAACCTTGGAGCACGCCTATGAAGTCATTAAAAAAACTCGAAAATAAACTATACTAAAATCGAGCAACTCTTACGCCTGGCGTAAACAAGAGCACGTGCGTTGAAATATCCGCCATAGCCGCACGGAGGTACGACCTTTATTTAATTTTAGTCTTACAATTGTGTACATCAAAATATTTCAGACAATAATTATTGGCTTAATTAAAATGGTTCAAAACATCGATAAAATTATTTGTGGCAGTGTCTAAATAGCTGAAAACAACAAGATAAAACCGAATATCTACACTTTTGCGATCGAGCACGTCCCTGTTGCCGAGTCGGGTGAAATTTTATAGCCTACCCACCAATCGCGGATCGTCATTGAACACGTGGTTTTATTTACGCCAGGCGTACGGAGTGCTCGATTTTACTATAGATATGAAATTTTTAAAAATATGTACAAAAGCCTTGACTGACGTATTTATATAAAGACTTCTCACGGCTATAGTTTTATATCCTGGAAAACAGATGGCTCTGATGGCTAACAATGTATTCTGCATTGTATTTTATCTCCGGAAAGCGCATGGTGACTGGTGAGCCAAAAATGTGTCAGACGTGACAGCCGTGAGCAGTCTTTAATAATGTATCAGTCAACGATAAAAGTGTGTTTCGCACAGCGCAAAGGAAACGTTGCCAAATAATGTCAAATGTGCTTAACAGTTCAGTTCATTTTGGAGATATTATGTGCATAAGTACCTATAGTGGATACCACGAACCTTGATCGCCGAGTCACAATTATTGACCAACAATGTTATTTCCATTGTCGACAATTATTGTGACGCAGGGATCATTATTCGTTACATCCACTATAAAGGCCCTTTAACAAAACAGATAACTCCGTAGTCGTTTACATAGGTAACAACACAACATGTTACTTATTTTACCGTCCGTACTAAACTAACAGCACAGACTAGCGTTGCGAAACTATTTATTCTGTGCTAACAGAAACGTAACCTGTCGAATACGAATTTCTTGCAACCACACAGCACCAGAATTAATACAAAATTTTTGGTCAGGGTCTTCTCGAACACAATTTTCGCGACATGTTTAGCACCTGCCAGTTCTTGTAGCCTTTACTCACACCACATACTCATACTATTGGTCCCAGTTGTACATCTGGAGAAGACGCTTATCCCCTTTTTAAACAGAGTAATCTATACTAATATTGTAATAATTAATAAACACAAACACGATGTATTGCCATTAACTAATGTTCAAGTCTGATGAGGTTTTTAGACGAAAATAATCGTTTAATTTTGAAATGAAACCTCGAATGAAACACGAATGAAATTAATAAGAAAATTGCCTTTTGCTACAGATAAATATTATTTTAAATATTTAAAAATAAGTAGGTGCCCAAGATTAAGATATTTTTGAAGTCTAGCAACATTGCTTACATTGGGATAATCGATGGAACAAGCAACGCTTAATCTTGAAAGAAACCGTTGTTTTATTTTTTATAAATATTATAAATGCACTATACAACCAGTCGGGGTACCTAATAGTTATTTATGTACCAAGGCACTGAAGTTCAACTTTTTATGACTCATGTGGAATTTAGTTGCCGATGCCTCTGGTCGAGGCAAATAAACCACATGCGAGTCATAAAAATAACTTCAGTGCCGAGGTACATATGAAATCGAAGAAAAAGTTTTATTAGGCAAAAAATAATCATAAGGGATCACCCGTCCAAGAACTGACTGCGCGCGGCGTTGCTTGACTTTGACGATCGCTCCACCTATAAATGACAAGGCAAGGCGCTTCCCAACAAAAACTCCAAACTGCTGTCTGATGTGCAGTCTCCATGAAAAATAGATTGATATTCAAACCTACTAAAATATTTATACTGAAAGATTGCGCTGCTACAGGTAACAATTTCGCAATGTGTACGAAAAGTTAAATGGGCCTGTATTGGCCCGGGTTTTGAATATTTGGTCACTTTTGACGGGCGATGGCCCCGGCACTGACGTTTGATGTTTACATCTATTCTCGCCAAGGCCTACTTAATAAAAAAATTGTACTTCAGTACCGATTTCTGAGCTTTTAATGACGATTTTGAGACACTTCACTGCCGATTTCAAGAAAATACATTTTCTGCCCTATTTGCCCTTCGTTATAGCCACTTTTTTGCAACTAGATCAGCCGCATCTTTATACAGGAAATTGTTATATTTTTTTCGTACCTTCTGAGTTAACCCCAAAAATTATAATATTATTATAAAGTTTTTAGTTTACGATCATTATTTGTCATTTTCGAGGTCATTTTATACTACGAGAATAATAGTTATCTTTAGAAGTTATTACTATCTAATAATAATATCCAACAGTTGTCGTTAGAATAAAAAAATAAAAAAAATAATCTAGACCATAACACTTATTAAGTTATTAAGTGTCTCTATGTATCTCTATTATCTAAGTAACACTTACCTGTAAAATACGTCTGAAATTCGAGATAATTAGGAGAAACAGGTTTTTAATTGGCACTTTTATTCAACAACCATACAGTGTATTACGTTGCATTGCAAAAATATGTGCCAAGTGAGGCCACATTTACGAAAAACCCTCGTTTAGCTCCTATTATTCTTTCAAATAATCTGTTAATTATAACTATGGAAATATATTTGTTGGGCGTCACAGGTCACAGTCCGTAATCACAAGCTGTATCCGGAATTGGCAAGTAGCGGCGAAATTTTACAATCTAGTTACAAAATACCGAATTTTACCTGAAATACCTAAATCATTTTTTGAGTGAAGGTTTCTAGAAGTGCAAAATAAAACGAATATTTGCAATTGAAATGGTCACGGAAGTTGGTAAACGCAAGAAAGCTTAGACAGTAATAGCAGGACCGTGAAATCTTTTTTATTATTATTATTTTGGAGTTGCTTCAATCTGAATGAAAGAGAAACCTTGTACCATTTCAATAATTACTCTTCATCTTTTTTATTTCTGGAGCTAGCTACAAACAAATGTTTAACATAAAAATTGTTTCCAAGAACTTCCAGAATCCAAATATTAAATCAGAAATATTCGATATGACTAAATTTGGCCTCTCTTGGGATCAAAAATTAAATTAATTAAATTATAAAAAATTTTATAAAGCGAAATATTCCATTTAATTTGATGTCACATTTGCCAGTTTGTTCTGTAAGTATTTACTATAATAATGTGAGAAAAATTATTAGTAAAATTTGTGATTGGTTAAGGTCATAGTTAGTAACTAGTAGTTACCCATGGAAATAAATAATCGATTATGACGTTAAATTAAAGTAGATAAGTATACTTAGTAGGCTTTTTTAAAATAAAAATAAAGTGGTTTAATCGAATGTCGAATAACTAATCCAGAATAACTAGATCTTACGTCAATCATAAATATTATCTATATTTTTTCTTAAATTTTTGTTGTAAATACAGAACAAACAGGGAGGTGTGACATCAAATTTAATGGGACAGTTTTTACTTTACCTAATCCATACAACAAAACTAATATCACACATAAATTCTGTCAGTTCTTGCAAACAATTTTCATGTTAAACTTTTTTCCGTGCTTCAAAAAATAAAAGCGGTTTAAAAATTTTAACAGCGGTTTAATGTTTTTGATTTTTGTCCATGATTTTTTTCAGAGGTTTCAAAAATCGAAAAATATATAGGCTTGTTCCATTTAAAACAACATAAGTTTGGTCTGTATCTCCGAAATGCGACATTCAATTGTTTTTCTGAATATAGACCGTCAGATAGTGACAGATTTAGGTGCCCCATTTTCGCATACTACTAGCCTCGAAGAGGGTTGAAAAGTACATCGATGCTGAGTAGAATGAAGGGAAATTTACGAGTGGCCCCTGGGAATAACATATGGAAAATTCGATTTTCCTTTATAACATATACACATATAACACATATACAATGTATATGTAATATAACACATATACAATGTAATATAGTGTAATATGTATAACAATGTAATATAACACATATACAATGTGTCCACAGCAACGCGGTATTTATAGGTGTATATGACAATTTTTTTACATTACAAACACATTTTTTTGTATTCTGCTCTTGCTTCACCCAAAAACTATTTTTAGTATCTTGGACTTTAAAAAATTTAAGAGGGCGCTGGTAGCAGGTAGCAGCTTAAAAATAAAAATCGCATCAGGTAAAGTGTCTTTTCTGTGCGAAATATTGATATATATATTTTATTAGAAAAACTTGCTCAGAATTAAAAAATATGACGTATCAAATTACAGAGCTAAATATATATTTTTAAATACTATATATGTAATCATAATTTAAATTTATTCCACCCATGTTCCTCCATTTTCAGCACACATCTCAACTCTGTTCTTAAATTCTTTGTAGTTATTTTGAATGGCTTAAGGGTCAATTGAATTTATAGCATTTGTAATTTTAATGTAATAATTTTCATACTTTCGATGGGCTCGTGTGGAAAAGTCTGTCAAAATCTCGATTTTTCCTTACAAGATTACGCCTTTATTTCAACCCTTTAGTCACCTGCAACACTCAAGCCTTTGGTTTCCGAAGCCAGGTTCTATAAATTTATCATTTAGTGAACACGGCTTGCGTGAAAATATGGGCAACAGCCACCTTAAGGAAAATCGAATTTTCCATATATGTTGTCCTCAGGGGCCTCTCGTAAATTTCCCTTCATTCTACTCAACATCGATGTACTTTTCAACCCTCTTCGAGGCTTGTATGCGAAAATGGGGCACTTTTTTAAATTCAAAACAAAAAAGTTAGGGGGTAGAATGATACATATGTACATAACCCTCAGATTCTATTCCTGTGTACAGGAACAGTATCTTTTAACGTTAATCTTCTTATCAATATCACTATTACAGTCTGACAAACGAAAGAAGTCTAATGAAAAACTCAGTCTAAGCGCCATCCGTATGCTATTAATGTGGGCATGGGCGGTTAGACTGAGTTTTTCATTGGACTTCTCTCGTCTGTCGGACTTTATACTTTGTGTTAGCAGTTTGGGCTTAGCAAGAAACAAACATAAAATTGCAAGTTTCACAAATATAGGAACTGCTGGATAGAGATTGGTTAGGTGTTTGTTTAATTTTTTAGTGCATAATTATGCAGATTATAGCGTTAGTGTAAGTATTTATGTTTGAATGTGTTTTAATAATACTCAAAACTCTCTAACTAACTTAAATTGTCGATACTAAAAATGCCACTTGAAGGAAAGCTGCCTCGGACGAGAAGACCGTCACGTAGCCGTAAAACTGGCCGAGAGTAGACCAACCAGACCCCAGTCTCAGTCTCATGATTTGGTCTCGCTTAGGCCGCCTTCGGTCTTTTTCCCCGTTTCTCTCTTTCTGCCCAGGATCATTGTTCCAGTCCAGCATTGAAATGGGTTGGTGAACTATATAATTATTTGGCGTCTGAGCCCAGGTCGACGTTGATGGGCCCTCGTCGGTCCGCGACCAGGTAGAAAGGTGGAATTGCGCGGTACTGTCTCCACGTAGGTAGACAATGCAAGGTGGATTAGAGAAGAGGATCCTTTCTGAAACAGGTCAAACTGGCATAGGAAAACTAGTTTAAAAAATATAATTGAGGGCAAATAATATGCTAGTATAATATGCACTACGTGCGGTAATATGAGACTTACCATCTCATTATAGATATGTGAAACGCTAGTTGCAAAATATCTCGGCTAATTTTTGTCAGAAAAAAATCAATTTTTTTAAAACTTTTTTTTAAACTTTTTTTATTTATTGAGAGGTACACGAAGTTTAACACGAAAATTGTTTGTAAAAACTGTAGGAATCTAAATGTTATCAGTTTGAAAATATGTATAAATATTATAAATTTTTACTCTTTTTTGCCGTCACTAAATTTTCCAAAAAAAGTACCGTTTTTGAAAAATAAAAAAAAACAAAGTCGGTCTAGCCTTTGCACACTTCAGTTTTTAATTCTGAACAACTTTTCTTTATAACATTTTACCGTAAAACCTACACAAAGACCACTTTACTGGTGCGAAAAATTAGTTTTTTAATTCACAAGACACATGATTTTTCGAATCTAGAAACCCTTTTTGTAGGTTTTAGGACAAAATGTTATTAAGTAGAGTTTTTCACAATTAAAAACTGAGTAGTAGGTGTGCAAAATTTCAAAAGCCTACTTTGATTTTCTTCCGCTAAAAAAATAAAACACACTAAAATGAATTTTTCAAAAATAGTAGGTACATTTTCGAAAAAAGTCGAGAATAATTTTTTCTTAGAATTCATTGAAAAATTTCGTGAAGGCAAAAAAGGATTACTTACCAGTGGCGTACCATATATTTTTTTTAATATGATGGTTGACCCCCGCGTCTCTGGCACTGGTGGAAGTAGACAGGCCAAATTATTTTTAAATTATAGAACTTAATGTGTGTCTAAACTGTACCAAATATACCCTTGCCTTAAGTGTCTTCCATTAGAAGAAATTAAAGAAAACTTTTGACGTTGGACCACCCTCTATATATTTGGAATTGCAAAAAATTGTAGATTACAAAAAAACGAAAAATATACGGGCTGCTCCATTTAAAACACACAAGTTTGGTCTTTATCTCCATAAACCTCAACGAGTAAAATTTGTTAAATCAAAAAGTGCCTTCATGTTTCCAGCAAAAAAGAAAGAAAATACAAAATAATGTGAGAGATTCATAACACTATACCGAGCTCCCATACACAAAATCCGGAAGATGATTATCTTGTTAACGTTAATGGTATAGATCTGACTAGTTAACAGCTGATTTAAAAGTTCAGGCACCTGCTACGAGTATTTTAACAGCCGATTAAAAAAGGGTTCAACGCTCTCCGAAGTGAGTGCGGCATTTAAATAATAAAGTTCTCAGGATCATGTAAATATTTCCACTGTTAACGCGTAGCAATCATTCGCAGACATTAGTAGCTACGCGTTTTGTTTCTTATCGATTTTCCCTAATCGAACCGATGAACTTTTCTAGGACGGTCGTGGCCCAAAGTCACGTATCTAAGTTAAATAACAGATAAAGCTTGCTCGATCTCAAGGTAATTTTTAAAAGATGGATATTTTGCCATTTTTAGTTTAAGTATATAGGGTGTCCGAGGTTTTTGTAAGCAAACTTTGTCAGTTTATAGAAAAAACTGTAGACATGAGTGTGTAAACTATTAGCATTGGGTAAAGGATAAAATATTCTATCCTTTACTCAATGCTATTACTTTCAGAGATACAGAGCTTTTAAAAAGGCAATTATTTCCATAGGAATAGGTACATAATAATTTGTTTGTCAATAAATGTCTTTAATTCTAAAATAGATGAATTTCCTTCTTATGTTATTCTCAAAGTATAATTAATACAATCAAGTATTATCCCTTTCCTTCATTGTAACCATTAAAAACGAAGTAAACCTATTAAATCATTTAGGCCGAAACCATGAAGAAGCCTTCATACCGTCCTTGCTGCCGTCATGAAGTAGGTACCTGATTTTCAAATTTCAATTCTAATTTTTGGCCTATTTAAATAGAAAAAAAGGTGGACTTTCAAAACATAGGTGCATCAATAAGCACAAAAAACGAGAAAAGAATTTGAATGGTAAAGGCCATTATTGTATTATTAACCAAATGCTTATGTTAATTTGCTAAATAGTAGGATTTTATTGTTTGTGTACAATTCGGTGGACAAGAGAATTTAAATATTTTATGCGAAGCAAACGGAATTCTTTTTTTTTTTTCGAATATTATTCGGCATCGGTTTCTTAATAAGTCGGCAAATTATCCAATTATCAGAAAGTGACGGGTACAAATTGCGACAAATATCGAAGTCGAAGTAAACAACAATTATTAAGACCCCATAGCAGAATACGGAAAACAATAATGTATTTTCGGAAGGCGCTTACGCAAGTAGGAGGATTCAGTGGAAAACAACAGCGTCGAGTGGGAAGGGTGGGGGGGTGGTTCTACAAAGAGAAGAATAATGCGTATATAAATAACAAGCCCCCCCCCTCCCCCGCGCTCGCAAGAAGTCAGAATCTGGGCTGGGGCATCCCGGTTGGCTGTCAGATAACAAATGAATCATATCTGCCCCTCCCACCAAGTATTTCCGCTTGACCTTTCCGGAGCTACGGCCTACGTGGGAAAACTCACAAAAGTGGTTATTTAAGTTATTTGATGATATCATCGGAAATAATGGATTTCCTCGGGGTTTTCCATTAAGAAGTGTGTCATTTTTAAATAGTGTAGAAAACTTTTCCTTTTTTGATAAGTTTTTATATTATAATTTATGCCAACACGGTATCTGGTAAATAATTGCCAAAAAAGGGCTTTTACTTATCGGCTTTGGAGGTCTTGGACAATTTTGAACTTATTGATAGCCGGCCGCATGATTTCAACTCTCATAAGATTATAGAATAAGATGTTATGTAAAATGTAGAGAGTATATTTCTTTCCTTGAAGCGAGTAGGTTGCCTCAATTAATATGGGCCCGATCAGTTATTTAAAGAAGTTAGGCAAATCTACTCTCATATGATTATAGAACAAAATAGGAAAGAAGGCCCATGGAGCAACAATAAAAAAGGGTCCCTTGGTCCTTTAGAAATCCGATAGGCGTATTTTCGGGGCCCCGAAAATCCTCGGCTGTTAAATACGGCGCGAAAGATGGGGGCAAGTCTGGACCTAGGTGACGCGAGTTGTGTGCGAAGTCCCGCTATACAGCTAGTGCCATACACCATTTGATGCCCAGGAAAATTTTTTTTCAAACGCGTTTTTCGGGAGATCTGACGGTACGGCGAGATGGCCGGAGAACGGGTCAACATATTTAACGAAACCTTTTCAGGTAAATTATTTTCCGTATTCGAGTTATTAAGGATTTTCGGCGAAAAAAAACGATCAACACAGGTGGGACGCATCTTTTTGCCCTTTTTCGGTGAGCTACAGCTAAGTTATTTCGGCTCGGGGCTCTGGGGTCGGAATTTTTAAAGCTTCCCTCAAGTTTTCAGGCGAGGTGCAGATGAGAAAAACACTCAATTTCTAAGAGCGGTTCCTCAGGATTTCCCGTTAATTTCGCCAATTCTACAGCCGTCCTGTTTCTCAACTTGAAAATCGGGAGTCGGGAAATTTTGTTAAATATCGGGTTTTGATTCGGTACTGGAGGAAAAGTACAAGACCCAATTAAGAAATTTTCCGCCTCCTTAGATTTTTAGAACAGCACTTTTTGAATTCATCAAAAGACTTTTGCGAAAAAGTGGTAAATATGTTCGTGGGACGGGTTGTACAGGGTGATCCATCCAAGAGGAACCCCCCCCCCCTTAACTTCTTTATTTTTCAAGTTAAAGAAAAAATTGTAGAGAAAAGTTTTAAGGTTTTTCGTGAGCTTTTCCATGGTTTTATTGAAATTGACACAGGGTGTTCCGTAAAAGCTGAACAAACCAAGCTTATGTTTTTTTTTAGCAGAACACCCTGTATATTATTGCATTTTTGGAATCTACACTTCGTCCCGATTCCAACGACATATATATGTTATATATGATTTCTCCAGCCGTTTTTACAATACAGGGCGTTCGAACTTCATTTATTTCATGTTTTCACATCCTGTATCTCTGAAACGAAAAGTTTGCGAAGTTGAGTATAAGAAAAAATGATGAAAATAGTGCCTCTAAAACGTTCATAGTCATTTTGAACCCACTCCGAATCAAGGTTCATATTTCCATATTTTGCCCTGGACTAGAAAAATATCAACCTTAACTTTTTTGTGTGGATGATTACAAAATGACTATTATCGTTTTAGGGGCATCATTTTCATCATTTTTTCTTATACTCAATTTATCAGCAAAGGTTTCGTCTCTGAAATACAGGATGTGAAAACATGAAAATATGAAGTTCGAACGCCCTGTATTGTAAAAACGGCTGGAGAAATCATATAACATATATATGTCGTTGGAATCGGGACGAAGTGTAGATTCCAAAAATGCAATAATATACAGGGTGTTCTGCTAAAAAAACATAAACTTGGTTTGTTCAGCTTTTACGGAACACCCTGTGTCAATTTCAATAAAACCATGGGAAAGCTCACGAAAAACCTTAAAACTTTTATCTCCACAATTTTTTCTTCAACTTGAAAAATAAAGAAGTTAAGGGGGGTATTTCTCTTGGATGGATCACCCTGTACCTATAATTAAAAAAATAAAAATTAACCACAACTTCTTTAAATAACAATGATCGGGCCCATATTATCTGAGGCAACCTAGTCGCTTCAAGTAAAGAAATATACTCTCTACATTTTACATCACATCTTATTATATAATCTTATGAGAGTTGAAGTCATGCGGCCGGCTCTTGGACTGATTGGGAAACGGCTGGATTTTAAATATGGGGAACCCTGTATTCGTGAACCACCGGCCCAGCACACCCTTCACGCCCGCCAGGAGGCCGCCCGCGGCGTCACCTCTTTGGGGGTGGTGCGATCGGATCGATCGTCTCCGCCGTCGCCGTGGGGCCGGGGAACATAAAATTTTACAGACACTTTTCTGCCGAACGAAATTTCCCATTACCGGCCGATTTGCGTCGTGGCCGCCCCCCCCCTCCCCCCCCGGAAAATCCCGGTACGGCAATAACGGCGATTCCGCGAAATTAATAGATGGGGGTCCGCGCGGCATTAATTGGCGATAGCGCTAATGCCGACGTCGATAGGAATTATTAGAAGGGAGAAATGGTCAGATTTTTGTTGAATCGAGTAAGAAGGATACTGACTATCCCTAGGAAGAGCATATATACCGACGTCACAGAGGAATGCAATCCTATGATGCGACGTGTGTTGCTCCTGCACAAATTTCAACTGTATTGTCAGCCTTCGAGGCCAACGATAAAGACAGGCCACGGCGCTAACGCATAATCGCGTAATCACGTGACCAACTTAGTCCTATATAATGAAAGGCATTTTTGGAGATAAGTAGAAAAAACAAATTTCGTAACAATTTGGCAAGTTTTCTTTCATCTATTACATTATTGGTTTTGTGCATCCAAGCTTTCTCTAATTGTTTTTTCAAAATTTTCAACCTGCCTCAGCTGTTTTAGGCTGAGAGTTAAACGGCACTGCACTCACAATATTTTGGCACATTCTCAAAAATTGTTGGGACATCACCTTCCTTTAGCTTAGGTGATATTCTCTATAGATATTTTCCTTCCACAACACATTTGTCCACTTTAATTATTGTTTCACTTTCTTGAAAATGTGTTAGCCACACATACCTACTAAGGGTTTTTTAGAAATTAAATCTCAGTTGGGATTTGACGGAAATTTGACGGAAATTTTCATCCCGAGGCAAAACAAATGTTTGTTATGGCGACACTTTCTTCCTGGCTTTTGTAATATAAACAGACCCAATATTTGGTATTTAGGTTATTTTTTACGAAATAAAAATGAAAATTAACCTCAGTAGGTATACTGTAAATATTGACGAGGTCTCAGTTGATCGGCAGCGTGAAAGACCGAATAATTTAGAAACCGTATCAGGGCGACAACGAAAATCCTCGAATACGTTACAACACTGATTTATTTCGCACAAGGTGAATGGTGAATACAATAAATACACAAACCCGAACGTGGTCAATGGGAACGGCTTCCAGCCGCCCGGACCGTCTGAACTCGCGGATCTCCCGTAAGCAGTTCACCCCTCTGTGTCTCAGGCTCCACTGTCCAATACTGTCCCATGTCCATAATAGTCCATTCCGGGTTCCCTATTCTGTGGTTCGGGGGAGAATTCCCCTTACAGCGCTCAAGCCTCGCGTCGGTGCGAGCGGCACCAATACTCTTGGACGCCACGACTCCCACCCAGAGGCCATAATAACACCTGGGCGGTTCCCCTCCGCCAGGACACACGCGCACTAGACACAAACTTGTTTCTAAAATATAAACTAAGACGTTTAAAAACACTTTAAACATTGAACCCAAGCTGCCGCTTTCAGTTATGTGACAAATGACATGTAACGTCGGACTAAGATGGTCACGTGATTTTTGTGCGCCAGGGCCTGTTTTATAGTAAGCCTTGGTCAGCCTTTATATGACGCCATCAGAACTCTCTCTCTCTCTCTGAACAAGAGGCAACCTTCTTACTTTACGAACCCTGGCCTTAGATCGCGAAAAAATGTTGTTTTATACATGGTATCCGAGTTTCGTATGTCAAATTTGAACCATGACCAAGATTTTTTTCTTTAAAACCGCTACCTAAAGAAAATATATCTACGCTAATGAATTGTGCAACAAAACACAAATGTTTCTGCCGAAATCGAAAATATCCACAAACAAAAAAGTTAGGCACCTTTGAGAAGTGCGAGAAAACGAGAAACGCCCTGTATCTCCCAAACAAATCTAGATATGAGCATGCGGTTTTCGGTACCTTTCTCGAAAATCGAGCCCTGGATATCTTAGCTACATTTTGTCTGTCACTTCGAGAATTAGAAGAACCCCCCGCCACAATAGCGTCAAATTTAGGACACCTTCTGTACAAAGCAGAAAAAAAAATAAATGAAGGCGCTATAAGAAATATTACTACAATATTTATACAAGTCACCATTCTCCGTTCTTCTTTCCAATAAAACTTTTAAAAAAGTCCGAAATATTCAAGTTCCTTGTTTATACCATCCAAATTTCACATCTTGCATTTTTTCACATTTTTCTTTATAACTTTTCTCGTGAAATCAGAAAATGAGGATAGTTTTAGTTTACTCGCGAAAGCATTTCACATAAAAAATATAACCTCTGTGTACATTCAAAGTAAAATTTTTTTTTCGCAATCAAATTATTTTAACAGGCAACACTAGGTATTCACCAACATTGTTCTCTACGAACAATCGGGGGACACCTCAGATCAAAAATTTATATTTTGTCTTGAGGGGGACACACTGTCGATCTGCTGAATCGATTTAGCATATTCGCGACGCTGTAAAGCCCAACACTTTTTTAAAGTGAATATAACAGGGACTCTTTAAAATAAGGGCACCCAGCATTATACTTTCCAAAGTGAGGCCTATTCTGTCATCATTCTAATGGTATCAGTGATGCCGAGTATGCCATTTTATTGGACAATCTATGAATATAACAGGTAAGTACTTTGATTGTTAGTAAAAATTAATAATGGTTTCCATGATTTCTAAAAATTAGACTTGACAATGTTGTGTCTACAATTACAGAATATGGCAACTGTCAAATGAAACAAATTTATTGTATAGTTGAAATTCTTTAATTGTCACATTTGAGTATCTGAAAATTAGAAAACTTAAAAATTGTGAGTTATGATGGGAAATTTTTTGCCTCCTTTAGAATCTATGGCACTGGCATATCACATAAAACCTGATGGCAGTTGGACACTGACATATAACATAACCTTGTACCAGCCCACTTATGTGGTCTCCTTGGAGTATACAGAAAACAAACTTCCCCTCCAGGCTTCACTTTTCCTATGTGATAGACTGTGAAATGCTGGGTCCCCTTATTTTAAAGAGTCCCTGGAATATAATGACAATCTTCAATGGAACCTCAAAAAAACCCAATATTTTACATTAGCACTTTTTAGATGCGTTTCTACGATGAGTCATTCTGGCAATTTTTGAAATGTGGGCACTTTATTATTTTTGACGAAACTAAAATATGCGTCTATACAAACATCAAGCTAATTTATCACATAACCATTAATTCCGTTGCAAAAGTGCTCTAAAAGTGGATCACGAATTAGCAATTAGTGTCAGGCGGTATTTTTATATCATAACCCATTTTTCACTTTTACTGACGCAAGATAGATGTTATTGTTAGAGCTTTAAACAATGATGTTTTGTAAGAAAGTGCGCGAAAAAAAGCCATCCTACTGGCGAAATGGCGAAATTCAAAGTCAACAATAAGGAATTTAGTTGAAGCCAACCAAACTGTTTTTCATTGCACCACGAAAAGATTGTTGATTCTAACGTGTTATTATTATTGTGAACTTAAAAAATAGGTCAAACATTTCTAGAACCTTAATCACGAATAAAAGCTAATGTAAAATATGATCGTAAAAATTAATCACTGGAACCATTTTAACAAAAATCTTATCGCCTTTTATAGCAGTTACTAAATTTTTAAATGGTTTTTAGTACAATGGTCTGTACCGGAGACAACAATGCTCTCTATAATATGTTATTATCTGAGTAGCAGTAAAACGTCATTAGTTTTGTAGGTATGCATTTTTAGCTTTAATAGTTAACGGGAAATATTATAATACTTCTAAATGCTTTTCTATATTTTTAAATTCCTAAGATAATCCTTAGTAACATTAAATTCTTCTGCCTCAAAAACTGTTGTTTTTTGCCGAATGTATGCGGTACTTTAGTCTTAAATAAAAATAATGATGTTAACAATACCATCATTCCACAGTTATAAAAATCCCAAAATACTAAGGTATCCTCTCTTATTCTAGTAGTGCCAAACTATGTCTTATTTAATTAGCTGATTATGCGACAAGTTTTATATACGTCAGAGTGTCTACAGGAGTTGAAAATAATTTGAAACTAAAACTTGAAGAACTGCGTTTGCAAAATATTGAATATATCTCCCAACAAGATGGCGCCTCTTGTCATACGGCTAAAAAAGTGAAAGATTGGATGTTAGAAAACAATATTTCACTTTTAAAATGGACGGCTAATAATAGTCCAGATCTTTCGCCGATTGAAACATTATGGCATATAATGAAGAAGTTTCGATCACAACCCACAAGAACCGTTCCAGAGTTGCGGGCTCGTCTCCAAGAAATTTGGAATAGTTTCACTCCAGATGATTGCCAAACATTAGTTAACACTACGTTGAGTTGAATTTTCTATTTAATTTTTGTCGATTTTCTGTTTATTGACAATATTAGGAATTTCTTTAAAAAAATTATTTGTTAATTAAAACATAGTTTAATTATATGCCAAAAGTGAATAAACTTTTCCTATATGTATAATTACATATAAAAATGTGTTGATTTTAATAAATTTTCTGTTAACACGATAAATTTCTTAAAAAAATTTCACTGAGACATGGCTCGTATACGAGCCCCGTCCCATATTAGTTGGCCCAGTCAATCTAAATGTGGCAATTCTTGAATATACTTGAATAAAAATAAAATATAAGGAAATTATGGTTTCTTTTAGTCAAATCGGTAACAAATAAACTTCGAAATATACAAAACAGTTTTATTTTACTAGATAAAGTAACAAAAAATAAGAACAGTAGTATCCAATGCAAAGTTTTGGCCCTAGATAATAAGGCACTCTACTACTTAACTAACGCTACCACTGAGTTACGTCACCTTTTCTACTTATAACAGCTTAAACACGTCTAGACATGGTATTGGCTAACTCCTGGCAATCATTTGGGGCAAAACTATCCCATATATTTTGTAGTCTCGCTCTTAATTCTGGTATGGTGATAATCGTAATTTTTTTCTTCATGATATGCCATAAAGTTTCAATTGGGGACAAATCTGGGCTACTGGATACCCATGGTAAAAGCAGAATATTGTTTTCCAACAGCCAGTTTCTAACCCGTTTTGCTGAATGCCACGCAGCGCCATCTTGTTGAAAAATAAATTCAAGTCCAGTTTTTCGGCATTCCTCTAAAGTAGGTTTTAGGTATGTTTCCAGAATATAAATGTATCTTTCGGCATTCACGATACCTTCTACAAAGTGCAGGCTGCATACTCCTTTAGCAGACATGGATCCCCAAACCATTACCGAATGCAGGAAATTTTCTTTTTTCACACAGCCTGAATGATACGCCTCCTCTTTCTTTCTTTCTTATTACTCTACTCCGGCTATCACCTACACAAACTTCAAATCTGGATTCGTCACTCCAGTGAACTGAATCCCATTGTTCCTGAGACCAGTGTCTGTATTGTTTTACCAATAACAACCTAGTTTTTTTCTGTGCGCCAGTGAGTAATGGTTTTTCTTTTGCCTAAAAGAGTACTCATAAAAATGATTTAAAACTGCAGATACAAATAAACTTTAAACCTACCTTGTAAACTTTAAAACCCAATTCCATAGCAACCCTTTGGCATGTTGTTCTAGAAAACTTCTTCCCAGTTGCAGTATTCCATAATATACTTATTTCTCCATAATTGGATCGGTGGTTTTTAACAAGTATTCTTCTTAAAGCTCTTTTATTGATATCAGCAACTCTACGCTTTCTTCCAGTTTTTTGCTTTTGGGCGGTAGAGGTTGTTATTTTATTATAACTGTATGATCTTTCGAACGGTATATCGAGATAAATTGACAATATTACCAATTTCTGATGCCGATTTTCCCGATTGTGACAAGGAAATAATTATCTGCCGTACATCCTCACTAACCGCCTTTCCTCGCGTCATTTTAATAATTTTTTAAGAGTAATATTAACTTGACACTGGGTGTATGAGACTACTGAATGACTTACAAATGTTAAATGAAATTAGTTGTCACAATGAGTTTGTTTATTTCAAAGCCATATTGATATTAAATTTTTAATACATTGGCTCTGCATGTACTCTAAAATACATTCTAAATAGTGTTTCTTTGCTTACAATGGAATTATTTAGAAAATGTGTAAAATAATATAAAACTCGCCAAATGTAAGTAGTAAATAATGTTTTAGTAAATTTACGAATCTTGGTTTAGGATTAAAATACCGAATTATAGTTTTTAGTGAGCTGGGCCAACTAATATGGGACAGGGCTCGTATAGAGAATATATATGTTATCCTTGAAAATTGCAACTTGCAAAAAATACCGCTGAAAAGGCGACAACTGCAGCTGAATTTTGTTAAATCTCCGCAAATTTTAAGTTTTCCGGTCTCTGGCAGGTATCAAATGAGAGGCCATAAGAAAAAGCTGACCGAAACCGGAGAGCAGGGAGACAGGATGGATCGATAGACAGATGTGGAACCACCTGTCCGAAGGGAACAGCTGTAACAGAGTTACCTGATCAGGGCCGGGCCCGACAGACTTAAAATCAATACCACACACACACACACACGCCTAAGTTGCAACAAGTGGGACGCCTAGTTATATTCGGTTTTGGCCACTTTCTCGACACGTTTTGCTATCATTTTCCTTTTTCTCTATACGTTTTGTGTAATCTAGAAAATGTAAAATATAGGCTGAGTCCGGATGTGTATGTCTGCACTCCCCCACCCTTATATAGATCATAAATTTCTTTCCGTGCTACCTATTTTACAACGTCCCTAGTCCGTTTATTACATAAAATATTTAATTCCAGGTTGTGGTTGTTACTTATAGTTCGTCAGAAATTATATGAGTGCTGCTGGCGCTACCTAAATGTGGTTGGAGCAGTGCTCTTATTATGGGTGACCTTATAATTTTAGAAACTCGCTTTTCAGGCTCTTGTAGCGCCCCGTGAACAGAATTCAGGTTTTTCGCTTTTACTAGTTTAATGCTTCCACTGTATCCATACAATTTTAAGGCGTAGGGAGCAGAGCCGATTTGTTTTATCCTGTGATATTTTTTTCTCGTAAAAAATACATACATGTATGTAGTTTGATTCAATAGTAGCTCTATAGTAAAAGCGAGCAACTCTTACGCCTGGCGTAAACAAGAGCACGTGAGTTGAAATATTCGCCAGGGCCCCACTGAGGCACGACCTTTATTTAATTTTAATTTTACAATGGTTTACATCAAAATATTTGGGAAAGAATTATTGGCTTAATTAAAATGGTTCAAAACATCGATAAAATTATGTGTGGCAGTGTCTAAATAGCTGAAAACAACAAGGTAAAACCGTGTAACTGCACTTTTGCGATCGAGTACGTCCCTGGTGCCGACTCGGGTCGGGTATGGCGGCAATTTCAAAAAACTACTTACCTTTAAGTTAAAAATACTATGTTTAATGTTGTACTGTTGTACTCTGACAGTTTCAAACTGGTTGGAAATTCTGCCGAAACAGACTTATTGCTCTGTTTTATTGTGAAACCTAACATTTATATTTTGTGGCATTAGGCCATATGCACACTCCATTCCGGTCTCACGTTAATCCTAAACACGCTCCTTCCTTAGGTTCTTTTTATTGAAACTTCAATTCACATAGGATTTCGGGAGCTACTGGTTTATACCAGATACCAAATATTTTAAATGGCATTGAAAATCTAACTAATTTTGTACTTTCAGCTATTCTTAGACGCGCCCTAATTTACAATAGTATATTTCATTACGAGTCTGGAAATAAAGATTTTTCCGTACGCGCGTGACAAATTCCCGTGTGAGGCACAGCCGAACACGGGAAGTCATGCAAGCAAGGAAAAATCTATTTCTGGGCGTGTAATGAACGATATTTTGTATTATACTTCTTTGAAAACGGAAACTTAAAACATTTTGTCGGCATATTATAATAAATTTAATTGACAAAAAATAAACAATGCAGACAATATAGTGTTTGGTATGTATGATGCGTTTCCATGGTTACTCTCAAATTATTTCAAAGGTGCTTTGTTGTAAATTAGTTATTGTCAGATAAGGTGAATAAAACGTCAAAAATATTACAGAAATGTATCTAAATATTGAAACACTTCCGAATTAAAATACAAAATATAGGTATATGTTAAATATCAGAGAGCATATAGAGTTTCTTAAATTTAGTTTACTTTGCTGTATATTTCTATTTTAAAGCCATAAATATATTCGGTATTATTATTCAGCGCACGGAAAGTTTTTCCATGCGCTGTTTCCGTGCGCTAGGCCGAAAAACCCCATCTTTCATTATTGCTAAAACAGATGAAAATAAGGTGTTTTTCAAAGAAGCATAATAAAAAATCTATTTAACACGTGTTGAGTGTCAAGCATAAGGAAGTGTGACGTGAAACCAACACTTTGCTGGGACAAAATCCATAGAAAGCATTATTGAAGTGTCTGTGCCGCCACATAAAATATTTAATTTGCATTATCAAGCAGAACAAATCCCTATGTGAAAAATATAGGTATAATACCTGCATAATCTATGAGATACACTGTTGACCGAGAAACGCGATTTTTGATTTTCGGGTTAAATTTTGTGAAACTCGCAATACCTACTCTTGCATAAGTCTATGGTTGTTGTAACATTTTAGTATCTGGCTTCTTGAATAACTATAGAATTTGGTTCCGTTGTGGAAAGTTATTATTTCCATCCGAAATAAAAAAAAAAACGTGTTTTCTTCGGCACTCCAGCCGCAGACGCGCAGGCATCCGCCATATTTCCCATCTATCCTGAACTCGGCCGCTCGGCTCTCGAATGCCCGCAATCTCTCATATTGCTTGCTTTGTCCGAGGATTCCGCGGTGAGCTGCGCGGCATTTATTACTGCCCGCGAACCCGGCATTATTTATAAATTTAATGGAGGCAAAGGAACGGCTCCCCGTATCTTTTTGTGTTCGTATAGGCATCGCGGTGATACGCGCTAAGTCGCTTTTAACAAGCCGGGCTTCGCGCTGGATCGGCGTTCTGCCTTTGAGACGGTCGAATAAAGAAGAGCGATGAAGAGTTACTAGTTAAGAGCGCGTATTGTTGGTATCACGCATTGAATTCAAATTAGGATTTGCATAACTGCGATGCAACGGCTGCGCCAGAATTAGCGAGATTGTAATGGTAAATAGTGTAGGTAAATACTTTCTGCGTCAGTCAATTCCGAATAGAAGAACCGTCTCCCGTGAACCTTAAGGACCAATCTACCATCAATACTACTAAAGGCGGGAGCCACTGGAAAATATACGAATATCTACATCAGAATAGGTACATGAAGTGAATATCAAAACGTATTCACGATTATAGGTGACTATGTCTTGACTATAAACAACGACTCTACAACAATTCTTTAACCTCACATCACCATCACAGTAAGAATCAAAGTCATCAACTTTGGTAAGAATCCTACGAGAGTTCTGTCTCAAACAAGTCTCATCGCCAAACCCCTATGAGAGTTCTAGCTCGGACAAGTCTCGACAAGGTTGTTACTGTATTAATAGTATATTTCCTAACAAGTGCGGAAAGTGCCACTTTTCCGCACGCGATTGCAGTTGGCTGAACGACGCGTAGCGCGTAGCGAAAAATACTTTTCCGCACGTGACAGTACGATACGCACTAGTGCGGAAAAGTGACACTTTCTAAACAAAATGCGTGCGGAAAAGTGTATACTTTTCCGCACGCTTGTAGAAAAAATATTTTTATGTTGATTAGTGGCTATGTTTTGTTTGAAATTGTAGGAGTATTTTACCTATGGACACAAAAAAATAACAAACTTTGAAGAACTTTCTGTTTTTAAGATGCTTTGAACGTAAATAAAATTCATTGGTATCGTACTGTCACGCTCGAAGATGTGCCTCAAAATACATATCTAACATTATGCGTGTTTAATAAAAAATGCGAAAGTGTGATTTTTTTCTTCTTTTGAGTAGGTGGCTGTGAATTCATATTTGACGTTGTCTTGGGATTCCAAACAACTTTTCTGAGTGCCTTTCTGCTGTAGTTCTAAAAATAAGGGTACTTTACTAATTTTCATATTTTTCAACCTTCCCTGTATACGAATAGAAATTTCAAAAGTTTTACGGGTGAATTTTGAGTTTAAGCACAAGCACCAAGTTTTATCAGGAATTAAATTTTTTGAGAAACTTCAAATAAAGAAAATTCCCATTTGTGTCGAACTTTCTGGTAGACACTGTATATACGGCTAACTTCTGTTTGGAAAGATAACCTCAAAAACTCATGCGTATAAAGCTATTTCTTCTTCGGGGGCTTATTACCTATTTACAATTAGTATTACATTGCGGAATATTACGAACAATTTTAATCACTTTTTATTGTTAAACAAGTTTATAACAAATAAATGTATTCCAAAATTGGCAATATATTTACCAAGGAGAACTTCTGGCAACAATAATCACGCGGATAAGTACAGTGTACAGTAGTAATTAAAACAAAGGATACCTCCTAAATGTATACAGGGTGTCCCGTTAATAATGGTCCATAGAGCAACTGCACATATTTGGGGCCAAAATATGACGATTGAGGCTAATATGCCTTATAGAAATGTTGTTTGTTTAAGAGATACAGGGCGTTGAAATCCATTTTTTGAAATTGAATTATGGCTACATCTCCCAAAATAATGAAGCTGCTGAACTGAAATTTGGCACTGCTATGTTTTTGAGGATGGAGAATAAGCTAAAAATATCAATTTTGCTGTATCTCACAGAGGGCGCCACTTGCGCTGTTTTTGGATCGTGTTTTTACTCCTAACTTTTTTGAGGTTATCTTTTTGATGTTGCAGGTCCATCAATTTAAGGCATCTTTTCATTCTGCAACCAAAAGGTACTCTTGTTTCATAACGATCAAATCAACCGTTTGCCTTGAAATTGCCAAAACGTGCCCCAAAACACCTGTTGACTTCAATATTCGAAAGATAAAATTTTCACCTACCGCTGTCAAATGTTACAAATCGACTGTACACTCAAAATGAAGAAAAAAAAAATATAAAATATAAAAAATATGCATTGGTCGAAACGTCGAAACACCAATCGTTTTCTTCAAATAGAGTGTCCAAATTTTTCCAAGTTTCAATCCGTTCCATTTTGAAAACAAAACATTTTTGGTACATTGTTCATAGCAATTTTTTTTTCACTTTAAATGGTACAGTGAATCTGTAACATTTGAAAGTAGCAGGTAAAAACTTTATTTTTCGAATGTTGGAGTCTACAGGTGTTTCGGGGCACATTTTGCCAATTTCAATGCAAACGGTTGATTTTATCGTTATGAAACAAGAGTACCTTTTTGTTGCAGAATGAAAAGATGCCTTAAAATAATGGTTCTGCAAGATCAAAAAGTTCAGCAGCTTCATTATTTTGGGAGATGTAGCCATAATTCAATTTAAAAAAAAATGAACCCTGTATCTCTTAAACAAACAACATTTCTATAAGGCATATTAGCCTCAATCGTCATATTTTGGCCCCAAATATGTGCAGTTGCTCTATGGACCATTATTAACGGGACACCCTGTATACATTTAGGAGGTATCCTTTGTTTTAATTACTACTGTACACTGTACTTATCCGCGTGATTATTATTGCCAGAAGTTCTCCTTGGTAAATATATTGCCAATTTTGGAATACATTTATTTGTTATAAACTTGTTTAACAATAAAAAGTGATTAAAATTGTTCGTAATATTCCGCAATGTAATACTAATTGTAAATAGGTAATATGCCCCCGAAGAATAAATAGCTTTATACGCATGAGTTTTTGAGGTTATCTTTCCAAACAGAAGTTAGCCGTTAGCCAAAAGGGTGCGCCAACCTATACGTTGAAATAAGTATAACAAAGAAGTTATATAAGTATAACAAAAACCGTTTGATTCAATGCTGACGATGTAAAACACCAGAATTATAAAAAAATCAAATTCACTCAATCGGATTCATTTCAGTCCGATTTGCCACGAGATAAATGTTGTCATTCCCACCATGTTCCATACTTCCATAGCACCGAATTATGATGCTTTTTTAAAAACTTTTTATTTACATGATGAATCGCGCAGGGGTCCTGAAGTCAGCAACAGTGTATGCTGACAACTGCCATCGACGTCGACTTTAGGTCGATAAGATGGTGGTTGGAAAAAGCGCCTACTGATCATATAAATCATACTGACTATAGCGTGAAGGTGTCTTGTAATGTTTACTAAAATACTTTTTTTGTTGCAGGTAAGCATCAGGGATGGTTTAACACGTTCAAAATTAGTGAGTACGCAACTGAATATCTAACCGCTGTTACTGTTGTCTACACATAACCCAACTAGAGGAGAGGAGAATTATTATTTAAATCAAAGGTCTTTGTTGCGAAGTTAGGTAGGATATATTGGTACGTACTGTCTGTATTATCTATACCTATCTCTTCTATTATAACTTCAGCCTTGATTATACCCAACAAAACGAAACTGAAAGTTCTTGGTGCGGGCTTATTCCTACCAGTCAGGACTACACTTCAAAGGACAAAGGAGACAATAGTGCTCATCGGCGTAAATAAGCGACTAAACGTGTCCATAATCATTATTAAAAACGCATTATTATGTTAATTCCACACATAGAGCAAACAGGATTGCCTTCGGACACATCATTTTTCCGGGTTAATGCTACCGGCAACTTGTTGCGTTGTTGCAATTTAATTACCTATACTCTTTTTCGCGTTTGCCTGCCCAGACAGATCGATTCGATAGGCGTCCAACGGATAAGCTAATTGCCGCGAAAATGGGCTAACAAAAAGAGGGCGGGTTCCCATTGTTGATGTTTTATTACGTTTTGAATACCCAGAGGCAAAATTTTCACATGCTTAGATCGATTTGTGAGCGAATTCGACCTACAGATGTCAGCACTTCAAACTGACATCTGACAACGCTGTATCTGAACCAGCAGCGACCAAACGTTAATTGAGGATGGTTGTTAGGATTACGATAGTTTTTTAATTAAGTCTAATTATTTGTGGAAAACCAGGAAAAAACCATATTTTTGAAAAATTGTAATTTTCAATTTTTTGGGTAACTACCTCAAATTTACTACCTAAAATTACATTCTAAACGACTTTTTCAAATAACACTTTGTGATACCTCGTCATTTAACCTTACTTTTTTTTAACTTAACTGTAGTTGTTTTTTTTTTAAATTGCCAATCGACAATATTGACGGTGATTTGACCTATGTTAAAATCGATTCTTAAGTAGTTGGACATGTAGAAAAGATTCCCTAAAATACTCTTTTTAATATCTCAACGATAAAAATGTTTCCTATTTGTTGCAAACTTTCATAACAAGAACTTGCATACTTCTCATTGAGCCTGTTCAGAAACGTGGAAAAATTAATTATTAAAATACAAGTTCACGTGACAATAATAGCCCTTTGGGCCCACGCTAACGGTATGTATGCCTTTGGTTTTCCGAGGAATTTTCTATTTCGAACTTCATTATAAAACACGTGACAGCCCGACTAAAATCATATCAAAACGCATATTTTTCGAATAAATGAAAACTCAGTTTTTCATATGAAGAACCCAGGATGACTCTCTGACTCATACCTTATTATTGAGAGAATATATGCAACACAATGCCCTTTGAAAGGCATACTGAGTAAAATCACGTCCAAAAATCTGTCACTAACTCCCGGTCTACAAACCTTTGTCATTGTCTTTTTCCGTTTTTGGCGTATTCCGTGTTCAAATTGTATACTAAATCTTGAATTTGTAGATCACGTAAAGATAGACGATCAATGCAATAACAAAAAATATTTGTTTTAACCAAGACTAAGACAATAACGTAACAAAATCACAAAATATTTAGTAGCTTTTACGGTTTTCCTGAAATTTTTATTTTATTTCTAGAATATCGAATATCAGTAAAATCGTCGATGGACGGTAAAATCTGAAACTATTATCCAACTTAAATGCCAGGTGCATCTCTAGCCAGCCGTAAAATCAAAGAATGGCCGAAAATTCGGCCAATAATCTCTTAAAGAGTGTCTTGATAAGAAATAATATAAATTTGAGAGATTAACCGAATATTGGACTGAATAGTTTGCCGAATATTCGGTATTGGCCTAGAATATTGCTAGGTCGCATATTCGGTATTCGGCCAAATCATTTGACTATTTTGTGCACTCAACGATATATAGGAATAGATACATTAGCAAACGAAAGACAGTTTTTTAAAGATTTAAAAAAATGATGTTATTGTTGGCACATTCAAGGTTTCCAGTTTTTTATACGGTTTAGGTTATTTTGTAAACATAAGTATCTCAAAGCACATTATCTACGATATACAAGTCTATCAAAAAACTATTTTTATGCATTACAAAATAAGAAAGACCAAATTTAAGAAATGCCAATGTAAACAAATTACCTCGTCTTCTTCCACCCGCCCCGCTAATGTAGAAGCAAAATAAAACCGTGTTATTTGTATTAGCGCGAGTCATCTATTCCTATATCGTTGGGTGCACTCCGATTTTGGATAAACCTAAAAACATGTTGTAGGGATTTTGTTCTCGAAAATACGCTTATTTTATATGGACCTGCTTGATGATATAAAACAATATACCTATATCTTATTTTGATTTCATAAAAAGTAAAGTGGTATTTCACATTTACGCCACTAATCTGAACAGATATCTCCCTCCCAAACCTAACCTATATTGTAGACCTATGAGTTCCACAAATTATTTCCTATTTATAATTTCTGAGTATACTTATCCGACTGCAATTATAAATTTAATAATAATAATAAACGACTTTATTGATAGCATACAAAATTAAAAATTTGCAAAGAACAGGAAAAGAAATGTATGAATGTATATGCTAGCAAATGGCGAAGTTTGCATCTATCTGTCCATGGCATAGCCAGCACAGAAAGGCACATTCTTACACTTTCATGTTGTGTTTTGGTGCAACTTCTTACATGAACTTTTTTGTGTAAACCAACCAGATTTTTTCGGTGGTACATTTTGAGCAAACCGATTCGTCTACAAAGAAAAACTTGCAGCAAAATCTCTGCTATGTAAGTCCGCACTATTTTTTCGTCATTGCCCTCTGACAAAAAAAATCCGGTCACAATAGATGTGGCGTCGAGTTTGGGTTCGCTTTTACTAGATCGGCTCGGCGTAAAAATAAAAGTGGTACCGGCTAGGCTATACGGGAACGGTACTATTACGGTGATGGTACCGGCGGTGCCGCCGTGTGACGGTGACATAAGCGAGAGAATGTGTGCCAGTGGGTCGACAGCGGCAGAGTGCCGGCTATCGCGAATCATCCGCGAGGAGAAATTGTAACGGCGGATTTTTAGGTTATGTCTTCAATTCAAGGCCAGGCGAGCCGCGAGCCGAGGAAACAGACGTTCATCGCAGCAAGACTATTTTGAATAAGGAATCACCGGTATAAAAAATTGGCGATCCGTTTGCGTTGTCCAAAGATGTAAGGTAAATGCGAAGTTCAGATTCGAGTTGATTACGAGTAAACATATTTTGTATTTTGGTTCTGGTGATGTATGAAACCAAGTTGAAACTCTGGAACAAATTCTAACATGAAGAAGAATAACTCAAAAGTGTTTATATCAGATATTCGTCATGGTGGCAGCACTATTCCACGGCCTGCTTTGATTTTTCTTATCGCAAATCTGGTTACGTATCTTTATTCAGCACCCCCTGAAACCAAATGTCCCAAGTTTTATTAATTTACATCGTCGACTAATATTTTGACAGGATCTTAAATTTGGGAAAATTAATTTGTTTTATTTTCAATTATAAATCGAGAATGCTTTGAAAACATTTGAAAATCGGGTAAAATTAATCGAAAAATCCCAAAAATTTCCTACGAATAAAGAAAACTGAAAAAGAACACCATCCTACCATTTGAGGATAATACTATTTTCTGCAACTTATTGTTTTCAAAATTTTGTGAAAAGACCGCATTCAAGCCTTTTTTATGTCTTCTAGCACAGATAACCTTCTAGTAAGAATTAATAAACTCCACATAGTGAATAAATCACAATTCGATACCATCAGTTTCATACAGGGTGTCTACTTATGTTTAATAATATAATAGAAATAAATAAAATTCTTATCTTTGGACATAATCTTCTTTCTTTTGTTTGAAAGGCCTTCAAAAACCGCTTCTTTTCACCTTCCTATCACTTTGAAAATGCAAATCCAGGGCCGGCTACAATTTTTTTATACCCCCGATTTTCACGTAAACCATTTAGCAATTTTTTAATTTAAAATCTGACACTACAGAGTTAATCAGGATACCCTAAAACCATCATATACCAAATTTGAACAAAAAATATACAAGGAGTTCTATTGTGCAAGGTGTCAAAGTTCAGCAAAATAGGAATTTTAAAGGCATCTGGTCAGTCAAGTGTTCGATAGTCATTTCAAAAGAGTTGAATTGTCAACAGGACCACTCAAAGTGTTGGGGTGTGCAAAGCTTGAGTACAAAAATGTACAGGGTATTTTTCTCTGGGCCATCTCAAAATGCTGAATTTTTATGAAAGTTTATACTTGTGAAGACAATAGTGCTCCGGAATTATTAAAACAATATTAATAAATACAAAAGTAATTTATTTTTTTACAAAATGTCAACCCACAAATTAAAAACAATTTAAATTATTGATCCTTTCTCAACAAAATCACTGTCTAAGTCTAAGATGATACATTTTCGTGCGTTTCCTGTTAGGACACACCAGCCACCTTAACTCATTATAGACTTACCGGCTGGCAGGCTTCTGTATTTTTTAGACTTTGAGTGGTCCTGTTGACTATTCAACTATTTTGAGAGTATTCCGTGGCACACTTGACTCGCCAGATGCTTTTAAAATTCCTATTTTGCTCAACTTGGACACCCTGCAGAATGGAACACCCTGTATATTTTTTGTTTACATTTTTCATTTAAATTGCTAGTGAAAATCGGGGGTATAAAAAATCGTCGTCTTCCTTGGATTTGCATTTTGAAAATGGTAGGAAGGTCAAAAGACGTTTAAAGGCCTTTCAAACAAAAAAGTTCAGTAAAAGTAGACACCATGTATAAGAATAGTTTGAATTGACAAGTTCAAATTAAACTTATAGATGTAATTTTTGATTCTAACCAAATCCACCAGTTTACTTACCTTTTTCTTTTTCATAACTTTCTGTGACTTTGAATTTTTAATTTCACTGTTCTTATGTATATAACTAGCTTAATAATTATTCTGAAACATAGTTTTAACGACTCTAAACCTTTACTTTTACTTACAGAAACTATAAAGACGAAAAGGGGATTGTTTGTTTGAAGGAATAATAGCAAAGAACTAACATTGTCTGAATTCTAGCTCGAGGAAACTATTTCAAACTTTAAAGTAGAACACCAGTACCAATCCAATTACTAACTTGTTGCTAAAATATCACACGAGTTTCAATTATAGGATATTTATTTAATTTGCCACATGTCCCGTATTTTTAGAGCCGGTTTAAGAATAGAACAGGTAAATATTGACGGAAGCATCTCTCTCCGTCGATTTAAAGCCTTTTCGAGGATTTTTCCAAATCGTAACCTTTATCTGTCCTCGAAATATTATCGCTAGTTTGAATACAATCGATTGTTTTAACATCATAACCTCCAGCGAGTATTTACACAACGATAATCTTTTTTCACGAAAACCCACTAATTTAATATTTGCCGCTTGACATTGGAAACGAGATTATACCAAAATTTAGAATCGAAAAAGCGCTGGGTTTTTTGTTTGCTTGCCCATGCAAACAAGCAAATATTTGCAGAGTTGTTAAGGTTGAATTGAGCGTGCAATGATTGGGCCTCGTGCAGCTAACTTTTTGTTTTCGGTTTCCTGATTATTGATATGAGTAGAAAATGGTGTCTGGTAATGACTTTTGTGGCAATTACGGCAAACCGGTACCGCCGGTACCAACTAGCGCACGCCGCTATTAATTTGATTTATTAATTGAAGTTTTCATTCATCTGTCGCCAGAGGACCTCGTGAGTCACTTCCTGCGCTCTAGAGACACATTAGACGAGTGCCCAGCGATTAATTGTGCGTTTTGTTATTTATCTGGAGATCTTACGATCGGTGGATAGATAACCCTTAGTTTTCTGTGATGTTGATTTTATTTTTTACCACCTAAAAATGACAATTACCCACGCTTATCACCGTACGTCGTGGGTTCGATTCCCACCACGGTAAGTGCCCTGTGTGTTGTGTGTTTGCCATAGGTTTAGATATAAGGTATTTTAAAATTGCTAAAGTGGGAGGAATGATTTAGAGCCAGATAAATCCCCCAAACTATTCGAATGGGGATGAAATAAGCCCCGGAACTGGGTTAATGGCCGCCGATGTCTAGCCCTCGGTCTGGCCCACAAAAGAAAAAAAAATGATAATAAAATAAATGATTTACCTACTATTCATTTTAATATTAATACAATAGTTTTTAACATCAAGCAATGTATAACCCAATGTGCTGTATAGGAAAATAAATTAGGAACACACCTTTTTCTTCCTACTACTTTTATAATGATGTGTGCATTCGTGTATCAAATGAAATCGAAGCGCTTTCTGAGGGGTGGGTTTGACCTCAAACAGGAACGAAAATGGGCGAAGGCGTAGCGTCGGAAATTCATCAAAATCTGTTTGTTTTCGTGAAACGTACCCAACCCACGCACACGTGCTCCGGCGATGGAAAATTATCGTTCACCCTATGCGCGAGACGCAGAAATAACGGGTTGATTCGCAATTCCAAGGAAGATTGTCAAAACAAAAGGTTTGAAGTGTGGATATGTTTACGAGCACCAAAGAAATATTTGGCTTATTCGTGCCATTAACAAGGTGCGTCTTTGAGGTTTAAATTTAGCGCAGAGTGTATTAAACTGCACTAATTAGGTGCTGCAACACAATGCAAGTTTCAGAAAAACCGATTTTAAAATGTAGACGTTTTTATGGGAATCGCGGAAATATAATAAAATAGTATATTTCATTACGAGTCTGGAAATAAAGATTTTTCCGTGCGCCTCACACGGGAAGTCATGCAAGCACGGAAAAATCTATTTCTGGACGTGTAATGAACGATATTTTTTATTATACTTCTTTGAAAACGGAAACTTAAAACATTTTGTCGGCATATTGTAATAAATTTAATTGACAAAAAATAAACAATGCAGACAATACTCGTATAGTGTTTGGTATGTATGATGCGTTTCCATGGTTACTCTCAAATTATTTCACAGGTGCTTTCTTGTAAATTAGTTTTTCTACTGCTATGCTAGTAACATACCTATTAAGTGACGGTTTAGTAAGTAAGACCATTGTTACGAACACTGACATGTAATGACTGACACGTAATAAAAAAAATTACGTGTCTGTTCTTAATTAAAACACAATTATCACGGGTGCCTTGTTAGCGCGGCATCCGCGTCACCATAGCAACTAACCAACATACTAATTGTTGCCTGTCAGATAATCAGAAGTATAATTTATCTATTATAATAATTTTTCTTTCGTCGAAGAAAAATTATAATACAAAACTCGAGTTGTAAGCTTATTACATACTCGTGGAATTATAGCACTCGCCGCTGCGCGGCTCGTGCGCAACTTTTCCACTCATACGTAATAAGCTGTTTACAACTCTCGCTATGTAATATACTATATTGTCAGATAAGGTGAATAAAACGTCAAAAAGATTACAGAAATGTATCTAAATTTTGAAACACTTACGAATTAAAATACAAAATAGGTATATGTTAAATATCAGAGAGCATATAGACTTTCTTAAATTTAGTTTACTTTGCTGTATATTTCTATTTTAAAGCCATATATTCGGTATTTTTATTCAGCGCACGGAAAGTTTTTCAATGCGCTGTTTCCGTGCGCTAGCCCGAAAAACCCCATCTTTCATTATTGGTAAAACAGATGAAAATAAGGTGTTTTCAAAGAAGAAGAAGTATGATAAAAACAATATTATTGTCGATGTACTCCGGTGTCTTTTGTGGAATTTCTAAGGGAACGCTAAGTTTCTTTGTTCTGTGCTTCTCGAAATGTAGGAAAAGTGCTAATTTGTGTTCTTACAAGGCGACTCGTGTTACAGGTCAATGTTGATTTTTAGTGATGTAATTTTTAAAAAAATCGCGTGATTCTATAAAAAGCTGTCGCAAAAGGTTGCTTTAAAATACGTTAATTTAGTTGTTCATTTTCCAGAAATAATGTAAAAAAATGCAGGTATCTATTTCACTTCTCGGCTACTTGTAGTTAGTTTTTGGCACCACTTTTCAAGCGAAAACTATTGGCCGAGTCGATTTTTTCTGAACCCCGTGTGATTCGGACTTTATAATTTTGTTGGTGGTATATTTTAAAATTTTCACATAATAATACCCCAAATAAAAAAATTCAGGTAGAACTGGCAATCCTTAATTAAAACCATGCCACCCTGCCTGTATTGTTAATCGCAATTTAGGAGTTCCCCTGTTTTCTAGAATTTTAGTGACACAGTTTAAACAAAAAATTAACAAACATTGCGAAAATTAAAACATGCTTATTTATTATTATAATAATATTCAGTGAACGATGAAATTGATTCATATACATTTTTCTTTATAGAAGCCCTAATTGTTTGGTTTTGCATATCTACTAAAAGTGGTTATCCGATTCTACCAAATTACTTATCTGTTATAGATCAGAGATGGAGTCTATATCTAGTATCTGCTTGGGGCCTTTGAGATACAGACAATTATTTATTTTAAAATCTGCCCATTCTCATTCTTTCCTCCAAAATCGCATCCTCCGCCTTTTGTATGTCACGTAGGTACTTACTGGGCGTCGCAGAAGAAAAATGCGAGCCTAAGGCCAACCACCTAACCGGATTGAAATAAAGATGCTAAAAATAAGTTTGCGACAGCGCGAAGGTGTACTGAACTTCTGCGTGACTTATCGGTGGGTATACAGGGGAGATTCGAGATTCGCAAAACTCCGATTTGACCTGGACCAACATTATATTAAAAACTCGAGCATGACGTTATGCATCGTTGTTTGCGATCTGAAATGGCGTTAGTGTTCGAAAAAAAATGGCAACTTATTACAGATTATAGGCATGTCAGTTGCTGACGTTCAGAATGCCTCTGCCTACCCTCTGGTTGCTGATTTTATTGCTCTCAAGTAGTATAGCAATGCATTTATACCTATCCCTTTTCTGCTTACTTCATTTCCCATTTTATGAATATATTCTTACGCAGTGTTAGCCAGACGACACTTTTAGAACTACCAGATCACTATGTAGTTGTTGCTCCGGGTTTGACCCCATATTTCGCATGTGAGTGGTAGGAGTCCAGCAAAAGCGAACATATTTTGCAACTGCTGACACAGGCAGGACAGGTGGAGGCACACCTGGTGACCCGCAGGAGTACGCAAGGTGCAATTGGCACGTGCACTTGCAGTCTCCGAATGCAGCAGGAAAAAGTCGGTTTCGCAAGACTAGTCGTCGTGCACCTGTTTACAGTCAATGATGGCCGTTTTTTTTACATGCATCGTTGGGATTTTCGTCTGACATATTATACCCTAAAATGTTTTCCGAATTTTTCACAACCAAGTTCACACAAATTAGCATTAGAATATTAGGCTATGCAAGCAGAATAGCACCTATATACCTAATGTACGACGAAAGCAAGATGAAGTCATAACTGCCGTTTTTAACCTTTCAGAGGTTTTTTTCTTCGAGTTTCCTTTGTCTTAGGAATTATTAACGGGCAAGAAGGTCTCATTTACATCTCTCGGCGCCCCTCTGGCAGCCTTGGTCCAAAAATAGAGCTCCATCTTTGCGGGATCAATATTAAAGTAGGTTTTTATGCAAAGACTCGAGGGAGGTCGATCACAACAGCGCGCTAGCTGCACAGGACAATAAAGTAACGTCTAAATGAGGGTTTAAAAGTTTTATGATTCTTTCTCCATCATGGGGACAAGCTGACGGAATATCAACCGAGACAACAGCATAACCTCAATAACCCCTTTCATCAAAAACTTCATCGAGTTCAAAGCGTAAGATATTTTAATGTTTGGATTTTCGACATTGAGAATATGCACAGGCATACAAGATCCTAATGCTCCGTTCCAACTGATATTCTCAGATAAAATTTGCCGTGAAAAAAAAAAAAGATGATAAAGCCGAAACGTTGGCCAAATAATTTAAAGTCAAAGGATATTTTAAAGAACCCTAAGCCTAAGACGAGAACCTCGACGAGAACACAGATCACTCGCGTTTTAAATAGGCATTAAGGTTAAGTTTATGCAACTTTCAGTGGCTTTCTTTTTGTAAGTTTGCTTTCGATTTACCGAAGAGAATTTACACAATCTACAACGAAAAAGCTCATCGAGCATGAACACCACACCGAACACACTTCACGAGTCAAGGATTCGATAAAGATCTTATTATTAGATTTAGGTTTATCTCAAAAATATACGGTTGTTTGAAAATACAGGATAACTGAAAACTGAAGATTTTTTTATTAAATTTGTAGTTACCTACATATACGGAAGCAAAAGACAAACCCTAAAATTCAAAACTGAGTATCTTCTGTGATGTGACGTGTCCGGCTGAAGGTGATACACTTTATTTATTCCGTAAATTTTGAGATAAATAATTCGTGTCTCAAAAACCAGTTTGATGCAATATTCTGATGACACTTGTCGTTTGACATCTACCTACTATGCGATTTTGATGGGTAAATATGAATATGCACAATCCGGCAACAAGGTACCAGCATTCGCCCGTCGGAATCTACAGTGCCATCTCTTAACGAGTAGCAGTAACTGTCATCGAATTTGCGCTTGCGCAATAAGTCCGATTTTGAGGGTGGCTTTCCTTAGAACAGTCTGAATCCTCATATCAGACTTCTAGGCATATTCCGACAATAATCGAAGTGATTATTGGTAATAAGTGATCACCCACTGTGTTTTTTTTCTGGGGGAGTGCCACTGTTTGAACGCGAACAGGACTTACGCGGGGCTACGTGATTGGAGGCCGCCCCTAAAAATCCGTTCCGAGACAACCGAAAATAGAATTAATTTACTTAATTAACTAAAGGAGGGGCGCCCGGCGCGGTTGGGGTAACGTGAAACCCTTCGCAATACGTTATTCTACGAATCACGCCGAAATTGGAGACGCGAACATAATTGGAGCCGAAATGAAAAAGGCGCCGCCGTGGAAAATTCCGAAGTTTAAGAAAAATTAACGGTTCTTTGTCCGCAAAGTAAAATTCAGTATCGTTTAAAAATTAAAAAAGTTGCACCCTATACACATATATCTACAGAGTGATTAGGTCGGATATCAGTCAGTATATTATCGATGTTAATATCCAAAACTGAGTTAAACAATCATTAGTGGCGTGTATAGTGCATATGGACTTATTGGTTTCCCTCAACGGATGCAAGTCGTTTGTGGAGACTGCAGTAGCAAACTCGATAGGTAGCTCCTAGCTTCTATCGACGTCAAAATTATGGACCATCAGAGCCATCTCGACGTCAGAAGAAATCTCTAATAAACATCCTATCTACCTGCTTCTGACACCTGATGCGCTAGTAGACAATGCAGGCTGGCCACTAGCCAGTAAACATAAGTAGACATAAATGACCATGATGATCATAAACCGTCGGGCTCGCTTAGAAAAGCCGAAAATGTGTAAAATCAGTCACGTTGTTACGATTTTTGGTACTGTTGTTAGTAGCAATATTCTCGTGTAATTTTGATATTGCATAATATGTCTGTGGAAGTTAGTTTCTCGAGGAGTTTCAAGTGTTACAACGCTTGCCATTTGGAGAATCAAGACTGACAACGCCGCTAATGCAGATGAGAGATAATTAACCCTTCATAATTATATAGCACAGTCGTCTCTTCTTATTTACATATCTTTTTACTTGCTGCAGTCGGCTTATAATATTGAAAAAAGGATTATTCCCCTATATATGTAGTTAAGATTGTTAGAACTAGGATACCGAATATATTAGGGTGTTCGGTGTTCTCAAAAGACGAGGTTAAAAACCTTTCACGAATTCTAAAAATATCCCGCTCTTGAAGCGGCGGTCTATGCCATCTAGAAGCATTAACTACACAAATAACTTAATCTGGAAGCGTAATATAAACAATAAGAGAACAGCGGAAGTTAAAATAAACATATTATGGAAATCAGAATACCGTTTACGGGTCGAGCATATACGGCTTGGAACGAACCGCCATGGCGGCGACATGTGTATTATTCACTTCCAATTTTCGAACTCGTTTCCGAAAATATTTTACCAGGCGCACTTTCGTTTGATCGTAAATTCTAGTGTTAATGGCTGCGCGAATTAAAATTGAAGTTCGACTAATGGGAATACGGGTGCGAAACAAAATGTGTATAGTTTGGCGGTGTGTTTATTAATATTAACATTGAAATTGTTGCGGACGGCGCGGCGTTAACAATAGGAGGCCCTCGAAATTTTAAAATAAACGATTATTGTTGACACAACACTATATAGACGTCAGAAGTAGATGAAAGTCGCCAATCACGCGTCTGTTCAAATTAGAAGTACGAACAATTATTATTGGTTATCAGTCATATTCAGCGTGTCCCAGAATATGTGGGCAATCTCCCGGATTTATACAGGGGACGTTAAAATAACATGACAAGTTCCTATAAAAAAAAATCCCAAAGGGCCCCTCTACGGAGATACAGGGTGTTAAAGTTTTTTTTTTTAATTAAATTATGGCAATATCTCCCAAAATAATCAAGCTGACGAACTGAAATTTAGCACTGCTGTGTTTCAGGCGATGGAGAATAAGCTGAAGGCATCAATTTTTACGTATCTCACAGAGGGCGCCACTTGCACTATTTTTGGATCGTGTTATAGCTCGTAACTTTTTTGAGGTTATGTTTTTGGTCTTGCAGGTCCATCATTTTAGTGCACATTTTCATTTTGCAACAAAAGTGTACTCTTGTTTCATAACGATAAAATCAACAGTTTGCGTTGAAATTGGTAAAACGTTCCTCAAAACACCTGTTAAGTTCAACATTCGAAACATAAAATCTTTACCTACCGCTTTCAAACTTTACAGACCGACTTTACCATTTAAACTGAGAAAAAATCCCTATGAACAATGTACCAAAAATTATTCGCCTTCAAAATTGAAAGGATTGAATTTGACAAAATTTGGACACCCTATTTCAAGAAAACCAATGGTGTTTTGTCCAATGTCCATTTGGTATCTTTTTCTTCATTTTGAATGCACAGTTGATCTGTAACATTTGAAAGCGGTAGGAGAAAGTTTTATGTTTTGAATGTTGAAACTAACAGGTGTTTTAGGGCACGTTTCGCCAATTTCAATTTTATCATTATGAAACAAGAGTACCTCTTTGTTGCAGAATGAAAAGATGTACTAAAATGATGAACCTGCAAGACCAAAACGATAACCTCAAAAAAGTTACGAGCTATAACACGATCCAAAAATAGTGCAAGTGGCGTCCTCTGTGAGATACGTAAAAATTGATGCATTCAGCTTATTCTCCTTGGCCAAAAACACAGCAATGCCAAATTTCAGTTCAGCAGCTTGATTATTTTGGGAGATATTGCCATAATTTAATTTCAAAAAAGAAGTTCAACACCCTGTATCATCGTAGGGGAAATTTTTTTAAAGGAACTTGTCATGTTATTTTAACGTCCCCTGTATAAATCCGGGAGATTGCCCACATATTCTGGGACACGCTGTATACTTATGTGAAAACCGAGGTGAAAACAAATTGCTCAAAGATACTCTCTTTGATCTTAGAGCCTTAAAATGATTTGTTTTTAAATACATTTCCAGGTCTGTATCTAATTAAAAATTCGCTAAAAGTGAAGAATTTTCTCTAACAATAATTCTACTTTGCAAAAATAAGCCAAACTTAGGAATTCAACTAAGAGTTCTTTGCTATTTCATGGGAGCCACCTAAAACTCGAATTTGAGGAATTGTGAATAAAAAAGTCACAATTTTAAAAAAGTTACTGCAAAATATTCTAAAAAATGTAGAACAGGGGTAAAGTAAGAGACCACCACCTACAAATCGATGAAGAAACAAATAGGTGCGTTTACTAATAAAATGCAAAATAAGAAAGTTTACAAGTTCCTATAGTTAGATCCATCCGGGGACATACTGTATAGTTCACCAGAAATATTCCTATTGGTCATTGAGGATGAGTTGAACGACTCGATCACCATTATCGGCGGTGTGACAGCCACTTTGAATAACAAATAGCGCCTAATATGTATCAATAAATCTTTTATAATCTACATCTCCATTTAGACCGTCATTTTACTACCACCATTGATCACTTGAGATTCATTTTCGTCTATTTAAAACCCCATCAGCCGAGCGTCTCCGTGGTCACAATGCACTGAAATATGAACGGAATGTCATCTTGAAAAAAAAAACTAAGAAAAAATCGAGGTGGAAGAATTTCGAAGTATTTAGATTGTTGTCCATTCACTGCATTGCATGACTCAATAGAATAGAACGTATTCACAGAGCATGGTCTGGGTCTGGCTAGAGAACCCCCCAACTTTCATATTATTTCATATTTTCTTGGGGCTCAAAGTAGGCAGTATTATTGGAGTAAGGAGGTGATTTTAGAAAGTAAATAATTAATAAAGATGAATTTTTGCACATGTAAATATAAATCAATATGGATGTTTTGACATTAAAACATCCCTGTTGGTTAAATAATTATTAATATTTGAACTATAAGTTGTCAACAAAACAGAAAAAATCACCTACATTTCCTGTTCTTAAAATAAATTAGCAGTCAGTTTGTAACCTTATCAATTAAAATGCAACGCTACCAGATTGAAAAACAAGAGTGAAAGTAGAAAACCTGCAAAGCTAAAATTAGCCAATAAGACTAGTGTTATTAAATTTATTAAACGATATAATCACACACCGAAAATGGGCCAGTAACCACGAAATAATATATATTTTTTTGTTTATGGTAGTTACAGGTTGTTATTTCATACAAGAGTTACGTAGAAATTGAAAAGATGAATTTAGTTGAGGACCAAAAATGTATTTAGCAATATTCTTTGATGCGCAATCTTATTTAAAATACATATTATAGGAAAAGTGAGTTCTGATTTGGCTAATTGTATTTGTCGACTATCTACAAAATCCAAACTACACTATGTATACATATAACCATATACATATTTATAACAGTGGCTTCACTTGGCCTTGAATTTTCGTGTCTTAACAATATCCAGGGGGCGGGGGAGCAAAAAAGTAGAATTGGAACCGCGGAAGGAAGCGGAGTGACCTTTCTATGTGTCATATCTTCTGTGCCTATACAGTCAGAAATATTGCTGAAAAATGGGGGTTCTTATTTTTTCGTTTAGTGTTTCGTTCATACGAAATCAAGTTATACCCCGATTACTGTAAGAAGTCCCGATTTTGTCAGATGACATTCTCCACAAAATCCCTAGGAATTTTCAGTTAACCATGGGTATAACATTGGTATATGTGTCTCAACCAGTTAATGACGTCACTCGTTGATTTATGATGTGAAAAGTTACCCAAGTGATACGAAAAAAAGAGCATAATAAAATAAAAACCCTATTGCAATCACGATTATGCCGCTACAAATAAAAATAACTATGACTACAACTCATTTTAATAATAACTTCAAACGTCATGGAAACACTTTCGTTTTGGTATTTTGTAATAATCAGCTGCTTTTGGCAGCGTCTAGGGGCGGACTCAGGCAAATTTAGCTTCGGTGTGTCAAAGTGACAGTGAAGGTTTTCCAGATCGTTCAAACTGGTTCAAACATTCGGTAATGAAAATATTCGCGGGTTTTCTACGTTTCGTGAGTTTTACCGTCATCTGTGTTGTTCTTGTTGTTGTTACTTTTCGTATTATTAGTGCAAATGGGCTAGTTACTGACCTCAACTTATGACCCGGTTGCATTTTTTGCTGCATTGATGCCAACTTAGGATATCGAAATTACCAATTGACAGTCCCAGTAAGGACTTCTTAAAATAATTTGAGTATATGCAAGTTTTAGTTGGCGCTTTCCGCCCACATTACATTCGATAAGATAAGAAGCAGGTTATTCCAGACGTCGGGAATTGTTGTAAAAACAAATATAGCTATATCGTACGCTGGAAACGCCGCCCATACAACATGCCTTTTCTTGATATATGTGCCAGCGTAGCGGTTTCGCATGAACTTTTATACACCAGACCAAAGTCGTCGGATTGAGATTCCGATAACTTTGCACCAGACAGTCGCTGGTATCGAGGCGTCGATGGTGATACTTCTGCTGGAAAAAGGCGCAAGATGGCTGGAAAAATCGTGCAACGGGAACATGAGGCTAGCCAGACGCCTGTCTGGTGCCGTCGTTATAGGTGCAGATTCTTTCGGAAATAATAAATGTATGTTATAATCGTAACAGGACTTTCAGTTTATAGCGGAGACCCGTTTACTTTAATCCGTTTTGATCTACAAATGAAAATCCTTCCGTAACACATCAATGAGGCAGGCGTATCAAAGGCGTTTCTATTTTGGTCGGAAAAACCGCTCCCGGAGAAGGTTAATTATTTTGGTAAACGTGGTTTTGGTATAATAACATTTCGGATCACTGTTGGTCGATCACTGCCCGAGTTAAACGGTATTCATTCATTCAATTTGCACACTAAACTCTATCCAAGTTATAGCGGCAGTAGATTTAAACAAAGTCACATGACCGCCTTGTGATCGATTACCAGGGTCGGAATAATATGAGATTCCAAGTGGCTTCTAATTCTGCACTAATTCTTTTAGAAGTTCTAAAATTTGTGTTTCTACCTTTCGTGGATCTTTATAAATGTCCTTAAATTAAGTAGCAAAATAAATTTTCAGAATATACTGCTCGCGATCCGACCTAAAATATGCAGGAAACTCGACTGAGGGAAGAGCCGGCCCTGCATTCTGCTCGCCGCGTAAACACTTGACATTTTATGATGGCCAGACCAATAAGAGAATAGGTCACGTGGTGGCCAATGTTTTGATCCACTGCCTCTGTAACTTGGATAGACTTTAGTATTTTCGTTCACATCATAGTGCAAAATTCACATCGACTTTACATTTGGCAACGCTGCGCTATGTATCTGTGTACTTACACCGCCAAATTTAAATGCTGGTTTTAAAGAAGATAATACTGGGATGTTTTGTGCACTCCAATCGGGACTCGAACCCGAGACAGCTACTGGTGCCTTAGGCGCTTGATTTATATTTAGTAAAGTTTTTTCAGCGAATGTTCGGCCCTACGTCACAACTCCCGTCCTTGTCTGGCTCGTGAATATACGACCGATATCCGTCGTAACGGTGCCAAGACCAAAGTTCAGAACTAGTTTGGAACCGATTTGGAACTCTCCAGTTCGGAACCGGCTCGGAGTTTTTAAACGTGTAGGTACACAGCAAATTTTCAAAAGTTTCCAACCGGCTTTAGAACAAGGATTGCGATCTGGTTCGGTATTTTATTATTAAAATTAGTTGTTAACACGGTGAGCAGCAGTGAAAGTTAAATAATTGTCAAGTATAAAAAATACATAATAAAATAATAGTAAATAATAATAATAATAATGTGTTGAGAATTGGTAGGATTTAGGGTTAAAACCAAATGGAAATTATATTAGTTCATTGCCAACGTTTCGGTATATTTTATAACCATCATCAGGGCTCCAACTAGTAATTTCCTTTGTCAAAAAATAAATAATTATATAAATTCCATTTGGTTTTAACCCTAAATCCTACCAATTCTCAACACATTCAAGATTAAGGGTTACTAAATTTACCAGTTAATAATAATAATGTTTATTCAAATAAAATAAAATAAGTTCACATATGCATATCTACAAATATACTGTTGGACTTAAATCATCTGAACAAACATAACTTACTCTGAAACCACAAGGGTTGTGAGCAATAGGTTTAATACGTTCATGTACCAAGTTGTGCATAAACTTACATTTTTTTTATTGTCTTAATGCTGTGAAAAACAATTCAAACAATCATTGTTCTAGTAAGTACACGTTTACTCTCTAGTATGGTACGCTAAGCTACATTACCACTTAATATTTTTGCTATACTTTTTCTTCCTACGTTTCTTAAGTAAACGTCTAGTACCTTCTTAAAACGGGCTAGCGTACAACTACTTAATATTTGTTCCTTGAGAGCTATATCTAGGCTATTGTAAACACGTTTATTCAAGTACTCATATGACCTTTGGTTTATAGCCTTTCTGCAGAGAATCGTTCTTGCTTTTTTATCTTTTCTTTGACGTGTATCATAATAATTATAGTCTAATAAACCAATATTAGATCTATTCTTTAATAAGTTTATAGCTATACTCTGGTAAAAGAGTTGCCGAATATCAAGGCTTCTTGCCTCCAGGAAAAGTTCGTCGGAAGGGTATGTTCTTGGTTTACCGAGAATTATTTTCAAAAAGTATTTCTGCAATATCTCCAGTTGTTTCATATGTGCATCCAGCAACCCTCCCCATGCCAGAATACTATACCGAAACCGTGACTGTACCAGGCTGTAGTACAATATCTTGCATTGCTTAGTATCTAATATATAATAAATAATATGTTTTTTAAATATTTAAATGTGTACATTAGCGGTCTTAAATTTGTTACTATAGTTTGTACGTGCTTGTCCCACCCCAGATGATTGTCAAACGTCACTCCCAAATATTTAAATTGATTAGTTGCTTTCAGAGAGAATATTTCACCTTTTTCATCAGTAATTTCCAATAATGCATAATCAGGTAAATGATTTTTGTATGGCGCAAAAGGCACAAATAAAGTTTTGTCACAATTAACTGTTATTTGAAGGCATTTAATATATTTTGCATATCCAACTCTGCTTTTCTCTTTAAGTACGGCCATGTATCATCTTGATACACTACAACTGTGTCATCGGCAAAACTCGTAAGTACACCAGATGATCTTAATGCAAGGATGTCATTTACGTATATGAGAAACAGTATTGGTCCCAAAACTGTTCCTTGCGGCACTCCACAGGTAATTATTCTTTCTTTACTCATTTTCCCATTTACTTTGGCTCTTTGTTTTCTCTCTGAAAGATAACTCTCAAACATTTTCAAAGGTATTTCTCGTATTCCTACTCTCTCCAAAGTTTCCAGCAATAGGCCATGGTTCACCAATGCCTTCGAAAGGTCCAGAAACACTGCTAGTGTTGTGCGGCCACTTTCAAACGCTTCATGGATCTTCGACGTCAATGACACTATCGCATCCTGGGCGCTTTTTCCCTCTCTAAACCCATATTGGTTAGCGCTTAGTACGTTACGTTTGTTCCAAAAATCCACTAGTCTGGCTTTTAGAAACTGGATGTTGATACAACAATCCGACGACAACAAAAATTACAGCGTAAGAAAAACCGAGCAAGCCGGCAACACGTCGGAGGGGCCTCTGACCTGCCGCCCTGCCCCCTCCCTGGGAGGGGGGCGGAGCGACGGGGCGTCGGGTCCCCCATAAAGCCGGCGGGGGCCCCCATCGCGCCCGAATTAAATTGGAGATGGGGGCCGCAGCCCAGCCGCCGGCGGAACGACGGCCGGCGCCGGTCGGGCTTCCGCCAACTTTGGGGGAGAGATCGCCTTTTATCTACGGACGCGGCGAATCGCCGGATTGGGAGCGTGGTGATGTCTCTTGGAGAAATGGCGGTAATCGCGAAAGAAGTTTGGCGGAGGTAGTAAACGGGTTCGGTACCTTGGTGTGTTCGGCGTCTTATATTAAGTGGACGTAAACGTTTGTGTCCGTCCTTTTTCTATTTCGCTTTCATTGGGTCATCATCGGTGCGTTGTTTGAAGTTTGTAAGCTATAGGTAGATTGTTGAGTACGAATCCCCAATGCTCTCACCAGTAGGCGGCACCAACTCTCAAGCCGCAATAATTGTAATACACACGTATAGCATGCTAAGAAGTGCTACTTCTGATTTGTCTTATTCTGTTATTCTGTGATCGAACTATCCGCACACCCGCCTACCAAGGGAGTGGTGGTTACAACGACCGCAGACTCGCGTCCGATATGAGCAGCTATTGTGACCTCCACTCGCACGGTAGGCGGGTGTGCGGCGTTCGCCCTACCATATTCTATCTTCGTCTCTTTCAAGCAAACGATACTAACTTTCTTTTCAGTTCAACACATTAGAATAGTTGGACTTCTTAGCTTGCTATACGTGTATACAAAAATATACCTAAACTATTCATATCACTCATCTTACTGAACAGCCAAACGCACGTCTGCCAGCACTCATCGACCGTAGGCGCGCCAACTTGCCCATTATTCATCAGTCTCCTGTGTTTTTGTTTTGGTTAGGTAAAAGGCGCGGTTTTTATTATTGAGAATTACTAAACACGATATTAGTTATTTTGTTGCGGCATAAAAAGAACTTCAGTGCCGAGGTACATATTATATTTTTTTTGAAATCGGAAAAAAAAGTTTTATTAGGCAAGAAAATAATATTAAGGGATCACCCGTCCATGAACCGACTACGCGCGGCGTTGCTTGACTTTGACGATCGCTCTACCTAGGAGAAGTATGATGAGACACGGCACCTTCTGACAGCAAAACCAAACTGCTGCTTCTTGTGCAGCCTACCCAACAAATCTATTGATATTCAAATTTACTAAAATATGTATACTGAAGGATTGCGCTTCTATAGGAAACAATTTCGCAATGTGTACGAAAAGTTAAATGAGCCTTTGTCGGCCGGGTTTTGAATATTTGGTCACTTTTGACGGGCGATTTCTCCGCGTCTGACGTTTGATGTTTACATCTCGCCAAGGCCTACTTATTGAAAAAATCGTACAATAATGGGCTACATTATCGTACGATTTCTGTGCTTTTAATGACGATTTTGGGACATTTTAATGCCGATTTCAAGAAAAGTAGTTTTATTAGGTGACAATAAAAGTTTTCGAGGATAAACTTCTGGTCAACTTTTTCTTATAATTTTTTTTGTGTCTCTAATACTTAACTATTTACGGGGCATTATATGACAAAAATGAATTAAAAATATAATGCCCTGTAAATCATTAAGTATTGGAGACACAAAAAGCTTAGAAAAAAAGTTGACCCAAAGTTCATCCTCTAAAACTTTTATTAAGGTCATATTTTTGTAAAAAAAAAAATACAAGTCCACCCCTGCAGCGTGCGGAATGCGCTGTAACTCATTATGTGCAAAAATATAAAGAAAAGTTGTTCATACTTTGATCCCCTACAACTTTTATTACGGTCATCAAAAAAAGTTTTATTAGGCAAGAAAATAATAATAAGGGCTCACCCGTCCATGAACCGACTACGCGCGGCGTTGCTTGACTTTGACGATCGCTCTACCTAGGTCAAGTATGACAAAGACACGGCGGCTTCGAAAAGAAAAACGAAACTGCTGCTTGTTGTGCAGCCTCCATAATAAATCTATTGATATTCAAACCTACTAAAACATTTATACTGATAGATTGCGCTGCTATAGGTAACAATTTCGCAATGTGTACGAATAGTTAAATGGGCCTTTATTGGCCGGGTGTTGAATATTTGGCCACTTTTGACGGGCGATGGGTCCGCGTCTGACGTTTGATATTTACATCTCGCCAAGGCCCACTTATTGACAAAATCGTACAATAATGGGTTACTTCAGTGGTTATTTCTGAGCTTTTTTGGACACTTCACTGCCGATTTCAAGAAAAATAATATTAATATTTAAACAGACCAAAATATTTATACTGAAATATTGCGTTGCGTTTTATTACAAAATAAATACCTATTCCTTTACACACGGCCTTTCGATCAGTACAAATCTCTGATCGTTTTTGAGTGAAAACATTAACTTTTACACTCGACGTCAATAGAGATATACAGGGTGGTTCACTTTTATGTGGTAGGACTTTAACATTAGATAGAAAAAGATAATCTAAAATGAAAATTTTATATCAACATATATCGGGGAAAGCTTAGTTTCCGAGATACAGGGCGTTGAAGTGTTGGAAAAAATATGAAGTATTTTTTACACTGTCCGAACCAGTGGAGATATTTAAACCAAATTTGATGTGTAGTACCACCTTTTTGACTACGATATTTAGTGATAATATGAAGGTCCTGAAATAACCAGTGGTGGAGTTATGGGTTTTCACTATCACTAAATTTAAAAAGTAATTAGTACGGACCTGTCTCACATCAACGTAAATTTTTTTTTCGTAAAGTTCTTTCAATTCTCTACAAAAAGTGTATCTTGACATTTTTTTGTATCTGCCACGGTTGTGTAGTAAATAAATTATTTCGTTTCCATCTCAGCCTTTTTTGCCTAAAAATGTGTTTTCTAAGATTATTGATAAATATCGCAAATAACAGAAATTAATTATGGAACACTTATCAGATTCAGCTATTTTATTTTTAATTTTATGGAAACAATTTTAAAAATAAACTGGCACTTGGTTTGAGGTACATTACTTTATTATCATTTTAACATTTTTATCCAATCTGTATTATTTCTTAATAATTTTTATAATTCTAAATTTGTAGAATTCTAAATTATACCACGACGAGTAAAACATGATTCTTCCGCCCATAAAATGTTATTTAAAAATTGTCTTATTTCCTTTGACTACAAAATCCATCGGCAAAATACTAATGTCCTTTCTGCATCGCCGTACTGGTGAAGATAAGTGTGCCATGGAAAAGAAAATCTTATTGACAGTTAATAATATTATTAATCTGTCATCCAGTAGATGAACGTAGCAGCGCCGCAGTTTGTCTTTGTTAATAATTAAAATGCCGTTCCAATTTACAAATGAAGAGCAGGCTGACATCCATTTCTGCTATGGAGTTGCAAATGGGAACTCTGCGGAAGCAGCCAGAGAATACCGGAGGCGATTTCCAAATAGGCGCCATCCGCGTCCCTGATATAAAATTTTCATTTTAGATTATCCTTTTCTATCTAATGTTAAAGTCCTACCACATAAAAGTGAACCACCCTGTATATCGGCCAAAAGATCGTGTTTAAAAAAAAACAAGACAACGTTCGACAGCAAATCTTTACTCATCATCAATGCGCTCCAGACGCCCCATAATGTTTGTGTTATTATTAGCGAGCTATCAAGGTAAGCAGTAGTTCTCATTTTTCCGGCTTCCATCACGAAAAAAATGTAAGCGTCGCTTTCAGCACGAACTACCAGTACACGCGATGTCCATATCCGGCGGCTGAATTGATATCTCGTGTATTCAAAGCTGCTTCCCTGGCAAGACGCCGACCGCCCGAGGGCGCGGTCCGCGACAGGCGGTTGGACGGTTGCGGGACGACAGCAAAAAGGCACACGGGCGCCGCGCGTCCACCTCCGCGGGGGATTGATGACCGGAGGGCACATTCGAAACCCCGCGTATCGATCCCAGTGGGCCGTGACAATGGCCCCGGCGATCGGTCATGGGCCCCCAGAAACACATTAGTTATGCGATGGCGATGAACGAATGAGCGGCACAACCTGAGGGAGCCCGAAGGATGTTTCGAGCTAACTGAACACCAGGCAGCTTGAAGACAGAGACATAGGTATATAACAGGGACTCTTTAAAGTAAGGGGACCCAGCATTATACTTTCCAAAGTGAGGCCTATTCTTTCCTCATTCTACATTTTATTGGAGAATCTATGAATATAACAGGTACTTTGATTGTTAGTAAAAAATTAATAATGGTTTCCATGATTTCTAAAAATTAGACTTGACAATGTTGCGTATACAAGTACAGAATGTGGCAACTGCCAAATGAAAGAAATTTATTTTATAGTTGAAATCGATTTACAGCAATTCTTTCCACGAATTTAAGTAATAAGTATGGTAAGTCAGTAGTGCCGATTTTGCTTATTTAAGAATTTGTCGCTATTGCACCTTGTTACCAGGTTCCTCAATCCATTTGTAATATGTATACTTGAACTTTCTTCCCTTGTTGAATGTATCTACCCAAAGAACATTCACATATGTCGGGATGGACTAATAAGGTTAGGTCTAGTAGTTCTAATGATGGTAGTTTTTCTCGGTGTTCATTATAAAATTTTTGTAATTTTATTTCTCTCCCAAGGTACCTCACAAACTTAAAATAAACTTGTAGTCGTAGATAAAAACTCTTTAAAAAAAGACCTGACTGAAGCTACCTGCTTAATAATTTAAAATTTTCGAAATACGATGTTTTGAACTACCTACTTATACGTAATGCCCACGTAATGGGAATTGTAGGATTGCTAAAGGTGATGCAGGAAAAATCTGGTTGCAATTATTGGGACTACTACAGGCGGCCGCATTACCTTTAATTGACACATCTGAGTATCTGGAAGTTAGAAAAGTTAAAAATTGTGAATTATGATGGCAAATATTTTGCCTCCTTTAGAATCTATGGCAGTGGCATGTCACATAAACCTGATGGCAGTTGGACACTGACATATAACATAACCTTGTATCAGCCCCCTTGTGGTCTCCTTGGAGTCAACAGAACTTCCCCTCAAGGCTTCACTTTTCCTATGACTGTGACATGCTGGGTCCCCTTATTTTAAAGAGTCCCTAGTATATACGCATGGGCGCGGTTCCGGCAACTGCCAGGGGGGGCTCTATAGGATAGGGCGTAGCTAAACTTTGTCGATGGGAAAGGGTCACAAATTTAAAAAATTGAAGTTGATTCTTTGCGTTTAAAAATTGCGCCGCAGTTTTCAAGATAAAACACTTTCAATTAACGAAAAAAAATTCGAAGCAAAAAATATTACTGTCAACTAGTGGTAGCCAAGAAGAAGTACCTACTCCTTTTTCTTTTATAAAACCAGTGTCGCCAACAGAAATTTGTTTTGGTGTGAGCCCATAAAAAAACGTTGTTTTTAAAGCGGGTATATAAGAGAAGCAGAGATGTTTGTGTACATAAATGCGACGTAGGCGAAATTTTTTAGAAATATGAAGGACATTATGATGTATATTTTCCTCTTTTTAACATTGGAAATGTTTATGTTCGTATATGGGAGTCGAGTTAGCAGTTTTCGTTCGAGGCCAAAAGACGGTACTGAAGTCCAATGTAATAAGTCGGTTAAATAAAAATTATGTTTATTCTTACTACCAACTCGAAATTGTGTTGATTCATATAATATATTAGACATGGTGTTATCATTTCCATGTCTCCGATGGTTGCAAGGACTGCGAAATGTGTGAATTTTTTTCTCAATGTAGAGGGTTTGAAACCCCAAACTATCTAAAGCACACAAATGCATCATAATGTCTTGACAATAATAAGTATATTTTTCAATAAATGTATCAATGTTACACACTATTACATGACGATTTTCCGCTTTATATTCGATCAATCAGTCAATATATAAATTTTCATATAGTTTACTGTCATGGCCTGCATAAATTATGGTTAACTGGTATAAATAATAAAATTTTAACAGTGTAAGTGAGATCTGAGGTGAAATCCTAATAACGTTTACTGTTTTATAGTTTTATGACTTATTTTTATCCACAGAAAAACAAACAAACAACACACAATCATTGTTAGCTTAAGTTTCTAAGGAAAAGTCTTCAAACGGTTTTGAAAGGTAGCCTGGAGGGTACTTTTTGATCTTATTGAAACATCTTTTTAAGTTCAAACTCGAAATTCGGAGTTCAAGCACTAAAATTTTGACATTGTGTTGAGAATGGATAGGAGACAAGTCCTTCATTTGCATTTAACTATTCGACCAACATAGCCAGAAAGGGTTCCTTATTTCCACCTTCCGATTCATTTGGCAAATTTCCTCATTTTTATTATATTGTAGGTTTGCAATTAACTTCGAATCATGATCAGCAGTCATAATAATAGTTTCTAAAATTGTTACTGCATTCTTTTGCACATTCGCAACTATAGAAGTATCAGGCCTATAGCACAGTATAACAACTAGTAGCCTGACTCCGGTTGCAACCTTACCCGAGGTCATCTACGTCAGAAGCACAGGACCGTGTTTAATAAATCGATGTATGGAAAAACGCTAGAGAAACCTTAAAACAATATAACACGCTTTTTCATTAAATATTGAAAAATGCCAAGTGAATAGAGTTATTCTTTATGTGGTTTTTGTAACATTCAGTTAGAACAGAGCCTTTAGAACGCTTTTTACTGCAGTGCGGATGGCTGTAAAACCAGTTCAAAAGACTATATTACCTTTTTTTCATTTCCTAAAGACCCTGAAAGGTAAGATTGAGTTTGAGGTACCTACAAAAATTAAGGCATTTTTATGTGACATTTGAATACTTAGGTATTAATTGAAGAATAACATAGATATAATATTAAAATATTGAAAATTTGAAGGTGCAAGCAATGGAAGAATGCCTTAGGGTTCATAGGAGAACATAAATTTGCGAATATTCCACCTGAAGAGGCATATAAACCTATAAGAATTTGCAAGGCACATTTTGATGATCAGTCATTCACTTCGTCCGGAAAACGTTTAGTAAAAACTGCTGTCCCCTCGGCTGCCCCATTAAGATTATTGCCAGAAGCTTATGGTAAGACGCACGCTTGTGTGTGTAGGTACGTATGCGTAATATTTTGTTCTGTATTGTTTATATCTATTTAAATATCAATATATTTACTACAGGATGAAAAAGTAGATATGATTAGTTTAACTCTTCGTCGTTAAATATTTATTTGTTATTTATGTTTTTGTTTGCTCTATGTTTTGTTAGGCTTTATTAAAAATGAACGTAAAACCTAAAAAATTGCATTTTTGTTCATGTTCCATCCAAAGTCTACAGATATACCTTACTAATTATGTAGATTCTGGTAATAGCCACCTTGTATTTTAATTTAACTGTACCTACCAAAAACTAACGGTACGCTTACCTACACAAATAATGTTGTACCAAAGTCTACAAATAGGTATACTAATATTTGTAGACTTTGGTAAATAATGGAAAGTCAATATGAACCTGCCCCCGTATAACTAGCTTGACGGCGATTTCGTTAGTCGACCCTCGTAAATGCGAAGCGTGCGAGGTGACGTTGATTTACGACCGGTCGCAAAAAATTGTTTGCTTTTCCGAGAGAACAAAGAAGTGAGCCGACTTATAGTATTCTCTAGACTTTGGTACAACATGCGCCCACCAAGAGTTGACACGGCAACATGGCCGTCCGTTGCCAACGAGGCGAATGGGAGGGGAGATGGGAGATAAGCACATGGCGGCAATATGCGTGGGACCCCGGTCCCGGGATCGACTTCGGTCTGACTCCCTTATCCCGGACTCGCTCCCGGGGGAGAGCAACGTTTATTCCTGTCATTAAAATTTAGAAATATTCCTGCTCGAATTGGCCCTAAACGAGGCCGCTTTGCTTCCGTTTGTTTATGGGAAAATCCATTTGTTGTCGTCCCACGATCACGTCAGCGAGGTTATTCTCAAAACTTTCTAAAGCAAAATTGCTATTTGTATTACTATACCTTTTCAACTTCAAATTGGGAATAATCAATTTCAAATTGGGAATAAACAACTTCAAATTGAGAATAGTCAATATCAAATTGAGAATAAACAATTTCAAATTGGGAATATTCAATATTAAATTGAAAATCAATAACTTCATGAAATAAAAACACTTATCAACAAGAACAACTCAATTTGTTAACTAAAGTTTATAATATTCAGCAAAATTTCGACTGCCTGGTAAGGTTCACAAAGACTTGGCCAGAAATCTTAGAAAGAAGACAAAGACCAAATCATTTGTCGCAAACAAGTTAGCTTATAGAAATTAGAAAGTATAAGTAGTACAAAATAACATAAATAACAAATTAACTGTAGCGAGTTGCACCAGATTTATAGGAATATACAGAGATACATATACCAGAAATATTAAATGATAGACAAGGATTAAATATTAGTGTGCAACATGGGACTTTTTTATTAATTGCACAACCAAAATACAGATATTGCCGAAAGTTGATGCATGTTTAATAATAATATTAGGTGTACTTAGAAAGGTTGCAAATTAAACAGCATACAGGGTAGGTCAAAAAATATAAAAATTGTACGAGAGTAAAGTACCCTTATTTCAAAAATTCAGCAAAAGGTTATTAAGAAAAGTGGTTTAGAATTAAAAGCTATGCCTAAATACCAAAACATAACCACCTAAGAAAAAAAATTTCGTCAATAATTAATTTCCAGTTTCTTAATAAACAATTAAAATAAAAATTTTGCACCTTAAATGAGAGTTTTTTAATATGCACATTATCATTACTAATGTTTTACCTTGTTCCGAAGAATTTTTGCGAAATTTTTGTGAAAGTTTGTGATTCCCTAAAAAATTAAAAATCTAAGTAAATTTTACAAATATGCTTGAATTTGAACAAAGTTATGCGAAATTGATTTAATTTTCATTGATTTATGAAATTGTCTAGGGTGAATATTAAGACAAATTTTTTTTAGATTATGAATGTTTTTCAAAACAAATTATTTTTTTCTTCTTAGGAGGCCATGTTTCGATATTTAGGCATTTAACTTTTAATTCTATATATACAACATTTCTCAATAACATTATGCTAAATTTTCTGAAATAAGGGTAATTTACTCTTGTACAATTTTTGTATTTTTTGACCTACCCTGTAAGCTGTTTGACTTGCAACCATTCTAAGTGCGCCTAGTATAATTATCGAACATGTACCAACTTTCGGGAGTATGTGTATTTTCGTTGTGCCAATTAATAAAAAAAAATCCAATATGTTGCTCACTTAAATGACCACACTGTATTGCAAAAATATGATATTTTAAATTCAATAAGTAGGCACATATTGTGTGTTTATTTAGATATAAGTAATTAAAATATTGTTTAATATGAAGTTGTTGATTCTCAATTTAATATTGAATATTCCCAATTTGAAATTGTTTATTCTCAATTTGATATTGACTATTCCCAATGACGTCAAAACCTATAGACGTGGTGCCCCATTGTTAAAATGCCCTTTATTTTGACGCCAAGATTAAATATATCCATACTACTCTAACAACATGCTACAAACAAAGACAGAAAGTCAACCATCAACCAACTATACACCCGGTGATTCCTGGTTATAGTTCCTCCAGAATCACACTTAGATATCGCATGTTTTTTCTTGTTTGGGGGCGCCGGAAGCATCGGAACCTCACCTGAAGACTTGGGGGATGGTCTAACGACGCCAGCCTCCGATCCCAGAGTCGAAATAAGTTCGCTACGGCTCGACAAAAAGGGGCAATTTCTGACAATCTTGCGACATTTTCGGAATAATTTAATGGAGCGCTTAGATTGTGATTAGTTCTGGGCGTCAAGCGTTTATCAAAACAAACCCGTCTATAGGTTCTGACGTCATTGACTATTCCCAATTTGAAGTTGTCTATTCCCAATTTGAAATTGATTAATCCCAATTTGAAGTTGACTATTCTCAATTTGAAGTTGTTTAATCCCAATTTGAAATTGATTATTCCCAATTTGAAGTTGAAAAGGTATAGATTATTCTCTCGAATATCGGCGGAAAGCATTAAGATCTAAAGGAGTAAAACTGCTACTTTCCTGCAGTGTAATATTAAAAAAAAGCACCAATCAAAACTTTGACAAATGGTTTCTGAATATCAGAGCAGCTCATAGTGACTAACTACGGTTATATCCTTGTATATGAGGTGTACAGGGTGGAGCGGAACTCGATGTCCCAGACCTATACAGCGGGAACACGAAAACTCAAAATAAAATTTCGAAAAGGGATTCTTAAATGGGACCTACTAAGGTCTAATTAAGATTGAAAATTGGCCTTTTTGATGTTTGGGAAAATGGCCGCTGCGACGTCATCGATATTATTTTCCCAGAAACATACAATTTTTTCCCTACATATTGAAAGTCCTTATCATTCTCAACAACTTTTGTAGGAAAAGATTTTCTGTGTCTTTTATCATTCAAAATCTACAGGGATCTACATGGATTTTTTTCTAATCATTTTCCGAAATCTGCTAGCCATGGAAACAATTGATACTCAGAAATTATTTAAAAGTATGTTAGGGTGCCTTGCGCACCCTTAAATTCAATTAAATTGGAACAAACAATAATAGGAAACAAGTTAGTAAGAAGCACAATTGAAATTCGTGAAATCGGTATCTACAATACAGGCAAAAAATTATAAGGCACGTTTATGTCTACGCCATCATAATATAGCAATAAATTTAAATTTCCAATTATGAAGAAGTAGGTAGGTACTTACACAAACGCCTATGCCACTTTGGTGCGTGACCTCAAAAGTTAATTTAAATTACAAAATCACTAACTGATGGATTATTATCCTCAAACATCTAGCATGTCGTAGCAAATGGCACTGCAGCAATTAACAAAATTTTCCGCCAGTGCCGCGTCGCTCGCGGCTCAGGTCGCTGTCAGGTGTCCCCTCTGAAAAAATAAACCGAGACCCATTTGTGCGGTACTTACCTGTAAGCCGATAATATACCGCTTGGGCGGACGACTCGTCGGGCGGGTACTCGTCTTTTATCTCGGAAACGCTCAGACCGGCGATATCTCTTGCGTTATGCGCGGACAAAAGCAGTAAATATAGCGCAAGGACAATATGACTGCGTCGAGAGCGCGACGAGTTAAGAAAAACTGAATGCTATTTCTGGAAAGGAGTCTTTGTCGAGCATGGTTCCAGGAGTTAAAATCGGGAAATAAATGCTTAGTTCAAATGAAGGCCTTGAAGCGGAAATAATACACGCCATTATGTTAGTTCAAGGAAAAATAATTGTGAAAGGAAATTTAAGTTGAAGCTCGTTATGGCCCGCGTTGACCTCTGGTTTGATTCGGGGGCTGTGATGGGATGGGACACATACTTATCAAGAGATGTACGTTATAGAGATAGAGGGTTATGTTGTCTTTCCTATTCTCCTTAGTACATATGAAAATTGTGTCTAGTGTAAGTCTTATTATAATATATTTTTAGAATCGTTCTCTGCCATGATTCGTATTCAGGGCGCACGCTTTATTTCATTCAAGATGTTAGAGACGTGGACTCAATTATAGTAGGTACTTGATCTTTTTGACCCGCAGCGTCCAGGGTAATTATTGTTCCTTGCCATCTAAACGTACAATGTCTTATTTTCACAAGCGTTAAAACCAAACATGTTTTTTTTAATTTAGAAATAAATTATGGAAAATAAAAACGATATTGTTCGAAAAATATTTAAAAATTGTGGTAAAAAACATCGTAATGTGTTTGTTTGAGGCCACGTTAGTAAGAAACATTTTACTATATTATTAACATGGAGTGGAAAAAATTGTACGTTAAAAGTGATAGGGCCGATTTCATAATCAGCTTAAGGTTTCCTTTAAAATTTAAAAGTGGCTTTAAAACAAAATGGGATTTTATAAAAATTATGAAAATAAATTTAAAAGCAGCTTTAATTATTTTAAAGGCAGAAATTTGGACCTTTTTAATTTTCTCAGTCTACTTTAATGTCTAGTTTTTTTAATTTGCAAAATAGATGTGTTCACTAATTTACAAATCTGTAAATAAGATTATAGGAACATGTAGGTACCAATCATTATTATCTTTGTACATTAGTTGAAAGAACAGCATAAAAACGCTTTAGCGGCGTTTGCTGTTTAAAACAAGACACAGGCGGCTCGCGGCCCTTAATAATATTAGGTATACAAATTTTATTTAAATGCTCTAAAAAAGAATAAAATATACTTTGAAATAATTTAAACCAAAGCAAACCAATAATTTCGTTACACACAAAACAACACCACACAAAAATCTATACACAAAACCAAAATCTGAGTCTGGTGTTTTTACCAGTAGCAGAGCGTGGTAAATGCTATGAAATAGATCGCGCCCCGTATATCACTGTGTTCAAAGTGAGTTCATTTATTCTATACAACAAAGTCCATCTAGCATACCGAATACAAATATGGATTCGCCGAATAATTATACGAATATTGTGCCGATATTCGGCCGTCATGTTGTTTGTTTTATAAATTTTTAATATTTGTTTTTTTTATAATACACTCAGGTGCAAAAAAACCGGACCACCTAATATTTTTTCAAAATCGGTTGTATTGTTTTCCAGTTTAAACTTGATTTTTTATTGATATAAAGGACTTCCTATTCTTGTTTTAATAAACAATATCATAAATAAAACATTTATTTATTTTTATTTAAAACGAGGATACGAAAATATATTAGGTGGCCCGGTTTTTTTGCACCTGAGTGTAGAATAAATTTTATAATTTATCAAAAATCTATTCGACTTGCCGAATTCGACTGAATATTCGGCCAAATATTCGATCGACTTGCCAAATAATTAGCCGAATGTTCGGTTTTTACAGGGTTGCTTTGATTTAAATCAATGATTTAAATCGCGATTTTAATCGTTTGATTAAGATAAAAAAAAACATTTGATTTAAATCAAAATTTAAATGTAGTTACATTATGTAAAAAAACACGCCACTGGCTGTGTAACTGAAGAGGAAATGAGCATACATAAGCAACTGCATACTGCAGTAGCATCTTCAGCAGGAGTAGAGCGAATCATTTCATCTTAATTGTTAATAGGAAATTAGGAAATAAGCTAGGTACCGAGAAGTCTGTAAGACTTTTGTCTTTCTGCTAAAATCCTTAAATAAAAAACACAAGTAAAACGATTTCATTATCTATTTATACGTTAAAAAAAATCAAATATAATTTCCTAATAAAATAATAAAAAGAAAACCACTTTAAACAAAAAATTCTATATATAAATAAAAAAAAATCCGATTTTTTTTAATTTAAATTCGATTTAAATAAAAAAATTAATTCGATTTTTTCTAAAAAAATCAAAAAAATCAGCAACCCTGGTTTTTTAAAACAATATTCGACCTTGCCTTGAAGCAGTGACGTCAAGTTCTGCGTATGCACGTACTTCTCGCTATTTTTTCTGCGGAAAATATCCCTATTTCTACATTACGTAGAGTGAGTACAGTACATTTCCAGCAGATTCTTATGTGTACCTAGTCAGTGATTAAATAATCACTGATGATTAAATAATCACTGATGATTAAATAATCACTGACCTTAACAATAATGAATAAAAACATCAATATCAAGGTGGAGCGATCGTTCAAGTCAAGCAACAGCACTAGCGGTCGGCTGATGGAAGGGCGATTTCCTTTTTTAGTTATGTTACTTAATAAAACTTCTTTTTTTTTATTTTAAAAAAATATATACTTAGTTCCTTTTTATGACTCATGTGGTTTATTTGCCTCGGCAGCTAAATTCCACATGAGTTCTTTGTGCTAGTTTGGTCTTTGACAATTATTTGGCGACACCATCCTGCGTCCGGTGAAACTTCAAAAAACGGTCGGGCACGCGCTCAGAGAAACAGCCAAGGGTACCCCGTTAAAATGTTTGCCATAACAACATTTACGCCTTTTCAAACACAGACACCGACACATTTCGCCCGTTTCCGATCGCTTTCGGGCCAAACGTTGTGGCGGCGCCGCGGCCGCGGGCCGCGTCATGACCCAGATAGCAAGTGGGTTTCCAGAATGGCGTATCGGCATCGCCATTTTATGGGCCTATTAGTACAGTAAAACTAACACAAAATTAGGCCAAACCCAAACATCCAAAAAAAGTCCTTTCTAGCGCGAAATAGGTCCATAAGAGTTAGTACTAAAAAGTTACACCACCACCAGCGTCGGGTTTCGGGGGGAGGGTGTGAAAAGGGCAGGAAATTCTTATTTCTCACAGTTTTGCGTGAATATCTAGTAAAGTATGAGGTTTAGCGCAAACGTCATCCTATACGCAAATGATACACATTAAATTCCGAACAAGAATTGTTATATACAGAATTATGGTAAAGTGAACGGTTTCCATGATATGGAGGGGTAAAGATTTCTTTGTTTTTATTTCACGTAGTTTTTGTTGAAAAAACTTAAAATGATTGCAGTATAAATTAGTAACTGAATAATGTATGTAGAATATATATATATATATATATATATCATATATCATTAATTGCGTTATCAGTCAGCACCAAATAGTTCACTCGGGCTGGTGAGAGGAAACAAATCTTCGTCGATGATTACAGTATCTCTATTGAGACATGCAAGTCCTAAGCAATTGCTGCACATACTTGAACAATTGAGACCACTTCTTCGACACTCGCAGTTTTGGACGCATCCATCTCTGCAGGAGCATACGATGAGGATTGTTTAATAAATATATTTTCTTGTATTAAGGCTACTAACTTGTATTGGACATATTTACAGTCATATACTGATGAGGTTATGTTGTGACAAAAAATAACAATCTATGGGTGTAATATGTATCTATATATGCATAGATATATATATATATATATATATATATATATATATATATATATATATATATACAGTGTGACCCATTTGTTTTGGGGTCAGTCTGTAAAAAGTGTATCAATCGTGCGATTTGGCTGATTTTTTTTTTAAATTGTAGAGCTCGATGAACTGCACATTTTGAACAAAAATTGCCTGGTTCGCATAAAATCCAAAGCCTACTATGACCGTTTTTATGAGCAAAATTTTAAGAAACCATATTAGCGTTTTTTTTTGAAAAAATCTGTGTGCGCCAATGGATTGAGCACCCCTCGAAATGGGTATGTACAAAAATTCATCAAAATATTTCAAGTAATAACGATTTTGTAGAAAAATTAAAAATGCAGCCAAGGTACGTCTTTATTTTCAAAAATTCAAAGTTGGCCATGGAAAATAATTGAATTGTTTACTTTTATTAAGTGTCAAACTGTCTAAATTGAGTTCAGAAATTGTTTGTGCTCAATACAATTAATTATCATAATTATGGAATATTTAAGCATAAGAGACAAAATAGAAATTGTTCGACTCGTGGGCGACAACGAGCGCTCGGCAGCAGAAGCTGCGGCCGAATTTAACAATAGACACCCAGGTAGATCAGTGAGTCGAAGTACTGTACAACGTATAAACAATATTTTTGATGAAACTGGATCGATTTCTAAAAATTTATTAAAAACTAGGCAAAATGGACGCCGTGGACTTGTTGAAAATAACAATCAAATTCTGCAATACTTTAGTGACAATCCTCGAAATAGTGTTCGAACGGCTAGTTTAGACCTTCATATACCCAGAGAGAGTATAAGGAGATGTTTGAGACAAAACAAAATAAAACCGTTTAAGCCAAAATTTTTGCACACCCTGGAACCAGGAGATGAGGAGAGAAGATTAGAATTTTGCTATTGGCTGCAAGGTGAATATCTCCATAATGGCAACTTTTTAAATGAAATTTTATTCACCGACGAAGCCACGTTTACTACAAATGGTGTAGTATCAAGTCAAAACTGCCGTCACTGGTCAGCTGAAAATCCAGAGTTTATAATAAATGCAAGGAGACAATATTCACAAAAAATTAACGTTTGGTGTGGAATACTACGCGACAGAATAATTGGCCCATTTTTCTTTGAAGGGAATTTGAATGCGGCTGGCTTCTTGAATTTTCTAGAAATTGAATTTAGAAATGCTTTAGATGAGTTACCATTAAGATACCGTTTAAATTTAAAGTTACAGTTAGATGGCAGTCCTATTCATAATGCTCGTTTAATCAGAAACTGGCTAGATAATAATTTTGAAAACTGTTGGATAGGGCGAAATAGTCCTTTCTGTGAGTGGCCACCGAGATCTCCGGACTTAACTCCTTTAGATTTTTTTCTTTGGGGTACACTTAAGCAAAATGTTTATAAGTCAAGACCCCATAATTTACAAGAACTGCAAGCTAGGATAAACCGTAGTTGTGAGGAAATTACTCCACAGCAAATACGAAATGTAATTTTGAATGTACGCAAGAGGAACGACAAATGCATTGTAGAAAATGGAGGCTTGGTAGAAGTTACAAAAATTTTATAATTTTAATTGTTTTTATGTTTTGTGTTTATAAGCATAAGGTTGTATTATTACAATTCAATTATTTTCCATGGCCAACTTTGAATTTTTGAAAATAAAGACGTACCTTGGCTGCATTTTTAATTTTTCTACAAAATCGTTATTACTTGAAATATTTTGATGAAATTTTGTACATACCCATTTCGAGGGGTGCTCAATCCATTGGCGCACACAGATTTTTTCAAAAAAAAACGCTAATATGGTTTCTTAAAATTTTGCTCATAAAAACGGTCATAGTAGGCTTTGGATTTTATGCGAACCAGGCAATTTTTGTTCAAAATGTGCAGTTCATCGAGCTCTACAATTTAAAAAAAAAATCAGCCAAATCGCACGATTGATACACTTTTTACAGACTGACCCCAAAACAAATGGGTCACACTGTATATATATATATATATATATATATAAAAAGAAAAAACTAGTAACCGCATACACGTGTTTCATGCTATTTGGCAATCATCAGTACGGTGTAACATTAACCAAATCAAAAGATAGGCATGATTTGGGAAGCAACAAATGAAGTCCAGGCAGGAGCCAACAGCACATTTGCAGCTTCAGTCAGCACATCCCCTATTTTGGGGCTTGTACTAACATCGCCACGGAGGCTGCTAAAGCGACCTGCGTGGAAATCTTCATAACCCAAGATACAATGACAATAAGGATGTAAGATTAGCGAGTGTAAATGTAACAATTACAAGAAAAGGTGATAATGGGCAAACACTCAAAGTTAACAAAAAGAAAAAACTAGTAACCGCATACACGTGTTTCATGCTATTTGGCAATCATCAGTACGGTGTAACATTAACCAAATCAAAAGATAGGCATGATTTGGGAAGCAACAAATGAAGTCCAGGCAGGAGCCAACAGCACATTTGCAGCTTCAGTCAGCACATCCCCTATTTTGGGGCTTGTACTAACATCGCCACGGAGGCTGCTAAAGCGACCTGCGTGGAAATCTTCATAACCCAAGATACAATGACAATAAGGATGTAAGATTAGCGAGTGTAAATGTAACAATTACAAGAAAAGGTGATAATGGGCAAACACTCAAAGTTAACAAAAAGAAAAAACTAGTAACCGCATACACGTGTTTCATGCTATTTGGCAATCATCAGTACGGTGTAACATTAACCAAATCAAAAGATAGGCATGATTTGGGAAGCAACAAATGAAGTCCAGGCAGGAGCCAACAGCACATTTGCAGCTTCAGTCAGCACATCCCCTATTTTGGGGCTTGTACTAACATCGCCACGGAGGCTGCTAAAGCGACCTGCGTGGAAATCTTCATAACCCAAGATACAATGACAATAAGGATGTAAGATTAGCGAGTGTAAATGTAACAATTGCTGCAAATGTGCTGTTGGCTCCTGCCTGGACTTCATTTGTTGCTTCCCAAATCATGCCTATCTTTTGATTTGGTTAATGTTACACCGTACTGATGATTGCCAAATAGCATGAAACACGTGTATGCGGTTACTAGTTTTTTCTTTTTGTTAACTTTGAGTGTTTGCCCATTATCACCTTTTCTTGTAATTGTTACATTTACACTCGCTAATCTTACATCCTTATTGTCATTGTATCTTGGGTTATGAAGATTTCCACGCAGGTCGCTTTAGCAGCCTCCGTGGCGATGTTAGTACAAGCCCCAAAATAGGGGATGTGCTGACTGAAGCTGCAAATGTGCTGTTGGCTCCTGCCTGGACTTCATTTGTTGCTTCCCAAATCATGCCTATCTTTTGATTTGGTTAATGTTACACCGTACTGACGATGATTACCAAATAGCATGAAACACGTGTATGCGGTTACTAGTTTTTTCTTTTTGTTAACTTTGAGTGTTTGCCCATTATCACCTTTTCTTGTAATTGTTACATTTACACTCGCTAATCTTACATCCTTATTGTCATTGTATCTTGGGTTATGAAGATTTCCACGCAGGTCGCTTTAGCAGCCTCCGTGGCGATGTTAGTACAAGCCCCAAAATAGGGGATGTGCTGACTGAAGCTGCAAATGTGCTGTTGGCTCCTGCCTGGACTTCATTTGTTGCTTCCCAAATCATGCCTATCTTTTGATTTGGTTAATGTTACACCGTACTGATGATTGCCAAATAGCATGAAACACGTGTATGCGGTTACTAGTTTTTTCTTTTTGTTAACTTTGAGTGTTTGCCCATTATCACCTTTTCTTGTAATTGTTACATTTACACTCGCTAATCTTACATCCTTATTGTCATTGTATCTTGGGCTATGAAGATTTCCACGCAGGTCGCTTTAGCAGCCTCCGTGGCGATGTTAGTACAAGCCCCAAAATAGGGGATGTGCTGACTGAAGCTGCAAATGTGCTGTTGGCTCCTGCCTGGACTTCATTTGTTGCTTCCCAAATCATGCCTATCTTTTGATTTGGTTAATGTTACACCGTACTGATGATTGCCAAATAGCATGAAATATATATATATATATATATATATATATACAGGGTGGGCCAATAGTGGGGGAACGGAATATTGTGGGTTTATTGAGACATATTTTGATAAAGCAATACCGGTACATGGTGGTGGGTATGTAAGGCTACCAAACTAATATATTTTCATTTGAATCGCAGCACGTATACTGGGTGATTCAAACCAAACTTATGTTTTTTTAAATAGAACACCCTGTATTTTATTGCATATTTGGATTCCCCAGTTAATTTAAGTTGGACTTTATGTACCATACATGGTGTCTAAAGCTCATGGTGTAGAAGATACAGGGCATTTCTTGAAAAAGTGGAGGTTGGGGCAAAGTGATATTTTGGCAATATACCAGATCTCAGGAGGCTATGATTTTGTGTGGTAACTAAGCATGAACTGTGCCGATACTAACTAGAAACTCAGCAGCCAAACCCATATGTTTTGCATGAAATCAATGTCAAAACTTAATTTTTTTTTAATCGCGGCTAACTTGATTTTTTCAAATGGAACCATATAATTTTCTTCAGTTTATTGGACACGTCTTTTTGTCCTCTTTATACCGATATAGGGTTGTGGGTAGCTATCTCCAACTATAATATCTGGAAAAGCAATAATTAATACTTAGTAGCTGCTTCGCTATACTTATATGGTTAAAGCAAGCATGCTTTGAAAAACAAAAGTAAGCCATGGAAATAAAACAATCTGTTACATCTGTTACTGTCAAGAAACAAATAATATTTTTCTCCGGCTTTTCGTTTTGTCGCGTTTTTATCTATTCCAAAGAAAATGAGTACTTTTTCTAAAAGGGAATTAGTAGACATGGTTTTCGTTTTGGGAGAATGCGACAGAAATTGTTTATTGGCGAGCCGAATGTACAAGGTACGTTATCCTGATCGGCGGCAACCAAGAAGAAAAGCTTTTCAAGAACTATTAGATAGATTCGTCAATACTGGATGCGTCAACTATTCAAAAAATACAAGAAAAAAGAGTGTCACCAATGACGATAACGAATTTAGAGTTTTGATGTCAGTTATAGAAAACCCCCACATAAGCACACGCCAACTAGCAGATCAATTAGAAATAGGCAGAACATCTATTCGGCGTATGCTAGTGAAAAACAAATTTCACCCGTTTCATATACAGATGCATCAGAAACTAAAAGAACAAGATTTCTTAAACAGAATAAATTTTTGTTTGTGGATGCAACAAAACTATAACATCTATGAGTCAGTTTTGTTTACTGATGAATGTTCTTTTCATCGTAATGGATTTGTCAACAGACGGAATTTTCATTATTATTCTGATGTAAATCCGCGACAATTCAGAGTGCACTCTCAAAATCGTTGGGTTGTTAATGTTTGGGCTGGCATTTTTGGAACGTCAATGGTTGTAGGTCCGTATTTTTTTGACGGAGCGTTAAATGGTGAAAAATATTATAATTTTTTGAACCAAAATCTATTTCAATTATTGGATGATGTTCCTCTTCAACTGAGACGGGACATGTACTTTCAACAGGATGGTGCACCATCCCATCACGCTCGTCTTGTAACAGAATGGCTCAATGAAGAATTTGCAAATCGTTGGATAGGCAGAGCAGGACCAACTCGTTGGCCACCAAGATCTCCTGACATCACTCCCTGTGATTTTTTCCTATGGGGGCATATAAAGGATATTGTCTACCAAACGCAGCCCACCGATGTCGATGACATGAAAAGGCGTATTAGGGATGCCTTTACAACTGTCACTCCGGACATGCTCGAAAGAGTACGAAATTCGTTTTTCAGCAGAATTCAGATGTGTTTGAATGAGCAAGGTCGCCATTTTGAACATTTATTTTAATTAGGTATCTATCTCACATGTTTATTGTTGATAATTATTATGTAGTTATGAGAATAAAAATTCATTTTAATTTCACATCTTTTAAAATAAAATAACAATGCGTACATTTTCCTTTACAAAGAATTTAAGTTTTAAGTCAGCTTTTCCAGTTATTATAGTTGGAGATAGCTACCCACAACCCTATATCAGTATAAAGAGGACAAAGAGACGTGTCCAATAAACTGAAGAAAATTATATGGTTCCATTTGAAAAAATCAAGTTAGCCGCGATTAAAAAAATTTAAGTTTTGACATTGATTTCACGCACAACATATGAGTTTGGCTGCTGAGTTTCTGGTTAGTATCGGCACAGTTCATGCTTAGTTACCACACAAAATCATAGCCTCCTGAGATCTGGTATATTGCCAAAATATGACTTTGCCCCAACCTCCACTTTTTCAAGAAATGCCCTGTATATTCTACACCATGAGTTTTAGGCACCATGTATGGTACATAAAGTCCAACTTAAATTAACTGGGGAATCCAAATATGCAATAAAATACAGGGTGTTCTATTTAAAAAAATATAAGTTTGGTTTGAATCACCCAGTATACGTGCTGCGATTCAAGTGAAAATATTTTAGTTTGGTAGCCTTACATACCCACCAACATGTACTGGTATTGCTTTATCAAAATATGTCTCAATAAACCCACAATATTCCGTTCCCGCACTATTGGCCCACCCTGTATATATATATATATATATATATATATATATATATATATATGCATATATAGATACATATTACACCCATAGATTGTTATTTTTTGTCACAACATAACCTCATCAGTATATGACTGTAAATATGTCCAATACAAGTTAGTAGCCTTAATACAAGAAAATATATTTATTAAACAATCCTCATCGTATGCTCCTGCAGAGATGGATGCGTCCAAAACTGCGAGTGTCGAAGAAGTGGTCTCAATTGTTCAAGTATGTGCAGCAATTGCTTAGGACTTGCATGTCTCAATAGAGATACTGTAATCATCGACGAAGATTTATATATATATATATATATATATATATATCTATGCATATATAGATACATATTACACCCATAGATTGTTATTTTTTGTCACAACATAACCTCATCAGTATATGACTGTAAATATGTCCAATACAAGTTAGTAGCCTTAATACAAGAAAATATATTTATTAAACAATCCTCATCGTATGCTCCTGCAGAGATGGATGCGTCCAAAACTGCGAGTGTCGAAGAAGTGGTCTCAATTGTTCAAGTATGTGCAGCAATTGCTTAGGACTTGCATGTCTCAATAGAGATACTGTAATCATCGACGAAGATTTGTTTCCTCTCACCAGCCCGAGTGAACTATTTGGTGCTGACTGATAACGCAATTAATGATTCACCTAAAACTTATGACCTTTTGTATCATTTTGATTTCCCTCCCATTTTTTCAATATAGATTGTTTAATATATTTTCTTGTTTTTCACATGAGCTTCCTCTTCATGACTTTCTCATTTTTACAAGCTAAGGACAAATTAGATATGGGAATGATTTGACATAAAAGAACGAATGAAAATCAGAACGCTATAATGAATGAGGGCAAAAAGTGAGTACAAATTAACTAAGGCTACTAACTTGTATTGGACATATTTACAGTCATATACTTATGAGGTTATGTTGTGACAAAAAATAACAAACTATGGGTGTAATATGTATCTATATATGCATAGATATATCTATATATATTCTACATACATTATTCAGTTACTAATTTATACTGCAATCATTTTAAGTTTTTTCAACAAAAACTACGTGAAATAAAAACAAAGAAATCTTTACCCCTCCATATCATGGAATCCGTTCACTTTACCATAATTCTGTATATAACAATTCTTGTTCGGAATTTAATGTATATTATTTGCGTATAGGATGACGTTTGCGCTAAACCTCATAGTTTAATAGATATTCACGCAAAACTGTGAAAAATAAGAATTTCCTGCCCTTTTCACCCCCTCCCCCCGAAACCCGACGCTGGTGGTGGTGTAACTTTTTAGTACTAACTCTTGGGAGGGTATGGAATTATTTCGCGCTGGAAAGAACTTTTTTTTGGATGTTTGGGTTTTGGCCCAATTTTACTGTACTACTATTACACACCTCCACGTGTCGGCCGGGCCGCGAAAATCGCGTGCGCGACGGCGGGCGCGCGAGCAATTCGGAAATAGGCGCCGGCGACCTGAAAATACGGCGGAAAAATGCGTTGGATTTTAAACGGCCGCTCTAAAAATAGCCGGGGATAAACTAGGATAAGTCGTGTCGGGAATGAAGAAGACCATTTAGGCCGATATTGTTTATGGAATTACCGAAAAAAATTCGACAATTATTATATTATTAATTGTTTAAATCAGATTGTAAGTACATTAATTTGTAATTATTGTTCTCAGGTCCATTTTTCAGAAACCATTTTCGTCAAGATTATTATAGTCCTCCTTACGGCAGAATGCGTGCGACGTAAGGGGGAAGAACTCGCAAATATTATAGAATTAGTCAAAGTTCAGGGGTGTAGCTCAATTTTGTGTAACTCACCGACTTAATTTTCATATAATTGTTATTTAATTTATTGTTAATATTATTCTTAACGGTGATGCCTTAGATTATGGAGGAAGGCAAACCCTTATAACATTGGCAATTATTTCTCGTGCTTGAGAATGCAACGTTCTTCCCTGTTTACTCATTTTGCACACGTTAACTCCCGAACATACGAAACGCCACTGAACTCTCTGAGCCGGCGGAAAAAACTTGCCAGAAGCCTAAAAAATGAGGTCTGTATGGTAGCCCAAATACGCAGTTAACTTTACGTACTATAGAAACAGGCACAAAACGCGTTGGCTAACCGATTTTGTCAGCCGACTCCTTCGCAGAAGTGCTGTGTTGCCGTATATCAAAAGCCATGGTAGACGCGACGATGTTGAAAAAAATATAATAGGTGTTTTATCACACCGCGTTAAAAATAAATGATAAACAAAAATGGGAAAGTAGTCCCGTGATGCGAGCTTTATTTTTTCGGTATAACGGAGTTCAGAAATTCGGCTTCAATATGATAAAACTTGTATTCGCCAATAAATAACGACTACTCGTATAGGAAATCTCGCAACGCTGCCCGCATTCTTTAGAAACGTTTTCTTTCGTACTTTGGACTATACTACTCTTCTGAGGTAACCTTCTTTGACCTTTGACAAAGATACGGTGAAAAAATGGGTAGGAAATTAAACAGTCTGTCTAAAAATAGCTGAGGTTAAACAATAGAAATCGTATTGCCTAGAATAGGAAAAGTACCTAATTTTATTGACTATTATAAACGCCAAATAAAGACCTGTTCATAATATTATGTAATTAGGTATAAATTATGAAGTGCAGTGTGTACATACAAATTTGGGACAACTCTTATGTATTTACTACTATTATACACCCTCAATTAAAAAAAACAATAAAAACGATTTTAAAAATATGTGTAACTCATATTTTTTAATACAACCAAATACACCAAAATCATTCATCATTCATTCATCATTTTTATTATTATGCAGGTTGATTCAAACTCGAAACTTAATTTATATTGCCGAGAAATCAGCTGGAATAAAATATTACCTATATGGTTTCATTGGAAAACTCTGTTTATTTTACTTAGATATCAAGTTTTCTTTACCGAATCCTGGTTGCGATTGAATTAATAATTGGTGATAATTTAAACAATCCCCTCAATATTAGAAGCTTTGGATAATTTTGGGTGATAAATTCAGAGAAAGATATTTGTCCATTTTTAAATTTCCAGAATGGGAAAAAAATCATGGGATAGGTTGAGAATAGGAATCGATAATTCAAATGCGGAATCGAATTTAAGCCCCATTTCCGACATAACGGATAGAAAGAAAGGATTTTTGAAAATAATAGTTATTTATGTACCAAGGCCACTGAAGTTTCAACTTTTTATGACTCCTGTGGAATTTAGTTGCCGAGGCCTCTGGCCGAGGCAAATAAATCACATGAGTCATAAAAAGAACTTCTGTGCCGAGGTACCTACATATTATATATATTTTTTGAAATCGGAAAAAAAAAGTTTTATTAGGCAAGAAAATAATAATAAGGGGTCACCCGTCCATGAACCGACTGCGCGCGGCGTTGCTTGACTTTGACGATCGCTCTACCTAGGTCAGGTATAGTGACGTACGGCGCCCTCGAACAGAAAAACCCAACTGCTGCTTGTTGTGCAGCCTCCATAATAAATCTATTGATATTCAAACCTACTAAAATATGTATACTGATAGATTGCGCTGCTATAGGTAACAATTTCGCAATGTGTACGAATAGTTAAATGGGCCTTTATTGGCCGGGTTTTGAATATTTGGTCACTTTTGACGGGCGATGGCCCCGCGTCTGACGTTTGATGTTTACATCTCGCCAAGGCCTACTTACTGAAAAAATCGTACAATAATGGATTACTTCAGTGCCGATTTCTGAGCTTCTAATGTTGATTTTGGGACACTTTACTGCCGATTTCAAGAAAAATAATTTTTCATGATTTTCTAGGTCGTCGATTCTAATACGCAAATTTTTGTATTTTGTAATTGTTTTCATTGGCAAAACTAGTAAAATAAGAAATTTAGACCAATCGTTGACTGAAACATTAACATGAGATCGGCCTGCTTACATAGGCTCTTCAAAGTAGTATAGTGGCATAGTGGTGTTAAAAAATGTATTATAAGCTATAATTTTGTAATATGGATTGCATGTTTTTCCCTCAATGTTACCATGTGTTTTAAAATCGTAAAGATATATAGTGACTTAAGGTATGCAAGTCTTTATCTGTGATCGAATAAAAGAACACTTTTTACATTGTTTCTACAAGGAACGTAACTGCACAAAGTGCTCTCAATGTGGTACTTCCTCCTTAATGCAACGCATCGCGTGCGCAAACGACCACCACCGCAAAATGTAACGCAAGGCGCCCACTAGATTATGTGTCCGCTTCTCGGATGACGGTTCAGTTGGGCGCCTTCTTCCTCCCGAGTTTCCGTGAGATCGGGGACGAAGTTGGCGGACGGAGCCAGACCGCTCGATACCAGGCCCGGCCCCGCATGGGTTTATTATCATTCCGCACGAAGCCCTATCTGGGGATAAATAATTCCGAGGGGCCCTTGTTGCTTATGAATGACGAAGGGCGAAAGAATCGTTCAGGCATAGTGGAACAGCGATACCTTCATACGGCGATCATACATTTTTGTTTGTAATAATCAAAGATGTACATCAAGGTTCAACTGTATAGCGTCGAAGGTGAACACATATAGAAGACGCAGTTCAACTATAGCAGAGACCTATATAGCTTCATATAGGTCTGTGTCTATAGTCAAGTTGGCGGGAGATAATGGTGAAGGCGACGGGAACGGAGTAGCGGTTCCTTCTGTGGTTCCAATTCGACTTTCGGTTCCCCCGCCACCTGGATTATGGAAAATTCAAGTGAATCTACTATGGTTTTATATACGGTGTATATTATGTGTGAAAGTGTGCGAAAAAGCCGTTATACCTAATACCTACAATATGAATAGAAAGAAATGACAAATGACATTAGCTTTGAAATTTTGATGTCCAACCATTGGCCAAGAAAAACTGGAAAAGTAAGTTCTTTGTCAAATTCTTTAAAGATAGAGAGAGTGAGATTGTGAGTTAAAATATTCTTAAATCGATTCTAGAAGTTTTTATATACAGCGTTTAAAATAAAAGATGATTGCAACGTTTTTTAAGCGAAATGATTCAACGATGACGTATTTTATACCGCAATACAAGTTGTATCGATTAATATTATGACGATTTTGATGTTGACGAATGAAACAGTAACAAGGCAATTTGAGATAATCGGCTCATCAAATGCATTATCTAATTTAGAATTTACACGCCCTCAGATGTTTATTTATTTTCATTTCGTCGGTTAGCTTTCCATGTAAATATTAACCTGATAATAATTAGTATGGTGTTGTCTCAAGACAAGACTACACAGGTAGCAATTTGAATTGTTAACTTTTAAACGCAGATAGGTTTGAAGCGATACTTATCAGAGATCGATGGAGTCCAGGAGTTCCAAAGAATTTTTGATATAAATATCGCATTATTAATTTTTATAGATGCATATGTGTTTTTTTAATTGAAATAAAGCCAACGTCTAATATTACAGAGAATACGGCATACAGAGAGCTCATCTTGTCACATTATAATGTCAAATTGAGTCCAACTTTTTCCTAATTTTTTACACTCCCGTGGATTGTGTAACATGAGGGAGGAATTAATCATAAATTTAATAAAATGCGAACTATCTTCTAATAATGTGTAGGTTACAAAAAGAAATTGTTAAAGGTGCTTAGGATAAAATATAATTCTGTGTGAAAGAAATATAGGGTGTGCCTAAAAGATAAGGTACTAGGTTTAAGTATAAACTTCATTTTTATTATAGTTAATTGAAAACTGAGAAGATAATAGATTAATCGCCGTTTAAAGATGGGCTCCATTTGACATATTTGACAAGATGAGCCCTCTGTATTCTGTCTCATCTGAACTATCATCTAACAATGTTCGGTTGCTGTTTTGAAATAAACGTTCGTGTGCATGTCTGCACTGCCTAACATCAGCGACTATAGAAATTCTATGGTCACTGCTAACATCCACTATACTCTGAATAGTTACTGCCAAGATTATAGCCTCTAAATGCAGATTTAATCCGGAATTTACGACTGCGTTATATTCCGAAATATGACTAATGGAGAAGAGATGGCACATAACGGAAGTTCTTACTGGTTTGAATAAAGTGAAACTTCACGAAAGATTCGAAATAAGTCTATGAAAAAAGCTATGCTTAAACTTAGACGTAAATAAATGTTTAAAAACTTTGCCATAATATCCAGCGCCAATTTCATATTCTATTTCACTAAAATAATAAACAAGCCAACCGTGATAAAACCAGATCGAATTTTTAACAAGAAGAGTTGGGTGGCATTTTTTGTGGTAAATAACTAAGAAATGTCGCTAATTTTTTTACTATCGACAATAAAGAAGATAAATGCAGATAAATTGATTGCACCTAGTGAACTACTATCCTGCAGAAATTAAATGCGCGAATGTACTCGATGACGTATCTTAGGTTTGCAAGTGTACCTAGAACAAATAATCCGGAATGTGCAAGTTAAATAGAAAGGGTAAACAATTTAAACAGTAAGAACGTTTGTGCTAAATACCTTGATGTTTTGTAAATGTAACCCACGGTTACACGTTCCTATTACTACCTGGTCATAGTTTGATTATTTCCCTCTACTGCCTGTATCCAATAATGTAACCCTTTCTTAAAGAAACAACCAATCTTATGTCATTGCTACTTGCTACCAATAAATGCTTAGCAACCGCCGATCTGCTCAATACACACACCGACTTGCCAAAATTGGTCTGTTTTGTACTATCCCAAATTATGCAGTGCAAATTTTATTGCAGTAGCAGTATGACCAGACATTGTACATTAGTTATGTGTCAGTTAGTAAATATGTAGTTTGTTATGTGTCAGAAGTGTTGCTCTGTTCAGTTTAGCACCGTTTCTCATTTTATTTTAAATACCATAACGTTATATTTTTCACGAAAACGCTGACAAAAAAAATAAAATTTACTCATTGCAAGTCATATCTGCCCTAGCCGGGGTAATCCTAGTTTACAGTGTCTTGTCCAAAAGGAACAAATTTTGTTGGCATAACTTCGTCGCTTGCTTAGTTTCTTGACAAGAACTTTATAAATTCATCAATACAATAATTACATTACAGTATACCTACATAATCAATTAATATCGTTGCTTTACCATCATAAGCTTTTATTTGTAACCCTTATATTTTGTGAATTGAAACATACAGATCGAAATCTTTTTGACCGCACCTTGTATTAGATGTATATGTACAATGAAGACTTAAACCAGTTCTCTCTTCTCTCAAATATCTCTGAAACCATCTACAACGTCTTGTCAGCTCTGTTTGGTATGTGACCAATGAACCGCCTTCAAAAAGGCTGGTGGTACACAAGAAGAAAATCCCCAATGTCTATCTCCAAAGAATCTCTTGAGAGCGAACCTTCCAAAAGAAATAGTAGAGGTACAATATATCGTGTACATACCTGCGAAGGGTATTGTTCCCACCCAATTGTAAAAACAGGTAGAATGTAGGATCAGAAAATGAATGGTCGGCCTGTCGGGCTTATGGGAAAATTTGCAGAAATTATTTTTCAATTAATACAAAAATTGCATTTGATTTACGCAAGGGACCTCCGGTACAATCAAAAGATAAGAATACCCGCATATTCTAAATTTAGTGTGTCAATGTTTCCAGTTCAATGTTAATGGAATACGAATATTTCGAAATTCGTGCGAAATTAGATTTATTTAGAACACGTAAAATTTCTAAAATTATACATGCATTGTCTACGCTTCACACTTCGAAGTAACTAAGTTTAGAGTAATTTCCGAATAGCAGTTCGGACGAAACGGGTTCAATGAAAAAGCACTTTCCCACATTTCGTAGTATCAAAACGTAGTAAACGTTAAATCATCCAAAATATATTTAATTACGGACAACGATGAACCTAATCACCATTTTGGGATGTCCAATTTCTACTACTATGTAATTTACCCCGGTACCTACCCCATGGTTAAAAATAATCCCGCCCCAAGACGTAGGTTCTCACAAACACATTCCTAGCGAAGGTCAAAGTCCCAAAGTCTTCGAAAACTCCCAAGGCCATTATTGTAGATATTTTTACCTGTGCGAATGTTGGGTTTCTCTATAGTCTACAGAGTGTTACCCTTCATGAGTAGGTATACTATTTTATTCTGCTACATTTTTAAACTGTCATTTAGTTTTAAAAGTAGTTACCAACTAGGGCTGTTGAGCAAAGGATATGGTGCACCCTATAGGTCCTAGAAATACATATAAATTTCCAACAACAAAGTTATAGACCGGGAGATAGTGACAGATTTTTGGACGTGATTTTACTCAGTATGCCTTGCAAAGGGCATTATGTGGCACATAATCTCACAATAATAAGGTATGAATCAGAGAGTCATCCTGGGTTCTTCATGTGAAAAACTGAGTTTTCAATTATTCGGAAAATATGCGTTTTGATATGATTTTATACAGGCTGCCATGTGTTTTATAATGAAGTTCAAAATAGAAAATTCCTCGGAAAACCATAGGCATACCGTTAGGGTGGGTCCAAAGGGCTATTATTGCCACGTGATCTTGTATTTTAATAATTAATTTTTCCACGTTTCTGAACAGGCTGCCAATGAAAAGTATGGAAGTTCTTATTATGAAAATGTTGAAAAAAAGATGGCATACCTTTCGCGCATGTCCAAGTACTGTTTAAATTGAATGTTATTTAATCATTTAAACGAGTTATTCGATGTAAAGTGTACTTGGACATGCGCAAACGGTATGCCATCTTTTCTTCAGCAGTTTCATAACAAGAACTTGCATACTTCTCATTGGCAGCCTGTTCAGAAACGTGGAAAAATTAATTATTAAAATACAAGATCACGTGGCAATAATAGCCCTTTGGACCCACCCTAACGGTATGCCTATGGTTTTCCGAGGAATTTTCTATTTTGAACTTCATACCTTATTATTGTGAGAATATGTGCCACATAATGCCCTTTGCAAGGCATACTGAGTAAAATCACGTCCAAAAATCTGTCACTATCTCCCGGTCCATTAATCGATTCGCCAATACCAAGCACAACGGTTTCGCTGAAAACAAAAATGCATTTTGCATAATCGCAGTTGGCCCACGTTGTCGTGATCCAAGGCCGGCCCGCGTGGAAAAACGATCTTCTTTTGTTTCGTGATCCCCCTGCCCGATACGGCCTCTTATTACTCGGTACTTCCTGCCGCCGTTTATTTTTTTTTCCTCCATGGCAACCCAGATCCCGCATTTCGTGACAGGATAGACAAATTTAGCGCTACGTGACCGCGTAAATAAAACATGGGAATCGTCGTATTACGAGACTTAATTAGATGGGATTTGAGGAATTTGAGATTTAACGTTTGCTTTCTTTGTTGCAGGGCTGTGACGGATCCCAGGGACGGCCGAAGGGTCGCTCTGAAAAAGTTACCGAATGTGTTCCAGTCGTTAGTCTCGTCGAAGAGGGTATTCAGGGAATTAAAAATGTTGTGTTTCTTCAAACATGAAAACGTAAGTACAGCAACTGGACAATAGAGAGTTAAAGCAAAGCCATATCTTTTTTTTTAAGTTTGTTTCTTGAAAAGTGTAAAACTATTTGAGAATTACCCAAAAATTAATCAGCTAATACATCACAGAAATAGATAAAATCGAGGGGGAAGTCACTAGCAAAAATTTGTACACTAAAAATACCACTACCCGAAATACCTCCCGGTATTTTTTGAAATACCGTCTAAACTTCCGCACTTCCCACACTTCCCGGTATTTTTTTAAAATACCGTCCAGACTTTGCAAATTTTTTTGAGATACGATTCGAACTTCCGCACTTCCTGGCACTTTATCCAAGTGGCAAAAAATAAAAACAATATTGAGTTTTTGTATGTGCTTCTCCGATAAAGGAATGAGTGGAGGGGGAGGGTAAAGAAATAATTTATTTACGAGGTAATTTTCGACATACCTACCTACCACAAATACCTAGGATTAAATCTAACATTCAATCTAACAAACTTCTTTAGATTCATTTCAACCGTATGACTAATAAATGGCATTCATAGTTATAATTGGTTGAATCAGCCTTTCGTGTATTTTTTTAAATTCTTGGTTTAATTCAAACTAATAATTGTTTGTTTGCTAGTGGTTATACAACAAAATTCATATCGATTTATATATTGCCAGGTATAAACCAGAACAGCTTAAACGGGATAAAATGATAGTCTCTAGGCTAAAGCACGCGTAGCTAGATATTCTGTGGCTAAAGTTATCAGATCAGTGCAATTTTTCAATGTTGGCTTCCGAATTTTAAATTTGTCACTGTTACTATTTTGTGAAACTTTTGGTTGTGACAGTATACCTAACTTTTTTCCTAACTTGTGGACGTAAAATCAGAATATTCAAAGTTTTGAAAGTGAAAAATAGAAAAAAGATGAAAAAAAGTTTTTGAAAATTAGCATTACATTATTTAAAAATATGATAATTATAAAATTAAACATGAGAAATATATTTTTTTTTTATTTATACACTACCCAACAGGCGAACCCATTTATGGGGTAGGAAAATACAATAACAATAGTTACAGAAACATTATTACAAAACATACACATTCTAGCGCAAACTTTTTAAACATGAAATTTTACAACTAAGTATGTCAACCTGAGGACTTACTATATTGTTATAGTTGTCACACATATTATATAAGGGAGAATATTTTTGAACATTCACTCTAGCAGTCGGCAAGTAGAACAGGTTGCAGTTTCTGGACAAGACACGTGGAACATGAAAGTCAAGTCGGTGCAGTATATCCGGGCAGTCAATTTTTCCATGAACAATTTTAAAAAGCAAAATTTGTTGACTTTGTAATCTTCTTTGCGCAAGACTTTTTATAGAGAAGCGCTCAAGTAACAGTTCATGTGGATAGCCAAAATGAGGGTATACACCATCCTGCTTGAAAGCAGCATACTTCAAAAAGCGGCGCTGGATTGACTCAATTTCAGATATGTATGTGGTGTGGTGGGGGGTCCAAACAGGTGAGGCGTATTCTACTTTAGATCGTACATATGCATTGAAAAGTGTAAATAGCGATTCAAGATTTGCAAATTCTCTGGTGTTACGAATGACATATGCAAAATAGCCAGGCGAATTGCAATTTCTGTTTATACAATTTCTCCGAACGGAATTTAATATTTTATCAACACTGTTTTTCCATGTAATATTTGGATAATTTTATTTTTAAAAGTTAAGTTATCATGAAATGCTAGCAATTTTATTTTTGTATCAAAAACTAATATCTTCTGTGATTTTGAAAGAGGCCAAAAAGAGCGCGACGTCCTCATAGGCCAATCTCGATTGCAATCTACATACAGAACATTATCGTTGTCCAAACTGATCGAACTGCTCATACTGAAAGATTACGTTGTTATAAGTAACAATAATTCCGCAATGAGGTAGGATAATTGAAGTAGTCTTTATTGTCTGGTTTTGAATAATATCTGTCGTCGCCAACTTATAGAAAAAATCGTACAATAATGATTCATTTTAGTGCCGATTTCGATTATTTATTCTCAATTATATCTGGAGCATCTGTTTTTTAAATTATTGTATCTGATGATCGTTCTTTAATTAATAACTGACACCGGCGATTTGATAACCTAGCCTTACTAATTTTTAAACCTAAATAGCTGGTAGCTACCACCATACTTATAAAATTAACAACACTCTTATATACGAGTAGTAAGTAGTTCAACACGCCGTATCTTAGTCTCTCCACCATTAGCAATTAACCTGTTAATTTCTTGACGGTTTGATTCCGGCTCGCCCACAGAGAAATTAATCTACGCCGCTATTTTTTTTTTTTTTGAGAAAAATAATGGATTTTTTTTATTTGCAGGTGCTGTCAGCGCTCGATATACTCCAGCCGCCGCACCTAGACTTCTTTCAAGAAATGTATCCTTTTTCTGCGATCGGAAACTAACAATTCGTAATGTTTAGAATATTTTTTGTGCGTTATCTTCTCAAAAATGTTTGCCGGACCTCTAGCAATCCTGGAAGTTTGTGGAGATAAAATTGAACCACCCTGTATCAAAGTTAATATTCCTCGGTCTTAAAAACGTAGAATTTTGTGAAGGGTCGGTGGTATATTCGGACACAAAATCTCTATGGAAACGAACCTACATTATTCCATTTTTTTCAATCTTATTTGAGGTCGTTCTTCTTTTTTAACTGGATTCCAAGAATAGCAACGCCACGGGAGGATTATGTAGAAGTGCAGAATAAACTAGCGATATCTTTTGAATGCTTAAGCGACTGCAGACCGCCTCTTGCGATCCTGTGCACGTGTACAAATATATTTCTGCGTTGTCGAGCAAGACCAGGAAGTTCGTTATTGGTTATTTCACATCTCATTGCGTTGAATTAATTTATAACTGACGGATTTTTTCACGGCGAGGTTAGTTTACAGCTAAACGCTTACGCAGTTCCACTTTTTCGACTAGAGGTCATGCTACTGTTAAGGTTGAAACTCGGCCTGAAATCTGTAATATTGAATCGAAAAGTACAATCCTATAAAACGAGCGAATTGCTTACATTGTGTTCCCTTTTTAAACCGACAAACTTTTACCATAGGCAGAAGATTCTAAGAAAAATAGTTCAAAACAAAAATATTTGTTACCTGCTCACACTGTAGGAACTCTATTAACTCTTATTATTCTATTATAGTATAAATCAATACTGCTGATAACATAATATTTGCTTTACGTAGCATTTAACTATGAATGACACATTCGAACTATTTATTTGTGATATAGATGGTAATATCAAAGCACATTTATTAGAAATATTGATAATAGACCGGGAGATAGTGACAGATTTTTGGACGTGATTTTACTCGGTATGCCTTTCAATGGGTATTATGTTGCGTATATTCTCACAATAATAAGGTATGAATCAGAGAGTCATCCTGGGTTCTTCGTATGGAAAATTCGAAAAATATGCGTTTTAATATGATTTTACTCAGGCTGCCATGTGTTTTATAATGAAGTTCAAAATAGAAAATTCCTCGGAAAACCATAGGCATACAGTTAGCGTGGACCCAAAGGGCTATTATTGTCATGTGAACTTGTATTTTAATAATGAATTTTTCCACGTTTCTGAACAGGCTGCTATGATAAGTATGTAAGTTCTTGTCATAAAACTGCTGAAGAAAAGATGGCATACCGTTTACGCATGTCCAACTACACTTTACATCGAATAAATCGCTTAAATGATTAAATAACATTCAATTTAAACAGTTTCATAACAAGAACTTGCATACTTCTCATTGGCAGCCTGTTCAGAAACGTGGAAAAATTAAGTATTAAAATACAAGTTCACGTGGCAATAATAGCCCTTTGGGCCCACGCTACGGTATGCCTATGGATTTCCGAGAAATTTTCTATTTTGAACTTTATTATAAAACACATGGCAGCCTGACTTAAATCATATCACAACGCATATTTTTCTAATAAATGAAAACTCAGTTTTCCATAATATGAAGAACCCAGGATGACCTTCTGATTCATAGCTTATTATTGTGAGGAATATACGCAACATAATGCCCTTTGAAAGGCATACTGAATAAAATCACGTCCAAAAATCTGTCACTATCTCCCGGCCTATAACAATGCGACGTATCTGACAAGCTTCTTTGTATGTAGCTTAATCTTTACATAACCTGAGTGATCTGATTAAAGAACAATTTTTTTCAAGATGGCCGAGCTTTTGGCAAATTTCTCTCAGTATCTCATTTTGCTCAGAATTACTTGAATTCAGCAAAATATTGTTACCTTACCATATTTTGATTGTCTCAAATAATTTGGCTCAATAACTACTTAACTCCTAGTTTTCGATCTCTAGAGACTGAACACACCCAAATGAAGATATAATTGAAAGTATACGCTTCATAAGAACTACGAAATGAATTCTTCGTCGACAAAAGCCTGAAACGCAATCTCGACAACGCAAAACAATTTATTAAAATTAGGTAGGTGGTTGTTTAGAGGCGCGCTGTATCTTGGGAAACCATCTAGCCATCTCATTTCGATTACCATCGTTCGGTAATTGATTTTCATTGCAAATGAATGAACCCAATTTATTGCCACAATCCGCGATCAATGCGGTAGATCTCGAACGTATGTCTTGCGACAATGCAACGAAAGTACCGTGACATTTCAGACGGTGGGATACCGCTTGGTGGTGTACGGTTCCATTCAAAAGAATATTTTCCAGGTGTTAGACGTATTAGGAGAATTATCGTGGGATGATTAATAACGCGGATTGTGAATAGCATAGTTACGGCAATAGTTGAAATTGAAAACCACAATATGTTCGTAGATTTCTTAAACGTACACACGTAGGCAAGGTACAGGCTGGATAGCGATGTCTTGGTTTCAGCCAGGTCAAACGATGTGGTTTCCTCAGCAGAGGTAGATCTGTGCTATGCGGGATGAAACGTGACAATTGCTATGGGTGATGCTGTGAAAATGCAAATTCAGAGCTGGCTACGATTTTTTTATACCCCCGATTTTCACTAAAACCATTTAGCGATTTTTTTATTTAAAATCTGACACTACAGGCTAAATCAAGACACCAAAAAACCACCATATACAAAATTTTAACAAAAAACATACAGGGAGTTCCCTTCTACAGGGTGCCAAAGTTGAGCAAGATAGGAATTTTAAAGGCATAAGGCAGTGTGCCATGGAATTACCTCCAAACAGTTAAGGTCAACATGACCGCTCAAATTTTTTTACAAAATGTCGACGAGCAAATAGAAGACGATTTAAATTATTCGACCTTTCTCAACAAAGTAACTGTCTAAAATGATACACATATGTCATTCTGAGCACACATTGTAGCACACCAGCCACCTCGTCTGGACCACCTGACTGACAGGTTTCCATAATCTTTAGACTTAGTTCGATTATAATGCCTGGAATGGTCTTTCAAAGAAAAAAAGTTCAAGGGCAAATATAAAGATTTATGGATTTGTATAGGTATAAAAGTAGACACCCTGTATTTCTTGGCATACCTATTTCATTCAACATTCAAATGAATTTTAGTAAACCTACACAGAATCTTTCAATTTTGCTATTTTGTACATGCATTGTTAAATGTCATTTTAGACCCAGTTTTTTTTTTCGAAAAAAAAATTCATCAAATTTGATGGAAGTTTATGTAGTTTCAACAGTTCTCTCCAAAACTTAGCTTTATTTCAATATTTAAGAAAACCCACGACTACATTTATAACAAAAGATAACAAAAAACATGCGCTATTACTTTGCAAAAAGTTTTTATCTACTTCTTTATTCCACTAGCGACTGACATCGGGAACGGCTTCCAGCTACCCGGATCGTCTGAACTCGCGGATCTCCCGTAAGCAGTTCTCCCGTCTGTGTCTCAGGCCCCACTGTCCGTTCCGGGGGGAGAATTCCCCTTACAGCGCTCACGCGTCGGCGCGAGCGGCACCAATACTCCTGGACGGCACGGCTCCCACCCAGAGGCCATAATAACACCTGGGCGGTTCCCCTCCGCCAGGACACACGCGCACTAGACACAAACTTGTTTCTAAAATATAAACTAAGACTTTAAACATTTAAAACTTCTCAAAACCCAAGCTGCCGCTGCCGCTTTCATGTGCAAGTGACATGTAACGTCGGACTAAGATGGTCATGTGATTTTTGTGCGGTAAAGACGGCCTGTCTTTATCGTAGGCCTCGTTATACGTGTATGTGACGTATATCAGTTGGAAGAAACATCCTCTCTGAGGGCACGATTTCGTCGACCCCGAAACAAAACAACTCGAAAACAAACATCTCCGATACCGATCGAGATGGTCCCCCCCGTATCTGCTGCAAATGTAAATTACGAATAACCATAGTAATAGATTCACGACTTATGAAAATGCGTCAAGCAAGAAACGGCCGATAGCGATCCAGGGCGGCGATGGTTTTCCAGCGATACCGCCGGACCCGTCCGGAGCGCTTCTACAAGTTGTCCGCCACGCCCAGCCGACGTGAATTGTTGCTCGGTTTGTGCCCGGTGCTCGGGTTAGTCATGCGGTTTAATTAGTCGAACACACGGGGAAAAATCGGACGACGTTGAGCAATTTGCTATTAGAAACGGGAGAGGAATTTAAAATGTACATGTACTTTAAGAGGCTACGATACTTATGAAATCCGCCTGAAGTGCCCGACTCAATTCAGGACAAACGTCGCTCGATTAGATATGCCTATCCTTTTCCTTCCTCTGGTCCCCACGACTCCCCACTCCAGCCTGCCCCTTCATAGTGCTACGATTGAGGGGCAGGCCGGCCGTGGGTACTACACTGAGAAAACTCTGTCACTTTGTAAAAAAACCCTGTTTAATTCAATATGAGATATTATTCCTCAAACTCAAGCAGAAGCTTTTTTGTAACTAACAATAATCAATTCAATTACAATTGATATTGAATTCTAATGAATAATTTAAATGTAATATTTTATTTCAATAAATAGCGTGTTCTGGAATTGACTCTATAATACTTCTTTTCTAAGCACATTCTTTTGTCAGAACAACATAACGTTTCATGGTGTTGAATTGAATAGGGATACATTTAACTGTTCATTATACTGAAATTACAACTATTGTCACTGAATTTTTGCTGGATTTGTAATACTTAATTGTGGGTACTAATATCAATTATAGCCATTCACTTGCAGTGTTCATTATGACTACGAACGATATAGAGTGTAGGGTTGATTCAAAACCTTTAATTTGCGATCACTGTGTGCACTCCTAAGTTAACCCCCAGTTAACCCTGAAAAAATCAGCTTGTTTTAAAGAATTTTTTTTTACCCTTATAAAGCACTTTAGATAGTGGTGATCTTTTACCTATATCTCGTGAAGTATTGAAGTTAAAAAAAAAACTTCATGAGGGAAAGTTGTAGAGAACGTAATAATGTATACATAAGAAGAAAAAAAATTGTACACATGAGAAGAAAAAAAATTGCAAAAAAATGTTTGCAAAACCACTCCTATTGCGGGGTTCGTAACACGACTTCGTCGGTGATTTTTTGGGGTTATACTCAGGACGCTACCCACAACCAACCCTGAAAATATCTACCTGTTAAGAATCTTTTTTTTTTCTATCTCTATAAAAAAATGACAATTTGCTTGGACTATGATTACTTACATTGATGAATATAAAAGTTGCAATTAAGTTATTTTGTTCATAAAATGAATTATAATGTTTTTTCAGTTGCTTCTGGGGTACTCTTATATAGTTTGGAGTAGTCTGAGGGTGAGAATTATTATTATTCAAATAAAATAAATTTAATTGTTTAAATAAAACATAAGATATTTTAAAACCGAGGTTATGCTTTCATTGTAGTATGCCAATTTTAGTATCGAAGTGACAATACGTCTTCTTAACGGAAATTCAAACTATTTTAAACTTATTGGTTCATCTGCAATTACGTCAAAAGTATAGATTATATTGTTGGGACCACATGGATTTGCTTGTATATTTAAAGTAGGTAATGGAAAAGTGACTATATACACGAACTCACTAAAATCACAACAGTCTTTTTTTCCTGTGTAGACGTGTAGATAATATGAAATAATAACTCGTGCCGGCCGCCGCCGACGGCCGCCGGGGTCACACGAGTCTCGCCGATGCCGACGAAGAAGCGCGAATATATATTTAAAAAACGGCGGTGGCCTGTTTGCTTTATTGCAAAAATGATATTTTTCAGGGCGTTCACTTTTCGTTGGCAACACACTGCATAGCTTTTTGGCGTCGAAGCAATTTTACTATTATTTTTTATATCAGCAAAGGTGCATGCTATGAAGGGTTCGTGTATAAAAAAAACTTCTGTAATTGCTCAATTATAAAATCTAAATTAACGATTCGATTACCGAATTCTTCTTGAACCACATTAGGGTCAGTTGAACATCTATTAATGTTTGATTGGATAATTGTTCTGCATAATAGTGTTGCTACGACTAAAAAAGTGCGTCTAAAGTCTACTTCTTCAAAATGTTTTATATAACTAGTAGGTATTCCATATTTACATTTGTGTAATAATAAATAAATCTAACTAAAAACTTTCTACACTGTAAGAGTTCACTTTAGAGGGATTAGAGTGAATAGGCCATATTATATCACAACGGTTTCGTTAATCTATAAAATTACATCCTCAAGGACTAATTTATAGGGTTACGAAACTGGTCTCCCTTTTTAAATAAAGTAATAGTTGTGAGATAATAGGAGCTATTAATTTCTAATCCCTTGTAAATGTTCCATTCAAAGCCCTGTTTTTCCCAGAAAGTTTGTTTCCCAAACCCTATGCACCTGCAGTACTACTTATACCTAAATCCGAATAAGTGTGCAAAATGCAAAATATGTAGGTACCCCTCTCTCAAATTCTGGAAACCATATTAGGTACCTACGGGAATAAAAGCACTCAAGCCCACAAATTACTCCTATTGGTTTCACTACATGTGACTGTTGTGACATCATTATCAAACATTATAGGTATTCTTGCCCTGACTGCGGTTCAGTTTCAGAACCTTATTTTGACAAATCTGAATTATCGAACATCCTAGAAAATTTATTAAAATGTCATAAATTCGACAGACTGGAACAATAAAATGTACTATTTTTATTTTGCCCGATTTTCAACTCCAATGACTTTCGAACAATCTTCTAACGAAGAAGTTTCTAAAACTGACTGGATGTCAGAATTATTATCGTTCCCTCTGGAAAGTATATAAATTAGCTTTTATCATGCAGCGATTTACATAGGAATTCGTTTTCAAAAAATGCTTCACATGACCCATTTATTTGGCAAAATTATTACTTGTACCTATCACATTTTTAAAGTAAAAATCAAGCGCACAATTTGGTCTAGAATTTAAATTTACTCTTTTTGCACGACCAGGCCATTTTATGCCCTAGGGATTAAACCATTTTACACAAAAGCAAAAAGTAGGTACTTTGTGAATAATAATTATTTATTTTCTAAAATTTATTTGTGGCGCAATGGATTAATAATTATTTATTTATAATTCCTGGAGGAATAATAATAATGAGTATTATTATATGCCAGTCGACATACATAATGTCGCGGTAGAAAATATTTTCTTCGGGTACTCGGAAATATAAATATTTGCTAACATACTAACATTCAAAACAAGCGAAACACAAATAAGGGAGACTGAAACTAATAAAATGAAAAATGAACCATCTGATATCGATTGAAAGTTCTCCTGACGTGGTTTCCGAGCCCGGTGAGGTACGCCGAAGTAGGGGGAAGTAGGGGAACCACGAGTTCCAGCGAACGCCCGCCCGCCCGCCTATTTCCGTACGTCTAATTCCTGCTCGAATGGCCAATTCACGGATCATTTTATTGCCGGGCAATGGGTTCGTAGTTTTCAAATCATAGCCAAACGAACAAACGTATCGACTTGAAAGTAGTCTTAAAATAATGTTATCGAATGCCTCAATCGTCGTTGTGTCCTTCGAATTATTTTTGAGCGGTGGAAATACTCGAAATTCTTAACCGAATATAGTCGAATTTCGGGTATGTTTGGCATTTTTTTTCACAGTGTCGCATTAGTCCTGCACAGTTCGTGATACACAACGACGATTCTTGGTAGTTTTATCTAAGCCACAAAAAAAAATCAAGTGAAAATATTAAGAAATGCAAGTAGGAGATGTAAACTACGAAACCCTTGAAAATGGGGGGTATCGTAGCGCCTTAACGGGGTTCCAAAACGATAGCCTGGAACATATAAAAATGTCCAATAAAACGAAGACAGGGACATATGTAAACTGTAAACAACCTATTTCTTTTTTAACTAAGAGCCTTGTCTATCTAGACAAAGCATTTGAGACATTGGAGTACTCTGATAGAAAATAATCGATGAGAAACCTTTTTCTAGCTGACAACGCCACCTGTCCCTGAACTCCCCATATACTAACCAATGGTTGAATAACTTTCGTTAGTAGATAGACAAGGCTATTAGTAAACAAAGTATCTAATGAAGTTATTTCTCTCGATTAAACTGGACCCGCCAAGCCTTTGTTTGGCACCATACCTGAAAAACAAACAACTTGGAAATGGGACCACGCATTCATTCTTCTTTTCTTAGATACGGGACCTTGGAAATTAATTCCATTAAGGATAATTTTATACAAATGTCATTTACGAAAGGGCGAACACTTTGAGAATGACGCACATTTGATGTTTTTCCTCTTCCAATAAATTTAGTTTTTCCTTTGTTTCCAAAGTTATTTAAAATATTGGTCCGAATTCGTGGTCCGAATGAATGTGCCACAAATAGTGCATTTTTTAATAAATTACGTTTTGCTTCATACAATTTTAAAATTTTTTAGTTATTAGGAAGGCATGTCCGAAAATAAATGTGTTTCCACTCCAAAAAGTTCGTATCATAGCGGGAAATTTTTGTTTGTATAATTTATTTTGAAATTTAAATTTGGTGTTACCTTTTGCTTTAAAAAAATAACATTTTTGCTTATCCTTTCTCCTTATCTTAATATTAAATTTTAGCTTATGATACTGTAAAAAGTGGTTAATTTTGGTTATATACATCAAATAATTGAGGATATTTTAATTTGTTATTATTTTGGCATATAATTGGTACTGGAAAATTAATTGCAATTAAATTTGTATACTAAATGCTTCTGCATCAGACAACAGAATTTTAAAACGTTAATTTGGTCTTGCTTTTAAAAAAGACGTATTAGTATCGATATTTAGTAATAAGAATTAAATAGAATGATAAAGCTATAATAATATAATAGTTATTTATGTACCAAGGCACTGAAGTTCAACTTTTTATGACTCATGTGGAATTTAGTTGCCGAGGCTTCTGGCCGAGGCAAATAAACCACATGAGTCATAAAAAGAACTTCAGTGCCGAGGTACATATAATATTTTTTTAAATCGGAAAAAAATGTTTTATTAGTCAAAAAATAATCATAAGGGATCACCCGTCCATGAACCGACTGCGCGCGGCGTTGCTTGATTTGATGATCGCTCTACCTAGGTCAAGTATGACGAGGCACGGCGCTTCCCAACAGAAACTCCAAACTGTTGCCTGTTGTGCAGCCTCCATGAAAAATTGATTGATATTTAAACATACTAAAATATTTATACTGAAAGATTGCACTGCTATAAGTAACAATTTCGCAATGTGTACGAAAAGATGAATGGACCGGGTTTTGAATGTTTGGTCGCTTTCGGAGCTTTTAATGACGATTTTGAGACACTTCGCTGTCGATTTCAATAAAAATAGTTTTTATGTTGTTAAATTTTTAAAATTTTCAGAAATTACCTAAAAATGACAAAAAATGAAATTAATATTTTAATACAGCGTTCAAATTTCGTATACTTACGTTAAATTGATAAACAAACAACTTTTTCAAATAAAACATTTTGAAATTTTAACAACTAAGCCCATTTTTAGAGATTACTTTTGTTTATGCGATGTTTAACTCTGCAATGCGAACTTTTTGAAGAACACTGTAGAGATGGTGTAGTAAAAGCTTTTAGGGCTCCCTCTTAACAAAAATGACTGTAGTTTAATTTCATAGATGATTTCATAGATAAAAATGGAAATTCTAATCTCGTGGGAAAACCGAACGTCATATTTCCTACCTTACTGTTTTAAGCATGGACTTTGGAATTACTTTTCCATACAAACAAGCAAAATAAAAAGTAAGGAAACTATATTTCTGTGGTAAAAAATGATTTACCAAACCACTTGAAAACCCGGTTTTTGTATATGCAATCGAGATTTCTACGACCATTATTCAGCGGTCGTGTTATAAGCATGTGGAAATATTTTATAAGCAAGCTATTGTTAACAAATTAACTTTTGAATTGCGTTCAAGTATTTCCCTCAAAAATTAGGCCCATTATTGCGCCCAATTAGAAAATGGCACGACGGGCAAAAAAGAAACGCAGGAACTCAAGAACAAGGCGACCTAAGCCCATTAGGCCATGGTATTTTTTTACAAACAGTAATCTTGTTAAGACAGAGTTCACTTCTATTGAATTAGGCTTTCACAGTAACCGTATTGTTGGCTGTGTTATGTATGTAGGCCTTTAGATAATAGAAGATATAAATAGTTCCTGCGGCAAGATAGCTGGCACCACGGGCGTAGCCAGGATTTAGTTTTGGGGGTGGGGTTTAGTTTGAGAAGTAAATAAAACGACAAAAATATACTTACATGAAATTTAATATCTATATATTCATCCGAAAAACTACGACATATTTATAAAGTTCTTAACTTTAAATGAAATGGATAAATTAATTTCGTTCCTCTGCGCTAAATCTAAAACCATTAAAGAAGAAATCTTCGGCTTTTTCTTTTAAATATATCCACTACTTCATCTGCATGAATTTCTGTTCCATAGTGAATGTTCATTAGAGCCAAACCATTAAGTCTGTTTTCACTTGTAGTGTTTCGTAAATAGTTTTTCAGTCTCCTTAGGCTCGAGAAAGACCTTTCTGGGGTAGCAGTGGATACAGGAATGGTAGCCAAGATTTGTAGTAATGTGTAAATATTAGGATAAAGGTTTTTATCGCACATATCTAGGCATTCCAAACTAGATTTCGGGGTAGGCAGTCTTCTTATCAGCATGCAAGGTAGCTGAAGCTTTGATAGCTAAATCCAAATTTGTTTCTTTATTAGAAACCTCTTGACCTTGCCTACACCACTTTTTCCAGTAGTCCATACCTTTAGGTTTATCACCCTTCCTTTTTTTCCCCTCCATTTTTCGACAGTAATAATGATTCACGTATCTATCCTTAACAAGGTCATCGAATAACAGCGCACTAAAATTACTCACTTACACGGTACACTTAATTCTCTTCACTATTCGTTCACCACTTTTCACTTTTATTCTCTTCGAGTTCGCATGAAACAATACTGCCGTAAGCGCGGTCACGCGCCGCGGCGCCGCTTATATAGCAGCCCAGTAGCCGTCCAGAAACTTCCACGAACTTCCACAAAGTTCCGCTCATTTCGACCGAGGGGCGTGGCGAATAATCGAGAAACAACGCAAAGTGTCCCTACAATACAAAATAGTTCGGCTGCAACTGCGTCTGCCTCTCGTCAAAAGATGGCGCTAGGCGCTACTATTACTACATAATATATTCAAACGTAATAATAATTTAACTCTTCACTCCTCGTATTTTTTCGGTATAATATTAGGTAATATTTTGCTTATTTCGGGGGGGGGGGGGTTTGAACCCCCGAAACCCCCCCCTTGGCTACGCCCGTGGCTGGCACAGATTTTCAGGTGGCCCTTTACGGATAAATGGGTCGATTCCAAAAATTGCAATCCACGTTTTCAATTTTCATGAAATATCAAATTTTTCTGTTATAAATTGACATCTTTGCTTCAATTAAATAATAAGAAATATTTTACATTTTCTAGTCTTCTCCCTTATAATGTTTCATAGCCAACTTATACTAACTGCGAAATTTAAAATTATTATTATTGTAGTTATTACGAGTTGCCTATGACAACTAGCAAGAAGAAGACTAAAAAATGTATTTTTTAATGAGGACATTATTTAGTTGAAGCAAATAAGATTTCATTAAAATTTAAAACAGTCAAATTTGTTATTTCGCAAAAATACAAATGTTTGTTAATTAATTTAGCACACGGCTTTATTGTTTTACTGCAAATAAAACCTTTCACAAGTCTAACTGGGTATTAATTGATGCTATGAACGTTATTTGTTTTTGATTTCATAGCACTCTAGATTCATATCACGAATTTGAATTATAATTTTTTAAAGTTTGATACAACACAGAAAAATAAACGAAAAACCAGACACACTGTAGATACCTCTTTGGAATGTAGAGGCAACACGATTTATCAGTAACAATGAATATTTATAAACGTTCTAAACTATGTAATACCAGCAAGTATTAATAATAGTGGTCGTTATCTGCAAATGCGATTTGTCGATCTGCATATTTCCAATATCACTCAATACGGTTTCTTGTTTACCTAACTGACGTTGCATCCTTTCTTTCGCTTCCCGTTGCGTCAAGATAAGCGCACAGAATTTATGTTTTCCTTTACGGGCTATTGAGTCTGCTATTTTTCGAGCCACTATTAAAATTATCCAGTACCCACAGTTGAAACGTTTTCATTTTGGAGAAAATGACCCGAAATTAAGTGAGGGTAATAAGAAATGACACTCAGCTTGTGGTAACACTTCGTATATTTAATTTAGAGTCTATCTACGTTCGTTTTATGGCATACATCACAATTTTGTGAACATACCTATTGATCAGTCTACTTCACTTCTCCTCTATTTTGTGTTGCATTCTAGATCATTATTTCCATGCCAGGCAGTGTCTTAAGAGGCGGTGCAACAATTTCTCTTCAGGTCTAGGCGTGTATGCAGCATTTTGACACGCACCGTGCTAGGCATTTAAATCAGCGACCGGCTACAGCGTTTCCGCGATAAGGAAGCAATTAAACTTCGAAAAAACTTTATCGCTCAATTAAAACTTTTAAAGGCGACAAGCTTTTCGACGGACGCGCGAGCTGAGTCCAAACGAAACACATTCCTTCAATTTTTCAGAAATAAATTGTGTGCAACAACAATCCCACACCACACGCCCAAAATATGACAATTTTCTTACGATGTTCGGACGGGATATACTTTGACATCAGCCTATGCGGCGACGGCGAAGCATGGTACCCGGTACCGTCAGGTCCAGAACTGCAACAAAAATAGGAACGCTATTACTCGCGAATACCGCTGGGAGGCTTTTAGAAGTGACCGCGAAGACCAGAGTAGTTTCTCAGGTAGATGAGATTTATTTACACAAGATTTTGTGTACCTACAGGGTGTCCACGCTAAGTCTCCCACTACTATAACTTATTAATTTTTTATGATAGAAAAAAGTTTTAGATACAAGTCGTAGGATAGTAAGAAATTATTTACAGGGTGTTTCGCAAATGCGTGGCAAACCAAAATTTTTTTTTAATGGAATAGGAACCCTATATATTTTTGAATTTTACAAAAATCTGCTTGTCAATGCTGTCAAAATGGTATCAATCGTTGTATCATGATCTTTCTCCGTTTTTGAAATATGTATTCAGTTTTCAAATTTTACAAAGTTTATGTGGATATCGTGATAAAGATAGATGATCAACGCAGTAATAAAAAATATTTGTTTTAATCAAGGGAATGACGTAATAAAATTCCAAAATGTTTAGGATCTTTTTCAGATTTTACTGATATTCGATATTCTCCAAATAAAATAAGAATTACTTTTCGTTTTTAAAATATTCATTATAATAACACCCAGTATGTTTTTGTCCCAATAAATAATCATTTCTTATAACTTTTTTCTCTCGAGTAATAAGCCTTCTTAAAGTATTGTTATTATTGACAATAAGAGAGAATAAACATACCTAACCCTTGGTAAGAAATGTGAAAGAACACCTATAGACCGGGAGATAGTGACAGATTTTTGGTCGTGATTTTACTCAGTATGCTTTTCAAAGGGCATTATGTTGCATTATATTCTCATAATAATAAGGTATGAATCAGAGAGTTATCCTGGGTTCTTTATATGAAAAACTAAGTTTTCATTTATATGATTTTACTCAGGCTGCCATGTGTTTTCTAACGAAGTTCAAAATAGAAAATTCCTCGGAAAACCATAGGCATACAGTTAGCGTGGGCCCAAAGGGCTGTTATTGCCGCCTGAACTTGTATTTTAATACTTAATTTTTCCACGTTTCTGAACAGGCTGTCAATGAGAAGTATTGTATGCAAGTTCTTATTATGAAAATGTTGAAAAAAAGATGGCATACCTTTCGCGCATGTCCAAGTACTGTTTAAATTGAATGTTATTTAATCATTTAAACGATTTATTCGATGTAAAGTGTACTTGAACATGCGCAAACGGTATGCGATCTTTTCTTCAGCAGTTTTATGACAAGAACTTACATACTTATCATTGGCAGCCTGTTCAGAAACGTGGAAAAATTAATTAGGTATTAAAATACAAGTTCACGTGGCAATAATAGCCCTTTGGGTCCACGCTACCAGTATACGTCTATGGTTTTCCGAGGAATTTTCTATTTTGATCTTCATCATTATAAAACACATGGCAGCCCGAATAAAATCATATCAAAACGCATAATCCTCGAATAAATGAAAACTCACTTTTCCATATGAAGAACTCGGGATGACTCTCTGATTCAATTCCTTATTATTGTGAGAATATACGCACAACATAATGCCCTTTGAAAGGCATGCCGAGTAAAATCACGTCCAAAAATCCGTCACTATCTTCCGGTATAAAAGAAATGCCTTTTATAGAGACAGAAATAATATTCCCCTGCGACTTTTTTGTTTTGTTTCAATTGTTTTTCTGGCTACAGATTTGGAAAATTTATGGAAAATTTTGTAGGAATACATTTTTTCAATAAAAAAATATGAACATATAAAGAAATAAGGGGAGGTTTTACTCTTGGTTATTCAAGGAGATTAACAAATAAAAATAATAATTTCTTTTTGGATTTGTCGATTTTCGTCTTCCATAGACATTCAACTTAAGCACGGTTCGTGCAGCAGCTTTATGTTTATATATTTATGTTTTTGCTTTATCAGAAATAAAGCATACGCTGGGGCAACCTGCTTTTCATGAATTATTTGCGCATGCGCAATTTGAATCTGTACGGAATTTTTTACTACTAAATAAAGTATACGCGTGGTGGGATTATTCCTGGTGATTGAAGTTAACAATATAGCTTTTATCTGGCAAACCATTTTGTATTTCCTAACCTGGAATTGCTTTAAGAATAATAAATATTATAAAGAAAAAGTTGAAACTTTCCAGCAATTAAATAAATGTAAAATATAAAGCAAAAGTGATCCTACAGGGTGAAATCCTTGAAAGATAAAGCAAAAGTATAAAGTTTTTTCACGAACCAGACTATACTTAGTGCTGGAAGCGACAAGAAAGGGGGCACGGATGGTTTAGTTCATACACTCCTTAAAAGTAGTAGCAAAGTCTAGAAATACTAAAGTCGGCTTACTTCTTTGATCTCTCGGGAAAGCCGACAATTTTTTGCGATCGGTCGTAAATCAGCGTCACCTCTCACGCTTCGCATTTACGAGGGCGACTAAACGAAATCGCCGTCAAGCTAGTTATACGGGGGCAGGTTCATATTGACTTTCCATTATTTACCAAAGTCTACAAATATTAGTATTTTTGTAGACTTTGGTACAACATTATTTGTGCAGGTAAGTGTACCGTTAGTTTTTGGTAGGTACAGTTAAATTAAAATACAAGGTAGCTATTACCAGAATCTACATACCTAATTAGCAGGTATATCTGAAGACTTTGGTTGGAACATGAATAAAATGCAGTTGTTTATGTTTTACGTTCATTTTTAATAAAGCCTAACAAAACATAGAGCAGGCAAGAACATAAATAACAAATAAATATTTAACGACAAAGAGTTAAACTAATCATATCTACTTTTTCATCCTATAGAAAATATTTTGATATTTAAATTGACATAAACAATATTACACATACGTACCTACACAAGCATGCGTCTTACCATAAGCTTTTGGCCATAATCTTAATGGGACAGCCGAGGGGACAGCAGTTTTTACTAAACGTTTTCAAAATGTGCCTTGCAAATTTTTATAGGTTTATATGCCTCTTCAGGTAGAATATTCGCAAATTTATGTTCTCCGATGAACCCTAAGGCATTCTTCCATTGCTGGCACCTTCAAATTTTCAATATTTTAATATTATATCTACATTATTCTTCAATTAATACCTAAGTATTCAAATGTCACATGAAAATGTCTTAATTTTTGAATGGTAGGTAACTCAATCTTACCTTTTAGGGTCTTTAGGAAATGAAAAAAGGTAATATAGTCTTTTGAACTGGTTTTGCAGCCATCCACACTGCAGTGAAAAGCGTTACTAGGCATCACTACAGCACAGTCACGGTCGGTCGGTAAAATGTTGCGCGCACCCGGTAGAATGCGAACGAACCGCTCTCAGCTATACTGTGTACAGCTTATTTTCTTTATAAAATATCGATCGGCTCGATGAGGAGGGGAGCGGGAGAGTGCAAAAGGGAAACGTTTGTTTACACAAGGCCGAGTGCCCAGACGCAGACTTTGCTTATTACGCTGGACGCTGGTAGAAGTCTGGCATCTTGTATATTATATTCCCTCAAATACCTTGAAACAAATACGCGGACCCTATAAAATTCGTCCGCCGCCGTAGCGATGCCCGGCCACTAGAACACCTCTCGGCGGCAACGGCGCCGGTATGCTGGGAACGCCGCCGCGCCGCGCCGCGACGTGCCGGTGCGGCTCCCGCAGGTAGAGGCGGCTCCCAGCCGGGCGGCCGGTACCACACCGCGGCACCGGTCGGGGTCAGGTGCTGCCGCGGACCGGTGGTACCGGCCTTGGAAGTGCCGATGACCACGCGCGGACGTCCACCGGCCCGGAACACGCCGCGCGTGGTGGGAAACGCGCGGCTCCCTCGGTCGTGTCCCTAAATTTGACCCGTTTATCATTTTAGTACCAGTTCATGATGGAGTCGCCAATTGCAAGTCGCGAAAATGATTCTGATTGGTTAATTTGAACTGACAAGGACTACGTTTGTCTCGACGCGTTCGATCCGATTGAGAGAGGTTTGAATTCACTGGAGCGGACTCAAATAGACGGCTAGAGATTGAAATTCAATCATATTTAAAATTTCAAGTCGAGCCGCTATTTCAACAGAAGTTGGCCAGAATGTGCACCAACCTACTACAGAATAAGTATAATAAGTTAATGTCCCTAGAGAGGATTGAAAACAGGGGCGTGGAGTCCATGGAAGCAAGGGAAGCAGTGCTTACCCTAAACCAAAACAATGTAAAATGATAAAAGGTAATTTTTGAATTTTTAAACAGGAAGCAATTAGTTTAGTTACCTAGGTATATCAAAAACGCTAAAAATTATCTTATATATCATATATCATATATCAAATCTACAATATGTTATGCCTATAGCAAATGCGGCGTTGACTCCGACTGCGCCCATCCTACCGAGCGACAGTACAGTACAATGTAAGCTATGCCGGCCGCCAGCTTTTCTGTAGCGTTCGATAGTCGAGAGGTTATTGAACTTTCCACCTCCACCGCACTGGCTGACGCGAATGAGAACGCCTGTTTTAAGCGGGGTGGAAGCTATCGTTGCAGTAGGTTCTTTGTTTAATTTAGTTGGTTTTGATCTGCGTCGGTGCGTCGCGCGCGTCGTATCTCGGGCGATATGGAAGACAATAATACGGACGTGGACATGCTACAGTCAACTGCGGCTGTCGGGAATGACGTTGAAAATGTTAAAGTTGGACAATTATTAAGTAAGTAAGTGTGTGAATGTGTAGTGTATGCCTTAATAATAAAGGGATTTTCAACATTAAACTTTGCGGATAAGCTTCAATTAATTATAAACGGAAGAGCAAAACCCCCTATGAAAAATTTAACCACAAAAATGAATGAATGACTTTCACAGATATCTCTGTTGTCTATTGAGAATATACTTCTCCAGAACATGTTAGAGCATCGACGTTTTTATGATGACGTCATTGACGAATTCGCAAAAAGTGATCGAAGAATCGAATTATATTACAGATATGTAAGTTTTTAAACATTGCTTCCCTTACTTAAAATGTCACCGCACGCCCCTGATTGAAAACCGTAGGATTCAATACTAATGATACAAACGTAGAATTATAAAAGATTTGACATAACTCAATCGGATCCATTTCAATCCGATCGAGTTGTCACGAGATAAACGTAATCAATATTCCCGCGTATAAATGTTTCGATTTCTGGCGAATTCGAAAAATTTGAAATCTGGGGGGCGGGAAAATTGACTTTGTTTAAAGTTTGTGCGAATTTCGAAAATATAAATCGCAAAATTGAAGTCGGCGCATGCGCGTGATCTTATTTTGCGAATAGGTTTTACCAGGGACTCTTTAAAATAAGGGTACCCAGCATTTCACAGTCTATCACATAGCAAAAGTGAAGCCTTGAGGGGAAGTTTGTTTTCTGTAAACTCCAAGGAGACCACATAAGTGGGCTGGTCTGGTACAAGGTTATGTTATAATGTCAGTGTCCAACTGTCATCAGGTTTTATGTGATAGATAGTGCCATATATTCGAAAGGAGGCAAAAAATTTCCCATCATAATTCACAATTTTTAAGTTTTCTAACTTCCAGATACTCAGATGTGACAATTAAAGAATTTCAACTATACAATAAATTTGTTTCATTTGACAGTTGCCATATTCTGAAATTGTAGACACAACATTGTCAAGTCTAATTTTTAGAAATCATGGAAACCATTATTAATTTTTACTAACAATCAAAGTACCTGTTATATTCATAGATTCTCCAATAAAATGGCATACTTGGCATCACTGATACCATTAGAATTAGGAAAGAATAGGCCTCACTTTGGAAAGTATAATGCTGGGTCCCCTTATTTTAAAGAGTCCCTGGGTTTTACAATAAACAACATTAAAGCCTGTTTTACATTGACAATTTCTTCATAAATTAATTCATGAAGTCACTTCAAGTACAAATTAATATAACAAATGGGATATTAGACTGGCTATTTCTTTATGAATAAATTCATGAATTTCTTCATGAAGTCACTTCACGAATTAGAGCATGTTCTATTTTCTGTCAAGTTTTTAACATTGAAAATTTGAACACACGGAAGATTATATTTTGATACTGGTTTATTCTACATGATTTTAAAGATATAATATTCTTAGACACAACGGTGTGTGTAATGTTCACAATTTTTACGAAACAATCACAAAACTCCTCTCGGGCAGCAAATCCAAATTGAAATATATACAGGGTGAGTCATATCTAAAGTCAGAGCCGAAAACACAAGGTAGAGTTCGCTAAAATAAGCACATATGCTTAATAAACATTAGCTCAAGAACGCTTGGTTCTCCATATACAGCGTGTTGAAACTTTTCCATTTTTTTTTTAATTTCTTTCGAGCCTGTTTAGGAATTCCAACAAAATTTGATAAAAATATTATGGGTTGTCATTTTGTGCAATAATTTGGCCCTGTTGAGATGAGCAGCGGCGTAGATACAAATAATTTTATTTTAAATGCCAGTATAATCACCTTGGCACTAGTTTAAAAAATCCGAAATTACGAAGAAACTGTACCAGAAATAAAAAAATACCAAGAGGCGCTTTTTGTTCCAAATTGAATGGGCTATCCAAAAAAGGCAAAATTTTTTGTTTTGGCACAGGACCATACTACTTTTTTAATTATTTACAGCAACTATTTGTATCAACGCCGCTGATCATCTGAACGGGGTCAAATTATTGCACAAAATGGCAACCGTCCAATGCATAATGTGTACCAAATTTGGTTGGAATTCCTAAATGGGCTCGAAAGAAATTAAAAAAATATGTTATTTTTGGAAAAATTTCAACACGGTGTATATGGAGAACCAAGCGTTTTTGAGCTAATGTTTATTAAGAATATGTGCTTATTTTAGCGAGTCCTACCTTGTGTTTTCGGCTCTGCCTTTAGATGCGACTCACCCTGTATAGTCTTCAACAAGCTCTTCTGGACATTCGGGTCTCAAAAAATTATGTAATGTGCAATATGCCAATGTTTTCTTCCACATTCAAATTAATTGTAGTCAAGAAAATTCTAAATCGAATACTCTTCTAGCCCGACTTAATCTGTCGGTAATATTTCGAAATGGATATAGTTGTCAATGTAATAAAACAGGCATAATAAAGAACTCTGAACCAATTTCACGTGTAACCCATATGCAACCTACAGGATTGTTCTATAAATTTAAATGCTTCAGATTTTCTACAAAAAGCGAAATATATGTTAAATAGAACGATTTTATATGTTGTATACCTATTGTGTACCTATTTTTTCTAAATTATCATAATTCTGCATGCATTTGCTTATGTTGATGTGACCGATTCTTCATGTTCCAATATTTCTTCCATCTTTGATTATCTCTTTTTCCTTATCTTTAGCTTTTTACCTTCTACTCGTATATCCAGTATCCTCAAGAGTTTTTTCGTTAGAATGGTGGTTGTCACCCATTCCAAAGCATGTATAAATAAGCTAAGTAATTTGTTCTGATTGTTCGCCTTTATAAGATGCGGACAAATATCGTTCATTTGATAAAGGATCATACTTTCAGTAACCCATATAATGTAATCTCGGTCTGAAGCTTCTTCGCATGTTTTAGATCCTTATGAAGCCCATCATTTAATTAGTACTATGTGCAGAACATGATGAAAAAATGAATCAAAAAGGCAGTGTGAAACCTGAATTATACACAAAATAAATGTATGCATTTTTAATAACTTTATAATTGACCTGAAAAAGTTGACTGCATTTCAAAAATGGATTTCAATCCTATTGACTAATGAAAAGCGCATCCATAGTTATTTCTCTTTAATGACAAACTATTGTTAGTCCTGCATACAATAGTTGCCTCAGGTATTCTTTATTCTTGGATCGTTATTGGATAATTTATTCAAGTTGAATAACAAATTTTTGTTTTTAGTGTATTGAAATATGAATTATTGTCGCTTTTGTGCAGGTTTTTCCCGTTGCTATTTTCGTATATACAAACTTTGGATCGTGCATTAAAAATATGCATCTTTGTGGCCAAAGAGAGAGGAATGTTAGTCGTTCTGCCGAGAATAGATATTATAAAGAAGCAAAAATCTTGGGAAAATCGCAAATACAGCAGATGTGAAAACTCGGAAATTATATTATAAATAAACACATAGGCGACTCTGTAATCCAATACTCGTCAAGATAAAAGGAACGATCAATAGTGTCAGGGCCTTGACACGAATAGATTTTTGCAATAATATAAAAGCAGGTTAATGTTAAATGATATCGACGGTGTTCCAAAATTGCGACGCTTTTTCGTCGCGTTAAGATTATTGTCAGCTCATTTATTTGCACAACCTTTCTGTCTCGCATTTAATGCATAATATTTATATTTGCACGCATCCATCGGCGAGTCCTTGGGTCATTCTAAAATTATGGGCTGGCAAGATAACAAGTTTCCAGCGAAATTATTAGTTTGATTTGCGATCAATCATATAATGGAGATGACAATAATTCTTTAAGGCTCCTTCATATAATGCGACAATCATCAAATGATCTTAAAACCGAATGAAGAAACCTTATCGGACATAGCGCATTCCTTCTGTCCAACGCAATTCTCAGTATTTACAAATTTCAGAGTTCCTACTTGTACTGGACGAGGTCAACGCCTTTGAAACAATCCACCATGACTCCGAATGAATCATCTAAATCTAATATTAAAACTAGTAAGGTGCTATCTGAGGTGGTTGCCCTGTTTATTTTTTTATTTGGAAACTACCTACGCCTCTGGTTTCTTCCCAGAGGGAGAAGCAGGGATTTTTAATCCTTTGAAGACCCGCCCCCCAAGGGTTAATCTCTGACCATCTAGAAGTTGTGGAGACCATCCATTACCCTGGTAATACAACTTGTGACAGCAGATCTGTATCAGAGGTTCACGTCCGCAATAAAGGAGTAATCCCGTGGATTTACCTTCAACCGGCATCAAAAAGATGGGCTGCGCAATGTACGTGCGAGTGTATGTCCGCGAAATGAGATAAAACTACGACGCAAAAAAATACAATATAAACAATTTTGAACAAATGCGTATGGTCATTGGCAGGGCCGTATCTGAGGGGGGGTTTTGGGGGTTCACCCCCCCCCCCCTGAAATGGAGACTCGTCCGAAAACTGCCAACAAAACATAATTTTTGCATCAGTACAGTACCGAGTTTTATCATCAGAATATGCTTTCAAATAAAATAAAACATAACTGGCAACACTGGACAATAGTAAACGGTGAACGGTGAACGGTGGTGCATGGCTGCGTGCGCCATGGATTAGGAGAATAGGGGATTCCCAGAGTCTATTTTATGAATAGATTAGTACTAAGATTTATTTATTATTTTTATGAAAGGTTCAGTTAGGCAAGTGGCGCGAAGAAATCTTTTACCATACCTACTGGCATAGCCGAAAAACCTACCTAAACACTGCTACTGGCAATTCTTAAGGTGTCGTCAGGCCAGGCGAAGAATTGTGTAGGAATATATCCGTAATAATGAGAAATCAAATAAGTAGAAGATGGATAGGTATAAATGCGAGAAGGAATATTTAGCTATTATTATAATTAATATTTAATATTTTTAAAGTTTTAATGTTAAACTTGTTCAACTTAAACCTGTTTCAGTTTTTTATTAAAAACCATTTAAAAATAGCAGTTTTTTTTTACTGGCCCCGCGCCTCCGAGTCCCGTGTACAGGATTATCCAGTCAGTAGCGTATTTAAAAGGGCGGGGCCGAAACCATTTCCGAATTTGAAAATATTCACTGCAGCTTGAAAATCTGAAGATATTGGGATTTCCTAAGACTAATTTTAAGTAATTTTCCTTTACATTTCTAAAAAATTTCGCCTGCGGCGCATTTTACAGAATCATTTTAAATGCACTTATTTGAAAGAAATTCACAAAAATTGTCCCTTCCCACCTGAAATTGATTTCTATATACGTCACTAAAGTGATCTAAACTCATCGCCCCGGCCAACTTTTTTAAAAAGTGACATGCAAAAAATATACCATATTCTAGTGGCGTATCAATTTTCAAAAATTTGTTCTTACTTTCATCCGACACCCAGTCCCACAAAAGCTTGAGCCGATCCTGACCCCCCCCCCCCAAATTTTCGCTAGATACGGCCCTGGTCATTGGTGACCGAAAAAGGTTTCAAAAGACTGTCGATGTCGATTCCAGATTGTGGGACGTTATAAATAGAAGCTCAAAAGTTTCGGGAAAGATGGGTGTGGGATAGTTGAAAAATTGCCAGGAACATTAATGGGATCCTTGAATAATTTAATGTTATTTATGTAATAAATTATATATACATTGTAGAAAATTAGAATTTTCAAAAAATTAATCACCGTGAGTCTTTACTAGCATTATGCAATCCAACAAACATGGACGTAATGGTGAGATGAAGGATGAAGGTAAATAATTCCTATTGGCAGAACTTAACTTTGGTGATCCGTAATCGGTTGAAGATTTATACAAAACTATTTTTCTGTTACAATCTATTAATATTTTGAACCCTTTACAATTTGCAACTGTACAGAAAAGCTGAGTTTTGAAATAAATAGATAGATAAATAGTAGTATTTACTTTAAATGATTTACTAGACATTTACTACCTGTCCAGTAGTACAGCGTGTCCCAGTTAAAATGTTACGACCGATTTACGAAATTGTAAGATAAATTATTGGTAATTTTGTAGATTTTCGCCAAGAAAAAAAAAACAATTGAAATTCAAACAAAAGAGTTATCGCAAAATCAAGATGACGATTTTGTTCCATTTTTTCATTACACAGTGGATACAAAATATGCACCGCACACTTGAATATCACTTCCGGTTTAGCCGGAAGTGACTTGTTTGTTCTTCTAAGACGTTAGGAGAGATTATCCCCGTAATTTTTAAGATGGTTGAAATCGTCTAAACCGGAAGTGTGCGGTGCAGATTTTTTATCCACCTTAACTAATGAAAAATATGCAACATCGCCATCTTGATTTTTTCAAAAAAATTGTTTATTTTGAGATAACTCTTATGTTTGAAGATCAGTTAAAACACATCTGAGAAATAACCAGTCTGCTTTGTGATTGATCGATGTGAACGGGTTTAAAAAGATGTGTTTTCAAAAAATGATTTTTCACTGTCGAAACCGAAATTCCCCGCACGATTCGCAAATGTCTAAATACGTTCGTAGACAATGAGTCGTTATTCAATGAACTTAGTAGTAAACAATAGGTGAGGTCGAAATTTGGCACCATTTCACGGCCGCCTCGCCTGGCCTTCACGTCGGCGCAGCGTACTACGATTTTATTATTAGACGGGGGGGCGTCCGTCACACCACATCTGGGTGTGCTGTGCATGCGCTACGAATGACAAACGGTCTCCCCAAACGAGACAGCCCCGCGACATACCGTCCATTTATTTTGTTCTGCGCCGGCGGAATGCCCGTGCTGCCGACTCTTGATGCATGTGAAATTTGTTCTTGAGGGTTTTATGCAGTGAACATTGAAAATTCATTTATACATATGAAGCAGTAGTCTCTGAACCAATGTCACTGCCAAAAAGGAAGTCAATAATAATAGCTGTCCTCACAATACTTCAACCAGAAGTAACCACATGCTTGTGCAGTTGTAAGCAAAATCGATAGATTCTGGACCGACGCCATATTAGCAGCGTCCAGAGAGCATCCAGAGATATACTAATAAGTCCGGGCACTCGGCCTTGTGTAAACAAACGTTTCCCTCTTGCCCTCTCCCGCTCCCCTCCTCATCGAGCCGATCGATATCTTATAATATAAGAAAATAAGCCGTAGGTACAGAGTGTAGCTGAGAGCGGTTCGTTCGCATTCTACCGGGTGCGCGCAAAATATTACCGACCGACCGTGACTGTGTTGTAGTGATGCCTATAGTAACGCTTTTTACTGCAGTGCGGATGGCTGTAAAACCAGTTCAAAAGACTATATTACCTTTTTTCATTTCCTAAAGACCCTGAAAGGCAAGATTGAGTTTGAAGTACCTACCTACAAAAATTAAGACATTTTTATGTGACATTTGAATACTTAGGTATTAATTGAAGAATAACATGGATATAATATTAAAATATTGAACATTTGAAGGTGCCAGCAATGGAAGAATGCCTTAGGGTTCATCGGAGAACATAAATTTGCGAATATTCTATTCGTACGTAGGTACGTATGCCTAATATTTTGTTCTGTATTGTTTATGTCAATTTAAATATCAAAATATTTACTACAGGATGAAAAAGTAGATATGATTTATTTGTTATTTATGTTTTTGTCTGCTGTATGTTTTGTTAGGCTTTATTAAAAATGAACGTAAAACCTAAAAAATTGCATTTTTATTCATGTTCCAACCAAAGTCTACAGATATACCTACTAATTATGTAGATTTTGGTAATAGGTACCTTGTATTTTAATTGAATTGCACCTACCAAAAACTAACGGTACAAATAATGTTGTACCAAAGTCTACAAATAGGTATACTAATATTTGTAGACTTTGGTAAATAGTGGAAAGTCAATATGAACCTGCCCCCGTATAACTAGTTTGACGGCGATTTCGTTTAGTCGCCCTCGTAAATGCGAAGCGAGCAAGATGACGTTGATTTACGACCAGTCGCAAAAAATTGCTGGCTTTTCCGAGAAAACAAAGAAGTGAGCCGACTTTAGTATTTCTAGACTTTAATATTAGCAATGACGTCAAAACCTATAGACGTGGTGCCCCATTGTTAAAATGCCCTTTATTTTGACTCCAAGATTAAATACCATACTACTCTAAAAACATGCTACAAACAAAGACAGAAAGTCAACCATCAACCAACTATACACCCGGTGATTCCCTGTTATAGTTCCTCCAGAATCACACTTAGATATCGCATGTTTTTCTTGTTTGGGGGCGCCGGAAGCATCGGAACCTCACCTGAAGACTCTGGGGATGGTCTAACGACGCCAGCCTCCGAGCCCAGAGACGAAATAAGTTCGCTACGGCTCGACAAAAAGGGGCAATTTCTGACAATCTCGCGACATTTTCGGAATAATTTAATGGAGCGCTTAGATTGTGATCAGTTCTGGGCGTCAAGCATTTATCAAAACAAACCTGTCTATAGGTTCTGACGTCATTGGATATTAGTATCTAAATGTTTTAATTGTTGTACAAACTGATAGGTGCTGTCCATCTACTGAATGGTTAGGTAAGTTACTTGCTACTGACTATTATAGCTGTAAATAATCAAGTTCGAGCTAATATAGTATCGTTGTTCAAAGAACAGAATATTAAAGTTCTGCGAAAAACCTTGGTGTGTGTTCGCCATCATGTTTGAAAAAAAAACGCAATCTCGCATAATGGCAAAATTCGCAATCATCCAAGAATGTAACAAGTCGAGCAGCTGGGCAAGAAGTGGTACCGAAGAGCTCTTTTGTTATTGCCAAGTGCGCGGTGTGGTCGCCGCTTCCGCGTTGCTTTGCTACTCATAAACGTCTAATTTGCGGCGATCCTCGCAAATCAGCGTTGGAAGGTCGGGCGGCGAAGTTATCTTTCTTTAGTTTACGGTTTCGTTTACAGAACGACTCACGCGGTGACGTAACCTGCGCCATCTGTCATAAACGACATTTAAAAGAATCATTTAAAATGGGCTTATTTATTAAAATATGAAAGTTTTACTTGAAAGAGTTGTCTCTTTTTCAATTTTACATACAGTGTCTCACGTGAATAGTGAAACAACCTTATAACTTCTTTAATTTTTAACCGACCAGAACGAAATTTTTACCAAAGGTAGATGACATTGTTGCCTACTTATTTACAAAAATCATATCAATATCATTCCAAGTCATATAATCCTCCTTACGGCGGAATGCGTGCGACGCAAGGGGGAGGAACTCGTAAATATTATAGAATTAGTCACAGTTCAGGGGCGTAGCTCAGTTTTGTTTAACTCACTGACTTTATTTTCATATAATTGTTATTTAATTTGTAGTTAATATTATTCTGAACAGTGATACCTTAAACTATGGAGGAAGGCAAACCCTTATAACATTGGCAATTATTTCTCGTGCTTGAGAATACAGCGTTCTTCCCTGTTTAGTCATTTTGCGCACGTTAACTCCCGAACATACGAAACGCCACTGAGCTCTCTGCGCCGGCGGCCAAGGTTGCCGGTTGCCTGTGTGGTAGCCCAAATACGCAGTTAACTTTACGTACTATAGAAACAGGCGCAAAACGCGTTGGCTAACTGTTAGGCGCGACGATGTTGGAAAAAATATATAGTCCGACAAACGAAAGAAGTCCAATGAAAAACTCAATCTAATCGCCCATGCCTATATTCATAACATACGGATGACGTTTAGACTGAGTTTTTCAGTGGACTTCTCTCGTTTGCGGGACTGTAATAGGTGTTTTATTACACCGCGTTAAAAATAAATGAGTAAGTGGTTGCGTGATGCAAGCTTTATTTTTTCGGTATTACAGAGTTCAGAAATTCGGCTTCAATATGCTAAAACTTGTATTCGCCAATAAATAACGACTACTCGTATAGGAAATCTCGCAGCACTGCCCGCATTCTTTAGAAACGTTTTCTTTCCTGCGTTGAACTATATTAGGCATTTTTTCTTCAAAAAATGTACTAAAAAAGTTGTTCAGAATCGATCCAGAACCCTAAATCCAAAATTTTGTCAAAATAAAACAAATTAAAGTCCAAAAATAGCAATTTAAAAATTTCCTGTGTGTAGAAAAGTGTGCCATGGAGGTTTTGAAGGCAATGAGTGACAATAAACATGACAGCAAACATTATTTATAAATGCCATCAAGATTATGTCAAATTGAAGCTTTGCTAATAAACAGTTTAGTTTGTGTTTTTTTTTTTGAGGAAAAAATTCCTTCCACGAATTCAGAAAAATGTGATATGATGGAATGTTATATCGTTTATCAAAAAAATAGCAACCTAGCTCGTAAACTTGACGTTTTCAACATTAAATCAGCTGAAAAAATACTACCAGTTTGCCTATTAAACTGAGTTTGTAGCTGCAATAATCACGAAGTCAGTAATAGTGCCAACTTAAGTTTGAAGACCCTATTGTATAGGGTGGTTCATTATAAATTGACACCCTTAACTAGCTCGTTTTTGAGGTTAGAAAAAAAGTTTTTTTTACAAAAGTTTTAGATACTAATACAAAGTTTTTTGTAACGCTATTGGACCGTGTACAGTGTGTTCTAGAAAGCCGTAGCAGACAAATTATGTTTTTTTAAATGGAACACCCTATATATTTTTGCATTTTTGTAATTTGCTCTGATGAGCATTAAAATGATATTACACTTTGTGGCATTATCTTTTTCCTTTTTTGAAAAATTCCGTATTAAAATTTTATACTAAATTTATTTAACTCGAATTTGTGGATCTCGTGATAAAGATAGATGATTGATGTAACAACAAAAAATATATTTTTTTTAAACAAGAGAGTAATATAGTGAAACTCCAAATAGTTTAGGAGCCTTTTCAAATTTTACTGATTATATTCTCGAAATAAAGAATTTCAGGAAAATCGTAAAAGCTCCTAAACATTTTGCAGTTTCACTATGTTACTCTCTTGTTTAAAACAAATATTTTTCGTTATTACATTGATCGTCTATCTTTATCACGAGATCCACAAATTCGAGTTAAATAAATTTAGTATAAAATTTGAATACGGAATTTTTCAAAAACGAAAAAAGGTAATGCCACAAAGTTTAATATCATTTTGATTGCCTTGATGAGCAAAAATGCAAAAATATATAGGGTGTTCCATTTAAAAAAATAAGTTATGTCTGCCACGGCTTTCTAGAACACACTATACACGGTCCAATAGCGTCACAAAAAACTTTCTATTAGTATCTAAAACTTTTGTCAAAAACTTTTTTGCTAACCTCAAAAACTAACAAGGGGGTGTCAATTTATAATGAACCACCCTGTACATGCCAGCTTTTAGATTTCAAGATAGGTACAACTTTAAAATTTTTATTCTTTCCGACAGTCTTATAATCAAAAATTATGTTCTTGCCCAACTTTGCAATGCGTGGGCCGTGGGCCTTCACTATTTTGGAACCAAAACTCAAATATATTATCTATCACTGACAGTTCTCCGTTATGCAAATTTGTGCGTCAATATAGCGGGACGATATGGATTTAGTAAAAACGAAAATAAATATTCTTATCGGCGATCGGCGGCCTGGCGGGCCTTATTAGTTATCCTGCCGTTCCCACTCCCTCGTTTCTGTCTCGGTATCGCAGTTGGCTGGAAATGCGGGGAGGGTGTGACGTCACGGCACACGTGCACGTGCAGGCCGCGGGCCAGTGGCGTGCAACGTGGCTTTTATTATTATTCCAATAATGAACGTGGCACCGGCAGCCCCGAACAAAGAAGTTTTGATTGCAAACTGGTGTCACGTAGATGTCCGTAAGCCCATTGTCCAAGATAAATAAAATACCCAAAATCTTAGAAATTTGAAAATACCTTAGAATTTTAAGATAGTAGTGATCGTCTTTAAACATGCGTTAAGCAACTTCAGGGCATCTAATTGATAATGTGTAGTTCACAGTTTATTAATAGATAATAAACATTGCTATAAAATGGATAATTTGAAGGTCAAACTAGTGCCACAAAAGGAAGGTTGATTTCTATTTCTTCTTCTTGTTCGCATTTGTTGGTGGGTTTCAATCACATTATTTGCATGTATTCAACGCCATCTTTTGAGAGCAAAAACAGTAGTACCTTGAAATACTGGATTCTATTTTATCAAGTTTTTATTAACTCGCTTTCTTGTCATCGTGTTTGTCTGTTGGTCGAATTTTGCCTAATTTCGCGATGAGCTAGAGACTTGATTTAAACATAGCTTAGAACTGGATAACAATTCAATATTAACTCGGTATATACATATACATATTATTATTATACTATTTGTTATTATCAAAGAATTATGATTATTAAATAAAAATATTTGACTAGTGGGAATTTATGTACAGATAAGCACATATCATAAGCTGGGCAATAAATAAAAATAACTAGCTAAAAACGCGTTAAGAAAATATGACAAATAAACAAAGAGGCAATTTAGCAGTTTGCAAGAATAACTTGGTAACTAAGAAGGTTCTAGAACTAATATGTTTTAATATTGATATAAAAATATTATGACATTAATTTTGATTCCTTCTTTATTTTATTTTTCAGGAAAATAACAATTAAACAGATTGATATATTATTATAACAATTTAAATAAATCTGAAATTTGGACATGTGGTACATGTCTCTGTCATAATCTCATCAAGATGTTTAAAATCGATTGCAAAATTGCAAACACGAGAATTAATAGCAGAAAATAATAAAATTGAAAAAAAAAATAATATACCAACTTTTTAAAAGGGACTAAAATATGGTAAAATAATATAGAAATAAAAAAACACGGACTAAAAAAGTATAAAATAATTTTTCCTAGTGCCATAAAGATTCCAAAAAAAGTGGGACGCATGCAATAGATAATAATTGATGCATGAACATTATATTGCACTGCAAATGTTTTCTCAACGACAGCTACTCCTCTACACTCTCTACTATTATCTATTGCATGCGCCCACGTTTTTAGTACAAGGAAAAATTGTATTATACTTTTTAGCCCGTTTTTTTTTATATTTCTACCTTACTTTATTATACGTATAGTCCTTTTTAAAAACGTGGTAAATTCAAAAAATTAGATTTTTTATTTGAAAACAGATGAAATTAAGAATGCGCCAGGGAGGAATCTACTTATCTGCCTCTATGTGGCTTTATACAGGGTGTCCCAGGATAAGTGAGCCAATAGGTCTAAAAGACAAAAAAAAATCGAGTTCAAATTTGATCGTTAGAGGTTCTGACCTGCTTGACTGGAAACTAATTTCCCAGAAAAGGACGAATCAGAAGTGGCACTTGCTTTCGGCGCCTTTGATGTCGCGGTTCCAATTTCCCCTCACGCGCATAGGAAATGAACTCTCCGCCGTTGACATCTGCGCATTGGCCACGCCCACCGTAGTTTGGACAGAGTAGAACTTGCCCATTGCACGGCCAGGTCCGGGCTATAGAAAATTTTGTGTTTTATATAGCAAAATTAATTTTTAGAATAGTAAAGTTTTTTTCGGGGATTAGATATAGTTAAATTTGGATCTCCAGAAGTGATTTTAAGTAAATATTTTACTAATGAAAAAAATATAAATATTAATATTTTACTAATGAGAAAAATACATTTTATTTATTGTACATGGAAATTTCACAATATTTCCTCTTTATTATTTTATACTTACCTATATTAATTAGAAACAACTATGATTTAGGATCAAGTGAACTATTGGACTTGGGTGGTGGAAATATTACAATATTGCAATCGACTTGCGTCAAAACTCATAGCTTGGCAATTAATTTGTTTTTTATATAGATCCATAACACTTATTATTTGCAAAATTGGTTGACCTTCGTATGACTGGTAGTAAAAAACGTTATTTATCAAAAATGTTTATTACTAAAATCTATAAAAAAAATTCAAAAACAATAGCACATATGGCATATAAAATATAATACCTATAAATTCAAAAGATATTATAAACTACTTACGTACATATTATGCACATGCACACTATACACTATCAACTTAGCCTAATTTTTAAAAATAATGACCCCTGGCAGCACTTAAATGTTGTAAATTTCGAAGTTTATAATTTTTATTAGTTTTATTAGAAACAATATCACGATTTAAAAATTTTAAAGAAGAATAGATTCTAAATCTTACATAAAGGGATAATAAATAGGCATGATTAAAACTAGGGCATGGATGTTGATATGAAATGTTTTGCAGCTCATTTTTTAATTTCACACCAACATTTTCTTCTAAAGCAAACTTTGGAAAGAGGGTACAAAAATTAACTTCGAGAGTTTCAATATAATTGAGGAAATTATCAGGAGGTGAAAATAAATGTCCAAAGGTTTCGTTACCACTTGATTTGTATGCTTTAAAATAAGTAAACAAATCAGTATCCCCTAATGTATGACGTTTACAATATTTAATACAAACTTCACATGAATGTTGTTCCAAGCACTTTCTTAATAAATATCCACAAACATATGATATACTATTTGATTCATGTAGTTCGAAATCAATATAATCTGGTGCCACCGCACTTAAATCAGAAAAAATAGATCTTGCATTTCCCACAACAACTTTGTTGTAAATTTGTGTATGTTCGGTGGTTACATATGACAATAATGAATCAAAATCCTCAATACAATTAGCCCCATCCGCGTGTTGGAAATAATTTAAACAAAATAATTTTTTGAAAGCCCTTTCGCATTGGATGGGGGTTGGATTCAAGCAATTTCCCCCTTGCTGCCTAATAGTGCCGAAAAAATTTTCGAGACAATCTTGATTTAAGCGTCGAGTGTATAAGGAACTAAACTCTAAACAATGAAATTTTTCCCAAAGATCTAAAAATGAATTTATTGTGATTTGCCACCCTTTCAAAAATTTAACTTTATTGGTAACCTCTATATTTTGTTTTAAAATTTTAATATTCTCAAAATATGTAAACATTTCCTTTAAAAAAAGGACTTGGTAATCTGCTCCTATAAAAGGTCTATTGTATTTCTTACTGCCTGATATTTTTGAGGAATTTAAGATATCAAATAACTTATCAATTTTTTCTACAAATGAAACTGTAGCGTTTGCCGAAGGGGGGAATTGTCCGAATTCAATAAAGGAATTAAGTGCCGCAGCTACCGTTGCGCTGAAAAGTTGGACGGCTAAACTAACCTTCAGTTTTTTAAAAGGACTCGGATTAATGTGTTCATCTGTTAATTTTGGACACAGCCGAAGAGCCAAAGGCTTATGCTTTTGTTTATTATAAATTTGGTCAATATACGTTTTATTTGTACATCCTTCAGAAGTTTCAAATGTGTAATTGAAAAAATTATTTCGTGTTGATTTTAAGAGATGCGGCACATCAAAAATATAAAATATTTTTTCGCTATCGACATAAAAATGTGAAGAGTTTGGAGAGATACCAACTGATTTTGAAAATTGTACAAAATTTGATCCTTGATCAGACACTAACGCACTTACTAGTAATCCTACAGATTTAAGTTTCCTTATTGCTTCAAAAATAATAAATTTTAATTCCTCCCCTGAACAAGTATCAATAAAGAAATAAGCAACTGGTTGCTTCCACTTAGCAAATATTGCTCTAGCCATAATAGCTAAAACATATTTGGCAGGAGCATATCTTTTTTCCTTCAATGTATTATGAAAGCCAACAATGGTATCGGAAGATCTATTGTAAAATAAAAAATTTTTTAATGACATTTCGTCAATACAAAGAATGCACTGTTTTGAAGAACCCTCTAAATTTGTAGCTTTTGATTTAATAACCTCAAAAATTAAACTGTTAAGACCTGCTAGTTATTCTTTGAAGAGTGCTTTTAGATGGCAAATAAAGTGGTTTCATTAAAAATCTATAAGCATTTGGGCTTAGAAAATAAATTGTTAAGGAAAATTGTTTCATATCTGAAGAGTAACGATATCCCTGTGGATCTTTTTTGGGATTTTCTAAATAATGCCTTACAAATAGTAGCATTGAAGCAGACAGTTTTTTCTCACAAATGGCAAGAAATTGTTCGTCATTTATTTCAGTGTCGGCACTGTCGACAGCTTGCTCCAACTTTGAATGCAACTTTCTTTGGAGTTTTTTTATTTGTAACTTTAATGAATGCTTTCTCGGACTATGTGCACCCAAACTAAGAGGAGTTTGTTGACTAGCATCTAAAAATAGAATTATTTAATAACAAAATAAGTAATACAAAAAATTACAATATACACACACCCAAACTTATAATATGGAATCACTTAATATTTATTACAATTTATATTGTCGGGTTTTTCACATTTAACTGTTTTTGTTAGTAAACACTTTTGACTTTCCAGGACATATAATTTTTTTGACAAAAAAAATTATCGCAAATAATACGTGATGCCATATAAGTTTGGGTGTATATACTATAATAACAGTTTGTGAATATAGATCATTACCTTTTGATGCAACTGAAAATTCGGTAATGCTGTGGAGATCGCCTATAGGTGACTGTGACAGATGGGGTGTACTTGGTTGATCCAAAGGTTGAGCGATCGAGACTGGTTGATCAAGTTCTCGTTGAGGTTCTAACAAAGTCAAATTGCTGCATACAGACACAGAAGGACTCTGTGAAGAAGCCTCATCGATATAACCTAGTAAAAAAATTAAATGCAGCAAAATTACAAATATCAGCAAAAAATACATATTATTATCTAACAATGAAGGGGTAATTATGGAAATTAGTGTATGTACCGCCCGATTTTCTTGACATTTTGGCTATCCCCCTATTTTCGAGGTCCCTGAACACGAATCTGACCTCGGTGTTTTGAGGTTGGACATAGTTTCCAAGAAAGTGAATTTTCAAATTTCCTTTTGACACCCCACTTTTTCACGATGATATTTGGTTATAATCGAGATGAATTTAGCTCAAAATGATCACCACCCTATTTTGCACCTTCTGCAACATCGAAACTTTACGAAAACAGCGGCCGGGCCGGACGTTCCTAAACACGGCATAAATCTTTCAAAATTTCGGTCTTTCCGCGGGTTTTCGCGAAGTTTCGATGTTGCAGAAGGCACACAATAGGGTGGTGATCAATTTGAGCTGCGTAGCTAAAAATTTATCCGGATTATAACCATAAATATCGCCGTGAAAGTGGGGTGTCAAAAGGAAATTTGAAAAATCATTTTCTCGGAAACTGTCCGACCTCAAAACACCGAGGTCAGATTCGTGTTCAAAGACCTCGAAAATAGGGGGGTAGCCAAAATGTCAAGAAAATCGAGCGGTGCATACACTAATTTCCATAATTACCAATTACTTACATGATGAGAACACAGTTGGTATTGCTTTTTTCTTTAGCCTAGACTTCGACTGGTTTGCAAACATACTATTTTCAAAGTGCATTGAACAAACTTTATAATTAATAAAAAGCTGTGTGGGTGTTTTTTCTAACAAATCGTGCCTTCCACACTTTCTCACCCATTCATAGCACCTGGAAAAAATTAAAAACAAAAGTTAGGTAGGTATTATCAGTAGGAAACCATTTGTGGGTTTTCTGGGGTAGGTAATACCCCAGAAAAAGGGGTAGTACGTAGGACATAAAATTTATAGTAACGATTATAATATAATATTGTGGTAACAAGGTACGGACAAACTACACATAGGTACCTACCTGTTTTCATCAGCATGTATTTTGAAAAAACTTATCCCAACATTCCTCGTGTTGTTAGAACATCCACGAACACAGCAATATTGCGGGGCCATTTCGTCACAAAACCTAAGCACAAAGTGGGTTTTCTGGGGCACAATGCACTAGTGTAAATACAGCAACGAAGTAGGTATTCGAAGTAACAACACAAGCATTGTTTAGCCTTCAGAAATCTCAAATAAACTTGTCAGATTACTGTCACTGTCCAAGAATATTCTTTCAGCTCCAAAATTCGCACAAAATCGGTTTCTAACCTTTTCACCTTTTTAGCACAGTTGAGGGAATACTTATGCTGTGCTTTTAGGCCCAATTCCCAGGGCTTATATACTCAAAAGGAAGACTGGAGAATACTCTAGAATATTCCTGGCCAATGATAGTTCACAGATCATAACGTTCTAGAAAGTTATGGAAGCTTTACATATTGTACACCTTGTCTGGTCCCTGTTTTGGCTACTTTTATCACAGTCATGATAATAATATTGAGCTTTTTTACTTAGAAATTGTTAATCGTTTTATTGTTTACGTTTTATTAGGGGTTGTTTAACCTAAATTGAACATGCTGACGCTGTCTGGCGTAGGTGGCGCGCCAGCTGTAGGCCACGAACGACGTTGCCGGACTTCGTCAGCTTTTATGCCTGACAATTTCCTTAAATTCATTTAGCTATTTTTATCGCCTTCAATTTAATATCAACCAAAGTACTATCAAGGACTAACATTTTTATAAGTAAATTATCATCGATTTCATTTTATACTAAGTTAATTTGCATTATATTTTTGTGGGTTGCCTTGGTTACCGGCTCCCGACTGGACGATCTGGCAGTACCGCAAGAACGGAATCTGTGGCGCCGCGCCGCGCTGTTGTCAAGCATTCCGCTTTCATAATCAAGTCCCAGAAAACAGGGGTCCGGTTGTGGGTTTTCTGGGCTCAGGTAAATAGAATAAATGGTTCGTAAAACATTATAATTTTACTACCGGCACACATTAGATAATATTAATTGATTTCATATTTATTTTATTGGTATGCCTACCCAAAATGAATAAATGATAGTGAAAAATATGTTGACATGTTTTAACCTTTCTAAGGATCTGGCGGCCTAGCAATACTCTCCGTCCCCACCACCTCATAAAAATACCCCTCTGCCCTCTTAAATTAGCCAAGTGCCACTTCTGATTCGTCCTTTTCTGGGCTAATTTCTAGCATATTTTCGTTTTTGTAAAAATCAGATGGCGTTGACAGCGACCATTTATTTATTTTCATTGAAGGTGAAGTGCCTTTTCCTTTAAAGATAGCGAAAAATTGTATTAAGAAAAGTTGTTCACAATTAAAAACTACCCCCGGGTAACAAATTTTGGAAAGATCGGCCTACTTTGTTTTTCCTACTTTTTTCTTTTTCTAGCGCGCTAAAGTGGCTTTTAAATACAAGGTTTCGAAAAATTTTATAAGAAAAACTTGGTTAGAATTAAAAGTGATCCCCGTGTACCAAATTTTGAGAAAATCAGCTTTCTTTATTTTTCTTTAGCGCGTTAGAAAAAGATGACAATCGATGACTACTTTCTGTGATACATTTTGATTAGTCTTTTTTCTATTTTTGTGTTGTATTTGTCATGTTGTAAACACATTAAGTAGACTATTTTAATAGTATTTAAATGTTTCTCTGTACACTGGTTTTTGAGAAACTATTGTTCTTGACTATTACTATATAATATGTACGTATTATCTTTGCAAAATAAATGTATTCTGTTCTATTCTAAAGTGGGAAAACAAAGTAGGCCGATCTCTCCAAAATTTGGTACCCGGTGGTCATTTTTTACTTGTGAACAACTTTTCTTAATAACATTTTTTGCTATCTTTAAAGGAAAAGGCACTTCACCTACGATGAAAATAAATAAATGGTCGCTGTCAACGCCATCTTGATTTTTCAAAAACGAAAATATGCTAGAAATTTGTTTCCAGTCAAGCAGGTCAGAACCTCAAACGGTCAAATTTGGACTCGAAATTTTTTTGTCTTTTACACCTATTGGCTCACTTATCCTGGGAAACCCTGTATAATTACCAGACTAGTCTATTGCGCCCACTGTGATACAAATATTAATAACTATGCCCTCACCGACGCCTATGATGAAGATTATGGCTGTAGTCCTGGGGCTCTGGCGACCGGTAACGACCAGATATGTTTGGAACTTGTGAAATAGACCGTAGCCCACTCGGATCCAAGATAAAATTGGAATGCCGTCTTGTCTGGTAAAAACCTCGGCTTTGTAATGACTAATATGCAAAAATTTGCTGTCTTTGTTTTCGTCCGGTCTGCTTGGTTTTGGACTGCAGCTGCGCCGCATTGCCGGGAAAGTGAAAACATTAATAGTGTAGGCAAGTTAGATAAAAAAAACGACGTTTAGAAGAAAAAAATTATAAAGTTTTGAAATTTTGGTTGTGAACTCCCAGTAGGAACCCGAATACAGATCCGAAGAGTTCCCACCCCCCCGGGGGGAGCTTCATCCCCTATTGCCCAAAAAACCACCCCCCAAACGTGACCTTGACGGAGTTTTTTGCGTTTTGCACGTAAACCGTAACTCTGACGAGAAAAAGTTATAGGACTTTTTATATTCTCCATTAAATTCTCCACAAAAATTGTCATATATTTTTTTTGCGTATCTCCCACCCAACGCGAATAAATGACTTTGGAGAATAAACGCATAGTTTTCAAAATTGTAGAGCAGTTCTTTCTATACAAGATCCATATTGGACAAAATATTTTTAATAAAGTATTAGTGATGGATTTTTTTATACCTGTGTATTCTGCACTTTGAGCGTGTTTCGGCACCCCGCATCAGGTGCGTTTTTTTAAGTGGTTTCCTCTATTATAGGCCTATTCATATGCATATTTTCCAAAGTCATTTATTCGCGTTGGGTGGGAGATACGCAAAAAAATTATATGACCATTTTTGTGGAGAATTTAATGGAGAATCTAAAAAGTCCTATAACTTTTTCTCGTCAGAGTTACGGTTTACGTGCAAAACACAAAAAAACACCATCAAGGTCACGTTTGGGGGGTGGTTTTTTGGGCAAAAGGGGATGAAGCTCCCCCCAGGGGGGGGGGGGTGGGAACTCTTCGGATCTGTATTCGGGTTCCTACTGGAGTTCACAACCAAAATTTCAAAAACTTTATAAATTTTTTCTTCTAAAAACTCTAACTTGCCTACACTATAACGCTAATAGGTGAACTAGGATGTCAAAATTTGAAAAAAAAAACTCTATAGTTTGCCACATATTTGTGAAATACCATGTATAAAATTTACATTGACATTCCGCTCAAGTTGTACAGTATATTCTGCCTACGTGTAATAGTTGCTAAAAGGATATTTGGATAAAGGGCGACAATAATTCACAGATCGCACTGAAGGTTTGAAATAAAATAAATTCAAGGTTTTGAATCGACTACTTATCCATTCTGTAGCCTGCGAAGAAAACGACAAAAAAATATCCACGTGGGAGTAGAAAAATATGTTTTATGTTAACATTGTAGAAACGGTGATTTACATTTCAATAGAAACCAGAGGAAATTATTTTGTAAAGTATTATTCTCATCTTTTAGATATATACATTTAGTTTGGTTTTCCTTAACAAAGCCTTTAGATATGTAATTACGGAGCTACTTCAGAGCGACCTACACAAAATCATAGTGTCGCATCAACCACTCTCACCCGACCACATAAAAGTGTTCTTGTATCAAATTCTTAGAGGTAAGTTTCAAAAAAAAACATTAATTGGAATTATAAAAATATCATTTATTAATACTTGTTCATTTGAGTAAAGGTAAAAACAATTTCCTGATGATGGAAATGCTGAGTTTCTGACAAATTTTATCATTACAAAATCGATCGTAAATTGACAATAATTCTGACTATAGAAATAATGAAGTTTAAAATACCAACCAGTTAGATCTTTCCTTTATTAAACTAACAAAGCGTTCATAAAAATAAAATGTCAAGTAGGCTCTGTAGGCTGTGTCACAAATGTAAAAATAAGTCTAAAACAAGTTATGAGGTTACTTTGACTTCATTTTTGTAATGATTGATATGAATAAAATTTTTTATTTTCAGGTTTAAAATATTTGCACTCTGCTAGGATATTGCATAGAGACATCAAACCTGGCAACCTTTTAGTTAATAGTAACTGTGTTCTAAAGGTGAATTAAACCGGATTTAAGCAAATCCATACTATTCCTAACTTTCTTCGCCGTTTTAGATCTGTGATTTTGGACTGGCTCGTGTGGAGGAACCCGATTCATCGAAACACATGACCCAGGAAGTGGTGACCCAATATTACCGAGCGCCAGAAATTCTCATGGGTGCCAAACACTATACCGCCGCCGTAGATGTGTGGTCGGTGGGTTGCATATTTGGAGAACTGCTCGGGCGACGGATACTATTCCAGGTACCTAACAATTATTAAGCGTTATCGAGCGTTGAGTGTCTGGGAAGACCAACCGTTGAACTTGACACTGGAGATTTTGCCAAAGTAGACCACTGCCATCTATCGCTAAAACAAATGAATTAAAGCACGTGCATAAACAAAATTTCACTGCCAAGCTTGATGGCTCTAGTTGGTGACCTAAAATGTTTGTTTCAGGCGCAAAACCCCGTCCAGCAGCTGGAACTGATAACAGAGCTGCTCGGCACGCCCAGCCTGGAGGACATGAAATATGCCTGCGAAGGGGCAAGAGCACATATGTTGAGGAGAGCACCAAAACCGCCGAGTTTGAGCGCTCTCTACACCTTGTCGTCACAAGCAACACACGAAGTAGTCCATTTGTTATGTCAGATGCTTGTGTTTGATCCGGTAAGCGTTTTAAACAAAATGTTATTAATAGATCTACTGAAGTCGGCACCCGACCAAAATATATTAGGTTTGTTTCGGCGGAATTTCAAACCAGTTTGAAATTGTCGGGGGGGGGGGGGGAGTATGCGCAATTTCATTGTACCGTTCGAAAAACGGAAACGCCCATGCTCCTGGCAGTTTCAAATAGATTTCGAACGGTTTGAAGGTCCGCCGAAACAGACCTATTATTATTGTGGTTTGTTTCAGGATAAGCGTATATCAGTGGTAGACGCACTGGCACACCCATATTTAGATGAGGGGAGGTTGAGGTATCACTCTTGTATGTGCCGGTGTTGTTATACTACAGCGAGCGGTATGAGGCAGTACGCTAGCGAATTCGAGGCATCGGCCCCACACCCTTTTGACGATCGCTGGGAACGAAAGCTCACCTCTGTGCAGCAGGTCAAAGGTAAAGAAAAATAATGCTTTTATTTTAATATTTGCAATTGTTCCGGCATGTAATTTCTTTCTTTGGGGACAGAGAGATTTGCTCTCCGAAAGCTCAAAGTACCGAGCAGTGCTTTTTCCGGGCAAATAGGGTACTTGACAATATTTTTAATTGCTCTAAAATCCTACTCAATTTACACTAGATGCACCAACATAACACGTAATAAATGAAAGAATAACTTTTAACTCTTATTTATTTATGATAATTAAAGACGAATTTTCACAATTCTTCAGGCTGAAATCGACAGTTTCGTCGTTTTATTGTTTGGAACGCCAAACGTGGCAACCTCTGTGCCTGTCAGACTTCAATAATGTGGAAATATTCGCATATGTGGCAACGCCACCCGCCCATCCAAAACGCGGCACCCGACGTCCCGTCATGTTGTCATTCCGTATGCCGCTCAATAAAAACATTAGTAGATATCTGTGCGATTTATTATAGTGTTATTATTCGTATTTATTATTATATTGTGTGTAGTTATCATAAATTATCATGGACATTGATTACGTGAAAGGGCAATCCGATAATTTGCCAAAATTGGTTGATTTCATGGATATATGTATAATAATCCGACATCTACCGAAATTCGTAGGATAAAACTGCAAAGGTTCATGTTGTAGTGCGTAGAAGTACTGAGCCCAAATTCCATAGTTAGGCCTAAAAACGCGACTGAGTATTTACGAAAAAACACTTCTTGACTAGATGCGGTTTTACGGGGCATCCTAAGTAGGGATGGGCAAATTTCACTTTTCCAGGAAAAGTGAAATTTCACTTTGAAATTTTCGCGAAACATTCGAAATTTATGAAATTTAAAGAAATTTTCGCGAAATATTTGAAATTTTCAATGTGATATTGAAATTTATGAAATTTAAAGAAAGTTCACGTGAAAATTTCGCAATAATTTCCTATAGAAATTTTCGAGAAACTTTCGAAATTTATGAAACTTAAAAGAAATTTTCGCGAAATATTTGAAACTTTCAATGTGATGTTGAAATTTATGTAATTTAAAGAAAGTTTCACGTGAAAATTTCGCAATAATTTCCTATAGGGTGTCCCAGATAGAGATAAGACGTTACGTTACGCTCGATTATCTCAGCAATTTTGATGGTTCAAAAACTAAACTTGTGTAGTTTTTCCAAGAAACCGAATGCCGTAAAGAAAAAATAATCGAGCAACAAATATGTTATAACCAAAAAAATATATTTTTTTTAAATGAAAATGGTGGATTAGGTACAGCGGTTTTTGTTATAAATCATTACTGGAACAAAAATTATATGTTTAATATGTTATATCACTTCCCGTTTAACAGCCGGCGCGGGCGCGTCCTAATTAAATGAAGGGATGGTCGCGTGCCGCATATGTTTTCGCGAAACTTTAATGAAATATATGAGAAAGTTTCGCGTTTTTAATAAAATTTCTCAGAAAGTTTCGCGAAATTTATGAAGTGAAACTTTCGTTTGAAACTTTCGAAAATTTCACTGAAATTTCACTTCATGGGATAAGCGAAATATTTCACTTTTGAAAGTTTCAAATGTGAAAATTTCAAATGAAGCTTTCAAACGGCACAACTCTAATCCTAAGTCTGCAACTTTCACCGCAGTTGTAATTAATATCATTACCTAATCCTACTCATATGGCAACATTTTTTTAAAGACAGGAAAGTATAATTTGGTAAGTTTTATTAAGTTTCTCAAATTGTTTTCCTTATCCTTATAGCAAGTAAATTTATTTATTTTGATATTTACATTGTTTTTTAGAACCCTGAAGACGACTTTAAATAAGTCGAATTGTTGGGAATAAATTAAAAACTCTTCGAAGTCCAGGGATTGTTTATTCAAGTTTGTAAAATGTCGTCAAGTACCCTATCACATCCTCGCCTCTCGGAGACGCGAATCGAAACTTCCGACTGACCACACCGCCCCCCCCCCCTTTTCCAGAGGAGATGCACCGGTTCATCGCCGAGCAGCTGAACACGTCGCGGGTGCCGCTCTGCATCAACCCGCAGTCGGCGGCGTTCAAGAGCTTCGCCAGGTAAGAGGGCGGGCGCGCGGCGGCCGTCCGCCAGCAGAGCGCCCCCGGCGGGCTCCCACCGCCCGCCCGGCGGCCCGCGCCGCCCCCGCCACACCGCAGCGCCATTGCATAGGTGAACCCCCCGGCCGCGGTCCGTAGGGGATAGGTTGTCTCACTTTTGGGCCGACCAATGGGAGCGGAGCGCGGAATTGGCGGGAGTGACGTCGGCCAGTATGCCAGTTTGAAAACAGAACGAGAGCTGTTGTATACGAACACATCGTTTTATCGATGCAAAATGTATTGTCGTTTGTGAACATTCCGGATTCAATATTAATAAGTAGTTCGAATTTCACTAGGCTCTTTCGAATTTCAAAACCTATTTACGGTTTTATCTCAATATAATTATGCTTCGGGACATATTGTAAGATTATTTCTATACGTGATGGTTTTAAATGTTTGACCAATTTTGGACCAGTGGCCTTGCGTCAGGTTTTCATCAAGTCGAAATGAACGAAAATTCAATAGAAAAACAGCTTTTACAGTCGAATACGTAAGAATGCCTTTTGGTTTAAAAAACGCCCCTGCGACTTTTCAGAGAGTTATGGACAATGTACTAACAGAGTTACAAGGAAAAATTTGTGGATGATATCATAGTATTTTCAACAAATCTTATAGAACATATTGCTAATTTAAAATTGTTGTTTACTACACTGAGAAAAGCTAGATTTAAAATTAACTTAGACAAATCAGAATTTTTACGAAAATAAGTTGAATTTCTTAACGCCGGATAGTGTTCAACAAAATCCAAAAAGAAGCTATTAAAAAAATTCCAATAACAATATCATATTTTTTGCGATTTTCTGGTCAAAGAATCCAGTTTTTACTAGGTACCTATTTTGAACTTGAGTAGGTTTCGATAGTATGAGGAGAATTTGAAAAATCGAGGACGCACAATACAGCAAAGAAAACAGCTAGATATAAAAACAAGTAAACTAACTGTAATAATTATTAATATATAAGTAAATATACATATAGGGTGATCCACTTCAAACCGATAGAGTTGTCTTATGTTTTTTTACCAAAAATATTATTATAAAATTTATTGTCTTTAATGATACATTTCCCAATCTAAAACGATATATTTTCCCCCTTTTTTTTGCTTGTTTGGAATTGCTTTGGCAAATAGCTACACTGCATATTGTTATCCCCAAACGCATTAAGTTTCGTAGGAATATTAAAAGGATAAAGTACTTCTTACCAAAATAGACCTTAGTTCCAAAGAAAGCCACTTTAAAAGGCAATTAAAGAGCCTGTTTTCGATCGCTTCCGATATTGTTTACATGGTGCTGGCATACTGGGTGACGTCATTCCCCCACATCTGCTGTGCACTTCGTCTCGGCAAAATGGGATAACCTAATCTCTACAGACCTTGCCCTCCGACGACCACGCACACACCACGCTTCACTATACGTGTCTCTATCTATCTCTGTACTCAAGCGGGGTTCCCGTACTGGGAGAGGAGTTGATGCAGTCGCAGTCAAATCAACCGCCAAATAGGCTCGGTCACGTTATAAAACAACGTGCAGGCCGATAATAGTGGTTCAGTAGGTTCCCCTTTTCGAATAAAATAAAATGCAGAATCTTAGGGTACTACTCCTTTTTCTCTCAAAAGATGGTGTTGAATATAAAATGATGCGATGAAATGAGGTCGAAACCCACGAGAACATTCGTACAAGAAGAACAATTCAAAAGTGACCTTCCTTGCTACATTTTTGCTGACTCTATTTTTAGAACACTTAGCAATTAGCAACAATATACATCATACGCAGAGGTGAACGAAATTGATTTGGAAGGTTCTGATTTGACAACAGTTTATTATTGCTCAAAAGTTAGGTATTTTTACATATCTTTTAGTAAATTGAAATAATGTATCTTCACCTCGGACTGCCCATCCAAAATGGTTCTTAATATACATATCATCGATCTGATATGATCAGGCTCGGATTTGATAGATCTTTTATTGCATCAGCTCTCCAAGTACAGGAACCCTAACCATACCTAGACCTACCCTCCTTATGAGATGTCCTCTGCTGTCGGTGTATTCTTTTAAGCGCCTCTTTGGTGTAAGTCAAAATGGATTAGAACTTTAACTTTTTTTATTAATAACTTTTGTTTTACTTATTTTGTATCTCAAAATTTGAAGTAGCTGAAGTTGGAGAACTAAACCAACGCTGGAAAAAATTTATTCAAAAAATTAAAGTAAGCCATGAAACTTAAAACTTAAGGTGCTCAGTGGTGTGGAAATTGGGGTTGATTTTTTAGTATTAATAGTATAACAAGTGGTGTGCCCTTTCGTTAATTTTACGAATTATAATCCCAAAGCTGAAAATACCACGACTGCACATCAGTAAGCACAGTAAGTTGGTTCGGGTTCTTTTATTAAATGAGAGTTGCCTGGCATTTATTTATTGCTTGATGAAATTTATTAAATTGGAACAAAATTAATAATCATACTCGTACCAGAACCAGAAACGCTGTTTAAATATAAATAGAACACTCCTGATGTACTTTTCACCAAAGAGGTTTGCAAGTCATTTTTATTCATTTCTTTCTGTTCTTTATCACGATTTTGTAAAAAGGTCACCTTTTTAATATCATTAACATCTAAAATCGATGTATAAAGATAAAAAGCAAAAATGATTTCCATGCTGGCGCCTGCGATTTTTAGTAGTTTAGTATTTTTTTTTAAGTAGATTTCCCCAGTAGAGCATTTTGAGTTTTTTTCACTAGCTTTTTCTGATTTAACCAAGTCTCACATTATAAGAACTGCCTAATTTATTCATTCCTTTATTATTCTCAACCAACTTGACACTTCATTTAAGAGAATACCTATAATAAAATAATTGAAATTAAAAAAAAAATCAATGAATTTAAATCAAAAATCAGTTTTTACCACAAATTGTTTCTTAATTTCTTTTTCATATCACAGACCTATATTATACCATTTTTAAGGACTTTGGTAAGTTATTATACAGGGTGATTCAGTTTTTTTTCTAGGACACTTCTAGGTGATATAAAACCACAAAATATGAGTATTTTGTAATATAACTTTTTATCCATAGATAAAGTAATCGAGTTACAGGGTGTTTAAAATTTTAATGTTTTATTTTTCAGACGTTAAAGATATTCAAACAAAATTTGGTACACAGCATGCATGATCAAGTATCATAAAATGTGATAATGATAATACCAACAAGATGTAAAAAAATTTCAAGGGACAATTTTTGCTTAGAATAAAAAAAGTTATCCAAGTGCAGAAAAGAAAATTATGTACAGGGCCGTACTAGTGTTTTTCTTGATAAAACAAATGTAGTGTGTACCCATATCTCCGCCACTGGCTGTTTGGGAACTTATTATCACATATTGTGACACTTGATTAATGCATGTTTTGTAACAAATTTCGTTTGAATATCTTTAACGGTTGGAAAAATAAAAAATATATACGTTAAACTTTTTGAGAAATTAAGCAACCTGTAACTCGCAAACGAGGTGGCTCTGAATAAAAAGTTATACCACAAAACAGTCATATCTTATGGTTTTCTGTCAGCTGTGGAAGTGTCCTAGAATAAAACTGAATCACCCTGTATATTTGTATTCCATACCGTAATATTGAGGTTTTTCAAAGTTACTTTTTATGCTTCATTAAATTGAATTGCCTCAGCCTTACCAAATCCTTGCTAATATTGTGAGATTTGTGTAAATAAATAAGTTTGTTCAGTTTTTTATGGTAATGCATGGAAGTCACACAATATTAATATTCCCCTGTTAACTTTTTATTGCTGCTTTTACATTACTTGGTGATGGGAATTTGCTCTTGTATATAAAAAGCATACATATTTAAAATTGGGTCGTAAAAAAATTCTCATCTAGCCTGTATCAGATAAAAAAGTTATAATTCTTAATTCCAAGAGAGATTTTTAAGTTATAAATAATAATATGTGTTTACCAAAGCTAACTTTAAGCGAATGTATAAAATATCATTGTTCACTCGCTTTTATCGTTTTTGTCAAAGTAGTAAAATCTTTTTGTTCATTTCAATCGCTTGTATAAAATTCATTAGTGTAATAGATTGTCTGATGCTCAATGAGCTATAAAAAGTTAACAACTAACTAGCATGTACAGTGTAACTTTTTTTTGTTTGACACACCGTTTGACGGCCCAAGTAAGATGATGGTTGTTGTTGTACAGGAAAGGCAAACTGGCGTGCGCCCCATTTAAGAAGACTCTAGAAATTCTTATATCACCCGTCATCTTTCTGTGCGCTGCGTGACTGCCATTCGTGTCTTAGGTTCGTTTTTATTTTATTTCTTATTTAGTTCTAAGCAATCGAAGTGTTTACAGGGGTAGGCCTACTGTAAATATTGCCTTAGGTTTCATTTAATAGAAAGTTTTCATTTGAGAAATCTTGTAAACGCTTGGATTGTTTTTTTTTTAAAATATTTTTCCATCACTTTATTTTTTAATCCTATGATGAGTGATGGCCCTATTTTGTAAATAACTAATGACATAAAGTCCAAAGTTACCTCCACCAAATTACACAGTTAATTACTAATATTGCAAGCTTGTACTGTACATATTTCACACAATTTTTCGTTTTTCTAAATTAAATTAATACCTCTTTTTGTTTTAGTTGTGAATCTTCTGTCATTTCCAAACGAAAAAGCAAAAAAAAGTAGTTTTAGTAAGTATTGTACTTGGATCTTTTTGTGACGTACTGATGTTTGTTTCAAGGAAGTCGACAATTTCAAGTTATGCAAAAAAGGCTATAGGGGTGTACTGGTTATTTCCTATAACATTCTATAAGTTCATACGTCATTTTTACAGTTAAAACTCCAAAATGGCTATAATAATTAATAATGTGGAACGAAATGTCTCATAAAATTGGCTACACAAGTTCTGCAGGTTCATTAGTTAACATCACCCTATAATATAGGTTCATCGGGCCATTAAAAGCATCAATACAAACTGCAGGCATTAACACACATTCATTCTTTTTTAATTTTGTAATACTCACTGGATTTTGTTTGGTATCAATTTATTGATTTGTTGGATTACAGATTATACAGGGTGTCCTGTTAATGGTACATAGAGCAACTTATATATTTTGTGCCAAAATATTACGATTGAGCTTAACAACTACCAGCCAAATCTCAATCAGTTCATTTTTTTTGAAATTGAATTGTTGCTAAATCTCCCAAAATAATCAAGCTGCTGAACTTAAATTTGGCACTGTTATGTTTTTTGTGGTTATCTTTTTGGTCTTGCAAGTCCATCATTTTAGTGCATCTTTTCATTCTTGTTTCACAACAATAAAATAAACCGTTTGCGTTGAAATAGTCAAAATGTGCCCCAAAACACCTGTTAAGTAACTCCAACATTCGAAACATAAAATGTTCACCTATCACTTTCAAATGTTACAGATCTACTGTACCCTCATTCACATTCAAAATGAAGAAAAAATGCCAAATGACATGGGTCAAAACACCTTTTATTTTCTTGAAAGAGGGTTTCCAAATTTTGACGAGTTTCAATCCATTCCATTTTGAAAGCAAAAATGTTTGATACATTGTTCATAGAGATTTTTTTCTCACTTTAAACGGGACAGTGGATCTGTAACATTTGAAAGCGGTAGGTGAAAATTTTATGTTTCGAATGTTGGAGTTAACAGGTGTTTTGAGGCACGTTTTTGTTTTGTTGGTTTTATTGTTCTGAAACAAGAGTTACACTTTTGTTTCAAAATGAAAAGATCCACTAACATGATGGACCTGCAAGACCAAAAAGATAACCTCAAACGAGTAATAGCACGATCCAAAAACAGCACAAGTAATGCCCTCTGAGAGATACGCGGAAATTGACATTTTCAGCTTGTTCTTCATCTCCAAAAATATAACAGTGCCAAATTTCAGTACAGCAGCTTGCCTATTTGGGGAGATGTAGCCATAATTCAATTCATGAACTTCACCTCATTATTAACAGGACAAACAATTCCTTTATTAATTTCCTGTATATTTTTATATCTCCAAAACGATCTATTTTCAACGAGTTTCCTGTTTTGAATAATCACAAGGGCCATAAATAACTGGTTGTTTCTTTAAGAAAGTAGCTACCTTATTGGGTATACAAGAAGTATGAGGTCATAATTTTTTTAAATATCATTTTCTCTCCAATGTTAATGTCCTAGTACAAAAAAAAGTGAATGACTCGTCCTGTACATATAGTCGTTAGTAACATTCCTTGTGAATATTCTATTTTTAACATTTTATGCAAAAGTGTATATTTTGAGATAATTTTTTAATAATACCCTGCCTATTATTTATTTTGACTTCATAAATAATGGGCAGAGTTTATTTAAGTTATGACTCCCTGTACGATCTCAAGGAAATGTTTTAACGAAAATTCTGTATATGTACCAAGGTTAGGGGGTTGTTAATATAAAAAAAATAGGACACAAAATAGGAATTGAATATCTACCATGGAATTACTTCCAATGAAATTAATAACAAAATTAGGCCGCCCGTAAAAGTCTCAAAATTCAGTCTGGTCAATAGCCACACTTCTTTCCTTTGCCACGTCAATCGACGACGTATCGACCTGTCGCTTCCCCTCTTCAAACCGCACACTTACTGTAAATACAAGCCCAAGCATCACTCATCAAAAACGTTAAGCACGGTGGCAGCAGCCTGGCTCTCGATTTCACCGAGAACTTTTCAAACTGTCTTTACAGCTCTTCGGTCGCCCACCAGTCCGAGCTGCCGCCGTCCCCACACCTGTGGGACAAGAAGCTCGACCCGTGGCAGACCTAGTTGATAGTTAGCGGGGAGGAAACACACCAAATAACTTTATCAGGGATCCTATGCAATGCAAGCGACGAAACGGACAGAGTGTAGTGACGCGAGCGCTGCTGTTGCTATATATTTGACGTATATAGTGTGTGTTCTATGTGTTTAGTTGCTCCGGTTTTGGCGTGTCGATTGGTGTTTGTTTTCGCTGGGAGATGGTTGCCGGTACAATTTGTCCCACAATTTATGGCAGGCGATTCATATTTAGCAAAACAAAAGCCAGTATCAACTTAGGAAGGTAACCAACTAATGATTTATTGTCTGCTCTACTAAATGTTTTTTCACAGTTTTTAAAGCTTTTATTTTAATTTATTTCTATTTGTTAAGTATACATTGTTAACTTTTTGGAAATTATTGACCTGCAATTTATGTTTTTAAATTATTTTAAAACTTATACAAATTTCTTTTAATAACATAACGGAAAACTTATGCAATGACTACATTGAGATCTACATTAAATTTATCATTGCATCTATGAAAAATTTATCATACAAGCAATGAAGAGTTGCATATTAATTTTTACAATTAGTTGTGAAGTATGCAAAAGGCACAATTTCTGTCCAATGTTGACAAAGACTAGCAAAAACCAGATCTGATTGGTTGGTTTCTTCACTCGACGATTTTGATTGTTAACATTTTTAAAAACAGCTGTCACATCACTGATTTGGCAACTTCTCAGTCTAATTTCAAACTCTTTAAAAAATTAATATTTTATTTTTGTAATTTAAAATAATGCATACAATATTCTGTATGTACCCTGTACATTCTTGTTTAATGTAAATGTATTCCTTTTAAAAGACTGTCTGTCTCATGCAGTTTACAAGATTTCAATGGTCATTGAAAAAGTTATCGTTCTGTATGAAGATGTGGGATTTTTTTATTTTTTAAATGTATGTTAGACCTATGTTTTTATGCCATAGGGAACATTAATGATTAACCAAATATCTATATATTCTACATGAAAAATATCTTTCTTAAATATTCTCTAATTATTATCAAACTATTCTATAAATTATGTTTCATTAATAAATATTTTTAAATTAACATTCTGATGATGTCAAATAACTTCACTGCAATGTGGGAACCTTTTTTGGGATGCGGAAAAAGTAGACGGAACGCAGCAAACACCCTGTAGATAACACCTGTACAGTTATCACTGCCTTTCACTAGATTAGTCAGAAACAAATTAAATATAGAGAATAATGTTTAGTTACATAAGACTGGCGGTGTTTTTTGTGCAGATTTTTCTTTGTCGGCAATTTTCTCAAGAACAAAGTGGGCCTTGCCTTCCGATGGTGCCTTCCCGGAAACCTACATGTGTTTTCCTTACCGTGTATCCGTGTTTTAACTGGAATTTGTGCTGTGATATAAACGAGTTAACATTAGTAGCAGAAGCTTTCTATTGTTGTAATATATGGGGGAGCAAAATCGGAAGGTTTGTGGCGTGTACTTGTAAAAATGTAAAAAAAATGTGGTAACTTGAGGAAACAGTTTCGGCATCATTATGTTTAATTTATTGTTAATATTGCTGGTTGTTGGCACAATTTCATTAAAAAATGCAATGTATTTTTTGAGTACAAATTGCTAAACGTGGTTTTATTAAAAGTCATAGATATATAAAGATGTGTATCAAAAAACTGGTTCGTGTGGTAGGTACCATAAGAATCGCCTTTATTAACAATACATTAAGCGGCATTCGATATATTTTGTAGTGAAGAACAGAACTCCTTAAGGCTGCTAAAATAATAATTGTAATTTTAGGTATAAAAATTGTCTTTGATGAGTATAAAACATTGTGTCTTGTAAGTAAGAGGGACGATGATTGCCAAATCTAGGGTTGATTGACAGTCATTGCTTCTATTCCCATATCTTTCACTCAACCCTTCTATTCAGTTTTTGTGGCTAAAAAAGCATCTTGAGGAGAATGTTCTGCCTATGGATAAGACTTTTTTTTATAATAATAAGTTGAAGACTGTGAATATACCTACTAATTTAATTCAGGGATATTCAACTAATGACTTAAATGCATTTATTTTTCCGAATTCATCACCAAAAGCGATGTAAAAAAAAATACATCGAAACCTAACTTAATTTTGCGTTAAATAGGGGGAAATGGGGTTTGAGGGTTGAATGTCCATGATTTTGTATAAAGTGCAGTTCTATTTCGAGAAAGAAAATTAGAAAAAAAAAATACATGGCCAATTTAACATGTAATGTCCTTAGTGTAATACTTTCTCAGTGTGGTTCAATTTAAGTGTGCAATTTCATGCAAAAAGAGACTGTTTAACAATGACTTCAATATCGAGTATATTTAAGTAGCCAATTGTATGCAAATTTTTGTTTATACCTACATATAAGTATATTTTTTCAATTCGTGGTTTTTGTGGGATTGTCGCGATTTGTTCAATAAATTTGTTCCACCAAATTTTGACAATTATTAGTGGTTTTGTAAATATTAGAATAGGAATACACAAAAGCTGGCAGTTTTAATGCAGGAGCAAAGGATATGAACAAATCGGTTTCCGACGATTCGAATATGTTTTAAAGTAATTTTAGTTTAGTCAATTTTTAAGTACCAATTTGTAATAAAATTTAACTAAACATATAGAAAAAATTTGTGTAGTTATGCATTTTTTAGTCAAATCCGATTTTTTATCGACTGTTTACCCAAGTAGGGGCCAATTTCGGATAATACATATTAAATTTGTTTTACCAATAATTAGTTTTGGTATGTAATATTTTTGTATATATTTTGAACGACTCATTTTAGTTTAGTAATACTTAATTTTCATTTTCGAAATTTATCAACGTATGATTTGGGGCCACCGTGCCCTACGTGAGTACTATTCTGTAAATTTTATTCCAATGTTTTTCCAGCGATCTCATTGAAATGCATGTATATAAGTAATTTGTAACTTTTTCATTATGGTCAGTCGTATGTTACTTAGTATACTCTGATATGCAAAAAAATAAAAAAATGGAAGTCTCTTATGGGTTTTATTTCCAATTTGGCATTATTTATGGACCTTCATAGACAAAGAAACTGCAGCGTTCACGGATGGTACCATTTCTTTAAATAAAATATTAGTGATGGGTTTACTCCCAGGATTTTTAAAAACTCCCATTCCTCCCTGCCTGAAACCTCCCATCCGCCATTTTATTTAGCTATCAATACTCCCGGAGCTTTGTAAAAACTCCTGGGATTTTTCAAAAAACCTGGGAGTTTTCAGAATCATCCTAACTGTATTCCTTACATGTTTCCCTTTAAATCGATATATGATAAGTAGAAGTACTTCTACTGAAATGTAAAGATAAAAAAATTGCACAAATTAAATAAAGAATAGGATATTAAAGGTTAGGTTTCAGCATTGAGCATGTATGCGTTGACTCACGTATTAATAAAGACTGCTCACGGCTGTCACGTCTGACACTTTTTTGGCTCACCCTGCACTTTCCGGAGACAAAATACAATGCAAAATACATTGTTGGCCATCAGAGCCATCTGTATTCCAGAACACGAAGCTATAGTCGTGAAAAGTCTTATAAATACGTCAGTCAAGGATGTATGGCTATATCACAGATCTATACCTATAGCTTTAGCGAAGCTATATAGGTCTGTGGCTATATATCATAAAAATTTAATTTTAATTAAATAAAACAAAAACAACTCCAACTGAAACTTACCTAGTACGAGTAGTGAATAAAATTCAAACACTCTACACAAGAAGAGAGCAACCTCAGGAGCCCCGAATCTTCATTTAAAATGAACGTTTTATTATCAAAACCGAAATTTGAGGTTAAATTCTCATTCAGTTAGACAATTGACAGCTTAATGGTGGCAAATTTAAAATTTGGGAATATTCCCGGGAGTTTTTCGAGTCAATGCTCCCATTTGTTGGGAATATTCCCAATTTTTAAATGCTCCCGTCCCGGGAATATTCCCAGCGACCCATTTCTACTTAAAATTTTCCAAAATTGCCATGCAATAATTTTTTGAATGTGTTTCTTGCAAGAATCTAGGTGGAACCAATTTATTCCTTTACTCAATGGTGGAACATAAAAATTGTGCAGTATTTTCCTTTCCTTGGACAAAAATGATATGTCCTGCATTAATAATGATTTTATTTTTGAATAATAAAATGAATCTAAGAACAGCATTGATTATTCAATGGCCCCAAAGAAATTTTCATTATATTTATAACATACATATTTATGTATGCCTATTTTATCTAAGAAATTCTTAATATTTTTTGTAAAAAACTTATGAACCTGCCCGGTTGATTTCTGATCATTCGCGGAAATCAACCAGAGAAATGGATTTCTCTGAAATCAACTTACTGGGCAGAATCAGAGAACAAGGCAGAATCAGAGCATATATTTATATATGCTCTGGCAGAATCCTGTCTGCTATGGCAGAGCATATAAAAAAACTAGCAGTATCTCTCCCCATGGCGGGAAAATTCTGCGCACCTGTTCGCGCAGCCGCCATGTGGGAATAGATTCTGTCAAATTGATGCAGTGTCGTGGCGATTGGGCGGTTCTTTTTTGACTGTATGAGAGATATTACAGTGCCGTGGAGGGTGCTTTTTTGTAAATTGTGCTTTTTGCTAGTATCTTTAAATAAAGAATCCCAGGAAGGAGTAAAAGCTGCTTGTGCTTACCACACACTATATACTTTACTAATACTAATCTGTATTTCTGAATTGATTTTCCCGACTACACCTCCGACTTCTATTCCACCAATATGGCTCAAGGTCATTGAATTTGCGGATGATTTCTCAAGAGTAAGTTATACTGCTGGTTGTTTTATATTCTGTGGCTATGGGAACATATTTATCTTTAAAAAGTCCCAACTTTTTATATTCTATGAATCCTAGTAGTTCAAATGTCCCATTCGAGGTCCCGATGTAACTTTTATATTTTGTGAATGTGACGTGACCTGTCATGGGTCGCGACTTTTTTCACCCCTGCAGATCAGGATCAGGTGTTCTGTGCTGCTGAATGCTGAGAGTAAAAAGGCGGTCGTGCTCTGAAACGATGCGGCAGCCGCATCTATAAAATGAGTTCTTTCTAAACAAAATCATAGGAACCAATGTGATAAAGATACAGAATATTTAACATTAATTAAATTTGAAGACGAAAAATGGAGCTAACCGCCGAAAATTTGGACCAAGCCGTGACTTTATTTTATAGGTCAGAGTCCCAACAGCAGGCAGAGGCCCACCACTGGCTAACGGAAGCTCAGAATTCGCCACAAGCATGGTCTTTCGTTTGGGAACTTCTCAGCCCTCAAAGGGTATGTCTCGATATTCGTTGTTACAACTTTTTGTTACCGTAAACATTGTAGAGTTTTCAAGTGCAGTTTTTCGCTGCTTCCACCCTCCATACAAAATTGATGAAACACTGGGATGAGGTACCAGAAGACCACTATGAATTGTTGAAGAACAGGCTCCTGGAGGCTATTGTGAATTACGCAATGGGGCCAAAGATTGTTTTAAATAGATTGTGCATTGCCGTAAGCTAATTCTTTAAGTTACTTTATAGTCGCCCAAGTTTACCTTGTTGTTTCTTTAGTTGTCAGCATATATAATTCACACGATACCAAGTCATTGGCCAAAGGCATTTGAAGAACTGGTGTCTAGTTTTCAGCCGCAGCATTTGCCAAATGTTGATCCAGAGAGGGTTATCTGGATACTCTTGGAAATTTTAACAGTTATTCCGGAAGAAGTATGTGAAAATTAAATAGATTCATCTCAAGATAACAATCCACCCGTTTTATTTTGAATTTGGGTATGAAGGAATGTGCAAATATGATATGCAAAATTGGAAAACTCTGTACGTCTTCTCTGTCTCTTTGGACTTTTTATCACAATTTTTTTTATGTAAAACCAAAGATGTATTATATTATCCCTTTACTCAATGGTACGAACCTCCGACAACAACTAAATTTACACTAAGAATTTGTTACTAAAAAACACAATCTAAATTAAAAATCATATTAAAAATTTCAGTTAGGATACTACCACAAAAGGAAAATATTATTCTTATTAGTGTTATTAATATTCTAAATAAGTAATTTAAGGGGTGTTTACACTTAAGATATACTACATCTTGCATCCTATTTTTTTTTTTAGTTTCAAAGTACAACTTTGGCATTATCACAGAGGAATAGGGTGAGAGCAGTTCTTCAAGATGTTTCAAAAGATATTTTAAAAGTTGTGCAAATGTGTTTAATGCCTCTACCTGACAAAGGGTAAGCAAATGTCTAAATATTATATAATTTAACATCATAATATGTATGTTATATAATATGTATATTTTCCCCGAGATTTTCCCTAGTATTTTCCTTAGCAAAAATATGGAATTTGGCATTTTATAAAACATTTTCTTGTAGTTTTGATATGGTAAATTTGACAACCTACTTGAACTCCTCAAGGTGTGCTTCGGCCTGGATACAGTTAGGAGGTTTAAATATGGATGAATGTGCATTTGTTATTAATTTATTGATCGATTTAACTTGTTTCGTTTATTGGTAAGAAATTGAAAATAAAATTCTTTAGAATTATTTTTGTACAAAATAAGTTGTAGGAATAAAAGTGATCCTGAATGTTTGAGTGGTGACGAAATGGAACTGTCCGAGGTTACAGTTGAAGCACTAACAGCAATAATTCAGCATCCGCACACTTGTAGATATAGAAGTTATGTAACGAAATACGCTGCTACGATCCTGTACCAATTCGAAAAAATTTTAGAGGTCGAAAGGAATTGTACAGAACTGAATAAGGCAAGTTGAAAACGTGTTTAAGAAAAAATAGTTTCTTGGAACGGTATTTTAATTTTCTATTTTTAGGATATCTTAGCAAACTTGTATGGATTGATAGTGACGTTGGGTGATTCGCACTCAAAAATTTTCATAGAAAACTTAAAATCCCAGGACCCGAATGAATCGAGGATAAGTTTCGACTTATTTAACTCAATTTTGAAGTGCACAAACTTACCCGGAGCTTATCCGATAGATGAATCGTGTAGTTCGCTTACTTTTGGGTTTTGGTACACTTTACAGGTAAGTGAACAAAAATCATTCATAGTAGATTGAGGATAACACTGATATTATGCAAGTTAAACATTTTCTGTGTGCAAAAGACCTGTACACGAAAAGAAAAACACAGGACCCATAATTTTATGAGTACATTATTGCCCTATACATATACAATGTGTCCCCAGATACCTAGGGAAAATATTCCCCCTCCAAGTAAATTTATTTATGTTGTGAAAATGAATGTTTTTGGAAACCTGTTTTAACTCATATTAATTTACTCATAGTGAAGGATGCCAAAAATACATAATTTAATTCCCTTCTACATCTACGAGACCTTAACCTTACACAATGCTATGCTACAAATAGAGGTTTAAAATCACGGAAAAAAACTGGAAAAATTGGAAAAAACGAGGTTTTTTTCCTTTTTTTTCCAAAGCCCAAAAAATGGAAAAATTGGAAAAAATTGAAAATTTCAGATAAAATTCGAATAAACAAAATAAACAAAGAAAGTGGAAGAAACACTCAAATTACATTTTTTGTATACCTACATATTTTCCTCGAAAAAACCTCAAGGAGTATAAAAAATAACATATTTTGATAGTAATGCTTTATTTAAAACAAAATAAATAAACAAAAACACTTATTGATCAACAGTAAAAAAAAAACTAAAAACAATAATTCTTTTCAACTTTATATTATACAGTGTCTCACTTAAGGGTGAAACAACCCTATAACTTCTTTAATTTTTAACCGACCAGAACGAAATTTTTACCAAAGGGGGATGGCATTGTTGCCTACTTATTTCCAAAAAATTAGTTGCCTACTCCAAAGTCAAAGCCACCTGCGATGCCACAAACGAGGCTAAAAATCCGAAAGTCATATTAGGCTTTTTTTTTCAAAAAAATGTACTAGAAAGAGTTGTTCAGAATCGATTCAAAACCCTAAATCCAAAATTTTGTTATAGGGTTGTTTCACTCTTAAGTGAGACACTCTGTATATTATAAATTATATAATTATATAAATTATTTCATTTAAAAATATTTTTTTGTAATTATTTTAGGTATATGTATTATTAAAAGAATTTGTTTTTTTCCGTTTTTTTCCAAATTTTCCAGGAAAAAAACAGTTTTTTTTTCCAACGATCAATTTTTCTGGAAATTTTAAACCTCTAGCTACAAATTAATAGGCAAAAATGAGACAAAATCTTGTCTCAAGGTTTTGATGGTGTTAATTTGATGATTGTTTTTTTATATGTCTAAGGTTGCCTCCCCTCTTATAAAACCGCCTCGTAGATTTTTTAGGTTTTTGCTCGCAAAAATACGCTTAATCTCTTCATGGAAACATATTTAATTTAATTAATTAATTTATTTATTTAAATTCTCAACAATATGACTACAATAATAATTTGTAGGATGACGCTCTTGCATTAGACGCGCCCGACTGCACCCAACTGCTATTAATGATAAAACCCTACTACCGAGACTTAGTTTGCGTCCTGCTAAGGAAAGCCATGTTCCCTTTATTAGACGACAATACGTGGTCGCTCGACGACAAAGAAGTCTTCAGGTGTTATCGACAAGATATCGCCGACACTCTCATTTACTGCTACAACGTGCTAAACCTCGAAATGCTCGATATCCTGAACACGAAACTATCGGAAGCTCTAACCAAAAAAGTCAGTGGCGGTGTAGCTCAGCCGATAATGTGGAACGAAGTGGAGACGTGTCTGCACGCTTTTGGTGCTATAGCCGAGAGCATAGAAATGGAAAGTTTGTACCTTCCTAAGCTCATGGTGACTATTAAAGGAATACCGTTTAACGAAATGCCAGCAAGGGTCATGATGTCGGCTTTAGAAACTGTTGGTATGTGTATATCCGTAATTGTTAATATTCCCTTGTCGCCAAAGTGATACATTTTCCCATTTTTAATATAATCTGGTATATGGTACTTGTGATATTTTTTCTATGATTTAATTTTTATAACCCGTTTGTGGGTTATAAAAAATCATGAAAATGTTTGTTATGGTGTTTTCATTAAACCAGGGCAGTGTTATAGCGTTGACTGACGTATTAATAAAGACTGCTCACGGCTGTCATGTTTGACAGTTCTCTGGCTCACCATGCGCTTCCCGGAGACAAAATACAATGCAAGATACATTGTTGACCATAGGCGCCATCTACTTTCCAGGACATGAAACTATAGCCGTGAGAAGTCTTATTAATACGTCAGTCAACGGTTATAGTCCAAAATGATAATTTTTGAAATTGTAATTATAAACGTTTTTTAAGGCCAGTATTCGGAATGGCTCAGCGACCACCCAGACATGTTAGCAAACGTACTTCCTTTAGTTATATCGGCACTCCGCAACATAGAGGTGTCTACCAGCGTGACGCTCGCTTTAAAAGACATAACCTACAATTGCCAAAAGTTTATGCTACCTTATGTCGATGCTATCTTAATTTCTGTACAGGTACCAAGAAACCTGTCTAATTTTTGTGTGAAATTATATATTTGCGAGTTTGTAGGCTGCGTTACAAAGTGGATTGTTGAAACTGGCCGAATGCCGTAGACTCATGGACAGTGTGGGCCACGTTCTGAGTATAGTACCTGTAAATAAGGCCATGGAATATTTAAATGTGATTTTAGCCCCGACGATTGAAGATTTGCACAAATTGACGACTGCCGAACCAGTAGGTAAATCGTGAGAAGCACAGAAAAAATCTTAATAGTTTGCTTTTTAGTCGCCTAGTGTCGCAACGTCAATTATCTCAAGACTGAAATTGTTATCTGCCCTTTTTGGTTCGCTCCATGTGGAATCTGAGGTGAAAGTTGATCAACCGGTGTTTTTTATTATGCAGAACACTATGCCTTTGTATCAAGTGATAGCCGAAAAGTATTGCAGGAATTCCGAAGTTATTGCCGTAAGTGAAATTCTCAAGTCAAAGTTCTAATGTGCAATGTTATAGGTCAGAACTAGCCTTTTCTATACAGAAAATTGATCCAGGTACAATTTCCAACTTTCAGGATCTCAGTACCTTGTTAAAGTTCGCCGTGACTACTTTAAAGGACGATTGCAAGCCCTTAATTAAGGACGTACTGCAACTAGTCGTAACAATCTACAGGGAAAATCCGCAGGCGCAAATTCTGATCGTGGCGAAAACGGTGGTCATCCTGTTCGGCAGGGAGGAAGAATTCAAGGGTATAAACCGGGAGCTGATGCATGAAATAACGAACACGACGCTACAGCTGGTCGCCCAATACAACACGGGCAACCAGCTGTCGGAGGTCGCGGATGTTTTGGACGGCTTCTTCTCGATGATGGCCAACTTTATAAAGAAGGTTCCGCAACTGACGTTCCACAGCGGGATCAATACTGGGGCGCTGTTTCAGTTTGGTGAGCAATTAATTCTTAATGCTAGTGTTTGTACGGGGTGATTGATTTTCATTCAAATTGAGAAGTTATTTCATCGGTTTTTGTGTCTGTCCGCCCAGCGATACTCTGTCTGGCGCTGCCGGAAGTCCAGACGACCAAGTCCGTGGCGAACTTCCTGGTCCACTTCATAATGCAGAGCCGGGAAGTGTCGCAGGCCGAAGTAGTTCAAACGTACGGCGAGAGCCTCGTGCTGAGGATACTGCTGAATTTGGGCGGCACGGCCCCGAGGTCGTCCGTCGACATTTTCAGCGAGATCATGTTGGCGCTGAACAAGAAGTACTGTGATAGCTTGAGCAGGTGGCTGGATACGCTGCTGGCGCAAGAAGACTTCCCCACGCCGAGGGTGACGAAGCCGCAGAAAGACGCCTTCATCAAGATGGTTCTAAAGTAAGTAAGTAATCGAGTGGGGGGGGGGGAATGTTTCGGAGTATTTCCGAGTATCGCGTGATGTCATTTTTGCACAACTTACCTCATTAGTTAATTATTATTTTTTATAATTATGAAACAAGTATACACTTTTGTTTGTAAAATGAAAAGATGCACTAAAATGATGGACCTGAAAGACCAAAAAAATATCCTCAAAAAGTTATATGTAAAAGCACGATCCAAAAATACCACAAGTGGCCTTCTGTGAGACACACAGCAGTGCCAAAAAAAATCAAGAAAAAACACGCGATAGACAAGAGTGGCTCTGGAGGCCAATATGACTACATGGTTGATGTTGATGGTTGACTCTATATTTTGCCAGCGGTTTTTTTGTGTGAAATAATACATCCAAAAAAAGTTCCTACTACTTTGCCCCGGAAAATATATTTTTTTATGACAAAAGCATCGACACCCTACGAAAATATAGCACTTTGGTAATATTTTCCTTTTGTTCCTCATTTCAGGGAAAAAGCAAGCAAAGTAAAGCTACACGAATCAATCTTGGAATTTACGCTGATCTGTAGGGGCATCCTGAAGCAATACAACTTGCCTTAATTCGTAAGTATTTTATTCACATTTTTATTAAGTTAGAAAAAAGAGTTATTAGATTTATAAAAAAAAGTTGTATCTTATCTTCTAGTTTTTGTCTTCTTCTATTCCATACTTTTGTAACAATTCATGTTTCCTCCTCTTCAGTAGCGCTTGTTCGATATCTTGTTGTGTGGGAACCGGCACGTGTGCAACAAATCTTTGTTGCGAACCATCTGCGGATAATTTTGCTACTTCTTCCATTTCTTCATCAGACTAAACAAAAAATTATTAATTTAGTATAGAGCACAATTAAAAATAATTTTTCTGACCTCTACCACCGCGTAAATGTCTACTTCCTCCACTTCTTCATCGGAGAGGTCTTTATTTGTTCTTTGGGATTTCTTCTCTTTCCATTCGGTTACTGATTTTTGTGTTGCTAAAGAAAAAATATTCGGTAACAAAATATTTCTAACCATACCATCGGATGGGTTTCCAAACAGGTGATCGATATCTCATTTTAAAAATTAATGTTTGCAGTTTCAAATAGCACAATGGTATTCTGGATGTACGATTGTTTTATTCTGCGCAAATTTTCATTATGAAGAACAAAATGCCAGTATTCTATTGTATTTTCAGTATTTTGCAATAATTTCCATAATATGGCATTTAATTTCTTTTTATCATGAATAAAATTAAATTCTAAATTGTATGATTCTACAATAGCGTACCCTATGAAATTTTGGGGTTTTACTGTTAACCTCATTTGAAACCACCTCTGACTTCACTAATAGGATACATTTTGCAACTTTTGATCTGATTTCATGAGATGAATCGGTAATTAAAAAAGTACCAGATTGCAAGTCTTGTACTTAATGGTAAGGCAATTATTAAAAATTGTGAGAAATCCATTCATGTCAGTCTAAATTTTATGTATATGATCTCCAACCCCTTTCAAGTTAATAAATTTTGTACAAGGTTATCTTACAATAGGGCAGTCCAAAATGGCATCTGGAGGTCAAATAAAGCTTGGTTGGTAGACCAGTTTGTGTTGAATTTGCATAGTTTTGATTTATTTTAGAACATTTAGTTTTGGTCTATTTTCACGTGTTTCTGTTGTGTTATAAGTGCTTATAAATAGAAACTGTTTTAAAAATGTTTATTCTTTCACACTAAAAAAATGTTAGCAGGTCAAACATTCTCAGAGAATGAATCATAACAGTTTGGTGGACTGCCTTATTTGAATTTGCAATGAGTGATGACAGATTTATATGTAGTTCATTTGTGCCACGTTATACGTGTCAACTTCAATACACGTTTGCCATAATATGGTGGTGAACAGTTGGTTAAAACTAGGGCGGACCGTGACTTCTTTTTGGGGGGGGGGGGGGCAAATGGCACTAGCGATAGAAAACCACATTTTAAGAATAAAAGTTCATACTAACGTAGGTCCATAAATGCTTATTAAAAAAGATGCCATGTCAAAGAAGTTACTATTTAAATACATCACAACAGAACAATCACACATTCGGCAACAACTACAAAAATATATATATAGAGTGTCTCACTCAAGAGTGAAACAACCCTATAACTTCTTTAATTTTTTACCGACCAGAACGAAATTTTTACCAAAGGTAGATGGCATTGTTGCCTACTTATTTCCAAAAAATTAAATGCCTACTCCAAAGTCAAAGCCACCTGCGATGCCACAAACACGAGGCTAAAAATCTGAAAGTCGTATTAGGCATTTTTTTCAAAAAAATTTACTAGAAAAAGTTGTTCACAATCGATTCAGAACCCTAAATACAAAATTTTGTCAAAATAAAAAAATATGAAATAAATAAAATTAAAGTAAAAATTTAAATTTTAAAAAATTTGTTTTGTAGCTTTTATTTTAAAATAATTACTTTATGAAAACAACTTGCCTTCAAAACTTCCATGGCACACTTTTCTAAACGTAGAAAATTATTAAATTGCTGTTTTTGGAATTTAATTTTTTTAAATTAATATTTTTTGATTTTGACAAAATTTTGGATTTAGGGTTCCGAATCGATTCTGAACAACTTTTTCTGGTAAATTTTTTTGAAAAAAAAAATGCCTAATATGACTTTCGGATTTTTAGCCTCGATTGTGGCATCGCAGGTGGCTTCGACTTTGGAGTAGGCAACTAATTTTTTGGAAATAAGTAGGCAACAATGCCATCTACCTCTGAGAAAAATTTCGTTCTGGTCGGTTAAAAATTAAAGAAGTTATAGGGTTGTTTCGCTCTTATGTGAGACACTCTGTATTTTAGAAGCAGTAGAATCATTGTATTAAGAAAACATTCCTCAGAGAGTTTAGAAGGGCTGGAGCCCCCCTAGACTTCCCAACGAGCCGCCCTTGGTTAAAACATCTTTTTAGAAATGAAAACTGATTGTGCTTTCACAGGTACAAATAGCACAAAGGCACTTTGTATGGAAGGCATTGTTATTCCACATGTAACTTTTCATTAAGTTAAGTAACTTATTATGTAGGAACTCCATGTTAAGCTATAGTTGTAGTGACAACAAATTATAAATTAATATTAACGTCCAACCTGCTTTCTCAGTTCGGACCTCCAACGGAACTAGGATGCCGTCATCGTCATCCATATACCCATAGTAGTCGGCGTCAATGTCTTTCATCAACTCGGCCCTGGTTTTCCGAGGAGGCGGCGGTGGTTCCTGCTCAAAAAGTTCACGGACGCCTGCAGGTCAATTTGTGAGATTAGGTTTACCGTGTCCACCTTTGGGTATATTTTATTTAGAAGAATAAAGCATGGGGGCAGTCAAAGTGAAATAAAAGTCAACTCCTGGTTTCTTAACGGCAGTTCAGAGTTAAAGGACAGACCTTAAGGGTTGCGGAAGAAAAGTGACAGATCATATATGTATTATATGCTTGACGCTTAGGTTTAGCAGAACAGTCTTGACTTTTCTCTCACTTGCAACAATAATTGAATTTTCCTGTAATGCTCTTTTCTCCTTAATAATACAAATTCAAAGACGACTCTTTTAATTCCTAACAACTTTTCTAGCAGTTGTAATTGAATACATGTTGTTGTTTTTTTTAATAATGTTCAAAGCAAAGTTGTTGGGAAAGGAAAGAAATTAGAAATAGCAGTTAAGTGTATTTTGAAGCTGTGAAACCTTGTAGGATATAGGACTTGAGACTTGATCTTTGCTCTTTTTCGATGTGAATAAATAAAATAGTATTTATCAATTTCATAGGTGGGGAAAAAGTATTAATCCATCCAACCAGTGACTGCTAGTTATTTTGACTATCTAATACATTATGTGTTAAGTAATTATTTACAACATTGTTCAGACTATCAATTTATACAGGGCGAGTCTTAGTCAAAGAGCCCCAGATATTTGTTGCAATTTTTTTTGTTTTCTAATAGTAATTTAAGGTAATCCACTGACTTTTGTTGACTCGAATTCTGTTTTAGCAATGATTTTAGCTTGTGCTTATACAAGGAACTTTAGCATTTGTTTTATTTGTATCATTTCCTAAATCAATCTATTAAATAGATAATTTATTTCTTCAAAAATATTAGTGTTTTATTAATTATCCTTGAACTTCGCATAAACATATTTTAGATCCCAAAATCATTTGTTTTATAAACACAGGGACATGTTCAATGCCAAAGCTGTAATTTTTTAGCCAAATCAGATGGGTAATTCAATTTAAATAATTAAAAAAAAAATAGAAGTGGCAAACTTTTTCCGTTTAAAATTTAAAAAGAGGGAAACCAGATATTACTTTAACATTTGGCAAAAGGCAAAAACTGAAATCTATGATATTGACCAAAAATTTGATGACGGTGCATTTCTATTGGCTAGAAACTTGTATCGTAATAAATCTCATTATATAAAGTATGGGAGTATGAAAAACAATTTTGGCATTACTTGTCACAAACTTTTAACCAATTCTAACAGCGCAGTTTCCCTTGTTATGGTGAATGTTTTTCGCCAGTAAATGATAAGTGTTATACAGCGTTCCCGGTGTTTGTAGACAGAGTTTGATATGTTTTAGAGTAAGTAATTTTAAGACCTCTTTTTGATAAATTTGGAAAAAATCATTGGTAGCGGAATATTCAAAAATTAATACATGCTGTGTTTTCCTATTTTGGTCATGAACGCTACTGGTGAATACAATAGGGCAGTTGTCTTGAAGACCTATTACTACATTCCGAGTTTAGTTCTGGGGATAAAAATATAAAAATAATTTTCTAAAATTTATTTGTGGCGCAAACAGATCCATTTAATTTTTAATTGGGTTTTTCGCCACCAAACTTATTGAAATTTAGGAAATTCGGGCAACTGTGTTGCTGAATGTTCAGTGGAATTCAGTAAAATATTATTGCCACTTATTCAAAGAGAAGTTAGTATAGATAATTAGATAGAACACAGGGTACAATATCAGGCAGGTGGCTAGGCTATTGTTTCTGTTGTCATGACATTTTAACCTGAAATTTATTAATCTGACACTTCACTTTGACGTGACATGATCTTTGAGAAAAGAGGAAGATTTATTCTCCGAAAGCTCAGAAAACAAATTTGTTGAAGTTATTTTTTGAGTTACACGTTTAAAGTTTCGTTCATTCAGTGTTAAGAATTTATGAATTTTCGAGGCAACTTGAAAAAGTTGTCTTTCAATCAGTTTGGTGGCGAAAAACCCAATTAAAGATTAAATGGATAAAAATAATTGTTTTCTTAATCGGCCTATATCTAAAAATTAAGGGTTTATGTATGCATTTTTGTCCTAAAATGACTTTTTTTCCTACAAAAACTGGGGACTCCCAGTATTCAGCACTGCCTACAATTTGGCCAGTGATACTAACGACTTTTCCCTGGAGGACTCTTCTAAATATATAATAATATAATAACCAGTCTCGGAGACAAATTAGACATAAAAAAATGTGTTTTTAATTTGTCAATATATGTATATCGACCTTTTTTTTATATGAATATTATATTTTTTGTGTGGTGTTTTTGGAAGTTCTTGCATCATTTAACATGCCACATGCCACTTACCGGGTAACTCCTTTGCTGCGCCGAAATACTTGTACCCCCTATTCCCCGGCACTTCCTTCCCCTCATGATCTAACATCCGAGGTCCCACCCGCTGGTAATCGGGCCCGCCCAACTCCTTAATCTGATCCTCCCAGTGTCGTTTCTCCCGCAACAACTTATTGATCTCATCGTTCAGATCCCTTATTCTGAATTCACCCAAACCTGCATTTTGGATCTGTGCCACTTTCTTTGCGATCTCTCGGATTATCTGCATTCGCCATTTTTCACAGGCATACAAACTCTTGCACTCCGATGCCAGATACGGACGTCGTTTTTTGAGTTTCTCGTTTTCGCCCAGTTGTGCTGCCCGCCAACGGGCCAAGGTAGTCCTATAAAAAGGAGTTGGAATTATAAAAGAATGTACAATATTCAAAATGAGGGTAACCGCCAGTTCCAATTATGGGGCCTATACTACGACATTAACCAAATTCCACAACTTACATTGCTTTCTCTGCATTTCTGGCCTAAAAACAAAAAGTAAAACATAAATACATCGTGAACATTTTTAAAGGCTTCAAATAAACTTACCATCGTGCCCTACAAGTTAACAAAGCAGGTATATTTAGTTTATAAAATAAAAATAATAAATACTTCCAAAAATGCCTAGACTAACTGCAATCGTTTAAATTGAGGTTAAGTCGCATTTTGGAGGTGTCATCTGTTATTTTTTTATTCCACAAAACATAAATGTGGTTAAATGAACACAATAATTTAGTTCTAATAGGCAAGCATAGACGTCCGCATTTTTAGTTAGGTACTTAATTTAAAAAATAATAAATTTTAATAATAATAAATACCTTAGTAAGCTTGCTTTATATCTAGTTCCTGAGAATGGCCAAATTTATGTAGTACCTACTTAAGCACTTTTAATTGAATTTTTCAAAAAAAAAAATTATTAAACGAATTACCTATTTTGTGTACCTACCTACTACTCTGGCCTCGGCAACTAAATTTCACATGACTCATAAAAACACAGAAAATATACACAGAAAATATAGTTCCACAACAGAAAGCTCCTTGGCAATACCTGTCAAATGGACTCGAACTACAGACTCCAAAAACAAGCAGATTGCATTTCGTATATGAAATGATATTTTTCCAAAATATAATCTACCCAATTCGTAGATTAGCCAACATTTAATAGTTGACCTCCATATCATTGAATTTGGAAAATATTAAGCTTCAAAGATGGAGTCCATTTGATAGCTGCCACTAAGGAGCTCTGTGTTCTGAATGTATTTTCTGTGATAAAAAGTTGAACTTCAGTACCTTGGTACAGCGTGTCCCAAATAGTTTGTCCTACACCCCCTGGATCTCAGGAACCGTAAGAGATACGAAAAAAACTTGAATACAAAAGTTTTAAGGTTCGCAGTGAACGTAACCTCTCTTTTTATTTTCACATATACAGGGCGATTCGTATTTGCAGGACAAAAATAAAATATTTAGATTTTGACAATTGCAATATTTGCATTCTCCATGAAATTTGCTATAGAACCGTTTTTCTTTTGTTTTGTAGGATCTTGGATGCAGCATTGCCAAGATATCGAATTTTTCTTGGAATTTAGGGACTTTGTGGAGGTTATGCAAAGTGAATGCTGTATCTTTATTTTAATAGATATCAAAGATATATTTTAGCCGAAGTATGACAGCACAGACAGCACAACCGTGTGTGGTGTTGTATATCGAAATTGGTTTTTGCATATACAGTGTGTTCATAACAGGCTCTCAAAATCAAATAATTTCAAACAGCAATAACTTTTTTTTTTCAAATGGAATGTCCCATATTTCTATAGTTTGTTGGATGCCGGCGTCCAAGCCCCACTTTTTATGTAAATAACATTCTATACCAAAAACTACCCGTTTTCGAGATACTTAGTATTTAAGAAAATTTCTTTGCATTTTTCATTCAGGTGAGAAGGTTTTATCAAGCAAGCCATAACTATTTTTCCAGACAGTGGCATTTTAGATAATACGGGAAATAAAATTCCTATACCCGTATACAGCTTGTCACACTATAAAGGTCGCTTTCTTTACATTAGTCTACCTTCACCTTGGACATGGCTAGTATGGCAACTACTCAGAGAAGGTTAGTAAGTACCAGATAGTATACGTTTGAACTACCTACTTGAAATAGTTCCGTCACAAGATAGAACGCATTTCAAACTCCACCATCATTCATAAAATAAGAGATAAGAATACGAGATCAAATTAAGTCAGAAACTTGATCTTTCCACTTTCATAATAAACAATCATATGAGTTGTTGACTCGTACAAAAATTTTAAAAAAGTTGAAATCCTAGAGCAGTCTTATGAAGTTTTTTAACTCAAAAATAAAATTTTGTTTTTTAAAAAAAACTCTTGGGACCCCTAACCTTGTTCCTTGTTCCACCCACCTTGCCACAACTTGCCACACTTAATAAAAGTCGTAATTTTATTTTAAAAGAAATTAATAGTAAAAAAATATTTTTAAAAACAATCTTTTGTTTAAATGCTCTGAAAAGCAGAAAATAAACTTTACTTAAAATATACATATAAAACCAAAACAAATCCATAATTTTGTTACATTATACAATTGTATAAATATGATATAAAAGCTTGTCGCGAGATGATCGATTATCGTGTAAATTTATTTTATATATAAAAATAAAATTTCTACTTAGAACTACTTTCGTCAAGATACATATACAGGGCCGGCTGCGATTTTTTTATACCCCCGATTTGCATGAAAACCATTTAGCGATTTTTTTATTTAAAATCTGACCCCACAGCGTCAATCAGAATACCCCAAAACCCTTAAATACCAAATTTGAATAAAAAATATACAGGGAGTTCCATTCTGCAGGTTGTCAAAGTTGAGCAAAATAGGAATTTTAAAGGCATCTGCCAAAGTCAAGTGTGCCATGGAATTCCCTCGAAACAGTTGAAAAGTCAATAGAGCCACTCAAGGTGTTGGTGTGCAAAGGGCCAATACAAAATATACAAAGTGTTCTTATTTGTGCCATCTCAAATTACTGAATTTTTGGAACTTTATACGGGTCAAAAATCGAGTATATCAAAACCGCTCCACACACCATAAACGAACTAAATCTAAAAAATACAGAAGCCTGCCAGTCAGTAAGTCCATATCAGTTAAGGTGGCTGGTGTGCCACAAAGGAAACGCACAGAAAATGTATAACCTTAGACAGTGACTTTGTTGAAAAAGGTCCAATAATTTAAATTGTTTTTATTTGTTAGTTGGCATTTTGTTAAGAAATACATTACTTTTGTGTTTATCAATATTTTTTCAATGCTTCCAGAGCACTCTTGATCCGTATAAGTTTCATAAAATTTCAGAATTTTAAGATGGCTCAGAGAAAAATACCCTGTATATTTTTGTAGTAAATCTTTTCACACCAACATTTTGAGTGGTCCTGTTGACCATTCACCTGTTTTGAAGGGATTCCATGGCACACTTGACTCGCCAGATGTCTTTAAAATTCGTATTTTGCTCAACTTTGACACTGTACAGAATGGAACTCCCTGTATATTTTTTGTTCAAATTTGGTATATGGGGGTTTTGGGGTGTTCTGATTAGCGCTGTGGGGTCAGATTTTAAATAAAAAAAGCGCTAAATGGTTTTCGTGAAAATCGGGCGTATAAAAAAATCGCAGCCGGCCCTGGATTTGTATTTTGAAAATGGCAGGAAGGTCAAAAGAAGTGAGTTTTGAAGACCTTTCAAACAAAAAAAAAGTTTAGGCGATTATCTCCAAAAATGAAGATTCTACGGATTTGTACAGTTATAAAGTTGGACACCCTGTACCTATATGTATATTTTTAAATAAATTTCTTTTATAGAAATACTTCCAAGATATATTTGTACATAAAGGTGCTTTACAATAGTTTGGGTGTTTCAAAAGACTTTTAATATTTTTTCCTTACTTAATATAAATATATTACACTTTCTCGATATTAATAATACTTTTGTTAATGTAGACTGTAGATAGTGTTGGTGCCAAATAGATAGCACTGTTTTGCGATGAGGGTATTGAATTTTGACAAATAATTCTTTATCTTAACAAAGCTATTTAAATCGGCTTCAGATACGGCAAACCCACTGTCTTTGTGACAGTATGCAGTTTTCGAAGAAGCAATAATCAATGTTCCATATCATTCCCAAAACCCGTGCAAAAAAAATTATTATCAAAGACGTGTTCCACTAGGTGTACCTCCTGCTAAAATAAACACTTTCTTGCCCATATCGGTGTCCCCGTGCCGTCATTTTGTGTGTTCTGTGCGACCTGCAGAACCGCATTTTTCTATCGGTCCAAGCCTCCCGCGACTCGCGGCGGCGTCAGGCTGTCATCTGCCGCGAGCGCGACATGCGCACAAGGCGGCGCGCCGCCGGTCACGGCAAAAAATAAACTCGCGCGCGCCGTAGGCATTCACGGCCTCCTCGGCTGGCCGCTGCCGAATTTCGAATCCTCCGAGATTCGAGTGACCACCGGGAAAAAAGGAGCGCGCGCGTTTCGCCGACCCGAGATCCCGAAAACGGTTATTATGTGCCTCCGTGATGGGTAATGTCCAGCAGTGCTTCGCGGCGCCGAAGAAGATCGGAGATAAGGAGGTGAAGGAGAACTGTAGGGATCGGCCGGTGAAAGAACAGGTGATTTTGTTTTGCATACGAAATTGTTTGATGAAGGAAGTGTCGAAGTGTGTATTGATATTTTGGCACAATACTTATACACTGTTTACCGATTGGTATATTTGAATGGCTAGACTTGAGCTAAAAAGGGTATAAATAGGAACGAAAACACTTTTTGGAAATAGGTAGAAAATAATACTTTAGCCAACAGTTTGTAAATTAAAAAATATGGAGCGGTCCAATAGGAGTGTTTGCACCAAGAATGTTATGGCAGCTGCTAAGGGATGGTAGATACCATTAACCAATGTCAATGTAGGCTGAGGCAAATAAACCACATGAGTTATAAAAAGGAAATTCAGTTCCGAGAGACACATTATTCACATATATTGACAAATACAGAGTGTCTCACTTAAGAGTGAAACAACCTTATAACTTCTTTAATTTGCTAAAAATCCGAAAATCATATTAGGCATTTTTCAAAAAAAAATTACTAAAAGAAGTTGTCCAAAATCAAAATAAAAAAAAATAATGTCCAAAAATAGCAATTTAAGAATTTTCCGCGTTTAGAAAAGTGAGCCATGGAAGTTTTGAAGGCTAGTTGTTTTCAAAAAGTAATCATTTCAAAATAAAATTAAAAGCTACAAAAAAATGTTAATTTTGTTTGAATTTTTACTTATTTTTTTTTATTTAATATTTTTTCCTGCTACTGTACCTGGTTCTGACGTTTTTGAATTGTCAAAAAATTTCATATTTCAAATTTTGAATGGATGACAAACTGCTGACTTTAGTATTGGAAAAATGTCGATCCTAATTCTGATAACAGGGCAAATCGGGACCAACTCTCATTGATCCAAAATGTGGAGGGATATTTTAATTTTGTTACAACTTGTTTGCCGAATAAAAAAATTGTGTGATTTGTGTGGCACCTTAACGAAAAATCGGGCTCATTGAGTATATGAAAGTACTGAATATGATTTAACTTTTGAATTATACAAATTACCTAATTTTAATCTAGAGAAAAATGCCCGTTTTAAACTAAACAGACAAAATTCTCTTTATAATATTATAATATAATATCAAAGAGTTTTAAACGATAAATGAAAATTAAATTCAATTGAAAAATTTTGTATATATGTCCTATATCTATTCAAATGATTCAGTTCAACATTTTTATTAACAGTAAATATATAGAAAAAAGTATAGAAATTTTCAATCTTTAAAGTAAATTTTTTAGACACAAGTATACCTAATTAATTTACGGACTATTTTCCAAAGAGCCGTTTGAGAATTTATGTAACATTTCCCATTGTACAATATCGATTATTTAAACATCAAACAATATATTATATATAATGAGATGATTGATAATGATGAGGCAGGCCTAATGGGTAAATATTCAAAACACCAACCGAAAAATGTACCATTTAATAGATGCAAATTGTTCACTTTAGACAAGCCAAGGTGGTTCATACACCCTTATTTTTGGCACAAAGAACTGATTAATGAATAACTGCCTTATATGTATGCACATACAATAGCAAAGAAAAAATATAATTTTGAAATTTACGGGAAAACGTATTTTAAATAAGTAGGTAAAGCAGTTATTATACCTGTAGAAAAGACCTAGGAGAGTCGCAGTTTCACAACAGTGGCAAATAACAAAATTACCTACCTACTTTGTTCATTAGTTAGTATAAAAATTGTATGACAAAATAAATATTATTACCTACCACAGAGGAGACAGGCATGCAGTGTCTTCTATTATTATTACTAATTTTGGTTCTTTTCGGCAAATGAACATGTTGAATAAAATTATAACTTAGGGGTGTACGAAACTAGTAAGTACCAGGTTTTTTTTTTCAAAATATAAACTTAAAATATTTTGATTCAATTCAGTTGCAGATAGAGCTAATAAATTTTTTGTTTAGAGGTAAGTATATTAATAAAAATAATTCTCAAAGTGACCTATAATACTCCAAATTATGAAATCGAGGAATAAAATCAAATAAATAAAAAATATGCGGATCTAATAATGATCTATTGACTGGTAATTTAAATGTATTATGAATCGCCAAAAACCATTTATCACAAATGCCGTACCGATTAGACAAAATTCGGGTGTGTTGACTGATGACTTCATCGATGGAAATCTTGTTTGTAAATTCGGTTGCTGAAGGAGATATACGTGCTGTTGCTTACTTAACTATTGTTTCGAACATTATTGGGAATTTATTCGCAAATCCTGCGCACACTTGTTTATTTTTAGGTGGAAAGCCACTGCCAATGAGAAATCTCAAGAAGGTTACCTATAACAAAACAAGTACATACCTACTTCAATAATGAATGTTCTTGAATAAATATCAATATTTAGATTTCTTTGCGAAACGATTCATTTTCCGATATAAAGAACTTGTCAACCAATTTAGGAAGCTGGAGGTGTTTGTTTAAAACATGTGCTAATTGACTTGTTAAACTTTAGCTGCCTACTTTATTATTCTAATATTTTATTTGTTTGACATGCAGCATCTGGTACCCATTGTTATATTTTCGACGATTACTTCATGACATGTTTTTAAGTGTACTGTACCTACTACTATAAAATAAAAAACCTACCTATACTTGTTTTATCTTAGAACAGCATAGATGTCGTCACTGCATGTGGTATTGTAGAATGTAAATGTTTTCATTAACTTTTAACAGCAAATTCCAAATGATATTAATATTTCCGCAAATAAGTATGTGTTTTTAAATGGGTTGACATAAGGAAAGCTTTCAGGAATTTCTAAAATAATTACTAACCTTACCGAACCTGCATACATTTCACCCTTGTCTACCATTTTACCTCACTAGTTAGCTAAGTCTTACATTTTACCTAGCTAGTTCTCTCACCTCACTAGGCTAGGCAGTAAAGTCTTACCTCGCTATAGTAGCTAATCTTACCTTTCACTTTACATTTTCAATATAAAATTATTAGTGACTATACCTACTTTCTAAGCTGTTATGGCCCAGAAATGCATGGAACTACGAGTATGTATCCTTCAAACTTCCAACAAGTGAAGAGAGATGGCATTAATCTAATATAGTATAAAATATGTTAAGCATTAATTATTATTAAATTATTCATGGCTGTTTTATCACTATACTCATAGCTTCAATTATGGAAAATAAAATGTTCATCTTGACCCCATATTTATTTTTTTAATTCCAAGATTTTTTGCCCCACCTTAAACTATACTATTATTAAATAATAAAACGTTAAAAATGCGAGGAGCGGACGATGACAGAATAATAAAACCGCAATTTGCTGGAAAGCCGGCTATTTTCGATTTCAACGGTCGCTATATTTTATTCAGAGAGCCACAAACCTTGTCCTCCATTTCGCTTGTTCGCAATTATTTATATCTTCAGGGCCCGTCTAGCGCCTTACAGGATACCGATACAACACTACGAATAGAGGTGTAATTTATTGCATAATTATAAAAACCATTATTACAGCGCATTTCTAAAATAAGCACGTAAACATTTTTCAAGCCTTTTAATAAATTATCTAAATAATACTTAGGTACCGTGCTATAATTGTATTCATTTACTCGATTAATAGTGCTAGGTAAAAAAATGTGAGTGATCGCCCATAATTTTAAACTCACAACTTGTGGGCATTTTGTGTGCTAAAAATACCTAATATGCATATTTGCCTGAAACATATAAAAGCGAGGTCCCGCAATTTTAAATAAGCACAAAGGCATCTACCCACACAATCCTAATAAATTAGGCAAAGGTCATCTGTGGCATGAGACATTCCACAAAGGTAGTGGACAGATTAAAAAAATCATAAAGCCAAGCTTTATAGGCTATAAGATACCGAATAAGCTCCACCTACCCTCAGCTGTATTTCTAATGTATTTCGGTATTTTTTATAAAAAATTATTTAACTAACTTTTTTTAGAAGAGTGCCTTTTCTGTAGCTTCCACGTTAAAATGCTACTCATGATGAAAAATTGGGTAGGTGTGAAATTTCAAATTTCAAAAGCCTAGGTCTACTGTGATTTTTGTGAGCTTTAATTTTTTTAGCATTTTTTATAGTTTTTCATTATGAACAAGTTTTCTTAATAACATTTTGTCGTAAAACCGAAAAAAGGACACTTTTCTAAAAAAAGTGGGGAAAATATCAAAAAATCAAAGTAGGCTTAGACTTTGGAAATTTCCCAAACCTATATAGGTAATCAGTTTTTCATTCTGAACAAGTTTCCTTATTAACATTTTGTCCTTAAACCTACAAAAAGGGCACTTTACTCAAGTGAAAATATTTTTTTGTTTCTTTGTTCATAATTTCAACGGCATACGTGATTTTTAGAAACTAAAATTATGTTACAAATTAGTTTCAAACCAAGCAGGGCTGATCCCCAGAAGCTCAAATTTTAACTTGAATTTTTTTTCTTATTTATACCTTATGTAAACTCAATCCATGGACACACTGTATATAACTGTATACAACTGAATTTTGTTGAAACTACCTATTGTAGCTTTTAATTTTCATATACTGGAAGATGAAGAATCCTTCGATAAACGATGGACCATAAAAATTATATCTTAACATTTAATTTTAATTTATATTTGTTTCTCTACTATTTTAACGGCCAAAGATTTTATCTGTATACGCTAGACTGGAAGACAGAGACAAGTCATTAATATACAATTCATTTCGAATTTGGCACATACCTATCTTGGGTTGTAACATAATTTTTCTATAATATAGAAAATATAATTTTCTATCGCTTTTATTTTGCTACTTAGCCTAGTAATTGAACATTTTTTTAGATTTACTTAGTGTGAAACTCTAGGCAGATATACCCGCCAATTTCTGCAAATTTTAGAAAAACCCAAACAAAAATAATAGTTTTCTTGGCAGCGTTTTCTAATTATTCTTGATGTTTAGCAGACACACTGGTACTAAGACGAACTTTAACACAATTATGATTTCTCAATAAATCCCAGTCCCCAAAAATAGCTGTGATTAATATCCACATTTTTGTTTACCGAAATTTATACACGTACATATAGGTTCCATATTTTTATAGAGTTCCACTCGCGTAAAGAATTTGCGGTTTCACACCACTGAAACTAAGGAATTTGTCTGTTTATGCCCTTTTTCATTTTAACTTGAGCGAACATTATTTAACCTGCTGTATAATGTAGATATAATTTAATGTCTAACGATATAAAAAGCACTTTGAATGAGGAAAATCACAGTACATAGTAACTTTTATTGGTTTATTTAGGTACCTAAATTACAGTCAAGTCCCTATTCTTGGGACGGCGCCATTAATTGGGACAAAAACGGCGCATTTTTGAAGTCTTATAAAATGGCAACACTGCAACAAAGTCTCGCGAACGCCGCCGCGCGCGCTTCTTCTAGTCTCCCGTCAACCGCTGAGGCGAGTGCATGCGCGAGTTGTGATCACGGTAAGTACGGTTTCCCGCCAAAACTGGACCTTCGATATTTCGTTAAAATAACCCAACTAAAGTGCTCTGTAGATTAAAGGAAAATAAGTATACACTTTTCAAATTTTGGTATGTTATACTCTATACATATCTTCAACTGGTTTTCATAGTGTTAAATGTTTGCTTTTGTTTATTTTTTTTGTATTAATATTTTAGAAAAAATTGTGCAAAGTATCAAAACTTGGGACACTTGTCCCAAGTTTGGATGTGCTTACATATTATGATATTCTGATGTTCGGTCAGCGAATCCTACTTGATTTTGATATATATGTTTTTGTACCAGGTTGACCCAAAAAAGCACAATGGAGACTAGAAGGCTAGACAAAAGAAAATACCATGATTATTCAGAGGAACTGCTCCAAATTGCATTGACAGATATAAGAAGAAATAAACTCTCAGTAAGGCAGGCAGAAGAAAAATACGGGATATCTAAAAGTACGCTGAATAGAAAAATAAACAATAAACATCTACAAAAATATGGACGCCCACCCGTGTTTTCAGCAACGGAAGAAGCCCATATATCAAAATGCTTATCCTTGGCTGCAAAGTGGGGATATCCCTTGACAAAGAGAGACCTAAAGCAAGTAATTAAAAAAAGGTTGGATGGAAAAGGTGTCACAGAAAAACGTTTTATAAACAACAAACCGGGTAAAAAATGGCTAAAAGCTTTTTTAGCCCGCCAACAAGATTTATTAAAAACGAGACTTAGTCACAACATTAAGCGTGCTAGGGCAGGAATAACTCCAGAAGTGATCACAGAATATTTTAACGAATTAAAAGAGTCGCTTAAAGATATACCCCCAGAATCAATAATAAATTACGACGAAACAAACATGCAAGATGATCCCGGCAAAAAAAAAGTTATTGTTCATCGTCATTGTAAAAATCCAGAACAAATAAAAGACACAAGTAAGGCTGGTTTTTCGGTGATGTTTGCAGGATCTGCAAGTGGAAGCACACTACCCGTTTACGTAGTTTACAAATCTGCAACTAACTTGTACCATTCTTGGATGGAAGGCGGTCCGAAAAATGCCAGGTACAACCGATCGAAATCAGGCTGGTTCGAGGGACCATTATTTGAAGATTGGTTCATTACAGTGGCTTTACCTTACCTCAAAAAACTTGGAGATGGCCCCAAAGCTATTATTGGCGACAATCTGGCTAGCCACGTTTCCATTCGAGTGCTGGAATTGTGTATAGAGAATAATATCAAATTTCTGCTCCTTCCACCTAACAGTACCCATCTATGTCAACCCCTGGACCTTGCCTACTTTAGTCCGCTGAAGACAGCATGGAGAAAATTGCTAGATGAATATAAAAGCAAACATCGTGGTTCCATTGCAAAAGATATATTTCCTCGAAAATTGAAGCAGGTATTGGAAATTATAGAAAAAAGCTCCGCCCAAAACTTAAAAAGTGGTTTTGCAGCAAGTGGAATTTACCGCCTAGATCCATACCAAGTCCTAAAGCGTCTACCTCAAAAAGATGACACCAAAGAAAACTCCGAAGTTTGGACAAACAGCTTCGAAAGTTTTCTTAAACAAAAAAGGCAAAGTGAAACCCAAACTTTAAGAAAAAGAAAAAAAGTCACTACAGCCCCAGGAAAGAGTTTATCGGAACTAGATGTGGTGGAGAATATTAAAAAAGTAAGGACAGAAAAGAAAAAGAATGACGTTGCTGCAATCCCTGGGCCATCCAACGCACCTAATTTAAAAGTAAAAAAACGACTAGTTAAAACCAAGACTCTATATGACCTCTCTGGCTCAAGCGAAGACGAAGGTCATCTGTCCCTACATGATACCGACTCTGATGTAGATATGGAAGATTTTTCAGATTTTATAGAAGACAGGCGGGAACAAAGCAAAAAAAAATTCACAGATAACTTGAACAATAATTCAGACTACATGGCAGATATGGATGCGCAAACTAAAGAGAGTGCTGAAAAAATAGCCAGTGAGAAGCCCGATGGTGATAAAGCAATACTAGACAAGACTGAAGACATTTCTAACCCTAATTCCTACGATAAGACCGAGCAAGAAAAGACTGAAAGTAACGTGCAATTAGAAATTAAAGACTTTGTCATTGTGGACCTCAAATATAACGAGGGCACAAAAAAAGAATGTACCAAAGAGTTTGTGGGAAGAATTTTAAAAATTGACCGCGAACAAATTCTGTTGGACTTTATGCGAAAGTACAAAGGCTCCCACAACGTGTTTGTTTTTCCAGACATTGAAGACAGGCTATTTGTCCAAAGATCTCAAATAAAAAGAGTGATAAAACCCGTTAGCAACACTAGAAACACTATATTTACTTTTAACGATCTTGTTTGTTAACTTTTAAAATATTCTAAGTTTGTTAAAGAGTGGATATTTATTTTATTTTCGTTTGGAATAAACTTTTTTATTTTTTGCTTCAGTTTTTAATTTTTTGGCCCCCCAAAAAATTCAAAACACAAATATATGTATACATATTTTTAAAAATGTATTTTCCAGTCCCAAGTAAAGATTCTGACGCCCTAACTTGATTTAACAGGCTAATAACATAGGTGTCCCAAGTATGGGAACGTGCTCCTAACTTGGGACAAACAATAAAAAAAATAAAAACAAATATACAATAACTTTTTCTCAACAACAAATTTTTTCAAAGATATCTCTCACCATTCACCCAACTTTTGACGTTAATAGTTTTTCTACAGCACAACCCAGCGACTCACTGTGAACGGTTAAAGTTGAAAACCGTCCCAAGAATGGGGACTTGACTGTACCTATCCAATAAAATGAAGACATAACATGCAATGTCTCAATAGGTAGGTTAGGTACCTTTTATACCTACTTACTAATAGGGACAGGGACATACTTTTTTCAATTCAATTATGAAGAATAATTATTGCTATATACCAATCTACATGAAGATGGATATCCTAATTCCTAATATCTAAAAAATAGTACAATTATTATGGATTTAATTTGGTCTGGACTACTAAATAGATACGGCAATTTTTTATACACTTTATTATGGTAGTGTTTCTGTCACAATGGCTCTGTCTGAGTCCCAATGGCTCTATTAATATTTCATCTCGATAATCGCAATGATTGATTTTAGTAATAAGCAATGGTGTGTTTAGAATTTAACGCTTCAGCAACCTTTGGATAATATGTATTTTAAAGTCGAAATAAAATTTCACCTTTACGTGAGAGCTAATGCTAAATTGAAAAACAAACAATCATGAGATTTTCTTCTTTTATTTCGTAGGCAAAAACGGATGTCCTTTGAAGTGTTGAGTACCCAGTCGCTATTTAGCAGGTGCCACTTTTGCATAATCACAATTACTTACCTACTACAGACAGAGCATTGTGGGGTTAATTTGAATAATCAAGACATACTTAATAATATAAGCATATATTGTATATACAGGGTGTCCCACGTCAAACTGCCGCGATCGATTTATTTGATGCATTTTGGAATAGACAACGTGGCAACGAATTTTAATGCTAAATAAGATAAAATTATTTGAAAAAAAAAAAGACTTTTAACGTTTTTTTCAATTTAATTTTTAATGTTAGTTGATCACCCTATAACCCAAATCAAATAATAAAGGCTTTCATATAGGAGATATTAATAGTGATGTTTGATGTTTACACCTGTAAACGCCATTTTTGTCATAAAATTTAAAATGTCAAAATCGGTTAGACTTATTAGGATGAAATGTCTCTAGAATTTTGTGTAGGATCAAAAATGAAATAATATATAGGGTGTCCTAAATAAATTAAGCAAGTTGCGGCATCAACTTCCGGTATAACCGGAAGTGCCACCATCTTGAAGTCTATTCTCCGAGAAATCGATTGCGGCAGTTCGTCCGTAAGTCAGTTTGTAGAGTTTTGGTTCAATTTGGAAAAATAAACACTTGGGTTGGTTGGTATGGTATTTTTAATGTCGTGTGAAAATGCCAAAATGCCAGCCCGCCAGACTGCAAAAATCGCACCCTATTGGCCCTATTGAGAAAATTAGAAGAATCAGCAGCTCTCTTCAAGTCATCTTCGCGGGCAATGAGATATATGGTATGTTGAAATTGAAGAAATAACTTCATAGGTTTCTATTTCTATAATTAAATAAAAGAAACCTTCGTGTTCGATACTACTGAAATCATATCCGCCTAGGTTGCAGTGGTCTTTGTGAGGCCTACCTAGGATCAGCCTTGATAATGTGATTCTCAGGTGGACATGGCCAATAAGCCAAAGTTTTTATGCTTCTTTATTGGCAGTGTGTAGTGTTTGAAATTATTATTGAATTTGTGAATTTAACTTATTGATCTTTATAGTAGTAGACTACCGGTTATACATTATTCGAATGCGTAGTTCATCCGCGGGCCCACAGATGGCGGCACACGCATAGACTGGTTTATTTTTTGGTATTTTGTTTTTCGTGTCCGTGTGTGCGCCACGAACGCTGTGAAAGATTTCGATTTTCCCAAATCAAGGTATTATTTTGTTCTCTCCTTTTTATTTCTTAGCGGGGTCTTAAAAATTAAAATTCGATTCTTCAACTCGAACCTACCTACTTACTGGACAGGTATATTTCCGCGAGGCCGTCCGAAAATGTGCCTTTTCTATTTTTACTCAGTCTTTGTTTATCCTCGCACGGTTTAATTCCCAAATGTAATCCCAAAATGAGGCGGACGACCGCGTAGCGCGGCTCGAAACATCGCGATCATTTTATTCCGTGCTGCTGTTTCACCGAAAACTGCCCGAAAATGGATAAAATCTCGGCACCTGAACGAGCGAAGAGGAGGCAGAAAGGACCTGAGCATCGTTTGAAGGTTAGTTTGTGAAAATCACAAGGATATTACGCAAAAAAACAAGTTGAAGAGACGCGCAATCATAAATATCGTTATAGATAATTTTATTTGGAAGTTTTTTATTTTCGACTCGATCGCCTTGACGAACGTGACCGGGTATTTTAGAAATATTTACAACGCCTCGGTAGCGCAGTAGGCAGCGCGTAAGTCTCATAATCTTAAGGTCGTGAGTTCGATCCTCACCCGGGGCAAACTTTTTTTAAATTTATTTTTAATATATCCTAATGCCAAAATTATATTCGCAAATGCTGACAACATTGGAAAGGCTCTTAATTATTAAATATTTAAACTTTCGAGAGGGAAACCTCGGTTAATTCGAGATAGCTTTGCAAGCTGGTTCCGTAGTGTAGCGGTTATCACGTCTGCTTTACACGCAGAAGGTCCCCGGTTCGATCCCGGGCGGAACCACACTTTTTTAAATTTACTTTGGCTTACTTTTTAATAAAAGAAAATATGGCGCATAACATTGCAAGGGAAGGGGAAAATTGTAGGTCGACATTTCTTTACAATCAGACGTTTTCATGTTGAACCGTTCCTATTAGAAATAAAAATCTTAGAAATTTACTATAATTCGAATAAATTGAGGACACTTTGGCATCCATATTTCTTGCGATTATTCGTTGTGAAGGGAAATATTGATTTTGAAATATTAAAAAAAAACGTTCCAAAACTGTTTATTTCGGTGACTATAGCCCGGATAGAGGGCATTTTTCATATTTGCCTATAGGAACTTTTTAATTCTTTTTAGTCGTAGAATGCGCTGGTAAATTATTACAGGTTACTTTCTAATATGCATTTTTGTGTCATACGTCAAAAATTTTCAAATCGATTTTACTCGAAAACTGTTCAATTTATTGAAGTTCCACAAGAGCACCTTTTTTTCGCAGAATAGGTACCCTGAGATCTGAGATTTCATAATTTTGCAAGAAATCGTAAAAAAGCACACACAAAAAAATTGTGGTAAGTATTTTTAACCCCTTGGCCGCCCCCAATTGGGCCGCCTATGAAGAAGAATGTCAAACTATCTCTAACTCAGTAAATGTCAAAACTCACAGGTATATCACATGCCAAATGTCAGAATTTTGTCTTTGTTCGCACTGGAAATATTTAGAAAAAACTTTTTGCCAAATCGGGGGGTATTTTAATGCCACGTAAATTAATATTGCAGGCTAATTTCGGGACACACTGTATATTTTATCTTATTTTATTTATTTCACGTTTCACCATTTCGGACATTATAGCCAAAATAATAATTTGTACAAGAGTGGATATCGCATGAGGACGAGGGTTATTACAGCGTCATGTCAATCGTTCAACTTTCCCGAATTGCGACATTACAGAAAATGAGAACATATTTATAAAATATCGTTCACTTTTTATGCTGACCTGTTGTTAACAATTTACAATTAAACAGATGTGTAAGTCTTATATGTATAATATATAATATTTAAATTTCACAACGTATAGGGGTAGGTAAACTACAAATCACTCAGGCGCTACGTATAGTATATTATCATAGAAGAACCTATTAGGCGTTGACTGAAGAATAATCCTCACCCAACGCTATTAGGTATCTAATTAAGCAATGAACATTGAAGAGTTGGACAGTAAAAATGTCAACAAAGTTATAAAATACACTCTTTATGTCCTTATTTGAAAAGCAAATCAATATTTTTCTTGTTCTTGCTCCATAATCTTACTTTATAGCTTTTGGTAATCTCTAAACTACAATGTTGTAAAAGCAGGCGCCACCGATATAGAACCAATCAATTGAATAAAATCGGTGCTGTAAAAGTATCACTATTGAATCCGAAGAAAGAATTTACTGAACATTCTGAATCAAATACCTTTCATCAACTGGAGAATGAAGAATGAGAAGATCCGAAGATTTCGCTAGGATGAATCACTGAGAATGTCACTTGGCACTCCTTGAGTTTAGCTCGCTGAGAAGAATACCTACCTATTCTGTTCACATAACATTATCTTCATTGATGTCTGTGGGTTTCCTAATAAGTGAAATAAATGCAACTCATGCAGAAATAAAAATTTTACTTAGTAAAGTATGCGGATCCGGACATCTTTTTATTTTCATTATTTTGATAATATCAATTTTGAGATAGGTAGTTTTAGTTCAGAATCCTGTGAAAACAACCATGAATCGTGCTGAACACAGGATAACTCTGCTTCCGGCAATTAAGTAGTGGTTTTGTCTTTGTCACCATCAACGCCTCAATAATTCCCAATAAACAACGCATAACAAGTAAAGGAAGCAACTGTGGTATTTATAAGTTCTTTGGCCAATTTATAACTCTCAATTTTTTCCACTCATAATTTTATGCAGATCGTTAGTAGTGTATCAGATAATCATAATAGTTGCTGTTATTGTTGTTATTGACACTTTCTTATTAAATTTGCCATTTTCCCTGAGACATCTTTTTGGAATCTAGAAGGAATCCGGAATTTTAAAAATTAAAGGTCAAAATAAGTAATATCTTTAAAACAAACTGAGAATGACTTTGTCTTGAAAACATAATTTTTAGTTTTTAATGTTACAGTAATTAATAATTTGTTTCACTCAAATATCACATTCCACATTGCCATTAAAAAACTTCTGATACATAATTTCCGTCCATTACACACTGCTGTTTAAAATACGTCAGTTTGGTGGAACGACCCGTCTGCTGAACCTGTTGGAGTCTAATTAAGCGTCAACAGTTGGTTGAATACGAAGGGTTCAAGTCGACAATGTTTGTTCCGTCATTCTGTGTGCCCCAAGGTTCAAATCTTGGGCCATAGTTGTTTTTAATATTTATTGATCTTCTGGGACAGCCGACTTGTGATAGATTGGTATATGATTATATGATCATGGTGTTAAAATATTTCTGCATCTCCCAGTGACTATGATCCTGCAAGGTAATATCGATATAATAATTGTAAACTGGTGCAAAGAAAATAAGTTGTATCTTAATGTTGATAAATGCAATATTATGAGTTACTGTAGGATATCCGATCCCATAGTTTTTGATTACGCCATAGATGATACTCCTCTGAACACAGTCAGAGTAAACTTTATCAAAGATCTGGGCATTTATTTTGATAGTGAATTTTCTTTTGTTTATCATGTCGAGAGGCTTATTGCTGCTCTATACACGTTTGGTTGCTCCAAATTGGATTTTGGTACCATTATTTGGAACCCTATGTACAACCGCCATGCCTATTGAATCTGTACAGAGGAGATACTTGAAATATTATGTTTTATTTCGAAATAAGGGTGCTTGCCCTCCCAGGGGATCCAGTCATGATGTTCTTTTGCATAAATGTGGTGAGATTTCATTAGATGATAGAAGGAAGATCATTTTTGTTAAATTCTTATTTAATCTGTTAAACGGTAATATTGACTGTCCTTTTATTTTGACTAGAATTAATTTTTTGGACAATATCTTCACTAGATCAAAAATATACTGTTTCAATGTCCTACGTTTAAAAAGTGTAATATTTATAATAATATGTAATACGTGCGACATAAATTTTGACTCCTTACTAATGCATCGAGAGGTACTTTACTAAGATAAAGTTAGAGTTAGATTTTTCTTTATTGCCATTATTATATTTGTGTATTATTGTTTCCTGTAATTGGGTATCTCTACCTTTGGAAATAAATGCTTTGTTTGTTTGTAAGTCTTCTTTCTTCCAATTTTACATTCGTTTTTTTAACATTTTCTCAACAATATGGCGCAATATGCCTCATTTATTTTCAAATGTGTTATGCGTGTGGTCCCAGATATGATCCGCTTGGCATCTTTTCCTGGTTACATTCCCCCGACAGAAGAAAACACCGCGATCCTTAGATATATCGGTACAATGCATTCGGATTGGTCAGTGCGACAGTGCGAGTGTTTCTTCTAATTATAACAGATGCGGAAAAGGCCAACGACTGCGACCACACACGTGCGACATAGCCTGGGTTTCGTTGCAATTTAATTTCTGGTTGACAAGCAGAATCAGTACCCGGAATTTCTCAAGCGTTTATATTTGTAGCATGGAACGGGATCGGTGTTCAGCCATTTTGAATTTATTCTGGAAGTGTGGTATAAAACTTGAATACAACTTTTGCTTATATTTCAGATAAGCAAGTACACTGATTAGTGTATAACAGGGACTCTTTAAAGTAAGGGGACCCAGCATTATACTTTCCAAAGTGAGGCCTATTCTTTCCTCATTCTAATGGTCTCAGTGATGCCAAGTATGCCATTTTATTGGAGAATGTATGAATATAACAGGAACTTTGATTGTTAGTAAAAATTAATAATGGTTTCCATGATTTCTGAAAATTAGACTTGACAATTTTGTGTACACAAGTGCAAAATGTGGCAACTGTCAAATGAAAGCAATTTATTTTATAGTTGAAATCGATTTCCAGCAATTATTTCCACGAATTTAAGTAATAAGTATGGTAAGTCAGTAGTGCCGATTTTGCTTATTTAAGAATTTGTCGCTATTGTACCTTGTTACCAGGTTCCTCAATCCATTTGTAATATGTATACTTGAACTTTCTTCCCTTGTTGAATGTATCTACCCAAAGAACTTTCACAGATTTCGGGATGGACTAATAAGATTAGGACCAGTCGTTCTAATGATGTAGTTTTTCTCGGTGTTCATTATAAAAAATATTTGTGATTTTATTTCTCTCCCAAGGTACGTACCTCACAAACTTAAAATAAACTTACAGTCGTAGATAAAAACTCTTTAAAAAAAGACTCGACTAAAGCTACCTGCTTAATAATTTAAAATTTTCGAAATACGATTTGTTTTGAACTACCTACTTATACGTAATGCCCACGGTAATGGGAATTGTAGGATTACTAAAGGTGATACAGGAAAAATCTGGTTGCAATTATTGGGACTACTACTACAGGCACTTTACATTACCTTTAATTGACACATCTAAGTATCTGGAAGTTAGAAAAGTTAAAAATTGTGAATTATAATGGGAAATGTTTTGCCTCCTTTAGAATATATGGCACTGGCATGTCACATAAAACCTGATGGCAGTTGGACACTGACACTGACATAACATAACCTTGTAACAGACCCCTTGTGGTCTCCTTGGAGTCAACAGAAAACAAACTTCCCCTCAAGGCTTCACTTTTCCTATTTTCCTATGTGATAGACTGTGACATGCTGGGTCCCCTTATTTTAAAGAGTCCCTGGTCTATAACATGTATACATAGGAAAATTGTAAACTAAAGCTATATTTTTTGTGTGTAAAAAGACAGACGATAAATGAGAAAATAACATAATCAATATATTCAGTGAGTTCAGTGACCCATTATTATTTTAGAAGCCTTATGATTCTTAAAAATAGTTAGGTGAAGATCTGTCACAAGACTCATTACCAAGAAGGTATCAAAAATTGGGACACTAGAACATTTCAAACCAGCTATTTAGATACTTTTATTTTGAACTGTTATCGATGAGTGTCACATTGTAGTTTAGGACCGTAGGAATTCTTTATGTATGTTGCTAACGAGCCTATTAAAAAAATGCAACAAAATGCACGATTCAGATCTGACTTTTGGTGAATCACCGATAATCTTCGGTCCGCTCTACTGTATTTTCAATGCATTTTTGTTGAAATCAGTGAGTCACCTAATTGTAATTCAGTAACAGTGGCGGTTCGTGGCAATGGGCAGGGTGGGCAGTGCCCACCCAACCGGACAACGGAAAAGGAAAAAAAAAGATTTTTTTATCGTGCTCAACAATGGTATTAAATTCCCGACTAAAACGTATAGGTACCAAAGTTCAAATTTTGAATTTGGTAATTATTATGGAAGGGCAAGGCACGATTGGATTTTCCAAACTACGCGGTGCCCGGTTCTCCAACCGTCCCAGAGTCCCAGCTGATGCCGATGGGCAAGCCCGTAGCGGCCCGAGCGGTCGAATCTAGCCAAGCCATACGTCTGCGACGAGAGCTAACGCGCCCGAGCTGCGCGAAGATATAAACGTAGGTTACGCATATGTTCGGCATTTAACTATCAGGGTGGGCGACCCCAGCCGACCCAGCGGCGAGCGGCCGGAAACAGCGACCGAACGAGGCCGTCTGCGTCTCTTATTTACGTAGGTTAAATTAAGTCGCGAAAATTCAGAAAAAATGAATCCATGTCTATGTAAGTGTGTAACCTATTAGTACTAACAGTCAGTTAACTTAATTTTTGTTTCGGAAAGGTATGTAAAGTATACCTATATTTATTAATCGCGCCTAATCTGTCCAATTTTAAAGAAATTAGAATGCAAGTAAAGGGAAACCCGATTTAGATTTACATTCGAATTGCAAAAAAGTGATAATCATAACTTATACTTATATTATCACTTATCATTTATCAATCAAATCAGAAAGTAAAAGTAGCAACGTAGGTATTTAGGCTTTACATACCTCTTCTTCACCTTGCCCACCCGCTGCCAAGACCCACGGGCCGCCACTGTTCAGTAATCGTTTCGATACCGTGAGAATTCCGATGGTCGCCCATTTTGTGGTGATGAAATGCGGGCATCGTAGCAAAAAAACCGCAACGCACCAACGTCAACCCTATTTGGACTCGACTGGACTGCGAATTATCGATCGCATTAACGATCGTTTAATTTCAAGGTTAAGTAATTAGTAAAGATTGGAAAAACACGGGGAAATATGTGGCTTATTAAAAACTAGTTGTCTGATTTACCGAGTGCGTTGAGGGTTTCAGTAGAATTGTTCCAAACGTAGGGCAGAAACTGGAGAATTCTTGTTATTGTATAGCTAGACAGCTTGAGTCTTGAAGTCATATCAATCATATTAGCACAGAATAAAGGTGGATTTATAAACTCGACGTTTGCGTTGGCGCTCGAAGTTGACGGTGACCTTCGCAGTTTGTGTCCAGAAATGTGAACGACGGAACGTGAAAAAGATGAAATTAGTTTATCTCGGACGGCATCGGACGCAGACGGCAGCATTCGACGGCATTTTATAAACGTTTACACGTAAAATATTGGGATTGAATTTTCGACGCAAACGGCAACGGCGGGCGCCAACGCAAACGTCGAGTTTATAAATCCACCACAACAGAAGCGTCCATAAAGACATGTGTCAAAAGGATGCTCGCTTTGACGCGAAATATCTTCTAAAGGGATAAATATTGTGCATTTTATTTGATTTTACATTAATCCACATTACAAAGAGATTGTATTAGGACCAAATTTATGTATAAGGTATTGGTTATTTTTCTGTAAATTGAAATGGAGGCTCGCTTATTTTTTGACACGTCTTTATGAACGCTTCTCTTGTGAAGCTATTTCTTCTGTGATATTACGTACAGTCGCGGACAGTTGGTATCGAACGACCTGAAGAGGTTTCTCGTGGCTATCGTTACAGGGCGCGCGGAGACGGCAACATCGCGCTGGAGTCTGCAGCCGGCCGGTCTGCTAAAAATAGAACCATAAAATGCAAATTACAGCCTCCAGCCTCTCACAGCAAAGGAACAAAATTCGAGGAAAATGCAACTTTGTGCTGGTAATAATTCCAACCCCAGTGTTGGTATTTAATATTTCGTACTATTTTATCATGTTACTATACCGTCTAGTATTTATGATAATGAAATAAAAAAATAATAAATATCAAGGCTGAGATTAGAATCAACACCACAATAAAAGTTGCTTTTTCTCGAGTTTCCTTCCTTTGCTGCCAGCACCCTGTATTAATTAGGAATATGAAATTAGGTAAATCCATAGTCAATTTGAGCCACAATAGAATTCCGAAGAATTTCTCAAAAACAATAATTTAATATACAGGGTGTCTACTTTTAAACATATGCAAATTAATAAAATCTTTATTTTTGGAGATAATCCCTGAACATTCTTTGTGTGAAAGGCCTTCAAAAATCGCTTCTTTTAGCCTTCCTATCATTTTCAAAAGGCAAATCCAGGTCCGGCTACGATTTTTGAGTGTTTTTTTATTTAAAATCTACCAATACAGCGTTAATCAGGATCCCCCTAAAACCCCTTTATATACCAAATTTGAACAAAGAATTTAGAGAGAGATCTATTCTACAGGATGTCAAGGTTCAGCAAAATAGGAAATTTACAGGCATTTGGCGAGTCAAGTGTGCCATGGAATCCCGTCAAAATAGTTTAATTGTCAACAGAACCACTCAAAGTGTTAGTGTGCAAAGATTCAATACAGGGTATTTTTCTCTGCCCCATCTGAAAATGCTGAATTTTTATGACTTGACTCGCCAGAGATGCCTGAAGAGGTTTCTTTAAATTTCCTATTTTGCTCAATTTTGACATCCTGTAGAATAGAACTCTCTCTATATTTTTTGTTCAAATTTGGTATATAAAGGGTTTTCGACTGTCCTGATTGACGCTGTGGTGTCAGATTTTAAATAAAAAAATGGCTAAATGGTTTTTGTGAAAATCGGGGGAATAAAAAAATCGTAGCCGGCCCTGGATTTGCAATTTGAAAATGGCAGGATTGCTAAAATAAGCGGCTTTTGAAGTCCTTTCGGACAAAAAACAGATCAAGCGATTATCTCAAAAATTAAAGATTTCAAGGATTTGTATATGTTTAAAAGTAGATATGGGGGCTCTTAATATTAATTAGAAAATGTATGGCACAAAATTAATGGATTATCGGATTACCTGAGTTGAAATATTTTAGCATAGATATTTATATCTTTTTAAATAGGTATTTATTAATTATACCTACCTGCACTTAATATAACTAAATTTAGCGAGTTATGTTCATCGACCCCACAGCACACCGACCTGGACGAAAACCCCGAATCAGCGGAATCAGCTTTTTATTTTTCGTACACCGCATTTCCAATTTATATAAATATCGCGACCGCAATTAATCGATTAGTAATAGTTTATACCCTACGTTCAATAAACCTTTTTAAAAACGAAGATTTTCGACCCCGGAACATAACTGGCGCTGCGAACAGGATAGCTGCACGGAATCCAAAGGAGGATCATCGGTTCGTCTCAACGATTTGGCAGTTATCAACGACCTGGGAGAAGAAACCTGTGCAGAGATTGGAGAACCATACGGCAGGGATGTCCAGAGCGATTCTTCTTGTCCTGTAAGTTCACTTCCTTTTTCTCATGAGTTCTGATTACCCTGAAGGTTCATTATTAGAAGATTTAGCTCATTTTTCTATTACTCCAAAAGCTCCTAAACAAAAACCTCGTTTTAAACCATATTCTAAAAATTTATCTGAAGATTTAAAAAACCCTCAAATTTTAATTTCTCAGCCCTCAACTTCAAAAACTCAAGAAATGGCTTTAACAAATACCGACATTAATAATTTGTGCAACACTCTTCCAGAATATAAACCGGGAGATAACCTCTCCACATTTATAAATTCAGTTGATAATTTAATTGCTTTTTTCACTCAACAAGGTGCTAATGCCACTCAACTATATATAATTAACACTCATATCGTTTCCAAAATTAAAAATGAGGCTCGTGATTTCTTATATTTACACAATAAAACTTCTTGGGCAGAAATAAAGCCCCTTTTACTCCAAAAATATGGCGACCGTCGCACAGAAGAAATTTTATTAACACAATTAACCACCACAGTTCAAAAGCGTTCTGAATCTTATGATGACTATTACAACCGAATAACTTTAGCACTTAATGATCTTTTACAGCATGTTTCTTTACATGAAAATAACGCTCAGGCAATCGAGTTTAAAGCTTCGTTTTTCAGAAAACAAGCCCTTAGAACATTTTGTACTGGCATAAACAATCCCTATTGCGATCATTTATCTCATTTTGAATTAAACTCTCTCGACGAAGCACTTCAAAAATGCATAGCTTTAGATAACCACAAACAGCAACAGCAATATATGTCTTATCTTAAATCTACCACCTATCCCCGCGATTATCAAAGAAACAGTCAACCTACCACTACCAATCGCCCTACTAATCAAAATCCTCAACCACCTCGCAACCCACAACCTAATCATAATACGAATATGAACCCAAATTTTAATCAACAATTCCCTCAAAACTTTAATCAAGGTCCTTCAAACTCACCTAGAAATTTTGGCAACACAAATAGGCCCATTCCTCAAAGACAAAACCCTCCACCTAATAGACAAGTATTCAGCCCACCATCTAATAGACCCAACAATAATTACTTCCAAAATCAATATCGTCCAACTCCAACTCCCATGTCCATAACTTCAAAATTGCCGTCACAGCAAACTTACAAACCAACCCCAATGTCCACACGTACTTTCCATAATAATATAGAATGCGATTCCAATTTAGAAACCGAAGAATACTTTTCCGAAAATTTTCGAGAACAAGCCTCGGAATCTCCTCCCAATCCCGAATTATCGAATTAAATAATATTTCAAAAGCCACCAAACTTCCATTTTTCTATCTCCCTTATTCTAATCTTAAAGTATTAATAGATTCTGGTGGATCCGATACTGTAATAACTCCCGAAGCTGCACAAAATTTCGATCCAAAATATCAATTTTTTGAACCCTTTACTCTTATTTCTATGAAAACTCCTAAAACCTACTCCGAAAACCTTTATTTTCCCGTTTTTAACGAAATTGGCATTGATCAACCGTTTATAGTTAGAATTGCCGACTGGCACAATGATTTCGATATTCTTTTAGGTACTGGTGAACTCGACCAATTAGGTGCAAATATAGATTATGAAACTCATATATTTTCTATTCGTAAATTAGGCGTTTCCGTTCCATTTGAAGTTATATATCGTTCGAATAATCGACTCCGTATTCCAGTAAATATCAATAATGGTGAAGTTGTACTCCCAGAAATTACCCTTGATAACCAAACTGTACTCCCAATTTCAATACACCATGCCAATGATGGGTTTGTAGAAATACCACAACCAGAAAATTTAAATATTGACTTCCCTGAACCAATATCTGTTTATCCACTATCCGATTTTGAAGAATTATCACCTCCCTTCTCCAATAACTCATTTGATCCCAACTCTATTCGAACAAAACATCTGAATTCCGAAGAAAGGCAAAAAATTCTTGATCTATGTCATAAATTTAAAGATATTTTTTACAATGAATCATCTGATCTGTCATTTACTAGTTCTGTCAAACACGAAATCCGCACAAAAGACGAAACTCCTATTTTTTCCCGTTCTTTCCGACATCCTAAAGTCATGCAAAGCGAAATTTCTTCCCAAATTGATAAACTCTTAGAACAAAATATAATCCGACCTTCAATTTCCCCTTATTCTTCGCCCGTTTGGATCGTTCCAAAGAAAATGGATGCATCCGGTAAACGCAAGTTTCGCATGGTTATAGACTATCGCAAACTAAACGATAATACGGTTGAAGACAAATATCCCCTTCCCCGCATCGACGAAATACTTGACAATTTAGGCAAATGCACATACTTCACAACCCTCGACTTAGCCCAAGGTTTTCACCAAATTGAAGTACACCCCAACTCCGTTGAAAAAACCGCCTTCACAGTTCCCAATGGCCACTTCGAATATACAAGAATGCCGTTTGGTCTAAAAAACGCCCCAGCGACCTTCCAACGCATGATGGATGAAATTCTAAGAGAATACCTTTACAAATCATGTTTTGTCTATATGGATGACGTCATTATATTTTCCAAATCTTTACAAGAACATCTTATACATATAAAATCCATCTTTCAAAAATTCCGTGAAGTAAACCTAAAAATTCAACTCGACAAATCTGAATTCCTAAACAAAGAAGTAGCTTTCCTTGGCCACGTGATTACTCCCGAAGGCATTAAACCCAATCCAAACAAAATATCCGCAATCCAAAACTTCCCCATTCCTAAAACTACTAAGGAAATTAAAAGTTTCTTGGGACTAATAGGCTATTATCGCCGCTTCATTCCTAATTTCTCAAAAATGACAACACCCATGACACGTTGTTTACGAAAAGACACCAAAATTGAAATTGACCACCCTCAATATATAGATTGTTTTGAAAAATGTAAATCCGCTCTAAGTAACTCCCCAATTCTCCAATACCCTGACTTTTCTCTACCTTTTACACTAACTACTGACGCCTCTAACGTTGCTATTGGCTCTGTCCTATCCCAAAAAGGAAAACCAATCGCTTACTACTCCCGCACCCTTATTACCGCAGAACGAAACTACTCCACAATCGAGAAAGAACTCCTTGCAATCATAGAATCCTGTAAACATTTCCGGCCCTATCTTTTTGGTGTAAAATTCACCATAGAAACCGATCACAACCCCTTAGTCTGGCTCTATAAAATTAAGGAACCCCATTCTCGTCTCGCCCGGTGGAAACTCAAATTAGAAGAATATAATTTTGAAATTGTATATCGCAAAGGTAAAGAAAATTTTGTAGCCGACGCTCTTTCCCGTATCGAACTCAATATGCATGAATTAGACTCGATCTGTGTAAATCCTCCCTCACATGACGATGACTTTAATATTGACGACTTTATTAACGAAACTTATGAAAAACAAACTGGACTATCCACACAACACTCCACACACGAAAACCCTATTGCAACTATTCCATTTTCCGAAGAACCCATTAATTATTTTCCTAATCAAATTATCTTAAAATTTGGAAACAAACATGACGTTCAATACATCCTTAAATTCAAAAGTAAACACCAATATTACGTAACTCTTACTGAAAAAGATTGGAAAACTGACATTAAAAACACTCTCCATTCTATAATATCTCCTAATCAACGCTACCATATCCTCACAGAACAAACGGATATCCAAAAATTTATATCTGAATATGTCCGCAATACTTTTAATGAAACCGTTCGTATCTCTTTCTGCTCTAAACAAACTCAAGACATAGAGAATCCCGATAAACAACTTCAATGTGTTCAAGATTACCACAAGCAAAATCATAATGGCATACTCGAAACTCTCAATCACTTAAAACTCCATTATTATTGGCCAAATATGCGCACTACGATTTCCGATTATATTAATAAATGCGATATATGCCTCCGAAATAAATATGAAAGACACCCTTATAAACTTCCCTTCAAAGGCCCCCTATTAGGACAAAAACCTTTTGATATTATCCACATAGACACCTTTTGCTGTAATCGTCAAAGTTTTCTAACAATCATAGATTCATTTTCCAAATACGCTCAAGTTTACAATATACAAGACAAAATGAATATATCCATTCTCAGCAAATTACGTCATTACTTTTCTCATCACAATTATCCGCGCAAAATTGTCTGTGACGAAGGAACTGAATTTTCCAATAATCTCTTTAAAGAATTTTGTAAACTCCACAAAATAGAACTCCATTTTACCACAGTTAATAATCCTAACTCTAACAGTCCTATCGAACGATTCCATTCCACATTTACAGAAAAACTGCGCGTTATGCAAGATGAACGACCTAGAGAATATTTCCAAGACCTAATCACCCACTGTGTCCTTATTTATAACCAATCCATCCACTCAGCTACTGGCTACTCCCCTTTCTCAATCCTCTACGGCCCCTATATCGAAGAAATACAATTCGACGACGACTTACCTATTTATGAAAAATATAATCAACGACATAAAGATGAACTCCGCCCTTTTATTGATTCCCTTTACACTAAACTTCACGAAAAAGAAACCCGCATTTTAGAAAACCGCAACAAAAATCTACCAGATCCCACTCCTACTCCAGAACAAGGACAAACCGTGTACCTTTCCAAAAACACTCGTAACAAACTCGACGCACCCTATATACCCGCTACTGTTACCTCTACTGACAATACAAAAATTAAAGTCTTAACTACTAAGAATAAACCCACTAACTCTCATCCTAGAAAAATCAAACGCTTACGCAAACCTCCCTTGTTACAGAAACACCCTCCTAATAACCAACTGCCTGGCCCTTCAAGTGCACCCGATCCCTAATAATGGATACTATCAAGAATTGGTAGGCCAAGCACAATTATTTGACCACTTTCACCGTCACATACTTACTTTCAACTTAAGCACTATAGATAATACCCTTAAACTTTACCCCGTTAATTTAGTTCTTTTTAATACTTCAACGACTTCGTCTTATTACAAAATGTTTAATCAATATCAACTGCTTTATCATGAAACTCTTGACAATTTTCATAAACTAATTCGCCCTAGACAGAAACGTGGAATTATGAACTATATAGGTACTTTCATTAAATCAATCACAGGTAATCTCGACGAGAATGATCGTATATTTTTGGAAAAACATATTCAAGCTATCGAAAACAAGCAATCTCAAATTATTGGCACCCTCAATAACTCTACAACTTATGCCTCACAAACAATAAAACGATATAACATGTTAGTTGAAACTATTAATAATAACACAGTTAAAATTGCACAAGATATTAATCTCCTCAGCGACGAATTTGACAAATATCTCTCACTTCATAGCGAAATACTTAATCTCGATCGTTTAAATCAATTCCTTCAAAAAAATTACTTCGAACTATTAATTTAGCTGCATTGCAACAGTCGAACATTGAACTCTTTTCTCTCTCTGAAATTATTAAACTAGAAAATCAACTCAAATCAATCTATAATAAAGCCTCTCTCTTATCCGATAACATGCACCCTTTTGAACTAATCGAAACTGCTCAAAGTACAATAATCTCTACAGAAAGTCAGACACTCATTATCCTAAAAATTCCTATCCTTGATGAACTTGTATTCCCACTCTACCAAGTTTACCCAATCCATAACAAAGAAGATATCGTTTTGGTACCCCTTGCTGTTTACTATGGGAATAATCGTTGGTATTCCACATGCACACCTACAGAAAGAAAAATCACCTGTCAAACTATGTCAACAACCAGATGTCAACTGCCCACATTAGAAAACTGCACCACTGCCATTCTCCTGCAACCGATCATACATCAAACTAAGAGAAGCCTCATTGCCAGCACAAATCACCCACTCCGTATCACCGAAAAATGTTCAAAAACAGAAAAAATCATAAAGCAACCAGCAATCATCCAATCACCCTGTCCAATTCAAATTGAAAATCAATGGTATACCGCCACGCAAGAAGAAGCCGAAATCCCAGCCATCGTTCCTGTCAAAATTAATCCCAAGTATCGTCTACAACTAAATCATTTACAGTCTCTTCAAGAAACACCGCAATTGTCGGCTATCCAACCCATACACCTAGATCCAGTCGTCATCTCCACAACAACCTGGTCAGCCACACTTCTTATCATCACTCTAATGTGTGTCATCATCTACTTCATCCTAAGAAAACGAAAAAGACTCCAAACACTCTTTTTCAAACCAAGAATATCACTCTCAGAACTCCAAGAACTTCAACAACTCAACAAGAAGCCCGAGGACGAACTTCCATCCTAAGGGGGGAAGAGTTATGTTCATCGACCCCACAGCACACCGACCTGGACGAAAACCCCGAATCAGCGGAATCAGCTTTTTATTTTTCGTACACCGCATTTCCAATTTATATAAATATCGCGACCGCAATTAATCGATTAGTAATAGTTTATACCCTACGTTCAATAAACCTTTTTAAAAACGAAGATTTTCGACCCCGGAACATAACTAGCGGATTAACTTAATAATTGTAATATTGAATTGGATGTAGATTTTGAAAATATCGATTATACCTGCTCCTAGCCCTTTGTATAAATACTAAGGTGGGTGGGCTAAAATTATTTAGTCAGTATCCTAATTCGAGAGAGTAACTAACAGTGTTCGTTATGCCTCGTTTGAGTGAATCCGTCAAGCACCGTATCATCGCCAAACTAGAAAATGGTTGGGCTATTTCCCGACTGGCCGAAGAATTTGGTGTATCTAAAAGCACCATTTTCAATATAAAGAAGAAATATGACGAAACCGGAAGCGTGGAAAACATACATAGAGGAGGAAATGTGAAAATTACGTCTGACCAACAAGATGAGCAACTAGCTAATTTTTGCCTTGCAAATCCGTTTAAATCCGCCGTTGAAGCAGTATCTGCAACACAATTTCCAGCAAGTGTTAGAACTGCCCGAAGGAGATTAGATGCAGCCAATCTGAAATCTCGCACGGCCAGCAACAAAATTCAGCTGACCGAGGCTAATAAGGAAGTCAGGTTGCAGATATGCCGAGAGTTTCAGCGTTTACCGCCACATTATTGGGAGAAGGTAATATTTAGCGACGAAAAGATCTTTCAAAGCCATTACAATGGCAAAGTGCGAGTATATAGACCTTCGGTGAGTTCAAGATATGACGAAAGATTTGTGTCACCCAGGAAAAGGAGTGGGCATTTTTCCGTCAACATATGGGCCTGGATAAGCTACCGTGGACCTGGCATTTGTTGGAGAATCGACGACCGCTTCACAGCAGCTCGCTATTGCGAGATACTCGAAGGCGGATTGTTACCAACTGCAACGGAAATGTATCCCGATGGCTTCGTTTTCCAGCATGATAACGCTCCTGTGCATACAGCAAGAATAGTTCGCGAATGGTTCACCGAAAACAACGTAGAAAAGTTGCAATGGCCGGCGAAGAGTCCTGACTTGAATCCCATTGAGAATGTGTGGGGCAGAATGGCGCGGACAATGGAGAACTTCGTACCCGAAAATAGGGAGGCACTTTGGCAGAAGATTCAACAAACGTGGGATGAAGTCGTAACCCATGATCTCTGCTGCCAACTCATAGATTCGATGAGCAGGAGAGTTCAGAAAGTCATCCTATCCCAAGGTGGGTATACTAAATATTAATATACATATAATATAATAATGGAAAATGCATTTGATTTCTTGCCTTTATTTAATTATGTTATAGTCATAAAGATTTTAATGGGTTTATAGTTTTTTCGGATTCTTCCTGTGTCGGTGGTTCTAATAAAACTTCGTTTTATTTTATCCAGGTAATCACATTGAGGTCCAGGGAGGTGTGTAAAGCTTGACACGTGTCCCTGCTGTGTGTCTTCTGATGTTATTGATAAAGGTATGCAATTTAAATAATAGAGAGTTATTGCAGAAATAAATAACGTCGCGCTCTTTTTTGACGTTATTTTGACATTTGAGCATGCGCAGTCGTAGTTTGACATAAGGTCGTCCATAATAAGGTTATTTTCCTTTATTTTTGTTTATTGTGTATACCATAATATACGTTATTTTTACCTTATTTGTCACAATTCTTAAAATAAATTCTGATTTGTCAGAAAACGCTAGTGTTCTGTGAAAGTAGGACTTAACCTAAAATGTTCGTTGCTTGTTTGCGTTTGCACCTTGTTTGTTTTCATTAGTCTTTCACCTTGGTGTTCCGTGGTTATTTGGCTGTTTTCCCAGTTTTTTCCGGAGCAAAATTATAAAAGCACATAATATTCTAGTGAAAGTGTAGAAATACAAAACAATAAAGTAAACGTAAACAAGCCCTTAATTTGGATACATAAATTACGACTTGCAATAACTATTGTCAGAATCATAAATAACGTATGAGAGTATTCAAATAAGGTCGTCTTAAATACTGCTTAATGCCAAAAACAGTTTCTGCAATAACTCTCTATTAAGTTACAAGGGTAATTTTATGTCTGTGACCCCCTAATCTCATTTATCTGTTGAAGGGCATTTTATGAGAAACAATGGAGCATTGCAGCACCACGAAAACCAATTTATTAAAACTTCTGACCAATTTCTTCAAAAATAAGAAAAAATAAATAAAAGGGACACCCCTTTTATTTTATAATCATTTATGTTTAGGACTACGAGACCTAACAACTAAATGTTGGAACAAATACTTATTTTGCAAAGAAAAGAATAATTAACTTTTTTAATTCTAGGGTTATTAGCTAAATATATTTTTAGTGTTACTACATATTTTTTTATTATAACATAAAAATACATTTTTGTTGCAACGCAAAATATTTATTAACTTAATGTCTAAAACCGCTGACAACTATACTTAGTGTATTTGGAAATGAAAGGAGGCCATAAATATTGATTGAGAAGGAAAATTCGACCATTTCAGTGGCGTGCTCTTTTGCTAAAAATCTGATGAGGATAAATACGCAAATTAATATTCGGGCGAGTTATGTAGTATTTTATGACGGACTCTCGAGCCTCTGATAAAGAATTTGCATTTATATTTATAATAAGCCATAAACCTTCCTTTCATTTCCAAATACACTATGTATATACAGTATGTCCACAGAAGAGGTGTTGAATAGGAACACTTTCTTATCTTTAATTTTACCGCAAAAAGTTACTCTTGATAAAAACTTTGCTAACATTTCTTATGTGGAAATAAGTTGCTAGGAAAAGTTGTTCAAAAGTAAAGGATACTCCATACTACCAATTTTAGAAACAATTGGCACACTTTGATTTATTTGAAAGACATTTTTCGCTTTGGCCCTATCACTGCATTAAATATATTTTTTTATGTAAGTAAGCTTATATAAGCATAATAAATATGGCAATTTTAGACGGCTAGGTGATGTTAAAAAATAAATCGGCATCCATAACCAACTTTTCACGCAATACAAAAAAAAACTCAAGTCGACAAAAATGTGAAAACAAAACTATCAATTTATTTAATTTTTTTTTGATCAAACAAGATCTTTAATATGAGAAAATTTGTCTTTAATTTGAATAACTGTTGATGTTTTTAATTGCTATTTCGACTTCACACTTTAAACAAATTAGCGGGAAAACTAGTACAAATTGTATGAAAATTTTCTTTTGTCAATGTTCTTGCGTGATCTAATTGCCGCTAATCTCCAATTAAAATTTTCCCTCGACTTTCAAAATAAATTGATTGTTTTCAGATTCTTGTTGATTTAAGTTTTTTTTGGTATTGCGCGAAAAGTTGGCCATGGATACCGACTTCTTTTTTTAACATTAACCAACTATCTAAAATTTACACGTTTTTGTTTCTTAAGATTTTTCAGTAGGGAGCCAAATAACTACTTTAATAAACTAAAACAATGGCCTTTAATAACTAAAACAATGGCCTCAACAGAGCCGAAGAGCCTGTGTAATTTTCAGAAACTATCTGAGCACCCAGTTGCATAAAGCTTCTCAGTGCCATCAATTTTCAATATAAAAGTTTTCTTCGGTATCTTAAAATAAATAGGTATGTTACGGCTATTTAATAATTTTGCTCAATTGGAGGTTTTTTTATATTGCGCGACAAGTTGACCATGGATGTTGATTACTTTTTCAGGGCCACTTAGCTGTCCAAAATTGTCACCTTTTTGTTTCTCATGTTTTTTTTGTAGGGCGCAAAATAAGCGAGGAAATCGCGGTGGTAGTTTAAAAAATCATACTGTATACTTGTGAACTGTTTTAATAAATAGTTTAATACTGATTCCTTAATTTTTTTTAACCCTTTCGGTGACATCGGCTTAATCGCTTGCAAAGAATTCTCGGAACAAGACACCCGTTCGAACCATCCGATGCCGAAGGCGCGCGCTGTTGCCGTCTCCGCGCGCCCTGTAACGATAGCCACGAGAAACCTCTTCAGGTCGTTCGATACCAACTGTCCGCGACTGTACATACCTACTTATACTTGCGGAGGAATTTTATATTCTCTATTCCAATTCGAACTTGTATTATACCATAGCCGAAAACCTACCTAAACATTGTATATACCCATACACATATAAAAAAACAATAGACGGAGCAATGACAATAGTTAAAGACGCCTAATAGACCGGGAGATAGTGACAGATTTTTGGACGTGATTTTACTCAGTATGCCTTTCAAATGGCATTATGTGGCACATATTCTCACAATAATAAGTTATGAATCAGAGAGTCATCCTGGGTTCTTCATGTGAAAAACTGAGTTTTCAATTATTCGAAAAATATGCGTTTTGATATGATTTTATACAGGCTGCCATGTGTTTTATAATGAACTTCAAAATAAAAAATTCCTCGGAAAAAATAGGCATACCGTTAGGGTGGGTCCAAAGGGCTATTATTGCCACGTGATCTTGTATTTTAATAATTAATTTTTCCACGTTTCTGAACAGGCTGCCAATGAGAAGTATGCAAGTTCTTATTATGAAAATGCTGAAAAAAAGATGGCATACCGTTTGCGCATGTCCAAGTACACTTTACATCGAATAACTCGTTTAAATAATTAAATAACATTCAATTTAAACAGTACTTGGACATGCGCGAAAGGTATGCCATCCTTTTTTCAGCATTTTCATAATAAGAACTTGCATACTTCTCATTGGCAGCCTGTTCAGAAACGTGGAAAAATTAATTATTAAAATACAAGTTCACGTGGCAATAATAGCCCTTTGGACCCACCCTAACGGTATGCCTATTTTTTCCGATGAAATTTTTATTTTGAAGTTCATTATAAAACACATGGCAGCCTGTATAAAATCATATCAAAACGCATATTTTTCGAATAATTGAAAACTCAGTTTTTCACATGAAGAACCCAGGATGACTCTCTGATTCATACCTTATTATTGTGAGAATATATGCCACATAATGCCCTTTGAAAGGCATACATAACCTTTAAAAGCTATAACGACGGCGTTCAAATTTATGAATGAATAGAGGTCACATAGAGGTGGAAGTCTGAGGAAGATGTAACCACAGGTTGCCGGGTCTACTAAAATTTAAGTATATTTTACACATATGTAGGAGATCATGTATATATTTTTTTTGTATTAATTAATAATTAATTGCCTATCAACGGCAACATTGTTATACTACATTATAAATATCCAAACGTAGTACCTACCAAATGGCAGTGATGTTGGCGTGCTAGCAAATTATAAACAAATCCGTCTACTGTTTTTTATGTACCTATAGCCATGACCTAGCTATAAATCAACTCGATATTTTGTTAATTTCTATGTCATGTAGGTTAATTACGATTTTTTAGTTGCTTTCATAATTCTGTACACATTATTTAACTTGAAATTCTATTTTTAAGAAACGACATGGTTATCACTGACGACCTATCGTAAATGATAAACTGTCGCGACTTTTTGTCGCACTTATGTATACTGTGCAATTCCTTTGAATTACGCCGACCGATTATCTCCTTTATTTAGTTTGCAATTAATTTATTCAATAGCCCATTAGGTTGGACGACAAGATGCGCAAAAACCTTGCCGTTAGCGACATAATCCGCACTAAAAAAACTGTCAAGTAATAATTATGATTACAGTAAAAGTGACGAAAGCAATAAAGCACTGGTAGAGGTACCTACTACTAACAAGGTTCTACAGTTTCCGACACTAGTAATTGAAAGCCAAAAAGGTGTCAATGTCAATATTTCGGTTTATTCATTATGTTTTTTAGGATTTTTGGAAAATATTGAAATTTACTATTACATGATGGATTTAAAACGGGATGTGGGTGTAGTGACAATATTGGCAGCGGTTATTAATTTCATCATAAATTTCAAAATACGATAAAACTTTTTCCGCATTTTACATTGCAATTACAAAATCTTAATTGGATAATTTGCTTTGCCAGGTAGAGCTGATTAAGAACCTCATGACCTTGACTGAGCAATTTACCAAAACGTCGATAATCGCGAGGCATTACTAGCAAGTTGAAAAATATTTGAGATATGCCCGTTTTGATGAATAAGGAAGGATTATAATGTCCAATATTTTTAGTCTTGCTAATAATGCCTGGCGATTATCACATTTTTGTTAAATTACGCAGTCAAGGTCACAGCTCATGAGGTTTTTGAATTAGCTCTACAGCGTGTCCCAAGATAAGTGCAACAAGAGGTGACCAAGACAAAAAAAAATGACATTTATTTATTTATTAGTAGAACTTTCCTATGAGAAGATCTTTTTTCCAAATTAACTTCTTTGAAGACAGCGGGCAGGTTGCACTCTGTTGCATTTAACTGTTTTTTTTTTCTCTGTGGTCCGAATTTGTAATTTGTGCAATGTATTTATACGAAACTGACCCATATTATAATGTGCGTGGGTGACGTCGGGCGGTGGCAGCGAAATTTTTACTAGAAGCATAAGCACAGGCACAGATTTTATTTATGAATGGGCTTTCGTAACATGCTAAACAAATTCGGGTTTTTGTTGCCAGGGCGTCAATGTGTGCAGAAAATTAGGCCGAGCGAAAAGTGCTTTTATGCGCTTTTCGGTGCAGCTACACGTTGTTGCATACCCGAACGATACTTGTAGTTTACGCTGGAACTTTTACACTTTCAAGTAACAAACTCAAACTTGTGTCTGAACCATGCAGATTGGAAATGCCAGATATCCGAAGAAGTACCTACTTACACAAACGCCTATGCCACTTTGGTGTATGACCTCAAAGGTGAATTTAAATTACATAATTACTTAGCGATGGATTATTATCCTCAAACATTTTAGTTTTGGCGGTCAGGGAAGGGCCACAAGCCGCACAGCTAAGCATAATAACTCGAAAATGTATCTAAAAACTAATGCCATGTTTATGCTAATTTTCTCCAAAAATAGGCTGTAAAAATTTGTAAAGCTTAATTAATTTTGTAAAATATTCTGTCACCATCCTCCTTCCATGTTTGTTTTTTAACGATTTAACTATGTCCATTCACCTGTCGGTAAATGGTAATTAAGTGATTTAAATGCACACATTAGTTAAATTTAATTACAACTGTTTATTTGTTTCTAAGTTATTACATCAGATGTTGAGAAATTTTGCCAGCCGTGCGTAGCTATATGCGTGGGTTTGTTTATTTTAATGTATTTAAATGACACGTGATTTTTTTGAAAACTATTTTTTATTCTATCGTACCTTTAATTGCTTCTAATTTGTTGTTTTCAACTCTAGTAGGTATTTCGTCGCCATGCCATCCTTGCAATATCTCGAAAAGTGATATCTTCATTTCTTGAGAAATACATGGTACCTACCTACATACTTTGGTCTGACAAATGTCGAAGGCATTTTGTATAGAAGGAATCTAGTCACTGATATCATCAAAACTCGTTGAAAAACTATTTATTTGACCAATTCCCATCTGAAAAAAATCCCCATTGTACTTTTCCACACATTTTGATAACAGAGGCCTAAATAATCTGTGAACAGCCGGGAATATTGCTTATCGTCATTGGCACAGACAAAAAAATATAATAATTATTCCCGCCCACGTGCAATTTGCTACTTAAAATGCCAAAAATACGAAATTTTTTCACCATACGGCAGTAAAAAAACATACTGCATAATTTGTATGTATTGAACAAATGCGGAAAAAGCCTTTATGTACTGACCTTGTAGATAGTGTTCCATTATGATTGTTAGATACTTGCGTAGATAGAGAGCTTCTAACTCTTGAATTGAATTGAACCTAGAGTGCAATTTTTGCAGTTTTAGAAGTCACTTGTTAAATTCATAACTTTGTACATTCTTTATAAGAATAATGATATAGTTAAGTAAACCAAAATCAATATTTTTTTCTTTTCAGATAACTCCAGTCAACCAAGTCGATACGAAATTGGTAAGTTTTAACTAGATAATATATCATCATTTTCATGTAATTTTCATGTCATAATTATTATGACATGAAAATTAACCATTTTAATGAAAGATCCTAACTTGAAAACCCATAATTTTAGCATTATAATAAAAATAGATTCGAAGTTACTTCCCCCGTAACCTGTTTATTTTTGAGGTTAGAAAAACATGGTGGACATAAACTATATTAATATAACTACAATAATAATTATTGATATTGTTTTGATATTGTTGTATCTTACATCGTACAATATTAAAAATTGTTTATTTTAAATGCAGTCTAGTTAATACTTACCCTTACCAGATTTTCTTATTCTTGCATTTATCGTTTAAAAATCAATTTACACCGGAGCCAAACTGCAATGGAGGTCGAGCCGCGGCTTGTAGGTGTGAATATCTAGATCAAAATTAGCATGTAAATCGTAAATTGTATTTGACAATATTATTCGCGCTTGAGCGCTGTAATTTTACCGCTCGAAGTCCTTGTACGTTATTCGCGAATACTAAACAAAGCACAGTTAAGCGCAACTTTTAAATTGATAAAGCACGACTGAAAACTACTTAAAAATACGCCTATTTTTAATGCAGCTTTCGAAAGTGGGTTTTGCACCGGATGTTTGCATTAGTTATAAGCTCCAGCCGATATTATGCAAGGTTGTAGACATAGGTTGGGATCTCTGTTGTTTTTCGAAGAAGAGGATTTCTGTTGTATAGACAGGTGCAAAGTATGTTTATTTATCTCCAGAACTATTTGGCAATGTACCAATTTCGCATATACAATATACTCGTATATGAGAAGTTTCCTGTGGCTTACAAGCTTTAGTATGCATGTTTTGAGTCTTCAGATTTTTCCTTGTTTTTGAGGATGGATTTGAAAATAATTGTGATCTGTCTTATCCGCATTATGTACATGTTGTATATTCGACGAAAAGTTAAAGATTAATGGCCACCAAGACATAAAATCGCCTTTATAACGAAAACGGTTAGGTTTTAAGACTCTCGACGGGTTATAACTACCACTTTCTTTTGCATTAATAATGGGTCACCCTGTATACCTGAGGATAAATAATTATAGTTCTACCCAGACCAAATATAACTAAACAAATTTTTCTGGACTACATCAACCTGCTTACTGTTTGTAAATTATAGCACTGCCACGTGTACACCTAAAATATACTTTTTAGGAGAAAGATCAATTGTGTCGCATTTACATTATTTTAATATCAGCCCTGGCACAAAGAAAATATTTTGTTTTGATTTATGTTGGATGATTGCAATGCCGTGTTTCGTTGTTATTTGTCTAATTATTTATATATATTTGGCCTGGGGTTCGATAGGTGAAAATTCTTATCAATCCATCAAAAACTACATATACAATGTGTCCCGGATAAGAATGAACAGCATGGGGATCTTGCAAACGGTCAAAGATAGAACAACGGTTAAATGGGTTAAAAGTTGCGCAATTTTAAGGTCAATAAAATGGTACAAACAGATTTCAAATATCTTTTTTCGTTTTTGAGTTATTTTGAAAAAAGTTAAATTTTGCGTTTTCGATTTTATTTTTTTCTAAAGTTGTTGTCACAGATAGAAAGAAAGAAAAAGGCACTTTTTAACGGGCTTTAAGATGGCGTTTTTAGATTTATTCTACAACATTCCGTTTTTGAGAAACCATCTTCAACTTTATTTTTTAAATACGGACCTGGATTTACCTGGAATACCATGATGTATAACACTAAATATTTTTGAAATGTTTTGAGAAAATTATACTGAAAATTCCTTTTTTTCTATTCATTTTTTTCTAATGCGGCCCTGTATTTAATAATAATAAGTCTAGATATTAATCAGTATTGTCAACAACTTAACTTACAACTTATCTTTCAATCGGAGAGCCAAAAAAGGACGGCAAAGACTAATAACAGTCACATACTATAATAAAAATAAATAAAAATAAATATCCCCCACCTAGAAGGCTTTGAAACAACGAAACCACCTTGTCATTTGTCATAACTCCCATTGTATCATTTGGTTAATAATTTGTATTATTAGAAATGGAGGATGCTTTTTCAAATGACGACAAATTTAACATGTTAGCATGATATATCTTGTATCACAGAAATAGTAAAAATGGCAAAAGATATTGGTTTCATTGGCTTAAAGCTTTCTTCTCACAATTAGAAAAAACCAAGAATTAACACCAAAACACAATGCGAAACTATTTGCTGTACAACAACACAGGAAAACACTAACCAGACAGGGCCGTATTTAAAAATATTAAGTTTTCGAAGTAAAAATAAACTGTAAGTTAAATTGTTGACAATACTGATTAGTATTTAGACTTCTTATTATTAAAAACAGGGCCGCAATAGAAAAAAATGAATGGAAAAAAGTAATTTTCAGTATAATTGTATCAAAACATTTTAAAAATATTTCGTGTCATACATCAAATGGTATTTGTAATGAAAAGTGCTTTCAAAATCTGCAACAAAAAATCCAGGTCCGTATTTAAAAAAATTAAGTTAAAGATGGTTTCTCGAAAACGGAATGTTTTAGAACAAATCTAAAAACGCCATCTTAAAGCAAGTTAAAAAGTGCCATAAGAAAGTGTTCTTTTTCTATCTGTGATAACAACTTAAGAAAAAATTAAAATCGAAAACGAATAATTTATCTTTTTTCAAAATAACTCAAAAACGAAAAAAGATATAAGAAATCCATTTAAGGGGGCATTATCACACATAGTGCCAACCCAAGTGTGTTTTTGGTGTTTGTTTTTAAAATTATTAGTTTTTTCAAAAAACCAATGCTCAACTCAAATACTACATTATATTGCGCATATTTGTACAAAAAATCAGCCAAATCTGATGTCTCGTTTGCGAAAACAATATACCTGAAATGTATTTTCTTCTTCTTCTCTAATAAAAAATTACCAGAAACTTTAGGTATATTGTTTTTCCAAACGAGACATCAGATTTGGATGATTTTTTGTCCAAATATGCCCAATATAATGCAGTATTTGAGTTGGGCATTGTTTTTTTGAAAAACATAATGATTTTCAAAATAAACACAAAAACTCACTTGGGTTGGTAGTATTTAATGCCATGTGTGTTTATGCCACCTTAACCGTTGTTCTCTCACCGTTTGCAAGATCCCCATGCTGTTCATTTATCCGGGACACACTGTATATTTGGGTACCCACTTCATATGGAATCGGCAATTCAGTGACTGCATACTTTGCTCAAATTTGACATCCTAATTTTTGCATTGGATAATCCCGCTTTGCATTCGTTTCGCGAATCCTTCCGCCATCGCCATGACGACGGGCGGCGTCGACGTGTTTATTTATTTATCGGCAAAAATCATCAACTATCGGGCAATCAAGCTGGCCGCGCGTGGGCACCGGAAGCATGGCCTTCTTTGCGCGGCGGACGCGTGGGCTGCGCGAGTCGCGACTGCAGCGGCGCGCTACCAGTTTTTCTTGAGAAAATGTCGCTTATCTTATGGCGTACTCAGTGGCGTATCCAGGATTAACGTCTGGGAGGGGCAATCGGTTATAAATAACAAAACTCTGTCCATAATTTTAACGAATAAAAACAGAACAAAAACATATTTTATGAAATAAATAAATACAGGGTGTCCGGAAATAAATGAACCAACTTGAAAAATTTGAAAATATGACGAAAAGTTCATATGAACATGGGTCTGCAGATGTTTGGTTTTCGAGATGCAGGGTGTTGAAATTGAAATTTTATTTTCGATTTTTTTTTAAGTAACTTTTTGAGACGACAAAATTTTCTTGCAAAGTTTGGTAGCCGGAGTTTTTTTTGGGAAGGGAAGTCATAATTTGGTATTATTTTTGGTGCAATCCGTAGAGGGCTATACGCTCGGCTATACGCTATCATTATTTAATTTAATTTGCCATAACTTTTTTGACAGTAAACTTTTACTACCATTTTGTGGAAGTATCCTCTTCCCAAACGTTTTCTAAGCAAAAAAGGTATACTTGGTGAATAACGCCAAAGGTGACTGTTTTCGAGAAATTGAAAAATAAAATTTAAATAAATAAGCACATTTATTTTTTGACAGTTTACTTAATTAACTTTCAACACCCTACATCTCGAAAACCAAACATCTGCGGACCTATTGATATGAACTTTTCGTCATATTTTCCATTTTTTTAAATTTTTTAAGGACACCCTGTATAACATACAAATAATTTTTCTTCAAACCAGTAAAATCTATATCACAAAATCAAGTATTCTTTTTTTGGTCTTGAGCTCGTCAAATATCTCCTCTGGAGATATGGGTATTTCAGGGTACACATAAAGGAATGTTAACCCATTCAGTGGGTTTTCGCTAATATTCTATATTTTTTGGGAAGGGAAGTCATAATTTGGTATTATTTTTGGTGCAATCCGTAGAGGGCTATACGCTCGGCTATACGCTATCATTATTTAATTTAATTTGCCATAACTTTTTTGACAGTAAACTTTTACTACCATTTTGTGGAAGTATCCTCTTCCCAAACGTTTTCTAAGTAAAAAAGGTATACTTGGTGAATAACGCCAAAGGTGACTGTTTTCGAGAAATTGAAAAATAAAATTTAAATAAATAAGCACATTTATTTTTTGACAGTTTACTTAATTAACTTTCAACACCCTACATCTCGAAAACCAAACATCTGCGGACCTATTGATATGAACTTTTCGTCATATTTTCCATTTTTTTAAATTTTTTAAGGACACCCTGTATAACATACAAATAATTTTTCTTCAAACCAGTAAAATCTATATCACAAAATCAAGTATTCTTTTTTTGGTCTTGATCTCGTCAAATATCTCCTCTGGAGATATGGGTATTTCAGGGTACACATAAAGGAATGTTAACCCCATTCAGTGGTTTTCGCTAATATTGTCTCTAATATAAATTTTTAAAATTTTCAGTTTTGAAAATGTTCTTTCTGGCGTGGCGGTGCACACTGTAATTGTGCAAAATATGTTTAGTAGGTTGTTTTGCCTAATTTACGGTTACCTACACGCTGCACAGAATATCTAGCTACGCTATACGGCGCGGCGGCGCGTTCTCAAATCTACTGCACAGGTTTTAATTTCGAGAAGACAAGATGAAACAAATAACAAATTGTAGATGTTTGATGTTCACTGCATTTTCAGATTAGGCCAGAAGTATATAATTTTTGGTATTATTAATTTTGATATTACCAATCTCGTTTATCTCGACAGGTCTGGGGGGGGGGGGGGCAATTGCCCCCTTTGCCCCCCCCCCTGAATACGCCACTGGGCTTACTTGTCATATAATTTGTTGGGTTTTAACGTAATATTCCACCTCAAAAGTGAAAAAATATGAGTTTGTTTCTAATCATTTTGTTATAAATCTTCCGAGAACATTTCGCTGCTTTCGTTAATGTCGCACGCCTGTTAGTAGTTTTATATGCCAATAAAGTTCTTCCTAAATCTATCCATCTTGGACGGGATTTCCTTTGCTTGAACACATCCACATCCCACATCCTACCAGTTTTCTTTCTACCTCATAAATCTGAGTGGAAGTAAATACATTTAGCAACAGACACAAGCAGTTTACGAGGGCAAAGTCCAAGTTTAAGAAAGCTTAAGTACAGAAGGAGACAACAGTGGAGGCGATGCAAAATGTGCAAATAGTAATCAACTTGATTTCTAAAGTCATTTATATACAATATAGCCCCCTAGGCAGTAGCGACTCGTCACTCGTCAGGGAAGGCAAGAAACTTCTAAAAATACAATTTACTTTACCAAACTATGTGATTTGCGCGTTCTTTTCACATTAATTGTCTGAACTATTACACCGTCTGCACTAGGACTTAACAGAAGGTTGAGGTCTTGGATAATTTTGAACGAAATCGTCATCAACGGATAAACGGATTCGAATGTAAGCCTACGGGTCGAAGTACATTGGAAAAAAAGCCAGTTGCGGCATACCTATTTTTTTTTTCGCTTTAAAATTTTGTTGGTCCAGAACTTCCTCTATTCAGCTTCAGCCATAGAACGGAAAGTTAAGAATGCCTATGTCCCGAAATACACACGGTATATGTGATGTAATTTAAATGGCCCAATAGATGAGCAATTTTTGGACCCCACGAAAGTTTGTTAAGTGCAATGACAATATTGGTTTGAACACTTCATTTGTTGGAGAAAGAAAAGCTATCTGTGCCTGCTTTCATAGGCTCTTATAAATATAAATTCTTATTGCACAATTAAAAACAAATAACAATTATTAAAACCATGGACTTGACCGTAATTTCTCTGAGATCTGACCTTAACTAATAGTTTTTCGCACACTTCCAAATCGGGGTCAAACTGCGTAGGATACTCCTGATAAGATGGCTCAGGATAATAATTTATTAAATAAAGAAACCTGTGCTACAACAGGTACCTGAATTCCAATAAAATAAAGAGTGTAGGGCACGCATGCGCAGTACATAATTCTATAGCTGTCTTCACATTCACAAGTGGGGTTCGAATATAGTTTTTTTATAACTGAGGACAGCACTGAGACATGTAATAACACAACATGAACCTCACTGCACAAATACTAGGAATCAAATCGTAAAACTGAGATTCCAACGTGCGTGGAATAGTGAAACTATCTCAAATAAGGTGGTTGAGCATTTTTTGCAAAATCGGTAACAATCCATCGTGTCCATCTTACTACGTGCCTGATTCCTATGTGAATTATAAGGTATCTTTACACATAGGAAGCGCGGGCTCGTACGTTATACCGCAGATCGTATTTTACCTCATTATAGCAACGTCTGGGTTTTATTCGTGTCGCCCCGAAATCCTGAGCCCATAAACAATGAGGCCGGCACGGGGACCGTGTTCCATATCTGGTTATTTACAGCCGTCTTTCGCTGAATTTTAAATATCACCGGCTTTGTCGACCGGACGATCATTCACCGCGAAAGCTAATGAAGCGAGGGAATCCAGGGTTTTATGGACTTTGGTATTTTGACTTGATCGCTTTGGGAAGAGATTAACTTTGGGTCAAGAAAAGAAACCGGCCGAAGGATTATGGAGACTAATGTTATGGTTAGTTATTATTCAAGGTCGCAAATCAAATAGTACGCGTTTTCGATCAGAGAAAAATTAAAACTATAGCAAAATTTCAGATATGATGTTATTCCGAGAGTAGATTTATTTTTGTTTTTTTTTACCCGTAAAGAATAATAAGCGTATAATACCCTAAGGATGAAATACCGACTTCCTAATTTGCACACTTACATTACTACGAAAAGGAGCTAGAATTATTGGATAAAATAACCTTTCTATTTCTGCTAATACAAAACTTTGTTGTATTATCGTATGTAATATCACTAGTGCCGGAAATTTTATCGATAATTTTTTCGAAAGCGCTATTTTGCCTAGAAAGATCAAATAAAAGCCCAATTTGTACGAGTGATTTTGCTAATGGGCAAAATAGGGCTTGAGAATAAAATTATCTAGAAAATTTTCCGGCACGAGTGGTATTTATCGAGATTATTTCACGAATACGATTTAATAATTTCTGTATTAATTTTTTCTATGTTTACATTTCCAAAACGACTCATTTTGAACGAGTTTATTGACAGCTTCGACTGTAGCGTTCGAGTAAACAAACATGACGCTTGGGTATCCAAGGCAAATGTGATTATACCTACACCCTGTCGACGTTGGTTTATTTTCTGAATGTGTCATAAATTTAAACGGAGACAGAGGTTTAATAACAAGAATTTAGCAATGTAAAAGGTATATAAATTCATTGATACAATGCTTAATAATATTGCAACATAATTTATAAGCTGCATAATTTAGAACAGTGTAAAACACCAATTTTAAGAAGTACGTGTTTGTTTGCACAAGTGCAATTACCGGTAATTGCACTAGTGCAAATTATCGCTAGCAGAGGCATATCATTGGTTGGATTTTTATGGAAGGAGCTATCTTAGTGGATGCAAGCGGTATGAGGGAAATAATCACTATCACTTATTTATTACACTTTGTATACAGAATGCATCGGAGCATCTAATTAACCATATTAGAAAAGAGAAGAATACAACAATTAGCGTTACGATTTTGATTACGTCTCTTCTCTTTAAATAAAAGTAAGATATACTTTGTTCATATTATGCAAAGAAACATATGATTTCGCCGTCAGGAAACAGTCGTCATGCGCTGTGGATTTGTTGTGGTGTAGAACGTCAGCTCTGTTATTTATGTGTAGTTTTACATTTTTTGGTGTAACTTTTCCAAGATCCTTTAAAGATGCTTTAATAAAACAATAAATTATACAAAATAGCAGATAGGAGAATGTTCAACACTTCAACGCAAAAACAAGATTTGATGTATTTTTAATAAAATAATGTAAAGTTATATCTACGAAACAATTCAGGTTTCAAAAGGCCAGATCAACGCAGGATGCAGTTGCATTAGTAACATCTCAAATAAATTCTGCACTAGATACGGCACATCCATCTCATTGTGTTTTCGTTGATATGGCTAAAGCGTGAAACACTGATGCTGGAATTTAAAACCATTAAGGCAGCTCAGGCCAGCACAACGTCCATATTGTAAAGAAATCAAGCCAATAAGTATCATACTATTTCAAAGCGATGAAAGCAGCGTCCAGAGATATAAGACTTTGATGAAAGATCACATTACCACGAAACTGCGATACTGCAAAAATGTTAGCTATTGATTGACAATAAAAAGTATTAGTGAAGATTACATTTTATCTTTTCAAAGCTTCATGACGCTAAGGCGTCCTGTCTCTAGAGTAAGATATGAACAGTTTTGGTTAAACGTGCTAAAAATAATATGCATGCATATTTTGGACTACTACTCACCAAGTAAGTATTTAAAATTGCACAGAAATTGCTTTACTTCTAACTAAAGTAAAAGTAAGTCACGTATAACCATTACCAAAAGAATGCAAACAACCGAAATCTCAAGGGACTATAATTTACAAAACAATGCAGTCTTCGTGCATTTTGTTATTGCTTGTTATGAGCTGTCAACCTAGAAAGTGCATGTATAGTAAGTATTCACAATCTATTAGCATAGCTGAACCTTGGGCTATGCTATTAGGGAGTGGAGTAAATTGTAAAGTAAAGCAGGTAAATGCCCGACATTCAAAAAGCTTTCTTTAATCAGTATTTCTAAACTTCCGATATATAAACGCAGGAACACTGCTGCACAGTCCCACGTCTTCCTCAAGGGAGTTCCTTCGTATCGCAGGCTGTGAAACATCGTCGGCGCAAACTTATCATTAAACTCAATCAAAATTTCAGGCGGGATGACTCAGGTCCGACCTGCCCGACTTCTAAATTTTCCTCTCTCCTGAGCATGGGGCTCGCCGCATTCCAGGAACCTCGATGACTATAGCCGCGAAGATTTCCAACTTCCACTCCACCGATTTTACAATCAAGTTAAGGATATCCTTACCGTCTGGTGACTCACGAGTTGTAAAACAGCCCATTCATAACGTAACGAGATTTTTTAGTGCGCAATTACATGGCGGCCAAGTATTTTCGAAGTTATTGCCTGTTTTATTATTTACAAACATATAGGTGCAAAGTACAATGTTTTAGTAAGCGGTTCCTTAATATTTACGAAACGGGACGCGTAAAAATAAAAGAAAGGAAATCGTTAATATTGATTACAACAATGTGAATCACTTTTGTGGGATACGGCGATTTGATTTTTTTATTGCTATGGACTTTTTTAGTAACTAATGTACTTAGTCACGAGATTCGGCCGAACAAGTGGGCGGACAATTCAAATTCATTTTAATTTGCTTCTGTATACATTTCAATAATGATTACCAGCAATAATCGGATGATATTGTTTTACCTACATAATATTGTTGATTCGTTTTTAGCACATAAACTATAAACTTTCTTTCTCAGAAACATGTCGTCATGTTCATCGGCGATTAATGTCTGACAATATAAAAAGTTCAGGATAATTTGTTTACCTGTACCTACTTAGGAGACTCCTTTATATGCTATGCTATGCCAGAATAATAGTGGACAACTTTTAATATTTTGAAAATGTGTCTCTTGTATCTGTTGAACTTGATACAGACTTGATAAAAAAGAATATTCTAACTTGCACTAATACCTATATAATTATTATTATTCACTAGTTCCACTGATTTCTAAATCAAGCTTTAATTTAGACTTGAATACCTTCGACTTGCCAGTACGATTTTGTACTTACGACAAAAACAGAGCATGCAGATCTGTAGTAGATCTAGTTAAAATTATTTTATAGTCGTGGACAAAGTATAGTATTCTAATCGCATATAATGGTTGTTATTCACTCTGATAATTTATGACACTCGCCTATGGATGCTGAATAAAACAGCCATCATTTTATGCTTGTCGAATACAATTACACACAGCAGTTTATGAGAGTTTACCAGTATTTTTGCGTCCTACATTTTGTTGTGTTTGTGATTTACGTCTGAACTTCCAGAAATCAAAGCTCTTCGTTCTCAAAAATTGCAAAGTTGACGTGACAGTTATACATTATGTTTGAGTATTATTTTAACGACTTGATGTAACTTTTCTCCGAACAATTGGTCAATAATAAGATTCTACTAAACGCTGTACCCAAAATAAACGCTGGTCCTTGAATTTTTCTCTTGTATCCTCTGTCCTACCTACGAATTGGCTGAGACCTATTTTGAGTTCCCCAATGGCAGCAGTTTAAATTTACTTGATGCTAGTTTGTTCAGCGAAATAGGTACACAAAGATATCACCGAATAGAAAATATACACGATATGCAAATATTCTGCATTTACTCTGTGGGTTGTGCAAACGTGCGTGTCATCCAGTTTCCAAGTATTTTCAAAAAAGCGAAACTGTACTTCTCGAAAAGCACTTATTATTCTTCTTTAAACTGTTTACCCGGTCCACTTGGCTGTGACAGTGTGGGCTACAACGGCTTCGTTTCTAGAAATACAGATAGAACAGTTTATGTCTATTGCCTTTTGAGAAACGAAAAAATTTTATTGGCGGTTTTCAAGAAACGATATTTTTAGATATTAGGTGGATTGACCAAATATGCTAGGTCGTTTGTTCAAAATGTTCTTCTCGACACAGGAACTGACCTGTGGCTATAGAAGGGAAGTGTTGTGTACAAGGAAATAGTTTCGTATCTTCTGCTAAGTGCCTCTATAATTTTTAGTCACTGAAAAAAAATTACCATTACCCAGACCAACTCAATGCATTTAAAAACTGTAGGTATATACTTTGTGTTTGTTTTCTCCTGTAAATATTAAACCACGTTCAAGAATTTTGTTTTGCATTAAACAGTTGGTCCGGTGATGCATATTTCAGGCGATATGAAGCAATTAAAAGTAAATTCATAATCACTAGAGTATGTGAAGTTTTCCTGCATTGAATCATGTGCATCCTTTTTGACTTGTTTAAATAAACTTTTGCGGGTAGATTTGTAGAGCAATGTTGGGATTTCCATGTCGCCAAAGAAGAACTATATGTATGATTAATCATTAAATATGTTTGCAGTTCGAGCTTATTCAAATCTTTAAAGAGCCGAAATAATAAGTTCCATAAAACCACTAACTTTTCTATTTGGGAATCTATCATCTTTTTATTCTAAGATGTTCTTTTTTTATAGTTCTAAATTGGAATTTCTGTCCTGCCAACAAATACACGATAACACAATTTTCTTGCTAGTATTTAAAGTGACTAAGGCATTTTCCCGACCGGTGAGATGTTGGCTGCAGATCAATTTCCTTCCGTTCGACCAATAGTGGCGCCACTAGGCCTAGACGCGTTGCTAATTTCGGAACCCTACTCTTATTTCTTATTGTCGTCCGTCCAAGAAACGATTAATAAGATAGATCGATGCTATACACATATACGCGTTTGAGTCATTTAAACGCCAGAAGAGTTTCCTATTCAACAGAGATATAAAAAAATAATTTTGGATTAATTTGCAAAAATAATGAAGGCATCTTGCATTGTACTTTGTCATGATACTATGACACGTGCATATTTTGAAGTTTCGGATATATACGTCATCGAGTGAAAAAAATCATTCAAATGTAGTTGAAATTCCATTCAAAATCGTTTTTTGTGGGTTTTGGGATGAAAACAGATAGATACACACTGTCTCGCTGTCTTGTCGTAAAATTCGCACAACGATATCAGTTAGCGCAGGTTCCTCTGCAGGTAATATATCAACTGTCGAAATTTCCATAGCCATCTTCGTTTCCCGTCCTCTCTATAGGTGTTGATAAAAACAAAATTCGTAGCGCGGTCAAAAAAGTAGACCAAGGGCGAACGAATCGCATGAATCGCCTCTGTTTTCGTTCAAAGGCGTCAATTAACGGCTGTAATGGTCGGTGCATATAGATTAATATAGATCTTAAAGCGCGATACCGCCTATTGAGTGCAATTACGGATTATGCCCTGGTCCATAATTACGGGAAAAATTAAAGCGAAATGCAAATTCGTGACGTCAGCGCACCTAAAAGCTTTGAACAGCGTTCGTTGATATCCCGCAAGATATTATTATCGAACAAAACGTTGAAACCTTGAGAACTAAGCTTCCTACATCGCTTTAAAACCATCTTAATCGGCTGAAAATTGCGAGGGTATTATAAAATCAATCTGAGTTTCCTTGTAGTCTATTAGTTCCTTATTTTTATCACTTAATTGCCTATAATTGGCGGTAATAGCGAAATCTTGTTTAATCTTAATCGGCGAATTAATAAAAATTTTAACGACAAACTCTAGTGTGGTCTTTTCTTGAAGCCTTCATTTTAAAACTAACGTAAAAAGAGCTTTAGTAGTAGGTGATTTTGCTCTTATATACACAAGCTGAGCTACAATTTAAAAACCATCCATTCATATTTTTATGCTTCCTGATACTATCGCAACCTAATCTAACCTTAACACGGCTTTCATTCACATGTTACTCAAGATATTGATGTTTAACATCTTCAGATATTATTATCATGGACGGACAATGATCTTCGTGGGAAAAAGGTTTGAAGATTAAGGTTTCGACGGAGATTGTCATAAAGAGCTAATAGTTAGAAACAACAAACAACTGCAAATTGATTCCTATTTTGCTCGTGGTCTGAAGTTAACTTCGGTGTCCCTTCTGTTTTCATTGAAACCTTCTCCAATTCTGATTGGATTAAAAATTAAATTCCTAGTCGGTTGAATCGTGAAATGTGTATAAATCAAAAAAGCAGCAAATAAAAATCGCCTAGAATCGTCAATTGTTCAGTCTTCAATGCCAAAAACCACTTTTCAGCATACAAAACAATAGGGAACACTCTCCTTGAGTTAATAAAAGATTCTGGGACAAATTCTAATTCCTGCCATTGTCCACAAAAGTTGTACTTCCCGACTACAACGCCCATTTTGTCAAATTGTGTACCTAGATTATTTACGCACAAGGATATTTCTATCTGGAAATCTACTAGAATGTAATTTTTAACCCTCTATACCGATCTACAATCAATTTTTTATGTACCTACTTACATTGCAGAAATTTTGGGAAAGGGTTGGAGTAGAATTTAGGCCAGATTTTCTCTGGAAAAACTGATTTAGTAGATCAATAGGAAATAATGAAAATATGTCCTTATACATAATGTTCGCAATGCCTTTGTTGTAATGGGTAATAAACTTTGAGTTGCATATTGGACATAAAAAAACCGACTAAGTTTATTATTTTTACTTGATTTTTTTTTGTTATTTTAACTGTGTCCCTCGGCACTGAAGTTCCTTTTTATAACTTAGGAGAGAGTGGGGGAATGCCGGCCTCTGGGGTAATTCCGGCCGTCAATTTTCTCGCCAGGGCGTATATTGTTGGCCGCCGCTACACCCAACGCCATCTCGTGGTATTGAAACGAAGCTTCAGTTTCAGTTAGACAGTTTAGAGTGAACGTGTTGCGATATTAAAAGCGTATTTTTGAAAACTCAGGCTTTCTTGTAAGTTAGTTGCTTTGAAGGTAATAATTAGCTCATTAATAAGTACTAAGAACTACCGAGACTATATTAATGCATTCAGTAGAACCTGTATATTAACATCGGAATTAACAATTTCACATAATCTAAAATGTTTTAAATTTCTAACTAGAGTGAACGTGTTGCGATATTAAAAGCGTATTTTTGAAAACTCAGGCTTTCTTGTAAGTTAGTTGCTTTGAAGGTAATAATTAGCTCATTAATAAGTACTAAGAACTACCGAGACTATATTAATGCATTCAGTAGAACCTGTATATTAACATCGGAATTAACAATTTCACATAATCTAAAATGTTTTAAATTTCTAACTGACTAACCAAAATAAGGTATATTGGGGCCTTGTCTATGGATAGACAAGGATTGGGGGAATACCGGACACAATGTTGGGGGTAATGGCGACCTAGACATGAGTCATAAAAATATTATTTTTTAGTTCCTAGATGACGCGAAAATACACAGAAAAACATAAAAAGATACGCGGACTTCAGAAAGTTTACAAGCAGCCATGAATGCTACAAGAGGGGGGGGGGTCGCAGTTTAGTCAAAGAAATGTCGAGAAGTTTTCACATACCAAGGTCGTCTTTGCAAGAGAGACGCAGAAATGGCAACTTTTGAGAAACTCGTTTAGGAGGACAACAAACATCATGTGACTTTTGTGAATAATAAATTATTATAATATTCTTGTCGTTTCTTTGTTTTGAGATACTGACGGCCTGCGGTCGGTATTACCCCATGAGTGTGGGTAATACCGGCCAACACTACATTTTTTTATATCGTACTTTCACCGTTTTAGTATACATAGGGGAATAGGCCGCGCGTCGCCGTGCGTCCAGCTAGGTTTGTCAGTCGTTGGCGGGGGGCGTACACAGTAGTCCCGCACCGCGTATCAGTCGAGATTTGCGAGCAAAAAACACGCCCAGCCATGGCTATGTCTACTAAAACGGTGAAAGTACGGTATAACGGTATATAGTTTTTGGTTTGTGGTTTTTATCTAGAATAAAAAATAAATAATTTATTTAGATTCTACACTGTCTTAAGCTTTAATTTGACACCCCACCATTACTTTACAGTTGAAAATGTGTCAAAGGCCCTCAAAATTGCTTAGGGGGCCGCCTTTCCGCCACTCTCCCCTATGTGGTTTATTTGCCACGGCCTTACCGGCCTCGGCAACTACATTACACGTTCGTTATAAAAAGTTGTACTTCAGTGCCTTGGTACACAAATAACTATTATTTCACCGTAATAACAGAGAATACACCATTAGTTATACATTCTAATGCCGATCCTAGTGGAGTAGACCAACACGGCCCTCGTAAAATAAACTTGACCGCCATTGGGCCCTCGTCCCTCCATCAATTTTTAGCCATCCGGCAGAGGGCGCTGGCGCCCGCCTGGATAGCCGCCATATTGTGTGCATTCTAGGGCATTTAGAGTGCATTCTAGGGGAAAAGCGAAATTTGTGGTGGCAACACAAAATTTGGCAGCGGCCAACACAGAGATCGTATATATATATATATATATATATATATATATATATATATATATGTATATATATATATATATATACACAGAGTGCTGAAGAGTGTTTTTATGAATAGGGTGCGCGAAAAATCAGTGACCAAAAATGACTAAACAATTTGGGTCCCATTACACATGCGCATTTAATATCTAATTGACTTATTGTCCAGAGTGCATGCTCATTTTCTAGATCAAGGGAGAGACGCACGATTTATAAGTAGAGATGGAACGAGTGAATGCAAGCTATTGGTCGAGAAAAAAGTTTCTCGAAAATGTATTCTCGAAACAGCGCGCAAACTCCGCAGGCCCCAGAGCGTCGCACAAAATTAGCCATAATGGCGGAAGTTCCAGCACTCTATGTATATATACGATCTCTGTGATGGCCAACCAAGGTCCTAGTGCATTTGACAGCCAATGACGTGTGCGCCCAATATGGCCGACCTTTCGGTGGGACATAAAAATGTATATAGGTGGGACAAATGATTGTATTTGAAAAGCAATCCAGTTTATTTTACATTTTGAGTTCCACATCAAAATGTGGCGCATGAGAAAACTTAACAAATAACGTAGGTACTCTGCTTTTTTCGAGGCAATCAAACGCTAGTGAGATCAGTCTAAAAGAATCCCATAATGATAATAATAAATATTCTTAGCTTCATTCAGCACTCTGTTCCTGAAATTAGTTTTCTAAAAAACCTACCAATTTGTTGAAATTTTTAAATTATACCCATACGAATTTAGTAACGAATCTATTGTCATTCCTGTATTCTTAGTTAACTTGTCTCCCATTCGTTGGTAACAGTTCATTATGAATACCTTAGACTGATTTAATTGTCTAAGGTCACCACAATGAACCCTCCGATGTACCTATCAATTGTCTACGGTGGCGACTATGGACTATGCGGGGTCTCTTGGGGTATCTCTCTTGTACTACTGGTATCCTGAACGCATGGCTTATTGATAAATTTAGCAATGGACACCAGATAATCTCCAGAATGTCTACTGCCTCATGTCAGCATCATGAGCATTCAGAAAAGCGAAGAGTTGTCAAGAAGGCCTTCATTTTGTAGTTGACCTGATTTATTTAGAAGATCTACTAAATATTACGGCTTAGATCCTGTTTTGGGGTACTACAAGCCCACCATCTTCTTCTTCTAATGTAACAATACAGTTCCAAAGTTCTGGATGTTTTTTTCAGTACTACTTTTTGTTAGACTGCCATGGTGTCTTCTTCAGCGATTGAGAGATCCCCCTTTTACAAACAACCCCCAATATCAACTCTTATATTCTTCGTCGCCGCGACGGGGCGCCATCACCATCGTCGCGCCGGTGGGGGAGCTTTTAAAATAGCCGGCGGCCGACCGCCCGGCCAACAGTCAACGGTCGTCGTTTGTTTTCGTCCGTTATAATCGCGTCGTCCGCGTTCAGGCCGAGACACACTCTGATCCGCGCCCGTGGTACCGGCGCACCAGTCTTTCATTCGCTCGCGGGTGATGTGACCGGCTCCGAGTGGTGGCTAGAATGGTGGTGAACAAGTACACGATGCCGGCGCAACCGAACATCAACATGAGGAGGATGCCGCTTCTCAACAGAAAGGTAAACCAAACGCACGTCTAGAGTAACGTAAGCCATACATTATCCACGAGGATCCAATTTACAATCAAAGTATTGAAGACCTTTTCTAAACATTTTTTAAGATAAGACGATGCTGAAACTACTTGTATTCCAACTGAAGCTATTCTAGCCTTGAAGAGTTCCTCTTATACTGAGGAAAGGTAGGCCCTTTCTTCAAAGAATGATTTTTGTAGTCTGGTACGCTGGTGTTTCTTTACCTATTCCAATACCCTAAACTTTTTTATTTACACTGGAATATTACATACATTTTTGTTCTATTGAATATTTTGTTGTAGATGGCCCTTTTTCAGTAGGTTGATAGATAATCTGTATGATCAAAAAAGGCAGAACATATTCAGTACTGTCATCTAGTAGAGCCCGATTTTCCATGAAGGTACTACACAATTTTTTATTGTATTGAGCAGAAAAATCGTAACCACATTTATAATAAGTAAATTTTGATCGAGAATCAGATATGAGCAGGACGTTGATAACAACGTTATGACGTCACTCCCCTAGACAATTTAACCTTAATATTTAATTTCAATGCCTTTCCCGGTATCAAAAAAATTGGAAAAAAATATTCTCGGGTATTATTTTCAACATAAAAATTGTTTTTAATACCAGGCAGAACTCAAATATCGAAGGTCGATAAATTCAGTTGAAATTTATAAAATGCCCATTTTTATGAAGCAAAATTCTCACCGAAGTTGAATAAATTTGGTTTGTTGATTTAAAATACCGTTGTTACTTGTATATATATAATATTCAAGAGCCTTCTTTTGGTCTTGTAAAGTAAATTAAATCAGTCTGCATAAGTGCGTAAAAAGAGAGAGCAAAAGTAAACTTATTTAATTTGATGCATCAGGTGAATATAGTGCTTGTCGAGGAAAAAGGTATTGCAAAAACAACGTGCTAATTCTGAACACAAACCCAATATTACTTAAAATAAATTGAGGGTTTCAAATGAGGTTGTAAATTTTAGTTGCAAGCTTCATTATCTTTTGGAGAATTTATAGAAAACATCTAATTGCAATTTAAAAGCGTTTCCTAGTTTTCCGTGAAATGCTATTTATTTCCTTGATCTTTGATGGCTTCATTTTAGAGTATGTATTATCGAATATGAAAAACAATCAAAATGGGCTAAAAATATTATATTTTAGTGCAGCTATCAATAATTATTACATTCTGTTGTTTCAGCGTAGCAGAAGAAATTTCCAACTAAAAGTCCTTCTTGGGCTTTATTTTCAACAAATATTGTGAAAAGGTCCTTATCGTTTATTAAAATAAAAACAGTAGATGCTGTTGTCTACTTCTGCCAATGAATACATAAGATATATTTAATAGTTAATTTAACAAATACAGTAATTTGTTCGTCGTAATACTAGGTACTTGTGAAGGACTAGAACAACATCGTCGTTCCTGATCCGGCTACCCAGTTCGCTCCTTTCCCCAATGTCAGACAAATCCCGACCAAATATTTACTTGAACTTGGGTTGAAAGAGAGCCGAAACACTCGGATAGACCGAAATAAACCGCGGAAAAATAAACGGAGATCAGGATGGATCCCTCCCACTCGCTAACGTCAAAACAACGTTCCCTAACACCGTTTCTGCGACACCAGCAGAACCGATTTCGAAACCAAGTAGGATCGGTCAGCGAAAAACCTACAATCGCTCACTGCGCAAAATTTTGGCCAACTAATTTGAATATAAAATATTACGACGAAGAAACGTACCTACGTTACTAGTTTCTAGAGGATTACATCTTTTTCCCTTTTTGGTGTATCTTTTGAACCACTGCGCATGAATATTAGTGTTCGCTAGCGATCGATTTATAGTTTTGTATAATGGCAGTAGCGTTATGGCTTTTCTGTAGCAACAGCAAACATTTATAATATAACGAACATAAGCTTTTCTTGGTCGCAGTTGCTTGGAATCTGTCAACTAATATTCAGGTCCTTTGATGGTCGTCTGTCAAATCGTGGTGCTTTATTTTTCACACCCATATGTCATTTACAAATATTCACAATTTATATAATCTTGAACGCCTGCCAGCACTCACTCGTAGATTGTCGCCCTATTAATTTAACCACCTTGCAAAACTAAAAGTTAGACGGGACAACAAGGTGTTGCATCGGCAATTTTTTCAGTGCAAAGTTTGGGTTTGTAGCACGAAAACATGGCTTAAAAACGAATGAACTGAGTTTTAACAAGTGAAATTTGATCACTACTAATTCCATTAGTGGAAGCGTGCTTCAATCACGTTCATAATATGATATAATGCGTACCTAGTAGTGTTCAATTGATCTAACCTTACGGTTGCCACTGCTTTATTATTTTTAGTTGACAAATTGCATTAACCTTAGCCGAAAATTTCGCTCAACGCCCATCTTCATCATCTTTACATTCCAGGCATATTTTGGCGGAGCTTTCAATACCAGTGTATAGTGCATATGAACCGTGTTTATATTTTCGCAAAGGTTTGAATTGAATTATTAGTTTTGATGAAAACATGTTGCCGAATTACCTTTGTGTAGAAGCAGGTGCAACCGTGCTAATAAATAATAAATATGGAGCTCTGCAACCTTCAGGGGATAGATAGTGTTCTAGAAATTTGTGATAGTTTACCGACCAGTTTGATTCTGATGTTATCAGAAGAAATAAACGAGATTATTAGAAACGCTAAAGAGTTTCACAATCGATGCGGTTTTGGAACGGGAAATAATTTATTTGGGACAAGCGTATGCCACACGTGGGTGTACCTAAAAGGAAAAATAATTAGAAATTATTAGCACAATGAAATGCAAGTATTGTCCTGGTGGATTTCTAAAACAAGCAAAGTTAGAAACAGATAGAATCACGAGTTTATTTGCACTTTTGAAGGTGAATCGTCCTTCGGTGGAATGGAAAATACATGTTAATATGTAATAGGTATTCTTTAAATGTCAAAAAACTCTGCAGATTAGCATGGCCGTAATTAAGAGTGTGTTTTGACGTACCGAGGCGGAAAAACCGTTCATTACAGCCGAAGATGTTAGACTTAACGAGGCACGTGATATTATGTATAGATTTCTTAAAAATATTTGGTGTTTACCTTTTGATATTTTCATTGACACAGGAGGCTGAGAAAAAATGCAATGTTGTATTCGCGAATATTCGATGTGTTAAAACCATGTTGAGTGATTTTATGACAATTGAAGATTTACGAACTGAAAGAGAACTTAAATAAACTCATTGTACTTACTTTAAAAATAAGAGAAGTTGCCGACAAATGTGACCGCAATTTTTTTACCAGAAAAGAGGACGTACATACATGCAACGTCATCTATTGACAACTAGAACTATTAAAAGCTAACCAGAAAACAGTATACTTTTCCGGCTAGTTATTATAATAATATGCTCCAGTATTAAGAACTTTAAAAACAAACTTTTATGGCACACCTAGTCATTCACTTACCTGCAAATTTCTACTATTTATACAAATCGTAGCTCCCACAAATAATAAACAGCGAAAGAATTATATCGGAAAAAATAAAGTTCCACTTGCAACTCAATACACCTCTGTAAGAAACACCGACTCGCTGCACTCGCCCGCCGGGTCCGATTTTATTGCAGGGTAACCAATAGCAAGCCGATCACGTGCGTCTCACGCTCTAGCCATGAAACAACTTGTGTTTATGTTTCACTTGCGTTTAGTTTGAATAAAGTTTAGTTCTTTAATTTCTAGATTTGTCTTTCAAGGTTGGCTCTCTGAATCCAAAGAAGAATAATAAGCCCAGTAGTTCTGTGTTGACGTTTGATAGGTACCTATTTTTAAAACCATACAATTTATTGGCTGGTACGGGTAGTGTCATGTTCTCGTTTAAATAAATCCATGGCTTCTCTGTTTGCTTGCTGTTTGTCATCATTTTATCACCCTGAAAGTTTCCTCGTCTGTATAGGAAACAGGGTTTTTTTTTCAAACATACTCCTAGGACGAACACAACAGCTAAAATTCGCCCTCGCAGGTTCCTGCCGGCGACGGCAGGTGTTCCGTGCCTAAAATTAATGCAAACGAAACTCGTTCGAGAAATTTGAATATGCAAACTTCTGACGGGTGCTGCCCGCCCGCCTTTCGGAAGGCCTCTTTTTGTTTCGAGAGCGCGGCTTTCTACGCTTCGGAGAGTTCGGCTAATTTTGTTTTCGAGGTTTGTTTATGGGATTATATGCAAAACAGCCGTAAAAATGCAATAATTCGTTATCAAGGCCCGCGCACGATAAACAAACGAGATAAGGATTAGCTTCTGTTCACGCAGACTTATGGATATTATTGTGGGAGTCGTAATATTGCCGGATCGACTTAAAATTCGTGAAATTTAAATACCTGCCAAACTTGTCACGTTAACAACCGCAGGAGAATTTGTGATGATTTTTAAAATCGTAATTTTCAACTAATTTTTACATATTCTTAGATTTTTAAGTAGAATTACAACAAAGTCTAAATATAGCTTTGATAAAACGACTTGTTTTAAACAACATTTTTTTAACCTCGAGCTGATTTTCATCAGAAAACTGACGCTAATACCATTACCATTTAGTTTTTTTTTATAGTTTTTTGGGGTTGCTACGAAACCTACAAAAAATATGTTTTTGGAAATTCAGCTTAGGGGGTTAAAATTATTTTGTTGAATTTATTAAACTTGATAAAATATCGTTCATTGACAGTACGTCAATGATGAAGCATATCCTTAGACAAGGAAAGAGAGAGGACACCGCGCTTGCTGTGTATAGATTTTGAACGGCGGCCATTTTATATGTGGCAGACAAAGCGAGTACGTTGTGAGTAAATTTCGTGAATTTGTGAATTAAAAGTAACAGTGATTAAGGAGAAAATATACTCTTACGATGGTGAATTGTTCAGCGTTTGGTTGCAAAAGCAGGAGTGAAAAGCAAGAGCCCGGGATTTCGTTTCACAGGTAAATATTTAACAAGCTACCTTTGAAAGATGCCCTAAAACTTTATTTTTTCTCAATATAACTTCTTCAAATGCATTCTACCTTTTAGTATGATAAAGTGCATTGTTTTGTTTGTAAATATAGGACCAATATAATTTTTTTAACATCGTTTTTATTGAAAATGTATTAATTGATTATGATAGTTTCATAAAATATGGGGTGGTTTCCATGAGCGTGCATTATTTATTTTATTTTGATTAATTCGAAATCGCTGCAAATAAATATATTTCAGCACTTGACGCTAGCTTCACAGTTGGGAAATTATCTGCAAATAAATACCAATATTTCAAATTACATGTAAGTCAAAATTAACTACCTTTTCAGCTTTAACATTTTTGATATTGGCTAAGAACGCGTTTCATGCTACGCCACTGGCCTGTCGTGCGATGTGGCAGTCGGTAACACGGACGCGAGCGCTGATAGGTGTCCTCTCACTTTCCTTATCTAAGAGCATATCCATTAAAAAAATTTGAATGATGTGACCTTCGCAATTTCTTATATGTATTAATAAATAAAAACACAGTGTGATACTCATATGCGGTATAGGGGTGTTTTTTTATTATTATTTATGGAATTACGAATTTTCTGAATTGTATTCGTGATTTTTAGAACTATAATCGCATTTTTATTGTAAAATGCAAATTGGGTTATCGAAAAAACAAACAATGGTATCTTCATTGTTTATCAAACTCTCTCAGCAGGTATGCTGAATGAAATATACAGCTTTTAACTTTCAACGATATTGGTTTATTTACTTTATATGCCATTCTTAAAAATGAACAGTTGTAGCAGAAATTACGTTAATTATTGTGAACAACAAACAATAACATGCACTTATTTGAAAAAACAAAGTTAGCTGCCATAGCAACCAGATTACATCAAACATAATAATTCAAGGTCGGCAAAACGTATCAAAACTAATATCAAAGAAACTTTTATATGAATACAATAGGCGAATAAGTGAATAAAAATTCAGCAAATGTTTTTAATGCGTGCACGATAATTTTCAATTGATTACACCCGCCGAAAACCCAAATTTTTTATATTTTTCTTTTAAATATCTCTTGCTGAATTGTTAATTTACATGGCCCACCTATTTTAAAAGAGGTATTATTTCATAGATGTGAACAAAACAAAAATAAATAACAAAAAAAACACCGCACACTCCTACTGCTATTCCTCCATTGCCATGAAATGTCAAAAGTTATTTATGATGTTTTATTCAACAATATACTGTCCATTGACGACCTTAAAAGTTACTTAATTATAGCAGGTCATGGAGTCAAGAAATTATGAAGACTTCTTAACTTTGACTGCCAATTGCCCATCGCTTTGGGATGATGCAAATTCAAAGTTTATAACTAATTATATTCGCGCCTCCCCAAGGGAATTTACATGTCAGTGTGTTCGGCGGGACGTTTCTCGCAAATCGTGACGTGACTTCATGTGGGATGCGCGTTGAACGACACCGGCTGTAACCGAAAACCCGGAGAAGATAACCAGCATCCCAGTTGTCGCGAGCGGACCACACCTGACCCTCAGTGGCTTGTGCCGACGAGATAACAACAAGAATCCGCCAAGGATCGCTTAGTAGGCTTTGTTTTGCAAGATGGCAGGTAATCCGAGATGGCCACATGCGCGGGTCAAAGCGCCAGACGCCCCGTCCCCATGAATAGCGTTTCTGTTCCGACACCGGCGAATGGCGAGGCGTACCGTTCCTTGACGACGCGATGGCCGAGCAAAGCCATTACTGAAGCATAAGATCAATTAAATGACATACGTAATTGAAAGGGGCTAGCTTCAATTTCCAGGCGGAATATGCATCGAATTGATAAGTACAATGGAAGTCGCACAGGTACCACTTTCATTGTTGTTTGGGGCAGCCAACTCTAGAGAGAGATAGGTTTCAAATGGCAATAAGTAAGACAAGGACGCCTAATGAACGTGTCAGCTGATTCAGGCAAAGGAGGTATATAAGGGATGTTGCATATTAATGGGCGAATTTAATGGGCATGTTCCGTAATTCTCTTTATTGTATGATCTGTATTCCGAAATTCGGGGCTTGTTTGTAGGAATGAGAATTTTTCTATATATAACCACAATTATATAAAAAAATAGTGAATTGATTAAAAAAATACCTACATGGCAATTTTATGTACCTGGAAGTAAATTGAGACAAATAAAATACAAATTCCAAAATAAAAGTTTATTTTAAAATAAAGGCCACAAAATATCTAGGTAAGGTATACATTTTCAACTTTAATTACTTATCTTAACTGATTTATTAATTTTAAAATTCAATTTAATAGGAAAAGCATGTAAGACAGGTAGCTTTTACATATTTTTATAGTTTTTAATGTTTAGGCATCTAACAAAAAGAATTACAAATAATTACCTTATTAAAGGGACCAGAACCTCAAGATTAATTCCATCTTTGACTACGAAGAGCTAGCACAATATTTTGCCAGTTTTTCCCTTGACTTGGAAAATAAAAAACTGTAGCAATTACATACTTTTTAAGTTTGCGCTGCCCAAAATTCTCTATGAAATTGCTCTTAATAAATTGTTGACTACAAATGCAAGTAAATACTTGTAGACAGTACAAAATTTTTCCTTTTTATTGCTGTAATCCACTTGTCTCTAATATCACCTTATCTCTTGGAAAACTGCAAAGTTATTAGCAAAGATTTTTAAGACTTACCTACGAATGAAAAGAAACCCCACTATTCTTATTCTTTCCGCCCCGTTTGGTACATCCAAATACACAACAGGAGTTGACCCTCTTTTTTGTAATTAATATAGCCACATAGCTAAATTAAATTTTCTCTCCGATCTAAAAATATAATATTAAACCAAACACCAACTAAGAAAACTCAACGCCGTTTTATACGAAACTGCCACCACGACACGAACTCAAATCAAATATAAATAATACAATAATTACACCTATTCGTATTGGGACTTGGGACAGAAGGAAAATTAAAATGACGTTTGACAACGGAACTCGTTTGAAGCACAGGACACAAAAATAGAAAGTTAGGACAAACACCTCTTTTGTGTTATGTGGTTTTTGCCGGAATCAGCTGATTTATTTACTATTTCACTTACTCAAGTTTGGCTGCCAGTTTCTCTCTCTACACTCCTTCCATCTACTTGTCATTTCAATGGGAATATGTCAGTCAGAAAATTTCACTTCAGAATAAAACCTATTTGCGTTGATTGACGTATTAATAAGGACTGCTCACGGCTGTCATGTTTGACAGTTCTCTGGCTCACGATGCGCTTCCCGGAGACAAAATACAATGCAAAATACATTGTTGACCATAGGCGCCATCTACTTGCCAGGATATGAAGCTATAGCCGTGAGAAGTCTTATTAATACGTCAGCCAACGCTACTTGTATTTTACCAAGTTGTATAATGGTGGAGATGTAGCTGGACCAACATTATGTTAAAGGCCCGAGCATGTCGTCATAATTTCATTGTTGTTTGCGAACAGGAGTGGCGATATGTGTGTGAAAAGAATTGCGACTAATTCCAGGTTATAGGGGGGGGGGGGGGTATTCTGTGTTTGTAGCAAATATCATAATATTCTATCAAGATCTTTGATTACAGGTAGGTATGTCAGTTTCTGATGTTTATTTAGAATGTCCAGGCCCATACACACCTATCCAGCTGTTCAACCAGTTGAAGAAACGAGAATTGGAAGAGTATTTTGTAGCATATGCAAGAATGAAAATAGAAAAAATTGTTTAAAGCCCCAAAACGAACCAATGGTCCACTAAATAAAGAAGAAACTGAAACAAAAATATCTACTTAATAACACTAATTAGATCCCTGAACAAGTGCAGAAACCCCCCATATGGTTACCCTACGTCTTGCTGAGTTTCAGGTTGTAAAATATCGATGGAAGCTGCTATTATACATAAAACATAAAACTCATGCTTTTCGGGGAAATCGGTAAATCGGCTTATTACATTACATAGTATAATACTTACTGCACAACTCTTTGGGTTGTTGGTTGTTTTTTTTTTACGTTCGTGTCCATTTGGCAGCTGTCATTAAGAATCTTTCTGCTGGGGAGTTCTATCAAAGTCTACAGAATACTATATCTCTGGACGCTGGTTCTATTTTCTGTGCGGTGTTGATGAAATTAAAATGTCATCCTATAAAAATAAAAACTACCCCAGTGAAACGTAGTATACTTGATTCAATTCCTTGGCGACGTAAATATTATTTTTGATCGTGTGGGCTAAGGCACAAGCCAAGGGTATCAGTTAACCGTCTTGTGTGGGACGTGGATTTATTTTCTGGAGATAAGTAGTGGTGTAGAATTACATTTAAGCCAAGCGTTATTAGTTCAGACAATAATGCTTTTCATTATGGCAACTCGATATTGGGTCCAATATACCTGCAGTACTGAATAGACAAAATAGATCGATACGAAATGTCAATATTCAGTTCACTCACGGATATAGGGTTAGAAATATATAGAAGATAAAACCATCTGCAAATGTATCGGTTCGTTCCAGTACGATACCTCATCAAATGTGAAAACTAGTAGTTTCTAAGATTTATTGATTTATTCAACGAAGTTAGATATCATGTCTGACTTTGACGGAATTATGCCCTTCTCCTATAATTGAAGCAGCAGAAACCTGATGGAAAACTAGAAAAATAACATAATTACCCGACCTAAATCGCCTGTGGCAGTACAATCAATCATTCCTTATTTACGAAAGCATTAATCCGAGATGCCTCAATATCAAAACATCAGTTAGTAAATAATTTACGGACAAAATAGAAGGCGGCTTGTTTCTATTATTTAAAAAAATTGCATAACGTCCAGACTATATCCATAAATCAAGTCGGTACGTTTGTTTACTTAAAAACTGTGTCAAAGGCATAAATTCATGTTGTTACTTTTTTATCACTAACTCTAATAATGTCACTACGGCGTTCCATCACTTTGAATTTAGCCGGCGAAGCTAAACAGCATGGTATTAATGGCAACAAAGAGGTTATAACAAACATGTCGTATGGTAAAAAGAATCAATGCGGTGAACATAGGTGACTAAATAACACCCACTAAAGCTAGAAAAAATTAAGCAGAAAGAAACTTAGAATAGCGATTTTATATTAGCTTTAACTAGTTAGTTGTCCTACACTCACTGGGATTACTACGGTTTTCTAGGGTTTTCCGTCGTACTTGAGCGAATGCTATCCTAGTTATTCTATCATGAGCAAATGGCAACGAAGACAAAATACTAGTAAATGCCCCCCCTCCCCCGCACAAGCATTCAGTTGCTTCTGGGGTACTCCTAGTTTGGAGTATTATTGTGAAGTTGAGAATTACTATTATTATTATATTATTATGCCATAATCGTTGACTGGCGTATTTAAGACTTCTCACGTAGCTTCATGTCGTGGAAAACAGATGGCACTGCTGGTTAACAATGTATTTTGCATTGTAAATAGCCAGCAAAGTGTCAGACGTAACAACTGATAGCAGTGTCTTTATTAATACGTCAGTCAATGCCTCATTGTAGTTCTTATTGCTGAGCGCACTGAGTCTTATTTCCTTGTAGGTATATGCGGTTTAATAGAAGAATTAGAATATTGATTGTGATAGGAATAAGCTATTTATGAGATTTTTCCGATTTTTGGTCTCTAATTGCAAGGCAAAATGGTGATTTCTAATTTCTAGTCGAAACTGACACTGAACATAAACAAAAGTCTTTCTCTGTTCGAATCACCGCTATCCAGCAAAAATTCACCCGAGCTTCTGCTACAAGGGATCAAATTACCAGCTGGTGTTTATTGTTTACCGTAATGTCACGTCTGTGTTCCTATTTAATTTATTCCTTGAAACGACATCGACAGATAGAACAATCTATATTTAGTTTGTAAACGTCGGTCAAAATAGGCGACGAACTTTCTCGGTTTTGTTGAAATTACAAACTATGCATTACCTCATTGAAAATTGGTGTCGTTTTGCGCGATTTCGGTTTACTTTCAGGTTTATTGTTCGCAAGCAGTTTTAATGTCTGACACTTGAAAATTTCGTAGAAAGGTTATTAAATTATTTACGTGTGGAAACTTTCGATTGTTAGACTAGGGAATTCCGTTTTTTATGTAGCATGACATGTAGTTCAAATGCCTTATCACCACGGGCGTAGCCAAGGGGGGGGTTTCGGGGGTTCAAACCCCCCCCCCCCCCCGAAATAAGCAAAATATTACCTAATATTATACCGAAAAAATACGAGGAGTGAAGAGTTAAATTATTATTACGTTTGAATATATTATGTAGTAATAGTAGCGCCTAGCGCCATCTTTTGACGAGAGGCAGACGCAGTTGCAGCCGAACTATTTTGTATTGTAGGGACACTTTGCGTTGTTTCTCGATTATTCGCCACGCCCCTAGGTCGAAATGAGCGGAACTTTGTGGAAGTTCGTGGAAGTTTCTGGACGGCTACTGGGCTGCTATATAAGCGGCGCCGCGGCGCGTGACCGCGCTTACGGCAGTATTGTTCCATGCGAACTCGAAGCGAATAAAAGTGAAAAGTGGTGAACGAATAGTGAAGAAAATTAAGTGTACCGTGTAAGTGAGTAATTTTAGTGCACTGTTATTCGATGACCTTGTTAAGGATAAATACGTGAATCATTATTACTGTCGAAAAATGGAGGGGAAAAAAAGGAAGGGTGATAAACCTAAAGGTATGGACTACTGGAAAAAGTGGTGTAGTCAAGGTCAAGGGGTTTCTAATAAAGAAACAAATTTGGATTTAGCTATCAAAGCTTCAGCTACCTTGCATGCTGATAAGAAGACTGCCTACCCCGAAATCTAGTTTGGAATGCCTAGATATGTGCGATAAAAACCTTTATCCTCATATTTACACATTACTACAAATCTTGGCTACCATTCCTGTATCCACTGCTACCCCAGAAAGGTCTTTCTCGAGCCTAAGGAGACTGAAAAACTATTTACGAAACACTACAAGTGAAAACAGACTTAATGGTTAATGAACATTCACTATGGAACAGAAATTCATGCAGATGAAGTAGTGGATATATTTAAAAGAAAAAGCCGAAGATTTCTTCTTTAATGGTTTTAGATTTAGCGCAGAGGAACGAAATTAATTTATCCATTTCATTTAAAGTTAAGAACTTTATAAATATGTCGTAGTTTTTCGGATGAATATATAGATATTAAATTTCATGTAAGTATATTTTTGTTGTTTTATTTACTTCTCAAACTAAACCCCCCCCCCCAAAAAAACTAAATCCTGGCTACGCCCGTGCTTATCACTTAAAACCAGTATGAGCCCCATTTGAGACAATTAAAGGCATTAATATAAATACTACAACTAGATTAAATGAGTTTGAAGAAAGATCCAGTTACAGATACAGAGTGTTCCTATAAATTGGAATGAGGTTAGCTGCTAGGTTTTTTTAGTATTGTGGAGACCAATTGATTAAGGAAAACAAGGGGCACGTTTTAAAAATAATATTTCCGGTGATCATTTGGTAGAGCTGATTCAAAACCTCTTGCGCTGCGATGTGCGCATAGGTATCATCGTTTTAATAAACTGTTCAGTCAAGGTCAAAACCTCATGAGGTTTTGAATCAGCTCTACTATATAATAAGCGTTGGTACAATTTGATAGGCAGACGTGAGATGCTCGCTAAGGCCAATTTCAATCGTACAAAAATAATGGTATCCCATATAATGTATATATTGATAAGATTCTTCACTGCACTGTTTGCTTTTTTGGAAAGATCCGACTTAGAGCCATATCTAGCATTACTCAAGTTATTTATACGGACGTAAATTGTCCAGATTTGGACTTTCCCACGTTTATTGAAAAGCTCTAAGCTAACGTTATTGCTTTTTTATGTTGTTTACACTACCTAAATTTGATATTCATCACAGTTGCAACATTGTATAAGTACACGCCACTGGCTTTCAATACACACCTTCCGGTCTCGGCCTACACAAGATTATGATCTTTTGCGCAAGTTGAAAAACCACGCATGGATCGTGGAACTGAATGCTAATTATCACTTAACAATGAATACATTAATAAAAAATGGTGTATTGTTTTTTTTTGGCGCTTGCAGTGTACGCTCGAGGAATTTCCAATGGCGGAATCGGAAGCGAGGGACTTTTTCGACGTAGGTTTGGGTGTCAGCATAATTGTGATAAATGACATGTTGCTCGTTTGATAATAAGTGGACTAACTGGCGGGATAATTCACCCTTGATTTATCACAAAAAGTATGTAGGTGTCCTGCAACCAGATGGCTCCATCGAGACCGACTCGAAAATCGGCAAATTTGCACATTTGGTTTTAGATGCGAATATGCGAAATTGACTCTTTAAAGTAAGGGGACCCTGCATTATACTTTCCAAAGTGAGGCCGAGGCCTATTCTTTCCTCATTCTAATGGTCTCAGTGATGCCAAGTATGCCATTTTATTGGAGAATCTATGAATATAACAGGTACTTTGATTGTTGTGTAAAAAATAATAATGGTTTCCATGATTTCTAAAAATTAGACTTGACAATTTTGTGTATACAAGTGCAGAATGTGGCAACTGTCAAATGAAAGAAATCTATTTTAGTTGAAATTGATTTCCAGCAATTATTTCCACGAATTTAAGTAATAAGTATGGTAAGTCAGTAGTGCCGATTTTGCTCATTTAAGAATTTGTCGCTATTGCACCTTGTTCAATCCGTTTTGTAATACGTATACTTGAACTTTCTTCCCTTGTTGAATGTATCTACCCAAAGAACTTTTACAGATTTCGGGATGGACTAATAAGATTAGGTCTAGTAGTTCTAATGAAGGTGTTCATTATAAAACTTTTGTAATTTTATTTCTCTCCCAAGGTACCTCACAAACTTAAAATAAACTTGTAGTCGTAGATAAAAACTCTTTAAAAAATACCTGCCTGAAGCTACCTGCTTAATAATTTAAAATTTTCGAAATACGATTTGTTTTGAACTACCTACTTATATACGTAATGCCCACGCAATGGGAATTGTAGGATTACTAAAGGTGATACAGGAAAAGTCTGGTTGCAATAATTATTGGGACTAAAGCTGAGCCACAATAAGGTGATACTTGGCAGGAATGCGAAGAATGCAGTCCCCCTTCCTCTCTGAAAGTCTATTGGATATTAACGAACTCCTATATTTGCTGCGATGCCGGATGAGGGGATTATTTTATAGCGAATATCTCCAGCAGTCTTAAAAATATGTTGTAACCGGCGTTGCAACCTGAGTGCGTGGCAACGCTGCATGCCCAGGATCCGCCCCGATATCTGCCATCTTATGCTAGCCACACGTGCTCTCCTTGTTTATGAGATTGGAACTCCTCCCATAGCCCTCCTTTGCTCCTCATACCGAAAGTATCTTATAAATGCGTCCCCGCTTTACTACAGGCGGCCGCATTACCTTTAATTGACACATCTGAGTATTTGGAAGTTAGAAAAGTTAATAAAAATTGTGAATTATGATGGGAAATATTTTGCCTCCTTTAGAATCTATGGTACTGGCATGTCACATAAAACCTGATGGCAGTTGGACACTGACATATAACATAACCTTGTATCAGCCCCCTTGTGGTCTCCTTGGAGTCAACAGAAAACAAACTTGCCCTCAAGGCTTCACTTTTCCTATGTGATAGACTGTGACATGCTGGGTCCCCTTATTTTAAAGAGTCCCCGGTTTGGCCTACTGCAAACGCTACACCAGTTTATTCCCGCAAGGCATTTTAAGTGCTCCCATTTTAACGGTTGATCTTCTTGTCTCAGTAGATTCTTCTATGGTTATATGAAGATAATCCTAAAATATACACACGTCATGATAAGCTTATGTTGACAACTAATAATAATTATTAGTAATCACATAACACTAAATGTGAATCCCCTAAATCACCCTAAACTGAATTTTTGGCACGCTCGTAGAAAAAAATATATTTATTTATAACATTTAGCTTGTCATATCATCGAATATTTTTTACCTTGTTCATACAAACCTATTAGCACACCTACGAATGCGGCATATTTTATTTTAATTTGCCCATAACAGATCGTGTGAATTGATCCAAAGCGAGTGGGTTTCAGCTTTTACTTGAAGTACTTTAAAAATACCTCGAAATATTTTCTTGACTGCTCAGAAAACTAAAGGCGTAATAATCCTGCTCTGTGTGCACAAACAAAAATGTTTTATTAAGGTGCTGTAAATCTCATTTATCATTCCGCGTGTGATTAATTATCAAAATATGAATGGCCTTTTTCTATTATGTTTTAATCACAACCAAGTTGAGATTTCAAAACGATGTTCCAAGTATTTTAATTAGAAACACACCTTCCTGCTACAGAGCAAATTTAGTGTGCTAGAATCCTCATAGGATGTAAAGTTTGTGTGCGATTATTATTTATTTTATCATCCCACATATTATTTCAGAAGTTAAAAAATCTCTTACGCCCACATCTCAGTTAATTTGTTGCCTAATTGCTAGCTGTTACAAAACGATATTTTTTATTTTCATACGCTCCATTCCAATTTAAATATTCTTGAATAATATTAACCAGTATAGAGCTATTATTAAATCGATAAAATCCGTGAAATGTATTATGGAATGTTTTATATTGGCAGTTAATAAATATTACACGAACAAAGAAAAATGTATCAGCTATGTTATAAATGAGTCTTATCAGATTAAATCTGAATTAATATAATAATTATAGTATTTTGCAATAACTCCTGGTTACCTCGAAGAAAAGTAAGAATGTTGTATAATGTAAATTTCAGTATCGCGGTTTTGATGGCAGATGAAGTAAGAAGCAACATAAATGCAAAGAATGTGACCCCATATACATAGTTCTGGGTTAAGACATTCCCGGCTCTTTGATGTTTGTTGTTCGACAAAAAATTATGTAACACAAATGGCATTAAAGAATTTACGACGTGTCTTGGTGTTTCGAATCTAAAACGCATGAAACGTCTTCCACATTTTACTGCCGATTTTATTGACCATAATTTACAACATTAACGAGAAACACGCATTATTTATTTCTAATAATAACAGAATTGTGTGGTCATAACCGTTTTCCGTAATTGAGATATTAATGAATAAAAGTAGGTACATCAGTAAATTATTCTCTAATAGGTCATTTTGTTGAATTTAATTATTTAAAGATGGAAACGTTCTTGGGGAACCATAGATAATGTTCTTGGAGCGCTGAATCAAAAATGTTTTCGCTGAAAGATATGTTCCACGAAAAGGAAACATTCTAATATTCTCTGAACTGTTTTGCACCATAAATATTTGATCCATTTAGTGATTTTTTAGAAAAAGTTATTATTGTGCTTTGGCGCTTTGGCAGTGGCAGCAAAAAAATATTTAAAAATTTGGCCAGTGGCCAAAAACTGCAAAGCAAAGCCAGACCACGGCAATATCTTGAAGAAGATTATGAAGAACTAATAACTGTTCAAAACTATTTCATGGCAGATACTTCGGACTAGGTACTACTAGGACTTCATCACAATATTACTCTAATACTCGATACCATTCTGAATGAAGCTGTTTTACATTCTTCACTGTATCTTATCTAAATGTGCCTAGCCAAGTGGTACTGGCCTAAGACCCATTGCATTCATTAACTCTAGCCGTTTTCAATTCGTTGCAACTTGGGTAGCCGGCGTTGAAAATTTCTCTCTACTTAAAATTCCAGGCGTTCCAACGAGATGCCCAGACGCGTTACGTAAATAGCTTTTACAACCGTTCGGAGTTCATTGACGTACGAAAAAAGCCATAAAGACATAAATAAGGGAGGCAATTAAGGCCACGGACCACAGCGACTATAATAACGAACGACGAAATAAAAACAAAACATTTAAAGTCTTTGTCCCGGCATATTTGAACATAATAATGGTTTTAAAGGTGTACTGCACTTTATCTTTAAATATTGTCGAGTCAAGTGCCTCGGAAGTTACACTCCAACTAATCTACGATCATGCCCATAAAAGGCAAAAATAACTAAAGCAAACAAGACATCTCCAACGTGGGAATCTCTATATCCGCAACGTTGATAGGACGGTTACGGAAGCTTAGTCATCGTTCTCGAACGCGAATAATTTTAATTTAACGTATTTTAACGATTTCATTCTTTGTTTTCGATTAGCTTCAGGCGCTTCCAACGTCCGAACAGGACCACTATGACAACCGGTTTCCCGCATGGTGAATCATTTTTGGCGGCCGCAGCTGTATACCAAAAGGACCGAGACAAAATTAGTCAAATGAGAGATCACATCCTAGATGAATAACCCCAAGTGCTTTTTGCTTTTGCACGAACTTCGAGGCATATTGGACAATTCTCTCACTATTCAAATGCCTAATGCAGAATGTGTCTTCGTTTCCTCTTCATAGGCAATAAACCATACATAATACATATTAAGACTATAGTTGCTACGTAACTTACAAGTGAACAATTTGGAAAGCTTTTGGAAGTTCGGTTTAAGATGGAGGTTGTAAACTGCTTTGTTGTCTGATGCCATATCTGAAACCTTCATTGACAAAATCAGGTGGTTATGCTGCTACCTAGCATGATTTTTTGAAGTCTGCAATTTGTTTGTGAGTTTTAATTCATATTGTGGCTAAGGTGATTTAGGGTGATTGAGGAAAACTTGCATATCTCTCTGATGAATAGATGAATTCCTATGCTCCATGACTAATAATGAAAAAAAAAAACATTTGTTAGGTTCCAGCGAAATTTTCCGAACCCACCAGTATTATTATCAGTTACGCAAGCGCCTGTTAACTAGTAAATAACATACGTATAGGATTGCTATTTTTAATACAACGTTATCAATGAATGGCAGTGACTCACAGATCGCGTACCGTGACTCATCTTTGCTATTTTTTGCAGAACCAACTGGTACTATAAATGAATTCGCCAATAAATTTGTACCAACTATTACCTATTCATGAATTATATTAACGCAGACCGTATCGATGGCATTGGTAACATTATCTTCTTTAACAGACCTCGCGAATGTGTGAAACACCCTAAGAAATCTTATACTGTTAATTTCAGTTTACAATATACATTATCTTAATGGATTTATTGCTCATTTTCACTCTGTCCAATGACACGTTATTAGATCCTATTCTTGAAGGTTTTGTTTTCAATGTGCCTCTGGAATCTGGAAACTAATGTACAGTCTCTTTTGGTTACTGTATCTCGTATCTGTAGTGCTCTGTCTTCTGTAGATATCCTTTTTATTTTTTTATATCTTTCACTACATCCATTTAAATATGGGCGTTTTGTATGATTTCGTTACCTTCAGTGTCTTTATGATGTTGGAGCTTCTGTTAGTGTCGTTTAATATAATATGTTCGTTACTTGACAAAAACATCTCCATATTTTGTTCTTTAATTTTTATTATTTTTCTAAAATCTCATTTGGACCGCGAAAGAGATTCATGAAAACCGTGATTCCAGAAGGTAACGGCAACAACCATTAAATCCTTTCTATAAAAAGGTCGAACTTGTAGTCCATTAATCGCAGAGTAGCCTCCAGCCGTTCAAGCATAATTTTTATTTCTTAAGCATACAAAAACACGGCTCGGCTACCGATGCTAATGACACCAATGTGTCACACTTTTTACCGTTTATAAATAGTAGGTAGGAGTGAATACCTGCTAAACGGAAAAATCTATTTTTCACGGGTCTGCATGCGTGTGGCATGGAAACCACTGCTGGCACGCCAACGAAAAGTTGGCGGCGAAGAAGAATCAGTGTGGCCGTGACTGCGCGACGTTCTGCTGTTTTCGGCAAGTCGGATTTCGTGACAAAGTGGTGTTCGGTGGTTCTTTGTTTTATTGGGGCAGATGTTCGGGTATGTCGTAGAGGATTTTCAACGCTAACTACGAAGGAGAGATGCTTGTATGAAAGGAAGCGTTAAGCGGTGTTAATAATTATTAAGGTAGATCGAAAGGGAAACTTGTGAATATTTATGTATTCGCGTGGAAGCTGGAGGCAGACTATTAATTAATGTAAATACAAAAATAAACAACAAAACTGAGAAACCAATCAGATATATTATGTAATAAGTTTTTATAATTAAATAAAAAATGATAATATCAAAGAAATCGATGAGATGTGAAAGGTATCAGTCCTTATCTATGTATCTCATAACATAGAGTTTTCCTTCATTAGAATGCCTACTATTACATGTAAAAACCTTTAATCTAAGCTTTTGTCAAATGCAATTCCAAATCTTGGATGACGGATAGAACTCAGGACTTAATTAATCGTTATCAAATAATTAAGAAATAAATTTCATGTTGTCCCTTTGCTAAACTCATCCATTCTGGCCTTAAAGTATTTGGCAATGTTCAGCTAACCACACTACGAGACATTCCCACGTCAAGGAAGAAGTTTAACAAACTGAAAGCATTATGTGATATCGTTGGACATGCATACATACCGTAATCAACACCAGAGATCCTTTAAAGATCTAGGTAGATAATTTTACAATCAAATCGCCTGTAAACAGTTTCAAAACACTTTCGCCACACGTTTTCGTCTCAGCGTAACTAAGGTCGTCTACCGTCAATCTCAAGTCAACGCCAAGTACAAGTTCAATGCAAACGTCGTCGAAACAACACCAAAACAACGCCTCTTTCGAATTTCCCGCCCTCGGGCCCACTTTCCACGCCATTTTTCCCGCCACCGCGCCGGCATATCGCGGACGGCCTTGGTGCCGAAACACATGACTGCCGGGGGCCGGCCGCGGCCAGCTTGATTGATTTGTACGGCCGGCCACAGAACGCAGTGTGCCGTGGCGCGACCGGTTGAAAATAGGTGCGGTGATTTTGGACCGTTTGACAGTTGTGATTGGCGAGAACCCTGTGGCGGTCGTTTCGAAGAGAGCGTGCAAACGTAACCGAAAATTGCCACATGGTGCAACGCATGTGGTTTGAAATTATAGTTGATTGTTGTGTGTGGCAGCAAAGAAAATATGGCGTGTTAGGGGATAATATTTAAAAGGAAGGTAAGATTATCGTTGAATGTCTAAAGGTTTTAAAGAAAATGCTATCTATTATGTTTTGTGACGGAAATAGAATGATAATATTCTCGGCTCTCCGTATGAAAGGTCAAGTCCGTATTTATTTGTAATAAAATAATTATTACTTCAACTGCATTGCAAAAACTATAAGATACCTATATAATTATAGTTAAGTGCCTTCTATATGAGAACTTAGTTAGATATATGGCAATCACATTATTTAACCAGAACATCAACCAGGTGAAAAAAGAAATAATTTAAATAAAACTATAAACATCTTGAAACGTAGGTACCTACCTATATTTTTGTCTTAATCTCTTATGGATCCGTGGTAAAGACCATACCTGAAAATGTCCCCTATAGGTACAATAATTTCGAAACTGGATTGAATAACCAGGTTATCATAACAGGTTTTGACTGGGGTTGCTAGTTTTTTGTGTATATACCTTTTTAATTTTAATATACTAGAATTGACCAGAAATCGGCAGCTACTAGATCCGTAAATTGAACCTACTGCTTTCTAAAAATAACTTTCAGCGGTAATAATTATGGAGCCCAAAAGGTGTTATTGCTTTTCATTAGCCGTTTTGTAACACGTGGGACGGTGTGGTCAGAGTTTATTGCCTTTTTTCAGACAAAGAAACGTAGAAGCAACCATCAATTTTAGTGAACCAACCGGACGGTGGCCGAGCTTTGGCTACATGCAATCTTCTGGAAAATTTAAGGAGAATATTTTCCTCATTCCCTCATACTACTACTGTTTCCAATAAGGTAGCTTCTTTCTTAAAGAAGCGACCAATCCAAAATGCTCTTGGAAATTATCGCAAATCCCAAGGAAATTTTTCACTTCGATGTTTGGCAACCGCGGATCTGCTCAATACACCCACCGACTACCGACTTGCTAAAACTGGTCTGTTTTACATTGTTCTAAATTATGAAAATTTTGTTGCGGTATTACCCGGCATTATATATAAATGAATTTATTTGATTTTTACATTGATAAACTATTTATATTAGACCTCCGATTAATTTTTTTATGATACATATTCAGAAAATAATGCAGTGTTAAAAAGGTGAGAAAATCGCGCCTGCGTCATGTTGTTTGTTTACTCGGATACCCCAGTCGAAGCTGTCACTTTCTCGGTTATTCAAAATCAAATAAATCTCCGAGTAGCTTTTCTGTTTTGTTTCAATGATATCTGTTTTCTCAATATCGATAGGTCGATAGGTACCGAGATAGATAGGTGTAAATTGTCTTACAACTAAAACAAAGTGGTTTCTTGAGTGGGCGTTATCTTCCTCGATGTCTTCCTCGCTTGATTAAGTACCTAGGTATATATTGAAAATGGTATTTTGTTACTTCCTTTCCCGTTGATTAGGAAAATGTTCCTTTAATGTTGACAATCTGATCAGAGATAGTTTGTTATATGTAGAGTATTTTTGTTTGACTAGTTTTTCATTGTGCTACATAGATTAGAAGGCATGCCGGAAATTTCAAGGATCATCATAAAGCTCGTACGAATGTGACAGTGCAATAGAGTAGAGATTGGGAAGTTCCTATAAGAACAAATCATGCCAAAAGGAAAAATGATGGAGACAGAAAAACACTAAAGACCAGAAGACTTGTAAGGGAACGTATTGTGCCTCTTTTTCGATAAAAACGGGGAGTGTAGAACGAAAGAAGGGAAGTGGCCCACCGATACTGCGAAAGAGGAGCTGACGGATTTGTCCGGCAAGTTATGAAGGAGGCACCCAGAACATGTGTGCGAGTTTTATCTGTTTATCTGAGTATCTGTTGGTACATGTGTCATATAGTGTTTAAAAGAGCGTAGAGTTTTGCGATTGGTTAACTTTAACGACTACACCAGAGCTTACCCTAGGCTAGGGTAAGCTGTGACTACTCCCTGGACATGACTTTCTTCTCCGACGAAGTGCACATTAGTCCTGAAATGTTTTCTCCGCTACCGCACAGAAAACTTCAGAAAGTCCACTAGACGGCCCCCTAAAAAAATGTTAAGAATCTAAATGCGTGCAAAAATGCAAATAACTCGAATCAGATAAGAAGGCCAGATAAGACGGCAGGTACTCCGGCAGGTACCGCCAGTTCTCGTTCGGGCACGTTTTGGTGCGGTCGTCTGTTGTCAAAAGTGAGTGCCAATGTGACGCGCAGTTGCCGGGCCAAATGTCATACGACCTGCTGAACGATATCGATCTTGACAGAAAAATGTCGATGTACCGCGTCGGCTCGGATAGCCTCCTCAACAGGGAGCGGAAAAATTTCGACAAGACAAGGGATGAGTGGCACAGGAGAGTCACTGGAAGGTCATCTCGAGTAAGAGCAAGACAATTATTATTTTTATGTATCCATTATTATCAGGACATGTCGAAGTCAGATCCCGTTTACTGTCTTTGTCTCAAACTATCGTGGTTTTCATCATTACATTGGGAATTATACACTACCGCAATTTCAAATATTCCACCCAAGACTCGGTCAAGTTTCTTTATAATTTGCAACTCATTCTATAGAATTTGTTACGACGTTTGATAACAGTCCTTAAGTGTGGGTTTTCCGATGTGATAACGTGCTCGATTATTCATTCGTGTGGACTATTAGTTTAAATTGCGGTCTCTGTTGTATAAATATAAAATATTTTAGATTAGGGTTTGAATTTAGTGCCAGCATTTATGGCCTTTATCAGAAAAGACATGACAAAGAAAGGTATTTGTGTTAGTGCAATAAAAATGAGGTCTGAAATCAAAGTAATTTCATAAACAAATGGTGCAACGACATTTTGTACCTATACTAAAGCCGACATCAGATCGTTGACACCAGGTACTCTTTAAAGTAAGGGGACCCACGGACCCAGCATTATACTTTCCAAAGTGAGGCCTATTCTTTCCTCATTCTAATGGTCTCACTGATGCCAAGTATGCCATTTTATTGGAGAATCTATAAATATAACAGGTACTTTGATTGTTGGTAAAAATTAATACTGGTTTCCATGATTTCTAAAAATCAGACTTGACAATTTTGTGTATAAGTGCAGAATGTGGCAACTGTCAAATGAAAGAAATTTATTTTATAGTTGAAATTGGTTTCCAGCAATTATTTCCACGAATTTAAGTAATAAGTATGGTAAGTCAGTACTGCCGATTTTGCTTATTTAAGAATTTGTCGCTATTGCACTTTGTTACCAGGTTCGTCAATCCATTTGTAATATGTATACTTGAACTTTCTTCCCTTGTTGAATGTATCTAACCAAAGAACTTTCACAAATTTCAGGATGGACTAATAATATTAGGTCTAGTAGTTCTAATGATGGTAGTTTTTCTCGGTGTTCATTATAAAATTTTTGTAATTTTATTCCTCTCCCAAGGTACCTCACAAACTTAAAATAAACTTGTAGTCGTAGATAAAAACTCTTTAAAAAAAGACCCGACTGAAGCTACCTGCTTAATAATATAAAATTTTCGAAATACGATTTGTTTTGAACTACCTACTTATACGTAATGCCCACGTAATGGGAACTGTAGGATTACTAAAGGTGATAGAAGAAAAATCTGGTTGCAATTGTTGGGACTACTACAGGCGGCCGCATTGCCTTTAATTGACACATCTGAGTATCTGGAAGTTAGAAAACTTAAAAATTGTGAATTATGATGGGAAATATTTTGCCTCCACATAAAACCTGATGGCAGTTGAACACTGACATATAACATAACCTTGTATCAGCCCCCTTGTGGTCTCCTTGGAGTCAACAGAAAACAAACTTCCCCTCAAGGCTTCACTTTTCCTATGTGATAGACTGTGACGTGCTGGGTCTCCTTATTTTAAAGAGTCCCTGGTTGACTCTTTGAATTATAGACAAATTATTTTTTTAAATGTCATTGGCTTTTGAAAAACTTCGATAACTTAAAGACTTACATACCGAGTATGAATGCTTATCTTATGATCTTATGACATAAAATATGAAAATTGAAAATAATAATTATTTTTTAACGGTTTTTATCTCGAAAACTACTGGTTTATGGACTTACTTAACTAAAAACGTCCTATAACGTGAGGTATGGCACGTCTACAGAGCTAATATTATTTCTCGAAAATAAAATATCATAACGCCCCACTGAGCCGAAATCGTAAAATTCTAGAACATGTTCACGAGTGAAGGTCATCTAACTTCGACATCCTACGGTTTCAAACCAGAATTACTGAATAAATAGTACGGGAACGCTAAAAAGTCTAGTAGCGAGTCGATTTTTTGACGCAGTTCTGTAGGTATTCTGAAATAGTGCACTAGAGATTGACTACGTTTATCTCGACGCGTTCGATCCGATTGAGAGAGGTTCGAATTCACTGGAGCGGACTCAAATAGACCGCGTAAACCCTACAGATTGAAATTCAATCAGATTTAAAATTTCAAGTCTAGCCGCTATTTCCAAACAGAAGTTGGCCAGAATGTGCACCAACCTACTGTGGAATAAGTATAATAAGATAATGTCCCTAGAGAGGATTGAAAACCGTAGGATTCAATATTGATGATGTAAACGCAGAATTATAGAAGATTTGACATCACTCAATCGGATCCATTTCAATCCGATCGAGTTGTCACGAGACAAACGTAGTAATTGACAAGTTTATGAATATATTTTATGGTTCTCTCTAATTTTTTAACATTGGCCATGAAGTGGTAATTAACTAGCTGGCGATGAGTTTTTTTGTAATTGACAAAATTTTAACTTTAACTCATCGAAAGTAAATTTTTTAAATGTTTTCCAATTAAAATAAAAAACAGTTGCTTATGCATAAAAAACACAAAAACAACAATTTGGCAACCTAATTCGTCCCCATCCTGTGATTTTTTATTATTGGTATGTTATTACTTAGTCAACCAAGAGTTTCCACTTATATTTTAAAAATATTTATCTTGAAAACTAAGAGAGGTTTCCGAAAAATTGTCTTTAAAAAAGTTATTGCTTTTGCATTTGGCAACGATTTTTGATTATTTTGACCTAAAAATAAACCTTTGATATTATGATGAATGAATGATGCACGAATGAATGGTTCCTAGACTTTTGCCCGATACTGTGCATTGATGACGAATTTTTATGAAGCTAACGTTCGTCGTTCGTCGTAGCAGTGACATCACCGAAACGCTTAAAAATCGCACGTTTCCTCCGCTACGTAACTAGTGATGTAACACAACTAATAATAGTGGCACTTCGGTGCAATCCAATTGCTTGTACCGTTAGCGAGTATGAGTAGTAACCAGCATGCGAGTGGAATAGTGCCAGATTACCAATCAAGTCCGAATCATTCTTTATGTTTTTCGCGGTATTGTTTAATGACCAGATTACAAGATTGCTTCGTGTTATCGTCGAATGTCGGGTACTATTTTGTTGTATAATTGAAGTCTGACATCACCTACGGTTACGCTTCCATTCATGGGGAATCTGGTTGTGATGTAACAAATTTAAATGTATTCGTCGTTGAACTTATGACGAATGCATGTTTACCTTTTTGACTTATTTTTGGATCATTACGAATTACAACAGCTTGTTTAGAAAAAACGACTGATTGAGATAAAATTATCATCTTGTAAGATTGTTAAATTTTAAGGTGCAGTCTGAGGTCCAATACTATCTGAAATTGTTGAAATGGAGCCATTAACTTTTCTTTTTGTATAAATGTATTTAGGGTCAGGAAAATTCTGATCATTGGCTCTGGTACTATCAGCCCTATGCTATTACTATTATGGCGACTCTGGTGGGTTTTTTACCTTCTCTGTGTTTAGGCTTTAAATGTTCGACGAAGACTATGGTTGCCTTGATGGACCCAATAAGAGGAAACAAATGTGGTAGTTCCAATTCCAATGCAAGAAAAAAACTGCACATCTGTTATGATCTTACCAGAAATATTTCGTTGCATAGACAAAAATAGACTTTTAATTTTATAAATAGCAAACTTCTTTTAGACTTTATGGCATGTATTCTTTTGATTGCTCTTTCGAAAAGCGACAAGTTGTATTTTGTCGAAAAAGTAAACATTACTCTAAGGATGAGTTTTCAGATCTTTTATTTCCAACTCTTTGTGAATGAAATCAAATGATTAATGTACACTATCACCTATTACTTTTAATACACATTCGAGGGTTCAAACTCGCCGCTCAATGCCCATCATAATCGAAATTTTGTTTATACGTAACTCCATAAACAAACATAAAGCCGACGATAAGAATTCCCAAACGGTCCGAATCCCCAGTGTGGCGGTGGTTATCAGTACAGTACCTACACCTCGAAACATCTGACTGTCGTCATAAAGACCGGCTGTGTAATGGCGTGTACATTTTTTAACACCAGATAAATTAAAAATAACCGGGAGATAAGACATTCGGACCGGTTTAGTGTATAGAAGACACGCCGCTACCATATAATATACCGGATTTCGAGGTTATGTGTGTGTGTTGCGTTAAAAATGAACGTATGCAGTCAGGTATTACAACTTATCCGCTTATTGTTATTGGAATACAACGATTTCCGGCTTAGGTGTGCCACAGGGATCCGTCCCAGGACCACCGCGAAGTAATCCATTCACAAGTGCCTGTAATTAATCAATTTAAAGCAGGATGTGGCGGTTTGCATAAAGATAACCACGCTGGGAGCTAAGAAAACGTTACCTTTGCTTAAATTACCGTTACATCGACTTTTAGCGAATGTTAAGGTTATGTAATGGTACCATTAATGCCATTCATCGATTTTTAGCCTTGGCGAAAACGGAATTTCACTTCTAGGTATGCGCAGCTTTTTTGAAGAGGCATCTGACATTAAAGAAATAAAGGATGCATTTTATTATTTGAGAATGGTTTTGTACCGAAAGTGAAAGCGATTAATATTGGAACTTTCTCTGGTTAAAAAAATTAGGGGATTTGGAGAATGGATCTTTGTACCCCACGGTGCGCAGATAATTCAAACTTTATGATGAAAGAAGTAATAAGTTTTTTTATACAAATGTTTACTACCCACCCTCTATGCAAAATAAGTAGGATTCCTTCAATTGTGATAAATCTTCTTTCTAGGTGACAAATGGTTGCATTCTCGTACTCCTACGCTTTATCTAATAAGGAGAATTCTAGTAATGGTTGAATATTCAGAGGAACATCCATTTATTCAGAATTAGTCTGAACAAGTTAAGTAATGCACCAAGTGGGTGGTAACTGGTAACAATAACAATTTTCCGATAAAAAATATTTATTGCGCTGATTACGATACATTATGGCCTCTACCTGTATTGTAGTTTGAGGTATTTAGTGTTAAGAAAACATCGCATGTATTCTCCACAATATTCTCCACATTCGGGTCTTGTTATTTCTCCATATTGTGGCAATCTTTATGTCTTGCAGTTAACTGTACCATCTCATAAAAGCATAAAGTTGCAGGCTGCGTTTTGCTGGCAATCCCAGTCGGAATTTTAACGTCCTTTGTTCTGTGCATTTGTGCATAATGAGCTGCCATAAAAATTCCTCTGTTTATAGCCCAGGATATCCGCATCGTGGGCCCTCTAGATTCTTGTTTTTGTGCTATAAATTAGGCCAAATGAATTATTGACGCCTGGTTTTCCAAAGCTCCAGCCGCTCACAATTGGATATTGGAATTTCGGAATGTTTATTCTCACAAGTGTTCCGAAAATAATCGATCAAAGTTGCCCGGTCCTATTAGCAGTCAACCTAAATTTAACCCGTAAGCTTCCTGCTTTATTTATACGTTTAATTGGACGATTTCTAAATCACCTATTGGTTTGTTTGTGGACGGAATTGCGTCAAAATGTTATCGGGCGTTTTTAAAAATACTCCGGCGCATTAGTCCTGGTGGTTACTTTTGGAGTCCACGTCGGCCAAACATATTTTTGACAGAGACAGAATTAAACTCAGCGAAAATTCGATATAAAGACTATTTTACTTCAACTGACAAATTAAAAGAACCCCTTTTTGTATTTGGAAACACTAATACTACCCATCGACATACATACCATTGTCAATGCTCATGCGTCGTAATTCACATCTAATTCCAACAATAAGAATTCAAATGACGTCGGAGCTTTCCACAATCGCTTTTCGAACTTATTTGTTGATTTGCCGCCAGGCCGGCAAAGGTGTGGGTGATTTGCTAATTATCTTTCATTGCACAACAACCGTTCCTACAATCCTTTATTTCCATTGCAGATGGCGACTGACTTCCCAAACGACAATGCAAATGGAAACGATTCGAATATGCTACTCAAAACTATGCCTCGATCCATAGTTACCACAAATTCGCAGGTAAGACGACGAATCTGGTCTTAGATGTTTTTGATCGTAGATCATGCCAAAAAAAAAACTATGTACCATAGACGGTCAAAGCGGAAATGTGTGTTCCAAAAAGCGATCGCTTTGTTGTTTAATGTTGAAGAATACTGAAGAGACTAGAGCGGCACCTGCCCTTGATTGATGCCAAGGTTCTTCATCTTATCGGTGACGTGCCACGTGCCATGATGAAACACATTATCACTATTTCTGCAAATATCCAGAATACTCCAGACCAAAGTTTTATGTAGAGATTTTTGTAATAATCCAGCATCCTGTCTTAAGTTCCCATCCTTTGCTACAGAAATTAAAAACAAGTTAAGGTGGCCAGGCATCCAATCCAGTCTACTCTATTACCGATACCAAAAAATGTCCTATCCGAGAAAATGTTCTTTCGCCATTTCAGTGCTCGGATCTCATTAACTAAAAATACTGTTTAGAAGAATGATGTACGACATCTATCATAGGTTGGTCATTCTAGGAAATGCTTTTATATAGTCTGGGCCGATAATATTATGATATAATGTGAAATTCCCGTGAATGTTGAGCATACACTTTTGGCACAGTTCGTGATCGTATTCAGAAGTGGACCCAATTCTTTGATTAATTTTATCCAAGTTTCATCAATTCTTAATATTTTATTTTTAGATGAAGCACGAAGGGTAAGTAGGTATATTCAGTTTGTGCTTGAAAGCGTTGATATACTTTCCAAGGAAATATATATGAAGAAACCTAAATTAAGATTGAGAAGTAAAATCTTAAAATATGTTTTTGTTTTGATCCATTCATTTCGTTTCTTGAAACTACCGACTTTGTTGTGTTTTGGTGTTTCTACAATCAAATTGTGTGTACTTTTCACAATGCCTCCCCCAACCAAATTTACTGTATCACATCAAACCCAATAATCGGATCTAAGCTTTTGTATTCTCTGTTGAATGTTTAGAGACGTCCACAGCGTAATTATCTTATTTACACGAGCAACACGCACTCGTTACGAAACACGGTCGCTGGAAATTGACGGATAAAGATCTTATCGTTCGCTATTTGGAAAACAATTTGCCATCCAAATAGGTGGATAATCTCCAATGTTACAGCTCTAGTACTTGATCCGCGTGCTGTTGACACAACATGTTAACCATTATTTGTTTACACACGTAGCCGTGTGTAGGTCGATATGTATACATTACCGTGTACTTGCGACCTTTTTTCTTTGTCGATTTCTTTTTTTCGTCTAACCATATCCTAGTTTGTTGTTATGGTACGAATACAGATGGGCTCCCAGTTACAACAATAATTTTAGATATACTACACTCCGTTTCTTTCTATTATGAGTGATCTCAAGCGTTACTTCCCAAATGGAGGTAAGGTGTCGTGTAGGTACACGTTGTACGTTTTCACCTCCGGGAACATCTCAAATAATTGTTGTTTCCTATTTACAAACCCATTCCTTACCATTTTTCATTATCCAGTCAAATATTTGTTCAGAAACTATAATTGCGATTTCACGTTTTTGGATGCGCCAACGACCTTGCCACAACAATTTTATAATAATAGAATAGTCAGAATAATTATGTAACGATGCCTGTAAACAAACTTAATTCCTGTTGCTACTTGTCCGAGGTGCCGAAAACATAGTTTTAATTATTTATTAACGTGGTATCGTCTGCGTTTCTCTGTTTCACATTGACTTGAATTATATCCTTGTGCACATTCCGTGACAAATGCGTGGGACTTCCCCAAGGATCTGCACTCGGGGCTTTCTGCGTACATAAGGAAAACGATAATCGACTGATTAATGGAATGCACCTTTAAGTCAACACCATGTGTAAGACGCAAAACTGGAGTTGTTCTTAAAATGTATCATATTATTTATTGGTTTTATTACAAAGTTTATATTACAGATTTTTTTAGGACTACCTACCACCGCAATTTTCCAGTTTATTTTTGCACTCCATAAAGAAGAAACTTGTCACTTTTGGACAGCTAGCATATTGATTGTAAGATATAGAAGAAAACTTGTATATTAAAAATGTATGGCACTGTGAAGCTTTATGAAACTGGATGCTCAGACAGTTTCAGAAGATTTCAGTGTCTTCGGTTCTCTTCATGCCATGAAAATTTTTGTCGATTTGAGGTTCTTTAGTATTGTGCGAAAAGTTGGCCATGAATATCAATTTATTTTCGCTTTCGCTTAGCTAGCAAAAATAGCCATTTTTTTCCAAAATAAGCGAGAAAATCGCGGAGGTAATCCTAAAAAAATCATCCTGTATTCACTTGTTTGTATCTAAAGGTAATGGTATTATAATAAAATAATTAGTTCTCTGGTATTATAATTATTGTGAACTTATTGGATCTTCATAGAGCCAGTGGAAAATATTGTTCTTGTAAACGAACAATTCAAAAACTGAAACACTATCTAATAATATTTCTAATAAATTTTCATATATGAAAAATCCAACCGGCCTTGTCAGGATTAAGATACTATTTTTCAAGGTAGATAAGATAACGAAGTATCGGAAAAGTTCAGAATTATTTGCTTGTGTCAAATTTGGAATTAATTGGATTATATTGTACTGATAAAAAAATGTCTGTAGATTTTTAAGAAAGGATACCTACTTAATGTTTTGAAGAAGAAAATTTACAAAGCATTAGATGCAGATCGATCAAAACATGTTTTATTGCAAATTTAAACGCACAAAAAACGCTCAAACGACACTAACGTAAAACTTAAAAATATTATGTAAAATAGATGTTAGTGGTTAAAGTTACTTGAGTTCGAGTTACAAAATATGAAGGTTAAGTTTACATACAGATGATGTCAAAAGAGAGAATCGCATGACAGATGGAATAATAGAAGAAGCATTCATTTCTATAAATGTATTTTGTTCAAGTTCCTAGATTTGTATTATTCATCATGATTGACAAACGGGATGCCAAATTTGAATATTGGATGTTTCGATGGTTTATTTATTATTAATAATAATTATTACTATTTATCAATATTAATAATTGCGTGGTTTTATCAAAACTAGAGTGGAATCTAAATTATTGCTCCGATTTAGGGAAATAATCATAGAAATGAAAAGACGTCATATTTAAAAATGGCGGGAAAATTCGGAATTGATTCAAAATTAATTTTCGGTTGAAATAAACATAACATTTGAAGGGTACACGGGAAAAACAGGCTAAGTAAATTTTTGTTGAAATTGGGATAACAGTGCCATCTTGTCGTAAATTATGTGCTCTTTCAAACCAGCGTAATAGGGGGAAAACACGCTAGGTCACAATATACGTATTACTTTAAAATACCCATACACGAGAAGAATAGGCTAAGTTAGCGCGGAACAGGGGAACAACAAGCTAAGTCATAATAAAAACGAAACAATCATTTAAGCGAAAATGAATTTATTCTTCCGGATCCTAGTTATGAAGGTACAATGCTTACAATTCTGTGCTTTAATTACTATTCATTGCAATTTTGAAGCGTTGATTGCCATATCCGCAGAAAAATACGCAGATCTACAATGTTTCAAGAATTTTTGCGGCCCAAGTGCACAGGAGATTTCTATATATTTTCCAATAAAACTAAATATTATATGTAATAAATACATGTAATAAATGAAGTTTGCGAAAATTTGTCTAACAATAATCAAGACAAAAACGAGCTAAGTCAAGCTTTTTTTTTTCGTTATATTTAAACAAAATTGCCAAATCCCATTGATTAATAAACTTCAGAATTTTCCATTTTACCAATTATTTGTTATATTAGAGCCACAAATAATAATATTATTAAAAATGACCTTTTGTAACAAACTACAAAAGATTATAACTTTAAATTAAGTCTAACTCGTGAACAGCAAATTCGGACTTGGCCTGTTTTTCTCGTGTACCCTTCATTTACAAATGATGCATTTTCCAGGATTCGGTGTTATTAGCAGCACACAAAATCATGCAACTTCCCTATTTATTGGAGGAAAATGGAAAAAGTCAAAGTATACCCGGCTAAAACTGTACAAAAACGCAGAGTGTGCGAACAACTTCTTTCCATATGAAGACTCTGATTCATATCTTACTATTATATGCGCATCATAATGCCCTCTGAAAGACATACCTACTGATTAAAATCACAACCAAACTATTCCCGGTCCATTTAATTTACCTGTCCACAGACACTAACTAAAGTCTATCCAAGTTACAGCGGCAGTAGATATAAACAAAGTCACATGACCGCAGTGCGATCGATTACCAGGGTCTGACTAATAGGAGATTCCAAGTGGCTTGTAATTCTGAACTAATTCTTTTAGAAGTTCTAAAATTTGTGTTTCTACCTTTCGTGGATCTTTATAAATTTCCTTAAATTAAGTAACAAAATAAATTTACGGAATATACTGCTCGCGATCCGATCTAAAATATGCAGGAAACTCGACTGAGGGAAGAGCCGACCCTGCATTCTGCTCGCCGCGAAAACACTTGACATTTTATGACTGCCAGACGAATAAGAGAATAGGTCACGTGGTGGCCAATGTTTTGATTCACTGCCTCTGTAACTTGGATAGACTTTAGAATACCAAACGAATCTTAGCCGAATCCTGTGCACTCGAACAGTTCATCATTCAAGGAACTGTATCGATACGCTTCCCCTTATTGCAATCACAAGCTTTATTTACACCGCCGTTTCCCCGAAACCGTTGATGTAACGTTTTATTGGCCGGCCACCCACAAACCGTTCCCCGTACCTGTCCGGCGCGGCATCGGGCTTGGCCGCCCTCCAAAGCCGTCCCAGCGTCAAGAATCCGCCACCCGAAATAGCGTTCGCCGGATTCACCGTGCCCAAAAATAAAACAATGACTTACGCAGAACTACTTAACGCGCCCGTTCCGCAGACGACGACGCAGAGCAGCACGACGACGAGGGTGAAGCAGCTGTCGTCGTCGACGTCGACGTCGAGCCGCCTGCTGTCCTCCTCGTCGGACCTCAAGGCGTCCAACATGAAGTCGGACCTGGTCGACTTCAAGAACAACCTCAACGACATGAAGAGCAGCATCTCGAACGTGCACCTCAGGCTGAGGAGTTCGCTGGACAACCTCGTCGACGGGGTGGACGACGAGATGCAGGAGGTGCAGTCGCCGCTGGTGACGTTCCCGGACGACACGCCCGCCCCGTCCGAGATCGGCTCGCCGACCAACGCCGTCGAGTCGCTCAAGTTCGAACAGAAGAAGATGAACTCGACGAAGAAGACCAAGGTGAGTGCTAGATATGAAATATACGGGTTTGCTATTCGTGCCATATCTCATCAATATTACCAATAATAGACCGTCAGACACAGTGGCGTAACTACGGAAGAGTAGGCCCGTGTTCAAAATTTGAAGTGGGCCCCTGTGATTTTTTTTGAAAGTGCTGTAACAATGACTAACATTGTACAGGATATCCCATTTTCGATAGTTTTTGCAGGTTATATTTATATTTTGAAATTCTCACCTCCTAAAAAAAACCGTGTACGCCACTGAGGGTCGATTTTTTACCATTTCAACAAGTTAGCGTCTAACGGATATATGGGAAAATCTGTCACTGTCTGACGGTCTATAACTATCTAGGTGTAATACGTGCCACGTGCTGAATGCGAATTGAGAGGGGCATAGGCCAAATTGAAATTGATTAGGTTTGAATTGTGGGACTTAATTTATCTACTTGACTTCGACTTTTATAGTGACAATGATTTGAAATTTATCTTTGACTGGTTTCAACGTTGTTCTACCTACAAGTTTACGATCGAATTCCTGTTCGAAACTGAAACAAGCATTGGTGGACCTTCTTTAGAACGACTTGCAAGATTTTATAGTGACTATTCCACTCATCAAACATAAGCCAAATGTGTTGTCGATTTTGCCTTACCACTTGTTGTTATTTACAGTGTTTTTATGTTTTTACAAGTGGTATAATAGGTATACTTCTCTAAACAAAATTAACAAATGCCCCTCCTACGTGCAATAGAAAGGCAAAATAAGACTTGAATCCGGAATCCTGCTCACGTGAAGCAAGAAAGATAACCGCTACCAACGCGACATACAGACGAAGTTGTTGAGAGTCTGCATTCGTCAAACGCACAGCAATGACTCATTTTTCCGCTTAGTTAGGGGGTGCCTTAGCAACGATAAGAACTAAGCTCTGCATTCGTGAAATATTTTAACCACTTACTTACGACATGATGGAGCGAATGACGAATTTGTATAGAAGTCTGCTGGACATGGAGATTTTTGGGGAAGAGAGCTTTCAAAAGATTCATAGCTTCCTCTTTTTGAAGTTTTGTATATTTGGCAAATGCAAGGGAGCTGTCTAGTTCATCGAATTGATAAGTTACATACTGTTCATGCATATTATTTTTACTAAACAAATCACAATTTGAAATTTTACAAAAGCTACAGAACCAGGCTACACAAATGTTCAGAAAATGCACAAAGGTTAAATTTATTAAATGTTAAACAAAAAATTGTGGAAAATACGTTACTAATTCATTTTAAAATTAAAACATAATTTGTTTCTAAATATTTTAGAAGACGCATATATTATTAAAGAAATTCATAGCCATTACACACAAAATCGTCAAAATCCAGTAATATATAAAGGTTTTAAATTATTTAATGAACACCAGGGCACATTAAAAGAATAAAGATGTTTTCAAAGTTTAAAATCAAATTTTATGTGGAAGACAAAATTGATTTTTAGAGATGTTTTAGTTCATTTGTAATAATTTAGTAGATAAGAATAAGGAAATTAAGTGGATGAGAAATAACTATGTATTACAATGTAGTCAGTGTGCTAAATAAATTCATTGTTATGTTATGTTAGTAGTATAAAACTCGTTCAAGGGTCTACTAAACTAGGTAGCAAACGAAATCTAGGGAACACACCTGTGCCTGTGCCATCAATTATTTTAAAAACAAAAGTCAATAAGTCGATTAAAAAAAATTACTAGATACTTTAAAATGGATTTCTATAAAAAGTATGAATGGTTAACGGGGTGCAAAAAGTTATATAAATAACTTTGCTGGTCGTGTTTGCTTTTTAATTTAAGTGAGAAAATTCCCTGGAATTCGAGCGATTTTTCCGTAAACAAGGAAAGAAACAGGACGCCTTATAACAGCGCCCGCGGCCGTGTTACCGACTGCCACATCGCACGACAGGACAAGACAGCGTAACTTGAAACGCGTTCTTAGCCAATGTCACAAAAATGTTAAAAATGAAAAGGTAGTTAATTTTGACTTACATGTAATTTGAATTATTGGTATTTATTTGCAGATAATTTCCCAAATGTAAAGCTAGTATCAAGTGAGGAAATATATTTATTTGTGGCGATTTCGAATCAATCAAAATTAAATAAATACTGCACCAACATGAAAACCAGCCCATATTTTATGAAACTATCATCAATTAAGAAATTTTCAATAAAATCTATGTTAAAAAATAATTATATTGGTTCTATTTACAACTAAAACAATGCACTTTATCATAATAAAAGGTGGAAGGAATTTGAAGAAGTTATATTGAGAAAAAATAAAGTTTTAGGGCATCTTTCAAAAGTAGCTTGTTAAATATTTACCTGTGAAACGAAATCCCGGGCTCTTGCTTTTCACTTCTGCTTTTGCAACCAAACGCAGAACAATACACCATCGTAAGAGTACATTTTCCCCTTAATCACTGTTACTTTTAATTCACAAATTCACGAAATTAACTCACAACGTACTCGCTTTGTCTGCCACATATAAAATGGCCGCCGTTCAAAACGGCGTAACAAAATGTATACACGGCAGGGTAGGCCAACGCGGTGTCCTCTCTCTTTCCTTGTCTAAGGATTTTTCGGACCCACAAAAATGCTAAAAGACATCTGAGCGGAGAAGAGCGACCTTTCGAGGAAGACCGCAGCTTGTGTTTTGTTCTTGGTGTACTGCGATTGAAGGGCTTAACTAAAAATATTATAGGCGGGTAAGTGAATTTACAAAGTAGTGACTGTTTTCGAGTTTCGCGATGGCATTTATGCCGTTTAATAGGTGCATTTCGAGCGATTTATCTTCCAGGAGTGACACAGTTTCGGACTCGTAAAAATGTCATTAAGTAGGCTAGACTAAATACGATCAAACAGCGAGAAAGGCCTACTTGATGGCACCGAAGGTCGTCCCCGCCTCTATAGTAAAATTATTTTAAGAAATCCTTACTGGGACTGTCAAATGGTAATTTCGCCATCCTAAGTTGGCATTAATGCAGCAAAAACTGCAACCGGGTCATAAGTCCAGGTCAGTAGCGAGCCCATTTGCACAATGAATAACTACTAATAACACGAACAAGAACAACACAGATAACGGTAAAACTCATGAAACGTACAATACCCGCGAATATTTTCACTGCCCAAAGTTTGAACCCTTTTGAACGATCCGGAAAACCTTCACTGTCACTTTCACAACACCGAAACAAAATTTGCCTGAGTTCGCCCCATAGACGCTGGCCCAAGTGGCTGATTTTAACAAAATACCAAAATGAAAGTGTTTCCATGACGTTTGAAATTATTATTAAAATGAGTTGTATTCATAGTTATTTTTATTTGTAGGGGCATAATCGTGATTGGCAATAGGGTTTTTATTTTATTATGTTATTTTTTCGTATCACTTGGGTAACTTTTCACATCATAAATCAACGAGTGACGTCATTAACCGGTTGAGACACATATACCATTGTTATACCCATCGTTAACAGAAAATTTCTAGGGATTTTGTGGAGAGTGTCATCTGACAAAATCGGGACTTCTTACAGTAATCGGGGTATATCTAATCTACGAAATCACCGCAGTCAATTGTACCGGCGCCAAAAATGATTCCGATTTTGCAACGGCGGCGGCACAAAGGCTCTACGATCCTTAACTACGTACTATAAATGTCGCAGATCTTGATTTACACTCGCATTAAAAAGCATTGTTTTTGTCGGCGTAGTCATTTGAATATAAAAGGGCGTACACGCTTTTGAATTACCGTGGAATATATTTTAAAGCGGCACCACAAAGAGGAAGGTTTCCTTTGTCAGTGGACAACGAAATCATTGTAAATGGTGTTCAAATTTTGCAGTGTTTAGATGTAAATGTAAGCAATTTACTGATTATCAGCGGGATCAGTCCTAAAAAAGATTCAAAGTATCTAAAATAACACCAACTTGTAAATTTTGGTAGACAATAAATTTGAAATAAAAATTTTCTCAGATTTCTGACCAGAGGAATTAGAGGAATTCGGAATCTGACTTGTCCATAGGCCTGTGAGTGAACACTATGGCTATTGTTTCCAGTTTCCATTTATGTTTCTAACCGTAGGATATAAGAATTCGTTTGTTGTACGTGAGTAAAAGAACGTGCGGTTTTAGTGAAGTATCGGATAGTAATAGAGTAAAATTAATTTCGGTGAATCAAAACAAGCTCCTGATCTAAATTTACTACAGTAACCACGATGAATCACAGTTCCAGAATTTCGCGTTTTTGGGGGAAACGAAAATAAACATCATGCGAAATAAATACAAACTGGCTGGGAAGGCAACGGCAACACACTTTGTTTATGATAATTTTCTGGGAATATCGAGCCTAATGTAAGACGTTGTTGCAGGAAGATCATTAACCGATAGGTTTTTTTAACGATGTCAAATATTTCCATAGACGTTTATAACAACGGCGTTCTCCTCGAGCAGACACAAATATTAATATTTACTTGCCTTTCCGGTAAGTTACTTGTGAAGATAATTTGCTTTCCTGGTATTTGGTACACTTTTGGGTTGATTAAATATATTGTAGCACAGACCTATATAGCTTAGCGAAGCTATATAGGCCTGTGATTGTAGAGAGCAAAAAATATTTGGATGGAACATGGAACCCAACCCTTGCTTCACATAAGGTACGGTCAGCGAATAAGAATTTTAACGGGTATCTTTAAAGACAACATAAATAATAATTCAACTGTTACACTAATCAATAAGTTTTGCCAGAGAAAATGTTAAGGCACACCTAAAATCTCTGATCCAACTTTCTTGTCATAAACAAACAATACAACCCTGGATATAAAAAGTTTATTTATCGTAAGGTGCAGTGAGTTTAAACCGCATTGTCATACGGAATGTCAAATCTCGCCAATTCCTGTTATATATACACAAACAAATAATAATTTTTATTCGGCACTTCATTATTTAAATCCCGTTCTAGATCTACATACCTAACCATTGTATTCAAATAGGCAAAAAAAAACTAAACCATAACAGTCAAAACTGGCTTGTCGTTCCAGGTAGTCAAAGATGGCTTCAGCGCGGAAAAGGAAAGCGCCAAATGCGCCGAGATGAAGAAGATCCAGGCTGGAGACGTGTCGTACGAGGAAAACAGCGCTGCGGCCGCCATGAGGGCGAGATTGGAAATGGATGGAGTTTCAGCGGAGAAAAGCCAAGTCAAAGCCAAAGTAAGTTATAAACGATAAATGTCTCTGTTGTCCACTATTCGGTGAGATAATGATCGATAGTGTATTCATAAATAATTCAATTATTGCACTAATTGAAGACAAAGTAGGAAAATGTCAACCATCAAACTTTTCACACAATTTATCACCAACGCATTTTCGTTAATAACGGAATTTTCAGTTCAGTGTTGTATTTCTAAGATACTCTGAAGTTCTTCAGACCATGGCAGACGTCTCAATGTTCAAGGCCAACTTGATAGTGAAAATCGTATAAAAGATTTAACACTTTTTGTTTGTCAAGAAATCATAGAGAAGTTGACGGTTTTTCAAATTTAGTGGCAGTGTCGCAGCCCACTTTAGGCAAGCCCTGAAGTTGAGAAAACTGGCAACATGGCTTGCGGGTCTGCGCGGCGTGGCCTGCTCACTCCCTGTCAGTTGATTTTACATAAGAAACTTACGAGAATTAGTTTTATAGTGCGGGTAGTGGTATCGTCGTGAGATTTTTACGACGAGGCAGTGTGTTCCTATATGGGCGGAAACAGGGTGCTCGAAGCGCTGGCGTCAGCTCTTTTATAAATTTGTTTTCTTCGTGCAAAACTGACACATTTGTAAAAGTTCAAAGTGAAGAAGCGAAAGAAGTTATTGGTTAGGTACTTCTACAATTTGAAGCTTCAAGATGCCTGGAATAGTCGAGGGAAGCTAGAACTAGTAGCTAGGTTTTCTTTGCGGCAGGCGGTCGACTTGTATTCGTTTTGGGCTTTCTAAAGGACGAAAATTGAAGTACAAAATGATTAATAGACAAAGTAAAGTACCCTTTTAAATTAAAGAAGTTTTTGCAATAATTGAAACATTGTTTAATATTGTTGCAAAATATTTTCTTTACCTAATTAAAGTCAAAAGATACTTTAGTTATATGTAGTTCACAAATCGCAGTTTTATGTGCGTTTGTTGTTTATATTTTTACAAAAATTTAATCATAAGGGAAGATAACCATCATTTGCCTGACGGGGCATTTTGCGAAAAATTCTTACAAAAATTCGACTTGCTACAAATGCAGTCCCCTCTATTTGCCCAAATTTGCCATATTATTTGTCACCATAGGAATCGTACTTATTTTAAATTCTTATTCTTCTGTGTACATTTTGTTACCGATTTTATTATTGTCTGTTAAACAAACATACTTACCTAACCTATTATAATTATTATTATAAACTTTTATTAGAAAAGAGAATCTAGGTAAGTCAAAGTGCCGATCGTTATTAGACCCGCTAGACTGCGCAGCCCCGTTGAACCATCCCGCTGCGGCGTTGCCACATGTTTGCACAGGGCTTGTAAGTTTGAGAAGGCTGTGGCAGTGTATTCTATAACGGAAGGAAGTAACTCAGATTCCCTGTTGCAAGTGGGATCTTTGCTGGACGATTTTTTGAGCTTCTGACAATGATTCAAGGAAGGAGCGGTCATTTCGACCTTACTCGTGGATTTTGTCACAAAAATGCCGCGCAAAAATCGAAAAGCGCCGACCTCGGCGTCACGCCAATTTATCGATTATGCAAAGTCCCCCGTAATTGCGAAGTGCCGGCCCTCTAAAGTCACGCTAAACGCGGGACCGGCCGGGAAACGCAGAAAAATTGGGCCTTGACCCGCGGGCCCTCGCTCGGCACCCAGGGAACACTCCTCTACAGAGGCGCGCCTTATTAGCCATGTAAATAAAAGCGGAGATAAAAAAAGACAATAAAAATTAGCGACGGTGGGGGGCATTGAACGGGCATGTCAGTCATCGCCGCAAACTTTCGACGCAGACTAATCACAAATAAGTGACAATGAGGCACGGCCAACGTTGATTTGTTCCGACTGAAGTAATGCTCTAGAACGATAAAGAAAAAACAATTATGTAGGGAAAGCCTACTTGGCAATAGAACAGGGATTTTTGTTCAGCTGTCTACTGTCACATGTGTTATGATATTTTGTTCTTTGGCTTTATTCAGACAGAGCCTTATCCGTTGCAACACAACTAATATGTACACTAAGATGTTCCATTAACAACTATCTTGATATTAAGTACTGATGAGGAGTCAAACAACAAACAAGTGTACGCATTTTAATTGCTTGTAGAACTACTTCGGCACCAATGCATCAATGTCAAATTTGGGAGCAGTTGTTCCTCTTTGCAAATACGATTTTACTCAATGGGTAAAAAGAATTATAGTTACAAGTAAAAAGTACCTACTCTTATATGGGAGGTTTTTATTAAAAAAATGCATTGCTAGCCTCGTTTCGGATTGAACAGATTCCTCTCTAGCTACTTGTTATAACTAGAAGGTTGATGTATTAGAATCCTCACAACATTATACGGCATCTGTCATAATTAGATTATTTCGATACATCTAGAGCAAACAAAAAACATAACTTAATTTCATTTCGAGTACCTAATCAATTAACCGTGAAATTCCGAATAAAAGTCGCTGTCAGCAATGCATCTGGAATCACTGAATCGGAACGAGCGATTTATTTTTCTACTCTAATTGCCAATTACAGATTATAACACAAATAGGTTTTATTAGACTGATAGCACGCTCGCTACATTTATTTAATCGTCATTTTTTCCCCGAAGATAGCAGCGTTTTTTGCCAGATAATAAATTATTAAATTCGCATATTCCGACATGTTTCCGCGTGTTTTATTAACGTTAGCGCTACGCCAATTAAGAGTGTTTGTTGTTTCAACACCGCGATCGTAAAAATGTCAGGCGCCGCCATTTTGGTTTGCCGGCAATTGCGCAAGTACGAATTTTGAAATTTCGTGAGGTTTATCCCGTTCAGTTCAAGTTCGGGTGTGGTTAATATGTATTTTATATTGTTAATATAGAGTATTGAAAGAGTGTTTGTTGAAACATCTTGAACTCAAAACCTCGAATTATGCAAGTATTTAGGTAAGGGGAACCGCAAATTTAATAGTAATCCCTTCATATTTATGTCTAACTACAGAACTATACCATAAGGATGTACAAATTTAGATACAAATTTAGATTAAACCTAGGTGTTAGGTACAGAACGGAACGAAATTAAAGTTGCAATAAAAAGTTTCCTGTAAGTCGCCAGAAGCTAGAAGAAAATGAAACGCGAGTCACGTGGAGAGGGGAAGATTCATGGCTTCGGCAGTCAGTTAGGTTAGCGATGTTGTCAGAATTCACGATCGTTTTTTTCTGATTTTTTAGGGAATACTTAAACTGTTACTGACTGGCGTATTAATAAAGACTGCTCACGGCTGTCACATCTGGCATCTGGCCCTTTCTTGGTTCACCATGCGCTTTTCAGAGACACAATACAATGCAGAATCAGAATACATAAAGCCATCAACGTTTCATCATCTGTTTTCCAGAACATGAAACTATAGCTGTGAGAAGTCTTATAAATATGTCAGTCAACGCTGCTACTCTTCAGGTTTTTGGTCATCAGTTATGGTGAAAACAACTGCGGTCATAATATTGGATACTTTTAGATTTTTTGAGAATATTGTCAAAATTTGTCACAAAAAAAGGTATTTTTCTTGAAAATGCGGCTTCGAAGGTTTTGGAAAACGATTGAATAGAATAACTTCCCCTTACTTTCATCTACGATAGTTTTCCGTCTTTCCTCGAGTTTCCCGAACGAAATCGATCCGCCTTTGTTGTTATTCCGGCGCCAGCCCGACTGCCTGGCCTATAACCTACGCCCTTTTTAGTGTAGTCGTTGCCACGCTATGAGACAAACCGCACTAACACTAATAGTGAGGTGGCGAGACCTTGATAACCTTAATTTGACATTCAAGCGAGCGTTTAGGGTGATCGCTAGGGATGGTCTCTTGGGGGGACAGTTTGTGTCGTCCCACAGGACTATGTCGATCGTTAAGGTGTATTGGAAACAGCAGGTATGCGTGACTGGCGTTTACTAGATGTTCGAGACGAAAACGCAGGTTATTAGAAGCCGAGATTTTCGAATGTTATTCCAAGTGTGATTCTAAAAAGTTGCACAAAACACTAACTTACTTTGTTTGCTAGGTTGCAAAACTTATTACTATTTAGTCAAACTATAGTCGTTGCTACTGTAAGTTGAAGATACTTTAATGTTTGTTTGTCCGAGTTCAGTAAACAAGGGTGCTTAACTGGCTGTCTATAAACAAATTAAATTTTATGGCGTTCGAAAGATACCGCAAGGCGAGATCCATGTGAGTTAATTGATTTAATTAATAAACAATGTGTAGCAGTTAAAACATACAGGGCGACGGCTGTCAAATATATACAGAGTAAATAACTCGATTGTTTGGTTACTAAACTTCGGAATGGACAAAGTTATGGGTGGTATGAAAAATGAAGTGAATACAACTCTAAATAATTGTACGTAGGTATCTCACATTTAGAAATTCTGCGAATATATTTCCTATTAGATGTGGTGTTTAGCGATCCAAGTAATTATTAATTGTTGGCTGTACTGGCTGGGAGGTGGATCGAAGGGTACAACAAAACTACTTTCTTCAAAATGTCGACGTTTCGTCAATTATATTGACATCATCAGGACTATTGAAACGTAGTTTTTGTGTCATGACTTAAAATTATGTACATATCACAGAACAACTAGGTAGTGGGACAAAACAAAACAGCAGATGGCTTTCATACACGAAAAATTATAGCAATGATGTCGATGATGTCGTGATGTCAATATAATTGACGAAACGTCGACATTTTGAAGAAAGTAGTTTTGTTGTACCCTTCGATCCACCTCCCAGCCAGTACAGCCAACAATTAATATTTCCTATTCTCAACAGACGCTTATTGTTGTTGTAAACTTGAGCTCTGGTACAGTAAAATATCAGATTCTTTTATCTGTTTTGTTAGATACTAATAATTGGTATCATGTGTTTTTCATTCGCAAATCTCTGATGTATTTAACTTTGAGTGACTTCGATTTTCTTCATAATCTTGAACAGTTTGCAAACCTTGCACAAATTTCTAGGTATGTACCTATTAGGTGTAGCAACTTGCAAATCATAAGGTGTAGGTATAAAATACAACCTTCCTGTATGAGAATCTGTTGGTCCAACACCAACCAGAGCCAGATAAATAACTCTCAAAGTTATTTATCTGGCTATTCTTTGCTGCAGTTTCAACAGCATTTCGAAAACTCTTTCGCTTTCTGTCGTGTGCTTGTCCAAAAACGCTCGTAATCGTTGACCCTGAAATCCACTAATAACTTTTATTTTTAAACGCACTTCAACCGTTCTGCCAACACAAATAAAATTAACACAATGTTCCCAGTTCCCAAACACATATATCCGTTCTGCGTATCTTTCAGTTTACGTAACATGGCACTCACGAGGGCATGATTAGTCCTTCCTAAATATGGCCCAAAGTGTACATACTTTTGAGGATATATTTAACGAAGTTGCTAGGTTATAATAATATCACAGAATTTGTCCCTATCCTGTGGTTATACATTATTAACCTCGTACCAATACATCGGCCGCATTACGCTGTGCTTCAAGTTATCTCGAGAAAAACACGCGTATCTAAAACTGTCCAAGCATATCGTAATGTTATTTTACGAAATTCCACGTTATAACAGCGCACGCGGTACTAAGGTACACCCGAATCGTGGGCACTTTGCCAAAAATACACTCCGATCTTGTATTTTTGTACGATCTACCCGCGTCAGTAGGCCAGTCGATTAGTCGAACATGCCGAGCGCGGGAGGCTTCGAAAAAGTGACAGTGCGGTGACAGTTGCGTCACTGTAGAATGAAGGAATCGTGCCGTACCGAAATGTCCGCTCCGTGGCCGATCAAGAAGTTCAGAGGCGACGGCGCCAGCCAACAACCGAAGCATGTCGTTGTCAAGACGTTACAACCGCCGCCGAGGCTTAGGTTGCCTACGATGCAGAAAGTAAATAGAAGACAAAACACTACGAAAATGAAAGCCTCAGGGTACAAGATCGAATGAATATTTAAAAATAAATTATCTTGTATCTTTGCGCCTTTCATTTTTGAATGCTTCACGTAGGCTTTAGTCAAAGACTACTCGCGGCCATAGCTTTATGTCATGGAAAACAGATGGCGCAGATGGCTAACATTGTATTTTGTCTCCGGGAAGCGCATACTGAGCCACAAAAGTGTCAGTCAATGCTTTAATCCTTTTCATTTTATTGTGTGCTTGTCATTGCAGACAGATACATGGCACATTAAAGGCAACAATATGAAAAGGGTAATTGTTTAACCTGAACCAACACTATATTAAAGTGTTGGTCCAGGTTTAACTTAAAGCCCACAATGTCCACCTAGTGTCCAATTAAGGAACTTACGTGTACCGACTGTAAGGTTGTCATAGTAACCTGTTAAGTGGGACCACCGTACTTATTGTGATTGCTCCTCTTTAAATGCAGTCGTTCGCATCTGTTTGTTTACATTTAAATATTTCCCTGATTATGTAAAGTTCTCAAAGATTATCGAACATTCAGCGACAAGTGTTGACTTGTTTTGATTGTAGTTGAAAATATCTGTAGTTGACGGATATGCTCATTACGCTTTTACTAAACGACCGATGAGTGTTCCAAATTGCTAAATATGTCTCGAAAAAAAGAACAGGTGTAAAAATAAGAGAAGTGTCTCATGAGAATGGCGCGCAAACCCATCGCGCGGGTGACATTAACTTCAAAAATAACGTTTTAAAACAAAATAGTTTGTGGATATGCCAATTTATTCTCATGCAGAACGATATTTTCGAAATAAAATTTTCTATGTACAAAAATACATCGGCAAAAAATAATGTATGCAAGGTTTTTCTCTGGATATTTTGGATTGAAAGTACATATCTATCTCAGCATTATTTATCAAATTCCAAAACATTCAACAAAGAACGTAACTAAAGTGGGTCAAGTATACATTTTTAAGAACATGTTGCATATATGAATGTCATAATGCAATATATATCATAAACAAGAATGTTTTTAATAAAATTGCATTGATTTACAGCTTCACTTAGTGTTACCACAACCACCTATATACAACAATAAAAACCCTGTCGTAATAAATAATAGAATAGATTAAACTGTGTACAATTGGTTTTGTAATGCCAGAAATAAAAACGTACCAATATCTGGAACTTTAATAAAACAAAATGGAGAAATTTAAAAATGGAGAACTTCAAAGCATCTAATGGGTGGTTGAAGAGATTTTGCCAACGGCACAACATTACGTTCAAAATATGTAATAAATTTGAACAGAAGACTCGTTCTTATGTTTATTTTAAAACATATTTTTGAAGGTTTAAACCTACTGCATGCTTACCAGATAGGTATTTTCTATAGGTATATACGCTCCGTTTGCACCATAGTAAATCCTTAGCTATTTTGGTTTTATTACAATAATAAACTTGCAAGGCCGACCAAGTAAAATAAGCCCAAGTATTAGTTTAAACTGTATAGTAATAAATAATTATTCGAACCCACAACAGCAATATAACTCATTTTTCTAAAAACGCAAACAAGTTAATTTGTTACCATGCTATTGTTACTTTCCACTATCTAATTATTCCGTGTAATCCCCTATCTACGAGGAAACGCACTTCGAACGTTATCTCAGTGTTATCTCAACCACTGCCCGTCTCAGACGCTTCGTAACGATGAAATCTTTTTTCCAGGAGGCCAGGTCGCTGAAGGCTGGAGAACTCAGCGCCCAAGAGACCAAAAACATGGCCCAGACCAACATGAAGGTCAGCACAGACAAATTCACACACGAGCAGATGGCGACGGAATCCCAACAACAGCGGCAAATGATCACGACCACCGGCATGATCAATCAGGAACGGCAGTCATCTAGTCAACATGTATTCACCAAAGTGACGACCGGTATCGGGACCTCCATGCTTCAGGCCTCCTCGCAGGTAGGCACCAAACCACTTCTCTGTTTTCACAAATGAATTCTGTATGTATCATAGGAAAAGTAAATATACACGTGCAAAAGCAATGTTGTAATTTCCGCAAGTTATTTCAACATTTTGGATATTTGTTCTGCTCGGTAATGCAACTAAAAATTTTAATGTTGTGAACACTCTCAAGAATGCTTTTGTCGAACTACTACAACATCGCTATCCATTTCAGATCCACCAGCTGATGAACGGATCGCCGGAAGAAGAAATCCTGGCGAACTCCTTGGACGACCTCGACCAACTTTCTGCGATCTCGAACGCTCAAGATGTGGAACGGGCCATCCACAAATACTCCACATACCTCGACGGCGCCGTCAAGTGTCTGCAGAGGCACGAACCGAACCCCAGGGCGCCCTCCATCCTCGACAAAATCAACGAGGTGATGAGGAAGGCCTGGGCGGTGCCCACCCACGGCCACGAGCTCGGCTACTCCCTCTGCAACACCCTGCGGAACTGCGGAGGGCTGGATCTCATTATGGCGAACTGCACGAAAATGGACAAGGACCTCCAGTTCAACAGCGCCAAGGTACTCGAGCAGTGCCTCACGACCGAGAACAGGGCCCACGTCGTCGAGAACGGCCTCGACAAGGTCGTGAACGTCGCCTGCGTGTGCACGAAGAACTCGAACTCCGTCGACCACTCGCGCGTCGGCACCGGCATCCTCGAGCACCTCTTCAAGCACAGCGAGGAAACCTGCAGCGACGTCATAAGGCTGGGCGGCCTGGATGCCCTCCTGTTCGAATGCAGGAAGAGCGACGTCGAAACGTTGCGGCACTGCGCCGGCGCCCTGGCAAACCTCAGTCTGTACGGTGGCGCCGAAAATCAGGAGGCGATGATAAAGAGGAAAGTGCCGATGTGGCTGTTCCCGCTGGCCTTCCACCAGGACGACAACATCAAGTACTACGCTTGCCTGGCGATCGCGGTTCTGGTCGCCAACGCCGAAATCGAGGCCCAAGTGCTGCAGTCCGGCACTCTAGAGCTCGTGGAGCCGTTCGTCACCTCGCACAACCCTTCGGAGTTCGCGAAGTCGAACCTGGCGCACGCGCACGGCCAGAGCAAGACCTGGCTGAAGTTCCTGGTCCCCGTCCTGAGTTCGAAGAGGGAGGAGGCCAGGAACCTGGCCGCTTTCCACTTCTGCATGGAAGCCGGGATCAAGAAGCAACAGGGAAACACGAACATCTTCGCGGAAATTGGGGCGGTGCAATCGCTGAAGATGGTGGCTTCCTGTCCGAACGCGGTGGCTTCTAAGTACGCGGCGCAAGCCTTGAGGCTGATCGGAGAGGAAGTTCCGCACAAGCTTAGCCAGCAGGTGCCTCTGTGGTCGATGGAGGACGTTGCGGAATGGGTGAAGCAGATCGGTTTCGAAGAAGTGGTCGATAGTTTTAAGGAGAGTAGGGTAGATGGCGACCTGCTGTTGCAACTGACTGAAGAAAACCTCAGGGACGACATTGGGCTAAACAATGGAATAAAAAGAAAAAGGTTAGCTGTCTCTATTCGTGAACTGCGTTTTATAACTTATCCGTTTCAGATTTACAAGGGAACTGCAGAAACTGAAGAAGATGGCGGACTACACGTCGCGTGACGCGGCCAACATAAACACCTTCCTTGTCATGCTGGGCCCAGAATACTCGATATACACGTACAACCTGCTGAACGCCGGCGTCGAAACGAAAGAGGCGTTGAGGAACATCTCCGAAGACCAGCTCCTCAACGAGTGCAAGATCACCAACTCGATCCACAGGTACAGGATAATGGAGGGCATCAGGCAGTTGGAGAGCAGCCTGAGCAACGGCTTCAGCGAGGACGCGATGGACAAGTCGCTCGACGTCTTCATCAGCTACAGGCGGTCGAACGGGTCGCAGCTGGCCAGCCTGCTGAAGGTCCACCTCCAGCTGAGGGGGTTCAGCGTGTTCATCGACGTCGAGCGGCTGGAGGCCGGCAAGTTCGACAACAACTTGCTGCAGAGCATCCAGAAGGCCAAGCACTTTTTGCTCGTTCTCACGCCGAACGCGTTGGAAAGGTGCCTGGGCGACGTCGAGCGGAAGGATTGGGTGCACAGGGTAAGTCCAAAAAATTGCCAGCGTTAATAATTATTTGGTTTAACACTTTGTCTCGCCTTTCAGGAAATCGTGGCCGCACTTTCAGCGAGCTGCAACATCATCCCCATCATCGACAACTTCCAGTTTCCCGATACCGAAGAACTTCCCGAAGACATGAGGCAGATATGCCACTTCAACGCTGTGCGGTGGATACATGACTATCAAGACGCATGCGTGGACAAACTAGAAAGGTACGCGCTTATGTTCTGTAATTGTTATTTGTGTATTTTTCGATATTACTAACAACTGTTTTACATCCTGATGTTGTCCTCATTTAACTGCCTAAAACGCGCGATGATTGGCTAGGGAAACTGAACATTCACACTCCCAATTTTCGTTGCAAAATTTCGAAAAAACTTTGTTGCGCAGAAACGGATCATCGGCTTCGTCATAATAGCTTTTCATCCACGGCAATTATTGTTCTTTTATAACCTCAGTCTCTTTGCAGGTTCCTCCTAGGCTATAGTACAGAATCTTAACATACTACTCGCTTAAGCACTCCAAATGATATTGTAATTATAATTTTGTACCTTATTCGCCGTTTTATCAAATAAATTATTATTTTGTTAGTTGGTGTTGGGTCTTTAATTGATCACAAGCAACGCAAAGGCACTTAGGAGCAACGTTAACAAAACAACAAGGTTCTTGTTCCACCCAATGACCGGTTTTTTTATCCCCAGACTAATCTGGAGCAAACTAAAGAGGAGATACTGAAACATCATCGCAAACTAAAAATGGGAGTCAAATATTTCGAATGATTCGAGAACAAATGCTTGAGAGATTTTTAAATGAGCGCGCGATTAAAGATTGTACAGATGAGAGTGAGTATAATTCTACAGCGCTAGAGAAATACATTGTACGAGAATCATTAAGTTTTCATACTAACGTAGAGATTACGTCCTCTCCTCTGACGATAAAGCACTTGCTGTCGACTTAACCAATGCAAAGGACTTGATAAATTAATACGTTCTGCTTTTGTGCATGCCTCACTTATAAAACGGTTGAGGTGAGTTGTTGTTTCATATGTTCTCTCTTGCACGTGTGCCTTCTTCCTCTTTTGCTATCTTTCAAACTGAGACGAATTTTCCATCGTAAGTGCACGCTAGAATTCTTTAAAAAATTATGTAAACCGTTGCTGTACAGTAGTTATGCCTGATGCACACATGAACGAATATTTTAAAGGCAGGATAATTTTTCTTGGCTTTTTAATCATTTTTATCATTATTAATTTGCTTGATCATTATCTAATGTCTGCAATACGTTTCTGTCTACAATATTAGCTATTATTGCGAAAAAGTAGGTATGAAAAGCCATAAACAGTTACACAAACATAAATTTTTACGTATGTCTACGTAAAATTGGTATTTTGTCATTTGCAGAGTTGAACGTAGAAGACATCAATTCGGTACAGAAATGTATAAATAAGGACACGTAATAAAAAAAAATAGATTACAATAATTTATTATTAAAATGTAGCTGGTACTAAATTTTCAGGTAATACAACAAGTGGTGTGCCTATTATCACAGACCTTAGGTATAGCTTCGCCTATATAGGTCTGTGCTATTATCCATAATAATAATTTATTTATTAACTCATTATAATCCCAAAGCTGAACATATCACGACTATCACAGCAGGAGTGGTATTTTGTTAGCATTAGGATTATAACGAGTTAATAAATTAACGAAAAGTATTATCTGATTATTAGGCATACCACGAGTTGTATTTGGCAGAGAATTTAACAACTGCAAGTAATTTAATTATTCAGTGTTTAGGGGTAACTTAATTTATTTTGAAAATGTAATTAATAAAAAATAAAAAAAGTAGCCACAATCGGGATTTGAACCCGGGACCTCTCGCACCCAAAGCGCGAATCATGACACTAGACCATTATGCTTCTATATAAAATTTACTTAACTAGCCGCATTTAAATTTAATTACCATGCTTAAAAGTCGAAATATATTATTTGATAGCTGTCATTTAGGATGAGCCTGTTTTGAATATATTTATTGTGTTAACAGATATTTAACGATCAATGTGCTAACTGAAATTGTATCTTCTACTCCTATATTAAATTTGGTAATGTGAAGAAGTTAGAATAGTGCATTTCAGCGAAAATACCACACTCGTGGTATTATCGTTGAAATCGTCGTCTGATTGGTTAATATTTCAAAAATCGTGTCATTTTTTTACTTCATATTGGCAAATCTCATAAAAAGACAAACTTCAACTTCAAACTATTTTCTGTAGTTCATTCTAATTCATTAAACATAAAGGCATTTGAAATATTCGAAGAATTGTCGTTGCAATGGGTCTTTTCAATCATACAAATGATCTAACTTCAACCTAGTTAAAAAAAAGCCCATTCCCACAAATGTCTGCCTAGATATTGAATGCGCACTGAATTATTCCCAGAATAATTATATTTTTTGAACATTTAAGTTGACACTATTGTTAATTTTATCCATTAATTGATTGATTTGTCGCACAATCCAGCGATATTGTAAACAGAACCACGCGTCCGTTAAGACATGCGGCTGTGACGGCGGCCCGTCAATAACTGCCTCGTAGGTACCGTACCGCGCACGCGCGAACCGCCGGCACAACCGCGCGTCCCCCCTCCCCTCCCGATTGGTCCCGCCGGGACCCGCCCGCCACCCGCCTACCAATCCCCTCGCTTGTTGCAGGTTCATGCGCGGCGAGATGAACACCCGCTGCGGCGGCGGCGGCCCGCCCTCCGACACGCTGGCCCGGATCGGATTGGGCAAGGGCGACGTGACGCCGGGCACGCCCTCGGGGGCGGCGGCGCTGAGCCGCCAGCCGCCCAGCTACCAGCGGATGCACAGCAGCGACAGCGGCAGCGGCAAGGGGTCGGACAAGGACGTGAACGGGAACGGACTGGGTGGGCGGGACTGACTAGACGTGGGCGTGGCTTCGCCGGTGCCGAGGTGAGTCGGTGGGAGTGGTTTGGAGATACGTAATATGGGGGGGAGTGGTGATGCGTGTACCCAGTGGTGCTCAGAATTCAATAGTTTGCCTATACTTTGATACGGAGTTCAGATTTCAGGGGTGATGCAACAAGTGGTGCGCCCATTATCGATAATATCCTTGTTTATGGATACTCTACTTAGCCAATGTCTGACACTGACATAAGGACATGACAGAAATACAGTAGATACAGGGGACAGATCTTGCAAAAAATAAAGTTGTCCAGCTGTTTTTTGGGAGACTTTAATACGCGATTGAATATAAGAAATACGCCCCCTGTAGGCTCAATGCTAAACTAAGTATATGGGCCATGCCATTTTGTTGATCCGTATATTATGTTTTCTTTTTTGTTCAAAATCAGTCAAAAAAGCTTTATTTTCTAAAGTTGACTATTATAATAATGTGGTAAATAACAACAGTTGAATTCAAATGTTTAAATATTCCCGCCACGCTTGTGCCAAAAAAGAGAGAAGAGTTAAAGAAGAGTTGTTAGAAAATGAAATAAAGCAAGTAAAATGTGATTTTTATTATGATTACCACGCCCAAAAGGCCTCCCACAGTTATCAGAAGTGGAATTTGGACATGCTAAAGTGATATGCAGTGTAATTACGAGTTTTAGTGCGAGATTCGGACGAAAAACCGTCTTGATTCGATCGCCGAGGTCCTAACCAAACATTTTTTGTTCCTGAAAACATTTTCGAGATGGAACAAGTTTCGAATCAATTTAATTTAACAAACAAAGTTCTCTATTTCGAATTCTGCTTTTAGTTCATTTTCAGTTGCCTGTTGCCTTTGCAATTACATAATACATAAACAATAATGTTTAAACTTTATAATAACCGGTAAGTACTGTTTCCCGCGGTGTGTCTGCCCCGATTTTTTTGAAATTTTGGCTACCGCCCTATTTTCGGGGTCCCTGAACACGAATCTGACCTTAGTTTTTGGTGCTCGGGCGTAGTTTCCGAGAAAATGAATTTTCAAATTTCCTTTGACACCTCACTTTTCATGGCGATATTTGTGGTTATAATCCGGATGAATTTTTACTATATGCAGCTCAAACTGATCACAACACTATTTTGCACCTTTTGCAACATCGAAACTTCGCGGAAACCCGCGGAAAATCCAAAATTTGGAAAGATTTGTGCCGTGTTTACGTCCGACCCGGCCGCTGTTTTCGCCTCACAATCTGCCTCACAACTTTTACCTAATAACCAAATAACTTTATGAAGACGACCACAAAATTATATAGAAGACGACAAGAACAATGAACAAGAACAAAGAACAACGCAGTGTAAACCCAAAGTGTGCCCAAAGCTAGAGGTGACAATGGCCCATATAGTTAGTTCGCATAGTGCCCGTCGGGGCGTTGGCATCTTAAATTCAGTCGCGTATAGAAGTAAATTAGTAGGCAATGACTGGGCCACTTTAATTTTTAGCGCCATCTGTTGCTTGTATCCAATATTGCTTTCGTATCCTTGTGACTCTGTCACACATTGGCACAAGGATAATATCTTTCGTTAATTTTACGAATTATAATCCCCAAGCTGAAAATACCACGACTGCGCAGCATGAGCGGTATTTTCTTAGCGAGTGAGATAATAAATAAACGAAAGGTATTATCTGATTATTATCAGTTTTTGTACCTATCAAAATTAAAATTTGAAATTTTGTATTGGCAAATATAATTTAGTAGCGGAGAATGACCGATACTATATGAAATTACTAAGAATCACTAATATTTGCCGCCTATTTACGAGCACATTTGGTTTGCTATTTTTTTCCTCATTTCTCTATTGAAATCCGGTTTTGGTATGTATAATTACTGAATTCTGATGGACTAAATAAAGCTTACAAAAACAACGAAATAAAGATACAAAGTAGCTAATTTTGTTGATGCATGGGGTTTGGTTGGAGTGGGGTTTTGTAGTTAGTTTTTATCAGCTTGAAAAAACCTTATTCAACGTTAAAGTTAAAGAAAAGCGCATGTATAGAAAGTCAGGCAGTACAGACGATTTCCAATGTTTAATGTTTGTTTCTAATTTCTAATACTTTCCAGATTCCAGACTTCATGGCAAAATGATAGTTCGATTAAATTTTCTTATTTCTTACTTAGGTAAATACATTGAGAGACAACCTCTATACTATTACAATGCACACATAAAATATAACGTGGAAGAAATGTTGACATTTCATATGAGTTTTGCGATTCTTTCTATAAATTTAACAAAGGCAAAAAACGATAAACTACTGAACAGCGAATACTGAAAATCGTCTTGCCTGCCTCTGCGCACCACCTATGCACGAATTTGCACGCAGACCGCACCCACGAACCCCTAAAACCCGCCCGCACCGCGGCTCCGTAGCATTCGATTAACCCTTTACCGCCGACTAACCCCACCAACCCTATAGTCGCTGATTGCAGGCTGGGGATAGGCATGACGCCCCCGCCGAGGGCGTGGCTGCTGGGCGCCAGGCAGCGCCCCGCCGGCCTGCCGCCGCCCCACCCCCTGCGGCGAGGCCCCGCCCCCCGGCCGCCGGCGCCGGGCCGCTCGCGCAGCCTCGACGGCCTGCTCGACGCGGCGGAGACGGCCGAACGGCCCGAGGAGGAGCCGAGCGCCGCCGAGGGGCAGCCGAAGACGGCCGACGGCGAGCCGACGTCGGCCGACGATGACGACAAGACATCGGTGAGGAGCGGGTCGAGCGAGTCGAAGCGAAAGCGGAACTTCATGGACCGGTGCGTGAACAAGGTGCGGTCGTTCATGTGGAGGGTGTGAAAGGTTCACTAGTGGTGGGTAGATGATATTAGAGAAGCCGCGGCGGTGTACTTAAACGTCCAAGAATCGACGAGAAATGTCGTGTGGGACTCTATCGCCGAGCGGCTTCGGATAGTCTGTTTCGTGTCGAAGCGAAATGTTCAAAGTGATATTTTGTTACTATTTATTATATTCGTGTTTTACGGCAACTAAATTTTACTTAGTACAAACGACAATTTATAACTTTGGGAAATTTGTATACTATACACCCGCGAAATATTTTGGCGTACGTCTAATAATGAGTATTTTATAAGTAAAGTCAAAAAGGCGCAGCTTATAACTTTGACGTTACTTATATTTTTGTTACAATTTTAATGTGTTTTAACATGTGTAGGTTTTAATGTGTAATTTATAAAAGTACCAAAACTTGCTTAAATGGTTTAAGCAAGGCCAGTAGGTATGCGTTGCATCTCTTGCTGCTGTCAAGGACCAATTTGGGGGACCTTTCTCTATTGGGTGACCCAATGCGATGTCTCGACAGCTCACTGTATATTTTTACGCATCATTTATGCCATAGGTTACGATTCACTGTAATTTTCTAAATGGTGCATGATATTTTATTTTGTTTAACCCTTTTATTCGTAGATCCTTAGTATTTTATATAGGAAATAATTGTTTTTCTATCCATGTTATATTTAAAAATATATTTTATTAAGATTAACACCTCTCCATTTCTTTTACCAACCTCATCCATAATCCACAACATGTATATGCAATTTATCCAAATATTTTTTTAACATTATTGGCAAAATTGAATTTTTAATCAGACTCTTGGCGAAGGTGTTTTATTTTGTTTAAATTCAACTTTCTTTAAATATCAAGATAAATTCTATTCACAAATTTTTGACGCAGCAATGGGCTCCCCAATTTCCTCAACCATTGCCAATCTGATTATGGAAGAACTTATCGAAAACCTTAATAACAAACCAATATTTTACAAGCGTTTTTTGTCGACGATTGTTTTTGTGTATACAGGGTGTTCCCGTATATTTTGACCCTCCCCTAGAGCCTTTATGTTTCGAGTTAGAAAAAAATTACTTAAATGAAAATTGTTGGGTAACAAGGTGTATTGTCCCAAAAATAATGGATTGACAGGAATGCTCTTGTCTAAGTTGACTTGTTTTTTCCATGGCAACCTTGATTAAGTATAAATATGGTATTTATTTGCAATTTGGAATATCATGCGAATGCTTGGAGCAAACATATAACATATTTATATTGTTAGAATCTGAAAAATGCGTGCAATTCAAAAATTCACAAATATACAGGGTGTTCCATGAAAAAAAGTAAGTTTATATTTTTTCATAAATTTGCGACGCTCATTTGTTTTATCTAGTAACAGATCCTAGCGGTTCGGAAAAAACCCTACAACTTTCATTTAAGTAATTTTTTTCTAACTCGAAAAATAAAAGCTCTAGGGGTGGGTCAAAATATACGGGAACACCCTGTACATAAAGATAAGCTAAATGACACATTTAACGCTTTTAATAATCATCCTTGTCTTCAATTTACCATAGAAAAAGAACACAATAATTCTTTAAATTTCTTAGATTTAAATTTTTCATATAATTCTTCCAATGGTCACATTTTAACAAACTGGTACACAAAACCTATTTGGTATGAAAGACCTAAATTTTAATTCTGATGTCCCTATTACTTATAAAAGAGCGTAATTAACAGCCTCTTTGCTGTTGCTTTTGAGGTTTATTTTGATTATTATAGCAATCGCGGATCTACTCCATACAAACAACGAATTATGTTGCGTTGAGGTATTTATTACTAGACATTGTTAAATAAATTCAGTACCTACGCCACTGAAGCCTGGAAGGATGTGATCAAATGCACATTTCAAAGAACCATAGCAGTATTTTTGAACTACTTTAAAACCTAAGCTTTATATTTTGTGCTTTATTTGACAGTTGACAGTGTTGACAGCACAATAAATGTAAACATTTTATAGGTTACGTTAGATTTTAAAATTGTGGATTCAGGATATTTATTTAATGTTTCCATTAAAAATTACATTACAAAGTGCACAAAATGCCTAACACAAATCTAACCATCTACCAAAACAACATAAACTTACCACAAGAACTGTGCGTTAAACCTCTGGCGCTCATTGGTTTTTGTGGCCTGGACACATTGAATAATGCCATCCACAAATCTGTATGGGACACCTTCAACAAGCGAGCAGAGAAAGCTCCGATTTTGTATAAGCTCATCAAAAACGATTATGAATTTCCAGTGGTAAAACCTAAACGGAATTCGTACGACTGGTACATTCCTAAAGGAATACTAAAACGAAACTGGATCACTAAGCATCTATACGAAATACCGTCAGTTATAGTGTTATTCTATGATTTAGACTGGAATGATAGTTTGTGGGGTGAAAAAATGATCGAGTGCGCTTCACGCGTAAAATCCATGAGGGCTGCTCTAGAAGGACGTGATACAAGAATTATCGTTGTTCTAATACAAAATAATTTGCCGATTCCAGAAGATCCTTTAGCTACAGAACGGGCGGTATCGTTATGCTCCAATTGTGAATTAAATTCGCAATCGTTGTATATTCTCCCTCATGGACAACATTTATTGGTAAATTATTTCAAATTACATAAATATTTGTATTTAATAAGATGTTTCTAGGGATATACAATCAGATTGGAAAATACTTTCTTCGAATTTGCCCAAAATTATTACCATAATGAAGCTAAAATTGTGAAATCGCACAAGGAACATTTAAACAAAAATTCGCATCAAAATTTGTATGTTCGTCACCAATTTAAAATGGGAGTTTTATATGAACTGAAGCAAGACATCCATACAGCCCACAAGTACGACACTTTGAAAGTTTTGCGTAAAATTTTAATTGTTTATTTCAGACACTACACCTATGCTTATAACAACTTATTAGAAATACGAATAGTAGATACCAACGCTTTGGAAATTCGAACTGTAGCCGGTTTTATAAATTATAAATTATGCCGATTGATGTTCGCTTTAAATTTGCCCAGAGATGCCATTTCTCAGTTTAAAGCTCATATTGACAGGTTTAAAACAAGATTGGGCTTTCAAGAACTGTCGTTTGAGCACTACTCATGGCTGTCGAAACAGTAAGTACTTTAAATAATATGTTCCTACAAAATTCACGCAAACATATTTTCAAGATATGAAGTTTTCGGAGATATATTCGATGAAGCTGTAAAACTAGGATTACCAGCAGTTCAAACACAACATCCAGGAATATATTATCAACAATCTGCTCAATATGCGATATTAAGAAAAAAATCATGTCAAGAACTTTGCTCGGTATGTTTAATATATACAACACTCAATAATTTTGTCTTTTTAACATTAAAATTTAGTCTGTAGCTGCATACCCTCAACCAAATCCTTTAGAAGGTGCCGATCGCATGGAATTTTACGGTCAAAGACCATGGAGACCTACAAAAGTTTCAGGCGAACCACCTGACCCCCAGGTGGAGTCTAGTGGAATTCAAGCGTTGCAGTATTTGGAGAATCAAATAAATCATTCAGTAGGGTCTTAGTGATACTATTAAAATCAGCTTTTTAATTTTTAAATTTTAGGTTTTAATAATTTCACTTTATGGTCTAGCTATTTCCCAGTATAAAATATACAAGTGCCCAAGAACCATGCGGCATATTATTTTACAAATGGCTGACGAGTATTTTAATTCTAAAGACTACGGAAAAGCTTTGACGTAAGAATTTGACAGTGTATTAAATTAAATTAAATAAGTGTCATGTTTATAGGTTATTTTTACACATGCTCTCTGACTATAGACAAGAAAAATGGTGGGAAATAATTTCTGAAATTCTTGGAAAAGCCATAAAATGTGCCTTTCTAACAGCAAATGTTCAAGATTATGTACTTTTAGCGATAGAAATATTAGGAAGTTATGCTACTGTCGAGTTGGACGACAAAAAAAGAATTTATGAAAATCTCAACAGGATTCTAAAGGTGCACTACAAATACTCTTGTAAAATGTTTAAGATAAAATAACAACTTTTAGAAGCAAATTCCTTATGGAGACCCAAAACTGCCACACGAGGCTCTACAAAATGCAATAATATTATGGCAACCGACATTTACATCAGAGCCCATAAATTTCACTCTAAATATGTCAAAGATATATCCGTGCATTGAAACTAAAGCCAGATTTACCAGCAGCACTTACAAAATCGATCAAAATATCACTGTTGAAATTTTTGTCAGGTACTGAAACTACAAAACGTAAACTTTTTAACTATAATAATTGTTTTAGGAGTTTGTGTCATTTTCCTTTGACATTCTCAACAGTATTTGTTACCGTGAATACTCCTAATGCCACTGCCGAATTTGGTGTAACAAATTTAGAAAACATTTCACTAACTTTTCATGAAAACGAAATAAAACGTTTTCTTGTAGAATTTACTCCAGAATCTGAGGATGTCAACAAAGAAATTCAAGTGAAAAACATATTTAAAAAAAAAACTCTTTATGATCTACTTTTAACTACTTTTTAGATTGACTCTATAAACCTACAAATAGGAAATGCAAATGAATGTAGCTTGAACCTAAAATTTTCAGACCTAGGAAATTCTGTAGAACTACCCGAATTACAACACTTTAAATATACAAGAAATGCTGTCGACTTTGATAATATTAAAAGCTTACCAACTGCCACCATAGTACCGAGAAATTCTAAGTTAGACGTACATTTTGTACACGCTGAACCGGCTTTGGTAGGAGAATGGTATAACATTAAAATTGACATAACGAATGAGGAATTGTGCCATATAAAAGACTTGGAAGTCGAAGTCGAGTTGTTTGATGAAGAAAGTCCGGGATTTTCTGTTGGATTTTCAACACAACCATTCGGAAAAATTTATAAATTACCTCTAGCCCTAGATGTTCCAAAAACACTCGATATTAAAGCTACAACATCAACTGAAGTTTATCTGCAAGCAAGCAGTGTCAGCATTGCAAATATTCAAGTGAAAATAACATACACGTTAAACATTGAAAAGTCGGTAGTCAGTATTAAAAATGAGTTTATATCGTTGCAAATTATGGAGCCATTTGAAGTACAAACCAAGTATCTGTCAGGACTGATGAATGAAATTCAGAAATTCTATGTGGAGGAGGAATTTGGAATTATGCCAACAATTAGATTCTCATCTCCATGGAATATCGAGATTGAAGATACAACTTTTGAATTTGTAAGTTGGTATATTTCAAATGTTTTCTAAGTGTCGTAACTCAGATAAATTAAATACATATTAACTATAGCTTTAAGGTACTTTTGAAAAGTGGTCAAAGTGGTAAAGTCATAAATAATTGTGTATTATTATGGGAATGTAAATATTGTTTATATGACCATTCAAGAATTATATTCTTAAGGGGTACCTATTGTACCAAATCGTACCACTCGCTGTTAACTTTTGCATACAATAAATTTATTATTATTATGTACCATCTTTCCTACTTTAATATGTGTAATATAAAAATAAAATAATGTCTTTTGTTATAGTATCCTCCAGTGAGTTCAGTTGAGGCAGAAATCAAGAGCCAAATTGCCACGAAAACATTTCATGAAGGTGAAGTCGGTGCTGAATTGTTTCTAGCTGTCTGTGATAAAGCTTCAGAGCAAAATGTTACAATTGGGAAATATATAGTAAAATGGAAAAGGTAAACGACTAAAATATTAATGATATTTTTGTCAGAAAAACCTTAATGGAATTTATAACCTTTAGGGAACATGGTGTATCTGCTTTGACTGAAACAATTCTCTCTGGACATCATTGCGAATGGATCCCCCTAGATTTAAAACTAATAGCCCCAGCCCATGGTTTTGTTCGAACACCAATGGTAGTAACATACGAACTAAAAAATCGATCGTCTCAACTTGTGCAACTTGACGTTGGCATGGAAGGCAGTGAAGCTTTCATGTTTGCAGGTTATAAACAGGTGAATATCAAATATTAAGTGTTTTGTTTCTTAGAAAAACTCAACATTATTTTGTAGTTTGGAGTGTCCATCTTGCCTAAATCTTCGCGGTTAATAGAATATAATCTTTACCCGCTGATCGCGGGCAGTGTAGTTTTGCCAAAATTGACACTGGCAATTCCCGAAAATGCCGCCGAAGGACCAACGTTAAGGCAAGATCAATTAAAGCTGCTTTTGGATAGGGCACTACCAACACATTTATATGTTATGGTGTGTAAAATTGGGTATATTTCAAATCATTCATTTGGTTGATTTAATTTCATTATTTCCAGCCTCAAGCAAAAGGTTCTCCAAAAATTCCAGACATTATTCAACCGAGAAATATTACTACTCTTCTAAGTCAGTGATTGCAGAACAAAAAAGTGACAACCCTAAGTAATTATTTAGAAATAAGCTATTTGTACCTTTTGTATAATAATGTGTATGTATATACTTTGTGAAATATAATGTTAACTACAAGAATCCTACTTGAACTTGAACATCTAATAAGCCATGTTGTCTAAGTAATTTTTTTGTACGTAAAGAAAATCGTAGCACATAAAGCGAAAATCGTAGCATAAAGCGTAACCTAAACCCTACAGGGTTTAGGTTAAGGCAGGTTTTGTTTGATTTTGACATCATGAAAATATTTCCCCTCGCAAGTAAAATTTCTTATATTGCGAAAGTGGATGTTTTTGGAAACCTGTTTTAACTCGTATTTCTTCAAAGTGAGAAAAGCCAAAATTCCGAAAATAAATAATTTAATTCCCTTCTCCATCCATGAGATCTTAATCTTACACAATGTTGTACAAAACAATGCGCAAAGAACAAAGCGAGACAAAATCTACTCTACAAGGTTTTGAACTTACAAGAACATTTCTGTAGGCAGTAGACACTCAACTTCTTGCTGCCGGCTGCCTCCTTGCAAATAATGTTCTGTGCTAACTTCTACACTCACTAGTAATGTTTACGACTAAGGAATAGACGAGGGCACTCCACGACACTATTCTAGTTTTGCTTTTGCTGTTGACCAAAATGGATATCACTTGATTTATTTGAAGCTCGAAGGACCATGCGATGTAGCGTTTTCACTTTGAAATTATATTATTCTCATTGAATTGTACATATTCATTATTGTAATAAACGCGCAAAATTTAAAAATATTCCAATTTATAAAATTCACATAAAATATACCGGCTTGATCTTCTTCAACCACTTTGGCGCCATGTTTCTGTGACAGTTTTGAATATTCTGGAAGAAATTTGTTGGCAGCACTGAATTCCCCTAAATCCGGAGTTATGTTGTAAAAACCATAAACTAGAAAAATTGTAGGGAGAGTCTGTGCTATTGGTTCTGGATTAGGACAAAGCCACTCTGACTTCAAAGAAGAAGACGAAAAATATGTTAGGTTAATCTTCTTCTTCTTCACATCTTTTTTTGGCCTTTGCCCTTCCAAGTAATTTAGCCACTAGAGGCAAAATTTAGGTTATAAGTACTGTCACTTTACCAGCTGATTTTAACCACAAAATATATAGGTTAATTTTAACTTTCAATAATTATATTTTAATAAAATCAAAATTTCTAGGCAAATATTCTGGTCAGCAATGTACACATTTGTTATTTAAACAAAATTAAAATGCAGAGACGCGTTGTAGTAACAGGAATAGGAGTCCTATCTCCCGTCGGCTCCAGCTTAAAAGAATCTTGGAAGAACATCGTATACGGCCACAGCGGCATTGGAAAACTCGAAGGACCTGAATACGAATCTCTACCCTGTAAAGTAGCTGGCTTCGTCAAGACCAATGGAGCCCCCTTTCAACTATCTAATTACTTCACTAAAACCGAACTAAAATCTATGGCGCCTGCCACCGGATATGCTTTACTCGCCACTAAGGAAGCACTGGAAGACGCCAACTTGCTTTCTATATCAGACGATGTGAAAAAGAGAATAGGTGTCGCCGTTGGCATGGGCATGGTTGATCTACAAGACGTGTGCGCAACATATGAAAGTTTAAAGAAAGGATATCACAATGTTAGTCCATTTTTTGTGCCTAGGATACTCCCAAATATGGCCGCAGGGCAGATAAGCATCAAATATGGCTTCAGAGGTCCGAACCATTCTGTCTCGACAGCGTGTGCGACAGGTGCACACGCGATAGGCGATTCTTTTCGATTCATAAGAAGCAGTGATGCGGACATAATGGTCTGTGGTGGTGCAGAAGCTTGCATTTCTCCATTATCGATAGCTGCATTTTGTAGGTTAAGAGCATTGAGTACTTCATTTAACGATACTCCTGAAAAAGCATCACGGCCATTTGACAAGCTCCGTGAAGGATTCGTGATGGGCGAAGGAAGTGCAATATTAATTTTAGAAGAACTGCAACATGCTTTAGCACGGAACGCTCGTATCTATGCAGAAATTTTGGGTTATGGTCTTTCCGGAGATGCCTCACATTTGACGAGTCCTAGAGCGGACGGAACGGGAGCCCTCCTGGCCATGGAAAGGGCATTAAACGATGCAAAAATTACAGGAGAAGATGTTACATATGTGAACGCCCATGCCACATCGACTCCTATAGGCGATGCCATAGAAACAAGAGCGATAAAGACATTATTCGGTGAGCACTGTAAGAATATTGCGGTTTCGTCTACGAAAGGGGCGCATGGGCATTTGCTTGGAGCCGCAGGAAACTTAGAGGCAGTTTTTGTAATAAAGGGTGTGGAAGAGGGTGTGCTTCCACCTACAGTGAATTTAGAAACGGTAGAAGATAATGACATAAATTTTGTGAAGATTAAAAGTCAAGAATGGACAAAATGTGGTAGAAGGGTGGCACTTAAAAATGCTTTTGGGTTCGGAGGGACTAATGCTTCTTTGTGCATAGGTCAATATGTGTAATAAGTTTAAAAAAGTAGGTTTAAGTGTAAAGTAAAATTTGTACATATTTTTTTAAATGTCTGGGAATTTTCTTTTCCTTCTCATAGTCATTGAGATTATATTATTTTAAAAAGGTAATGAAGATATTAATAGAATGAATGTAATGCTTCTATTAGATAATATATTTACTTTTCAACAAAAAACAAAGGTAAACCCAATCTGGAAAAATACTAATACAGTGGTATATTGTTTCTAAAACTAATTCTAGCATTAAATATTAACAACAAATTCTAAAACGTAATTGACATTGATTTACGTTCTCATTATAATAAATAAAATAAGTACACGGCTAATGATTTGGGTAACAAAGTAACTAAATATTTACCCCCCCCCCCAGTTCTTAAATGTTAAATAACTCAGAAAGGTGCTGGCCAAAAGAGCACGTCTAAAAAGTGTACCTCGCAAAATAACAACTTTACCTGGGGTTTTTTCGAGGGTTTTTTCTTTACTGGCAAAATTCAAAGAAACTCCTATAAGTATGAAAACATTTTACAAAACTGCATCTGGGGGGCTAACCAAAACAAGGGTATCAAAAATGAGCAACAAACTGCTAGTAGTGATTTTGTTGCCTTACAAAAAAAAAGTATAAATAAATAAATATAAGAATAGGTACATAATCTGTATAAAGAAAATAATCCTGTATTAAATAAATTATCAACGATTAAGAAAATAATGTTGGAATTGACATTTTTTTTCTTAAGGCATAGCACTTTGTTTACACCAGTGGCAATCCCACAAAAATAAAAAATGTTAAGTCTTAAGTTCCTATAAAATGAGTTAACATCATATACGGGATGATTCAGTCATAATGTAAAAAAATTAACCACACAGTCAAGTGGGTGAGGCGAAATAATAAGGAAAATGCAAGTTTAAAACATGGGGCAAATTAACTGCAGGATTCAATTCTTGAGAACACTGTTGCCACATTTCATTATTCAATCTTATTGTTCAAGGTTAAACTGAAGAAATAAGAAATTCTTTTCATATTTTCAATTGTGTTTGGTTCATTTTAGAATATGTTTAATTTCCATATTATTTCGTACTAAGGTATTTGTTGTTCACCTACCAATAAAATGTTTTCCATTATGACTGAGTCATATATGATTGCCACAAAATATGAGGCTTGGTCTGTGCCTTCTCTCTTGAAACCGCCACTGGATACATGGACAATGTGAATTAAAAAAATTGAAAATATGTAGGTAACAATTTGACGTGATCAACAAAGCATTCCTACAGCCTAGAGCAAAATATCACATACTACATAATTGTGCAAATAAAATATCAAACAACGAATGATAATGCACACTTGTTTTATTTGCTTCAATAATTGATTTTGCTATTTATTTGCACAGTCTTCGATTTAAGCATTTTGCGCTTTAAAACAATAAAAACCTACGATGATACTGCAAAGCACTATAAATATGTTTCTTAAAGTCTAAAAATTAACTAAAACCTTGAAAATAAGCACCCGTTTTACGGTAAGCACAGGAATCATAAATAATTAAAATTATCACCTAATAAATGGTAATTTGGTGTTTCTTTAGTATTCGATTAAATAGATTTTCTAACAGCAATAATAATTTAGCCCAATGCAAAATGCACAAAAATAACATCTCGCTTTGTTAGTTTGAGCACTAGGACACTTTGGGAAACAAGCCTTAATTCTACATTTTACTTGTTACGTGGATATAAGCATTTACCTGATGTTCGGCTGCATGCACCATATTTTTGAAAGTTTGATAAGATTTTTTATCTTTTCTACTCCTCTACAAATAATTGATTTGTATAAGATGAATATTAAAGTGAATGAATGGAAATTTTACAATGGCTACCTTTTATGCAGCTAAATTCACAGTGTACAAAATTAGAACTACAAGAAATAAAACCTAGTTTTTATGCACACTATCACTATATGCAACATTTTTGAGTATTTATAAGAAATCTTTGTTAATTTTAAACCATTATTTATTCAAAACTTCTCGCGAAACTAAGACAATTTGTTTAACAAATTTAGAAACCCTTTTTGTTGCAAATAATCATAAATAGCAATAGCAGCATTAGAATAGCCGAATAGTATACAGTCAACCTCGGTTATAACGAAGCTCTAAGAAACCGAGAAATTGGTTCGTAATACTGGAACGTTCGTTATAAGAGACCAACAAAAAAAAATCTTGGCAAATTCCAGAAAATTCAAAACTACATACAGGGTGTCCCAAAAGACAATGTCATCTCTTGGAGGGCTGATAGGCCGGCTCATGCAAGAAAATAAAAATATAACCTTAGTAAAAATCATTCGTTTATGAGATATTGTCAATTTGTGCATCTGCACAACCATTTTGCAGCTTGCGAGCCATATTCAACTTATCTGACAAAGAAATGGATTTTCGACTAGCTTTCTTAATACTGGACATGTTTAATAATAAATATAAATTCACTTCGCAGTTATTACGCACCCACTAACTAACTAACATGGATTGGAAACCAATAAGAAAGCTGCATTTTGGCGGCTTATTTGAAACAAAGTGGAAAAGAGGAAGAAGACTTTATACTACCAAATGATATCAACAGTAACCCTAGACATTGACAGACACATCATAGAGGTTCAAAAACAACCTTCAGCAAGAAACCATCTCTTGATAGTTTGTTATAACCATGTTCAGAGGTCCCGGAGGTGAAAAAAATGTGGTATAAGTTAAAAACGAGTGTTCATTGTAGCTGAACAAAATATATGCAATTCGTAGTGATTTTGGACGGGTATATTTCAAATTATTCGTTCAGAATAACTGGGTGTTCACTATAGTATATCGTGGCCGTTATAGCAGAGTTCGACTGTATTATATTTTTAAGATCTCATATTAAAAAAAAAAACATGATAAAGTCTTTTGTTACACCACCCAATACTCACTTTTGAGAAATAATAGAAAAAAATATAAATTGCAAGTGTATAGGATGATTTAGATTGGATGGTTTTGGGTGTTCTTCTTATTTCCTGAAGAAATAGACCAAAGGTAGCTAATGGATACTGTGCTCGATTTTCGCGAAAAGTTGCATTCTACGAAACGCATCCTGATATATCTATTAGATTGGGAAATACGGGTGTTTCGAGTTTAAACATATTATAACTATTCTGTATGTCCTTTCGAGTTTGGTAAAAACAGGGACTCTTCAAAGTAAGGGGACCCAGCATGTCACAGTCTATCACATAGGAAAAGTGAAGCCGTGAGGGGAAGTTTATTTTCTGTCGACTCCAAGGAGACCACAAGGCGGCTGGAACAAGGTTATGTTTGTATGTCAGTGTCCAACTGACATCAGGTTTTATGTGACATGCCAGTGCCATAGATTCTAAAGGAGGCAAAATATTTCCTGTCATAATTAACAATTTTTAAGTTTTATACTTCCAGATACTCAGATGTGTCAATTAAAGGTAATGCGGCCGCCTGTAGTAGTCCCAATAATTTCAACCAGATTTTCCTGTATCACCTTTAGTAATCCTCTAATTCCCATTACGGGGGCATTACGTATAAGTAGGTAGTTCAAAACAAAGATCGTTTTTCCTAAATTTTAAATTATTAAGCAGGTGGCTTCAGTCAGGTCTTTTTTAAAAGAGTTTTTATCTACGACTACAAGTTTATTTTAAGTTTGTGAGGTACTTTAGATGATAAATAAAATTACAAAAATTTTATAATGAACACCGAGAAAAACTACCATGATTAGAACTACTAGACCTAATCTTATTAGTCCATCCCGAAATCTGTGAAAGTTCTTTGGGTAGATATATTCAGCAAGGGAAGAAAGTTCAAGTATACATATTACAAATGGATTGAGGAACCTGGTAACAAGGTGCAATAGCGACAAATTCTAAATAAGCAAAATCGGCACTGACTTATCATACTTACTACTTAAATTCGTGGAAATAATTGCTAAAAATCACTTTCAACTATAAAATAAATTTGTTTCATTTGACAGTTGCCATATTCTGTACTTGTAGACACAAATTGTCAAGACTAATTTTTAGAAATCATGGAAACCATTATTAATTTTTACTAACAATCAAAGTACCTGTTATATTCATAGATTCTCCAATAAAATGGCATACTTGGCATCACTGATACCATTAGAATGAGGAAAGAATAGGCCTCACTTTGGAAAGTATACCTTACTTTAAAAAGCATGTTTTGTTTATTTTTTAAGTAGAGTTCATTGGTGGGTAGATATATATTTTTAGCAGTTTAAGAGCAAAAAATCCCCAAACCACAGGAATTTCTTTCCTTTAAAACCGCTGCTCAAATGAAATATCTCCCCACCCCGTACAAATTAACAAGAGCTCCTAGAAATTTTCTGTTTCCCAAAAAAATTTCTACGAAGTTGTGAGTTGACGCCATCTTATAAATACAAAAAAACCGCATCTAAAAAGTCACTAAAAAATTTCTCACCCCGCGCCGCCACCAAACTACAATGCTATGAGCCTCGTCTTGCTGCCCGACCACCTCTCCTGCAACATCCTGTGCTCCTCCATCTCCCTCTCCGCCACCTGCCTGACCTGCCCCAGCTTGCGCGGGTCCAGGTTCGCCCCCAGGTTCTGCACCCCCTTCGCGAACTTGCTGAACGGCGAGAACAGCTCTCTCGTCGCGCTCGAGGCCGGGCTCGCCGCGTCGTTCAGTTTCTTCAGGGCCGACTCGCTCTGCGACTGCGAGATGTTCAGGTGTTCCCGGTCCACCGGCTTGTGTTCGACTATCTCCTTTGGGTCGTCCACTTCGCTCGAAGAGTGGCTGAGTTTTTTGTCCAACCTCAAACACTTTGGCGGTTGGAATTTCGCGTCCGCGTCGCCGCAGTTTATTTGTATCTCCGGCGTGGGGCTTAAGGCGAACGAGACGTTGTCGACCACCGTCGACAGCTGCATACGGTCGACGTGCGACGAATCGTCTCGGGTCAGCAAGTTCGTTTTCTGTTCTAGAACGCCAGGTTCTTTATTATTGTCGTTCTGGTTTCCCATGACGATGCCGACTCCCGGCAAATAAGAATCTTTGCTCATTACGCCTTCCGCGCATTCCAAACCCTCTTCGATCGAGCCGGTTTTGTCTGAGCTGTTGGAAGAGTCTTGTAAGGAGGTGTGGCTGTCGGTATCGTCATTCGGTTGGAAAATCGAGTTTTCGTATTCCTCGTCAGAGTCGGAGGAATCGTCCTTTGCTTCTTTGCCGATGGTGAAGTTCACCGGCGCTTTCTTTTTCGGTTTGAACGTGTTTCCGATTTTGTTTAGTTTCGAAAATTGTTGGGTCATGTTTGATATAGCTTTTGAGCCTGAAATTTAAAGTTACATACCTAACTCATGGCAAATTTAGAAGTACATTATATATATCGATAATTTTTAATAAAATCAAGATACAAATACACAGGGCAGAAAAATTTTTAAATTTGATTGTAGGAAGCTTTTAATACTAAAAAAGTGAGTTTTGTATATAAGATGACTTTGAGTTGAAGCTCGGAGTACTTGAACAACATCGTTATTACACTCGCTAGCAGAAGTTTGCAGCACAGAAACATCATAGATTTTTAGATTAACGGTAAGTAATATTTTCATTTTTCTTTTTTTTACTTTTATTGTATTTTTTAGTTTTATATTATACTACTGATAAAATCAATTTTATTGATTTTCAGTTCTACTGTCAGATTTATAATCTAATGTATGGATTGTAGTTCATTTGTCCCATGACAACCTCAATTAACGTTTACAAATCAGTGACATCAAAGGTGTCTCAGGAAGCTGACAAGCATACCATGGAACAAATGAACTACTCTATACAATCTTTCATTACTGATGGACTATATGTCAAATTTATTTAAAAACGAATTCTATGTGATTTTGGTATTCATTTGACAACAAACGAGGGGGTTGCCGACAGTGAAAGTGACGTTAGATTTCGTATTTTTTTAAGTTGTATAGAATAAAATCTAATAACATTTTACCTGGCAAAAATTTAGTACAAACATCTCTGCCACAGAAAATATACGCTATGCGGAAGCGTATATTTTCTGTGATCTCTGCCTTCATTTTAATCATAAGATCTTACAAGCAGTTTTTTGTTTTATAAGTTATGAAAACCTTGGGAAAAATAATAATTCCAGTGCATATGCTTTTAAGATCTTATGATTAAAATGAAGACAGAGATGTTTGTACTAAATTTTTGCCAGGTAAAATGTTATTAGATTTTATGCTATACAACTTAAAAAAATAGGAAATCTAACATCACTTTCGCTGTCGGCAACCCCCTCTTAAAGTTACAAGTTGTCAATGGTCAAGTAGCCTATTCAGACAAAAACAATGTAAACCATTAACAGAAATATAAAAGATTTTTAATACCTACTTACCGACATTTTTCAGAGCCAGCAATTGCGTTTCCGACACGTTTCTAGAAATATTTGGCAACCCAACAATATCGAGATAAATACCTCTACTTTGAGTACCATCGCTAATAATTTTCGATTTCCTTCTATCTAAAGACTGGCCTTGCTTGAAAGGAACAGGCTCTAAATCTGCTATATCCATAGCCACCAAAAATGCCTCGCATATCGTTTTTAGCGATTCTAAAACAGCAAAATTCATATAAAAAATTATCATTACAGGTTGTTCAGTAAATGTTCGGCCCTACATCACAAGTCCCGTCCTTGTCTGGCTCGTGAATATACGACGCATATCGGTCGTATATTCACGAGCCAGACAAGGACGGGAGTTGTGACGTAGGGCCGAACATTCGCTGAACAAACTGTATGTATATGTTGTTGTACCTATTTCTTCATCTGCATTTTTAATAACAACTGCCAAATTGTTGAAAAACCTCAAATTCGTCGACCTGAACATATGATAATATCCGTGAACATCGTTAACCTTGTAATTTATCCTTATACAGTTCTTTTTCTGACTCGACTTGAACAGCGCGTGGCCGGACTCAGGAATGCCAAACTCGATCAGAGTCACATCTTTCAATTCCACCCGCTGATACTTCGTCACTTTGTCCACTTGATCGTCATAGTCGGCTGTGAAATACGAGTCTCTCGTCAAAATGAGAATAGAATCCATCTCGGTCTCATTAGGATCCCCTGTGTATGGGTCGGCATTTATAAGCCCCCAAGCTCCCACCACCAATTCCGGACGGTTGATCAGCATCTTTTTGCAATCTTCGATTAGTAGTTTAACGTGTTCTGCCGTGGCAACGCTGTCTTCTTCGTATTGCGATTTCGATTCGTTGAATTCGTCTACCGAAACATAGTTGCCTACAAATTTTGTAAATTAAAATAGTAAAAAAACAATCGTTGTGAATAACATGCCTAACATTATGTCAATGGTTCCTTGTCTAGCAGAGTCTTTGAATCTGCTGAGGTAGTACCTGAAAAGATTTGTAAAAAATTGTATTAAATTAAGAATATATGTGAATAATGGGCACAAGTATTAAATGGTTGGAACTAATAAACTAGATGGTTCAGATATTAGTATACTTACTACAGGCTGTAACAAAAAAGCAAGTCATCCTGGTAACTGTATTTTTGGTGTCAAAATAGGACGATTTTAAAAGATACAGGGCGCTAACATTGGTGCCAAAAATATGCCGTTAACGAGATGATCTGCATCTTTAGTGCACCCTGCACATAAGTGCGATTTCCTGTACGGTAGTTCTTGATAACTCGAACATACTGATAGGGCGAGAGACCTACTCATACCAAAAAACGGCAACTAACAAACGACCGACAAGACAAATCGACGGACATACACGAAGCGGTTTGATTAGTGGCGTTTCAAACGTGGCCCCACCAACTGACCTGCCGAAGTGGTAGAGCACGCTCGCAAATTCGAACTCGGGCTGTAGCGCCAGGTGGGGCCCCACCGGGGGTGGCTCGGGGGGCAGCAGCTCGCCCGCGATGCCCCCCGCCACCCGGACGTAGGCCCACAGGTCGCACAGCTCGATATCGCGCAAGGGCGCACCCTGCGCCAGGTCCAGACAGCATTGGCGCGACGAGTCCCGGAAGTGGTTCAGGATGTATCTACGGGAGAGGGTCGGGAGTTAGGTGTCGGGGGACGGGCCTATTAAGAAACCACATCGCCAGCTTGGAACAATACTTAAATTATCAAATTATCGGAACGGTATAGTCTGGTCTGGATCAAAGCTATTCTGTGTGGTTTCAGGTATGTCAATTTATGATGTTCAGAATGTCCCATATTTTAAATATCCAGCTTTTTTACGGTAACGAATTGTCTTTGGGGTCAGTATTTCGCAGTTTTGTCATATTACCACAGTTTTTGTAGGTAGATTTGTTTGTGATAACATGAAATTGCCACGCACATGAAGAACATAATATGTACAGATCATTACCTATTTTGGAATTACAAGATGATTTCTAGATATTATATTTTGGAAGGGTATTTTGTAACGAATGCAAGAATGAAAATAGAAAAGCAAATCAATGGTCCACTATACAGGGTGTCCCATTTATGCTTCAGAAAAATCTTGTAAAATGCAGCATTTTCTATTCGAAAACTAATTATTTTGACAAGCAAAACTTTTCATCGAGAGTAACTTTGTCAAAAAAAGTAAAAAATGAAGCACTAATCAAAGGACACACTGTACAATTTTCTTCCTCAACTTCAAATAACATAATTTAAATTTTCGCTATGAAAAAAGTAAGTGCCTCTTATTTGAATTCTGTGAACCACACAACTTTATCTTATTTTTTGTTTTCGCCATGCAATTTTAATTTTTTTTTTATGAAATCGCATGAATTTTTTGTAATAATGCGTACAATATTAAATGCCCTTAATACACATAGATGAAATAATTAACCAGTAGATAATTTGAGGATAATCTGTATTATTACATCAATTCAAAATAGTGCAGCCCTATATCAAATATCAAATTATTAATAAATTTACTTGCTATTATAAAATACCAGTGTCCAGTGTATACCAAAAAATATATTTAAAATACAGGGTCATTCAAAACTATGCTGCACCCTTTCAGGGTCGTAATTTACTCGTTAAAATAAGACTAAAAGTTCATATCAACATGGGTCCAAAAACGCTTTGTTACGAAGATACAGGGTGATTAAGCTTTCAAAAAAATATCGATTTTTGTTTATACCTTCCAAACCAATAAGAATATTTAACCCAAACTCGGTACATAATAATACCATCATAGGGTGACAACACATGTTAATAACAGGTCTCCAAAGTAACCAGTGGCGAAGGTATGGGTAATCAGTACCATTAATTAAACAAAAAAAAAAAATAGTACGGCCCTATACAATAGAAAAATTTATTATCTTGTTGAATAAACAGTACAATATGGACCAAAAAATGTCTCTTTCATTTTTTTCACATCTCTCTTCCTTTCGCGGAAAATTTGAGTTTTTCCTATTTCTCATCTTTTTGGACTCTTTACTTTACTTTGAAGTAACTATTATTTTAAGTAGACGAAATGATTTTCAAATGGAATTGCAGTAGGAGTAGGTAATTTTTGATACCAAAGGCGGTAAGGCACAAAATAATAATAATAATAATAATATTTTTTGGAGAGCTGGATCACGAAGGTAACGAAGCGTTTTTGGACTTCATACAGGGTGATCCAGCTCTCCAAAAAATATTATTATTATTATTATTATTTTGTGCCTTACCGCCTTTGGTATCAAAAATTACCTACTCCTACTGCAATTCCATTTGAAAATCATTTCGTCTACTTAAAATAATAGTTACTTCAAAGTAAAGTAAAGAGTCCAAAAAGATGAGAAATAGAAAACAAAGCGTTTTTGGACCCATGTTGATATGAACTTTTCGTCTTATTTTAACGAGTAAATTACGACCCTGAAAGGGTGCCGCATAGTTTTGCATCACCCTGTATATTAATTCCATTCAATATCAATATTTCATTTCAACAATTTGTTTGTTTAAAATAAACAGTTATGGAAGTATGGACTTTTACCACATATAACTCAACAATAACTCAACGTTATCTGTGCTTTTACTATAACACAATTCTCGCTGGAAATATGGTCTTTAATGCAAATGGGAGACAAAGGAAGGTCCATGCAGTGTCTTTAATTTTTTCATGTTTTGTGCCGAGGCAACATACTAAGTACCTAATAAGACGAGTCCATTTATTGATTGTTAAAATTTACTTAACTCACCTGTTAGCCGAATTCATCCCATCCTTCATGATTCCTGCCAATTTTCTTTCTCCTGTTCTGGTGTAATCACCCTAAGATATATATGTATTAAGCATTGTACTTGCAATTAAAAAATAAGTTATCACCTTCAGAGCATTTGTCCCCGCATACTGTTTGCTGATAGTATCGCCATTATTGGCCCACAACAACTGGAAGGTACATTTTATATTCGAAGGCATGACACCTTCGGGTGATACGAGCCCGAGCTTGCAAAACTGCATCTCCATAACGGCTTTACCTATAGCAGTCTGAACAACGTTCGTCCGGTCAAGGCAGTCGATACAGTTCACCCGAAAGACGCCGTTTTGCGAACAAATGTGGCCCTGCTTGTCCCTCCAGCAATAGTGCATGTCTTTTATTACATCTGCCACTGCGCTTATCAGTATCGAGACATTTTCAAAGTGCATCCCTCTGCTAAAATACCGTTACTTAATGTCCCCTATAAGTATGGTTTTATAATCAAGAATTTGCAATTATTTCAATAGGGTACTTGACAACATTTATATAAAAAGACCTCAAGCTACTTTTAAAAAAATGCTCAATTACCCTATTATCTGGGCAAATTCCTGATTGTTGTCAAAATTATATATTTTACCAATATTCGTGGAAGTCAAAAGTAACATATGTGATAAAGGGGCTGTTATACAATAACATATGGTGTGAGTACGCGTCGAAAATTACTTTTTCTTTTCCAGTTTGATCTACCAAATTTAGGGCGCAGACAGGGCCGTATTTTTGGATTTCCTTGTTGAAGTGTTTGTCAAACGCTACGCAAGTTTCTGCCTCTCCTAAAATGTGGGCAAATACACTACAAAATCGAGTGAAATCATACTTCTTGCCTTAAACTTCACATAATGTCCCAAATTAAATGAATTATTCAATTATTGGTGTTATTTTTGTACTAAAGAGTTAAGAATTTGGAATTTCGGATAATATGAGCACTTTGGCACAAAATTTTAAATTTTAAATTGTTTGTGAATATTTTTGATGTCAGTAAAACATTTGTTATTTTTTATGTAGAATTCATTGGTGTAGACCGATATTCTCAAATTTAAATCTTTCAAGCTGTTACCCAAAAAAATATATCTCTACGCCAGTGAATTATAATAGGTAGAAGCAAACAAAGATGTTTTTACCAAAATCGCAAATATCTCAAACGAATCAAAATATCGGGATGTGGTTTGCGGCATTCAACCTTTCTCGCAAATCGAACACCTTAGCTGCTTTTTGTCTATCACTTCAGCAAACAGGAGAAACCCCCCTACTTAACTGTGAAATTACATAAAATTTCCTGTTGTGATTGTAAACATTGAAATGTAAATCTGCGCCACACATTGAAAGGACTAAATGTAATCTCAAATACTGCACAAACCTTTATCCAACCTTGGCGGCGGTCTATATTTATATCCTGGCTGAGACCAATAAACAGGAACCGAGCCCCTAATCTGTACAAATGACACTTCATGAGTTTGATATATCACTAACTGTTCGGTTTCTACGAAATTTGCTACTTCACCATCTTCATCGACTCCCCTTCGTTTATATCTAAAGAACAAATTCGAAATTACATTTATCTTTAGTGGAAACACAGTAGGCTGGTTACCTTGTTCCTGCTCTAAACCTACTCCTTCTAGACAGAATACAGAGAGTGAAAATTTCAAATTGTTTCTCCGGCTCTGGCAAGCTTTCTATACCAACTTCGACTCTGCAGCGTTCGATTTGGATATAGCCTTGAATTATGGGCAATATCCATGGGTTACATAAGGGGTTCTAAAAAGAGGTGAAAGTTGTATATGTGAAGAATGAGAAGAGAATAATTTATATGCATGACATGTAAGCAGGAAGCTTACCTATTTAAAAAATGAAGATATATTGCAGTAATACGCCGAGAATATCAATAATATATTAATTGCAGTTTAGCTAAGTACTTATAGTAGACGTTTTGACAGGACCACAATCTAGTGCAACTTTCCAAACGTCCCTTCCCTATATCATTGACCAGACTATATCTTAGTACGGAAGTTTTTCTAGATTACTACACTCACCGGCACGAAACACGAAGCACTTATAATTTTTATTTAAAAAATGTAAAATTTTAATACTTTGCAATGGTTTATTATTATAATAAGTTAAAAGCAAACAACAACATGTTTTAAGTAATATCTAACAACAATTAAACGTTTATTTGAAAAGCAAGACTACACTGTTTTGAATAAAAATTTCCAAAAATTAAAAAGTACACAAGTCTTAGTTGGCCATGACTTTTCTTTTGTTTTTATTGTTTTGACAAGTCTGAGTTTAAAGAAGTGAAACAGTTCAAAGCTGTACTGCGTTTATTTAAGGTAAAAATATGGCTGTTAATCCTGAAACAGCGGCTGCTATTGTTGCGTTGCTTCAAGACGGAAGAACTGAGCAATATGTTGCCCAACAATATGCCGTATCCAATAGCACTGTGCACCGTATTTATACACGTTTTTTGGAAACTAGAGCTTACACCAGACGACCTGGAACTGGTCCCCAACGAAAAACTAACGCTCATGATGATCGCTTCATCCTCTTGCAAAGTCTACGAGATCGTCGTGCTACAGCTGTAGAAATCAGAAATAGACTTCATCATGTTCGGAATACCAATGTAAGCGAACGTACAGTTAGACGAAGACTTGGAGAAGCCAATCTTACCAGTCGTAGACCTGCAACAGGTCCAGAGCGTCTTAGGCGTCATCGTGTTGCGCGACTTCGGTTTGCCAGAAATCATGAGCACTGGGGTGAAAATGATTGGGGGCGAATTTTATTTACTGATGAGTCCAGGTTTAGCCTGCGATCTCCAGATGGTCGCGAGAGAGTATGGCGAAGACCACAAGAGCGTTTTGCAGAATGTACCTTCAGTCCTAGAGCAGGATACCAAGGAGGTTCAGTAATGGTGTGGGCTGGAATTTCTCTGGAGGCACACACTGAGTTGTACATAGTTCCAAGAGGCTCCTTAACTGCTGCCAGGTACATTCATGAAATTCTCCAAGATTTTGTTGTCCCGTATGTTGATTTTATTGGAAATAACTTTCTTCTGATGCATGATAATGCCAGACCTCATACCGCAAGAATCACTCAACAGTATTTAAATGATGTAAACATTCCTGTTTTGGAGTGGCCAGCGTTAAGTCCAGATGCGAACCCGATTGAACATGTTTGGGACATGCTTGGGCGAAGAATGCGAAGTCGTGTTCCTGCTCCTTTAACCATAAATCAGTTGAAACAAGGTCTTTTAGAGGAATGGGACCTTATTCCTCAAGAGGACATTTGCCATTTGATTTTAGGCATGCCACGGAGAATGCACGCAATCATTCGAGCTCGCGGGGGTAATACCCGTTATTAAAAATGCTCCTCATTAGTTTTTGCTCAAAAATCGTTTAAGTTTTGATTCATTTAAGGACATTTTGCCACAACACCAATGTGGGTTTATCGTTCTAATTTTTTAAATTGTAACAAAAGTTTTTATTTAACAAAAAGCGCCCAATTGTTATTAGAAATTACTTAAAACATGTTGTTGTTTGCGTTTAACTTATTATAATAATAAACCATCGCAAAGTATTAAAATTTCACATTTTTTAAATAAAAATTGTAAGTGCTCCGTTTTTCGTGCCGGTGAGTGTATAAATAAGTCTCCAATTGAAAAAAAAAGGATAGATTTTTTGAGGATATTTTAGCTAATATATGGAGTAACAAAATTTAACCCTTTCCTACAGCTGGCTGATATCTGCCAGACATAAATTTGGAACACAGGCTAGCTGAGTGATAATCTGCCACTGTGGTAAATATGTCTACGAACCACTGTCATATATGAGCTAAACCTTAATAAAAATTGACTTGCCATATGTACGTCTGGCAGATAATCGTGACTAGTTAATATGCCGTACAGACGAGTGGCTGATATATATCTGTCATTGGCAATTGGCAGATATATCCAATAATAGCAGAATCCCGCCTTTAAATTTTAGTAAAACCAGAGAAGAAAACTAATATACCTACTCGCAATACAGTTTATGTAATTTTTTATGTAACGTTTAAAAAATGCGGAACCGTATGTTAACTATCGTAACATTTTTAAAAGCGAAAAATACCCTACTGTCACACATTGGCTAACTAGGGTTTCCATAAACAAGGGCCATACCAATAATGTCTAACGGCCAATATATCGGTATCGACCGATATTGTGTCAGTATCAGTTGATCCCTATTTTCATTAGTAGGTCAGTTACAAATATAAATGATCATTAGTCTTGTAATTTTACTATTGTTTCCAAAAAATGTGCTATTTTCAGCGCCACTGCATCTGCTTCCTGCAAGACCTCAATAGCAAAGTAATAAAGTACCAAATAAAACCAATGTGCCTATTTTTGAATTTAATAGCTCCTTACCTGTAACTCGATAAAACACTTCAGCATATGTTTGTTCCAAAAAAATGTATCATCGACGGTTTTCCAAAGAGCATTTGGATCAATTTGTTCGGTTTTCTCCAGATTGCACAACCTTTGCAACGAATTCGTAAGATCGGTTGTATGAGAATAATAAAATGAATTGGTGTCCGTGAATATCTTATAAAATTCTTCTATTATTTGTTTCTCGAACCTCTCCTTATCTTTTGTATCCCGATTTTTTGGCGAACCTGTTGCAATTGCGGCTGCTTGTTGCGTAGTGTTCCTTATAGTGTTGCCTGCGCTTTTTAATGTTCCCCATGTCTTACTTAACGCAGGATTTTTCTGTATGTCAAATAACGAACCCTTTTTCAAAGGGGTTGAGATTGCTTTGTGCTTCGGGCATTGTCGCAGGTGTAATTCGACATTTTCCAGGCTTAATGGCAGGAAAACAACCGATTTTATTTTATATACATCGTTGTCCCCATGTAATTTACCGATACAGGCGCTTTCTTTGATTAATAGAAGTCTTGGGTCGAAAAGCGGCACATGTTCAACTTTTCCAATTATGCCGTCGAATAGCCCAAGACAAATTGGATCTTCGGCATCTGTAAGGTCCCATCCTAAAAGTGAATCTCGATGTTAAATTTGCTGCTATTATTTAATATTTAATAACATTTATTCAACCATGTTTCATAACAGAAATATGAAATTAGGTATATTATCGCATATTATATGTGCTTAATACCTGTTTTTGGAATAAATGCTCCTGTAAACCTGTCCCACCATAAAGAATGCTCTCCTTTGACGAAAATGTAGAAGTCTCGAGTTGAAAACAGTTCCATATTTTGAATTGAACTCAATGAATACTTGTATTGTTGAATATTGAAACCAATAAATAATTCGCCAGACAATACGCTGTAATTATTTCCAAGTCCAAGACTAATTGGTTTTCCCTTTTCTTCACCAATACCCAGAACCAAGTAGGAGTAGGAATTATTTCAAATTATTGTTTTCGTTTCGTCACTTCCTTCTTCGCAGAGACAACAGAACCACAGAATAAGTGACAGAACTTTGCCTCTGTTTCTTCGTTTCTTTAGTTTCGTTTAGAAAAAGATGGATAATGCAGGACGTGTTGTACGAAACGAAGTTCTTGTGAATTTACCAGAGAAAATTTCTCTGGAATTTACGTACACCATGTCGCGCCAAGTGAGAAAGAAATGGAATGATTTCAAAATGCCAATCTTGTGATCAATAGCAGACATGCGCTGACGAAAGTAGGCCAAAATCAGTGGCGTATCAGCACGAAAAGCATAGACAAAGGCCTTTTATTCATTAAATTCATTTCTCTATGACGAAAAGCAAGTGGCCATTTGTAAACAAAATTTGTAGTCTTAAAAGCTGAAGTTCCTAAAATTGTCCGAAATAAATTAGAAATAAAAAACACATTCAAATTGGCCGTTTGGCCGTTTTATTAACTTAACTGGCATTGTACTCGTATTTTGTCTCTGGAAATCATATGGCATGGTGAGCCAAAAAAGCGTGAGACTTGACAGCCGCGTGAGCAGTATCGTCAGTCAACGAATAAAGGTTTTTCATAGTGACTACAAACTGGATTAATGAACTTTAATGTTTATGTGACAAAACATAAAACACATAATTATGATCATAATTAATTAGTAATTAATAATTCATATATAATTATTACATATAATGATAACATAAAAACACACAGTAAAATGTGTGAAAACTCTTGTCAATCTGATAAATCTAATTGGTCGTAGAACTTAGCAATAATACAAATAAACAAATTCAAAGGCATATATGCGCTTTCGGGTATGTCGGCAGGCAATTTGGCTCTGTAGATAGCACAAGCTTTTGCGAATTCTCTCAAAGAATGACAGGTGTCTGGGCTCAACGGCTTCTCCAATAATGTCAAAATCGCAAAAACCCAAGCACCGACATTGGGGTTAAATTCATCACTGGGCTCTAAAGAATGCAGGTACTTTGTGACTCTCTGCAGCAGTTTAAGTTTTTTGTGCTGCGAGAAAAGGGTTATTTCCGAAAACGTTGGGTGTCTAATTTGTACTATTTCTATAAAATCGTCGGGGCACAGTTCACAATCCGTGGATTCCCTGTCTATCTTGCTTTCGATGTACTCTCTAAAGTATTTAAACTTTAACAGTTGTTTGCTTTGCCAGTCATCGGAAGGGCGAATAGCTTCTGGTGCTTTTGGAATCGGTTTACTCTAAAATATAATTTATAATATATTTTTATATCCCAATAGTTATATGCACATATTTTTCGTACCAATTCCACTTTGAAAGTCTGATTTTGAGCAAATATACTGGTATCAATATCTGCCGTTACCCACTTTTTACATTTCGATCTTTCGTAGATAACGTGGTGTAAATATTCTTCGCCTAAGATGTTTTTTTTTATTAAAGGACTTATTAATGTAGTTATAACATTATTTAAGTATTAATTATTACCTGTTTGGGGAATCGATTTTGGATCAAAATTGTCTGGTAGAGTAACATCTACTGCTCTTCGCATAATATTATCCAAATTATCATCACTGTCTGAATCGTCACACATTTTTTTCAATTGTTCTATTCTGAGGTACAAATTTGTATTAATAATAATAATTATATGTTAAGCGTTTGTTTTTGTTTATTTATTTACCTTCTTCATCTTTACCTGTCAAAATTGTCATCCATCTCTGGAGCCGTTACTATAATATACCCCGATTACTGTAAGAAGCCCCGATTTTGTCAGATGACATTCTCCACAAAATCCCTAGGAATTTGTTGTTAACCATGGGTATAACATTGGTATATGTGTCTCAACCAGTTAATTACGTCACTCATTGATTTATGATGTGAAAAGTTACCCAAGTGATACGAAAAAAAGTGCATAATAAAATAAAAACCCTATTGCAATCACGATTATGCCGCTACAAATAAAATAACTATGACTACAACTCATTTTAATAATAATTTCAAACGTCATGGAAACACTTTCGTTTGGTATTTTGTAATAATTAGCTGCTTTTGGCAGCGTCTAGGGGCGGACTCGGGCAAATTTAGCTTTGGTGTGTCAAAGTGACAGTGAAGGTTTTCCAGATCGTTCAAACTGGTTCAAACATTCGGTAATGAAAATATTCGCGGGTTTTCTACGTTTCGTGAGTTTTACCATCATCTGTGTTTTTCTTGTTTGTGTAACTTTTCGTGTTATTAGTGCAAATGGGCTCGTTACTGACCTGAACTTATGACCCGGCTGCATTTTTTTGCTGCATTGATGCCAACTTAGGATATCGAAATTACCAATTGACAGTCCCAGTAAGGACTTCTTAAAATAATTTGAGTATACAATCAATACAATCAGAATCAGAGCATTAGAGTAGAGTAGGTAGGTAACCATAGAGATCATATATATATAAATAGGTAACCAAGCTCATACTGGAGACCTTGGCCGTGGTTGGCCGTTGTCAAATGTCATTTTGTGTTGCCACCACAAATTTCACTTTTCCCCTAGAATGTAGAATGCACTCTAAATCCCCTAGAATGCACACAATATGGCGGCTATCCAGGCGGGCGCCAGCGCGCGCCCAAGGATGCTGCTGTTACACCTCTGCCGGATAGCTAATGACTAGGGCCGTTGATTGAAGATACCTTCCTCCATCGACGCTAGGGCCCAATGGCGGTCCAGTTTATTTTACAGGGGCCGTTGTCAGTACGGATTTATTACATTACGGTTCGTTTTAAAAGAACACTAGAGATCGGTAGGATTGTATACAACCAGAACACTTTTTAAAGTCATCACAAATATGTGATGGAATCCATCAAAGCAATGTGATTGGATCGTTCAAAAATTTCTGCACTTCTGATTGGCTTGATGGATTTCATCGGGTATCTCAGATTCCATCGCATCTTATTTGTGTTGACTTTAAAAACTCGCCCATTACAACTATCAATCGAACAGCTGTTTTCTGTCATTCTGGTAGATAACTGTCAAAAGCTAACATATATTTTGTGGTCAAAAGCACGATAAGCTCTGTTTTGTTTGTGAAAATTAGGTAATATTGAAATAATTTTCTATAAGAAAACTATTTTATTAATTTAATTAGAATAAATATGGAAAATGAAGTAAAAGTTGTGATAAAATGGAGTGGCAAAGAATACGAAATAGAACTAACCGGGCAAGAGACTGTATCAGACCTGAAATCAGCAATTCAAGGCAAGACTGGCGTAAGACCAGAAAGACAAAAATTGCTTAACTTAAAACTGAAAGGTATAATAATTGTCATGGTTAATAATTTACCTGGAATAATATATAATTTTAAGGTAAAACGCCAGAAGACGAATGCCACCTTTCCCAGTTAAAACTCAAACAAGGTTTCAAAATTATGATGATGGGCTCCCTAGAAGAAGACATAATCGAAGCCAACACAGCTCCCAAGGATATACCGGACGTTGTTAACGACTTGGATATTGAAGATGAAGAAGTCGCGATCGAAAATCAAGAGGTTTACCTTTCGAAAATTCAAAGAAGGATTAAAGAATACCAAGTTAAAATGTTGAATGAGCTGAGACCGGGCAAGAAATTACTGGTCTTAGATATAGATTACACCCTGTTTGATCATAGGTCTACCGCACAAACCGGTTTAGAGCTGATGAGACCTTATTTGCACGAGTTTTTGACTACTGCTTATGAACATTACGATATTGTTATTTGGTCTGCTACGAACATGAAATGGATAATCGAAAAAATGAAATTATTAGGGGTTGAGCAGAATCCAAATTACAAAATTGCATTTTACTTAGATTCGTTAGCGATGATCTCGGTGCACACTCCAAAGTATGGTGTTATAGATGTAAGTAGTGAGAAGTGAACAGTGGACAGTAGTTTTATGTTCTATTATGTAGACGTGCTTGGTTATTTCATCTTTATGTTTCTTAATTCAACGTTATTTCATTAAATCCTAATTTATAGGTAGAAGGGTATCTATTTGTAATTTCTACGAATCGTAAATTTTAGGTCAAACCTCTAGGAGTGATTTGGGGCAAATTTGAGCAGTATTCACCAAAGAACACCATAATGTTTGACGATATCCGACGTAATTTTATAATGAACCCGAAAAATGGACTGAGGATAAAACCGTTTCGAGAAGCCCACTTAAACAGAGACAAAGACAAAGAACTGTTGAAACTTGCAAAGTACGTACTTTACTTGTCGCTTTGTTTTTCTGGTTTATTGTTATTATAGTGTTTCATAACTGAAGGTCTAACTCTTAGAGCAGAGAACAAGGAAGGGGAGAATATAAACTCGGCGGCGGCGCCTTTGATCTTTGGAAGCCCCTGGTCGCCATGTTGTCTGTTTAGAAAACAGGGCCGTATTTAGAATTTAGTGAAGGGATAGTGTAGGTCTGTACTCAGATATTTTAAATCATTCATTTATAAACACAAAACAAATCATACATACTGAAATGATGATTGGAACAGGCAAAAATGTTAATTGGATTTTGAAGGAATAGGTAGTTAGATAACTGAAATATTTAGTAGGTATGGAAAGGCGATTTTTCTTATCTTATTCCAAAAATTTAATAAGTATTTTATTGATCTTAAAATTTGATGACTGCCCGAGCAATATTTTTTAAGCAATCATTTTGTAGAATACAAATGAAAAACAAAACATAGGTATTGTATGTATTAGAATACCTATGTTTTGTATCATCGGATTAATAAATATACATACCTAGTTCTAAAACAGTTTCGTTTTTGTCTCCTTCATTAAAATCAGTAGGTACCTACGACTATGCAAAAAAACTTGGACATTTGTATGCGAATAGATATACTTAGTAAAAAAATATATTTTTTCCATAAAATAAACTTTATTGATGTTTCCATATAATAAGCTTATTTTTGTTTGTACATTTTCAATTTCTGTCTATAATTTTTAATGCTATTACGTACTACGTACTATATTACAGGCGTGTTTGTCGTTATTATGTACTTTGGAAGGGTGCCTAACTATTAGCATTCATAGGTACATAGGTATGAACACAGGTAAACGGAGTAAACCCACTCTGGTAACAATACCGTATGGCCTGTTTATGCAGACTTAATTTAAGGACAGGATTTATGATTTAATTTAACCCTTATTATGTATTCGATTTATCCACATTTGCTTCATGTAAAACTTAACCCAAAAAACATATTTTTTATTTGAAAGGTTTTTTGTTGTTTTTCTGCCTTTTTGTCTTAAATTACATTTAAGTTCGATAATTTTATTTACGAATGACTTAAGATAACTCATTCTTAAGTGAAAAAACTTGAACTACACCATGCATTTTCAGTGTTATAACTTTCGATTTTTAAATTAAATCCTTAAATTAAGTCTGCCTTTAGATACTTAGGTGGAAGGTTATGATAATACAGTAAATTGCACCTGAACAGCAACTAATTCCCAGATATTTCACAATTAATTATCTACCAATGCTCTTTTGGAAAGGAGAAGAACGGTAACCTGCAGTTGTAACTTTTGTTCACCCACGCAGCCTTTCGCTGTGCACATAACGCCCCCGCTTTTGTCTCACTCATGATCATAAGACAAAACACTGAACAAACAAACACACACGCAATAAAGAAAACTTCAAATTAACGCCGCCACTGAAGATCTGTTCGCTCGAAACGCTAAACTGAAAGTGAGGCCTCTGTCTAAACAAAAAACATGGCTGATATAGGCTGCGCCGCCCAGATGCCCAGGCTAGCTCCGCCCCCTTGAGTTTAAATTCTCCCCTTCTTTGTTCTCTGCTCTAGAGGTTGATGTCTGTCTTGAGTGCTGTCTGAAAATTGTTTTGCCAGAAATTATATTTTATTATGTAAATATAAATAAATAAATATAATAATATAATAATTAGTGACATTTCAATAATTATTGGATTAATCCGGACATGTTCGGGTTTTTACTACGTCCGGGTGAGTCCGGGTGGATTTTTCATAAACATCCGGATTTTAAAGTATGCGTAGTTATAAACAACAAATAATGCAAAATAATAAACTTTTTCACAGTTACTAAAAGCTGCCGAATTTCTTTGATGTAAAAACCCCACTGTATTTTGAAGCTATGACCATCAGCATTGAATAAGGAATTCGTATACCTTAATCAATGCATCAGTTATAGAACTTCTTATTGATATTTGGTGCTATTTAGATTTAATGATGTTTTTGTTGTTTTTTTTAGGTACTTAAGCGATTTAGCAGAAAACTGTGAAGACTTTTCAAAAGTAAACCACAGGCATTGGGAAAAATATCGACCAAAGAAAAATAAATCCACACTCACACAACACGATTAACTAACATGACAAGGTGGATTTGGCATTTATTTAAGTAAAGTATTAACTTTGTTTATATACTCAACTTGGGGCAAGAGATACCCCTAAGAAAGTTACATTAATTATATTCATAAGTACATTTTTATATTTAGATATAAAGTGTCAAAACTCTGAATAAATAAATAAACGGGATCTTTGGTGAGATCAGTCATATGTGTCACTGGGGTTCACAATCACAATAATATGGCTGGAACAAGAGCTCCGGTTTATTCTGCAAAGAGTAAGTTACTCGAGAAAACAACACAACAATTATACAGAAATTTTAAGATTTCTTCTTCAGAACTCTAAACATAGCCATTCAAGTACTAAAAAAATACATTTTGTAAATATTCGAGGCTGCTTAGTAAACTATTGCCTTTTATAGGGTAGCAAAGTAAAATGTGCAAATAATAAGTATGTAGTTCACTCAGCAGACCACTACTACAGACCAAATGCTACATACATAGGTCTGTGGAGTCAACTATCAGAATTGCACTGGCTGATTAATAATAATTATATTCATAAGTATATAAACAAGGGTATTAATAATTTAAATACGAATTCTACAAGTCATTATGACATCTTTTTAATGTTATCATTTTTGTCATGAATTTATTACACATATTTTTTAGAACCATGTGTTTTGCTTTTATAAATCTCCCACACGAATCCTGCTTCATTCTGACATTTTTATGGGTTGAACTTTTGCCCATAAAGAGTGTTTACATCTCACGGCTTACTACCCGCGTCATTTATTCATCAAGTTCAGTACTTAATGAATAAATGATGCATGTTTTTTTCTTCACCCTGGTTTCCCTTCAATGCGAATAAATCTTTCGCCTTTTACTGAAGATTTAAAGATTTCCGACAATTTCCGTGGAGAGTAACAACACGAATGAGTCTAAATTCAGCCAAAATTTTTTTGTAGTGTGATGAATAGTCGATAAGTCGATCTTTTGATTAAATCCAAACAAAACTTAAAATCAAAGTTCGCTTTCGTCGGGAAAACCCTCAGAGAAATAACCATATAGAGGGAGTAACAGCAACAAAATACACGCGTTATACGTAATACGTAAACAATAGGAGAACTTGACTGTCCAAGAAAATTATACTTACATGTAAAAAAAATTCTTATCAGGTAGATATTTTCAGGGTTGGTTGTGGGTAGCGTCCTGAGTATAACCCCAAAAAATCACCATTGAAGTCGTGTTACGAACCCCGCAATAGGGGTGGTTTTGCAAACATTTTTTTTTGCAATTTTTTTTATGTGTACATACGTTATGACATTCTCTACAACTTCCCCTGATGAAGTTTTTTTTAACTTCAATACTTCACGAGATATAGGTAAAAGGAAAAAATTCTTTAAAACAAGCTGATTTTTTCAGGGTTAACTGGGGGGTACTTAGGAGTGCACCCCCAGTTAACCCAGCCGTATTTGATAGCGGAGGATTTTCGGGGCCCCGAAAATACGCCTATCGGGACCTAACCTACTCACTTCAACTAAAGAAATATACTGTCTACATTTTACATAACATTTATATTATAATCTTATGAGAGTTGAAATCATGCGGCCGGCTCTCATACTATTATAATAATTATGCCATTGACTACGAACGGTGTGCCATGCTCATGTGGACAAGTGTATATTTGAGGAACGGGACTGCACTTGTCGGGCATTATCTGGACACGGGGCACCGAGTCTTGGTTAATGATACTAAATCCATTGAAATCCTTAAACACCCTAACCATAATCTGAACGGCGATCAGGGTTAATTTTTGCATAGTTCACAAATACGCGGCAAAATGCTTAATTCCTATCTTTAGTTTTAGTTCCTTCCATTTTCCGCGTTCCTATAAAAACCATCTTATACAGGGTGGGCCAATAGTGGGGGAACGGAATATTGTGGGTTTATTGAGACATATTTTGATAAAGCAATACCGGTACATGGTGGTGGGTATGTAAGGCTACCAAACTAAAATATTTTCATTTGAATCGCAGCACGCATACTGGGTGATTCAAACCAAACTTATGTTTTTTTAAATAGAACACCCTGTATTTTATTGCATATTTGGATTCCCCAGTTAATTTAAGTTGGACTTTATGTACCATACATGGTGTCTAAAACTCATGGTGTAGAAGATACAGGGCATTTCTTGAAAAAGTGGAGGTTGGGGCAAAGTGATATTTTGGCAATATACCAGATCTCAGGAGGCTATGATTTTGTGTGGTAACTAAGCATGAACTGTGCCGATACTAACTAGAAACTCAGCAGCCAAACCCATATGTTTTGCGTGAAATCAATGTCAAAACTTAATTTTTTTTTAATCGCGGCTAACTTGATTTTTTCAAATGGAACCATATAATTTTCTTCAGTTTATTGGACACGTCTTTTTGTCCTCTTTATACTGATATAGGGTTGTGGGTAGCTATCTCCAACTATAATATCTGGAAAAACTTAGTAGCTGCTTCGCTATACTTATATGGTTAAAGCAAGCATGCTTTGAAAAACAAAAGTAAGCCATGGAAATAAAACAATCTGTTACATCTGTTACTGTCAAGAAACAAATAATATTTTTCTCCGGCTTTTCGTTTTGTCGCGTTTTTATCTATTCCAAAGAAAATGAGTACTTTTTCTAAAAGGGAATTAGTAGACATGGTTTTCGTTTTGGGAGAATGCGACAGAAATTGTTTATTGGCGAGCCGAATGTACAAGGTACGTTATCCTGATCGGCGGCAACCAAGAAGAAAAGCTTTTCAAGAACTATTAGATAGATTCGTCAATACTGGATGCGTCAACTATTCAAAAAATACAAGAAAAAAGAGTGTCACCAATGACGATAACGAATTTAGAGTTTTGATGTCAGTTATAGAAAACCCCCACATAAGCACACGCCAACTAGCAGATCAATTAGAAATAGGCAGAACATCTATTCGGCGTATGCTAGTGAAAAACAAATTTCACCCGTTTCATATACAGATGCATCAGGAACTAAAAGAACAAGATTTCTTAAACAGAATAAATTTTTGTTTGTGGATGCAACAAAACTATAACATCTATGAGTCAGTTTTGTTTACTGATGAATGTTCTTTTCATCGTAATGGATTTGTCAACAGACGGAATTTTCATTATTATTCTGATGTAAATCCGTGACAATTCAGAGTGCACTCTCAAAATCGTTGGGTTTTTAATGTTTGGGCTGGCATTTTTGGAACGTCAATGGTTGTAGGTCCTTATTTTTTTGACGGAGCGTTAAATGGTGAAAAATATTATAATTTTTTGAACCAAAATCTATTTCAATTATTGGATGATGTTCCTCTTCAACTGAGACGGGACATGTACTTTCAACAGGATGGTGCACCATCCCATCACGCTCGTCTTGTAACAGAATGGCTCAATGAAGAATTTCCAAATCGTTGGATAGGCAGAGCAGGACCAACTCGTTGGCCACCAAGATCTCCTGACATCACTCCCTGTGATTTTTTCCTATGGGGGCATATAAAGGATATTGTCTACCAAACGCAGCCCACCGATGTCGATGACATGAAAAGGCGTATTAGGGATGCCTTTACAACTGTCACTCCGGACATGCTCGAAAGAGTACGAAATTCGTTTTTCAGCAGAATTCAGATGTGTTTGAATGAGCAAGGTCGCCATTTTGAACATTTATTTTAATTAGGTATCTATCTCACATGTTTATTGTTGATAATTATTATGTAGTTATGAGAATAAAAATTCATTTTAATTTCACATCTTTTAAAATAAAATAACAATGCGTACATTTTCCTTTACAAAGAATTTAAGTTTTAAGTCAGCTTTTCCAGTTATTATAGTTGGAGATAGCTACCCACAACCCTATATCAGTATAAAGAGGACAAAGAGACGTGTCCAATAAACTGAAGAAAATTATATGGTTCCATTTGAAAAAATCAAGTTAGCCGCGATTAAAAAAATTTAAGTTTTGACATTGATTTCACGCACAACATATGAGTTTGGCTGCTGAGTTTCTGGTTAGTATCGGCACAGTTCATGCTTAGTTACCACACAAAATCATAGCCTCCTGAGATCTGGTATATTGCCAAAATATGACTTTGCCCCAACCTCCACTTTTTCAAGAAATGCCCTGTATATTCTACACCATGAGTTTTAGGCACCATGTATGGTACATAAAGTCCAACTTAAATTAACTGGGGAATCCAAATATGCAATAAAATACAGGGTGTTCTATTTAAAAAAATATAAGTTTGGTTTGAATCACCCAGTATACGTGCTGCGATTCAAGTGAAAATATTTTAGTTTGGTAGCCTTACATACCCACCACCATGTACTGGTATTGCTTTATCAAAATATGTCTCAATAAACCCACAATATTCCGTTCCCACACTATTGGCCCACCCTGTATAACAATCAGTCTCATTGTGATCGTCATGCCCTGAGGATGTCCAGCGCAACTGAGGACGAAAGCTTGGAACGAGAAATTTCGCTGACGCAGGATTCATCCGGGAGAAAGTCAGTTTCGTTTTTTATTCTATTACTACCTAAACATGTTAAATTATTCTTTGTATTTCACCGTTAATCCGTTAAACCCACACCATAAAAGAAAATAACTTGTGGACCGCCCTTCTTTCATCAACAAGGGTGGGCACCACAAGTGGTGTCAGGTGTGGGGTGATAGGTATAACGGTGGGGAGTTTATGTTCGCAATGCGGTGCTAGGAAACAATGTTCCTAAAAAAAGGCGCTAGGGATAACTATTCCCTATTTCAGCACAGTAGATGTCGAAGCACAAGAACAGGGACAGTCGTATTAGTTCTAACCGACCAACAAACATTAAACTGCCGGCCCTTTAACGATGGCGCTGGGGAATTGACGATGATGCGAAGCAGGTGATGGCCCGTCGCTATTTTTGTTGTAATTTTACCATCAATTTTCAGTTCGTCAACGGCCATCATAGATAAAATTTACAAGCGGGAAACAGCTGATGCCAGTGATGGGAAACTGCTGGGAAATTGTTGGCTCTCCACCAGGAAAACACGGAAAGTGCTGGCCCACCCAGGTAGGGGCCGCATAAAAGAACCTATGCCGGCGCTGAAAACAGCTTTTTAAAAATCGCGATTTCGCAAACTTCCCGACGGCCCCCCGTACACACGGGCCACGGGGACCCGGTGGGGCCGGAGGCCGGATCGATCACAACACGCCGCATTCGCGGACGAGGACACTCCGCAGCCGGCTCGCAAGGCACCCTCCGATTTGTTGCCCCGTACGCCGACGGCAGAGTCGCGTCCCGACGCAGTTGACCTGTTGATTGTTGATAGTTGAGCCGCCGTGGTCCGCGGACAACCCGCCCTCCAGTGTCGACCCGCGAAAGGCGGGCGGTGTTTCGACGCGGGTGACGAGCGGAGAAGACCCGGGGGGCGGAACGCGCGAGTGTACGGTGGGGCCCACAGAGCACCGACCCAGATAGGGCCTTTGCGTATCGAAGGAGGCGGTGGTAAGTCATCTAGAGGGGGGAATTTACTCTGGAAACTATAAATAGTGTTCTATTTCTGTATCATAGAGGTAATGAGCAGTGTATGTCACATTCAATTTAATTTAACTAGGGGGGTGGGTGATTTTTCAACATAAATATAATACAAATTCACAAATTCTTTATTTTTGGAGACAAAGCGCCTGAACTTTTTTTTGTTTGCAAGGTCTTCAAAAACCATTTAGCGATTTTTTTATTTAAAATCTGACACCACCGCGTTAATCAGGACATCCCACAACCCCCATATATTAAATTTGAACAAAAATTGTACAGGGAGAATCCCCTCAAAACAGTTGAGTGGTCAACAGGACCACTCAAAGTTTTGGTGTGTAAATATCCAATATAAAATATACAGGGTGTCTTTCTCAAAATACTGCATTTTTGGGATCAAAAAGCAATCGAGTATATTTATATCAAAACCGCCCCAGACACTATAAACGAACTAAGTTTAAAAAAAAAATAAAAAAAAACTTTTTAAAACAAGCTTTTATTCAAGCCATGTACTAAAACGAATAAAATAAGTTTAGGTTTTCGTTAAGATAATTCAATTCCAAATTGCGACAAGTTTTTGCAAATTGAAAATAGCTTGTCGCGCGAAATGATGCAAGCAGATATAAGCACAGAAAATACTTCCTAGTATATTTTCTGTGGTATAAGTACCAATTAATTTTATTGGACAGTGATTGGTTGATAAGCATAAGTATATACTACCTATTTGCCAAAGTATGCATTTTTCTTTACAATTCACCCAACAAGCTTTTCAATCTGCAAAAACTTGTCACAATTTGGAATTGAATTATATCTTAACGAAAACCTAAACTTATTTCATTCCTTTTAGTAAAGCTTGTTTTTAAAAAGGTTTTTTATTTTCAATTTTATTTTGTGCTTTTTAGTAGGTATATACCTATTTGATTCCCATGTCAGGAGCGGTGGTGAGGAAATTTAGTCCGCCATCTTGGGGCGGCCGCCATATTGGATTTTGTACGAAGTCATTCACCTTATTGTTTTCTACCCGTCGAGCCCTTTCATTTGATACCCATATGTTGGGTATCAAATAGGTAATCCGCCATCTTGCCAATAACTTTTCGTTTTCTACTCTTTAAGCCCTTTCATTTGATAGTCATATTAAGGGAGTTGACAATAAATACATCATCCGCCATCTTAGAGCAACGGCTATATTGAATTTCGTCTGATGTCACTAACTTTATCGTTTTCTACTTTTCAAGCCCTTTCATTTGGTATACCCATATTAAGGGGGTTGACACAAAAATACATCAACCGCCATCTTGAAGCGGCGGCCATTCTGAAAGTATTACATTATTGAGGTATTGCATATTGTATTGTCACCGGAAGTAAAGGTGTATGCAAAATTTCAGCTCAATCGGATGTCAGGAAGTGGTTCTAATTCAAGATTTGTACCACACATACACATATACATACTAACAGGTGAAGTTAAATAAAAGCTTGTAAAAAGCATTATTTTTAGAATACGGACAAATCCAAAACTGGTACAAAACCATGGGCCAACTGTATCTATTTTATATCCATATGTGCGTAGAAGCAAAAGAACACAAAGGTGATCCAATTAGGTTAACTATACAGATGGGGTGGCTATAATACGTAGTCTGATATGGCGACGATATTATCGAGAGTGTATATTAGGTGTACTGGTGGGCGCTCGATCGAAAATCATTATTATTTACTCGCCCTATTTTTAGGATGTTTAGGGTAATTGGATTTTACGAACCAGATTAATACAATATTCCTTAAATATTCGTTCTAGGTTATTAAGCTTAGAAGTTTGGGGCGCAAACGTTAATAGCTTCATCTTCATCAGTATTATTTTTTATTTTTGATCTATAAAACAGTTTCTTGGTTAATTTTTTGGCACTTTTTGGTGACCTTGAATTTTTTTCATCCTTCGTAGTGACGTTGCTAAGGTCACCAACTTTTTCTTCAAATGGGATGACCCCCTATTTTTTATTTAAATCTTGTGATCAGAGTTTATTTCTGCAAAAATATCTAATGGTATAATAAAAAAAGTTTTAGAAAAAAAGTTGTAGGGAATTTGAACTAGGTATAATGTATAATACGCTACCTAGGCGTATAATTTCTGTTGTGATTCAAACTGTGGAATGTAGGTGTACCTACGCTACGCGTATATACAGGGTGATTCAGTTTTATTCTGCAGCACTTCAACAGGTGATAGAAAACCAACAAATAACCGCACTTTCTTTCATAAACTATATCATTTTAAGGCCTTATAAAAAAGTTACAGGGTGTTAAAGTTGTAAGAAATATGTGGAATTTATTGAATATTTTCCAAACTAGTTGAGATATTGAAGTCATATTTGGTACACGTTATAACGGCATGGGTTAGCATAAAACCTGTTAATATCAAACACCTTGAACAACCAGTGGCGTAGAAGAGGGTAATTAGTATAATTGTTTTTAGAAAAAAAAAGAACCACCTTGTATAGCAATAAAATGTACCTATTCAATTTCTTTTGTTAATTTTAATTTTAAACAAAAATGCCCTCTTGATAATTTTTTGTATGTGTCATGGTTTCGTGGCAAATTTGATTTTTCGTATTATTTCGGGGTATTTCTGAAAAATTATGTCCTGGAAAGTAGATGGCGCCTAACTGTCAAACATGACAGCCGTGACCATCAGTCTTTATTAATACGTCAGTCTTGCTTGATTTCGATTTCATATCCTAGGATGGATATATGCAAATCATGCCCGTTCAGTTTTTGAGTCGCCAACTCCAAACAATGGAACACTTCCAAATATTTATCACTTAACACTTAACGCATACTTATGTCACAATTCGAAAATAGAAGACGTATAAAAGACGACGACTGACGACTGACAAAAATAAATGTATCAATTCAAAAATTTAGCGTCTATTATAGGTGCTGCAGTTACTTTTAGAAGAAAATCAATTGGACGGAAAATCACCCTGAATGTAATTCTTATCATATTTTTTTAACACGGCACACATTCTACCTGGATGTATGCTTTAGGAATCTTGAATTATCCTGAGAAAACTTTTTAATACTTATGTCAAAACCGATTTTTAATTAAAACAAAATTAATTCCTTGCGTTTAAAATTCGTAAAATTTGCACAATAACCAAATATAACCAAATTATGTTAAAGTATTTTTCACGCAAAAACTGGCGTTATATTGTATTGTTCACATAAGTTATATATTTCCAAAAATATCATGGAACGGCACGGTTTTAAATATTTATTTTCAGTTTATTTTTTAATCCGTCAAGATTTCTAAAGTACACATAGATTCAAAATTTTAAAAAAAAGGTAATAAAATAGTAATGAACCAAGATTTAATTCATCCACACTAAAGGGCCTCAGAAAATAAATCATAGGCAAATATTATTAAAGAAATAAAAAGTTATCGAAGAAAAAATCGTTCGGTTGTTAGGCCATTTAATATCCCTTAAAAATACAAGGTCTAAGTAGAATTACGAAACACCCTATGTACTTTTGAATCCACATAGATGGAATCATGCCAGTTTCTGTAATAGAAATAGATGAATGATGAATCCATTCACCTATATGTTATGAAACGAACTATTGTTGAAGCACAGGTTTAAGTATTATTTGTTGGTCTCTATTCTAATGTTCGAAAAAAGGAAATCTAGTGGGAAATTTTAGCAAATAACCCCATTTTTAAGAATTTTTTTAAATGTCATTTTTGGGAGATAACCAAAATCACGTAACCACGTTTGAGCAGGTAATTTTTCATCATTCTGAAGGCAAAAGTTAGATTTAAAAATAACTTATTAATAGAAAAATCTCGAGCTTTTTGAAGGACGCTGTATATAGGCACCTATTACTAATAATTATCCTGACCCATTGTCCTCCTATAGCTTCTTTGTATGGTGTATTTTTTGTACCGAAATAAAACTAATTATTTGTATTTGTCATTTATGTACCATGTACCACAGTACCAAGTGCTGTAAATCAAAAAGTTAAGTGACTCAAATAAGTAAAACAAAACTAAATGCCTTTACTAAAATAATGCGCACGTAGTTGTTGTTCCAGAGGCCCAGACTCCTCCAGTATAGTTGGAGGTCGCTGAGGGTGAAAATAAAAATCGAGATAAAAATGGATGCGCATTATTTCTCACACGTCACATCCAGCAGGCTTTTTAGGTCATGCGCGTTTTGTTTGAGCTTAAACTGTCGTAAAAATCAACAATAAATTATGGTACTCTAGGAGATAACGCGTTGTCCAAACAATGCATAATCAATTTTGTAAGGCAACAATGTTTGGCGCTAATTATCGACTTTTTGTTGAATCCTTTTTAAATGAAATCACGGTCGAAAATAATGATTTAGGATGCCATAGTTACCGGGGAGTTCCTCAAATGTGTGGTCCAAATTCTCGGGGCCAAAATGTTGACGGTAGTTTGGCTATGCGCGAACGAACCCACTATCCCCATGTTAATACCCAGGGACTCTTTAAAATAAGGGGACCCAGCATTTCACAGTCTATCACATAGGAAAAGTGAAGCCTTGAGGGGAAGTTTGTTTTCTGTAAACTCCAAGGAGACCACATAAGTGGGCTGATACAAGGTTATGTTATATGTCAGTGTCCAACTGCCATCAGGTTTTATGTGATAGATAGTGCCATATATTCTAAATAACTCCCTAAATGCCCAAATAGACTTTCAATCTGCACAGACATTCTCCTATCTCTTCTAATATATTTTAAAAAAATACACATAACTAATTGCAATGGATTTTTTGTTTCCCTACTATTCCTCCCCCTTTTTTCTGACAATTTTTTACATACTTTTTTCCACACCGTATTCAGACACCTACCTTCAGTCTTTCGATTTTAAAATTAGTAGTATAAGATATCTTATATAACGTTCATATGTAGGGGAGTCACCATGAATGGGACATTTTTTTATAAATGCGTATAATTTTGAAACAATTAAAGTTTTGCAGGAAACAAATTTTACTCAAATTATAAAGTGGTGTTAACCATCGCAAAATCGAGACATAAGCAATATATGTTATTTTTTTGTAACAGAAAAAGGTATTTTTTTAAAAACTTGTGTAGTTTCCCATTCAAGGAACATGTACCATGTACGGGACACACAAATACTCTAAAAACAAATAATACATAAGTAAATGAAAATATATTTCTAAAAATATAACCAAATTCAACAAAAAATTCTGTCAATATTAAAATAAAAACAATTAAAGCGAAAAAAAAACGTGAAAATAAAACAGGTGACATTATTTTTCCATATATTTTCTCTCTTCTAAAAATTTCATCCCCAAAAAAACCAATATTACTTCATACGAGATGTTCCAGGAACTTCGACTGGTCTAAGCTTCTTCAAAATAGACTCTTTTTTAATGTCTTCATTGTCGGGAAAATGGAATTTATTTCTTGTTCGTCTCATAAAGGCAACATTAAAAGTTTCTTCTTCTATTTTTAAATAACCTTCTGTTTCCTATATTTGGAGAATGTTTATACAGTGTGTCCACGGATAGAGTTCACGTAGGGTGTAAATGACAAAAAAATTTCGAGTTGAAATTTGAGCTTCTGGGGTTCAGCCCTGCTTGGTTTTAAACTAATTTGTGACATAATTTTACTTTCGAAAAATCACGTATGCCTTGGGAATTTTGAAAAAACTAATTTTCCACATGAGTAAAGTGCCCTTTCTGTAGGTTTTACGACAAAATGTTATTAAGGAAACTTGTTCAGAATGAAGAACTGAGTAGGTTTGCGAAATATCGAAAGTCTAGGCCTACTTTGATTTTTTGGTATTTTTCCCCAATTTTCTTTAGAAAAGTGCACTTTGTGTAGCTTTCACATTAAAATGTTATTAAGAAAACTTGTTCAGAATGAAAAAGTGGATAGGTGTGAAAAATTTCAAAAGCCTAGGTCGACTTTAATTTTTGTGCGTTATAATTTTTTAGCAGAAAAAAATCAAAGTCGACCAAGGCTTTTGAAATTTGTCACACCTATCCAGTTTTTCATTGTGGACAAGTTTTCTTAATAACATTTTAATGTGAAAGCTACCCAAAGTGCACTTTTCTGAAGAAAAGTGGGAAAAAATACCAAAAAATCAAAGTAGGCCTAGACTTTCGCAAACCTAAGATGATTGACTTCTCTGGCAAAAGAAGAACAAAATGTATGTATAGGTATAATCCGTCATCTAAAATGACTAGACTATAAACGTGGACTGCACAGAATTTCCATCGAGTATATTTATGTTAATTTTCATTTGTGGGGGAATGTGTGCAGAATGTTGGGACTCCTGATGTATTTCCCCTTTTCCAAATTTGCACACAGGGGCCTTAAAAACCAGGGTACATTGTGTTCACTACAATTTCCAGTTGTAACCAAAATCAAATATATTAAGTCTATAATTATGTAACACGTACTAATCATAAAAACGCTTTAAATAAAACTCTTACCGAAACAAATACAAAATAGAAACAGGTAATTTGGCGCGTCTATAAAGCGGCTATTGCCAGTGGCTCCTTTAATCTATAGTTATAGTCAGAAGTTACTACCTACGTAATAAGTAAACTTAGATAACAAGATGATTAGGTACTGAATCTTAGTGTGAGTCAATTTTATATATATTTTTTTTATTTTTGTTATTACGATTTATTTCCATTAGGTATTCATGTTTACTAAAAACCTATAGGTGCTAGGTGCTTTATTATACAATACGTCCAGCAGTGCGTAAGGTCGTCCGAGAGCCGTGACTTCAAAAAGAGATCGTAAATCGGGTAAGGACGCCCACATTTCAGGATTGTAAGTCAACTTAATATTTTTTCGATTTTGATCAAATATCACTATTAATCTTACAGTCTAGTCTGGCCGACTAATAATTCATTGGATTTGATCCAAAATGTAACATACCACATATGTACCTACATAGCAAAATTTATGCCAACTTGTAGATAAACAATCTGTAATTAGGACAGATCATTTTATCAAACAAGTAGGTCTAACAAAAAAATATTGTTTGGAATGATAATGATAATGCCCCTCCAAGTATTTGTGGCGGTATTTTTAATTTTTTAAACGCATCACTGTTTGTTTATCCAAGAGCATTGTATATTATTTATTAGTTGATAAAATGATACTACTGGCTTATAGCTGATGCTGATGTTCATTTATTTTTTTAATACGGACAATATTTCCCCCGCTGACAGAATACTAGAATACACCAATACTGAAATAAATAATCTATAAAGTTTTTCCTGAAAACGAAAAGCCTATATCTCTTTAAGTATATTATTTATTCGTGCTCTCACAATACCATAATCTCTGAAAGTACCTACACACACTCACACACCCATTTCCAACCAACAGTAATAGTTAATTTTATGCGTACATGCTGGAGTGCCTGGGGAGAGAGATGACAATCTAGAATATTTGTGTAGCAGAAAGCCTGATAAGCCGCTTCTGATCGATTTTTTTGCAGAAATAAATTGGCCTTTTTCAGGAAAAAAAACCTTTTCCAGCATAATATCGAAGTCTAGAGAATACTATGGACGCTGATAATATGCTCATACTTCTTGGATTATCATTTTTGACATCCAGGTGAATAAAAATTAAACAAATACTTTTACTTAAAAATTAATAAAACGTCTTTTTAATCTTAAAGCAATTTGTCAAGCTCTATGTCTATTATAAAATAAGTGAGACGGAAATCGCCCTGTGTAGTAGCCAAGTTTTGACACAATATTTTGATATCTGACACGGTGATAGGTGTGTCAGTATGTGGTATTTGTGGTATTTAGATACTTTATCATCGAGTTATTATATGCTTAGCTGTGCGGCTTGTGGCACTTCCCTGACGGCCGAAACTAAAACGTTTGAGGATAATAATCCATCGGTAAGTAATTTTGTAATTTAAATTAACCTTTGAGGCCATTCACCAAAGTGGCATAGGCGTTTAAAATTTAAAATTAGAATTGCTGTATTATCAAGGATTCTTAAACCTAAAGACAAACGTGCCTTATAATTTTTTGCCTGTATTGTAGGTATAGTGATTTCACGAATAATGAGGATTTCTGCCTCCATTCGTTTGTCGAAACAACTACTTTGGGTGCGCGCTACTGTAAAAACGGAAACGGCATCCCGCCATATGCAGACTGGTTCCCAGTTCCTGGGGTTCTTTATTCAAAGGATTATATACCGACCGAAAAAACAAAAATTTTATATATTTTTTAAAAATTTAAGTAAAACCTTTATTGTTGCTAAAATTTTATTCAGATGAATCAATAGGTAAAGTTTTCCATTTATATAGATGCGTGTACCTATATACCACATGCGTATATATACCACATGCGAAAAGCAGTTCATTTATTTAAACTGAACAAAATATAAGAAAATATCTAAAGTATCTACATACAGGGTGTCCAACTTTAAAACTGAACAAATCCGTAAAATCTTCATTTTTGGGGATAATCACCTAAACTTTTTGTTTTGTTTGAAAGCCCTTTAAAAACCGCTTCTTTTGACCTTCCTACTATTTTCAAAAACCAATTCCAGGGCCCACTGCGATTTTTTATACATCCGATTTTTACGAAAACCATTTAGCGATTTTTTTTATTTAAAATCTGACCCCACAGCGTTAATCAGAACACCCCAAAACCTCTATATACCAAATTTGAATAAAAAAATATACAGGGAGTTCCATTCTGCAGGGTGTCAAAGTTGAGTAAAATAGGAATTTTAAAGGCATATGGCGAGTTAAGTGTGCCATGGAATCCCTTCAAAACAGTTGAATGGTCAACAGGACCACTCAAAATGTTGGTGTGAAAATATTTACTACAAAAATATACAGGGTATTTTTCTCTGAGCCATCTCAAAATTCTGAAATTTTATGAAACTTATACGGATCAAGAGTGCTCTGGAATCATTGAAAAAATATCGATAAACACAAAAGTAATTTATTTCTTTACAAAGTGCCAACTAGCAAATAAAAACAATTTAAATTATTGGACTTTTCTCAACAAAGTCACTGTCTAAGAAAAATTTTCTGTGCGTTTCCTGTTGTGGAACACCAGCCACCTTAACTGATACGGACTTACTGACTGGTAGGTTTCTGTATTTTTTAGATTTAGTTCGTTTATAGTGTGATGATTTTGACCCGTATAAAGTTCCAAAAATGGAGTAATTTGAGATGGCACAAATAAGAACACTCTGTCAAATTTGATATATGGGGGTTTTGGGGGGTTCAGATTTTAAATAAAAAAATCGCTAAATGGTTTTCGTGAAGATCGGGGTAGAAAAAAAATCGCAGCCGGCCCTGGATTTGCATTTTGAAAATGATAGGAAGGTCAAAAGAAGCGGTTTTTGAAGGCCTTTCAAACAAAAAAAAAGTTTAGGCGATTATCTCCAAAAATGAAGATTTTACGGATTTGTACCGTTTTAAACTTGGACACCCTGTAAGGTGTAGGGGGTAGCTAAAAATGTAAAAATGTATCTATTTGTTTACCCATAATAAGCCCTGGGGGCGAAAAGCGAAAAAATCAAATAAACGAAATACTTAAAATAAAATAGTTAATTGCTCATAAGAACACGCCAGTGCAACAATCGTAACAAAAACCTCAGATTTATTATTTGTCGTAGGAACAAATTCAAACTTATTCTGCATTCTGCATTTCTTGGCTTATATCTTTCTGATGTTGGTTGGGTTGTGGTTGGGTGCCTCTTCGGATATTTATATATTCAGCAGTATCTTTATTTAGTCCTACCATATATAGCAGAATATACTAGATTCTTCTATGGTCCTACATCCTACATCCCTATAACTAGTAATATTTATTATTATAATCAAACATCGGTCATTTGCTGTTCAGGACAGGAGTAAGGAATTAGGACACATTAGATTTATTGGCTTAGATAATGTTTACAATATTTTTATAGATATTATTATTAGAGATGTAATATCAAATATCAAATTCGCTTGAATGAAATCGGCGCTCCTTCCAAGGCCTTTCCCATTCTCCCCACTCTAATTCTTTTATTATATCACAGATATGCAGTATACAGTGTGTCCCAGGATAAGTGAAGCAAGAGGTGTAAAAGACCAAAACAGAGAGAAAATAACTAAATTTTCTCTCTGGACCAAAAATTTTCGAGTCCGAATTTGAAAAATAAAGTAGGCCCTGACAGGAACGATTGATTTATTTTCTGTGTAGGTTAAGGGCTCTTTCTCGACAATGGTATCGAAAAATTTCATTAGAAAAATTGCTTAGAATTAAAAATTATGTCTCTATGCCAATTTTCAAAATAATTGGCCTACTTTGATTTTCGTCCATTTTATTTCCTATATAGTCAAATTATTTTAAGAAGTCCTTACTGGGACTGTCAATTGGTAATTTCGCCATCCTAAGTTGGCATTAATGCAGCAACCGGGTCATAAAGTCCAGGTCAGTAACGAGCTCATTTGCACAATAAATAACTACTAATAACATGAACAAGAACAACACAGATAACAGTAAAACTCACGAAACGTACAAAATCCGCGAATATTTTCACTGCCCAAAGTTTGAACCCTTTTGAACGATCCGGAAAACCTTCACTGTCACTTTCACAACACCGAAATAAAATTTGCCTGAGTACGCACCATAGACGCAGTTGCGACTAGCTGATTATACCAAAATACCAATACATGACGTTTGAAATTATTATTAAAATGAGTTGTAGTCATAGTTATTTTTATTTGTAGCGGCATAAGCGTGATTGCAATAGAGTTTTTATTTTATTATGTTCTTTTTTTCGTATCACTTGGGTAACTTTTCACATCAGAAATCAATGAGTGACGTCATTAACTGGTTGAGACAAGTATACCAATATTATACCCATGGTTAACAGAAAGTTCCTAGGGATTTTGTGGAGAATGTCATCTGACAAAATCGGGACTTCTTACAGTAATCGAGGTATAGGTAGGTGAACTATCCTTGTCGTTTAAAATATCGAAAAATTTCATGGTAAAACTTTCCCGTGGTGTATGTCTGCCCCGATTTTTTTGAAATTTTGGCTACCCCCCTATTTTCGTGGTCCCTCAACACGAATCTGACCTTAGTTTTCGGCGCTCGGAGGTAGTTTCCGAGAAAATGAATTTTCAAATTTCCTTTTGACATCTCACTTTTCACGGCGATATTTGTGGCTATAATTGAGATGAATTTAGCTCAAACTGATCACCACACTATTTTGCACCTTTTGCAACATCGAAACTTCGCGAAAACCCGTGGAAAATCCGAAATTTTGAAAGATTTATGCCGTGTTTACGTCCGGCCCGGCCGCTGTTTTCGCCCGACAAAATAGGGTGGTGATCAGTGACCAGTTTGAGCTGCGTACAGTAAAAATTCATCCGGATTATAACCACAAATATCGCCGTGAAAAGTGGGGTGTCAAAAGGAAATTTGAAAATTCATTTTCTCGGAAACTACGCCCGAGCACCAAAAACTAAGGTCAGATTCGTGGTCAGGGACCCCGAAAATAGGGGGGTAAATTTCAAAAAAATCGGGGCAGACATACACCACGGGAAAGTTTTACCAATTTCATTAGAAAAGTTGCTTAGAATTGAAAACTGTGACCCTGTGTCAATTTTCAAAAGAATTGGCCTACTTTGATTTTTGTCCACTTTATTTCCTTATTTCCTATAACAATAACAAATCATAGTCCAAATCAGAGTCCAAATTTCGCAGTCTTGCGTACTTTTTTATTCTAAATAACTTTTTCTAATGAAGTTTTTCGATATTTTAAACGACATAGGATAGTTCACCTACTTATAGGAAATAAAGTAGACAAAAATAAAAAAATTTGAAAATTGACACAGGGTCATAGCGTTGACTATCTTCACCCAACGGTCATAGTTTTCAATTCGAAGCAACTTTTTCTAATGAAAATTTTCGATATCTTGTCGAGAAAGGGCACTTAACCTATACACAGAAAATAAATGAATCGTTCCTGTCAGGGACTACTTTACTGTCAAGGCAAAGGGTGGGTGACATGCGCGGAGTGCGCCTCGGCCCTCGTTGTTTCGGTTTCGTCGTTACCGGTATGAAAAAATTGCTATTTTGCAAAATACCAAGTTTCATGTATGATTTGGAATTGCCCGAATAAGAATCATAGGCCCGGAGTTAACTACTTTATGTGTGTGTAGCCTTTTACCTCTTACTTGCCGCATCAGGCTGTATTGTTTACGATTCCGCCATTTTGTACAGGGACGCACTCAAATGAATATTGTGTAAAATATCTGTTTTTATAGCGTTGGACGAAATACTAAAGGTATTTATCCAAAAACTTTAATCTTTTTGTTTATTTGTAAATAATTGAATGTGTTTATAGGGTAAAAACTTCTTAGCATGTCGCATAGTACACGTCACATGCATTCCTTTGACAGATAACTTTTCCCTTCTCCCCCCTCTATTTCTGTGAATTTTACCTATTTTTGGTCCGTCGTCGCCGCCTTATCGTTTTAGACCGGGAAAATCCAAGTGCCGCGGCCAAGTATTATATATAGTCCAAAGCACGAAAGAAAACGTTTCTAAAGAATGCGGGCAGCGTTGCGAGATTTCCTATATAGTCCTCCTTACGGCAGAATGCGTGCGACGTAAGGGCAAATCTCTAGACTTTGGTAAGGGGGAAGAACTCGCAAATATTATAGAATTAGTCACAGACTGTTATACCGAAAAAATAAAGCTCGCGCATCACGGGACCACTTACCCATTTTTGTTGATCATTTATTTTTAACGCGGTGTGATAAAACACCTATTATATTTTTTTCAACATCGTCGCGTCTACCATCACCTTTGAAATACGGCAACACAGCACTTCTACCAAGCACTCGGCTGACAAAAGCAGTTGGCCAACGCGTTTTGTGCCTGTTTCTATAGTACGTAAAGTTAACTGCGTATTTGGTCTACCACACGGACTTAATTTTTTAGGCCGCTGGCAAGTTTTTTCCGCCGGCTCAGAGAGCTCAGTGGCGTTGCGTATGTTCGGGAGTTAAGCAAAATGAGTAAACAGGGACGAACGTTGCATTCTCAAGCACGAGAAATAATTGCCAATGTTATAAGGGTTTGCCTTCCTCCATAGCCTAAGGCATCACCGTTAAGAATAATATTAACAATCAATTAAATAACAATTGTATGAAAGTTAAGTCAGTGAGTTACACAAAATTGAGCTACGCCCCTGAACTGTGACTAATTCTATAATATTTGCGAGTTCTTCCCCCTTACGTCGCACGCATTCTGCCGTAAGGCAGTGGCGTGCTCAGAAATTGTGTCTGGGGGGGTTCGGGGGTTAAGCGAATGGAGGTTTAGGGGAGGGAGAATGGGAGGGGGGCGAGAAAAATCAAGACTGGTAGTTAAAAAATATACTAAAATTTAAAAAAAAACTATTCTTAAAAAGGAACAAAACTGATTTTAATAAACCTACAATCCAAAATCAAGTTTTCGTTTTTTGGATTTGGACTTGGACTAAGAGTTCCGACTACTATCCGACCTGAAAACATCCCATATAACATCTAATATTTTTGGAATATACAAAATAAGTTCCTAATGTGCAAAAAATATTCCCGGATATTTATAATAAAACATTGTTAAAATATTTTACGAAATATGTTCAGTAAGTGCATAATATAACCAAATATAACATATATATAACAAATATATTAGATGAATGTCCAAATGATGTATATTTCCACAATATCTTGTGTAACATATTCCTAACTTAGTGGTTCTTATAAATATTTACAAATTGAACATTTAACTTAAATACATTACAGGCACGTTCACCTTAGGAATGTGCAATTTTGGAATATTGCTGGAACATGTTAAATAGTATATTCATACCGCAAATATCTTATGAATGTTCACAAATGGTTGTATATGTATAAGACATTCACGATGTACTTATCTTATCAATGTTCACGAGTGGCGATAACTGGAATATCATGACGTCACCGAGACTCTAGCTTACACTATTTTTAGCTAATATTTCCAAGTACGTCGATGGCTCAGTTGGTCAGAGCGTGGAACTTGTAAATCGATGGTCGTAGGTTCGAACCCTGCACCTGGCGTTCTCGTTTTTTTTATTTTATAATTTACACGTGAATATTAAATGGATATACATAGAACATACAAAAATGCTTCTGAAGTTTCAAATTAATCTTCAATGAATATTTGTGGATATTTATAATACGTGAAATAGTACCTTCAAAAGGCAAACACCTGAATGTTCAGATAATGTTTCTACAGTTTTTATGCATGTTCTCCGAAAAAATATTATCAGAATATTCCGCCAATGTAATTTTGCTATATGGCATTAGCCTCGCGACACCGCGGCGAGTTATTTTCCCGAAAACCTGTTTGCCCCGAGTCCCGATTGACCCCAGCGAAGCGTCCCGATTCGTCCCATTTGACGGTACCTACTAGATGTATTTGACCATCTGTATTCTGTACCCCTACTCCTGTAGCTACGCCGCAGAAGGAGAACTGTACAGTGCAATTATTATCATTATCCGAATATCCGTTTTTAGACTACAAAGTGTGCATTTGTTTTAACTCAAAAGATAACATTTTTGTTCAATAGAGTAGTTTACTAGAGTAGTTTTTCGGTTTTTCTTTTGTTTTCCCTTTTTTTCTTCACTTTTCGTTTGAAAATTTAACCTGCTTGGAGGGGGTTTGAACCCCCGAACCCCCCCCCCCCCCATGGGCACGCCACTGCCGTAAGGAGGACTATACCCAAGAACGTTAAACCAGACAGGATAGCTCAATCGCGCGAATCTGTCCGCCGAGCCGCCCGACGTGATGACGTCACAGTTAGACGTACTGCGTAAACTCGCACCACGAAACACCCAATCGCGCGCCTTCAGAAAGCGACTTGTGCTTTTTTTAAAAAGTTCATAAAAACAAAAAGTGAGCTTTAGATGCTTTTGCTTTTTCGGATTTATTTTTTAAGGATTGTAAACAAATAGAAATCAATAAAGTTCACCCTTGTTTTTTGAACACGAATTTTTTATGACAATTTCTCCAACCAATACGAGAAAAAAGCGCATTATTGCAGCAAATGTGTTTTCAGAAGGTGCCAATTTTGCCTTAAATAGTTTTTATTATGGCACACAGATTATAATATATTATACAGAATTATTCTGTTAATAATTGTGGGCCTCCTTTGATTAGTTTGATTTTGAAGAGCATTTTTGGATTATGATATTCATATTATAATATGTGAATGGTGAATCAATAATAAAAAAAATAGAACACTGATAAAATGCTCCAAGACAAATTAAAATATAAATAATATATATATATATATATATATATATATATATATATATATATATATAAATAATAAATATTCTAATTTATAATTTTGTTTAATTTCCGCTTTTTTTTCCAAGAGGATCCACAGAACTATTTCTTTGTGAAGTATTATTAAGTATGTCGTGCTTTTAAATTTCGAAAATTGATTCTAAATAATAGTTCTTAATTTACAAAAATCTTTTATACTTAACTACAAAAGGCATGTTAACTTTTTTTTTAAAACTTCACCTGATTCCTGAATAATTGATTGTCGGGGAATTCCAATTTCAGTATACTTAAGTGTCGCTGGGGAAGAACTGCCTTCTAATTTTGCAGTTTCTCCACCTTCTATTGCAGACAAATCAACAAGTAATTTTTCTATTTCTTCCTTTCTTTGTCTTTCGATAAATCTATCAGAACGTGATGTATTAGTTGTTGCCGAGGTTGTTGCAGTAATAGTTTTTGTGGAAGGTATTTTTAATGTAGGAACTGCGTTTTTTTTAAATGCTTTCTTAAAGGTAAGCCCTAAATAAAAAAAATATATATAAATATTTATATTTTTGCACTTTTTAGATGGCTAGCTAGCAAAGAAAATTTTACTTACCTAATAATTCATTTCGAAGATCTCTTTCGTAATCATTGTCTACAAAATGTTGTGAACATATATGGCTAGTGTTAGGGTTGAATTTGTCTTTTCTTTTACACCTTGATATCCACTCACTCTGTATAGTTTTAGAGAAAACGTCCTTTGGTTTTGGAAAAGCATGAAATATGATATTCTGCCCAGTTTGGGCTTTTGTAGCATAAGTGTTATTACACCCATATACGGCACACCTTGTTCCCCCTGGTCTAGTCCCCGGCATATTTTCGTGAATAGGACTATTCTGTAAAGTAGTATATTATCAACCTCGTACTTTTATTATTAATAATAAGTATGTCAAGAAATGCTCACCTTCCCTTCTGTAGAAATTCAAGTATCAGGCACTTAGTGTCTCTGAATAATAATAAACACGGCACAAAAATCAAATAAAAACAACACACAGACACACTTTATATAGGTAAAACTCAAAAAACTCACAATAATAAAGTAAAACCGAAAGAAATACGATCGAAAACTAGAAAAACAAAGGTAAACAACGGGCGTACGATGTAACCTCAGAGAAATAACCAAGGATAGAGGGAGCAACAGCTTCAAAATACATACATTTGTAGTCAACCAACATCTTATGCAAATTTACCGAAGTAAACAAACATTAGGCCCGTGTGTACAACGTTTACCTGAGATAGGTTATATCCTGAGAAATATCAATTTAGCCACATACCACCCACTCTCTGCGTCCCATTGTATACAAAATCAGTCACTATCTCCTAAATCCTAATAAATAGCCTATAAATTAACAGAAAAACAATTAAAAACGGGAAAAATGCATACGTAAACAATCGGAAAACTTGACATGCTGGGCATACACAAAACAAATACCGCTGAGTTAACGGACGCGGAGCCCGCGGCAGGCGCGGCATCAACAGCAGCGTTGCCATGTCGGGCGGTTTGAGGTATCTGTGACGATTTTATTAAATTGATAATTAAATACTATAATTACAGAGCAATTTAGTTTTAGTTTAAAATTGTTACATACAAGAAATTAATAACTACATTTGTTAATTTAGCGTTATGGGAGGTGTGCCTTCATTGAATCGCATTATTAAACCCTTCTATTTTGAAATGAAATGCTGCAAACAATGGAGTACGTGGCATCACTCAAAAAGATGTTGGCTTTGTTTACTTTTTGTTCTTACTCCCTCTATCCTTGGTTATTTCTCTGAGGATGTAACCTTCACCTAACGACGTCTAACGGTGACGTCACGCACTCGGTGGGCGCTGCGAACATTACACACAAGCGTCTAGAGTCTGGCTAGGGACTTTTCAACCGCCCAATCATAGGCCGCGTCACCGAAAGTAATCCGCCCAAAAACGTAGGAAACTTAAAAATAAATGTGTTAGAATGTGCACATATAAATCATTGTATTATTTCCTATTAAATTGCAAAATACAAGATATTTAATAAAACAAAAAAAGGAACACATGACAATTTCTGGTTTCCTTTAAAATATTTTTATGTAAAAAAATCTTAGGTATTATTTAAGTAACAAATTTAGGGAAATATCTAATTTTTCTTTTGACGTTGGTTTTCCAATTTCTTTTTGTTTTCTAAACTTTTTTTTCGTAGAAAATAATCTTCTCTGAGTATCCATATTTTTGTTAGCTGGTTCCTTTCTTCGCTTTATCTCTTCATCTTCGTTACTGTTTTTGAGCGATATATTTTCAGAGTCACTCATTGCACTCACTGTAGTTGCTATGGCTTTTATTTGACATTTTATATACCGAAGCTCTGCTAGACTTGCGAATTATGACTTATTGTTAAATGGTCAAGCATTGCATTTTTTCTGTGATGTCGATACTTGCAGTATGTACACTTGTAATAAGTCTGATTAGTCCTAACATATGTAATATTATGTTGTTTCCTTTCATGCCTTGAAATACACTGTTTATTGTTGAATTGTTTATTACATTCATAACACTTCAAGTTTTTTTGTGTGACGAACTTTTGAGAATGTCGAGGAGAGTGTTTTTTGCTTACTTGACGTTTCAAAGAACTGTAATTATGATATTTGTTGTCACAGGCGGTACAACTAAACATTATTATTTATAACAATACAATAACACATGTTCACATGTACAAACGTCAACAACCGCGAACCGCTGCGGCTTTCGACTTAACCTCCAAATTGCTTTCGACGACGGCCTTGGACGGCCGCCTGTGATTGGCCGGTTGAAAAGTCCCTAGCCAGACTCTAGACGCTTGTATTACAGCATTCAGATTGAGCTATCCTGTCTGGTTTAACGTTCTTGGACTATACCTACATAACTGCATACCAAAAATAATCGTTATTTCTTTCGTTGTAGGGCCACAGGGCCACTTACCTGACGAGCTTGCCGGCCGGTCCGCCACACACCCGGCGCGGCGCACGAGGCGGCGGACGGCGCCGGCGCCGGCGGCGCCGTGACCGGCGCATGGGGCTCTGCGGGCGGCGCGGGCCGCGGGGGGGCCATGCGCCGCCTCGGCGGCCTCATCAAGGAGGCGGCGCAGCGCAAGGCGAACGGCGCCGCGGCCGCGGCCGCCGCCCAAGCCGCAGCCGCGCAGCTGCTGGCCGACCAGCTTCAAGGTGAGCGACGATGAGGTTCCTTCTATCCCACAGTCTACCGAGTGAAAATATACCTACACGCCTGGGCGCAGGGTTCTTTGTTTAAGGCAAGCGGGTTGTATTTATGAGTTAGCGCCACAGATTACTTTGTTAGCGCTCATTTGTAGCTGAGCATATAACCAGAGCATATAAAACAACCAGCAGTAGGTATTCATCCCCATGGCGGGAAAATTCTGCGCATCTGTTCGCGCAGCCGCCATTTGGGAATAGATTCTGTCAAATGGATGCAGTGTCGGGGCGATTGGGCAGTTCGATATAGTTAGCTTAGCAACCTCAAAGATGAAGTTTAAGCGGAAATAATTTCTTCGTTTCATATAAAAGTGTGTTTCCTTCTGTTGCTTCGATAAAAAAAATCCGCACTAATTTCTCCTGCTTGTGCTTACCACGCACTATATACCTACTTTACTAATACCAGAGCATATAAAACAACCAGCATTAAAAGTCCATGACGGGAAAATTCTGCGCACCTGTTCGCGCAGCCGCCATTTGGGAATAGATTCTGTCAAATGGACGCAGTGTCGGGGCGATTGGGCAGTTCTTTTTTGGCTGTATGAGAGATATTACAGTGCCGTGGAGTGTGCTTTTTTGTAAATTGTGCTTTGTGCTAGTATCGTTAAATAAAGAATCCCCAGGAAGGAGTCAAAGCTGCTTGTGCTTACCACACACTATATACTTTACTAATAATACTACTCTGTATTTCTGAATTGATTTTCCCGAATACACCTCTGACTTCTATTCCCCCCAATATGGCGTCAAGGTCATTGAATCTGCGGATGATTTCTCAATAGTAAGTAATTCTGCTGGTTGTTTTATATGCTCTGGTTATACTGCTGGTTGTTTTATAATGCTCTGGTGTAAACATGTACTTGACTAAACCAATGGGTTCATGAGTATACTTGGACTAACGGATGACCTCCTATAAATAAATTTAGGAGGTCCTTTCTTGGACTGTACGTATATACCTACGTACCTATTTTAATTTAACTATGTGTGAAAGGAATGGAAACGGAACAGAAGACTTTTGTTATGCTTTTACGAAACACTAACCCAGAAATGTCATGCAATTTGCGGAAACAGTATCGAGAAACCGAAACAGGAACAAGAGACAATCACACGACACCATACAGTTTAAAATTTTAATCGTGGAATGCTGTGTTGGTCCCATTTGCTTGCTTCATCCTGTAAATAAAAAGACTTATGCAATCGGTGGACTGGCAAAGCTGACATGCAATCTAGGGATCAAAATACATTGTGCATTTCAAGGCTGCTGTATTTTAGATTTATAAAAATGGCTTGTATTATTGTAAATTCTTTAATGAATAAAATTCTAGTTTCAGTGAAAACGTGCGTTCATTCACGACAACCTTGACTTTTTCCAAATGCAAAATTTGACATTTCGATGATATTATGTATTGCGTTATATCGTTGGCAGTATATATTTTTAACACTCTGAAATCGGAAAAAGTTTTAAATTATTTACTAAATTACTCCATTTTAGACAGTTATGGACAATATCATATTGTCATATTGAATTGACCACGCTCTGCTACGTTGCATATAGTCAATGAGATAAACTTGATAAACTATCAATCTGTATTATTATTTTTGAACATAGCAAATGAAAATATTATTAAACAAGAAACTTTTTGCTTTTGCATTAACAATAATAGTCCATCAGGGAAGGCAGATATTGGTAGTTGATTTGTCTCATATGGTAGGGTATAGGCACTTTTGTCAACTTCAATGCTCGTTTGCCGCATACAGGATGTCCAGATATTTAATTCGGAACGTCCCTTCAAAATTATGATTCGCTACACGATTTTGATGGTTTTTTTTTTGTGTGTCCCAGTTAACCACATTTGACGTATAACGTCAATTTAACGTATTTTTATAACATAAAAAATACGTAAAGAAATTACGTTTCTAGAGTAGCGTTAAAATAACGTCATTATTTCGGCATCGTTAACCACATTTGATGTATAACGTCAATTTAACGTATTTTTATAACATAAAAAATACGTAGCATTAATATTACGTCGTTACCCAGCCAACCACGAATTACCTATAACGCGTAACGTAACAAATTCGTAGCTCAATTTAGGGAAATATAACTTTATAAATACATTAAAAATGACATAATAAAAATAAGTAATAAAACTAGCGTCAATATTACGTTATTACTACGGTACAGATACTCCCGAATAATAAAACTTGGACCAAGGTTTTTGGGAAATCACAATAGAGTCCTTTCCTGAGACGATTAAGATAATTTTGGCTTTGTCCCCTCCGTTACATGAATTTTTAGGCACCCTTTATTTTATTTCTATTTATTTCTGTGACGTCATCGAGATTCTAGCTTACAGTGTTTTAGGCAATATTTTTCATGTGCTTCGATAGCTTAGTTGCTAAGAGCGTCGACATTAATTCCGATGTTCGTAGGTTCGAACTCTGGTGTTGGTGTTCGAATTTTATTTTTTTTAAGGTTATATCTACGTTAAGTTTATGAGGTTATTTCTACGTCAGGATATTAACGTCACTCTACCGGACTTTTTGTCATAATTATAACGTTAGTTTAACGTGATTTTCCTAACGTTATGGAGTTATAACTATAACGGTATTTTGACGTTAAAAAAATCGGTTGTTGGTTAGCTGGGATATACACACGCACTCTGTGTACTTGTGCGCTCGTGGGACATTTATACCATTATCGTGATGGTGGCAGCGTGGCAGCACCACGGGGACTTTTTGGGATGTTTCGATTAGGTTTACCCGATTTTTAAATATTTCCAAACCATTCCTGATTTTAATTGAAAAAAAAAAATTCACGAATTTACGGCCTGTAGAAATTTTAGTCGGGGAAGTAAATTAATACAACTTGGGACATAGAGATTCAGGGGGTGCTGAATATAAAGCTAATTACGTTGCCAGATTTCCGATAAACAATCTCTAATAGCATTTTCCAAAAAAATCCGTGGTTTATATACTTAGTGCTGCCACGATATGAGTTCCACAAGTGCATAGGGACACTTAAGTAAAACACACACAAAAATCATCAAAATCTGAATACCTAGCTACCCTGTATGGTTACGGCTGTGGTTACAAATCAGTGACGCCAGAAGTGGTCACTTCTTAAAAATTTAATTATAAGAAAACTGATTGTACTTTTGCAGTTTCGAATAGTACAAAGGCATTGTAGATAGGAATTTTTATTCCATATAAATTATCGTTAAGAAGAAAATATTGTCAAATACTTACGCTATTATTGATTCTTGAGAGATATGTTGTTGATAAAGACACATTATCATTCCTATAGAGAAGCGATGACAGCAGACAGCAGATACAGAAGAGCCTGTTCATATAACAGAAAGGGCGTTAACACAATGAGAATAATAATCTTTTGTTAGTTGATATCTATTATAGGGCTAGGGTATATGGCGCATCCTACTACAGGGCGGTTGTGTAACTGTAAGCAGGCTATAAAATAAAAGCTTGTAAAAGTATATAGCTGCAATAAGCACCTTTATAATGATTCGGAGAGCAATTTTTTTTTTTAAATGTTTGAACGTTTTTATAATCTCTTCCCCGAAATTCCAACCATATTTGACCGCATTTTTATTTTAACAATTAAACATACTTCTAGAATACGAATTGTTACCACCCTGTAAGATTGAAACCAATAATTTCTTTTCATGTTCGGACAAAAAACATTTTTTTCCGCCTCGGGCTTTTTTGTCAGAATTATCAACATGGTCAAATCAGTAATGTTCGGTTCACCGGGTGGAAATAATAAAGTGATACCTACTATTCGGAGTGTTCATGTATAAGTACATCATTATTGTTTGTGATAATTAATTTATTTGGTGTAAAGGACAATTTTTTATTTAGGTAGTGACCTTCTGACAAACACAGTAGTGAAATAAAATATGGTGGTGTTGAACAATCCCTACAACAATACTCACATTAATGGATACAACAGAGCCTTTAGTAAGATTTTAGTTTTTAAATAATATGTTATTTTGGATAGATTCACTAAAAAATATTATACCTAGCCCCTATTATAGTATAGGGCAGGTATCCTTACATGTACCTAGCTCTTTATCGAGGGACCTTTTGACCTTAACACCTTACCTTTTTATTCTTGGGTTTTTGAATATTTCTAAAACAAAAAGTCCAACTTTAGAAAAATGTCCTATTTTAAAATGGAAGTTTAAATTTAAAAAAAGGTCTTTCATACTATTCCCAATAACCGTTGAATTATTCCTTATTAACATTGAAAAACAAAAAAATAATTAAGAAGTTATCTAAAATTATTATAAGCGAATTTGCAAAAAGTGTGGTCTTTTGCTTAACTGTCTCAGATTTTAAAATGAAAACCTCAGTTTTCTGCACTACAAATTAGATGTTTACTATCTAAAGTATTTACCGCTCGTCCCCCGTAATGTCAAAAACAAAACACGCACACCGTGGCGCCACCTATCGCCCGAAGCTCTCACTAAAACCCCCTTTCAAGCCGGTCGGTAACTGCGCTCGCCCCCTAGCCCACCGCCACCTGACGTCACTGACGTCCTGCGCGCGCACCCCTCTTCATTCTCGTCTCGAGAGTCGCGAGAAAATCCCGAGATCGTCACCCGCCGCCCGCGATCCTGTGTTCCGCTTCTGTTCGCGTGCCTCTTCTTCGGGATCGGCGTCGGTTGGCATGCCGCGCGGCGCAGCGACGGCGACGACACCCACCGCGACGAACCGCCGTGAAGTAGCCGCCGCGAGAACGACGTCGTCGGGCCCCCGATGAAGTATCGCCAGCGGCCCGGCAGCCCGAAGACGAGACGCGCCGCCAAGCGATCGCGAGTTTCGAAAAGCCCGCCGCCGCCCGCTGTTATGGCCGGTAAGTGTCCGGGGCGGCCATGGGGGCCTCGCCGCATTTGTTTAGGCATAAGCATCGTTTCGCCAGCGCCTGCTAGATTCGCGTTCGTGCGGGCGACGCCATTGGCCCGTCGCCGAGCCGTGGCCGTGCGGCCGTTTCGCCAAACGGCACTCTAGATTTCTTTGTAACGTCAAAACTTACGTTGCGAATTTTCCGCAAAGCTTTCGAACCTTGCCGTTTGAGGACTCCCCGTCTGGCGATTGTCGCAAATATCTTGTGAGATAATAATAATTCGTCCATGACCCAATCAACACGATTTTTAGCCTCCTCGATTTCGATTCTTTAAGGTGAACGTTACGTTACGGAACCTAACCTTATTATTAAATCTTCGGTTGGCAGGTTTTCCTGTTCATTGCCTTGTATCATGGCACGGTTCTGTCCCAAAATTTCTAATATAAATGAAAAATATTCTCTCTGTACCATAATTTAATTGAGGTTATGTTACTTGCACTTGCACGTTCATTTTCAAGTCTACCCAAACGAGCCTAAATAATAATTTCAATAAGTATTTATTTTTTCATTTATAACTAAAAATATATTATCTCTGTACCATAATTTAAGAGGGGTAAATTGTATGCCTACCTACCTGCCTAGGGTTCCTTCCCTACAAACCAGTGTTAATTTGAAGAGGGCAGGTATAAATAATTCCAAGTAACTTAAAAATCCATATTATTTTGAATAAACAGTTTCCGTGTTGCAGTACCGCCTCCCCCCCCCCCCCCACAACCACTGACGGCCCTGGAGAGAGGACAGCGCCAGCGTTGTTGCCAGATTTCTTAAATTTTAAAAACAAGATTTTTCCTTGGCCTCCTACGATTTACGGCTTTCGTAAATCGTAGGAGGCATGGATTTTTCTATGATTAGAAACGTGACGTGTAAGCTGCAAAAAATAGACATAGAAAGTAATGGCACAGCACAGATAACAACCTAATGCAAAACGGTGTACATACCTAAAATTCTGTTATTAAAATTAAATAAATCAAAAATAATTTACCTAAATAATTTTTTTTTATTTTTTTCTATTATCCATTATACTAACTGAATAATATTTTGGCTCCGATTTTGGCTTTAAGCCCCTTGGGCAAGCCTATTGTTTTTGGATGAAATCTCCCTAGGGTGGCTTGAAATCCATTGAAATTAGCAAATAACTTGGAACTTGGGGCAGAAATGGCGGAAATCATATGTAACAATGGAAGCTTCTGGAGTTGGGTGATTCAGTTTTGCCATTATTTCAGAAATACATTTACTTATATTTATGAGGAAGGTGTAATAAAATACCAGCTGATGTTGAATATTTTTTTTAGGTCGGGTTTGATTTTATTTACCTGACTCCGACAAACAAATAGGTACCTATAGTGTATACCACGAATCTTGATCCCTGCACCACAATAATGGCCAACAATGCAATTTCCATTGTCGACCATTGTGACTCAGGGATGATTATTGTGATATTAAGTATAACTACTACCAGAGCATATAAATGCTTTGCTATTACATTTCATTTTTAATTGGGTTTTTCGCCACCAAACTGATCGAAAGACAACTTTTTCAAGTCGCCTGGAAAATTCATAAATTCTTAACAGTGAATGAACGTAACTTTAAACGTGTAACTCAAAAAATAACTTCAACAAATTTCTTTTCTGAGCTTTCGGAGAATAACTCTTCCTCCTTTCTCAAAGATCATGCCACGTCAAACTGAAGTGGCAGATTAATAATTAATATAATATTAATAATTAATAATCTGTCACAATAATTAATAATCTGTCACTTCACTTTGACGTGGCATGATCTTTGAAAAAGGAGGAAGATTTATTCTCCGAAAGCTCAGAAAATAAATTTGTTGAAGTTATTTTTTGAGTTACACGTTTAAAGTTACGTTCATTCACTGTTAAGAATTTATGAATTTTCCAGGCAACTTGAAAAAGTTGTCTTTCGATCAGTTTTGTGGCGAAAAACCCAATTAAAAATTAAATGGATCTGTTTGCGCCACAAATAAATTTTAGAAAATGCTCTGCTATTACGTTATTGAACTTGTGGAAGTATAATTATTATTCTAGTAAAATGGTTGTTTGTGTCATTTTAGGTGTATTTTTTTGTGATTTTATCTGATGTAAATATTGATCTAACTCGGGGTTTGTGTTACTCGGTGTAACCTTATTATCTGTTATAATTTTTTGGGAACAATTTTACGTGTGAAACAATCAAGTTTATTTAAGTCAATGTACAGGCTGTCCCAATTGTAAATAAAATTGTTTTTTAAGTTTTTTTCGTTAAATGTCAAATTTGGCAGTTAGTGTAAGCCACGTGACGTGACTTAATTTGTGTATACCTATGTTATTTTCTTAACCTTGGACAAAAGTACAAGCACAAACTGATGGCAAAGTCAAATTACAGTCCTGCTCTATGATTTTGGCTTTATTTGTCACACTGTAGACTGTAGGTATGGGTTTGAAGTTCTGAACTGGTTCGCCGCAATATAATTGGTTGAAAACAGTTCTGGAATTACTTTTTTCCCTCTCCAAGTAAATGTTCTTATATTGTGAAAACGAATGTTTTTGGAAAGCTGTTTTAACTCATATTTTTTATTATTATATTAACATTCTACAATGTTACAAAACAATCTGCAAATAACAAAACGAGACCTCCCCTATGATAAAACCTCCTCGCGAAAACAAGTTTTGGTATACTACACCTAAAAAGATTTTCTAGGGTTTTGCTCTCGAAAATACAATTTAAATATTTCACTCGACAATTCGTAAAATTGGTGAATATTACCTATAAATGGATTATCATTGTTTTAATTGGGAAATACATAGATAAGGGAAACTTAGAAACTAACAACTATTTTATTTGATAAAAGAGTACATTGCTGGTCTCAAGTAGAAATAAACCAATAAGTAAATTTATGGTACCTATAAGCTATTTAGAGTTTCTTTTGCATAAGATATTGTAGTAACTTGAGGACTCGTATGACTCCAGATAGATTAATCAAAAGTTTCCGTGTAATTTTGAAATTAGGCCAATAACTTTCCAATGTTTTTTTCCTTCATATTTGACGTTTCTTTACAGGCAATGGCGACGTCCAATGGTGTTTTTCCCAGGTGAAGGGAACCCTTGATGATGATGTCACTGAGGCTGACATAATCTCCTGCGTGGAGTTCAACCACGATGGCGAACTACTCGCCACCGGTGATAAAGGTACATTTCACAATGACCTTTATAATGGAAACATGTTGACGGCACATACTTTGTGATTTTCAGGGGGTCGTGTGGTCATATTCCAGAGAGACCCCGTGTCGAAGACCAGCCTTCCCAGACGGGGAGAGTACAACGTTTACTCCACTTTCCAGAGTCACGAACCGGAGTTTGACTACCTTAAGAGTTTAGAAATAGAGGAAAAAATTAACAAAATTAGGTGGCTGAAGAGGAGGAACCCCGCTCACTTCCTCCTTAGTACCAATGACAAAACTATCAAGTTATGGAAGGTAGGAGCACAAAAGTTATTTTTTAGAATATATTTTTTTAGTTTGATAACTAGAAATTTAGAGCCACCACAATAATAGGTATTGTGGGATGATTCGAGAATTTTTTATTTTGAAGACGAGGAAATAATCTGGACAAAAAAATGAAAGCTTTCACCTCTCCCCCATTCTTAATCTCTTATTTCAGTGTCATACAATAGCTGAAGCTTTATAGCTGAGAATTTTTTTATGCATTAAATTCGGCAAATATTTTTTATTAAGGCTCAATGTACAGCACGTGCGTGGTGATTCAATATTTTGACCCATAAAATATCTTTTTTCGATCTGTAGAGAGCGACACGCATAATTTAAAACTTTTGGTCAATACAAATTTTAATCTAAGTAATTACATTTTGAGACAAAAATTATTTAAAAAGTTTTATCACAATGGCCGTCATTAACATTTGCACAATAAGCCTAATGACTGCCATTGTGATAAATATTTTTAAATAATTTTTGTCTCAAAATGTGAGTAATTACTTAGATTAAAATTTGTATTATGCGTGTTGCTCGCTACAGATTGAAAAAAGCCATTTTATGGGTCAAAATGTTGAATCACCACGTACGTGTTGTACATTGAGTCTTTAATCAATAAATGGAAAAAAACATCCTCACCTAGCGTTTTTCTTAAAACATTTGGAATTTTCTGAACTGGCTAAAAATAATCTTCAAAATGTTCACAACAAACTTTTTGTTTTATGATTTCCATGCTTAATATTGATTGCAAAATGTTGCGTATACTCTATAAATGCAAACCTTTCAGACGATAATTATAAAAACAAAGTCATTTTATCCATTTATACATAACAAAAATATTTGCGGAATTTTTAACACAGATGATTGCTTCCCACGCATGTCCAGAGACAAAAATATCAAAACATTAAATGCAAATTAGGGATTGTATGAAAAGCGAACAAATAAACTGAAGAAATTGCACACAAACTATTACGAAAACAAAACAACTAAATGCTGTTTTTCTATTGCAAGTTACAGCTAATTTTGTAGTTGATTTAAATAAATATACAGGGTGTAACTGAACTGATGGTCAAAAATGAAACCACGTATTCTTGGAGTCAAAATAAGGGCACTTCTTCATATATTTTTTTCTCCTATGGGCCATTGTTTTTTTTATACAGAGCATAGAAGTTTGGAGAAAAATACATATATTTATTAGTATCTCTAGAAGTACACGAGATATTTACTTCAAATTTGGCGTGTCACATGAGCAGATGAGCCGTCAAACTTAAGGTTGACATGAAGCTTCTGAGACTCCCAGTTGCGGAGATACCGGTGTTATTAAAATTAATTAGTTCAGAAAAATATGAATACCCTGTATAATCGCATTTTTTAAATTTGTTTTGAGTGGTGAATAGAATGGTTAACAAAAAGTATCTCTTAGTATTTTTTCATATTCGCAGCCGTTTCTTAATTATTTTCAAAGAACGGCAACGCTGCAATGAACAATAGTCACTTTAAGAATAAATCTAGCAATCTGTGGATGTAAATTAAACTTTAATTAACAAAATACAAAAGCAAACACGGTAATAAAAGAAACGTAATGCTATTAGAAAATTATTAATTTATTAAATGTCCGAAATGACCTCCGTCTCTTTCAAAGTGCATATCAGTCAATTCTTCAAATGAAAATATAATTTTTCAAAATATTGATACTAAAGTGCAAAGTTGGCAACCAAATGATTCAAATAATGCCAAGTTTAATTGACATCCACAGATTGTTAGATTTATTCTTTAAATGACTTTGCGCTGAGACTCAGGGGTTGGGCTTCAGACAGGAGGGAAAAAACGTGGATGGATGTCAAATTAGTAACGGTTTTTATTTTCTATTTTCGTTTACAGCCTTGCTCACCAGCTCTGAAGTAAGACATACTGATTGCAGGAATTACTTCGATTTTAACTAGTTCTAACTCACCTGATACCAGGCACAGCGATCGTACTTTTAAGAAAAATCTGTCCCTTGATACCCTGAAGGTTATCAGAGCGTGGGTTGCTCGGCCGCCGCAAAACGTCGAATACCTGAACCGCGAAAGGCGAAACCAAAAAATGTAGTTCACGGCAAAAAATATATTCGACGCCAATCCGACGGTCAAGTGGTATCGCTAGCGCCATCAGGCGGCGAATCACCCAACTTAGACACACAGAGGCTATTCTAAAAACCAAAACTATGTTCTGGTACAACTTGTTTATTGCAGCATTGCCGTTCTTTGAAAATAATTAAGAAACGGCTGAGAATATGAAAAAATACTAAGAGATACTTTTTGTTAGCCATTGAATTTGCCATTCAAAACAAATTTAAAAAATGCGATTATACAGGGTATTCATATTTTTCTGAATTAATTAATTTTAATAACACCCTGTATCTCCGCAACTGGGGGCCTCACAAGCTTCATATTAACCTTAAATTTGACAACTCATCCGCTCATGTGACACGCCAAGTTTGAAGAAAATATATCGTATACTTCTAGAGATACTATGAAATATGTGCATTTTTCTCTAAATTTCTACGCTCGGTATAAAAAAACTATGGCCCGTAGGAGAAAAAAATATATGAAGAAGTGCCCTTATTTTGACTCCAAGAATACGTGGTTTCATTTTTGACCATCAGTTCAGTGACACCCTGTATACGCAGATAAATACACAGACCAAATTTTGAATTTATAAATTGTATAATATCATTGAGTAAAGGGATAAATAGAATAAGTCCCACTTGAAAAAATCTGAAAAATGAAAATGTGGCTCAAATTTCAAACTACTTTCTAACAAAGCAGACCTGAATCCCCAAACGTCGAAATTTTTTTTTATCATTCACACCTACAGTTCAGTAATGCAGTCAATCCTCCCTTATATAGAGTGTTCCCCAATGTTAGCAAATGTTGTATTACGTCAAAGGTTAGCAAAAAAACAATGGTTTCGGAATTTCTTTGAAACGAAAGTATCATTCTGCATAAACCAAAAATATACTCAAAACAAAGACAAAAAAGAAAAGGAAAATCTAATAACGTGCAAAAATCTCCTATAATAAATTAAGAATGCAGTACTTGATGGTTTATATCTAAACAATATATCGGGAGTGCGAAAAATTAGGAAAATTTGACGAGATGAGTTCTCTTTGTATTCTTCCTATTCTGTGCCCACACGGTCATAGGAACTGGATCAAATAGATTTTGTTTTTGTTTATTTGTAATTTAAAAAAAACTGTGTCAAAAAACAAGTAAGTTTCAATTCGCGTTTTTTTGTACAAGGTCTCGGAGAGGGACAAGAAAGTCGAGGGCTACAACACTCGGACGGAGAGCGGCTCGCCCTTGGACCCGTCGGCCGTCAGCCGGTTGCGGGTGCCCGCCGTCCGGCCTATGGAGCTGATGGTGGAGGCGAGCCCGCGACGCATCTTCGCCAACGCCCACACTTACCACATCAACTCCATCTCGGTTAATTCGGACCAGGTTAGTATTATCAGAGAACAAGGATGGGGAGAATATAAACCCGACGGCGGCGCCTTTGATCTTTGGAAGCCCCTGGTCGCCATGTTGTCTGTTTAGAAAACAGGGCCGTATTTAGAATTTAGTGAAGGGATAGTGTAGGTCTGTACTCAGATATTTTAAATCATTCATTTATAAACACAAAACAAATCATACATACTGAAATGATGATTGGAACAGGCAAAAATGTTAATTGGATTTTGAAGGAATATTTTTAATTTAAGGTAGTTAGATAACTGAAATATTTAGTAGGTATGGAAAGGCGATTTTTCTTATCTTATTCCAAAAATTTAATAAGTATTTTATTGATCTTAAAATTTGATGACTGCCCGAGCAATATTTTTTAAGCAATCATTTTGTAGAATACAAATGAAAAACAAGACATAGGTATTGTATGTATTAGAATATTCTCTTGATCGGATTAATTAAATATACCGACCCAGTTCTAAAACAGTTTCGTTTTTGTCTCCTTCATTAAAATCAGTAGGTACCTGCGACTATGCGAAAAAACTTGGACATTTTTATGCGAATAGATATACTTAGTAAAAAAAATATATTTTCCATAAAATAAACTTTATTGATGTTTCCATGTAATAAGCTTATTTTTGTTTGTACATTTTCAATTTCTGTCTATAATTTTTAATGCTATTACGTACTACGTACTATATTACGGCGTGTTTGTCGTTATTATGTACTTTGGAAGGGTGCCTAACTTCTCAATAAAAAAAACTAAGCGCAATTAGTTTTCATAGGTACATAGGTATGAACACAGGTAAACGGAGTAAACCCACACTGGTAACAATAACGTATGGCCTGTTTCCTGTTTATGCAGACTTAATTTAAGGACAGGATTTATGATTTAATTTAACCCTTATTATGTATTCTATTTATCCACATTTGCTTCATGTAAAATTTAGCCCAAAAAACATATTTTTGATTTGAAAGGTTTTTGTCTTTTTGTCTTAAATTACATGTAAGTTCAATAATTTTATTTACGAAGGACTTAAGATATTAACTTATTCTTAAGTGAAATCGCGTGAACTACACCATGCATTTTCAGTGTTTTAACTTACGATTTTTAAATTAAATCCTTAAATTAAGTCTGCCTTTAGATACTTAGGTGGAAGGTTATGATAATACAGTAAATTGCACCTGAGCAGCAACTAATTCCCAGAGATTTCACAATTAATTATCTACCAATGCTCTTTTGGAAAGGAGAAGAACGATAACCTGCCGTTGTAACTTTTGTTCACGCACGCAGCCTTTCGCTGCGCACACAACGCCCCCGCTTTTGTCTCCCTCATGATCATAAGACAAAACACTGAACAAAACAACACACTCGCAATAAAGAAAACTTCAAATTAACGCCGCCACTGAAGATCTGTTTGCACGAAACAATAAACTGAAAGTGACGCCTCTGTCTAAACTAAAAACATGGCTGATATAGGCTGCGCCGCCCAGATGCACAGGCTAGCTCCGCCCCCTTGAGTTTAAATTCTCCCCTTCCTTGTTCTCTGGTATTATGAAGAGAGAACACTTTGAAATACATTTTCTTTTTAATTCATGCATGTTGTGAATTGAATTAAATCTTATAGATGATACCCGTGAAAAACAGAAACATGTCGCAGGTTAGAGTGTGAAAGCTCATGATTTTCAGGATTGGAACATATATAAATCGTTGCAATATTTCCAAAACACTTTTAGTAATTAATAATTCTCATCTGTTCAGTTAGGTAGAATAATCTGGGTACAATATCTTATATAATACAAGGATATAATAATTATATTATTGTTATAATTCTTGCGACATTAGAAAGATAAGCAAAATAAGGTTCAAGTTCAAGGTTCTGTACTCTACGTAGGTGTGGAAGAACTAATAATAGAAAATGTAAAAAAAAAGTATGTTTTGAGTGCTAATAGTTGAAATAACAAAAATAAATGGAAATTCCCAGAAATTTAATAGCGAGTCAAGCCAGGATTGGGCTTTTGCTTTGCTCTGTTTGTGTTCTCTAGTAATTTATTTTGTATGAAAAATAAATATGTCTAGGGTAAACCTGGATTAATATTCCAAAGGGCTTTTATTTGTTTACTTTTACCTTTTACACACCTTTTTTTCCCGTTTGCACATAATACAGGGTGTGTCCTATATAGTTGTTGGAATAGATACATAATAAAAATGACACCAACAACAATTCAAGTTGCATCAGGATATTCAACTTGGTCTCAAACCGAGTTGTGAAAATGGGTCAAATTTATTAATTTTGGGGTTAGTTTTTAAAAAACTCTGCAAGAGTAAACTACCTTAATTTTCTCTATTTTCGAAGATATGAAAAAAAATGTAATAAATAAAAGTCGTTTAGAATTAAATTATGTGCATGTGTAAAAAAATATATAATAATAAAATGTAAAAATAGCAGATATTTGTCCATAATTTAAATTGAAAAATTGAATTGAAATTTTGATTTGCAATCAAAATGTCTGCTAAGTACACATTATTTTAAAAATGAAAATAACAACTTAAAATTGGTGGTTGAAAATCTAAAGTACGAATAGTTGTGTTTAATCCCCAATTTATTTCAAATAAATTGAAATTAAAAGCAATAAAGCAAAGCGCATCTTCAACAGTAAGAGATCAAACAGCTTAAACAAATGCAAAGGTCAACAAGGCTAATAATATATAGATTTTCATGTCTATAAAGGTCTTAAAGATGCATGAGTACTTGAAAATGGTTTGTTAAAATTTAAATATTATTGGTGAATATTTAATATTTGGATATATACAGGGTGTCCCCTAATCCTTTCCTTGGTCTAATTTTTTTAAAGCAAAAGGCCAGTTTTACATTCAGAAAATCAACCATTTTGAAGTTTCCTGCAACGGTGCAAGTTAATTAAAATCGGTTAATAAATAAAAAAATTATGGCAATTTCAAAATTGTCAGCTCTCCGTTTATGCATTAAAACCAAATCAATATTTTCTCCTCAGACAAATAATAAACATAGACTAACCAAAAGGCAGCATTGTAATCGGCCAACAAAAAATGCCTACTCAAAACAAAAACAACAAATTGGACACTTAAGCCTGCATCATATGATAACCAGACGTGTCCTATTCCACAAATCCAACACTTTACTCTTCTCATCGTTCTTAAAACTGCACTAATTCACTAATTACTTATTTAACTATATGTCTTTTGTCCAATCACCCCAAAATCTCATCTACACAAACCGGCAAAATCTCAACGAACTCTGGATCAGCTGTTGGGGCATAATAAAGCAAATGCGCATCGATCACAAAGAGCTCGTGCAACGTTGCCACGTCAGCTAGAATAAACAATTTATTAAGGATATTATCTATAGGCCAAGTAGGATCAGCAAATTTACAAAATCAGTAAAATTTAGATAACTGTCCAAATTTGATGTTTTTTAACGTTGGTTATACATTTATTTCGTAAGTACAAGATAAATTTATGAATAAGTTTGGCAATGGTGCAATCATTGCATTGGATTGTTTTAGATTTATATTACTAACTCGGACAAATAATGTCACTAAACACTTTTTATCTTGGCAGGCCAGGGCCTGTATTGTATTGAATTATTAGTTTGTGTTTATTATTTGTCTGAGATTTTCTCAATACAGCTTGTAAAGCCTATTCATTTAATTTATACCCTGACGTCATCGATACCAGCATAACAGCGTTGCCGAACTTTATGACAAATTGCAAATACGAAGACTTCAGCTGCCACAATATTTGACTTTTAAACCATTTACAGGTTAGTTAATGTACACTGTGTTTTCTTAATATGAAACCTTAATAGGCCATGTGAATAAAAATGAGGAAAAGCTTAATACCACAGCTATTCTGTGTTAATAGGTACTTAAAAATTTAAAAAAAAAATGAAAAAAATTCACTATTTCCGAATAATTAATTTAAAAATTTTTTTGGACCATTTGATACGCCTTTATGTAAAAATAAAGCAGTGGAAATTTACAAAGAAAATATTTCCCTTAATTCAAAATCTTGGAAAATCTTGGAAAATCCATGTTTCTTCCAAGTAAACAAACTCTCGTGTTTCTTCTCTTTTTGCTTGCATATGATTTCTTAAAAATTTAATACCTTTTATAGCAATATTATAGGCACCTCCATAAAGTCCACGTCGAGGATCATCTTTGCGGTACTTAAATCCAATGTTCCTCAATATTTTCCATAAAGATGTTCTACCACCATGAAAAATATCTCTTTCTTCTAATTTCGCTTTTAGGGCGTTCACTGTAAAGTGCTTTTCTAAAAGAATAATTATAAAATTAGACGCATATTGGGGCAAATTGGCAAAATTCTTTAACATACTGTCCCTATATACATTTCATATATCACATTTCGGATTGCTGTCTGTTCGAAATCATCAATGTTGACTAGGTACAGGTTTTTTCTTTCTCTCCTTGCAGTTCGAGTAGCTGGTCCTTTTGAAATAATTGTTTTGACCGTGTCAAAACTAATTCCTAGAGCTGCTGCAACCCTCTTAAATAGAAACAAAAATATGATTTTTTAGAAATTATCGAAATTTATATCAATGAAATAAAATAAAAAGTACTTACATTTTTTACAGCACAAAGCGGAAGCAGCGGACCCCCGTTTTCCCTTTCCCCCTCAAAATATTCGCTCAAAGCACGCACCATACCCTGCGCGCGTTTATCAAGATTTTGATAACCTATCTTGCGCGGCATTTTTAAAATTAAGTGACAAACTGTGTCAAAATTTTAACGAAAAATTTGAATATTATTGCAACCCAGCCCTATTATGCCAACATGACAGATGAAAATTAACTATTATTTGTGTGGCATTTTTGTAGTGTCACTAGAATTTATATTGGCAGCAAAAAACACCAAACGATGACGTCAGGGTATAAATTAAATGAATAGGCTTTAGCAACACGGCAACGTGGCAATATTTTAGCCAACCATTGCTCTAGAAATTTTAATAATTAATTTTTTAGGCACTTGCCGACCGAAAAAAAGTTGTTGGGCTTATAGGACCCCCTACATTAAAAAAAATCATGAAACGACCTATTCCTATTACGCAATTTCAGTGGAATATTTTTCAATTTACGCTTTGCCGACTCCAATCTAATGTCTCAGGAAACGTACCTGTCGGCCGACGACCTGCGCATCAACCTCTGGCATCTCGAAATCACCGACCAAAGCTTCAACATCGTGGACATCAAACCCACCAACATGGAGGAGCTGACGGAGGTGATCACGGCGGCCGAATTCCACCCCGTCGAGTGCAACCTGTTCGTCTACAGCAGCTCCAAGGGGACAATTAGGTTCTCTCGCTTACTCCCCCGACGAAAGTTCCGCTAAGGTTGGAAAATTCCAGGTTATGTGACATGCGCGCCGCCGCCCTTTGCGATAGGCACGCCAAGCTGTTCGAGGAGCCCGAGGACCCGACGAACCGGAGCTTCTTCTCGGAGATCATCAGCAGCATCAGCGACGTGAAGCTCAGCAACAACGGAAGGTACATGATCTCGCGCGATTATCTCTCCGTCAAAGTGTGGGACCTGCACATGGAGACCAAGCCCATCGAGACGTACCCAGTGAGTAAGAAATTGTTTAGCGCAACGTTTGCGAAATAAATGGGAAATTTTATTTCGTAGGTACACGAGTACCTCCGAGCGAAGCTGTGCTCGCTCTACGAGAACGATTGCATCTTCGACAAGTTCGAGTGTTGTTGGAACGGCAACGACACTGCCATAATGACCGGCTCGTACAACAACTTCTTCCGGGTGTTCGATAGGACGACGAAACGCGAGGTGACCCTGGAGGCGAGCCGGGACATCGCCAAACCTAAGACTGTCCTCAGACCTCGGAAGGTAAGCCAAATATAAATGGGATATTCGCCTTCATTTAGGTTACAGCGTATTGTGGAGGGAAATTCAAATTGTCATCTAGTTACTAACACCTAGTATTTCGTCTTAAAGTTTAAAAATTTATTTACTACTGTAAGGTCCAAAAATTTACACAATTTACCCGTTCACTTTGGTCTTTGTTTACACCAACTTTGAATGAACTGTACGATCATGTTTTCAGTTTCGACATTTTTGATAACAAATTATTTTCAACTTAATTTTTTGTCCTGTGAAGTTGGCTTCTAAATTTCATACAGAAGGGGACCCAGCATGTCACAGTCTATCACATAGGAAAAGTGAAGCCTTGAGGGAAGTTTATTTTCTGTCGATTTCAAGGAGACCACAAGGGGGCTGGTACAAGGTTATGTTATATGTCAGTGTCCAACTGCCATCAGGTTTTATGTGACATGCCAGTGCCATAGATTCTAAAGGAGGCAAAATATTTCCCATCATAATTCGTTTTCTAACTTCCAGATACTCAGATGTGTCAATTAAAGGTAATGCGGCCGCCTATAGTAGTCCCAATAATTGCAACCAGATTTTTCCTGTATCACCTTTAGTAATCCTACAATTTCCATTACGTGGGCATTATATATAAGTAGGTAGTTCAAAACAAAAATCGTATGTATTTCGTAAATTTTAAATTATTAAGCAGGTATAGCTTCAGTCAGGTCGTTTTTTTTAAGAGTTTTTATCTACGACTACAAGTTTATTTTAAGTTTGTGAGGTACCTTGGGAGAGAGATAAAATTACAAACATTTTATAATTAACACCGAGAAAAACTACATGATTAGAACTACTAGACCTAATCTTATTAGTCTATCCCGAAATCTGTGAAAGTTCTTTGGGTAGATACATTCAACAAGGGAAGAAAGTTCAAGTATACATATTACAAATGGATTGAGGAACCTGGTAACAAGGTGCAATAGCGACAAATTCTTAAATAAGCTAAATCGGCACTGAAATAATTGCTGGAAATCGATTTCAACTATAAAATAAATTTATTTCATTTGACAGTTGCCACATTCTGCACTTGTATACACAAAATTGTCAAGTCTAATTTTTAGAAATCATGGAAACCATTATTAATTTTTATTAACAATCAAAGTACCTGTTATATTCATAGATTCTCCAATAAAATGGCATACTTGGCATCACTGAGACCATTAGAATGAGGAAAGAATAGGCCTCACTTTGGAAAGTATAATGCTGGGTCCCCTTACTTTAAAGAGTCCCTGTTTTCAACTTCATTTTTTGTCCTGTGAAGTTAGCTTCTAAATTTCATACATTTAACCTACTGTCATTTGGGGACTTCCAAAAGAGCAGATCTGTCATAAAGCAAGTTGCAGTTTCAATTGTTTTCAATCCCCAGGCAACTTGATTTAAGCGAGTAGGCAAGTAAAATAGGTAGATTTTCATTCTAATGTGATTTTCGTTCGATTTTGCTCCGGTTTGAAGTGGGTCGTACTGTTCAAACGGTCGAGATCTCCAACAAAAACCCAATTTACACTTTTTTCATCGCCTCCCCCCACCCCCCAACAGGTGTGCTCGCAGGGCAAACGCAAGAAGGACGAGATCAGCGTCGACTGCCTCGACTTCAACAAGAAGATCCTGCACACGGCGTGGCACCCGTCGGAGAACGTGGTGGCCGTCGCCGCCACCAACAACCTGTTCCTCTTCCAGGACAAGTTCTAGCGGCGGACGGCGGGGGGCAGGCGGGGGCGGCCGTGGCGATCGGCGCCCGACTTCGCGGCGGTCGCCGACCGACGTTTGAGGTTAGACTGGGAGAGGGGGGCGGGCGGCTCGATCTGAGGGCGGGCATGGACCTTTACCGGCCGGCACGTTTTCCGTGGGGATCTGGGTTTTGTAAGATTCGTACCGACTTTCGGAAGTTAGAGTTACTTGCACGGAACCTTTCGAAATAATGCGCGACGGAAAGTTACCCGGCAATATTCTCATACATTTGGCTTATACAGCGTGTTCCCGGCTAGATCTAACGAGGTGTGACGGACGAATTGACTTTTGGAATGGCATTTGGGGATCGAGTCCAGCTTGTTGTAAAACTAAGGTATAAAAAAATGAGTTGATTCGATGTTCTACGGGTTGTTTTATAAGGAAGATTATAAAAATCGCCACCAATAAAGCACCTTCATTTTTCAAGATATGTACAAATTCCATTAAAAAAACTTATTTTCTGAAACATTCAATTTTTTCAGTAAATTAGGCGTTATTTTATGATATTACAGGTTGCTTTTGCTCTAGTTTTTTTTTTATTTTATGGGCTTGGCTTCGCTCATAAATATTCACGCTGCGAAAACACTAAATGCCATATTTGGCATTTAGAAGTATGTAGTTTTCATTTTAAATTTTTATTTCATCTATGTTTTATTTTTCAATAAGCACTTGCAAAAACTACCCATTTAGTTATTACTTGTTCTAAAAAGCACGAAAATAATTCTGTTATGGAAATCCTGGGATTTAAAATCAATCATCCCGAAATCCCGTTATCAAATTTTTTATCGGGATTGGATTCTCTAGCACGGACCCTGCATAAAAATTATTTTATATGCCTGAACGACGACAGGTTGGTTTTTTGTTTAGCTATTGGAAAAAGAACCACGGAAAAGATTTTTCATAAATTAATTGACAAAATTGAAGGTTTAAAAAATCATTTTATGTTCCTTGTTTCTGTAATTCGGTATGCAATTTTATAATTGCATTCTAATCTAAAAACGCTCTTTAATTATACATCAGAAATAACATTTCTTAATTTGGTAATACAAGGTTGGCAGCAATGTTCTGGGCTCCTACAGGGGCGTATTCAGCATGTCTGGCAGAAATGTCAGAACTTGTGACAGCTGCCTAACCTTAACTGGCTGTTACCTAACTTCAAACACAGAAACTATAACTATAGCGCTGAGTGACGTATTAATAAAGACTGCTCACGGCTGTCATGTTTGACAGTTCTCTGGCTCACCATGCGCTTCCCGGAGACAAAATACAATGCAAAATACATTGTTGACCATAGGCGCCATCTACTTTCCAGGATATGAAACTATAGCCGTGAGAAGTCTTATTAATATGTCAGTCAATGACTATAGCCTTTTTCTATGCTTCAAAGAACAGATTTTAATGTTAATTTCTATGTATTTAAATTTATGATTCGTGTGTGTAAAATGTAAATTCTGTCGATTACGGCCCTGTCCTCTGTCACCTATCAATAATATCGATATGGCCGCCTTTTAAGGAATTCTAGGGACATGAAATATTTACCTGTCACAATATAGTGTACAATTAAAGAGTGTTTTTAGATCATCCAACTTTTTAAATGTCATTTTATTGGTGGTGATTTTTAGAACAAGCAGGACTCCATATTCAAACGCCATTACGAAATTTAAAAAATTTGCCGTTACACCTCTTGGACACACGTTATGTACATATTAATTTTTGGCAAATGACAGTTTGGCTTGACATTTTGCAATAATGGGTGTTGTTGCCAGATATGTTGCGCCGAAGTAGGCAAATATAATAAAATAACATTTTTTTTGTTAAAAGTTTGCAAAAGCTTCAAACTATCCAGAGTTTGTGCAGAAACTAGCTGGCCAATTGTGACAGTAAAAAATGGATACTAATTAGGTAATCCAATCCGGGATCCCATATTATTTTGAGATATTTTACAATCCCGAGGATCACGGGATTTACCTAAAATAGCCCGGGATTCTTTTACGATATTACAGATTGCTCGGATTGCTTTTTTTTCTCTAGTTTTGTTATTTCATGAGCCTTGGCTCAGAAATTTTTACACTGCATGCGAAAACAAAATGCCATAATATCTGGATTAATTCCTTAGAAGTTATTTTAATTTAAAAATATTAGTTTAAAGTTTAAACTATTGATGTTCTTTTTTTTTAAGTTTATGAGAATTGACTATACGCTATGTTTTATTTTTCAATAAACACTTTAGATGCAAAAACGACCCATTCAGTTATTAGTTGGTCTAAAAAACACGAAAATAATTCTTATTGTGGAAATCTCTGGATTCAATCTTGGGATTTTAATCAATCATCCCGAAATCCCGGGATCAAATTTTTATCGGGATTGGATTCCCCAGTATTAATACCATTTTGAAAATTTTACAAAATCGAAGATGCCATGTAAAATGTGCCATATCTTTTAAACTTTCTTATCAATATTGTTTTGTACTTACAACTTTTTACATTGCTTGTTTGTTGATTTATGAAAAAATATTTAAATTTACTAAAACTTTAATGGTGCTGATGCACATATACAAAATGATTTTTTTTATTATATACCCTTATATACTTTTTTCCAAGATGAGATTTGCATTTAGCTTAAGAGGGAGTTGCCGACAGCGAAAGTGACGTTAGATTTCGTATTTTTTAAAGTTGTATAGCATAAAATCTAATAACATTTTACCTGGCAAAAATTTAGTACAAACATCTCTGTCTTCATTTTAATCATAAGATCTTAAAAGCATATGCACTGGAATTATTATTTTTCCCAAGGTTTTCATAATCTATAAAACAAAACGCTGCTTTTGAGATCTTATGATTAAAATTAAGACGGAGATGTTTGTACTAAATTTTTGCCAGGTAAAATGTTATTAGATTTTATGCTATACAACTTAAAAAAAAATACGAAATCTAACGTCACTTTCGCTGTCGGCAACCCCCTCTTAAAATCCAGTTTTAGGCTACAAGTATAAAAGAAAATCAAGTTCATCTAATATCCTATAAGCTTGATGAAAACTACACAAATTGCTATATACTGTTTTTTTTATTGCAACTGACAGCTAACTTTGAAGTGAATTTAAATATATATGCAGCAGGGTACACAAACCAAATTTTGAATATATTTTATACACATCATGCTATAATTACTTGTAATTTAATTTGTAATTGTTACCAAAATTTAATTTGTGTACTCATCTACATATTTATTTAAATAAATAAAACAGCTTACACATATCTGTTTTTGGCCACAAGAGTATCTCAATTAGCTGCTATGTGGTGTTGTTTTCATCACGTTAATTGAGTATTTGATGCATATTTTTTTGTGAAAATAAAAGTTTATTTTATACTGAGCACTGCTTAAGTTTAATTAAAATTTGAAAAATATGTACATTTTATTAAAATCGCAAACAAATACCAGGCTTGAGCAACGTGTAAAGGTCCATTGCTGAATGCGCAAAATGACGTTTACATACAGCTTGTTCCTAAAAGATAACTTCAAAAACAAACTTCTGGCGATCTATCACAAATTAGATTCGATATCAAATTGAATTGAAAACTGGAATGGGTTTAAGGATTTTAAAGGTTTTTAATGAAGTTATGAATATTTTTACTGTAACAACATTTTATTTCAACTTTTTACGTAATAATACAGTATTACACTAAATTAAGCATCTTCCAAATGTCCTTCCATGGTGTTTTTGTTTGAACGATCGATAGATTTTGGTCCAAACAGGTCCGTCTTTGAAGTGAATTTTCTCAACAAGTTGTATATCATCAGCCTTAATTTTGAGATTCAGACTTATTTGATGATCTAACCTCAAAAAATAATCAAATCCGTCGTTTTTAGGTTGATTTTATTTGTCGTTAGGAAGGGTTTTATCTGTCGGTTTAAACAGTCTACTTTTTTAAGGTAACAAACTTTTCATTCTTCGATTTTTATCGGTCACCGATATTGTTAACAGGAACCATACATCGCGACCTTTGTTGTACAAACTTTTTTTCCTCTGTGAGGTCTCGGAACATCTCAAAGTCTCATGCATTGTTATTGTATTGTTGTGATAAATTATTGTGAAAATAAAATCAGTTTTTTAAGGCGTCAGTTATTTTATTTGCGAATCGTAGAAGGGTGTCGTGGAAAGTAAGGCTGCTAGTGACATTAATTTTACGGACGACCCTTGCAAAATGCTAAAGACAAACATTTATTTCGAGTTGCATGGATGGTCTTTATATTTGACAGGGAAAGTATCTAGACTGTGTAAAAAGTGTACATAAATATAGAGTGATTTTTTACCTTTGTGTAAACTTTTTCGTTTCCTTTTTTGACAAAATTGTTGGATGTTGTGAAAGAAATTTCGACAGACTCTGCATTCAAGTGTAAAACCTTGGTTTACAGATGTACCATCACTCAAAACGGAATCTTATAGTACAGTCATTTTAGAACTTATTCTCTAGTTTAATTCCCTGGCGATGATAATGGAAAATCTCCGAAATGATATTCTAGAAATTAATTTAAAACTACCAATTATTTGTGCACCAAATATCAATTTCAAATATGAGTGACCTCTTTAGAATATTATTTCGGAGATTTTTCCCTTTCGATTGGTCCATAAATTATCCACAGGGAATTAAATTAAAGTTTTACAAATAAACATGATCTAGCTTTACTGTACTATTAGCTAAATCGAAAAATTGTGGAGTTATTTTTTTATTAGAAATGCCAGAGTGCAGCATTATTTTTCTATGATTAAAAGCAGCTTCTTTTAACGTGGAGTTTGATAAAAAAAAGGTTGCCTTTTTACAGTGCCATTGACTTTTTATTTATTCCATGCGTCTTTTCCTTGGCATTCCTAACAGATCTCCTTAGTCGTTGTAAATTATCAATTGATCGGTATTAGAAAGGCGCTGTTAGGATTGCCAAGGAAAAGGCTTGCATTAAAGACCATACATTATGATGATCAAAATCGATAAGCAGGCAAGGCTTTTTGCTTGGAAAATTCTGCAGAATAAACAATGTTTATAATTTTTAGGTAATAGCTGTAAATTTATATTTAGTTTTAAGTGGGTTCAATTGTATGGACACCAAATAAAGTATGATTAAGTTTTTATGTGTAATTTAAATATGTCTACATTCCACTTCCATTCACAGCAGGAACTATATTCTAAAAAATGCAATGGTAATTTGTATCCATTCATATACAGTTGTTATACAGTGGCAGTAATAGAGTATCTTTATAAGAATCAAGGATAATTGTTTATTTCTTCCATGACCACGACCGCGTCTCCCCAAATTTCATTCGTGAAAGCGAGTTTTTAATTTATTACTTACAAAGCTTATAAAATGAAAAATAATTGCACTGCCCAAAAATTATTGACTTCCGATCTGATCTTAACGATTTAGGTTAAATACGATACTTTTTGTTCCGTGTCTCATTGTAGGCCTCTAAATTCTTGTTACACATCTAAGTCATTTGTTGAAACTTTTTTGTAATGATGTAAAGGCGAAAATTTTCCAGAAATGGAAAATTTCTGGCCCAAAAATGAAAAGTTCCAAAATTTAAATTTCAAGAGTTGATAGCGAAAGTGAGGTTAAGTTTAAGAAAAGAAGTTAGAATTGTGAATCGCAAAGATGATTGGTTAATTTAAACTGACAATATTCCTGGGTAGAAAATAGAAAATTTTAAATTTCTCGTGAATTTACAAAATTTGAAATATAGGGGGCGGGACTTTGGTTCAAGTTTTGGTAAATTTTCCAAATATTAGATGCAAATTTTGCTTTGGCACATGCGCAAAATCTATTGTTTTAAACTACACTGGCATTATGGAATTCAAGCAGTGTGCACAGTGCGACAGGTAAGACGGGTCAGGTAAAAAAGTGTGAATTATTGCACTTATCCTAAGACAGTAGTTCATTTGTACCATGGTATACTTGTCCAACTTCAATGCACATTTACAACATATGGTGGTGTTTTCAAATCAGAGTTTCTAACAGGTGGTTATCCTTTTAAAATAAACTATAGGAAAACTGTGCTTTTGCAGTTTTAGACTTCCAGAACGTTACCAATCAATGTTGTTGAAACCAATAGTCGAAAATTGAAAAATTTCATGGGTCACATAAAGGATTTAATAAGATAACTAAAATACAAATGGTTTTCAAAAATACTTTAATCACAAACAATCTAAGACTAATGATAATATAATAATTATAATATACTATAAAAATGTTCGTGCATTACGAAGTAATAAGATATTTTAAAAACTTCAACAAAATCATACCCACATTGTACAAGAACTCAAAACTGACATGTTACATAAAAAAATGAAATTTATTATACAGGGTGATTCTTAACAGTATGTAGTGGAAAATAACTCGATATTAGAAATTAAAACGGGATCATCTGAATCAATACACCTTGTATTGTGGCACCACATTTATATGTTCAAATCAACATTTTCTTTGACATACAAATGGCCCTGTATATCGACATAATATATTCTTCGTTAATTATATAGTATGGTTTCTTCTCGAAAGGATGGTTAGGAGTATCGTTTTCCTTCAGGAAATTTGGTATATACAAAAGCTGGAAGATCCACCCGGTACACGGCATCTTACCATTCCGCATCTCCGTTAGCTTTCTGGAAGACGTAGTCCAAACCGTTCAGGTTCATGATACCGTCCTTGAGGTAAAATTTCCACCTGTTCCTGTTCCTTATGATCTTGTCGTACTGACAGACGACAATGTTGTCCGTGTCGAACAAGTCCGAGGGGTCGTCATCTGTGACGTCGTCCTCCGAATTGAGCGGCTCCTCTTCGGCACCCTCGTCCTCCATCTCTTCGTTGTCGTCGTCCTTTTCATCGTCTAGGTCGTCGTCGTCGTCGTTATCGTCGGAGGCTTCGTCGTCGTCATCGGACGTGTCGTTCGGCCCGTCTGTTTGGGTCAGTTTGGGCGTCATTTTCTTAGTCTTCTTTGGGTTTCTCTGATCGCCTAACAATCAAAGATGAAACTCGGATAACATATGGTACCTGATATACACCCTGTTCTAGAAATAGATTTAAAAATGAAACTGCACAATTTGTAAAATAAACAATTTCGTTCTAAGGCCTCCTTAAAAAGTTACAGCCTATTAATTAATGTAAGGGTAAAAATCAAGTTTGCCTAGATAGCTTTAAACAAATGCGCATAATAGTTAAGCAAATAGCTAAACTTACATAGGCCTACTGTGATAAAATAATAACTGACAAGCCTACTGTTGCCTAGGTTACCTAAACATTTCTATCACCTATCGTTTTTTCGTAATTATTATAGAAATAAAAAAAAAGTGCGTCACACAACCAGTTAAGGAGACGTTGGATTGAAAAATGTTATATCAAATACCCCCTATAATATCTTCAAAAGAACACGTAGTTTCATTTTTAGACCTCTTTCCGGAACACCCACCTTTATAATGTTATCTACAGATACAAGATATATCTTTAAAAAAATGTGGGTCATCATCAGTATTGTGATGTTGAGAATTATTATTATTATCATAAGTGTTTCTATTCCCATACTGAATTTATTAGACATTTTCTATCTCTACTATAATGAGGATTCATTATTTATGATATTATGATACAAACTTTGTATTACGATACCAGTTTATAGCAATTATAGCCAATAGAAATGCACAGTTAACGAATATTCATTCACTATCATAGATTGCCATGACTATGACCATTGAGTGAGTAAAGGATTATTATATATTATTGTATATTAAGGAATATTACTGTTTAGTTTACTTAAATTATTCCCAAAATTTATACCACCACAGACCTATACTTATAGCTTGTGATACCACAAACAATTTATTACCTGTAAAATCAGCAAAAGTATACAGACGCATTTATTTTGGATTCGAAAGACAAATAATAGTCCTTAATATGGTATCCTGAAAATTGGCCAGTTAAAAAGCTCATAGCTAGCCATGGAATAATCCCCAATCGAAATAATACGCCATTGAATATAAGAAGTACGCCCCCTATAGGCTCAATACTAAACTAAGTCTATGGGCCATTTTGTTGTTCCGTATATTATGTTTTCTGTTTTGTTCAAAATCAGTCAAAAAAACTTTATTTTCTAAAGTTGACTATTATAATAATGTGGTAAATAACAACAGTTGAATTCAAATGTTCAAATTCCCGCCACGCTTGTGCCAAAAAAGAGAGAAGAGTTAAAGAAGAGTTGTTAGAAAATGAAATAAAGCAAGTAAAATGTGATTTTTATTATGATTACCACGCCCAAAAGGCCTCCCACAGTTATCAGAAGTGGAATTTGAACATGCTAAAGTGTTATGCAGTGTAATTAAGAAGTTTTAGTGCGAGATTCGGACGAAAAACCGTCTTGATTCGATCGCCGAGGTCCTAACCTAAACATTTTTTTGTTCCTGAAAACATTTTCGAGATGGAACAAGTTTCGAATCAATTTAATTTAACCAACAAAGTTCTCTATTTCGAATTTTGCTTTTAGTTCATTTTTAGTTGCCTGTTGCCTTTGCAATGGGGAACTTGCACAAAAATTAAATTTGGAAAATATTACTTTCAAACGTAATTTATTGCCATTAAATGAACCACAGTTCAGAAAGAAACTCATTTTTTATTTTTATGTAATAAATATAAGCAATTAAAAACTGCATAATTCAAATCATTCTTGCAACGCGCCCTCCTTGGTTGTGACGTCAACTATCTCGTTGGTGGTGGCGCCTCTGGTGGGCGGCGGCACCATGTATCAACTAATATGGGCGGCACATGTAAACAAACTACAGCACCACGCAAGCTTTGTTTAGAAAGACCAAACGAGAACGTCCTGTCCTTGTCTGTCCGTCTTGATATTGTTGATAACGTTCGAAAAGTGTGTGCTGAATTAAATAGTTATTTACATTGCGAGATGCGTAAGCGTGCTAATTTTTTGTCCTGAGCAGCAAGTGTCACGTTTCTGACAGCAAATGAAATCCCACATACCGAGACCTACATCAGAGCCCTCTGTAAATGGGTCGCCGAACTGTTTATTTTAACGTTCAATTTCCATTCTCATCTTCTCTAATTCTGTGTAGTTGTCATTCCTGTCACTGCCTTCTGATCGATCGAGATATATTGCAAATTAAATATCGCAGTTTGAGGGCTAATATTTGGTATGTGCTCTTTCTATAGATAGGCAAATATATTAAAGAAATAAAAAAAAATGTTCAAGTTCCCCATTACATAAATCATAAACAATAATGTTTAAACTTTATAATAACCGGTAAGTACAGTTTCCCGTGATGTATGTCTGCCCCGATTTTTTTGAAATTTTGGCTACCCCCCTATTTTTGGGTTCCCTGAACACGAATCTGACCTTAGTTTTTGCTGCTCGGGCGTAGTTTCCGAGAAAATGAATTTTCAAATTTCCTTTGACACCTCACTTTTCAAGGCGATATTTGTGGTTATAATCCGGATGAATTTTTACTATATGCAGCTCAAACTGATCACCACACTATTTTGCACCTTTTGCAACATCGAAACTTCGCGGAAACCCGCGGAAAATCCGAAATTTGGAAAGATTTGTGCCGTGTTTACGTCCGGCCCGGCCGCTGTTTTCGCCCCACAATCGGCGCGCGTCGATTGTCGGGGGGAACTTTTACCTAATAACCAAATAACTTTATGAAGACGACCACAAAATTATATAGAAGACGACAAGAACAAAGAACAACACAGTGTAAACCCAAAGTGTGCCCAAAGCTAGAGGTGACAATGGCCCATATAGTTAGTTCGCATAGTGCCCGTCGGGGCGTTGGCATCTTAAATTCAGTCGCGTATAGTTAATACAGAAAGATTTTTGCACCTTACAACACCCCTCTCGAAATAACTGTGCATGTGAGATATCTTCCCTTAGCTCAATCCAGCAAACGCGTATACACTGTAGAAAAGCTAAGTATACTACGATTTTCACCTTTTTGCGCAACTACTCCGCTGCAGCCGGCTACCGCCCCTTCCTCGTCGGCGGCCCCGTCAGTCTGGCTGAGGCCCTTGACGACGACGGTCTGCGCCGGCTGTACGAGCGCCTGACTGCCGAAAGCGGCGTTCACGTGCTGCTGCAGAAGGGACGAGGCGATGTTGGGGGGCAGGCCCATCGTGGCCGTGATCACGGGTCCCGTGAGCACCTTCTGAAGCTGGTTGCCCTGGAGGGCGGAAGCCGGAACCTGTACATGCGTTGGAAGAAGAAAGAATCAAAAAATGGACGAGAAGCTTAATTAAAATGTACCGATCCCCCCACATAAACTATTTGTACCAAACTACTTAGCTAAGATGGTCGTTTTAGAAAATTAGTAAATAATAAAATAACTCATTCTTCGATTAATATTAATTGCATTTTTGTCCATCAGGGATTTTTGTGTAAAACCTACCTGCAAAAACCCACCTGTTTTTTTTACGTAGCAATCAATAAAGAATTTTCTATTTGATGGGACACTAAAAAATTAGGTGGCAAACTATAGCTACATTAGGTAGGTATATTATAACCTATATGTAGCTAGCGAAACAACTTTGGATTTTTTAAATCTAATATATGTCATAATTTGTCGCTTTTTTGTCGCTAACTTAGCGAAAAAACTTATCTGCCGCGAAAAACTAAACGGTCAAGGTTGCTCGCCGATTTTGTCGCAAATTTGTCATGGCAAAAAAAAACATTGTACTATTATTTTGTCTTCGTTGCCATTTGCGGCTAGGGCCGACTTTTTTCCCGATAGAACTAGGATAGCATTCGCTCAAGTACTACGGAAAACCCTAGAAAACCGTAGTAATCCCAGTGAGTGTAGGACAATTAGTGAATCACACGGGTAAAGCTATTTAGGAGCAATACCGTGAACCCACATTTGTCCAGTGCTCTTGGCCATAGCGGTGTTTTTCTTTAAAGACATATGCATGTGCCTGCCTTGAACCGAGGCAGGCACATGCATATGTCGCAAACACACACTGATACCACTTCAACGCTTTATGCTTGTATAAAACTTGCAAGCAGTAGTTGTAGCAATCAGCTGACCATAGCTAAGACGCTGCCACCTATTAGTGAGGTACAAAACGTAGGCAAAGTTTACAGTTTTCATTTTATTATTTTATGTTAAAGTGTTAAGGTGCGTCCACACTATGCCAAATGACACAATTCCGCACAGTTAAGTTTTGCCGGGCGACAAAGTTGAAGTAAATTCAATCCCGTAAACTTGAACGTAAGAAATTTAAGAAATTCAAAAGCAACTTGCTATAGTTCTTTTTAGTCAGGGAATAAGAGGCTGAAAAGTCGCTTCTAAATACATCAAGGTGTGCACTCCAAGATATAGTTTTGAAAAAATTTAGATATTGTCGGGAGTGATCTTGCGGGTATTATAAATCCGGAGCGGAGGTCTCATTTAAATTCGTAATTGCTTAAAAAAAAATGTTTTCTGCAATTTTTTGCGAACTTAGATACTAGTTAAATACTCATATAGCTATTTTCCTAACAAGCGCTGAAAATGTATTTTTCCGTAGGAGATTGTCAAGTGTTAAGTCAAGTACCTATGTATGTAATAGTGTCAAGTTACTAGTGCGGAAAAAGTGAATTGTCCACACGGAAATCCAGTGAAAAAATGGATTTTCCGCACGTCTGTAGAACAAATAAAAATGGATTTCCTTGTGGAAAATTCACTTTTTGTGCAATAGCGTGGAATATTTTTTCATAACAAATTACTTAGCTACAAAATCAGCGAGCAACCTTGACCGTTTATGTTTTCGCGGCAGGTAAGTTAAAGTTGTTTCGCTAGTAAGTTGATATGTAGTTAGCGAAACAGCGAATATTAAAAAAAAGAAGGGTGCGACAATGTTTTTTTTTGCCATGACAAATTAGCAACTAAATCGTCGAGCAACCTTGACCGTTTAGTTTTTCACGGCAGATAAGTTGTTTCGCTAATAAGTTGATATGTAGTTAGAGAAACAGCGAATATTAAAAGAAAAAGAAGGGCACGACAATGTGTTCTTGCCATGGCAAATTAGCGACAAAATCGGCGAGCAACCTTGACCGTTTAGTTTGTCGCGGCAGATAAGTTGTTTCACTAAGCTGATATCTAGTTAGCGAAACAGCGAATATTAAAAAAAGGAAGGGCGCGACAATGTTTTTTTTTGCCATGACAAATTAGCGACAAAATCGACGAGCAACCTTGACCGTTTAGTTTTTCACGGCAGATAAGTTGTTTCACTAATAAGTTGATATGTAGTTAGCGAAATAGCGAATATTAAAAAAAAGAAGGGCGCGACAATGTTTTTTTTTGCCATGACAAATTAGCGACAAAATCGACGAGCAACCTTGACCGTTTAGTTTTTCGCGGCAGATAAGTTGTTTCGCTAAGTTGATATCTAGTTAGCGAAACAGCGAATATTAAAAAAAAAGGAAGGGCGCGACAATGTTTTTTTTTGCCATGACAAATTAGCGACAAAATCGGCGAGCAACCTTGACCGTTTAGTTTTTCGCGGCAGATAAGTTGTTTCGCTAAGTTGATATGTAGTTAGCGAAACAGCGAATATTAAAAAAAATAAGAGTGCGACAAAATTATTTTTTGCATAACAAATTAGCGACAAAAAAGCGACAAATTATGACATATGTTATATTTAAAAAATCCAAAGTTGTTTCGCTAACTACATATAGGTTATATTATAAATTATATTAATCGAATTAAAACCCATATTCCTTTGCTATCATAGGCAAAGCTACACATAGTCAGTCAGAACGTCAGAACCATTGCTGAAATTTACGCCAGGCACACCAATTATTCTGCATACAATTTTATATAAAACCTAATAACTAAATTAAAATATCTGTACCTCAACCTAATACCGAGGCCTAAGAATTGTAAGACATTACAATTTATCTCATTTAATTTGTTTTCATTCAAAAATTAAAGTTTGAAAGTTGGTGTGCCACAAGGTTAGTTTATAGGAAGGTTCTTGTTCTTCTCACAGCTTGATACCAGTACTTACAGTCGCATAGGAGTAACACAGTTACCGAAAGTGGAAAATAAAAAATACCGAGACATTTTAAGAGCGTAAATAGCCAAAACAATATAAGAAATTTACGAGTAAACCAAGGTTAACAAGAAACATGCCTTTGAATGCAAGCGTGAAATGAATATGCCAAAACGTCATGTATAGCTGCAAGCGTCAAATGTTTAGGGTATATTAATTTATATATCAATTAATAATAATATATAAATACTTGCAACATAATAACAAAAAAAAACAATGAACCCGAATAGCAAAACACCTGGGCTCTGTTTTTCCAATCCAGAGTATGCAAATATTAATAAGTTTTTATATCTAAAAAACAAACACAGCATTAAAATAAATTAATTTCCAAGAATTATTGAGTATAAACGACATGAAAACAGCAAGTGAGCTGCTGACTACAAGTCTTTCAATAAATGATTAGTATTGAAATTTGTTTTGTTTTTTTTTCAAGGTTTTTCCTAATTTCAGCAAAACAGCAAATGCAAATTTGAATACAAAGACCCACAGAATTTTTATTGAAATGGAAAAATAGGGACTTATCTAAAACCAACATAATATTATTGTTTATATCAATGTATAAAAGGATTGACCTCACAAAATCCAAAGCTCAGCAATCATATAATATATCATAAACACAAGTTTATTTATAATTACATCTTCGGACAAATACAAAGAGCTCTGAGAAATGCCTTCAAGGTAAATAATAGAGTCTTTTGCAAAACTCCTTCTATTCGAGACCTCTAAAAACCCCGATTCATGTTTTATATTTTACCACAAACCACATTAATGTGTTAACGATAAAATAAAAGATAACAAATTTAATATTAACATCTGTATAAATAGATTAGAATACATATCAGGTAACTAGGTACCTACTTATTTCTATACTCACGTGAATAGTAAGAACTCTCTGGGTCCCATCACTCCCCGGCTGTGGCGGTAACGTTATCTGTATTGGCACCATCTTCACCTCAGTCGTAGGCATTTGCACCTGCTGCTGCACAACTTGTTGCGGGACCTGCTGTACTACCTGCTTTGGGATCCCGTTCGCGGCCAGCACGGCCTCTTTCTTAACAATCTTCTCCTCGGGTTCATTTTGTACAGCTTTACTGGCCATAAGTTTTGTCTCCCACGTTGACTTCAACTCTTGGAGTAACTGCTCGTCAACACAATCTTCTAGGAACAATTCCCTTACACCCGATATAACATCATCGATCACTTCTTGATAAATGCGAAGAACAGAAGACTTGCACAGCGAATTGGCCATCTTGGTGATGTAAATTTAGCGAAAACAGTGATATCGTTATTAAAATAAAAATCTTCCTGCGCCCTTGAGGCCTCTAGATGAGATTTGTTACACAAACATTTATTAGCTTGGGATGATCGAAAACTTGATATCACAGAATTTTGGACGACCGCTACAAAAACAAAGAAGATGTTAATATTAGAATATTATCAATTACATCGTTTTTAGAAATTGATTACAATTTTAGTTTACCTCCTAAAATTATCACTTGCACACCACCATTTTGTCGGTCACATACATGCCCTTTCGAGGTTATAAATTAAAAAATGAAGACAGAACATTGACAGTAATAGTGATAGTGACGGTGATCAATATCCATACTGACATCGACATCTATAAAATTCCCAGACTTTTTGGTCCTATTTTTTTGTCCTTTCACAAACGGCGCATGTGCCTTACCAAATAAATTGCTGCGCGAAGGATCACGGACATTATTATTAAGTCAAGAATTGATTAACAGTCAGGAATTTGCAACTAAAAGAAAACAATTTGGAAACTAAAAGAGAACAGAAAACCTAGCTACTGCTAGTATATTATAAGTGATTGACGAGATTTTACTAGGTACAACTAGGCAATTTTCTGTAGTAAGCGTGCTGTTCTCACATTTTTTTTGGGTTTGTATTATGGGTGCGACCAAACCTCAAAAATAAAATACATTTATTTTTCTGAGGACCAAATTGACTCCACGGAGTTGTCACTAAATTAAGTACATTTTAGGAACGCACCCCTGTCAACTCTGTGAATTATCTGTGTTTTGAACAGAGCGTTTCTCTGGAACAGAGATATTTGTGAAACTACTCCAGCTGACAGATGAATTTTGACGACTGACGACCCAGTTGGTTGATGGTTGACTTGACGTGCCGTTGACAGTTTGACAGGGTTATATATTATATTTTTCAATCGATAGATTTTTCTCTAGGTTTTTCTTCATTTTATAATTACTGCTAGTAGTAAATATATATACATTTCTACCTGCCAGCTGTGTTAATTAGGAGGTAATCAAATTACCGAGTGTATGTTGCCCCCAAAGTGACAATGAGATGGGAGCCCCAACTGTGGCTCTGCCGGGGTTTGCTGATTTTCCTTCTTTGGGACCAAACGCTAGGTCAGTTAGGTGACCCATACAAAATTTTGGGGTTGCACCGGAATGCATCCCCACAGGAGATTCGAAAAGCTTACAAACAGTTAGCCAAGGAATGGTAAGCGATCTGAAGTTGCATTGCACGAATGTGACTTTACGTGCGTTATTATTTGCAGGCATCCGGACAAGTCAAGCGAAGCAAACGCAGAAAAAAGGTTTGTAGAGATCAAGCAGGCTTACGAACTGCTCTCAGATCCAGATAGAAGGAGGTTGTACGATAACAAGGGTATAACCGAGGATGACTTTTACAAGAAGCCCGAACATCCTCCTTTCGATTCGCATAAGATTTTCGATGATTTGTTTTCACAGCATGGGGGATATTTCAACTTTCAGGAAAATGACATCACTTTTTTCCATAAGCTTTCAATAACAACAAGGTACTTTTATTAGATAGCTTAACCCTATTTTATTTCTTGCTTGGTAGTAAATTGATACAGCATTATACTACAGAGCGTACACAGTAGATGCTAAGCCAAACTTTTGTTCTCAAACCTAGCGCAGAACCATATTTAATAAATAATTCACGTAATTAATTCCGCAAAAATGTAATTTGTATCGGTTTGCTACCGAATATGTAAAATTATGGGAAGAAGTAGTCTTATTAAATAACATTTTAGGCAATACGATAAGCTGATTGTCCCAAAAAGTGAAAAAACTCCGTACCTTATTTTCTTTTATACTGATTGGTGTTTCCCTTGTTTGCAAACGGCACCGTATTGTAGAAAATTAGTAGATTACTTAGAACCATTAGGAATAAATTTCGTCACTCTCCATTCGGGTAGGGAGGCAAGTTTAACACATCGCCTTAGTGTACACACACATCCTTGCCTTGTATTACTACTAGATGGACAAGTGTACATTTATAAAGAAACCATTTCCAGCCTGCAGAAAATTATAGGTATGTCTTCATTTAAAAATTAACAGGTATGAATTGTTATTGGATTCATTTGAATTATTTTTTAGAATTCATAAAGAATAAGTTGCCATATAAGTTAGTGCCGAAGGTAGATTCGGAAAATTTAAACGACTTTTTAAGTGGATGGAAAGATAATAGAGTTAGAGGGTTGATATTTGAGCCGAGGCAGAATTTGCGCTTGAGATATTTAGTCACTGCCTACCACTTTCGCCACAGAGTGGCTTTCGGGTAAATTAACAGGTTTGTTGCGGCAGAATTACAAACTAGTTTGAAACTGCCAGTTTCATTTTGATGTTTCAAAAAACGAAATCGCCCATGCTCTTGACAGTTTCAAATGGTTTTAAGTTCTGCCGAAACAGTCAATAATATTGTTTTTTTTTAATGGAAACAAATAAAATAAATCTTTAAAATAAACCAATGAAAATTGTAGCATTCTTCAAATTGTAGCATGCCTCATTTTGAAGGATACAGGGTGTTAAAATTTTGGGGCTCATTCCTTGTAGGTACTTCTAAAAATGATTTTAGTTGATTTATTTTTTTATCAATGAACAATTCATTGAATTTAGACATGAAAAACTGTACCAGATAAAATACTTTTAAAAATTATCTCGTTTTTGAGTTATTTAAATACTGCTCATGTATTTTTCTTTATTTTTACAATAAGTAAACACTTACTTTTCAGAATAAATATGTGGATTTTTTCACATTTTCGATTTTTTGAACAAAAAAATAAAAGCATTAAGTACACATAATATAAACTTTTAAAATGAAAATTCTTTAATTCAATATTTTCAATCTAGTACATACTTTTATACCTACTTACCTATAAAACCATAATATCTTTATTACTCTGTAGTGTCAGATTTGAAATAAAAAAATCTCTAGGAAATGTTTTTAGCCAAAATCGGAGGTATAAAAGAAGTGTAGACTTCCCTAGATTTACATTTACACATTGGCGTGAAGATCAAAATAAGCGTTTTTTTAAAGATATTTCAAACAAAAAAATCTTTGAATATCTCAAAATAAAATTTTCATGGATTTGCATAGTATAAAAGTAGACACCTTGTATATTAAAATTAAAATTTAAATCGTTTTGTTACATGGTGAAACTCGAACAAGTAACAAGAAATTGCTTTTCAAATATCGTTTTTCAAAATCTTTGAAAATAAACCGTATTTTTGAAGATTTTTGGAATCGTCACGCCTAGTTTTACCTTTTGAAAAATGCTGTATGACCATCATTTTATTTTTTTTACACTGGCTATTTCTCTAAATATTTTGCTATTTCCATTAAAAGGAGACATTTAAACGAGACAACACTGAGTATAATAATTTCACTCGCAGATTTGTCACTTCTAATGAAATTCGTAAGAAATACCAAGTTCCAGACGATATGGACACTCTATTATTGTTTAACGAAAACACTACATACCCCATGGCTAGCGTAACAATGAAAGATATTCCCACAGCTACTCTACATCAAATTGTTGCTACGAACCAATATCTCGCATTGCCACGGTTGTCTTCTCAGGTAGGAATAAAAACTTTTTCTATGCCATTTTTTTAAGAAATATTTCAGGGTATTTTGGACGCACTATGCCCGTGTGAATGGCACAAACCAAAGAAGAAACTATGTGCTGTGTTAATCACCGAAGCTTCGGAAGCTCACGATCCTCATAGAGAATCTTTTAGAATGTACGCTCAGAGCTCTCCTTATAATAGCGAAAAAGTCAGATTTGCTTATATTTACAATGAAGTTCAGAGTGAATTTATTAATGCCTTAATTCCCGGTGAGTTTGTTGTTTTCATAGGCCATTGAAAGATTGATATATACTACAAACTTTAAAAAATGCATGACATAAAGCTATAGCCGTGAGAAGTCTTATTAATACGTCAGTCAACGGTTATTTGTTTTACCTACTTTTTCGTATAATAAAATGACATTTCAGAAAATGATTCACTACAGCCAGTCCTGAGCATTGTGATATTGTGGAGACGAGATACGTCCCACATCAAGTACGAGTGGGTGAGATCCAAATGGGAGGTGGAACGAAATTTAAATGACACCACTTCTAAATTGGAGTCCACGATAAGCAGACTCTTGAGAACTTCCGAGGCTCTCGCCTATGAGGCTTTCGTCAAAGATCTATTCGACGAACATTCGAAAACTTTTATCGCCAAAGCGATCAACAAAGTAGTTCAATTTTTCGAGAAAACCTACGAGAGTCTCGACAAGGAATCCGTTTTGCCGGCACTTTCAATACTCGGAACGGTCGTGTTTATACTCGGGGTCGGTTATTTAATGGCTTACTTGGTGTAAGTAACAAATTGAAAAGTACGCGACGTCTAAAATAAATGGGGTTATGTTGTAGAGCGCTGGAAGAAGAAAACGTCCAAAAACAAAAGGCCAAAGCGAAATTAGGGAACAATAATAACGATTCTTCTAGTTCTATCTACCAGCCTGAATTGAAATTGCACGAATTGAGGTCTGAAAAATATAACGGGCTTATTATGATGTTGAAACCAGGTATATAAAAAAATTGTGCGCATTTTATGTACTTTGTCACCAATAGAATCTGCATCATATATGGGAATTTTTGAATTCCACTATATTGAAGGGCTTCAGTGATGTAGTAAAGCCTGATTTTTCATTAAGGTTCTTACAATTTTTTATTTACTTTTTTGGAGCAAGTTTAGTTGAACAGTTAAGGCACAGACCTATATGAAGTTATACCGGGTGTTTACTTTTAGCGTAAACACTATTGTTAACTTCTAAATTGGAGAGGTACCTCTGTACCTCTCACTCTTGAGTTAAATTAGAAAAAAGTTGTGAATTGCGATAGTTCAAGTGGTTCCTGAAATGTCCTGAAGAAACTGAAATTGGCCGTCTTATTTTATTTTTATTTTTTATTACCAACTTTTGATTTTTATGGGTGCCATATCGGTTAAAAGTTACGATTTCAACCATATATAAGTGGTGAATAGTTTTAACTAAATGGCAGAAAATGTTAATTAATTATTTCATATCGTAGGCGGCTATGCCGAAAAAAAACTCCTGAGTCGCCGGATGACGAAACTTCAAATTTAATTAATTTGGGTTTTCGGTCATTGGTTTACTATCATTGTTATGATACACATGCGCGAAAGGTATGCCATCTTTTTTCAGCATTTTCATAATAAGAACTTGCATACTTCTCATTGGTAGCCTGTTCAGAAACGTGGAAAAATTAATTATTAAAATACAAGATCGTGTGGCAATAATAGCTCTTTGGACCCACCCTAACGGTATGCCTATGGTTTTCTGAGGAATTTTCTATTTTGAACTTCATTATAAAACACATGGCAGCCTGTATAAAATCATATCAAAACGCATATTTTCCGAATAATTGAAAACTCAGTTTTTCACATGAAGAACCCAGGATGACTTTCTGATTCATACCTTATTATTGAGAGAATATGTGCCACATAATGCCCTTTGCAAGGCATACTGAGTAAAATCACGTCCAAAAATCTCTCACTATCTCCCGGTCTATAAAGTCATTTATTGAAAAAAAAAAAAGGTCAAATTTCACCTTTAAAGGAAACCACCTGTTTGCTTTTGGCATAACTTTTCAATCGAGAACTATTGGCATTGTCAAAATTTATTTGAATGAATGATGCTTATTGGTGACAAGGTACACATCTACGAGTATAGCATGTTCCTCAATTTTGAAATTTTAAATATTACCACCTTCGGTAGGTTGCAGGACAATACTTCTGATATTAGACATGCAATCGAGGCAGCAATTAATTCCACCCTTCCACAAGGCGGTATGGCCGTACAGAAAGTAAGCGACTACGGCATTTTGGTAAACGTCCATATCTGACTATCGGAAAATTTGCAGGAACAAAACTCTGATGTTTGCGTTCATGTACATAGAAAGGGGACTGACCTGGTATAAAGACTTGCTGCAACAGTCTCTTCCTGGCGAAAGGGAGCTCAATATTAACCCGAGAAATTGCGTGGGGACGGTATTGGCTTTGAACGGCCATAGGAAATACTTTTGCGTTTTTCATGCCAAACATACGGAACGAAGACACAAGGTAAGCTGAAAATATATCATCTGATCGTTCATTTATTATTAGTGTTATTATTATAGTTACAGTTTTTGATCATGTGATTAGAAATGCTTCTGACGTCACCTATTTGCTATTTGATGTTTTGTTCATCGGTGTCAGAATTGTTTCTATTTATTTATCTAAAGTAACAGTGATCGTTTGGACTTTTGACATATATGTCGTTCACCTAAAGGCAAAGGCTCGTCAGGAGTATTATTTACTAATTATTTGTTTTCTTCTCTCAATTAAAATGAATGGAAAACGATCATTAAATATTTCCTGTGGTTTTTGTCGTGCTATTTATGGTATAAAAACATCTGGATATATTAAATGGCCACTTTCCCTATTCCAAATATCTAAATGTTGCAATTCTGTGCCAGGGAACAAAAAAAGCCAAAAAATCGACGGAGAAAGATTGCGAGAGTGGCTCTTTCATGGGGCTATCAAGCGAATCGGAATCAGATTCCGAGCCGGTCTTGCTACAAGGAAATCTCCTGGATGGACTTCCGAACTGGCTAGACAGACTTTTCGAGGGGTCCACCCAACGGTACCACATCAACTATTGGCCCGATTTTCCAGTCAAGTAGGTTTTGTTTTTTGGAAATTGGGATGTTGATTTTATTTCCATATCTGATTGTTAAGACTTGCTTGAAGATCGAAGGTGTCAATCGAGATTCGAAGAAGTGGTTTTGTAATGATGAATACTGATTTAGTCGTGTGTCATCCCATCATTGATTGTCCCGCTTAGATCTATTATATTCTCGTTGGTTGCCATTTAAATTTGCGTAAAAACAGTTTTACAAGTGGTAAAAAAAACTGTAAGTAAATGGAAAAAAGGTTATTGAAACTGATTTTATCTGCAATCATCAGTTTCAAACTGTTTTATTTTCTTGTTAAGAAATGTTTCCAAAGCCAAGGCGGCTGCAAAATATTAATTTAGTCACGAATTTTGCTCATTTTAAGACATTTTAGTTTGAAATTGTGATCACTTTTAACTTTTAAATAATAAAGTAGTTGTATTATTCATTCTTTAGAACTTACGACCTAATTTTGACTTTGACGATGACCTGCGGTTAAGGTTGAAACATTTAATCTTAATTTTATTATTGGAAAGTTTTCACCTTATGGTTGAATAACATGAGGTTGGTAGTCTGGAACTCTCATAGCTCATCTACTTATAAAGGTATGGGATAACAAATGTCTTTCTTTTAATTTCTAAATGATTGAAGATAAAAGCCAGTATGTTTGAGTATCTGTAACGCGCACTATTGTCATTATGGAACAAAGAAAAACAGCTGTTTACTAGGTTCCTAAAAGCCACACTGCTTTTAATAGGTCAGGGATATTGTTGGCTGGTGTCACAAATTTTAGTAATAATTTTGTAATCAGGTTTGAAATTAAAAATAAGGTATTTTCTATTAATATGTCTTGTTTCCATGTGCATTTGTCAACTTTTTGTCCTAAAACGATTTTTCTGCAAATTGTAGAAAGTATCTTTTTTAAAATCCGGGGACATTCTGTATAATACACAAGTACCTAACATATTTTTTCTTTTCAGTTTTTTGTTTTCTCATAGTTTTATAACTCCTAATACAGGAACGTTAGTAATTATATAAATAATTGTTGCAAATTTTGTACGTAAACAATGATAATATCCAAATATCAAACTAAAGAATACTAACAAGATTTTGTTGCTAAAAGTAGGTAATACTTCAAATAACCTTAGTAAACACCTCTACAAGTGTCTGGCTAAATTTGCTTCAATTAAAAATGGCATGAACTTTTTTTTTTATTTTAGCACACATATCGAAATCTAAATTTTGTAAGGGGCTCTATCTTGCTTAATTTTTTCTTAAAGCAAGTTAGCCACTTTGAACCCTTTTCACTACATATTTTCATATATTATAAGAAAGGCAACATGGTAAGGTTCACTCTACTATTCCTAGTTAATTTATATAGAAGTAGCAAATAGCCAACTTTCAATACACTTATATTTAAGGAAATCGATTGAATTTATACTCTAATATTGTTATACAAATAAACTTTCAAAATTTTCTAGTCAAATTGTGAGCAGCTAGTTGAGAAGTTTTGTTTTAAGGAGCTAGGTTAGTGAAATTCAAATGGAGTGTTTAAACTTCTTGAGTGCTGTTTTATGGAAAACCTGAGATATTTCTAATATAAAAAGTTTAAGAAGCACTTTGGCATTGAATGGATCTATTTCTTTAGTCAACATATCGGTAGTGTCAGTGTGGGTCAAAAAAACACATTTTGCATACAACCTCTAAAAGTGGTTCATCAAAAGTTCAGACTGTTGGTGTTGAAATCTGACAGCCGTTGAGCCTTTTTAAATTATATTCCTTCAATCAACCCTTATTTAGTGAAAATTCGAAAGTTGCGATTAATTTTTGAGAATAAATCAACCAAATACTGATACTGTAAAATTATTGTTAAAAGATTTACTCACTCTTCTAACAAGTCATCAGTCATCAAATATGTGTCAACCTTCCACTTACTAACAGTATATTGACTATAGAAAATGCAGAATACCACTTTATTATGAAGACCAAATATATTGCTTTTTAAAACCATAATAAAGTAAGGTAAAATAGATGCTTCATTCTTCGGTTACAAGGTCTTTAAAATTTTATAATTCTGATAAATAGCATAATAATTAATTTGTACATAACGTGATCATTTTTTTCCTTATTGTTGTAAAGTACAAAATGAACGTTTTCCGTTGACTTATTTATTTGTTCCTATTTATTGTAGTGCACTGCGCACTTAGGTATATTACTTTCATTACTTTGTCAATGTGCCATTTGTATAGTTTCATTTGTGCGATTCATTTTATTTCAGAATATACCGAAATATTGATTACGAGTTTGTTTTATTTGAATTAAAATCCCAACGCCATCTGATACACATTCATTTATTCTGTTATGACATGATCACTGTAGAAACAACGAAATAAATAAAGCACTTTCCATTTACAGATATATTTACAAACTACTTTTAATTTTATAAAAGAAACTTCAACGGGCAGTATTCTAATATGGAACAGTAGTTGACGCTTATGATTTACTGTCTGAGGGTGGTTCGCACCCCCTGATCGTAGCGTTGAGGTCCTTCTCGCAATTAGAATACGCCATACCTATGCCGAAGCCCCCGCCCATCACTATTGGCCACCTTCGCCTCTTGAAAAATAATAGTGAAAATACTGTTCCCAATACCAAGCCTCCTCCTAAAAAATGGAAAAACTAGACGATTCAATATCGATATAACATTATTATAACTTGCTAGGTCAACAGTAGATTTTTGGGGCCAAATAATGATAATTTAACTTCTTTGTATACAAGTGATGTACTTAAAAGTTAGAGGGTGTTTTTACAATATTTAGGGACAAAAAAGTTTCATAGCTATTCTGACTTAGGCCCAAGACGAGGATTTAGAGGACAGCTTCACAGGTAAAGGCAATTATTATTAGTTTTACACTAAAATGTGTGAACCTCTTTAAAAAGCTTTTATTTTATAAGAATAAAAAGTAAATTAAAGTTATAATGGCATGCACTACATCAATATTATATTATTTTATTACATTACCCAAACATATTAATAATGTATGGGTCATTATTATAAAATGTAATAAGTTGTTAATAAAATTAAGGTTTAAATAGCTCATTTATAACAGGGACCTTTTATAATTCTAAAAAAAATGATATGGATTTGGGTGTATCAATTCCACAGCAAATTTAGGTTATGGAACTTGTGATGTAATAATCCCTGATGAAGATTTGGAAAATCACAATAAATAATATGCAGAGACCATGATACATGTTTATAAAACCTCTTACCAAATTTAAGTAGCGTATCTGAGATGCACCTGTCCCATTTTCTTCCTAATTCCTCTTCAGCGTAAACCGGGGTTGTCGCCATTTTTTCCGGGAAGGTCGCCCACCGCTGTCGTAAAGAATATTTTTAGTGTTTTTTCCTGCTTTTGAGGATTTCGTGATATCGCGAAATTTCTTGCCGAGGGCTTAGTGCAGTTGCAGTTGATATTTGGGGCAGGAAATCTTTTCGTAATGCATTTTTGACGTTAAATATCTGATTTTTTGTGTGTAAAATTCATTTCAAATTTTGAGCCCATGTTGTCATTGTTGAGTTATTGATTGGTTTTTTTAATATTCGAAGAATGTCAAAGTGGGAATTAATCTATTTATAAAATATCCTATTGTTAATTTACGGCAGTGCTTTGAAAATCAAAAAGAAAGTTAAATTTTTTCAAACCCAGAGTATGGATTATGGATTTTAATCACCACAAATCAGCAAACTTGTCACACCCAGTGTCTGGACTAGCAGAGCATTATAGTAATAGTACTACACTCGATTCAATCAAAATGCATGTTGGGCGTAAACATTTACACGATGGAAACACGTGAACAATTCTGAGGACTAATACGGGGCAGGGCCGCATTAAGGCGATCTCTATGAATTTTATAATATAAAATATTAAAATAATATGCCCCAGTATTAAGAACTTTAAAAACAAACTTTTATGGCACACTTAGTCATTCACTTACCTGCAAATTTCTACTATTAACACAAATCGTAGCTCCAACAATTAATAAACAGCGAAAGAATTATATCGGAAAAAATTAAAAGTCCACTTGCAACTCAATACACCTCTGTAATAAATAACGACTCGCTGAAGTCGCCCGCCGGGAAAAACTTCATTGCCAACTAGCCAATAGCAAGCCGATCACGTGCTAGCCATGCACCAACTTTTGTTTATCTTTCACTTGCGTTTAGTTTGAATAGAGTTTAGTGTCATTGTCAGTAGGGCAGTTTAGTCACAAATGTCACTAGAGAATATCAATATCAATTCCTTTTTTAAATTAACCAAAATTCTGGTGTTCCAAAAGTAACCAGACAGCTCCGGTGTTTATTCCAAATTAGGTTTATTTCGACAGAACTTCAAACCGTTTGAAACTGTCCGGAGCATGAGCGATTTTGTTTATAGAACTTCTTCTAGAAGTTCTGTCGAAACAAACCTAGTATCCGGGATAAACACAGAGATATACTCCATATCTCTGGATAAACACCGGAGCTTGGTGTTCCAAAAGTAACCGTCTGGTAACCAAAACCAGATCATACAAAATTTGGAATTGAGATTATCTAGTGACATTTGTGACTAAACTGCTCTACTCCTACCCCTACTAGTACTTCTCCAGATACTCGGTGTGTCAATTTTGCTGATTTGTGGTGATTAAAATCCATAATCTATACTCGGAGTTTGAAAAATTAAACTTCCTCTTTGGTTTTCAAAGCACTGCCGTAAATTAACATTGGGATATTTTATAGATTAATTCCCACTTGAATACTTTAATAACCGATAATAATCGGTCATTCCACGGTCATTCGCTGGAATTCGGATTTTATAACCTGCCTGCGAGAGTACTGTTTGGCGTTCACTGGTGTTCACCTAACCTTTATATTTTGTGCTGTTCCCGACAACACAGATCCCGACAACAACCCTTAAGGCCGGTCCACACGCAACGATGTATTGTACAATTGGCATGCGCAAGTAAATCGTTACAAATAAATCGTTGCCTGTGGACAGCAGATTTGAACAAAATTTAGAACTGTGCAAAGTTGGACGTCGGAGTTGAAAGTCTGAACCGAAAAGCATAGATTTGGGAGATTTGCGCATGCAAGTCGTAACGTGTGTACGCTTGTCCGAGATTTGTACACTTTTTAGGTGCGACGATAGCTGACTCCTACCTATTTTTTGCCCGGAAACTATTAAATTAGTTAAAACTAAAACAATAACTGATTTATTTTAAATTTGTTAAAAAATATGTCGACTATTTCGAATAATTTTATATTTTATAATATAATTCAATGGGAAAATGCTCTTCGTTACAATAACCATAAATAGTTCTATTTAAACGTTTCCTGATTTCTCTTTTCCTTTTAACATTTATACAAAACGTCAAAATACTCCAAAAACACTTTCTCCAGTATCAAGCGAAAATTGCAGCTTTAAAAAGTTGTTATAATGTCGAGGCACTGAATTTGTAACGATTTGTCTGTAACGATTTACTTGCGCATGCAAATCGTACAATACATCGTTGCGTGTGGACCGGCCTTTAGACAACAACAAGGTACCTCGTTACCAACCTCGTTACTGGTTACAAAAACACCTTTATAACAAAAAAAAAAACAGTTCCCTGAAAAAACCGCCACACATTTATGCACGGTGTCAAAGTGCTTTCAAAAATATTCTTATTTATTATTTTTTCTTATAATTCTAATTGTAATTAATTCTAATTGTTGCCGTGTTTAATGTTCTAAAAGTCGATATACAAAATCTACAATGGATTTCTTGGAATATTCCGATATTTCATCGGAAATTAAGGGATGCATGGTAAGTGAGGAATTCTCGTTTTTCTAATAGAACCCACATTAGATTTTAATAATTTGGTTTTCCTTATATTTTATTAGACCACCGGAAAACTAAAAATGACCGACCAAAACATCATCTTCAAAAACAACAAAACTGGCAAAGTCGAACAGATCCAATCTTCGGATTTCGAAGTCGTAAACTTCCAGAATTTCTCCGGAGCATGGGGTATACGCATATTTCTAAAAAACGGTGTCTTACACAGATACGTTGGATTCAAAGATTCGGACAAAGAGAAAATCGCCAAGTTCTTTTCGAGCAACTACAAAATCGACATGTTGGAAAAAGAGTTGAGCTTGAAGGGGTGGAATTGGGGTACGGCCAAGTTCAAAGGGTCCGTTTTGAGCTTCGACATTGGGGAGAAAAGCGCATTTGAAATCCCTCTTAACCATGTCTCTCAATGTGCGGCTGGGAAGAATGAGATTACTGTTGAATTTCACCAGGTAAATTTTCTGGAACTACTGGACATAGAAGCTCGTTAAAATAGTGTTTGGTAAATTTGTACTGTATGTAGATATGACTAATTTTAACTAAATTTTGTATACCTGTTTTGAGGCATAGATTACAACTATTCGGTTTACGGTACCTACTATTAAAATATCGGCCTTATTTTAGAATGATGATGCTCCTGTGAGTTTATTAGAGATGCGATTCTTTATACCTTCTAACGAATTGGCTGGTGATGTTGACCCAGTTGAAGCGTTCCAACAAAATGTTATGAACAAAGCCAGCGTCATCAATGTTTCCGGAGATGCTATTGGAATCTTCAGAGAAATTCATTGCCTTACCCCGCGGTTTGTTCTTAAATACAAACCTCGAATTGTTTCATAAAATAATTAAATATTTTAGTGGTCGATACGACATCACAGTTTTCAACACGTTCTTCCAACTTCACGGTAAAACTTTCGATTACAAAATACCGATTTCGACGGTGCTACGTCTGTTTATATTGCCGCACAAGGATGGCCGCCAAATGTACTTTGTCATAAGTTTGGACCCTCCGATCAAGCAGGGGCAAACGAGGTACCACTTTTTGGTTTTGCTTTTCCAGCAGGAGGACGAGACCAGTTTGGAATTGCCTTTTACCGAGTAAGTTACAAAATATGTATGATGAACATTTATCTAAACGTCAACGGTTGGTGTTTACAAGAGAACAAAATGGGCCAATAATAATATTTTTCGTAAGTAATATCATAAGGGCATCTAATTTTTCCGAAAAAAATCGAAAAAACACGTTGCTAAGTAATATTTTAACAAGAAGCATGAGTGCTGGTGGCAACAAAAATCCGAGTCAACGACGAGGATTTTTGCATCTGCACGAATGCATTTTGTTCAAAAAATATTACTTAGCATTGTGTTTTTTTGGATTTTTTTCGCAGGAAAAATTAGATGCCCGAATGGTATTTGACAAGACTATTTCATGAGTAACAGATTATTCTGCAGACGCATAGCTTACAAAACATACTACCTATTATACAACAGCTATCAAGTTTTGGCGCGGGTAAACTCGAAAAAGCTGCTGACAGGTGCTGTCATACAGTTTTCCCATCTAGAAACCATTTGTAATTCAAAATTGCGCATTTGTGATTGGTGGTAATTAAGACGAGGGAAATAGTCCTATGTGATATCACTAGTGCCGGAAATTGTATAGATAATTTTTTCGAAAGCGCTATTTTGCCTAGAAAGATCACGAGTATAGATTGGGCTTTTATTTTATCTCTGAAAATAAAAGCCCAATTTGTACGAGTGGTTTTGCTAATGGGCAAAATAGGGCTTGAGAATAAAATTATCTAGAAAAATTTCCGGCACGAGTGGTATTTGTCGAGATTATTTCACGAATACGATTTAATAATTTCTGTATTAATTTTTTCTATGTTTACATTTCCAAAACGGCTCATTTTGAACGAGTTTATTGACAGCTTCGACTGTAGCGTTCGAGTAAACAAACATGACGCTTGGGTATCCAAGGCAAATGCGATTATACCTACAGCCTGTCGGCGTTGGTTTATTTTCTGAATGTGTCATAAATTTAAACGGAGGCGGAGATCTAAATAACAAGAATTTAGCAATGTAAAAGTTATATAAATTCATCTGCTCGAAAAACACTTGTTCGAAAAACATCTGTTCGAAAAACATCTGTTCGAAAAACATCTGCCCGAAAAAACATTTGTTCGAAAAACCATTTGTTCGAAAAAACATTTGTTTAATTTAATAGGAGATACTTCCTTATCCTATGCCAACTATAAAAACAGAAAAACACTCGCAAAGGATTAAGAGAATACTATAATAATAATAATAATTCTCACCCTCACAATACTCCAATAATGTTACCTACATATCCTTTCCGACAATGTGAAAGCCTGGTCGTAATAACGCGGTCTGGCAGCACAATATGTGCCTACTGCGACACTGCTTGAATAAGAGGCATCTCGATTTGTAGCTTCTTTGGAATCCGTCAGAGGAGTAGGTTTGGCCGCAAGTGAGAGTCATGGTTTTTTGAAACACAAAATATACAGGGTGTCTAAAAAAACATTTTTTAGACATCCCGTATATTTTGACCGCAAGTTAGAGGCACAGTTTTTTGAGACACCCTGTATATTTTGTGTTTCAAAAAACCGTGACTTTCACTTGCGGCCAAACCTACTGACGGATTCCAAAGAAGCTACAAATCGAGATGCCTCTTATTCAAGCAGTGTCGCAGTAGGTACATATTGTGCTGCCAGACCGCCGTTATTACGACCATTCTTTCACATTGTCGGAAAGGATCCCAAGTTTTCAAAGATATGTAACATTATAGTCTTCTCTTACCCTTTTGTGATATGTCACCTTAAATACAATGCTTTTAATAAGGGTAATGTTGGAGAGAGGTGCTTTAAGGAAGTGTTCCTTGCATCTAATTAAACGAAACAAATGTTTTTCGAACAGATGTTTTTCGAATAAATGTATTTCGAACAAATGTTTTTTCGAACAGATGTTTTTCGAACAGATGTATTTTGAACAAAGGTTTTTCGAACAGTTGTTTTTCGAACAAATGTTTTTTCGAACAAATGATTTTCGAACAGATGTTTTTCGAACAGATATTTTTTCAAACAGATGTTTTTCGAACAAATGATTTTTCGAACAGATGTTTTTCGAACAAATTTCCGCGACCCATTTAGAACAGTGTGAAACACACAAACTTTAAGAAGTAGGTACGTGTTTGTATCCAACAGATTCGCGGTTGCTAAGCAACGAAGTGATAATTTGCACAAGTGCAATTACCGGTAATTGCACTAGTGCAAATTATCGCTAGCAGAGGCATATCATTGGTTGGATTTTTATGGAAGGAGCTACCTTATTGGATGCAAGCAGTATGAGGGAAATAATCACCAAAATATCACTCTTTATAGAAGTTTTTTTTATTCACACATATTTGTAGCCAAAATCTTTACATTTGTAGCCAAAAAATAGGAAGAAGGTTGTTTATTGCCATACACAGATAGTGACATATATAAAAATTTGTTTCAGTGGGCCTTATAATTTTTATGGACATTTTTTAATGGGAATTTAAATAAAACGTATAAGATTTGAGTTTTTAGTATATTTTTTTGAAGAAGAAAAAATTTTATAAGTCTATCTTATAATGGTATGATCTGTGCCCTATTCTACAAATTTTAGTTGCATGAAATAAAAGGGACATGTAAAATGGTAAGAACAAAATATATCTAGTCTATCAACCACTAAATACTTTTAGGGAGGAATTAAAAGAAAAATATGAAGGCAAACTCGAAAAAGAACTCTCCGGCCCAACGTACGAAGTTTTAGGGAAAATAATGAAAAACATCATCAACCGAAAACTGACGGGTCCCGGAGCATTTGTTGGGTTTGTAAAAAAAATTCCCCAATTTTTCTTTTCTTATAATCGTCCACTTCTAGCCATTCAGGCACACCGGCTATCGGTTGTTCCTTCAAGGCGGCCGCGGGATACCTCTACCCCCTGGAAAGGGGCTTTATGTACATCCACAAACCCCCGATTCACATTAGGTTTGAGGAAATCGCCTCCGTCAACTTTGCCAGAGGCGGTGGCACTACGAGGTCGTTCGATTTCGAGGTGGAGCTCAAATCGGGGACGATACACACTTTCAGCAGTATCGAAAAGGAAGAATACGGAAAACTGTTCGATTTCATTACGACCAAGAAGTTGAATATTAAGAATAGAGGAAAGAGTGTAAGTGTGGAATGCCTTTTATTTGGATTTGGTATAGATTAAAGCTAATTTTTTTTATTGCTTACTGGTAACATTTTCAGCTAAAGGTAATGAATAGTATTATACGTAGCATGTACGCTATTGAGAATGGGAAATGTTGAAACTGGAGGTTGATACAAAAGCTTATAGGGTGTCCCTATTTGCTTGAAAATGCCGATTCTCTCGGTAATTTTCAAGATAAATTATTAATGGTTCAGAAACTAAACTTGTGTAAAATTTTCCGAGACATTCGAATATGACGTCAAACTTAATATACAGAGTGTTGTTATTTCAAAATAATCTTTTCCAAAAAATTTTGAAAAAAAAACAAAATTATCAGTTCTCATTTCTGACTTCCAGTTTGACCGGAAAGAAGCATCACTTGGTCAGATTTTTGAAACATCCTGTATATTTTGGGATTTTTAGGTTCCTTTTGTTCTCGTTTCGCATTTTAGGACCTTGGACAGTTTGAACTTAATATTTAATGCTAGAACCTTTTTCAGTCGCAAAAAATTGAGAAAAATAATTGCTTAATTCGTTGATTTTCTAAGCTTGTATAAATAAGGGTGTCTTTTCTAGGTTTTTCTCTACCTGTAGGTATCTCTTAAACAAAAGCAATATTTTTAGTTATTATGCATTGAGTTCAGTCGTCATGTCGTAATGAATCTCTTAATGAAACTTTTTATTCGAACTATTAAGGTAAAATTATTTAAAATTGTAAAATTGATACTCAAAATTCGGAAGGAAACGTAAAATGACAATGGGGAACTTGAACAAATTTTTTTTATTTCTTTAATATATTTGCCTATCTATAGAAAGAGCACGTACCAAATATCAGCCCTCAAATCGCAATATTTAATTTGCAATCAATAATTAAAGTTGTGACCGCAAGCTATTCATTTGAAATGACACGAAAAGCGCGGGAATGGTTTTGACGTCATATAGCTCGATTGATCAGAAGGTAGTGACAGGAGTGACAGCTACACAGAATTAGGAAAGGAAGAATGGAAATTGAACGTTAAGTAATTCTTAGGTCTCGGGTTCAATCGCACAAGAAGTGTTTTTTAATTATCACTGCATTCTACCTCTTATATTTATCACTGATTATCATTTTTAGTAATAATTGGACAATGGTTATTTTGAAGATTATTACTCACAATCTACTCCATAGTGTATTTAAATTCAAAGTATTTACCTACCTAATATGAAATTGTCAGTAGCAGGGACAATGTAATACATTGCTCGATGCGTAAGCTCTTTTTGGCCTCGAAGAGAGTTTTAAGTAACGAGACAACACGGCCATTAAACAACCTCCTCGGCCAAAAAAGTGTGCTTACCTACGCATCTTGCAATGTAAATAATTATTTAATACAGCAGCACACTCTTCTCAAACATTATCCACAATATCAAGACTGCGATAGACAATAAGGCGGATAGACAAGGATGGGACGTTCTCGTTGATCTGTCTAAACAAAGCTTGCGTGGTGCTGTAGTTTTTATACATGTGCCGCCCATATTGGTTGATACATGGTGCCGCCACCCACCAGAGGCGCCACCACCAACGAGCTAGTTGACGTCACAACCAAGGAGGGCGCGTTACAAGAATGATTTGAATTATTTATTACATAAAAATAAAAAATGAGTTTTTTTCTGAACTTTGGTTCATTTAATGGCAATAAATTACGTTTGAAAGCATAATTTTTCAAATTTAATTTTTGTGCAAGTTCCCCATTGCAATAAAAAATAAGGTACAAAAAGCAGCTTCCGTTTGATATCTGCCTCCAGTCTCTGTGGCATTTCTCTTCCTAAATTAGATTTAATACTTTTATAATGAATTGATAATTCATGACAATATTGGTATTTACCTTAAAACCACAGTTTATTCACATTTTTTTTATAACTTCTAACATAAATTTGTTGTATGCTTTCATTTAGATTAATTTAAACAAAATGCTTTAGTTGTGACAACACTGCTTGAATTCCTTGTTGTTTATTCACTGAGTGGACAGTGTCTCCCTAGATTGTGTGTCTGAGGATGATTTTATTTTAATTTCGAATTTCTTATATCGAAGAAAGTAACTCGTCAAATTAAAAAATGTGAAATTTGCTTATAGCATATTTCAGCACCACTCCAAATCTGTTTTTTCTTTAGAATTACAAGGGATGTCCAAATACTGTTGGTGCAGATATTCTAAATAATTAAAAAAAAAAAAAACACCGGCCAAGATTAAATCAAAAAACTTTGAAGAGTGAAAATATTCAACTCTAAAGAAAGTATTTTCGTCTCGACAGTACATTTGACAACCATGTGACAACCTAAATAATACCTATATGCGCGGAGCGATTCCAAACTAGTTCTGATAGTCAATGTGATCGGCTCAAAGAAATTTTAAAATTCAAATTCACCAATGATATTGACAGTTACTAGTTTGGAACAAGTTCTAGATTGCTCCGTGAACATAGCTAATATCTGTTATAATACAGGAAGGTTTATTTTGACATTATTTTGACCGCACATTTTTTTATATGGAATATTTTCACCAAATTTGGTATTAGGACACCCCCCTGTTATTCTAAAAAGAAAATTTATTTGGTATTCTCTAGGGATGCACCGAATATTCGGCAGACCGAATAATTGGCCGAATATTCGGCCATTGCCAAATATCGATACCCTCTACTCTCTTGCATGGACTTTTCCTCGCACGTGCCTCACCGACCTGCCATTGTAGATATTAAACATCGCCAGTTTTTCCCACCTGCAGGATAAGGCGTCATACAAAGAAGACTTTGGCGACTCTGACGAGGAAGCGGCTCCCGACGCGTACCTCGAACGAGTCAAGGCCGAGGGTCAGGAGCGTGACGACGACGACGACGACGATGACGACGAGAGCACGGATGATGATTTCGACCCGACCAAGGGGGCTGAAAGCGACGTGGCGGAGGAGTATGACAGTAACGTCAGTAGTTCTAGTTCGGAGCAGGAGGAAGGCGATGGCTCTGGTGAGTTTTGTTATGTTTTGAGATGACTTCTTCAAAATGACAAGTTTATACATGATAGCCTTTAATAACATCGTTGGTTCGGGATGGGAAAACTAATTGGCTCATTAGGATTTTAGCACGTTTAAACTATTTGGCCCGTTTACGTTGTCTTGTTTCAGATGGTGGAAAGAGAGAAAAGAAAAAGGAGAAGAAAGAGAAGAAGAGGACCAAAACGGTTTCCGAGAAGCCCCGCAAAAAGAAAGACAAAAAACGGGAAGACGGCAGACCGAAGAGGGCCTCCACCGCGTTCATGCTCTGGCTGAACGAACAAAGAGAGCAAATCAAGAAAGATAACCCCGGCATCAAGGTAACGGAAATCGCGAAGAAAGGCGGCGAGATGTGGAGAGAACTCAAAGACAAATCGGAATGGGAGAAGAAAGCCAACAAAGAGAAGGAAGAGTACCAGAAAGCCATGGCGGAGTTCAAGGCGTCGGGAGGTGGCGGCGGTACATCGGACAAGCCCAAGAGCTCTTCGAAGAAACCATCGGCGCCTTCATCTTCATCTTCGAAGAAACCGGCACCGTCGCCAGTCAAAAGCGGAACGTTTAAGAGCAAAGAATACATCGAGGATAGCGACAGTTCCTCGGATGATGATAAGAAAGACAAGAAGAAAGGGAAGAAGGGTTCAGATAAAGATAGCGATGATGACGGCAAGAAAGGAAGCAAGGGGAAGAATAAGAAGAAAGATGACTCAGATGATGATAAAAAGGGTAGCAAGCGGAAGAAGGATAGTGATGATGAGAAAGATAAGAAGAAAACCAAGAGTAAAGAAGGTGAGGCAAAAAGTAAGGCGAAGGAATCTGAGAGTGAGGAGGAAGATGCAGAGAGTACTCCCGCTTCAAGTGAAGATAGCGATTAAGTATTTTATGTTAGGTTATGTTATGATTATGTATGTGTATAGAATAGGAAGGTATCTTTTAATTTATAGTTATTAAATTGCGCATCTCTGGCCAAACATCAAATTTCTTTGTGTATTTCATGTAAAATAAATAATGAAAATAAGAATTTAGTTTTCACTTACTTTAAAGTTAAAAGTAACTTTTCTTTAAATCCTACCGTTGAGTGAGGAATAATAAGAGGCGCAACGCCCATATAAAATTGCGTGACCGGTTTTCGTGTACTTACCCTGAAGCCCCCCGTTGCCCCCACTCGCTATAGTCGCCTAGGGACCACGGATTTTTAGAACTTGTTTATGTTTTCAAGAACACCGATCCCTCTACAACGGGCTAACGGTACAATTTTATGTATTTTTTATTTTACTGGAAGGATATGTATTTTTTTGTCTCGGATGCTTTTTATCTCGGACGCTTTTCGGGCTGCGTTTTCGGTTACGCTGCGTCTCGTAAGGTTGCGCCTCTTATTATTCCTCACTAAACGATCCTACCTACGATAAAATGAATGACGCTATCATAGGCACGTGCCTTTGCCAGTTAGGCTACTGCTACTTCTGAAGATTATTGTTCTCATGAAGCAACTCATATCAGAGGTTGCCATTGAAGTAATTAGTTTTTAATTAATAAAAAAAATTGCGGTGCATCCGGAGACGACCTTTTTCGAAGTTTTGTTTAGGTGAATTTTCTGAACAAATGTGTATATCATTGGCCTCGGAAATATTTATATTTATTTATCTAAAGTGACACTGATTGTTTTGACTTATATCAAATAAATTAAATATTTGTTTCGTATGCATAGATGGAAGATAAATCGTGATTTCTGTATAAAAAGATTCTATTATCCTTATTTTCCGACAAAACAAGCAGACTATGAAATCACTTTGTGTGCCATGGCTTTGTTTTTGTCTGCCACAGTCTGCCGTTATCCAAAAAAGAAGCGTGAGAAAGAAAGAAGAGTGAACAAAATGGTTGTCAAATCTAGACTCCAGACAAAACACATTTTTTTGATGCCTACATTTCAGAGGAAAAGATTTTAGGAAGGGAGCAATAATATACTACTTAGAAAAAAAAAAACTATTTTAATGAAATCGTTATATTTACAACTGAATTTTAAAATAAATACCTAAAGTGGTTTTAGACTTAAATTACGTTATATAGTTATAAAATACATTTGGAATTAAAAGAAATCCGTGGATACACATGGTCACAGTTGTAACAATAATGCAAATATTAATCCTACCGGAATAGTTCTTACAAAAGATTCACAAAAATAAAACGTATGATCCTGCAAATACACATAAATCTAAACTTATGAATGAGAACTTAAGAAACGCTCCTCCCGCCTTTTTACTTCTTCGGCTTTGCGTTATTTTTTACGGCCTGGCCTGCCTTGCCCTTGTTGTTCGGCGTCGGCTTGACCTTCTTCGACTTTGGTTCCTCGTCATCTTCTTCCTCTTCCTGAAACAATTCGAAAACGACTCTCAGTATGGCTTCTCTCGGAGGGAACATATGACAAATGCTCGAACCAGACATTTAAAGTTGCGTAAACTCTACTATCTACTGATACAGCGGGACCGAATGTTTTTTAAAAAGTTTCTTCAAATTACAGATTCAAACATTGTCCATATTCCCTCAAAGGGGCATTCAGTGCAATACAATCAAGTCCCAAGTCTAAATAAAATTAGAAATGCAAAAATTAACAAATGAATTCTATGGACTGGATACCCCCAAAAAAATGTTACAAAGTTTTTCACACCTTTGGTCCACCAGTCTTACGTTTCTTACTACTATGCCCATTTTCTTCCTAGAAAAAGGAAATACCTAGTTAATATGAATTGCCTTAGAGGTCTTCAACAAATATTACTGATACTCTAATAATACAAAAATGGAAGTACCTACAAATGTGTAGAATCAAAAGGGCAAACTTAGTGGTTCCGTAGGAAAAACAGGAGTTGATATGTTTTGTGGTTTTGGGGAAATTATTTTCAACCATTGTTTCTCTTCCTACTCCCCCTAAAAGTTCTGGTGATTTAATATAAATCGGTACTATTGAAATAATCACAAAATTAAATAATGGAAAACTAAAAAACTAATTTTTCTGTAAGCTAATTAGTCAATACATTTCAATGTAGACCTTTTTTGAGAATCAAATCCTTTACCTTTGAAAAAAAAAAATGAATTAATTCACATTTTCAAAGAAATGTTTTCATAAGTTTTTACTTTTCTTTTCTCGACTTGAACCTGCACTCACCGCTCCTTCATCGCCCTCCTCGTCGTCCATCATTTCTTCCTCCATCTCGTCCATTTCGTCGAACTCTTCCATGGGGCTGCCAATCAGGTGGTGCCCCACAATGTGCACGGGTCCCGCACCCTGCGCCAGCGTGAACGTGACTGGCGGGTCGGGGAACGACAGGTCGAGCGAGACCTGGTTGTTGGCGGAGCCGCCCTTCAGCACCGCCACGGGGATTTTTACAGAGTCCTTCCAGGTCATCGCCTCCACTTGGATGACGTTTACTTCACCTGGATTTAGAAATGGCAGAGTTAGGACCTCTGACGGGTTTTCTACATTTATACAGTTGGGCTGCTGGGAATGGGGAACTTGCACAAAAATTAAATTGGAAAAATATTACTTTCTAACGTAATTTATTGCCATTAAATGAACTACAGTTCACAAAAAAAAACTCATTTTTTATTTTTATGTAATACGTATAAGCAATTAAAAACTGCATACTTCAAATCATTCTTGCAACGCGCCCTCCTTGGTTGTGACGTCAAGTAGCTCGAGACGCCACCACCATGTATGAACCAATATGGGCGGCACATGTAAACAAACTACAGCACCAAGCATGCTTTGTTTAGAAAGACCAAACGAGAACGTCCTATCCTTGTCTGTCCGTCTTGATATTGTTGATAACGTTTGAAAAGTGTGTGCTGAATTAAATAGTCATTTACATTGCGAGATGCGTAAGCGTAATAATTTCTTGTCCTGAGCAGCAAGTGTCACGTTTCTGACAGCAAATGGAATCCCACGTACCGAGACTTACATCAGAGCCCTCTGTAAATGGGTCGCCGAACTGTTTATTTTAACGTCCGATTTCCATTCTCATCTTTTCTAATTCTGTGTAGCTGTCATTCTTGTCACTGCCTTCTGATCGATCAAGCTATTTGACGTCACGACCATTCCCGCGCTTTTCGTATCGTTTCAAATGAATAGCTCATGGTCACTACTTTAATTATTTATTGCAAATTAAATATTGCGATTTGAGGGCTAATATTTGGTATGTGCTCTTTCTATAGATAGGAAAATATATTAAAGAACTAAAAAAAAATGTTCAAGTTCCTCATTATCCCAAATTGGGAATACAGTACACTCCCTCCAATCCGAACCCCATTTGCATAGGTGTGTTCGGACTACGGGGTCATTCGGAATAGCATTACGCGGGGTGTGACGCGGGTGAGCTGGCAATATTTCCTATCTGCAATTTCTAATGAAAATTACTTTTTGGTGAATATGAAATCTTCAGCGCGCGCGCATGTTCTGTAAAAAGCTCCTAACTGTAAAAAAAAACACTTTGCCTTTTACTGTTTAAAACATATTTGTGGTAAGTTTTTCACATATATTAATTATAATAATAATTAATAATGATATAAACAGAGCAATATGTAAGATTAAATTGCGTAAGTGTTGTTCTTTTTCAGAAAGGAGGTTTTGCATTTACAACCGTGGACGTTAAAACTCAGATAGGAGAAAATGATGTCAATTTGTTTTTGTGTCTTCTCTAAATTTTAGGTGACATGACTTGGGAGATATTGCCAGCTCACCAGCGATTAGTCATTTGGACCATGGAGTCTCATGCCCATTATCAAATTATAGATATTTTTATCATTCATATGAACAGTTTATTAGGACTAATAATTATTAATACCTAAATATTTCTGTAGATCATACAGCATACTAAATACTAACTGCCATTGCCTGCATAAATTATGGTTAATTGTATTAGAAAATATACCTACTTTAATGATCATTTTATTAAAAAGGCCTAGGGCATAGGAACCTACCTGATAATATTTACTGAATGCATTATTTATAATCCTTTGCTTACAGTATTTGAGTTTAAATAATTTTTTTCTTGGTTTCCAAACGATTAAGGAATATAGTTCGGTCTAGGACGATAGTTCGGATATTCGTATTAGTGGTCGTGCACTATATTTCTAGACATTTTTGGTTGAATAGGAAGCAGACTCTCAGAGAAAAGAACAAATTATTGTCAAAATTCCAAAAGTTGACGACAATATTAAATTTTTTGGTGTACATTCTAGGCCAGTTGGCATAAAATTATATTTTAAAATATCTTCTTTTAGAATGTGTTTATTCATTTTTGTGTATTGCAACAATTAATTGATTATTTTTAATTATAATTTTATTGACAAATTAGCTCAGTTCTTTTTAGTGGCAAACAGTACCAATAAAGAAAAGAACTCCCCAAAAAATAAAACTGCTGCTTTTTTAATATCTGCAAAATACAGTCCAAGACATCAAAGAAAAGTGGGCGGAGCTTGCTGCTGAAATTACTACAGCAATCCAAAAAATTAACCAGCTTAGGTACTTAGCTGTACAACTGTATAGTAGTATGCCACCGATTAATTTTTTGTACCGCTGTAGTCGTAAGCGTTAACAGTATATATAATAAAATTTATAATAATAATCATTTTCAAAACTCCTGGGAGTTTTGATTGAAAATAAAAATAGCAGAATTTAAATTTTGGGCTTCGAGAAATGATATTAAAAAAAAAAAACAGGAGAAGAGTAAATCCAACTTAACTTATAGTTATAAACTTATGATTTAGCCATTGATATTTTGCATTTTTGCTAATTTGTGTAATCGAAATCACAAAGTCTACAGTGACAGTTTAAAAAAACTTCCTGCCTTGTTTGCCGAATTTTTAATTCATTTTTGGACCAAAAACAAATTCCTAGTTTAAATTTAGTTGTCGAGGATTCTCCATGTTCCGCATATTGTACTAAAGCTTCATAGTTTTAAAGAATGGGAAATTAAATAAACAATATTTTGTTGAACAAATGATTTTTCTTATTCAAGAAGTTTTGAAATAAAAAAATCAATCAGAAAATCATTTTCTTGGTGCCTATACCTGCTTAATTTAAGGTTTTGGTCAAACTGGCCCCCCAAAATGTTCCCCCGGTTGGGCCTCTTTTACGCAGTACAGGGCGGCATAGTTTCCCCTCTCACCCAATTACGAAACTTTTACTTCTTGCCTTTCCTGTACAATTTGCCGAATGATGCTTATTACCTTTTGTCAAAACTCGATTATAACACTATACCCTAGCAGCCACCTGTATCTTGACATTCCAAGGAACTATTGAGATAATGGGAAAATTATTATGTTCAAAGTGGGCATTTATATGTCCGACGTATCTATAAAAAAGTCGTTGTGCTCTCATTGACGAGTTTAGACACGTGACTTCTTTGGACGTACATTTAACTCGACATTCAGCATGTGCCGAATGTCGGGTGAGCATGGGGTACGTAAACAAGGCACAAATCTTTAAAAATTTCGGGGAAGTGCATTAGGTATATACAGTTTGTTCAGCGAATGTTCGGCCCTATGTCAACTCCCGTCCTTGTCTGACTTGTGAATATACGACCGATATCCATCGTACATTCACGAGTAAGACAAGGATGGGAGTTGTGACGTAGGGCCGAACATTCGCTGAACAAACTGTATAATAATTCCTGTATTTTGATATTCTTTTTACATATGGCCGCGCCCGTCGCTACCGAATGCCACAATATATGCCGGATGCCCCCTTTTTTTTTCAAACGGCAGCGCCCACCCCTGTCCACTGCCACAATATGGGGGAATGTCCCTTCTTTTTTCATACAGCAGCGCCCATCGCCAAAAAAGGACAGACGTGCCTTATTGCAACGTATACTTCGGACGCAGGCATATATGAAGTTAAATTGGGGTTAAATATACGCCCAAATAAGTCACGTGACTCAACTCACCAACGAGAGCACAAGACATTTACCGACTATTATATACGTCGGACGTATAAATAGCCACCACCTATTATGTTACTTGCATCAGCGTTTTTATCAATAATTGCCTTGCTAAGAGCACCCTGACTCCGCAAAATATATAGCTTGGTTCATAAAAATCACCACATTTGTTTCAGATACAAACATTAGATCAATTTAATAAAATAGATTTCTCTTAATGTGAAAATAAATTGGGGAAAATATATTTAACCTTTGTCTGTAATAAGACTAGCATCATGGCAAACAAGTACTTTTGAAGGCTATTCAACTTGGTGAATTTTCGTTTTATTTTTGGGGTTATGTCCATATCCCTAACAAAAAAATCAACAAAATAGCTCCTAAACTATTACCCACAAGGAGCAAACTCCATGTCAAGGTAAAGCAGATTCGGAAATCGGCGTAAAGTTCACAAACCTTCGGTGGCTTCTGATCCCAGCAAGGCTTGTTTGATGATCAGTTTGTGCCCGCCTTGGTAGTCTTCCCCGGCGCCGCCGGCCCCCTTGGCCTCTGGGTCCCACACTTCGCTGGCATTCTTGCCTTTCAGGGTGAGGGCTAAAACCGAAAAAGTGCAAACCTTAGAAAAACTGTAAACAACAAAATGGTATCAATGGCGCGCAAACGCCGGCATCCCCAAGCTAACACCAAGATCGCATAGAAATTTTGGGTGTAAACGAAAAATACGACTGTAAATGGGCAAAGCGGATAATATGAAACCCGTACTTACCGAAAAAATATTCATCAGCCATTTCTGCACAAGGATGATTCTGGATTTACAAATAAATGCACGTGACTAGAGACGCCGGCAAAGAATCCGAAGCGGAAAGGAAGCCAAGAGTAGTCGGCGCTTCGAACTTTAATGGCGGTTAAAAATGCATTGATGCCAGATTTAAAGTAGTGATGTCTGGGCTAAAGTGAAACGTCAGCAGCTTTTGTTCCCTTTTAACAAAAATTTGAATTCTTCTCAGAAAATATTAACAATAGGAAAATTTCGGGAACAATGAAAAGAACAATAATTTCGAAAAAAAATTCTGTTCTACTCTATTCCAAGGATTTGACCCTAATATGTAACCGAATCATAGGAATAAATCGACGATTTGGCAACCCCGGAAAAATACAGAGGTCGCTGCAATCTCGAAAACGGCGAATCATACAAATACAATGAAGCATTTTGCAGTTTATTGCATGTATTTCTCCCTATAATATTGGTATAATACAAATAAATTGAAATAAAAATTGTATGTAATCTCCAAGAAAGGCATGAATCCAAAACATTTTCAGTTTTTTTAAAAAGAAAATTGATTATGGCGGTTCCCCCACCACCCACAAGCGTTCGTCCCCAAATTACCGCTCAAATCAAATTCAAATTTGTTTTTCATTTCAACAAATTATTTGTAGGTAAATTATCTACAGGTACCTAATAAACGAGAACTAGCTTGGACACGAAGGAATTTATGCCGAATATTGAAATTTAATAAGTGAAAAGATTTAGCAAAAGGTAAAAAAAACCTAGTCAAATTAACGCTTTGTTTGACAGATCAACCTCCCAGTAGCCTCCCACTCGTCCATTGAAATCTGACCAATCAAATCCCTCCAAATAATTTTTTGTACTTAACCTCATCAGAACTTCCAACGTTCGAACTTCACAAGTTGTGCAAAAAGTTGTAAATAAGAAATTCCCATTTGCAATTTGTGTTTTTTTTTGCAGAAACCCAAAAATCAAATTATCGTCAGCAATCTTGGCACTGTTCGCACTGTTATTAATTTGTTGTCAACAAGGTTGTTTTTTTTATATTTTTTACTTTTTAAACAAAATGAATTCTAGAGTTGTTATGTATTATTATATTGTTGTGATAATTTATTTTATGTCTGTCCAAATAACATGCTGCGATAACACGAATAAGGACGAAGATATTTTCATTCCCACACATGAATGGAAAACTATTAAAGAAGGTAAATTTATTTTCATTCTATTGACTCAATTGAATTCTCCAAGAATGCAGTTTTTAGGACAAATACTCCCAAAAGGACTTCACATTAGAATAAACTTGGAAACAGGTTTAAAAGAAGCGAAACTAGTGGACGAAGACACACATTTGAAAAGCAGGTCTTCTTTAATAGTAGTCCATGATGATAATAATATCGAGTCAAACAATAGAGAAAAAAACGGCATTAAGTTTGATCCTGATGAATTGAAAAGAAAACTCTATAAAATCAAGGATGACGGCATAAATGATGAAGATGTTAAGAAAAAATTTCGAAGTTATGAGGAATTGAAGAAAGACATGCAAGAACTAAATTTGGAACCTAAAACGGATGGCGAGATCATGGACCAACTAGTTGATGAATACCAAAAAGAACTTAAAAAGAAAGAAGTTGTTGAGGATACATTATTAAGAATAATTACGGATTTGGAGTATTTAGCCCACCAGTACGACAACGCTTTGAATTTTCTGAAGTACGACGGCTTCAGAAAAATTATCTTCAAGAATTTAAATTCGACAAATAATCTCATAAAAGAAGAGAGCTTGAAGTTGTTTAGTTCTCTTGTTCAAAATAATCCACAAGTAAAAGTTCATGCTTTAGAAGCAGGCAGCATACCAGTTTTATTAAGAGTTTTATTAAACTTGGATTCTTCTGAAGAAGTAAAGCTTCGGGCCATAACTGCTTTAGGTTGTTTATTAAGGATGTTTCCTTATGCGCAAATAAATTTCATTGAAAATGGAGGGCTTGCTCTATTCTCCGACCTTTTTGAACTAGATTACACAAAAGTTAATGTAAAGATAGTCACTATCATTAATGATTTTCTCTTAGAAAGGCAGAAAGATGTAGAACATTTCAAGTCTTTCAAGAAAGTAGACTTAGGCGAGATTTTGGTTAAATTAAAGTGGTGTGAACACTTTACTGATTTATTAAATATTTTGTTGTATACAACTCCAGACGATTCTGATGCGATTGAAAAAGTTTTAATAGCAATGCATTCAATGCCAAATGAATGTAACGAGTATTATGATAGAGTTGTTATCGAAAATTTACAAGAACAGTACAAAGACTTGGCCGATAGTGAAAATGATTACTTTGAAAATTTGACCGAACTATGTGAAATGTTGTTAGCCAAATTAGGAAATTCTAATAAAATAAAGACTGAATTGTGACATTTGATTTTTGTTCCTAATAAATTCAAAGCTCCCGCCAAATTGACGTGCTAGCGTGGCGCTGGTGCTCTACCTATTTCCTTTTATTGACTTTTGCCACCTACCACCAAAAAATTAAATATCCAGACTGGCCAACCTGACGAACCGAATAATTTAATTTTTAAAATATGTTGATTTTTTGGTTTCTAAGAAAGAAATAATTTATATTTTTCAATTTTCTCTCATAACTCGACCAGAAATGTTGCGCAATAAGCATTAATCGATGTTTGATATTTCCCGCCACGTAGTAGTTCAAATAATTGTCGTGGCAGCACTATCGCTATGTTTGGAACGCTAGTGGTGAAACTTTTCTTGAAAATCTAAAATTCAGGTAATTTTGACTGTAAATTTAGAATTCGGCTGTGCTAAGTGATCTATAACCGAAGTCCCCGCAATTTCTCAATGTTTTTTTGAAATAATTTTTTCCTGTCATTTGGTGTGCGTTCGTTTTCTGTTGCTTTGTGACCCCGGCCATTTTGTGGATCACCAATCCGCAAATCGCCGTGGTGGGTAGTTCGGAAAAACTATTTTTATGGCGCTAAATATAAAAAATTCGATGATGCTTATTCGATTTTCGAATATTTGCATATCAATTTATGATTTTGGCAAAACCTTTGCAGGGCGAACAATAAAAAAGGCGCTATTTGGGACGTAGAATTCTGCGATGGACGCAAATGCGGAAACCCCCGCCTTGATGGAAACTTCGCATTCTATGCCATCGTTAGATGCAATAGATGAAACGTCGTTACCTGTAGATGCTATAACAGATGCAGTAGACGATGTAGTTCCTACTGAAGTTGAAGCTACTTTGACCACCGAGAGTTCAGCGACTGGTTCTCTTACAAGCACTGCAACGTATATACCCACCGATGCATCTCTTATTACTTCGTCGCTAACCACTACAGAAACATCAACTTCGGCATTAACAACAACGACAACAACAGATGTAACTCCAGAAACCTCTGTAAATTCGGAAATAGCTTCAGAAACAGAAGCTCTAATTTTGAATTCCGAAGACCTACAAACACATCCATCAGAATTACCCGAGGAATTACCCGAAGAAGATGAAGATCTGGAACCTCAAGCTGAGGAAGAGTTATCAGAACCACAATTACCACAGAACGATAGTTTGGATGATAACACTGACGATCCGTCAGAAGCGATTGATCAGTTTATAAAAAAGATTGCGGACGAGCAACTCTCTTCCAAGCGAACGCTTGCCAAAGACTTGGCGGAAGACAATATCGAAAAGGAAAATATAGAGCAACCAGGTGTAGATAAAAATTCCGAGGAACCTTCAGAAATGAAAGAACCGGGGGTTGAAGAACCAGAACCTGTTGCCAAACCCCAGCCTGAGCCCGAGCCTGAACCGGAGTCTGAAGTAAGTCCGCCACAATTACAATTTACAATTAATAAAAGTCACTTATATCTCCATATATTTCATACTACCTACTTCAATTTATGTGTTTTATTATTATCCAAGCTTTAAGCTCCGCTTGGAACAAACTGAAAAAACTGCATAAACATAAAAATAATAGAGCCCTAAAGCCAACTTTTGTTGAAAATCAATAACTTGCCAAGGTCATCATCCCACATCCCAGAATCCCACTTCCAGTGCAAACCCACATTGTTTTGGACAATGGCCGACACAAAGGGCTAGCTTTCTGACATTTGACAGACACTGAAGGCAAACTGTCATAAATATTTGTAATTTTTAATGTGCATAATATCGCATATTCATAAATGGATCTTAAAGTTAATTACAAAATAATATAAAACATAGGTTTTATCCATTGAGGTAGTATCGCGGCCAACGAAAAATACCGGCCGTGGCGCGGCGCGAACTCACGTGACTAGAAGTTCTCAATGTTCTCATTTATTAGGTTAGGTTAGGCATTTTGTTGTTAATATTTTTTAGAATTGAGTGCCTAAATTTATCTAAATAAAATAATAAAATATTTACAATAATTCCAATGTATTGCATTTTTCCTACACTATTTTACAAGTGAAGCAATGGTAAAAGTGTGCAATGCTAGAACTCCTCGAGTCATGTGAGTTCGCGCCGCGCCACGGCCTGTATTTTTCGTTGGCCGCGGGTATGGGGGGAGAAGCTGTCACGTGACCCAAAACGCGTTCACTACGTCATAGATTACCAGAACAACGTCAATTGGTTGAGTCGGTGCTAAAAGTGCATTAAAAGTGGCTAAAAGCTAAAAGTGCAGTTTTCCTTGTTATTGCGAGCTATTGACCTCTGGAAATAAATATGTCATGTGCTGTACGTTGTTGCAGTAGCAATTCTAAAGTGGACAAAAAGAAATTCACAGGAATTACATATCACAGGTAATGTAAACAATAGACAGAGCCGTATCAATATAATTTATAATATCCACTTTGGTACTTTATGAAAAAAAATATTACCTTTAAACTACTCTAGGTATGTATTTTTCAAAAGATTTTCCTTCTGGATTGCCTACAGGGGGTTTCTTCCTTCGATTCAAAATAACCCCATATTTTATTTCGTAGGTTTCCGAAAGATCACCGTTTTGAAGTTTGGGTTAAATTTGTGAATAGAGGTTCATGGAAACCAACGAAATTCAGTGTTTTATGTTCGAAACATTTCTCTGAGGAATGTTTTGATCGAACTTCATTGTGCTACGTTCGTTTGAAACAGAATGCTGTTCCAACCCTTAATACTCCTGCTCAGGTAAGTTATGGGTGAGTCTAACGATGGGTTTCCAAAAAATGTATTTGCTGACTAAACCCAGCTTTTGATTTTGTCGTTGTTAGTTTTCGTTTTTTTACATTTTTTATAATTTTACTAGGAATACTGTTTAATCAGACCCTGGCCTGTGAGCCTGTGAGCCATATTGATCACAGACTTAGCCACACCCCCTGAACCCCTTTGCGACAAAATAATATTATGACGCCTCCCCCCCATACTACCTCAATGGTTTTATCTAATGCAGGCCTAGAAAGTAATGGTAATTTTATATCCCTAAAACTTATTTTTTGACTTGACAGAAGGCTAAAGGGAAAAGGTATAATATTTTTCTGACATTTGACAGATACCTGTCGTCTGGTGATATTTTGGAGGGAAAATGTCCGAGGTCAGTGATTTCATCCTTCGTGGTGGTTTTATTTTTTGTGAGGAAGAAGATGTATTTGTTTGTAAATACTTGTTGATAAACAATAAACAAGTATTTCTATACAGTTACATTATAATATTGAGTAACTATTCCTTTACTCAATGGTACCTAATAAATTTTTTTTTTTTAATTTTATGATGGATTTTTTTTCCATATAAACTTTTATAATATGTAGGTACAATGTTATCTTAAATTTCCTTAATTTTTTATTTAATAAAACTGTTTAGTATACATGTTCAGTTATATTATAGTAGGTATATTATAGTAGTAGGTGGTAGTAGGTTCTATAATTTAAATGGTCATTATTGACCTATTGATTTTAAAAAATAAAAAAGCTGCAACTAAACATTTTTAAACAGGAACCCCTTTTGCCACTACAACTTCGCGAAGAGCTTCTTACAACTCAGGTGATGCCCCCTAACGAATATACAGATAACTTGTTTTCTGAAGATGTAGAAAAATCCCAAACAGTACCGGAACAAAAAAAACGTGTTTATGGTAAAGCAACTGCGAAGACTGACAAAGAAAATAAAACCAAAAATCAACAGATGGACGACCGCGAAAGACTGCTAGCTATTTTAAAAGATCCGGAACCGGAGGAACCGGAAGCGTATCTAGAAAATATATCAGCCCCAGCAGATGTGTCCAAAGATCCAGAGTTAATTAAAGGTAATAGCGGATACAACTACGGTTCCTGGATTGGAAGAGTCAGGAAAGCAAAGCGCAATAAAGTCATTAGTGTCATTATTCCCTGATTTTGGGCATTATAGAGATAGTTAGATATTTTCTATCTTTTGCCCATGAAAAAACATTTTATTTCACTATAAACTGCATGTCAAATTAGGTATATTTTTTATATAAGGATAAAAAATTAGTTTTTGCTTTAATTTTAATACTTTTACTTGCTGCAGCTTTGACCCTATTGTTTCTTGGGTCCATGACTTTTTCTTGCGATATAGATTTTGAACGTGTGTTTTTTGGTGATCTCTTCACCTGGGCAATTTGGAGATTCGGTTTTTCTAGTTCATGTTTCAAAAATTGATATTTTTCACTCAAGGTTTGCGATTTTGAAATGTATATTATTTTCTCTTCTGGGATCTTTTAATTTAAATTCATGTGGTAAGTTTCATTTCGAAATCACGTTCAGGAAAGTGAACCTTCAAAATAATACTAAATTCACATAGAAACAAATAATGTTTTGTTACATTTCCGTTCAAATTTTAATATTTCAACAGCAAATAAAATTATTCTTTAACATGAGTGGCATGATTACGTTTTTATATAAAGTGTCAAAATATTTTTAGCTGATATAGAGAGAGACCTACCCTACACAAAACAGCCGCTATAGTTTTTGTATGTAAAACAATGACTTACCATATATTATTGGTTTTCTGTTTTTTTTTTCATCAAAAAACCTTATCGCATTTTTATAAATTTGTAATTTTTCCTCATCTCTGACAGTAAAAATAACTCTGCCAATCCAGGAACTCACGATACAGTCAGTCATCTAAAGAATTATGTGGCGAACAAAGCAGAAAAACAGATTTAGTGCCTTGACTAGTTTCATAGTCTCGACAGTGAATCATTTGCGTTTCTGCCCAGTTTAACAAATAACATAGTTTACCTTCAGATTGTTCTACCTGAGATTCTTTGTTGCACATGTTATTTAGTATCATTTTATCTCATACATCGACCTACTTACCTATTTATGTATTTATTTACTTGTAATTTGTATAAGTACAGATTATTCACGCGAAAACTCCGACTCCCCTATTATTTCCCTAAATTTTGCAGATTATAACTTATAACTATCAAAAGTTGTATTTTTGTGAGCAAAACCTTACAGGGGTGGGGTTTAGGTTTAGGCAGGTTTTGTTTGTTTTAAGTCTGAAGCTGTTTTAACTCGTATTCAAAGTGAAAAATGCCAAAATGCCAAAATGCCGAAAATACATAATTTAATTCCCTTCTCCCTCTACGAGATCTTAAACTTGCACTACAAATCAATCCGCAAAGAATACAAAGAGACAAAATCTGCCCTACAAGGTCAAGTTGGTGTTAACTTAATGACTGTTTTTTTTATGTCTATGGTTGCCTCCCTTCTGATAAAACCGGTTCGCGAAAACGACAGGTTTTCATATACATATCTTGCTAAAGGGAAAAGCAAATATCAACATGTTATAATGTATCGTTGCAATAAGAAAAATTAAAATATCCACAAATATACAGGATCTTTATTAATAAAAACAAATAAATATATTTAGTTCCCACTTCTACGATACAACCTGTTCTAAAATCCGATGATTATCTAACAACTTTTATTTAAAATTTCTTTCTATATCTGCAAAAGTTAGAGAAATAATAGTCCAAGAGCTGGCCGCATTATTTCAACTCTCATAAGCTTACAGAATAAGATGTTATGTAAAATGTAGAGAGTATATTTCTTTACTTGAAGCGAGTAGGTTGCCTCAGATAATATGGGCCCGATCATTGTTATTTAAAGAAGTTGTGAATAATTTTTAATTTTTTAATAGGTACAACCAGTCCCACGAACATATTTATTACTTTTTCGCAAAAGTCTTTTGACAAATTCGAAAAGTGTCCTTCTAAAAATTTAAGGAGGTGGTAAACTTCTTAATTGGGTCTTGTACTTTCTTCCAGTACTAAAAGCAACCTCGAAAATCCGATATTTAACCAAATTTCCCGACTCCCGATTTTCAAGATTTGAGAAACGGGATGGCTGTAGAATTAGCGAAATTGACGGGAAATCCTGAGGAACCGCTCTTATAAATTGCGTCTTTTTCCTCATTTTTTAATTTTTAGTGGGCACCGGGAGCATCTGCACCTCACCTGAAGACTTGAGGGAAGCTTGAAAAATTCCGACCCCAGAGCCCCGATCCGAAATAACTTTGCTGTAGTTCGGCGAAAAAGGGCAATTTCTGACAGTTTTCGGACTTTGGCTTTTAGGTGACGGGAAATGCCGGCCAATCACGTAAAAAAGATGCGTCCCACCTGTGTTGGTCGTTTTCCCCGCCAAAAATCCTTAATAACTCAAAAACGAGAAATAATTTACCCGAAAAAGTTTCTTTAAATATGTTGACCCGTTCTCCGGCCATCTCGCCGTACCGTCAGATCTCCCGAAAAACGCGTTTGAATAAATTTTTTCCTGTGCATCAAACAGTATATGGCACTGGCTGTATAGCGGGACTTCGCACACAAATCGCGTCCCCGAGGTCCAGACTTGCCCCCGTCTTTCGCGCCGTATTTAACAGCGGAGGATTTTCGGGGCCTCGAAAATACGCCTATCGGATTTCTAAAGGACCAAGGGACCCTTTTTTTATTGTTGCTCCATGGGCCTTCTCTCCTATTTTGTTCTATAAACATATGAGAGTAGATTTGTCTAAAAATTGACCGCAACTTCCTTAAATAACAATGATCGGGCCCATATAAATTGAGGCAACCTACTCGCTTCAAGTAAAGAAATATACTCTCTACATTTTACACAATATCTTATTCTATAAGCTTATGAGAGTTGATATCATGTGGCCGGCTCTCGTACTATAAGAGGAGGTCGGAGTTTTCGCCTGAGGACCCTACTCTTGCCTGTGCCTACATTAATAATAAGGTAGTAAAAGTTCAACAATCGTTTATGTTTCGATAATTTTATTAAAAACAAATCGGGTAATATATGGTATGCTAAGTAGTATACTAATCTATAGTCTACAGATTTCATCAAAATAAAGCTGTGATGCTTTTGTAATATAGACCTTAGGAGAAACTATAACGCAAAATAAATACTATTATTCTATTGTTATTGATTGTTAAAAAATGTTCGATATTCAAAGTGAATTATAATGACGGAAAGTGATATCATTGTTTTAAAATCGTTATTGAAAACTTCTATCAAAAACCTACTTTGTTGTAGTTTTAGGTGAGCAATCAAAGGAAGCTTACAATTTTTTTTATCATTTTGACCCATACCATGTGCAAGCAAAAATGTTGCACGTGGTATCATAAAAAGGTAGTTTTTGTCCTGCATTTCTGAACCCCATTTTCAAAATTACAAAATTGTATATATTTTTTTAATTTCAACTTTAAGAACTTTTAGACACGATTATAGGATTTTTTCTCCAGTAATTTTTTGCATATACTTGGGGAAACTCCCTGTGTAAAAAAAGATGTCTTTGTATAGCATCTACTAGGAAATTCATCTTACCTTACTATTTTCTCACCTATGCTCTTCTAAAAAGAATTAAACGTTCAAACTATGCGTGATAAAAAAAATCATATAGGAAAGATTATTTTTATTATACTTCTTTGAAAACACCTTATTTTCATCTGTTTTAGCAATAATGAAAGATGGGGTTTTTCGGGCTAGCGCACAGAAACAGCGCATGGAAAAACTTTCCGTGCGCTAAATAAAAATACCGAATATATGGCTTTAAAATAGAAATATACAGCAATGTAAACTAAATTTAAGAAACTCTATATGCTCTCTGATATTTAACATGTACCTATTTTGATTTCGTATTTTAATTCGTAAGTGTTTCAATATTTAGATACATTTCTGTAATATTTTTGACGTTTTATTCACCTTATCCATAGACAAACCTATCGAAACTAAAATGCGTGCGGAAAAGTGTACTTTTCCGCACCCTTGTAAAAAAAAATTTATTATAATATGCCGATAAAATGTTTTAAGTTTCCGTTTTCAAAGAAGTATAATAAAAAATATCGTTCATTACACGTCCAGAAATAGATTTTTCCGTGCTTGCATGACTTCCCCTGTTCGGCTGCGCCTCACACGGGAATTTGTCACGCGCGCACGGAAAAATCTTTATTTCCAGACTCGTAATGAAATATACTATTCCCTGTTCCCATTTCATGTGACTTGTAAATAATCCGTACGTGCGGATCCGGAAGAAGGTATAACCGTTAATTTCTCCGATAGAAGCACAAACCGAGATCAACAGAGTGGACGTGTTGGTCTGCGGCAACTGCCACGAGGTGTTCCACTTTGTCGAGGACTTCCAGGGTCACAAGACGCGACGGTGCGTCAAGAGAGTCGACGTGGCGTCCCAGTGCAAGAACGAGTCCAAGCCGCAGGTGTGGGGCTTCACTTTGTGGAAGGCGAAGCACACGATGACGAAGAAGAAGGCCGACAGCACGCCGTCGTCCTGGTCCATTTACCAGCGGTGGTGCAAACTGTCGCAGGTGGACAAGGACGCCTGGATAACCGCCGGGCAGACGCTGCAGTTCTGCGCGAAAATCGCCACCGCGCAAGTCATCGAGTTTAAGCCTCGGGCGACGACGACACAGATGGTATGGATTTTTTCTTACAGTAATAATATTAATATCCACATTACCCATTACTTTTATTATTGTGAGCAATGAGCTATTAATGCATGGATACGAGTGTCTTAATAGCCGTTAAATGCGATTTTCATACACTATTTTTGCTAGGAACATTTTCATTTACACTTTTTGATGGATTTTTGTTTTACCGGGTTGGTTAGGGAAGCTAAATGATGAGATTAATTAATTGTGAAGTAACAAACAATTTTCTTAAGTCTTTTACGAGTAAATGTCATTTTCTGTCGCGCCGATTTGGAGAAAACTGTATACGTTGAGAAATAATTAAATACAATTGGTATACGTTATGGTATATTAGTATATTTACTTAAAACTTATACCACACTAATGAGCTATTAATACATGAATATGAGTGTCTTAATAGCCGTTAAATGCGAGTTGCATACACTATTTTTTCTTCAATCAGTCATAATATTGAAGAATAATCATTTTAATTTTGATAAACTTCGTCTAATATGTCTGCTATGAACATTTTCATTTACAATTTTTGATGGATTTTTGTTTTACCGGGTTGGTTAGGGAAGCTAAATGATGAGATTAATTAATTGTGAAGTAACAAACAATTTTCTTAAGTCTTTTACGAGTAAATGTCATTTTCTGTCGCGCCGATTTGGAGAAAACTGTATACGTTGAGAAATAATTAAATACAATTGGTATACGTTATGGTATATTAGTATATTTACTTAAAACTTATACCACACTAATGAGCTATTAATACATGAATATGAGTGTCTTAATAGCCGTTAAATGCGAGTTGCATACACTATTTTTTCTTCAATCAGTCATAATATTGAAGAATAATCATTTTAATTTTGATAAACTTCGTCTAATATGTCTGCTATGAACATTTTCATTTACAATTTTTGATGGATTTTTGTTTTACCGGGTTGGTTAGGGAAGCTAAATGATGAGATTAATTAATTGTGAAGTAACAAACAATTTTCTTAAGTCTTTTACGAGTAAATGTCATTTTCTGTCGCGCCGATTTGGAGAAAACTGTATACGTTGAGAAATAATTAAATACAATTGGTATACGTTATGGTATATTAGTATATTTACTTAAAACTTATACCACACTAATGAGCTATTAATACATGAATATGAGTGTCTTAATAGCCGTTAAATGCGAGTTGCATACACTATTTTTTCTTCAATCAGTCATAATATTGAAGAATAATCATTTTAATTTTGATAAACTTCGTCTAATATGTCTGCTATGAACATTTTCATTTACAATTTTTGATGGATTTTTGTTTTACCGGGTTGGTTAGGGAAGCTAAATGATGAGATTAATTAATTGTGAAGTAACAAACAATTTTCTTAAGTCTTTTACGAGTAAATGTCATTTTCTGTCGCGCCGATTTGGAGAAAACTGTATACGTTGAGAAATAATTAAATACAATTGGTATACGTTATGGTATATTAGTATATTTACTTAAAACTTATACCACACTAATGAGCTATTAATACATGAATATGAGTGTCTTAATAGCCGTTAAATGCGAGTTGCATACACTATTTTTTCTTCAATCAGTCATAATATTGAAGAATAATCATTTTAATTTTGATAAACTTCGTCTAATATGTCTGCTATGAACATTTTCATTTACAATTTTTGATGGATTTTTGTTTTACCGGGTTGGTTAGGGAAGCTAAATGATGAGATTAATTAATTGTGAAGTAACAAACAATTTTCTTAAGTCTTTTACGAGTAAATGTCATTTTCTGTCGCGCCGATTTGGAGAAAACTGTATACGTTGAGAAATAATTAAATACAATTGGTATACGTTATGGTATATTAGTATATTTACTTAAAACTTATACCACACTAATGAGCTATTAATACATGAATATGAGTGTCTTAATAGCCGTTAAATGCGAGTTGCATACACTATTTTTTCTTCAATCAGTCATAATATTGAAGAATAATCATTTTAATTTTGATAAACTTCGTCTAATATGTCTGCTATGAACATTTTCATTTACAATTTTTGATGGATTTTTGTTTTACCGGGTTGGTTAGGGAAGCTAAATGATGAGATTAATTAATTGTGAAGTAACAAACAATTTTCTTAAGTCTTTTACGAGTAAATGTCATTTTCTGTCGCGCCGATTTGGAGAAAACTGTATACGTTGAGAAATAATTAAATACAATTGGTATACGTTATGGTATATTAGTATATTTACTTAAAACTTATACCACACTAATGAGCTATTAATACATGAATATGAGTGTCTTAATAGCCGTTAAATGCGAGTTGCATACACTATTTTTTCTTCAATCAGTCATAATATTGAAGAATAATCATTTTAATTTTGATAAACTTCGTCTAATATGTCTGCTATGAACATTTTCATTTACAATTTTTGATGGATTTTTGTTTTACCGGGTTGGTTAGGGAAGCTAAATGATGAGATTAATTAATTGTGAAGTAACAAACAATTTTCTTAAGTCTTTTACGAGTAAATGTCATTTTCTGTCGCGCCGATTTGGAGAAAACTGTATACGTTGAGAAATAATTAAATACAATTGGTATACGTTATGGTATATTAGTATATTTACTTAAAACTTATACCACACTAATGAGCTATTAATACATGAATATGAGTGTCTTAATAGCCGTTAAATGCGAGTTGCATACACTATTTTTTCTTCAATCAGTCATAATATTGAAGAATAATCATTTTAATTTTGATAAACTTCGTCTAATATGTCTGCTATGAACATTTTCATTTACAATTTTTGATGGATTTTTGTTTTACTGGGTTGGTTAGGGAAGCTAAATGATGAGATTAATTAATATTAATGGCGAAGTAACAAACAATTTTCTTAAGTTCTTTTACGAGTAAATGTCATTTTTCTGTCAAGTCGATTTGGAGAAAACTGTATAAGTTGAGTAATAATTAAACAAAATTGGTATACATTATGGTATATTTACTTAAAACTTATACCAAAGGAAAGATAATATATCCGATAACACAATGTCCAGCCTCGTTCTGCAAAAACCAGGACTCTTTAAAGTAAGTGGACCCAGCATTATACTTTCCAAAGTGAGGCCTATTCTTTCCTCATTCTAATGGTTTCAGTGATGCCAAGTATGCCATTTTATTGGAGAATCTATGAATACAACAGGTACTTCGATTCTTATTAAAAATTAATAATGGTTTCCATGATTTCTAAAAATTAGGCTTGACAATGTTGTGTCTACAAGTGCAGAATATGGCAACTGTCAAATGAAACAAATTTATTTTATAGTTGAAATTGATTTCCAGCAATTATTTCGACGAATTTAAGTAATAACTATGGTAACTCAGTAGTGCCGATTTTGCTTATTTAAGAATTTGTCGCTATTGCACCTTGTACACCAGGTTACTCAATCCATTTGTATTATGTATACTTGAACTTTTTTCTCTTGTTGAATGTATCTACCCAAAGAACTTTCACAGATTTCGTTATGGACTAATAAGATTAGGTCTAGTAGTTCTAATCATGTAGTTTTTTCTCGGTGTTCATTATAAAATTTTTGTAATTTTATTTCTCTCCCAAGGTACCTTGCAAACTTAAAATAAACTTGTAGTCGTAGATAAAAACTAAAAAAAAAGACCTGCCTGAAGCTACCTGCTTAATAATTTAAAATTTACGAAATACGATTTTTGTTTTGAACTACCTACTTATACATAATGCCCACGTAATGGGAATTGTAGGATTACTAAAGGTGATACAGGAAAAATCTGGTTGCAATTATTGGGACTACTACAAGCTGCCGCATTACCTTTAATTGACACATCTGAGTATCTGGAAGTTAGAAAACTTAAAAATTGTGAATTACGATGGGAAATATTTTGTCTCCTTTAGGATCTATAGCACTGGCATGTCACATAAAACCTGATGGCAGTTGGACACTGACATATAACATAACCTTCTACCAGCCCCCTTATGGTCTCCTTGGAGTCGACAGAAAACAAACCCCCTCAAGGCTTCACTTTTCCTATGTGATAGACTGTGACATGCTGGGTCCCCTTATTTTAAAGAGTCCCTGGCCAAAACAGAGAATACTTTTATTAATCAAAACTACTTTTCATGGAAGAATCACAAGTTATTGTAAGTACAATGACAAGGGAATCCTTGATGACAGATGTTTTCTACAAGTGTATTTAAACAAAATTTTATTTTATGTTTATATTGTTTGCTGTCTCTGGTAAGATATTTGATTATGTATCATTGAAAATGTTATAGATTTTTTCGATTTATAATAATAGAAAGAATGTCGTACCCAGATTTTTGCTTTGAATAGCTCGAATACCGTATTTTCGCAAGCAAAACCCTACACGTTTTAGGGTTAGGCTGGTTTTGTTTGATTTATGTCTGAAGTCTTGAAAATGCCCCCCCGCCCAATTAAATTTTCTCATGTCTCGAAAACTGATTTTGAAAACCTGTAATACTGTATGTCTCTGGACATCTTATTAGATTATCTTTAGGTGTACTATAGCAATATTTTTCTATTTGTTTCAAAGTATTGAACAATTTCCAAATTATCGTTTTATCTGACTCTTGCATTCTTATAGGTTCTTGACACAAAGGATAACGTCATAGATCTAGGTATGTCTGCTTTTTTGTAACATAACATTGTAATTTCTAACAATCTTATTTTAGTAGACAGCAACAAAGAAAATAATGAAAGGAATCCAACAGCTGTAGATCTCTTAAAAAGGGGAATTATAAAACCTGTCAAACTTAACAACGATGTCACTATTCTTCCATCGATAAAGGTACGATTGGTAATATTGGTCGAATCCTTTTTATATGGTTTATTGTTTTCTTTAGATACAAACTAAAATTAAAAGTATGGAGATAATTTAGATATTTTTCAGAGCACACCCGTTGTAGAGTTAAACTCAAACAAAGCCATAAGAACGACAAAAGTAATGTCGACGCAAAAACAGGAATACGCCGTGGAAAAAATCGTCGCCAAACGATTCAATCCTCGGAGAAAGATCTGGGAGTACCAAATCAAATGGGAGAACTTTCCAAGGTAGAATTTGTTTTCTTACCTTACATCCCAATAGTGACATATTTATTCTAGTGACGCAAATACTTGGGAGCCGGTGACGAACTTGAACCATTGCAAACAAATGCTGGACCAATTTGAGGAGCAATTGAAGAAATTCAAAGAAGAAAAAGCAAAGCAGGCGACTCTGGGTTTGGCTAGAGGTCGCGAAAGACCAAAGAGTCCGAATAATTTTGGACAAAGAACTTTGTCAGGGTCTAGTCAGTCATCTACACCAGGGTAAGTTTAAAATTTTTTTCTTGCAATAAAAATCTTCATTTAGCAAGTTTTTTAGAATAATACTTGTGACAGAATAACAATTTTCAGAGAACTTGACTTCCTACTTTGATAATATGAATACGTACTTGGAATTTATTGAAAAATCTACGATTTTTGTAGGAACGACATCTAAAAATTGAAATTATTGATTACCGGTTCTTAAAAATAATGTTTCAGTAATGAGCGAAACTGAATTTTCAGATTTGCAGCCAATAAATTTAACTAATCACTTCATAACTAATTAGAGACTTGTAAGGTAATAGGTAATAAATAAGTACTCGGGATGCACCAAATATTCATATAAAAAAAAAAACGAATATTCCGCTAATTATTCGGCGTGTCAATTCCATTTTTGATACATTTTTTGATAAATTATAAAATTTATAGAAAAATAAATAGCAAGATTTATATTTGTTACAAAAATCAAAAATGTAATCTACTTAAAATACGTATAAAGAAACAATTAAAAATTTAAAAGTGCATCCACAACCATTATTTAGCCCAAAGAATGGCCGAATATTCGGCCAATTATCCAGTCCCTAAGCATTCTCCGTTTTTCCTTGTCTAATAGTAATCTTTTATATTTATGTGTGGGTTTTTATTATTAAGTTATCACCATAAATGCTCTTAAAAACATTTTTACAAGAAATACTATAAACTTAATTCGGACTTTCAACTATTTGGCCGAATAGTTTGCCGTATATTTGGCATTGTACCAAATATTGCTATTCGGTATTCAGCCAATGCCACTTTATTATTCGGTGTACCCCTAGAAAGTACTTCCTTGTCCATAGTTCATTTCAAAAGTTCACAAAAATGTATCAGGTGAAACAATAAACAAAATATTTGTGAGCACTTAAAAATTTCCGGTAATAATTCAAGCACTTTCAAAAACCCAAAATCATAGTAGTCTCATGTCACTGCTAATTGGGATTTTGTCAATTTTCCCAATTTTCATCTAAATTTTGTTGATTTCGTTAATAAAAAACTCAGTTTCTATACCGGTTTTTGCGGAATGTTTGGCAACCCCGTAAATTAAAGTAAAAATTAGAATTTCTCAGATTGTCGCGGAGGATGACGCTTTAATTTTCTTTTCAGTCGTCCGACAAGATCGTGCAAGCAAAAAGCCTTGGACCAAGTGAAGGCCTGGTGCGGCACGATGTCCGACGAAGAGAATTCGGGCGGCGTGAAAAGGCCACGCGAAGACGACGAGAGCGACGACTCATATGAGAAGAAGATCAAGTACGAGGAGGACTCCGACTATTCGGAGGAGGAGGAGAAGCCAAAGTTCACCATAAGGAAAACGCCACAAAAGGTCAGATTTGCTATTGACCACTAATTTATAATGAACATTTTTATTTATTTATTTTGCCAAATTATCAATTATCTTTAAAGTGTGTTTGGTGCTATTCGAAAAAGGTTACTCTTATAAGGTTGCCAAAAAAATGATATTTATTTCATTGGAATGTGTACTTACTTTGTTGTTATTTAAAAATTAATTGTTTAAAAAATTAGAGTGTTTTGTCAAGTGTTTTAAATTTTTATATTTATGTGATATAAATATTCTTTCAAGATCTAAACTTTTTAGCTGTATTAAAAAAAAAGTTTTGTGCAGTTTTAAGTAGTGGGTCAAAAAGAATATTATGTACAAGGCATAGCATAATTTATTCTTTAAGCTATGGTACAGGATGATTCTTTGGTTGAATTTTAACCAGTTATTTTTTTAAACCTCGATAATAAATGAATTAAGAAAAATTGCTATTTGCTGTAAATAATTAACATTTTTTTAAATATTTTAAAATAAGATTACGATTTTTATGAAGTGTGGCAAGATGATGGAGGGAACAAGGAACTAGGTCAGTGATCTCAAAACTTTTGAAATGTTGTTTTCACTGAAAATGGGAAATTCATTTATGAGTTAAAAAAAATTATATATGCATGCTCCAGGGGTCCAGCTTTAGGGATATTGTAAAATTTGTGTACTAATCAAAGAATCACAATGTATGATATATACAAATATTCAAAATCAGATTTTTTTAAAAATATGGTAAAAATTGCTGAAGAGTTTTCGAAATTCAACATTATTTCATATTTGCAATAATGAAACATTTGTTTTCTTCTTGTTGTTACTATTATCGATGTTATTGTTATTCGCCAATAAGTGTGATCTTTTCAGGGTTAATATAACTAGTGGTGTGCCTATTATCAATAATATCTTTCGTTAATTTTACGAATTATCTCAAAGCTGAAACAGATCAACAGGAATGAAATTTTCTTAGCATTGGGATTATAGTGAGTAATAAATTAGCGAAAGGTATTATCTGATTATAATTTAGGCTTACCACGAGTTATATTTAGGCGTAATTTGACAACCAAACTTATGAGACAAATTAACTGCAAAAATTATAAATATTTTGCCTTTTCAAAAATATGATTTAAAAAATAAAAAAAGTAGCTCCAACCGGGATTTGAATCCGGCATCCCTCACACCCAAAACGAGAATCATGCCACTAGACCATTGTGCTTCCACATGAAATTTACTTAACTATTTAATTACCATTCTTAAAAGTTTAAGTTATTTGACAGCTGTAATTTAGATGAGCCTTCAGTTTTGAATATATTTATTGTGTTAACTGAAACAGTACCTTCCAGTCCTATATAAAATTTGGTACTGTGAAGAAGTTATCGGACTACTGATCAGTTTTAGCTACCACAATATCGGTTTAGCAACCACTACCTAGTGGTATTATCGTATGTAATATCACTAGTGCCGGAAATTTTATCGATAATTTTTTCGAAAGCCTAGAAACATCACGAGTATAAATTGGTCTTTTATTTTCTGATAAAATCCCGAGAGCGAAGCTCGATGGATTTTATCTCTGAAAATAAAAGCCCAATTTGTACGAGTGGTTTTGCTAATGGGCAAAATAGGGCTTGAGAATAAAATTATCTAGAAAAATTTCCGGCACGAGTGGTATTTGTCGAGATTATTTCACGAATACGATTCAATAATTTCTGTATTAATTTTTTCTATGTTTACATTTCCAAAACGACTCATTTTGAACGAGTTTATTGACAGCTTCGACTGTAGCGTTCGAGTAAACAAACATGACGCTTGGGTATATCCAAGGCAAATGCCATTATAGAAACCCTGTCGGCGTTGGTTTATTTTCTGAATGTGTCATAAATTTAAACGGAGGCGGAGGTCTAAATAACAAGAATTTAGCAATGTAAAAGTTATATAAATTCATTGATATGCTTAATAATACCGCAACATAATTTATAAGCTGCATAATTTGGAACAGTGTGAAACACACAAACTTTAAGAAGTAGGTACTTGTTTGTATCCAACAGATTTGCGGTTGCTAAGCAACGAAGTGATAATTTGCACAAGTGCAATTACCGTAATTGCACTAGTGCAAATTATCGCTAGCAGAGGCATATCATTGGTTGGATTTTTATGAAAGGAGCTACCTTATTGGATGCAAGCAGTATGAGGGAAATAATCACTGAAATCATCACCTGATTGTTTAATATTTCACAAATTATGTCATTTCATTAGTTCATATTGGCAGGCGTTGAATCATCAATAAATAAATATTCTAAGATATTGAATTATTGCTACGCAATACCCTGTAGTTCATTTTCCCATCTGAAACGTCCTTCTTTCCAGAAGATAGTCTCCGCGTCGCCCGCGAAATCCGACCAAATCGTCAAGAACGGCGTATCGTCCCCCGCACCCCAACCAATCTTACCGGCCAACATTCTCGTTCCCGACGCCAACGGCGTCGTCCGTATCAACCAGAAGCAACTGCCGTCCCTGAGCACCGGGGTTTACATAATGTCCAAAACTGCCGGCATCATCAAACTGGACTCTACGACTTCCAAGGTCGCGACGAGCGGCGGTCAGACCATCGTCAAAGTCGCCCCCAAGATCGGCCAGACCCAAATCAAGATCGTCAAGAAGGAAGGGGGCGTCACGAAGCAGATCATACACATGTCGCCGCAGAAGGTGTCCCCGATTAAGGCGAAGGTGCCCATGATTAGTAGCGTGACGAGTATGGCCCCGACGCCGCCGAAAGTCAACAATGTCGCGAGGACGATAGTGAAACCCGCCCCGCCGAAAATAAAGAAGCAGGAGATCAAGGTTGTTCAGAGGCCGAGGGAGGAGCCCCCCAAAGCGCCCACGCCGCCCCCCGAAGATTCCGACGACGGTCTCGAGCCGTTGGACTTCCCGACGGATCTGCCGCTTCCCGAACCGGAAAGTCCCCCCGCCGAGTTTACCTTGGACCCGTCCACCGGAAAGGTGGCGGGCCGCGATTATCCGGAAGAGAAGGAGGTGGTCATCATGCCGGAACCCGGCACGATAAAAAGGGAGATGCAGGAGATGGATCACGATCCGCTCGAGAATATCGTCAAGCTGGCGGCGGCCGACATAACGGAGGAAGACCTGAAATCCGAGATGGACCCGCTGGCCGTCTCCTCGGAGGAGAGCAACAGCTTGCCGAGCCCGCCAAAGTCGATGTTCAAGTCGGGCACGGCGAACATAATGACGAAGGTGCTGGGCGGGACGAAGACGACGCCGAAGGCGGAGCCGCCGTCGCTGTTGAATAAGGCCCTGACAGGGTCGACGATACTGCAGAGGAGCTTGACGGGCCAGAAGGTGGGCAGGCCGCAGCAGAGGATACTGAACCACTCGGTCGGGCAGCAGCAGCAGAAGGCGTACATCATGCAGAACGTGCCGACCAGGAGTACGCCAGGGGTGAGTGAAAGTTGTGCAAATACTATTAGTACAGTAAAACTAACACAAAATTAGGCCAAACCCAAACATAAAAAAAAAGTTCTTTCTAGCGAGAAATAGTTCCATACCCTCCTAAGAGTTGGTACTAAAAAGTTACACCACCACCAGCGTCGGGTTTCGGGTGGAGGGGGTGAAAAGGCCAGGAAATTCTTATTTTTCACAGTTTTGCGTGAATATCTAGTAAACTATGAGGTTTAGCGCAAACGTCATCCTATCTGCAAATGATATACATTAAATTCCGAACAAGAATTGTTATATACAGAATTATGGTAAAGTGAACGGTTTCCATGATATGTGGGGGTAAAGATTTCTTTGTTTTTATTTCACGTAGTTTTTGTTGAAAAAACTTAAAATGATTATAGTATAAATTAGTAACTGAATAATGTATGTAGAATACATATAGATAGGTATATCTATGCATATATAGATACATATTACACCCATAGATTGTTATTTTTTGTCACAACATAACCTCATAAGTATATGACTGTAAATATGTCCAATACAAGTTAGTATTTTCCATTCGTTCTTTTATGTCAAATCATTCCCATATCTAATTTGCCCTTAGAATGTAAAAATGAGAAAGTCTTGAATAGGAAGCTCATGTGAAAAACAAGAAAATATATATTAAACAACCCTCATCGTATGCTTCTGCAGAGATGGATGCGTCCAAAACTGCGAGTGTCGAAGAAGTGGTCTCAATTGTTCAAGTATGTGCAGCAATTGCTTAGGACTTGCATGTCTCAATAGAGATACTGTAATCATCGACGGCGATTTAAATGATGATTCTCAAGTGGACGAAGAACACGAAGATTTGTTTCCTCTCACCAGCCCGAGTGAACTATTTGGTGCTGACTGATAACGCAATTAATGATTCACCTAAAACTTATAACCTTTTGTATCATTTTGATTTCCCTCCCATTTTTTCAATATATAGATTGTTTAATATATTTTCTTGTTTTTCACAGGAGCTTCCTATTCATGACTTTCTTATTTTTACAAGCTAAGGACAAATTAGATATGGGAATGATTTGACATAAAAGAACGAATGGAAATCAGAACGCTATAATGAATGAGGGCGAAAAGTGAGTACAAATTATCTAAGGCTACTGACTTGTATTGGATATATTTACAGTCATATACTTATGAGGATATGTTGTGTTAAAAAATAACAATCATATATGGGTGTAATATGTATCTATATATGCATAGATATATCTATATATATATTCTACATACATTATTCAGTTACTAATTTATACTGTAATAATTTTAAGTTTTTTCAACAAAAACTAAGTGAAATAAAAACAAAGAAATCTTTACCCCTCCATATCATGGAAACCGTTCACTTTACCATAATTCTGTATATAACAATTCTTGTTCGGAATTTAATGTATATCATTTGCGTATAGGATGACGTTTGCGCTAAACCTCATAGTTTACTAGATATTCACGCAAAACTGTGAAAAATAAGAATTTCCTGCCCTTTTCACCCCCTCCACCCGAAACCCGACGCTGGTGGTGGTGTAACTTTTTAGTACTAACTCTTAGGAGGGTATGGAATTATTTCGCGCTAGAAAGAACTTTTTTTTATGTTTGGATGTTTGGGTTTTGGCCCAATTTTACTGTACTATATGCATGGTGATCGAGAAATGACTAACCTCACTATACAGGGTCTCACTGTACAGAAAACAGTGGTTTTTAATGCATAATTTTTTTAATAATTTTTAATCATTTTCACCTAAAAATGATCATTCGTACTGATCAAAATGTTGTCTTTAATATAATATCTCATTGATACTCAAGCGAAGTAAGTCATTTTCACTCGAGGACACTGAGCGATCATGTTTAATATGTCCGCAATGTTACTTGAATGAAGTCACTTTCACTCGGAGAATGATATTTGCCCTGATTGAAATGTATGTTATAATGTCTCATTTTCACTCGAATGAAGTCATTCTCACCAAAGAACAATCGGAGATTCAAACTGATTGAAATGTCTCGTTTAATATCTTTCATTCTCAACTCGAGTGAAGTCATTCTTGGTTAAGAACAACCATAGATTTGAAATGACTCGTTTAATATGTCTCATTTTCTCATTCGAGTGAAGTCATTCTCCGTCGAGAACAATCAGAGATTTTAATATGTCACTCGAGTGAAGTTATTTTCACCTTCATGGAGAATAATGAAATGAATAGTGAGAGAATAATGAAATGAAATGTTTCATTTAAAATATCTCATTAATATGTCTCATTTTGACTCGAGTGAAGTCATTCTCAGTTGAGAACAATCAAAGATTAGTACTGATTGAAATGATTCATTTAATATGTCTCATTTTCATTCGAGTGAAGTCATAAGTCACTTTTGCTCGAGAATGATCGGAGATTCATACTGATAAAAATGTCCTGTTAATATGTCTAATTTTCACTCGAGATAAGTAATTTTCACTTGGGAATGATCAGAGATTTGTTCTGATCAAAACCGACATGCGTTATACTGATATACTGTTATCAAACATCAATAAATTTTCTCTTCCTAGTCAAAATAGTTATCGATATGGTAATGATATCCTGGATTCAGTTTTGTTGACGTAGCACAACTCTAGTGCTTGGAGCTCTTGATGGTACTTATTATTTAATTTATTCAGTGATGGCAAAATTTCTGCTAGGTTGAACTGGTGGTTGAAGTTAAGTAATTTGTATGTGTAAGTACATATTCCATACTAGGGTTCCTGGATTAGGAAGGAGCTTTAGAATAGTAAGGCCCGATTTTTCATTCAGCTACATGATGTGCCATCCACGATACACTTACCCACGGTATGTCATTGCGCATCTATATGCCTATCTCTGTCGCACCTTGTGACGTCAGTTGCGAATCAGAATTTAAATTGCTCCATATGTTTTACACAGCAATAGATACTTTTTTATGGGTTTTTGCTTATTTTAAACGTTTTCTTTTAAATAAATGTTGTTAAAAATATGTGGATTATATTACTAGATAAATGAATGAATATTCTGTTGATAAAAACACATTTAATTTGATCATTATAATTTTACAAATAATTTGTTTTCTTTGCGTTTTAGCTAATCGTATGCATGCAAATAAAATTGATATATATTTGATTAAATTAACAGGATTTTTCTTTTAAAAGACCGTATATTGGTAGACAATAAAAAAATATCATATAGGTATCTAAATAATACATTTATTGTAAGTAAGGTAATCCTGAACTAAGTTTTGGCTTCTATCGACACAAACTCTCCATCGAAAAAAAGTATTTTACAGATGACTTGTTATAGGCAAAGATATTGATAAATAAAATTCAAAGCCTTACCAAAAATACTTTCCTTCCAGTGTTTATGTCGGTTTATGTCAATTAAAGCCTTATTTACCCATTAATGCACACAAGCACAACCTGCACAACTAATGTTTAGTTTATAGTTAAACAACAAACAAAACAATATAATAAATAGTGAGTAAAATAGGGATCAAATAATGATTCCCTTTAACCATAACAAGGCTAATTTTTTTATTGCACATTCTCTGTATAAACCAGGCATAAACTCTGTTGAGTCCCCTATTTTTAATGCTCTGTTCTATAAATAATCTGTTTCCTTACCATTTTTTAAATTGATACTGTCTTGTGCTGCGGCATGCAGCAATCCATTTTTTGGCAAGATTATTGTCCTTGGGAAATCTATAGTACTTAATTTCCGTTCCCTTACTGTTTCTATTATTATTTGGACATACGCTGACTGCACATCCCGGCATTTTTGGCCTATTTCAAAGCACTGTCGAGCTGGACTGACGATCAGTCAGTTGTTTACACTTTTTTCTTGACACATTAAACTGTAAAGTATAAAAAAACGTAAAACACAACCGCATTCGTGATTCGCAACTGACGTAGATGCGCATAGTTGCCTTGTTTTCGGATTCCTTAGTGACATACCGTGGGTAAGTGTATCGTGGGTCTCGCAAGGGATGAAACCGAAAGAAAACGATCCCGAGACCCAGAATGCAGGTATCCCCCCACCAATTCCGCCTCTCTCCCCCTCTCCAGCTCAACAGGCTGCCGCGTCCGGCCGCGCCCAGGCCCTCCCCGAAGGCCCGCTTCAACATCTCGCCGCAGCCGATAATCGCGCGGGTGCAGCCACGCGCGACGGCCGCCAGCATGAACAGCAGGATGCAGGTGTTCTCGGGCAGGTCGACGGGCCAGCAGCAGCCGCGCCGCGTCGGCAACACGATAATAAGGAGCGCGCCGCAGCCGGCCCAGCGCTCCCCGCCGAAGATGGTGCAGACGGTGTACAAGGTGAGCCCCAAGAAGGAGGGCGTGTGGATGCAGGCGCAGCAGCAGCCGCCCAGGCAGCAGATGGTCAAGAGGCGGGTGATCAGCATGCCGTCGCTGTTTGGTGAGTGGCGGTAGTTTTTTTCTTGTTCGGTTTGGTTGGTGACAGGGACTCTTTAAAATAAGGGGACCCAGCATGTCACAGTCTATCACATAGGAAAAGTGAAGGCTTGAGGGGAAGTTTGTTTTCTGTCGACTCCAAGGAGACCACAAGGGGGCTGATACAAGGTTATGTTAAATGTCAGTGTCCAACTGCCCTCAGGTTTTATGTGACATGCCAGTGCCATAGATTCTAATGGAGGCAAAATATTTCCCATCATAATTCACAATTTTTAACTTTTCTAACTTCCAGATACTCAGATGGGTCAATTAAAGGTAATGCGGCCGCCTGTGTAGTAGTCCCAATAATTGCAACCAGATTTTTCCTGTATCACCTTTAGTAATCCTACAATTCCCATTAGGTGGGCATTACGTATAAGTAGGTAGTGCAAAACAAAAATCATATTTGGAAAATTTTAAATTATTAAGCAGGTAGCTTCAGTCAGGTCTTTTTTTAAGGAGTTTTTATCTACGACTACAAGTTTATTTTAAGTTTGTGAGGTACCTTGGGAGAGAAATAAAATTACAAAAATTTTATAATGAACACCGGGAAAAACTACCATCATTAGAACTAACCTTATTAGTCCATCCCGACATATGTGAATGTTCTTTGGGTAGATACATTCAACAAGGGAAGAAAGTTCAAGTATACATATTACAAATGGATTGAGAAACCTGGTAACAAGGTGCAATTGCGACAAATTCTTAAATAAGCAAAATCGGCACTGAAATAATTGCTGGAAATCAAAATTTCAACTATAAAATAAATTTCTTTCATTTGGCAGTTGCCACATTCTGCACTTGTATACACAAAATTGTCTAGTCTAATTTTTAGAAATCATGGAGACCATCATTAATTTTTACTAACAATCAAAGTACCTGTTATATTCATAGATTCTCCAATAAAATGGCATACTTGGCATCACTGAGACCATTAGAATGAGGAAAGAATAGGCCTCACTTTGGAAAGTATAATGCTGGGTCCCCTTACTTTAAAGAGTCCTTGGTTGGTGATCTATATTTTAAGTTCCTTCTTTCTTTTCCTGGAGATAGATTCTGTCGTTTCTTGTGTGGGACCATCTTTATACTTATTAACCGTTGGTCTATAAATTTTGTAAAAATTACCCAACCACTACTCTTAATCTTATCTCAATATCATTTATTGTTAGTGTGCAAACGTGTAAATGTTCTTAACAAATTCTTGGATAATTTTATTTTTCTCGTGTTGTCTTAATATTATATATGAACAGAATTACAGTACGGTACAGAATTTTCTTTTATGCATGGCAAATTTGATTTTTCAGACATAATTTCTTTTTGAAAAATTAATTTGAAAAAATTAAACCTTCAGATCTCTAATTGTGGCCAGAGGATATTGAACAATGTGTTATGGTTGAGAAAATCAAAACTTGTCTATCAAAAAACACTTTTGTGTGCGAGATTAAAAATTTGTAATTTTATCGACGATTTGACTTACGGTTTTAAAAGAAAAATAGGTAGCAAAATTAGTTGGCCATGGATGACATTATTGTTTTGTTGAATTACTATGATATTTTAGTCACTTCTCGTCAGTACTGGCCAAATCAAGACTAGTCTTTTTTAAAATTAAATTTAATAATATTTTAATATTAATTTTCCCTTCAAACTGTAACAGACACAAAAAAATATCAAGAGGCAGTTTTAGCTTAGAATAAAAAAAGTTATCCAACCTATTAATTCACAAATTGGAATTGTGACTTAGCTTTTCTTAGTAACACTTTTCGGTATCCTTAAAAATAGTCTAGTTATATAATTTGATGTTTTTTAACATTTTTTTAAATGTTAACTTACCATATTCCAATATATTCCACAAAATAATACTTTGTTGAACTCCCTGTATATCAAAATTAGAAACTATATTGTGGGGAATTATATATTAATTAAATATCCAGAATCCTCTTTCTTCAATTTCAAACACATAAACAAATCAGTTCCAGCGCAAATATAAATGGCAAACAACAAATTTCCTATGTAAACAACAAGTGTGATTTTATATTTCTAAACAGTTTAGAAAGTTTTTGTGTACCTATAAGTGTTCTCAAGGATTTAGACCGCCCAACACGTGACAATGAGAAACTGGCGAAATTATGGTTATTTATAAATTACATATGTTCGTAAATTTATCAAACCTGATGCTTAGTCACCCATATCTTGAAGCACGTTATAGATATCAAATTGTTATCAGCGTTGTTGCGTAACGTAATTGCGGTATCAGTGAAATACTAGATAAAAAAAATTATTTTACTTGGATAGCCTAAAACAGTCTTATCATTTTATTTTGATTAGGAATAAAAAATCATACTTGTGGGAAGCACTTGAAGCACCAGCCACCTTTCAGTATCTGTAATATTCATGTGAAAAGAATGAGATAAAGATAAAAGATAATGTGCAGTTGTGCTTCAAAATGATTAGTCAGAACATTCGACATTCGTTGCTTGTACTGTGGTGCTCGTGCTACATGCTTATCAGTACAACTTAGGGTATGTATTTGTTTGTTTATTGTGCAAATTATAATTTTTTTTTATTAGATTTCATTATTTGTAACATAATAAGGAGTGAGAGTACAAAGGTTGTGGCACATTTTGGCAAATTTGCTAAAACTTTAGTAAGCTCCAAGCTTACACCAAGCTTGCTAATGTTTTAGAAGATTTTTCTCTTTTAAACTAATGCTGCCAGCCCACAGGGAGTCAGAAAAGGTCATTGTTTTAGTTTTTTAGAGGATTTTTTACAATATCCAATATTTTGAAATGAATTTGAATTGATAAAAATTATTATTAAGGTTAGCAATAGAATACTTTATTATTATTATTTTTTGACAGTAACTTGAACTTGAAGTTATCATTTGTTGCCAGATTTCTTTGGTGATTGATTTGGCAACTCGGAGAAACAATGAAGAGAAGCAATAAAGTCTGAGGAGCAGTATTACTAACTGTTATGATCAGCTCATAATTAAATTACTGTTTAATGTTCTTTATTTTTGTTGTGTTGTTAATGGTCCCTTTTCCAACATTTTTTTTATAAGTGCATCATGAAATGTTTCGAAAATAAATATCAAAATTATATTTTTCATATTTTTTTGCAATTGGGAAAGGGCCTAAAATTAAATAGGTTCAAATTTTCCAGGGGAGTGACGTTATGTTCGCAAAATCCTGATTGCTTAGATTTTAGCATTGTTTTTGAATGAATCTCAAACAACTGACTTTAATATTGGGCGTTCTCTCATTGATCCAAAATGTGTTGGATTATTTAAATTTTGCTAGAGCCGATTCAAAACCTTATGAATTATGACATTGTCTGAATAATTTACCAAAACGATGATAATCGTGAGGCATTATCAGCAAGAGAGTGAAAAACTTGGTGAGGGAGTAGAAAAAGTTACTTTTACAGTTTCAAATAGCACAATCGCATTTAGTATGTAAGATCATTTATTTCAAAATTTCTTTATTAACATTATTTCCCTCATACCGCTTGTATCCAATAAGGACAAATCATATGCCCTTACTAGCGATAAATGGTCTTGGGAATTATCACAGAGACCAAGGGAATTTATCGCTTCATAGATAATACACATACTGACTAGGGCTGTTCGATCTCCGAATTTCAGTATCGGAAATCGATACTGAAAAAATATCGATAAATCGATAAAATCGATCTTATCGATAAAATCGATCATATTGATAAAATCGATCTTATCGATAAAATCGATCTTATCGATAAAATTGATATAATCAATTTTACTTAAGAAGCTAGACAAAAAAAGGCCGATCGGCTTGCTGCGGGCGCGGTTTGGACGCAATAGGTGCAGCAATTTCCTTTATTTTTGCAAACAATTTCAAAAAAAGATATAATTTGAAAGATCGATTAAATAAAAAATATCGATAAAATCGAAAAGATCGATAAAATCGAAAAGATCGATAATATCAAAAATATCGATAAAATCGAAAAGATCGATAAAATCGAAAAGATCGATAAAATCGAAAAGATCGATAAAATCGAAAATATCGATAAAATCGAAAAGATCGATAAAATCGAAAAGATCGATATTTCGATTTATCGAAATTGAATATCGAGTATCGATAGTATCGATACTTTCGATTTTATCGATATTTTGTCTCAGGCCTAACACTGACTTGCCAAAATTGATCTGTTTTGCACTGTTCTAAATCAGACCTGAAAATTATGTTGGGGTATTACCAATTTGTATAACTTATACGTTGCTAAACTGTTATATTAGACATGTGTTCAAATTTATGAACATTCGGGAAACAAACCTGTGTCAAAAAGTTAAAAAATCATGCCTGCTCTGGGCATCGAAACATCATATTGTTTGTTTATTGGGACGTCCCAGTCGAAGCTGTCACTAAATGAAGTAAATGAAGCGAGATTTAAGCAAGATCATTCTTTCAAATGTGCCTTTTATTTTCAGGCAAAATCCTGAGAGGTTTGCTTCGCTTCCGGGATTTTATCAGAGAATAAAAAGACCAGTTTATACTCATGGTCTTTCTTTCTAGGCAAAATAGCGCTTTTGAAGAATGCATCGATAAAATTTGCGGCATTTGTAATTTTGATTTTACTCACGAAAAACCACCACACAAGGTTTTTCTTTTCTATGAAAAATTAAAAATTTAAAATTAGAGAACAAACAGGATATGTCTAGCATTCAACGACATGCTTTTGAAATTGTCTCTTTAATAATTCCCCATCTCTTAAACTTTGAAACTTTCTTAAACTTTGAAAAATCGCCGCAGGAAAAGACATCACATTGATCTACAAATTGATAAACGGGTATGCAGATTGCCCATATTTGTTGTCCAGGGTGAGCCTTAGAGTACCCTTAATGAATACAAGAAACAGTGGTACTTTTCATGTTCCTTTCCATCGAACAAATTATGCTTACAGCTGTCCTATTCCTCGAGCTCTTAGATTAGCTAATGAAGCGGCTTCTTCAGTAGATTTTTTCAATACCAAGGTTTTTATCAATGTTGAAAAGTCACTAGTTAATAAATTTAAATTATCATTAGGATTTAGGTAGTGGGATAAATTATTTTTGTAACAATCGACAATAGTTTATTTTGTAGGAATGTGTTGTTTCATGTCATTATGTATATGTAAAATGGCTTGTCCATTGATATAAATAAATAAATAAATCTCCGTTTCAAGGTGAGGACGAATCACCGGGAGCCTCCCCGCAACTGAAGAAAATCCAGAAGCCGAGCGCCCCGAAACCGACCCCCAAGCCGATCACGCGGGTCGTGCCGAAGGCGCCCCGCCAGCCCGACTTCTCGGCCATGATGGAGCCCGAGGTGGTGGCGCCGCCGCCGCCCGTGAACGCCGAGGTGCAGGAGGTCCCCGCGCAGGCCGCCGCCGAGGCCGCCGAGACGAACGTGACGGACCTGTCGTCGTTTACGTTGGCCGACAGCGAGAACCCGATATTCATCACGGGAGACGACGGGACAGTATACCAGGTTGCCGGGCAGAACGAACAGGTACGAGCGACAAAATCGAGGCCATTTTGAAACCAAACTCCCTTTGAAGGAGGCTTCTGCTGTCTAGCAGACCTTTCCCGTGCTTTCGATTGTGACCCACGAGAATTTCTTCTCAAAAAATCACAGGAATATGGTGTAAGGGGTAATGTATGGCATTGGGTGAGGTCTTTTCTAACGAGCCGAAGGGTTTGTGTGTGTATAGATGGTCATGTCTCAGTTGCTCTTGAACAATTAATGGTTGTACCGCAGGGCAGTGTCTTGTCCCCTCTTTTATTTATTATATTTATAAATGACTTGGAAGATTATATTTTAAGAGACGCAAAAATTGTAATTTTTGCTGATAATACAACCGTGGCAATATCAGCCTCCTCCGAATCAGAGTTAGAAACCAAATCTAACCTTATCCTCTCTCAATTTTATTCATGGTGCAAAGAAAATCGACTCGTCATTAACATCTCCAAAACTGGTTACATATCTTTTCGTAAAAGGAGACCAGATACTACTATTCTTCTCCACGTAAATTCAACACCAATACAAAAACATGAAAATTGCAGATTTTTGGTGCTTTTTATTGACGAACAACTAACTTGGCATGAACACCTAAATCACGTAGCATCCAAATTAAACTCTGTATATTACGCTATTAGAAACTTAAAAAATGTCATATCAAGGAAACAATTATTACAGGTGTATCATGCTCTTGCCTACTGCCATCTAAAATATCTGATCATGTTTTGGGGAGCTGCAACTGGAATTGAACGAATTTTCATACTCCAGAAGAGACTTCTCAGACTCATATTTTCTAAAATGCACTAGACTCATGCAGACCCCTATTTGTTGAGCACAAACTCCTTTCTGTTTGTTGCATTTTTATATATGAATGTGTCTGGTTTGTAAAGTTAAATTACTCAAACTTTGACAAGATCAATACGCTGCACAATTATCCAACATGACAAAGCCACCATATCCTCCAGAAGAGTTTCAATTTAACTACCTTCACTAAAAGTCCTAGATACATGTGCGCAAAACTATATAATCTTTTACCAAATCATATCAAAGAAACTGAAAACTTTAACTGAAATTTAAGAAATCTCTGAAAGAATTTTTGTCAGCAAACTGTTTTTATACCCTAAATGAATACCTTCAACACAGATCGTGAAATTGTATAAACTGCACAACCTCACACACCAACACGTACCCAATTAACCAATTTATATTACTGGATTTATGATAGTGAAATTTGTATTTTTTTTCGTGTATTTGACTGTACATATACCTACTTTGTAGGTCACTTGCAATGACGTCAGAACCTATAGACAGGTTTGTTTTGATAAATGCTTGGCGCCCAGAACTAATCACAATCTAAGTGCTCCATTAAATTATTCCAAAAATGTCACGAGATTGTCAGAAATTGCAGAAGAAAAAACATGCAATATCTAAGTGTGATTCTGGAGGAACTATAACCGGGAATCACCGGGTGTATAGTTGGTTGATGGTTGACTTTCTGTCTTTGTTTGTAGCATGTTTTTAGAGTAGTATGGATATATTTAATCTTGGAGTCAAAATAAAGGGCATTTTAACAATGGGGCACCACGTCTATAGGTTTTGACGTCATTGGTCACTTATGTGAAATAAATAAATAAATAGCTGTTTATTCTCCTAATGTCATCTTCTCGACCATTTCAGGGCCAGACCATCCTCATAACGCAAGGGGCCGACGGCCAGCAGCAGTGCCTGCTCGTCACCAACGAGATTGGCGACTCGCCCATCGAAGACCCGACGGAAGAGGAAAACGTGACGGCCGCCGAGACGGCCGAGGCCGCCGCACCGATGGAGATCGAGCCCCAGTCCGAGGAGGAGGAACAGGCAGAGACGCAGCAGCCGGAGGAGGTGGCGGACGACCTGAAGGAGCCCCTCCAGATCAAGACGGACTTCGAGGCGACCGAGTCCGGGGTCGAGGCTTCGGACCAGGTGGTGGCGCAGGTGGTGCGCGCGGAGCCCCCCAGTCCCGGTAAGTGCCGTTTGCGAAATAAATTGTCGGGTGATTTATTTTGGTTGGATTGAGTTCGAGTTCAACCCATCGAGAAAATCATAGTTACAACACGAGGCAGGACACTCTATTAATTATCCCTCTACATCGACTAACTCGTAAATCAATCTATCTATTTGCAAAACACATTTATCAGGACCTAGAATTGTTCCATAGTTGTTAGAAATGACAAATTATCTGACAGAACCTGCTTGCTGAGCACACACTAATTCTCGGCATTTTCGCAAATTCTCTTAAAGTAGATCATCCTTTAATTCGAAAATAGTGTTTATTTTTCTGCATTGCACATAATGGTCTGTGCATACGATATTCTTGATATGTAAAATATGGAACGTTCTAAAAGTCAGAAACTGACAGCTTTAACCACAGGGGTGTCCTGTGGTTAAAGCTGTCAGTGGCTGACATATAGGTTATAGGGGGTGTCCCTATAACCTATATGTCGCAATGTTTTTCATATACTCGCGCCACTGCCGATCGGGTCTCCTATCTAGCTATATAGTTTTTTTTGTCAGATGACAGGTGTATAACCTATCAAGTGGGCAGTAGTTCATTTGTCCCATGTTTATACTCAAATTATTTTAAGAAGTCCTTACTGGGACTGTCAATTGGTAATTTCGATATCCTAAGTTGGCATCAATGCAGCAAAAAATGCAACCGGGTCATAAGTTCAGGTCAGTAACTAGCCCATTTGATGGTAAAACTCACGAAACGTAGAAAACCCGCGAATATTTTCATTGCCGAATGTTTGAACCAGTTTGAACGATCTGGAAAACCTTCACTGTCACTTTGACACACCAAAGCTAAATTTGCCTGAGTCCGCCCATAGACGCTGCCAAAAGCAGCTGATTATTACGAAATACCAAAATGAAAAGTGTTTCCATGACATTTGAAATTATTATTAAAATGAGTTGTAGTCATACTTATTGTTATTTGTAGCGGTATAATTGTGATTGCAATAGGGTTTTTATTTTATTATGCTCTTTTTTCGTATCACTTGGGTAACTTTTCACATCATAAATCAATGAGTGACGTCATTAACTGGTTGATACACATATACCAATGTTACACCCATGGTTAACAGAAAATTCCTAGGGATTTTGTGGAGAATGTCATCTGACAAAATCGGGACTTCTTACAGTAATTGGGGTATAGTATACTTTTAACAACTTTAGTCCATGTTTGTCATATATATATTATAGTGGTGTTTACAGATTAGTGGCGCATTAAAAAATAAATTGTATATAAATTATATATACATTTTGTGGTTTAAACTTTGTTATTTTGTTACAGGCGGAACTCACAAAGTTGTAGTCATGTTGCCAGACGGCAACCTGATGGTGACGCAAGTTTCCCCAGAAGAATACGCTAGTTTAGAATTGGAGTAATATAGGTAGAGTTAGCAACTAAGTTTTTCTGTTACAATATATATTGTAATTTGTAATTAAGTAGTTCATATTTGTTTATTTTATAATAATTATTCATGTGGTTTTGAAATAGTGTATAAACATTCATAAGCATTTAAATTCCTTCAGATTGTTTTCATTAGTATGAGAATTAAACGTTGGCATTTGGCACATTTTTCTTGAGTGTTTTGTAAAAAAAATCGTCAATATTTTCTTTGTAAATATTTTAATACCTATTATCCAATCCAATAGGTACACAAATTGAAATATACATTTTTTAGTATGACAAAATCTTATTTACTTATTTACATCATATGAAAATATTCCTACTGAGTTTATTCACTACGTTGGATCGTTCACTACGTTGGATCGTTCGAATCAGTTTCCTTTTTCAGCTGCTTGGTGAGATCAATTTGCTTTTGCAAGTTGTAAAGGTTTTCTATCTTCCGTTTTTGCCTTCTTTCCATGTCCATTATCACGCCTTGATGTAACTCTTCCCTGAAGTTTCAATTTATCGACAAAATGTCTCGAACATCCTAAATAAACTTTACCTATCCGAATACTGCTTATAATGCACGTAACCTATTATACCCAAAGTAAAAGCACTCGCTGTTGCTAAAACTGCCTTGGATAGAAAAGACATTACTTTAGTTGGGATATTTGTTAAAAAAATTCATAACTAAACATAACCTCCTTGACTGCAGAATTAAGCTGTGGCCTGTGGCAGAAAACAATTGAACCTCAATGCAGAAAACCTAGGATTAGGTTATTCTTCTTCTCGTCTTTTTATGCTTTCTGCTCTTCCGAACAAATTAGCCGTTTGGGGCTTTCGCCACCTCTTCGTTGGGACGGATATGAAACTCCTATGACAGAAATGGGAGTTTTCGACGCAGGGGTTCACATGTAAATGATAGACAAAATAAAAAGACAACTCACGTAGATATTAGGTATAAGAGACACCATGTATTTAGTTTGTAATTAAGCTAGAGGCCACAACCAGATCCCACGATCCCACTAGACTACAACCAATATCGTCATATTTTACAAAGAGCCGTGACTACAACACATGCCACCATTTTGAAAATATATAAACAGCAAAGAACAAAGCAACAAGTCGAGCGTGGACCACGGACGTGCACGCACGTCTGAAATATACAACCACAGAACTAAAATAGGCAGAGTAAATTGCTGCTCTTTAGCAATGACCATGCATCACAGGCAACCAGATATACACGTAAGATCCAATAATTCCCAGAGGGGTGCGCCTTTTATATGTCCAAAAATAAAAATCAATTTTTATTTGCTACAAAATCTAATTCACTTTCGCAAATATAACATATTTTATTTGACAGATATTGAGATAAATATAAAAAATAATCTACGTCAGGTATAGAAGGTATTTAATTAATTTTTACATCATGTCTCCATTGTCGGCCCAATGAACTCTTCTGTTTTCCAAATTGCTAAATCCGATTCCAAAATTCTTATGCAATTCTTCCATCGATTGTTTCATACACTCGTGTTGGTAGTGCTTTTTGTATCTTCTTACCAACACAATACAACACACAAATATGATGATTTGAATTATGATCCACAGTATCAACAAACCCACTATTAACGAGTAGTCTAAGCAAACTTCATTTGTAGTATAATCTAAAAAAAACATTAATTAGATTGTTCAATACAATTTTAAGATGAGAAGGACCCGAGACATGAATAAATAAAATAAATATACTTACCATATCCGGCCACTAAGACCTTACTAGGTGATCCCCACACTAGCCTGTCAGATTTAGATTTTGGGTCCCTAACTACCATGATATACTCCAGTGGCATTTCTTTGATCGACGAATCTTTTCCAGAATCGAAAGCCGTTCGGTTTACCTTAATAATTTGAGTTCCGTTGATTGTTTGTATTCTTTCCGATCTAACTTCTCTTCTTTTTCGACCATACGATGTTACACCAGAACCACAGGAAATCTGAAAGGTTTAGCGAATATTACACTCGCGAAATAAATGGTGCCATACATAGATTTTTGATATTGGGAAACAAGATGTAGGTAATAAAAATATAATAGAAAAACAAGTGAATTTTACCAACGAAGGCAAAATGGGTTTAGGTATACCTGCGTAGGTAAATATTAATAATAAAAAACAATATGATATATCTTCCTAATTTCAAAGAACTCGTATTCATGTAATTTGATTTTGAGTGAAATAAAATGTTTGTTTATTCCCTAGGTATTCGACTTAATTTGGACTTCTCTTGCAGTTTTTGCTCAATAATAATATTTTCAAACAAATCGCGCATTACCATAGACTCGTATGCCCGTCAACTCTTGAGGTCACGAACATCAATGATTTAATACAAGTTTTCAGATTAACCTAAGATAATCCAAGACAATGGCATTGTTCATTTAAAAGGAAACACATAAAATGTGCGCTATTTGCGCGAATTTAACATTGAACGCTCACCGGGGGACATTCCTCTTGGCAAAATTGGACAATCACACTGAACCTCACTATGGGGGACGATGCGAATTTGAAGGCTTGAAAAGTCGCCACCAGCTGGCTTCCGTTTTCCGATTGCACTTTGCTCATTGCCGGGAAAATGTGCAAGTTTGTGGGGCACCCCCTGTCGTCCAGGAGGAATATGGATTCGTCGCCTTTTTCAGTCATTGCGATCAGGTGGCTAGCCCAAATGTCGAAGGAACCTGCAGAAACAAGGATGATTACTAAACTGACAATAAAAAGGCAATAATAAGGTCCTTTTCACACAATCTATCGAAATAACATATTATTTTCTACCAATAAAAAATAAATCCCCTAAATTAGAAGCGACAATTTTTTAAAAAAGAAACCATTTCGATTTTGTAAGTACCTAAACTTTTTGCACTACACATTTATTAAATATACCGCGAAATTTGTATCCAATGAGAATAGTTCTAGTTTCGTTGCCGCGATTTCTCTATCTGAGAAAAAATCAAAACCAATTTTTTTATCCCTCTTAAAAGGCTGGAATAAATGAGCAGGGGACTAGGGGACCCTTAAATCGACAAATTTTACATAAAATCCCCCCCCCCCCTTAAAACCACCTGTAGAACACTTTATCCCAGGGACTCTTTAAAGTAAGGGGACCCAGCATTGTACTTTCCAAGGTGATGCCGATTCTTTCCTCATTCTGATGGTATCAGTGATGCCAAGTATGCCATTTTATTGGAGAATCTATGAATATAACAGGTACTTTGATTGTTAGTAAAAAAAATTAATGATGGTTTTCCATGATTTCTAAAAATTAGACTTGACAATGTTGTGTCTACAAGTGCAGAATATGGCAACTGTCAAATGAAACAAATTTATTTTATAGTTGAAATTGATTTCAGGAATAAGTATAATATGGTAAGTCAGTGCCGACTTTGCTTATTTAAGAATTTGTCTCTATTGCACCTTGTTATCAGGTTCCTCAATCCATTTGTAATTTGTATATTTGACTGACTGAAGCTACCTGCTTAATAATTTAAAATTTACGAAATACGATTTTTGTTTTAAACTACCTACTTATACGTAATGCCCACGTGCACGTAATGGGAATTGTAGGATTACTAAAGGTGATACAATAAAAATCTGGTTGCAATTATTGGGACTACTACAGACAGAGGCATTACCTTTAATTGACACATCTCAGTATCTGGAAGTTAGAAAACTTCGAAATATTTTGCCTCCTTTAGAATCTATGGCACTGTCACGTCACATAAAACCTAATGGCAGTTGGACACTGACGTATAACATAACCTTGTACCAGCTTCCTTGTGGTCTCCTACTTAGAGTCGACGGAAATAGTATATTACTCACCGAGGTGGGAAGTGTTTCATCATTACTGTCGAGAGATTAAATAGTTAACCGAGGTGCGAAGCGTCGAGGTTAACTTTATCTCGAGACAGTAATGAAACACGTCACCGAGGTTTGTATACTATTTTATTTACAACCATCAATATTTTGTAATTTCAAAATTTTATCTCCGTATGTTTCCCGCCCTCCTGGGTGGAAAGTAAACTTTCCACCCGGGCGGGAGGTCGGGAAGTAAAAGTAAAAAAATTGACACTTTCAAACTTCTAAAAAGTCAGAAATGTCAACATTACATACATGGTTGTAAATAAACAAACTTCCCCTCAATAGGCTTCACATTTCCTATGTGATAGACTGTGACGTGCTGGGTCCCCTTATTTTAAAGAGTCTCTGCTTTATCCAATTTGTTTTAGCTTAATAATACAATAATTAATGAAAAGCACCTATTTGTTACAACATGCAGGGCGATATTTGAAATGACGAAAAATATAAATGAAATTGTACAATATTATTAGAAGGTTATTTGGAAATATTTAAAAACTTCTTACTGTTGCTATTTTGCAGCTCGATAACCATTTGCAGCTCCTGACCGATCTGAGTGTCGCTGACTTCATCTTGCGTATTTAAGTCAACAACTTTCATTTGTACCGCGGGGGTTGTACTCTCATTCGAAGACTTGTTGAGCAGAGTACTGCCTATGTTTGGAAGGGACCTACAGAATATTTTTTTACGATTTCTGTACCTTCTTGTCTCGATCACTTACGATGTAATTTTTACACCAGTCCCTATCAGAACTTTGCTCTCATTTCCAAAAATACACCCGACCCTTATAACTCGATCTCCTTGTGTTTGGATTAAGGCATTGTATTGCATTATTAAGGTGCCTGACACCAAAGTCCTGAAAAATTAAGTGTATAGTATAAAATTATAAGCATTTGAGGAGCAAGCAAGGCAGCAGGCCTATCAGAGTTGCTGGAAAAAAATTAGGTAAAACTTTTGGTTCTGCTCCTAAAATGCAAAAAAAATTGTCTATTAAAACCTGTTAAAGGCACCATTAGCTTTATAAATACCACATTGACTAGTGAGTAGAGGTAACTTTAAAATCACAGGAGCATTTTTGCCTTGGCCTTTAGCAAAACACTGAGAATTTTCAGAAAATCCTTGCATATACAATTTTCCTCGAAAATCTACTTCAGGATGATATTGAATCGACATGTAGGTTTCGCTGCATGACACATTAACTAAAAAACATTTAAGTCTAGATATCAGAAAAATATGTGAATGCTTTGTCTACCTACTATGCAAGCACCTAGCTTTCTCATAATAAGTTGAATTTTGGTTGACAATCAAAAGTTTTGGGCCGTGAATTTTGCTGTCTTCGCTATGCAGCAAACACCTATTTATTTTTGCATTGATTATAGTGAAACCCCTACAAAAGAATGCAGTGAAGTTTTGGCATAAGTTCTGGCATTCGTCTTTTGTCTTCTTCTCGAACAGTACGTCACTATGCGCAAGTAACAAATCTTCGTATTCTTCGTAGGCGCAGTAGTCGTTCTTTGGGTCTGAAATATGGAGGAATATATTTCAAAATACTGGGTGTTTGGCAAATAATGTTCCTATATTTTTAATTTGCTAGGTATTTGTTTGACTAGCTTTCATTAAGGAGGTAGTAACCACCGAATACGAGAATAACTATAGAAAGTTCACTTTCCGAATAAGGCAGTGCGATTGCCGTTACCCCCCCCCCCAAGCAGCATTAAAGTTGCGGTAACTGAGATGGCAACTTTGAATAAGTAGTTATTACGTAATTATTACTTAAAAATCGACTTATTAGTTTTTATTACTTATATTTAGAAAGTATGTAGTAAATATTACTACAAGTTGTGGTTTCAGTACTTCTAAGTAGTTTTTGAAGTATCTGGAACGGAATTGATACTAAGTATGCAAAATTACGTTAAAGTCACGTTAACTCTAAAGTTATATTCAATGGTCGCAATTACTTTGTTGTGTTACTTGTTTATCACTTTAAAGTTTTTATTACTTTATGGTAACGGTGAAAGTAACTTCTATATCTTAGCGACTTTAGAAATACCTCCAAAGTTACGGAACTATATAGTCATATTTAAAGTGAAATTAACTTTCCCGCTACTCGAGAAAACTACTATATGGTAAGTTTTACTTCCCACTCCATTTTAAAATTACTAGAAAGTTCCAATTACTACAAAAAAATACTTTAAAGTAACTGTCACTTCTATAGGGACCACAATGGAAACTACATTTAGTTCCTTACAATCGTTTGAAGGATTCGGTAGTTTTTGCGAAGTGATGAAAATGTCAGCCATTAGAAAGAAGAAAAATTATAGACAAATATTCACATTTCATAGAAAATTAAAGCAGCAGTTGGATGAAACGAATCGAAACACGAGCACCTGTCTTCAATACAAAATTACAAAACGCTTCTCTTGAGTGGCTACAATTTCAAATATCAACATTTCGAAATATAGCACAAAACACACCGGTTGAAAATAACACTCTCATATAAAAAAATATAGGTTAAAGTTCCAAATGGAACCTAGTAGTAGCATTCGGAACTTAAACGAGGCTTCTGGAACCTTGAAGTCCTCTTGTAGTAATTGGGACTTTAGAGTTTAAAATATCTAAAACTAATTTTCGTCTTAAAGGTAGGAATTACCTTAAAGTGAAAAAAGTCTAGTTGCCATTACTACCAGTTAAGTGGCAAAGCCTTCAAACACCCATTTTAAGGTAAATAATACTTAAAAGTAATTACTGAAAATTACGCCATATTTTCTTATAAAATGATAGACGCCATTAATATGAAATGTCAATTTCCTTTGGTACTGAAATAGTTATTTCTTCAAAATTGTCCCAAAAAAGAGAAAATTGAGCAAAAATGAACTCGTATAACTTATAGAAATATTAAAAAAGCATTTTTCAGCATTTTTAGGTAATTTCGCACATTTTCGTAATTTATCTTGCCGATAATTTAATTACCTTTCTTATATCTACCATATTCATAGATATAAGTTAAAAATAAATATTAGGTACCATTTTCCACGGTTATTGAAAAATGATACGGAAGATGCTGGCCTAGAATACGTTTATTATTTAGACAAAGACAAAGCGAGGATGCGAATGTAAAGAAGCAAACAAATCCAACAAAGTAGCGGTGACCACGCTGCTACGTCTCCACCACGTTGCCGGAACGTAAGCGCGTCGTAGCGGTGTAAGTTGCTAGGCGGTCGCCGTTACGTATCTATCACCCTCAAAATGTTCCCCATTTTGGTCGCAGGGACGTAATAGGAACGTAGTAAGTAATTACGTTCCCATCAGTAGTAATCACAACTTTAAACGTAACGGCGATTAAAAATTGCCTCTCATCACAGGTGGAATACGTAAAGGCAAGACGCAGTTCATTTATACGAGTCCAGTCGGCCGGAGACAAAATGTTAATCATTGACGATTCAAACCTTACCGTCATCGCCTGGATGTATGCACTGGTTCTCGAAATACTCATCATCGAACGATGAAACCCTGTACGAATTCGGTAGTAAATGTCTGTCGCTATTGCTGAGGGTGCAGGTTCCCTTGAGATAATCGTTCGCCTTGGCACTGTCCACGTCTATCCTAAATTTCGCTGATCTACAGACGAAGTCTTTTTCGCTCAGGCAGTATTGCTGGCATTCCCATCTTGTGATGTCTTCTGGAATTTTCTTGGTGTTGTTGCCCACAAGGGTGGCCCCGGGGATTCTTTCCATCGCCCAGAATTTGTCACATTTGCCAACTGAAGACAGCAGAAGGAATATTGTTAGGTCTGGGTATTAAGAAAAAGTAAAGTGCCCCAAATTTGGATACGTTTTAATCAAAAAGTTTTAATCAAAAAATGAAATAAAAAATAAAATAAAATAAACTACACTTATCGTATGTTTGGAAAGCTAATTTTGTTCTCCAATCCAAATATATATATTTTAAATAAAATCTTAATTTCCGGAAGTGAGATTAAATAAAGTTAAAAATAAAGACCTTTTTAAAAACAACCTTTTATCTAAATCAAATAGCTTGTCCCGCCAATTGTAAAGCAAATACATACCAGCAAGTACTTGCTTATCGACCAACCATTGTCCAGTAAAATTAATTGGTACCTACTTTTATGAACATTTCGCGCCGCAATTTGGCTTTAAATTATCTTAACAAAAACCTAAACTTAGGTACTTTATTCGTTGTAGGCCATGGCTTAAATAGAAGCTTGTTTTTAAATAGGTTTTTAATTTTATATTTTCAGCTTTTTAGTAAGTAGGTATTTGATATACAGGGTGTCCCATTTTGGGTGTTTTTGGGTGTTTTTCTCAAAAATCTCGGTTATTATTAAAGCTAGAGGGTTGCGGTTTTCAAGTCACTGTACTAGTTTTTTGAGAGGAATTTGGTGGACCAATCAGATTTTAGATAAGTGTTATAATTTCCGCGCATTGGCGCAGGACTGGAAATTTTCGATTTTTGGAAACCTCTCTCCTGGCTACAACTTATATACAGCGTGATCAGTTAAGGGCGGCCCTCGGCCATTTCTCGGGAACTATGCAAGCTAGAAAGATGCGGTAAAAAATTAATAAAAGTGACCCAAATAATTTCAATGAAAATGTTTTCAAGTTATTTCGGTTGCCGTTCGTTCGTTTACTATTTCAGACCAGATAAGGTAGGCGATGTGTGGAGGAAAAGAGAGTTTTATACAACAACATGGTGAATTCGCCCCCTGGCGGCAAACGAAGGAACTTGAAAACATTTTCATTGAAATTATTTGGGTCACTTTTATAAACAATTTTTTTACCGCATCTTTCTAGCTTGCATACTTCCCGAGAAACGGCCGAGGGCCGCCCTTAACTGATCACGCTGTATATCGACAAATTTAATCAACTATTGTTATAGATTTTTTGGCGTAGAATCGAATGGAATAATTAGTTTTTTGGTAGCGTTAATAGTTTTTGAGATATGACCTATGGTTTCCATTTAAAAAAAATATATAACTTTGGTTCATATCTCAAAAACTATTAACGCTACCAAAAAACTAATAATTCCATTCGATTCTACGCCAAAAAATCTATAAAAGTAGTTGATTAAATTTGTCGATATATATAAGTTGTAGCCGGGAGAGAGGTTTCCAAAAAGCGAAAATTTCCAGTCCTGCGCCAATGCGCGGAAACTATAAAACTTATCTAAAATCTGATTGGTCCACCAAATTCCTCTCAAAAAAGTAGTACAGTGACGTGAAAACCGCAACCCTCTAGCTTTAATAATAACCGAGATTTTTGAGAAAAATCCCCAAAAACACCCAAAATGGGACACCCTGTACATATCAATGAGGTTGTGAAGAAAAAAGGTAATTCGCCATCTTGGGGCGGCCGACGTTTTGAATAAATTAAAATATTGGGTAAACTAGATGGTATTGTCATCAGCAGCAAAAGTGTGTGCAAAATGTCAGCTAAATAAATCGGTTGTGTGGGAGTGGTTGAATATTCAGTTGCAAGATTTGACCACATACACACTAATTATAACAGATAAAAACCTGTAAAAAATAACTCTCTAGATAATTTTTGTTTTATTATCATCCCTTAATAAAAAAAATTACCTCCATCTTAATTTTTAGAAAAAAAAAAAGGTTTTTTGATTACAACTTCTTTGTTTGACGATCGATTGTTTTTTTTTTATAAATGGTATTAGATTCCTCGGAAAATGTGCATCAGACTGGTTTTTGAATCTTGAATAATAATTTATCTAAAAAATTACGGAATAAATCAAGTGTATCTTCTTCATCCGGATACGGCTAAGGTACAGGGTGTACCTTAGATAAAACTTTTAAAGAATATGATCATGAAAAAATATGGAATCTTATGATTTTTATGCTATAGTAGGTACCCCTACTGACCTTTTAAGCAAGTTTTGACAAACCAGGATACATTTCCATCCAGAATGTAATCGGATTCGTGCAGATCGTCCGCTTCTTCCCCATACCAATAACACTCCAAATTTGAATAATCCAAAACAAAACTTCTGCACTTCTCGTTAGCTTGGCACTTGTTTATGCATTCTGTCGTAATTGGTCGTTTGTTCCCGTGGTCCGTCTTGTAGAGGAGCATTGATTTGCTTGAATCTGGGGGCCTCAAGCCCAATACCTTTTCTAGATGAACGTCGGATTTTGGGCATTTTTTTAATGATTGTCCTGAAAACGGTTCTAATTTTATAAATAGCAGATGCTTAGGAACGCACATCCATCTACAAAAATATCCTATAATAATACCCAAACTTTATTTTGGTTATACAGGGTGTTACAGAGAAGTAGGTAGGTTAATCCATTAACCATCGATTCTTTTGGCTAGAATGATGTAGCGTTTATTATGCTATTTTTCATTTAGACTCTTCTTAAATTTGAATAAAAAAAGACGAATTTTATATTCTACTGCTACTATAAAGACCAGAAATGAGCTGGTAGGTAATTCTTTACTGCGCACTTTGCGCGAAAACCTATACCTAACCGATACACGAAACGTCTATTAATAGTCGAAAATGCAGCCTTCGAACGTGCCGCGTTACCTCACCTGCATTCAAATTAATTAACGCTAAAAACCACAGGAACAGTATCATCGTACCGGCGGCACATCATTCGAAGCGAGAAAAGTCTCGGACGCGCGCGCAACTTTTTCCCTGCGATCGAGGCGGCGCCGGCGCCGGCGGGAAACAAAAAAGAAGCGCCGTCGCGTCGCCTGGGTAGGCCGCGGAAGGTGGGTACTGGTTACCCCCCCGCTCATGCATGTGCGTTAAAATTACGATGCATGATTGGAAACGATCCGATACTTTTTATGCGAGGAGCGTGTTACGTAAACGAGACCTTGGGCCATATATTGGCGTATCTACTTCACCCGCACCGATATACGATGTGTTCCAGAAATGAGCGCCACCCGACACATAGCCGTAATAAGCGCAATAAATTAAGAGACCCCTATCCGTTTGTTTTGCTCAAAGCTCAAAATTAAGGGCCCAAGCGGCCCTTAAAAAAGCGCCTAAATTTACTTTTTCTGCGAGGGTCGTGATACGTGTAAACGAGACCTTGGGCCATATATTGGCGTATCTACTTCACCCGCACCGACATACGATGTGTTCCAGAAATGAGTGCCACCCTACACATAGCCGTAATAAGCGCAAGAAATTAAGAGACCCGTGTTCGTTTGTTTTGCTCAAAGCTCAAAATTAAGGGCCCCAGCGGCCCTTAAAAAAACGCCAAAATTTACTTTTTATGCTAGGAGCGTGTTACGTAAACGATACCTTGGGCCATAATATATTGGCGTATCTACTTCACCCGCACCGATATACAATGTGTTCCAGAAATGAGTGCCACCCGACACATAGCCGTAATAAGCGCAATAAATTAAGAGACCCGTATTCGTTTGTTTTGCTCAAAGCTCAAAATTAAGGGCCTAAGCGGCCCTTAAAAAAGCGCCTAAATTTACTTTTACTTGCAAGGAGCCTGTTATGTAAACGAGACCTTGGGCCATATATTGGTGTATCTGCTTCACCCGCACCGATATACAATGTGTTCCAGAAATGAGTGCCACCCTACACATAGCCGTAATAAGCGCAATAAATTAAGAGACCCGTATTCGTTTGTTTTGCTCAAAGCTCAAAATTAAGGGCCCAAGCGGCCCTTAAAAAAGCGCCTAAATTTACTTTTTCTGCGAGGGTCGTGATACGTGTAAACGAGACCTTGGGCCATATATTGGCGTATCTACTTCACCCGCACCGACATACGATGTGTTCCAGAAATGAGCGCCACCCTACACATAGCCGTAATAAGCGCAAGAAATTAAGAGACCCGTGTTCGTTTGTTTTGCTCAAAGCTCAAAATTAAGGGCCCCAGCGGCCCTTAAAAAAACGCCAAAATTTACTTTTTATGCTAGGAGCGTGTTACGTAAACGATACCTTGGGCCATAATATATTGGCGTATCTACTTCACCCGCACCGATATACGATGTGTTCCAGAAATGAGTGCCACCCTACACATAGCCGTAATAAGCGCAAGAAATTAAGAGACCCGTGTTCGTTTGTTTTGCTCAAAGCTCAAAATTAAGGGCCTAAGCAGCCCTTAAAAAAGCACCTAAATTTACTTTTTTGGACTCCTGAACGGATTGACCGATTTCATTCCAATTTGGCACGTATTGGTAGAAAGTTATTATAGGTGTAGATAAGCAGGTAGTTACAGCAGGGTGTCTGCATTTGTTTGAAACTGTTGATTTTCAAGATATAAATAATTGATGGTTCAAAAACTAAACATATTATACAGTGTTGTTAAAAGATTATTTCAAAAAATACCCTTTTCCAAAAAATTGTGAAGTTGAATTTTAACACGGAATATTAGCAATGAATATACGGGGAGTAACAAAATATTGTCGGTTTTCATTTCTGACTTCAAATCTGACCAAGTGACGCTCACTTCCGGTCAAACCGAAGGTTGGATATGAGAACCGACAATTTAACGATAGGATTAGAACCCTTCATCCTCTTTGGTCTGAATTGAAAAATATAATATAAAAATCTGCTTTCGATAATATATTTGATTTCCATGTTGTTCCCCAGTTTGCAAAGAGAAATGCATGAGTAATGAAGGAGTCATTGAAAGGAAAAATAAATTATTCACCTTATTACAATCAGATAATTAGATGCGCATGGGTGATCGCTGCGAATTGTGGTCTACACAGACACAGGTGTGGATTCATTTAAGCCTTATGGGAAATATCGGTAAATTGTCCAATTTACAAAAAAAATTGCCATCCCATTTAGTTCAACGTTCAACAACCATACACAATGAGTAGGTATACGTTTTTGATTGTGGATATCCCAGAAATCTTTCTATGAAATCTATGAAGAGCAGATTATGTTCGATGACAGGGACTGTAATAGGCTCAAAGGTGGAGCCATCATTTTTTATAAAGGTGGATTTTTTAAAACATTGTTCGCAATACTTATTAAAAAAATAATGGTATAGATCGGAGGCCGTCAAAATTCTGCATAGGCACGGCACCAAATTGTGCTAACAATAAATGCCATCTTTATAACAATTTAATTCTTAGAATGCGGTAGCTCGAGAATATCTAGTGGTGTTCAGAAATTAATTTTTTAGATTATTGCTGTAGATAGTACCGCATATTTCTGTCAGAATTTTCTATGATTATTTCACATGCAGTAGCGTAACCTTGCAATTTGTTTATTTATCTATGCATGTCATTGTGAGTCAGACATAAAAATAATACATAGTGCAGTGGCAAAAATCCACTGTAACTTGTAACCTGTTAATACTACAAAAAACAGAAGACGTGCAATATTGGCCTGAATCTAAAATATTAAATATAGGGTTTTGACTGCGTTTACACAATTCTTTAAAGGAAATTTCTTAACTTTTTGTTGGCAGGAAAGCTTTATTAGCAACTTATATTAATTTAAAGGGACGCCCACAAGTTGCGAAAATCTTCTATGGTACGATGGTTCGCCAAAGATGTGTGGATTAAAAGGTGAAGGACTACCATAGACAATTAACTAGAAGTATTTTTCCAGTTAGGTACCGTATACCTGTATGGGTCTACTTTGGTTATAAATTGTAGCAACAGAAGAAGATAAAGAGCTTATCATAAAATTTCATTTGGTGTATTCTTAAAATGGATCGATTACAAAAAAACACAAGACACAAAAGAAATAAACAATATGAAACGTAATGTCTTCTTTATTTTTCCCAATTTCACAATGGTTGACAATATAGAAAACATTGGTACTGCGACTAAAGTAAACTTTAATGGAATTCTGATAATTCTGATAGTAATTGAAATACCTACCTGCATCATACTCATTACCTAAATAAGGCTAGATATTGTGAAAAAGCGATATTTTAATTGTGGACATGTATTTTACACAATTATTTTTCCATTAGAAATCACCTTTGCGACAGACTATTATCATAAAAATTTACTACAAAGAAAGTTACGTAGGAGGTCCGATTAAAATAGTACCTACTTTTCAGAAAAAATACCGCTGAAAGTATAAAATGCTAGGCCAGTATAAATTCTCAAATATGTAGAACCTTAGACGAGGAAAGATTCCTCGTCTAAAAGTGTAGGGCCTGGACAGAGACTTGCCATCAACAAGTCTCTGGACCTGGACCAACACTATATTAAAGACCTGTGCATAGCGCTGATTCAAGCGATCGCCACTGGCGCCACACGATGAAAAAAAAACGACAGTGTGGATTAATTAAAAAAAAAACATTGTTGCAGAATTTTTTTTATAAAATAAAGGCATGCAAATGAGTGTTACAACGAATGTAACTTCAAAAATAAAATAAAATGCTTGTTTGTTATGTTCATTAATTAAATTGGACAAGCTTACATGGCATACATTCATAGATTTTATTAAGAAAAGCCAGTCCAAAAAGCAAGCAAGATTTGAAATAAAGTCCATGGCTAGTTTTAGTATAATCAACGGTATAAGCATTAAGTAAAAGATATATATATTTCTATATATTCTATATATAGTATAGGGTCCTATATAGAATATAATATATTATATCCTTTACTCAACGGTATAAGTAAGTACAGAAAAAATATTTTTTTTAGTTTCTTCTTATAGTGGACCATTGGTTCGCTTTGGGGCTATAAACAATATTTTTTATTTTCATTCTAATTAATTTTTTAATTTTTTTTCATTTTGTTTCTAGGCAAAAAATAAAAAAGTTAAGGGAGCGTAATAAATACCTCTGGCCTCTGAACACCTATACACTTTCTTTATAACACATTTATTTTAAAACAGCTGTGGTACTTAAACATTGTTACCTATTATTATATTAAGAACTACAACTTTTAAATAAGTGCCGATGACATGCATTGGTGTAGTTATTACTTAGAGATGGCAGCATATTCAATTTCATTCTCCACATTCTTGCAAGGGTCGACTAATGCATCGAGGAACTTCAAGAACGCTCCTTGCGTCACTGGGTTACCACAAGAATTTTTAATGAAAGATTCTAGACAATTTACTACGGGACGGATCTCACTGAAACATAAAAAAGTAAATGCTGATGTTTTCTTGTCCAAATGTCACATTTGGTAATAAAATTAGGTATTATTATAATTCAATCGAAGGGCATGGTCAACTTATTGAGTAGGTAGGTAATACAGTTATTATAGATATCGAGAAAACTTAAAATTATAACATTGGGAAAGTGCTCTTCTTTTCCATCAATTATTTTTGTGACAGGCGCGATTTCTTCACATTTTTAACACTATAGTTTAGTTTCTAGTACGAGATTTCTTTCTACGGAAATCGAAAACGCCAAATCCACCAGTCTTCACGAATTATACCTAAACCGCATTACCTAATTTTCTTAATAAAACATCATTAAGTATTAAAAATAAATAAAAAATCAATATTTACTTTTCGCAAAATTCTTGCTTGGTGGGGAATTTGTTGACCCCTTCCTTGACTCGGCTGATTTTGCCTTTTGCCATATTTAAACAACGGTCTAGATTGGTACTTGGATTCCTCACGCACTTGCTGGAGAGTTCTGGAAAAATTAGAAGACAAACCTTTAGAAATATATTATCGCAGCCATAACACTTTTTTTTTATACAAATACAAATTTTACTTGGCAAGAAATAGCATCGCTGTATTGAAGTAAAAAAATAATGTTATATCAATATCAAGAAGAAAACTTTGAAAGTACTACTATATTTGAAAGTTTCCGTTATGGCTTCATCAGTGCTAGCAAACAGTGAAGATTTAAAATTTGGAATTCTATTATAAATAATAATTTGTGGTTATCATCCATTTTAACTTACCCATGAGCTCTTCTCCAGTACTTCGGCACGCTTGGTTGATAATAGACACTATCATATCGGTGGTCAATTCGGGTACATATTTCATATGGTTTGGCAGACAATTTTCGAACATATTGTGCATGGGTATCAAGCATGTCTTGAAACGGTTCCTTATGAAGGAACATATTGTATCTTGATCTTCATTGTAGGTTTTCATGCAAGCTGTGATATTCGGATAGACAGTGTACTAAAAGATCAGAAATGAATTAAGTTTTTTCTATTCGGGGCTTTCTATGCTGTTTTTTTAACGAAAATGGTTTACTGTTAACAAATACAAAAATTTTTGATTGTTATACCATTATTTTTTATTTTATTATACATATTTTTGCGATGGAAATTCTGCGCTGTTCCTACCTCAAATTCGTCTCCACGTCCTGGACAAACTGCTTCAATTGCAGTTGTTGCTTGGTTCAGAGCATGCCTTTCCTGGACGAGACGATACAGTTGTTGCATGTTTTCTTGTCCCCATGATACTGAAATACAAGGATGGGCATAAAGAAGTAGGTATCCGTGTTACATTGTGGTGCTATTCATAAATGGCTAAACTTTAATTAAAAAATCAAACATAATGTTCTTGAACCAACATGCGACATGGTCCCGGTTCGTCGATTCGGCCGAGTTTTGTTTGGGCATTGAGTAAATTATTCCTTTACTAACAACGGTCAAACGTCTAATCCTGTACAATAGGAATAGGTAAGCTATTATACATATTTCATGTTCCAGTAAGTATTTACGAATAATTTTACAATATGTGGCTTTTAAGTTGTTTTTTTTTTGGTTGATAACAACGACGATTCCATTATTTTCTGAAAGTCCACTAATAAGCGTAATAAACAATTCTTAAAATACGTAAAAATAGCATATAAGTTATATAAAGCAAATAGATTACATGGTAGAGTATTCAAAAATATTTCCAAGATTTTAGATAAAGGGTCAAAAATAGGTCATATTGATGCAATTCTCAGAATATTCCAATGATAATCCGCATAACTTACATATGTATATGTAGATCGATCATTTCATGTTTGTTTTAAACTTATTTGTTTCGGAAACAGTTTACCAAAATAAGATTTTCATTTATTTGTAACTATATCTATATTTGTATATTATATATTATATATTATTATGTGTATCAATAAATCAACGTAATTATTCCACGAAAACCTATGAACTTGTTTTCGTGAAATCCATGGAAAGGATGACTGTTTTAACTTTTGTGGCAAATACCTAGTACACTGTTGAAAATTAACAATTTTTTTCATTCAAATTTTACTTGAGAAGTAGCATCGCTGTATTGAAGTCAAAAATGATGTTAGATCAAGAAGAAAACTGAAAGTCCACTACTATATTTGAAAGTTTCCGCTATGACTTCATCAGTGATAGCGAAAATGGAAGATTTAAAGTTTGGAATTCTATTGTAAATAATAATTGTGGTTATCAACTTACTTTCTTCGTAAACAAAGTGTCTCTCTCGTTGGAGATAAAAAAAATAACTGGGAAATAGTACACTGTTGAAAATTAAAGAATATGTCCACATTTTTGGTGGAGGACGACAATGTAGATTTAACACTATAATAATCGCTCCTGTAAGAGCACATCAATGTTCTATTTACTTATTGACTTTTTGCTGTTTGATTTAAATGAATTACGATAAAAAAACGGAAAAAATGACTTGATGCATTATTGTTTAAAAGTAAACGCAAATTTAAAACTATAACATTTTTATAGACACTCACCTGCAACAATTGCAGCAAAAATTATTAAAATCTTCATTTTTAATCGCAACTTATAACTTATTTCACGAGAAGGCTTCTCAACAATAATATAAAATTAGTGAAGATGTTATTTATACAGCACCCAGAAGCAGTGTTGCCAGAAGACTTGATATTATTATTTATCTTATTGATAGTCATATATTAAGAATCACTTGAAAGCGTTTTAACGGATATATAACAATATTTCCCAAGATGGGCCAAAATTGTAATTCCCAGATATGGGATTAAAACGATAAAAAATATTTATTATGGACACTATTATCTCTTCAACGCTACGAGTATTTCAGGTACATATTATTTCCTATGGAATTATTGGTTGGGAAGTAGTTGCAAATGCCAATCTAGCCTCACACAAAAATGCAATTTTAATTATTGGGGCAAATTTATACTTGATTAAATTATACTACGGTTTAAAAACAAAAAGTCATTTATTTCTGTTATTATTTCTGTTGTTATTTCTATTGTCATTTCTGTTGTTATTTCCTTAAGGCCGTTTTTCCATGGCTACTCCTATTTTCGATATGAAAATTTCAAAAATTTAATCGCTTATACATTCCAAACGGCTGGGGAAAACATACAGGATGTCTAATTTTATACCTATCCAAATCTACAAAATCTTTATTTTTGGAGATAATCACTTGAACGTGCATCCTTCTCATTGGCAGCCTGTTCAGAAATGTGGAAAAATTAATTATTAAAATACAAGTTCACCTGACAATAGCTCTTTGGGCCCACGCTAACGGTATCCCTATGATTTTCAGAGGAATTTTCTATTTTGAACTTCTTTATATAAAACACATGGCAGCCTGACTAAAATCATATCAAAACGCATATTTTCCGAATAAATGAAAACCCAGTTTGTCATATGAAGAACCCAGCATGACTCTCTGATTTATAGGTTATTGGTACCTTTTTATTTTGGGAATATACGAAACATAAGGCCCTTTGAAAGGCATATTGAGTCACGTCCAAAAATCTGTCACTGTCCCTCGGTCTATAGTGTTGTCGAGATTATTGTATTATACAAAGTCTACATATGGACATATTGTGTAATGGGATACTTATTACATCATAAAATGAGTATTGTAACAAGCATACATATGAGGTATGTAGGAATCGAAAAATCTAGACATATTTATAAAAACACGTTTTTATATAAAAAAAAGTTTTAACACATGAATTAAATAGGATTACTTAATGTTATTTTTCTTCTTTTACGTATTCCTCGCCACAAGGTTCGAAAACGGCATCGTATAAGTCTAAGAAGGATTCACGGGTTACGGTGGCTTCACAGGAGGCATTCACGTGTTTCATAACGCATGGTCTCAAATCTGAGCCAGACCTAAAAAACAAAAATATCAAGTTAACATAGACGAAGCAAACCGAAATGTTGTTCCCCAGTCAACAACACTTTTAATAATTATAGATTATGTAGAATTGTTTTTGAGTCGCCTTAGACCTTTGTTCTGCTTGATAATGAAGAAGTTGTTTCTCCAAAGTTGTTTCTTAAAGATTGGCTATCACAGCACTTATATAATATGTTCTTCAATAATTTTAAGCCGATTTCAATAATGTTATATTTTAAAATAAATTTTTATTTTTTTATTACTTACTCTTCGTCGAACCATCAACATTTATTTAATTAGGACTTACGCACAAATCAGAACTTTGGTGGGGGCATTTTTCTTCAGTTCCCTCATTACGTGAGTGATTTTTGCATTGTATTCACGCATACATCCGATTGTATGTATATTTTCCTCTTTGAGACATGGATTTGTTACCTCTGGAAAATATTTAACATTATACGTATATACAGGGTGTAGGTTAAATAATGGTCATCCTTTAACAGGTGATTTTTTGGACAATACCTAGCAAAAAAAGTTCACATGACATACCTAAACCGCAAATGCCAATGCTCTTAACTAGTTTCGAATAGAGACAAAAACTGAAAATTTCAACTGTCTATACATGATATGATGAACAAAAACGTGGGAATTTTGGAGAGATAGGTGACGTTAAAAGGAAAATGGGCGCATTTAAGTATTATATTAAAACGGTAGGATGGTGTTCTTTTCCGTTTTCCTTATATTTCCTTTAATTTGTTGTTAGGTAGGTACCTACCTATAATATGTTCTCCATCCATTTTGTCACAGATCGTCTTGTAAATGCTTTCCAGCATACTTATAAAGAATTGTGGCAGTTCCTTAGACTTTTCCGGCAAACATTCTTCATAAAATTTCACCACTTCTTTGGTGCACACTCTCAGATTTTTTTCTATAGTTTCACAGAGGCTCAAGTCCTCTTCCTTCTCAACTCTGTGGGAGCATTCTTTAAATTGCTGTAAAGCGGCCTGAAACAAATAATTATTCAGATATACTTAGTGTTTTCAATAAAAATGTATCATACATTATAATCTATTGATTTTAACATTTTATAATTAAGCCACAAAAAAAAATTATTAAGTAAATTATGTTAGTGTTTCACAAGACAAGATTTCTTTTGTCTTGTCAGGCCCATTCTTGTCTTGTCTTGCAATGCAAGACAAGAAATTAAATTCATTCTTGTCTTGCACGACTCTTGCTGGAAAAAATCTTGTCTTGCAAGCAAGATTTCTTGCAATTTCTTGTTCTTGCATTTATGTTTAATGACGTTATCGAAAGACTCTTGTTTGCAAGAGTCTTGCTACCAAGACTCTTGTTAGAAAGACTCTTGCATTATTTATTACGTGTAAAGCTTGTCGAGACAAGTTGACGCAGCACTGCAGGCAGAGCCGCGGCGCGGCAAGGCGCGGGGTCCATAGTGCCAGGAACAAGGAAGGGAAGAATATAAACTCGACGACGGCGCCTTTGATGTTTGGCAGCCGGTGCATGGTCACCATCTTCTCTGTTTAGAAGACAGGGCCGTATTTAGAATTTAGTGAAGGGATAGTGTAGGTCTGTACTCAGATATTTTAAATCGTTCATTGATAAACACAAAACAAATCATACATACTGAAATGATGATTGGAACAGGCAAAAATGTTAATTGGATTTTAAAAGAATATTTTTAATTTAAGGTAGTTAGATAACTAAAATATTTAGTAGGTATGGAAAGGCGACTTTTCTTATATTATTCCAAAAATTTAATATTTTATTGATCTGAAAATTTGATGACTGCCTGAGAAATATTTTTTAAGCCATCATTTTATAGAATACAAAATGAAAAACAAAACATAGGTATATGGTATGTATTAGAATATTGTCTTCATCGGATTAATTAAATATACCTACCCAGTTCTAAAACAGTTTCGTTCTTTTGATTATCATAAAAACTTTGCTATTAAGCACTATATTACGCGTGTTTGTCGCTATTACTTTAGAAGGGTGCCTAACTTCTTGATAAAAAAAACTAAGCAATTAGTATCCATAATAGGTACATTTAATTATTGACGCAGATTTTTTGTTGTTATTTTTGTATTTATTTTTTCCATTTTAATAACAATAATTTTGTTTTAATGTTTTCATGATTTTCAATTCGAAATGCCTCCAAGTCTACGACTTTCCTTTCTGTTAAAGTTACTTTAATGTCTGTGGATTTCGATATTTGTGTGGAAGTGGACAAAAAACTCGAAACCCACCCTGCTAAAATAACCCGATCTACATTATGCCACAATAATACGAAGCGAAACAATGCATTAGGAAATTAGGAAGTCCAATAGACTCCTTTGGTTGTTTAAGTATTTTAGCAAAATCAAACTTATAAAAAATAAATTAATCCACTGCAGTTAACTGCAGTAGTTAAAAAAATAAAAAAATATTAATTTCTAGGAATATTGTAAATAAAATATAATATATTTACTAATACTAGTATATAGAGACAGAAATTCTTGAATAACCGTTTATATTTATGCTCATTTTGCAAAAATCAGTATTATTCAATATCGTCGTCAATTAAATTTTATTATTTATACTATTAAAGTTTTGGAGAAATTATATTTACAGATAATGATTTTTGCAAGATTTCTTGCAAATTTGCAAGACTCTTGCAGAATAATTTCTTGTCTTGTCTTGCAAAGCAAGACAAGAATTTTAAAAGAGTCTTGTCTTGTTCTTGCAGCAAGAACAAGAACAAGAAATTTGCAAGAGTCTTGTGAAACACTAAATTATGTAATAAATTAAGTAAATATAAAAGTATTTTAAACGATTACACTCCTCCAGAAAATAAGAAATATATATTTTTTAAATTAGTAGCTATACTTACGTCGAACTTCTCACTCGTCCCTGGACACATTTTCTCCGTCAGCTTTTTCAATTTCATTTCATTCGATTGTTGGTCTCCATCAAGCAATGACTTGCTTTCATGGCACCACAACAGGAGTATCGCTAGAAAAAAGCTACATTAAAGCACTTCTAATAATTATTGTAATTTTTGCTTACCTAAGCTACAAACAGGAACAGGCAGAGCTTTCATTGTTAACTTTGAATTTTTGGAAAAGATTGACTTGGCAAACTTGTTAACAAATATATGATATACGTGGTCTGTTTGTGTGTATCGCTTAGAATTATCGGAAATTTTACATAAATACGGGCGATTAATTTCAAAAATCGCAGATAAGAACACAGTTTATTATGTTAATTCTGGTCTCATCATTTTAATGTGTGCTCATAATAATTTCCAGAAGGTTAGGTTGGCAAGTTGTTACAAAAATGCAGCTTTCCATTGTCAATCTGTTGGTGCTCTTCGTATTATTAGGTAAGAATACATTCCTACTCATCTAAAAAGCAAATACCTAAATCTGGATTTTCTGGTAGTGTCCATAGGAGATGCAATTTACACTTATCCCGGTACCCATATGAACAGCGTAGCTTCTCATCCCGATTTCCATGAACATGTCCACAATCACACTGCGTTGTATATTTGCCAATCTCGCAAAGAAGAAATAAAGGTAACTAGAAAAAATGATGTGGTTAAGATTTGACATATTTGAGGATTTTTTCTTTAAAACCGGTTACCAAAGAGAATTCAACGCCTGCCAATATGAACCAATGAAATGATATGATTTTTGAAATATTAACCAATCAGGTGATGATTTCAGCGATAATACCACTAGTGGTATTTTCGTATGTAATATCACAAGTGCCGGAAATTTTATCGATAATTTTCTCGAAAGCTCTATTTTGCCTAGAAAGATCACGAGTATAAATTGGTCTTTTATTTTCTCTAGACTTTGGCGAAGCTCCAGGGATTTTATCTCTGAAAATAAAAGCCCAATTTGTTCGAGTGGTTTTGCTAATGGGCAAAATAGGGCTTGAGAATAAAAATATATCGAAAAATTTCCGGCACGAGTGGTATTTGTCGAGATTATTTCTCGAATACGATTTAATAATTTCTGTATTAATTTTTCTATGTTTACATTTCCAAAACGATTCATTTTGAACGAGTTTATTGACAGCTTCGACTGTAGCGTTCGAGTAAACAAACATGACGCTTGGATATCCAAGGCAAATGCATCCTGTCAGCGTTGGTTTATTTTCTGAATGTGTCATAAATTTAAACGGAGACGGAGGTCCAATAACAAAAATTTAGCAATTTAAAAGTTATATAAATTCATTGATATACAATGCTTAATAGTACCGCAACATAATTAGCTGCATAATTTAGAACAGTGTGAAACACACAAACTTTAAGAAGTAGGTACGTGTTTGTATCCAACAGATTCGCGGTTGCTAAGCAACGAAGTGATAATTTGCACAAGTGCAATTACCGCAATAATTTGCACAAGTGCAATTATCGCTAGCAGAGGCATATGATTGGTTGAATTTTTATGGAAGAAGCTACCTTATTGGATGCAAGCAGTATGAGGGAGATAATCGCTGAAATCCTACTCTCTCAGTTACGTCCTAGTTACGCTAAACCAATATTGTGGCAGCTAAAACTGATAACCCGATAACTTCTTCACATTACCAAATTTAATATAGGACTAGAATATATGGTTTCAGTTAACACATTGATTTTTAAATATCTATATTAGCACAAAAAACATATTCAGAACGGAAAGTTCAATCTAAATGACAGCTAGCTGTCAAACTAACTATTTGCAGTTGTTAAATTATCTTTTTAAATACAACTCGTGGTATTTTCACCTTTGGGATTATAATTCGTAAAATTAAAGAAAGGTATTATCGATAATAGGCAGACCACTTGTTATATTACCCCTGAAAATATTTCTCTACATAAATTAATTCTAATGTAAAAATTAACAAAACATGTTCTAAAGTCTATCCAAGTTACAGCGGCAATAGATATAAACAAAGTCACATGACCGCATTGCGATCGATTACCAGGGTCGGACTAATATGAGATTCCAAGTGGCTTGTAATTCTGAACTAATTCTTTTAGAAGTTCTAAAAAGTGTGTTTTTACCTTTCGTGGATCCTTATAAATTTCTTTAAATTAAGTAGCAAAATAAATTTACAGAATATACTGCTCGCGATCCGATCTAAAATATGTAGGAAACTCGACTGAGGGAAGAGCCGGCCCTGCATTCTGCTCGCCGCGTAAACACTTGAGATTTTACGACGGCCAGACCAATAAGAGAATAGGTCACGTGGTGGTCAATGTTTTGATTCACTGCCTCTTTAACTTGGATATAGTAGAGCCGGAATCGAAAATATTCACAAACAAAAGATTTTCAAAGTTTTAGGATTAAGGATTAAGGATTAGGATTTTCCACACTTCAACCAGCATAAAAAATAGTAAATACTTAAATTTAAATTTATGGCTTCACACAGTGACCGCAGAAAGTTGGACACAAATGAAAAACTTTTTTATTATTAATTTCTCAGAAAATTTTATATTCTTGTTAAAAGTTGGTGCATCATTTCAAACTCAAAACGCACATATCAATATTTAAACATATCTTTTTGGATACGAGGTAGATTCAAAAATGTTAAAATAACTCAAGAGTAAGGTACCCTTATTTTTTAAAATACGGTAAAAAAGTTACTTACAAAAGTTGTTTGGAATCAAAGGTGGATGTCAGATTTAAGGTCACAGTCACCTAGTCAAAAAAAAAGAAATTTAACTTTTTTTGTATTTTTTCGACCACCCTGTGTATTACAAAAAAAAAAACAAAATACCGCAGGCGCAACTTATCATCGGATAACACATGAATTTGCTACTAAACTTTAATTTTGTTCGATTAGCAGCTAGAAATTTAAATTAATCGAAATCAGAGTATAAAAATATTAAATTTTTGTGTCCAACTTTCTGCCGGTCCCTGTATATTTGTTCCCAGTTGAAGGGGTATACAGTTAACAATAAACATTTTCATTGAAAAAAAAAATACAACAGAAAATATACTTGAATGCCGATTTTTGCCATTTATGACCACATGACCAAATATGGCCACATTTTTTGCCAGTTGTGGCCACATGACATATTTGTACTTTAGAGGAAAAGATAGTAAACTGCCAGTCACTTTTGGATGGCCATTTATAACCAGACAAATGTGTGCCTGCAACCTATTAGTGCATGGCAGAACTTCATATTACTAGTACCCTTGTTTATGGATAAACAAGGCTAGTACCTTCAGTTATGCCAAAGGTGGGACCATAACTTAATACCTCTTACTTAATAATCAGCGTTTTTTAATCAAGTGTCCAAAAAGGGGTTAGTGGCTAAAAAGGGTATCTCTACCCTAGGTAATTATTATTGTCTGGATAAGAATTCTTCTATTTTTAGGAAGCATCCGAACAGGCTACCACGTGTGCCAAAGAATACGTTCCTAAAAAACAAACTTGGTGCCACTTTATGACTAACAATTTCACTACTTGCATGAAGCCATTAGTCAAAGAAGTAAGTGAATGCTTCCCAGCAAAATCGAAAGATGTTCCACAATTTATCATAGAAGAAGTAATATCCGTGACCAACTACATTTGCAGGGCAAAAGGAAAAGATTTGCTGGGTAAATACGCATCATTCATTTTTTTATCGTATTTCGAAACGAAACACTTTTTTCAGAGTTGACAAATCCTTGCATTCACCACTCAATGGACTGGGAAACGAACAAGTGTTTCGTCAGGATCTTGGAACAGCTTCATGTTTATCAGAAGGAACAGCCGACAAAAGAAGAACTATGCGCGTGAGCTTAAGCTTAAGATCGCAGTTTTCATTAATATTGATAATATTGTATTTCAGATTTCTGCAAGAAATCAGGGTTTGTGTCAAAGAACACTTGGATGCCTCGTGCAGAAGCCAAATTACAAGAAACGATTTTTTGAAGCTTTACGATTCCTTGTTGGTGGAGTGCAAGCCTGCCCTGACCGCTGACCGATAGCTGGGGGGTGGTAACCCTATGATCGCCGAACGCTGATTGGTTGCGCTCCGTACGTCAAAACGTTCCCGATTTTCGCATACACTCCTCGATGAGGGTTGAAAAGTACATCGATGTTGAGTAGAATGAATAAGGGAAATTTACGAGTGGCCTCTGGTGATAGCATATGGAAAATTCGATTTTCCTTAACAGAAATAAAAGGTGTCTGTTGCCCATATTTTCACTAAAAGATTATTAATAGAACCTGGCTTCGGAAAACCAAAGGCTTGAGTGTTGCAGGTGGCTAAAGGGTTGAAATAAGGGCGTAATCTTGTAAGGAAAAATCGAGATTTTGACCGATTTTTCCACACGAGCCCATCGAAAGTATGAAAATGTACATCGTCACTAGACCGAAAAAAAAAAACATATACATAATTAACATATTATATAATTTTCCATATCATCCCCAGGGGCCACTCGTAAATTTCCCTTCATTCCAATCAACAGCGATGTACTTTTCAACCCTCTTCGAGGCTTGTATGCGAAAATGAAGCACCTAATTCTGTCACTATCTGACGGTCTATGCTATAAATAAAAACAATACTAAGATCCTAATAATGATAATCATTTATTTATTTTGTGAAACTACCAACAAACAGGGGAATCTAAGAAAATTTACAGGACACCTCCTAGTAGCACTTACCTACAAGGACTGGGGCAAATTAGGTCTTTCTATCTATAGAGGATGTCACAGTTTTTAAAATTAAACAACGATCTAGAGACTAAGAAAAATTGCTAGTTTGTCATCGTTAAAATGAATAACAATAAGCTCTATGTCTCTGCAGCTATTGCAAAATATTATTGCACCTTACGTAAATTAGTTAAACTATAGGTTTAGCCATAAATTTCTTTTATTGGGAAAATTATGTGACTTGAATACAAATTCATATACTTACTACACAGGGTGTCTTCGGGTCAATTTAAGCTTTTCTTCAAATTAAATATTTAACTAAAATTTCTAATTGCCAAGTAAGGGAAATTCAACTTTGCAAGTAAATTGTTTGTCAGTAAAGTTTGTTTTCCGTTTTAGGTAAACAACTTTCCTCAATAATAATATTATTGAGAAAAGTTGTTTAACTATTTTTCAAAATTAAAATATATAATTATATACACAAAATAATAATCATTTAATTAACCAGGCTTGATTTCCGAAACTTCAATTTTCTGCTCGATTTTTTTTGTATTTTAGTCATCGATAAGTTAATAATTCCGGACATACTGTATACTCCCACCAAGGTGAGTTGTTAATTCAATACAAGCTTTTTTGCATAAATATAGACTTTATATATTTTTTAAACCCTTGTGTGGTCTTATAAGTCTCGCAGTAAGGTTCTATACCAAAACCAAAAATGATATTTTTCCATCATAGGGCATTAATAGTACTAACTTATGGATTAGGTAAGAATCACATTCTTAACTTGGGATGGAGGTTAGAAATGACTTTTTTTTATTGTATAGCTGTTGCAGCGCAATCCAACAACCGCGAGAAACTCGTCTGCAAACCTTACGCAAAAGAACTTGAGGTAAACAATTCTTACGTGAATAGTAACAGAAATTAAAGATAATGATGAAATTTAAGGCAGCGGTTAGTAAGTTAGATGCGATCTGTCTAAGACTCCCACTGTTTGGAGATCGAACTTGGTGCAATCGGCAACGTGTTGATTGTACATCTCCACTGGTCAGAGTAGTCAGTTGTTTGCCACCAAAGTCCAGAGACGGGATCCAAACTGCATTAAACTTGCTAAAAACTCTTAGACAGCAAGTATGTGATATGAAATTAAGAGATCTGCAAGGTAATAGGTAGAAAGCGGAAGATTAGTAGACATAATATCTGAATAACTGAAAATTATAAATTGTTGAGAAAAAATATCTCGGCTATTTTTGATAGAAACAATCAGTGGCCAGTGCGATCGATAACTCTTTCCGACGGCCTTCTTTTGTTTATAATGAAAGTTGCTGTTCACGGCCAGCTATGAAAACTATGGACAAAAATCGGATTTTTTTTTATAGTAAATATTCAACATACTGGCAAGTGTGGCACATCACATTAATGGGATATATCCCTTTATAAAAAATGCGTCATTAAATATTTCTATAATTCACCCTGTATATCCTTACAAAGTATATTTTATGATTGCAAAAATATTTAAACGATGAAACAATTCTTGAAACAATTTAAAAATGCAATAATCGATCTATAATAATAATAATAATTATTATTTTTAAGCAAATTTTGAAGAGTTAAATCAAATGCTATGTCTATAACCACGATATCGTGTGTCTAACATTTTTTCATGACCATAAAAAGTAATGATATCTTCATTTAACCAGTCGTTCTGTGTTTTTTTAATTGAGTACGAAAAATTCTGTGGTACTTAATAAGTGCAATAAAATAGCAAATTTTAGAATTAACTCATCCTTGTGTTTCTATACCAATCAGTACGCAAAATGAAGTATGTATCCAAGATGCTACTAATCAATTATTATCATACAACAACCAAGCACCAACAAAAAAGGCATTCTGCACGTAAGTTGATATTTATCTACATTGCATTAATTAGGTAGGTATATATATATATACGTACGAGTATATCAGCCAAATATACTATTTCTTTACATAACTGTAGTAAATAAAATACCTATAATTTTGAATACGTGAACTATTTCTTACGTTAAGAATCTCTAAACATATGTGAAAACTTAATCCAAAGAAATTATTTTTTTATATGTAAGCATAAGAAGAAACAACCTTGTGCAGAAAGGTGTTTTGTGGATAATTTATAATTTCTCGCTTCATGTGTCTTTTTGTACCTACTTGTCGTATAAAATATAATTATAAATATTGTTTTAGAAACGTGAGGAAATATGCAACCTGTTTTGAGAATCACTTGAATCAATCTTGCGGAGCAACTGACTCTAGAAAAGTATTTTCGAAGTATGTTCTTTTTATAGAAAAGCAATGTCCATGAAGAGATCTTTTTAGTTAAGTATATAGTTTTAATTTGTCAATGAAGCTATAAAATTACCATCATATTGGTACAATTGTTGTTAATAAAAACCTGTACTAAAGCTACAATTTCTTGTAATTTCTTTAACCCCATGCTTTACCCAAAATACATGTAGGTATGTACCTTCTCCATAATCATAATGTACATTTCTATATCAATATTCTGAAGTGAGATTCGGAATTCTGCAGAATCCTGCTATAGTCTCTGAAGGACGAGTTTATCTTAAAAATTCTTAGTTAGAACACCCTGTATCCAGTGGCGTCGCGTGACTTCAGAAACAGGGGGGCACATTAATTTTTTTTCTCAAGACAATGAACAGCTTTTCAATATTTTTTATCGCAATTTTATTTTACCCGAAACAAGAATGGCAAAAAGAAAACAATTACTATTTTATTTTCATATTTTCAATAAACCAACGAGACAAATCATATATAAAACAAAAACGCAAAAAATTGTATTAAACTAAAATATTAATTAATCTGTGCAAGAAGTATGTACATACATTCGATATTAAGTCAAAATTCAGTATTATTTCCTCAAAAACGCAGGGATACCTATAGTCAGAAGAATATAAAATCGACAATCCAAATTACATTAGTTACACATTTGATTTAATTATTATGGGCCTCCCACGCGCTTTTCAGGAAATTTGGCCAGATTTGACAATCCCTGTTTCTCTTATCAAAAAATAATCTACGTTTCTACAATTGCAAAACATTCGCACTTAAAGCAGTTAAAATAGGTTAGTTATGAATTTAGTATTTTTAAATTTATTTTTATTGTAATATTATGTGACTCGAATATCAATTCATATATTCCAATACACTGGATGTCCCCGGATCGAATAGTAAAGAAAAAAACAAGTTGAAATTTGAACTTTTCGAGATAGGACGTGCTTGATTTTTAAAAAAATTGTCCCCATTGTTAATTAAATTATGAAGAACTAAAAAACAATTTCCGAACTCGATCAGTCGTTACACAAATAACTGTTTAATTAATGAGTGACTGGCCTGATTGTCGAATGTTTAAATTTCAGTTCGAGAATTCGGAGACATCCTGTACAGTTATTATTTACATACGTAGAAAATTATTACAGTATTTTTTAATAAATATGGATTTTCAACTATTTCGGGTTTTGTGCGTCTCGCTTATTCTTGTAGTCGAGTTCTACAGCAAACCCAAAAATGATATTTTTTCACCTTAGAGTATTAACAGTATCAGCTTTTGGATTGGGTAAGAAGCACATTTCGCAAGTAAAAAACTTAATTATTTTTACTGGTGTTTTATAGTGGCTGCAGCTAATTTTACTTCAGGATCAATTAGCACGAAACTCGCCTGTAAACCTTACGCAGACGAACTTATGGTAATTCTTACGTTAATAGTAGACAACAGAAATTAAAAATGTATACTAAATTTAAGGCAGCATTTAATAAGTTAGATGACACCTGCCACAGGATGCCATTTTCCGGAGAGGAAATTTGGTGGTTCTAGAGGCGGTTTGGAAACAGCAAAAAATATCCTCATATCTCTCAGACGGTATATTTGCGAAATGAGACTAAGAGATCTGCAAGGTAAGAAGGCTGGACCTGGTAAACTAAGACAGTTGCTAAAAAGGGTAGTTAGTTGACAAGATATTTTTTGTTTTTAGAGATTCAAAAAAAGTTGTAGTGTTCGATCTAAACTCCTAAAACGCGTTTAGTCACAAACAATTGAAAATTCTGTCCCGAATTCTTCAAAAATATTTTTTGTGAAGCCTAATTTATTAAAAAACTTTTTCCATCCGTTGTATTTTTTCCGTCAGGCTAATAGAGAAAAAAAGTTGCAATGAGCGTCTCCAATTGGAGTTTTTGAGTGTATAAAAATGTTTTTTATACTAATGTGCTTAGACATGATAAGTAAAAAGGTCGAAAATTAAAATCAGAAATGATACTGATTAATTTTCCCTTACAGTAAATCTCAGTTACCTACCATATGAACTTCTAGTCGGCCATGAAACAGAAGCTTTCTTCCGACAATAGTTCTGAACCAATTCTAGCGAATCAGAATGCAGAAAAGTAATTCCAGAACTGTTTTCAACCAATTAGGTAGATCTCTGAGAACCGGTTCAGAACTTTTGTTGGACCATAGAAGAATCTACGTAGCATCTAGTGCTATTACGTAGATTCTTCTATGGTTGGACGATGGACTCAATATAAATTATTCTATTCTGTCAATGTGCTTGTGCCAATCAGGTTAAATATTATAGTTATAATCCTTTTAATAAAAGGAATATTAAAATTATTTTTTTAACATATTTTACAGAAAACGCGCACTAATACACGCTATTATACACTACCTACCTAAACAATAAAAATTATGTTTACGGCCTATGTGGCCTATTTGATTTCTGAAAAAAAAAGGTCGAAACTAGGTACGAAAGCAAATTAATACAGGGTGAGTCACATCTAAAGGCAGAGCCGAAAACACAAGGTAGAATTCGCTAAAATAAGCATATATGCTTGATAAACATTAGCTCAAAAAGGCTTGGTTCTCCATATACAGCGTGTTGAAACTTTTCCAAATATTTTTTAATTTTTTTCTAGCCCGTTTAGGAATTATTTTATACATATTATGGGTTGTCATTTTGTGCAATAATTTGGCCCTGTTCAGATCAGCAGCGGCGTAGATACAAATAATTGTATTTTAAATGCCAGCATAATCACCTTGGCACTAATTTAAAAAATCCGAAATTACGAAGAAACTGTACCAGAAATAAAAAAATTACCAAGAGGCACTTTTTGTTCCCAATTGAATGGGCTATCCAAAAAAGGCAAAATTTTTGGTTTTGCACAGGACCGTACTACTTTTTTTCTTTAATTATTTACAGTAACTATTTGTACCTACGCCGCTGGTCATCGGAACGGGGTCAAATTATTGCACAAAATGGCAACCGTCCAGTGCATAATGTGTACCAAATTTGGTTGGAATTCCTAAATGGGCTCGAAAGAAATTAAAAAAATATGTAATTTTTCGAAAAATTTCAACACGCTGTATATGGAGAACCAAGCTTTTTTGAGCTAATGTTTATTAAGCATATGTACTTATTTTAGCGAGTTATACCTTGTGTTTTCGGCTCTGCCTTTAGATGTGACTCACCCTGTATACAGAGTTGCCCTCTGCGTGTGATAAAATGTATTTTTAAACAATTTTTAGAATTAACTCATCCTTGCCTTAGTGTGCTACTAAGGCACGATCACGAATGTATCATATCTGCTGCTTTTGCAATGCTACCATACACGCACCAACCACCATCGAAGGAGGGCTTATGCAGGTAAAAAGTCCAACAAACGAGAGAAAGTCCATTGAAATAGGTACTCAGTCTAAGCGCCAGCCGTATGTTAGCAAAGTGGACTTGGGCAATTAGACTGAGTTTTTCGTCGGACTTCTGTCGTGTGCTGGACTGATAAAGTTTATAAACTTAGAATAATCAAAATACTTACTTTCATGAGTTCAGTAATAAGCTTTTGTGTCACTATGGAGGAAATTTAAGGGAGCAGATAGCACTTATACAATATCCGGATCGAACTTTTACCAATACAATTTCTAGAATAGTTAAAAAACTACAAAATAGTCTGACTTTTTCATACAAAGTAATTAGAAATCATAATGGTTTTCGTTGTAGTTATAAAGAGTTGAAGTTTGGATTTATGTTTAGAATTTTTGTAATATATATCTCTTAAAAAAAACTGTTCACTCTATAGTAACACGATCGCATTGATATTGCATACATAATTACAAAATCATCAAACGACAGTTTCTTTTGCAAAGATGTTTTTAAAGCACTTTTATCTTAAGATAAATAGGAAAGTCGAAAAATACTTCAAAATGAAATTTTCCAGTGGCGTGCACATTTTATGCCAAAAAATATATATGTCATAATTGTCACCTAACCTACGCCGAATATAAAAAAAATATTGAATATAAATTCGGAAAATAACAACAAATTAACTAGTTACCTACTTTAGGTTAGTTCCTCATCGTTCCTCACTTTTCACACCTCTCATTATTATTATTATTATTATGGCTTTAGGATCCTGAATAAATTTGGAACTTGTATTCGGAATTACTTAAAGGATTCATGCAAAGCAACTAACACTGAAAAGATTTTCTGGAACATTGTTCAACACTTGAATAAGCATTGTACATCGGTTGGTAGGTATTAACATTAACACAGCTTGTGTATTTGTATTATATTAGCTACAAAATTGTATATGCTAGATAAGGTGTGTACTACTAATAAAAACCTATGTACTTACTATGTACTTACTATGTACTAATAAAACATTAGGAATTTATTTTTATTTTTCATATTGCCAAATAAATCGAAAAAAAAAAAACATGTTAGTCTCATATTATTTTTTAAACAACATGACAACATGCTAAATTTAATTTCCTGCATCCTTAAAAGTAGGTACCTAAAGATTAAAAGCTCTATACCAGTGTGTGAGTCTATAGTCTAGGATCCGTACAAAAATTTTAACTAGAAGTAAAGTTGAACCGCTGAGGCATGCCTATGAAGTTTTTTTAAGTCGACAATATAATATATAATAAAAAATATTAATTATTTATAGTAATTTAAAAAAAATCATATTTAATTTATTTTGGAGATAAAAAACTTGGCAAAAATTATTGTAGTCGAAGATTCATCGCATGTATAGGAAATAAGGAGGGTTACAAAAAAGGTTATTTTTCCTTCTTGGGTAAAATAAATATAAATTATGAAAACAAAACGACTAAGTCGACACGTCGTTATAACATTTAATTATTACTACATAAGGTTGCCAAATATAAATAAATGATGTTAATGTTTCCTAAAACGCCAATATAACACACATTACATATACAATCTAGTCTATACAAAGATACAGGATGATCCAGTTCTAAATGTCATAAAATAATAGTATAAAATCCCGGTTTAACCAAACATTATTTATTTTATTTTGATTGATTCGAAATCGCCACAAATAAATATATTTCAGCACTTAAGTGCTGTCAATTGACACTAGCTCTACATTTGGGAAATTATCTGCAAATAAATACCATATTTCAAATTACACGTAAGTCAAAATTAACTACCTTTTCATTTTTAACATTTTTGTGGCTAAGAACGCGTTTCATGCTACGCCACTGGCCTGTCATGCGATGTGGCAGTCTCACGGCCCCTATCCACAGAATAGGGGATATTCTGTGCCCCAGCGGTCCTCTCTCTTTCCTTGTCTGGGAATGGAAAGGAAGTGAAAGAAGAGGGAAGGAACGAGTTCCAACAGCTGGACATATCCGTCCCAACGAAGAGGTGACGTAGACCCTACATTGGCTCACTTGTTCGGAAGAGCAGAGGCCATAAAAATATGAGAAGAAGAAGAAGATGATGACTAACCTCAACTTTTCTGCGAAGGCCAAACAGAAACAACAACTAAAATATTTTTCTTTTTATACAACAATAAAGTTGTTTGAAATCTTCTAGTCCGCACAAAACTTAAAAACAAATTAATATAACAATAATACCTTAATTCTTTTAACATGGCCGACGACGAAGATCCTAAAGAATATAGGTGGGAGACTGGTTACGAGAAAACATGGTAAGCAGAACTTTAGTCTACAATACTTTTTTGAGACAACAATGAAATACGTTTCAGGGAGGCTATTAAAGAAGATGATGAAGGCTTCTTGGAAGCATCAGTTAGCGACATCATCCAACGGGCCAAACGTAAGCGGCAGGCTCAAAAACATGGCGGCACCAAATTAGGAATGATGAGACACGTGTACCTGTTGTTGGATTGTTCCGATTCTATGTCTAGTCAGGACCTCAAACCTACAAGGTTGCTGTGTACCATAAAAGTAGGTTTACTGTAACGGTAAGTTAATTGTTTTACGACCAATAGCTTTCTAGTTGCTCGAAGGGTTCATAGAAGAATTTTTCGATCAAAACCCCATAAGCCAAATGGGGATAATCGTAATGCAGAATAAGAGGGCGGAAAAAATCAGCGAGTTGGCAGGAAACTACCGAAAACATATAAAACAGGTCACGTCGTTAAATCGTACATCGTTAGTTGGCGAGCCGTCTTTGCAAAATGCATTGGAATTGGCTTATTCGTCTTTGAAATTGTTGCCCTCGCATGCAAGTAGGGAAATTTTGGTGGTTATGGGGAGTCTGACGACCTGTGATCCCGGAGATATCAACAAAACGATAAATGTCTGTAGAAAATTGTTAATCTGACGATTTGGACAGTTTACAGTGTTATTTTAGAGTTTAAAACAAGAAGGCATTCGTTGTTCGATAATAGGATTGGCCGCAGAAGTGCACGTGTGTCGTCTTTTGGCAAAACAGACGAAAGGGACTTACGATGTGATTCTTGATGACTGCCATTTTAAAGATCTATTATATCAGCAAGTCGATCCACCTCCGGCTGCGACTCAGCTCGAATCTAGTCTTATTAAGATGGGCTTCCCCCATCAGATGAACTCTGAGGGCACCGATGAACCTCTCACTATGTGCATGTGGTAAGAATATGTTTTTGTTATTTTTTTAAAAGGCGTGGGTTGTGACATTTTATATTCCCAGCACCAATAAATATGATGGCAGAAGTCTCATAAAATTTAAATTGCCCCAATTTCAAATCTGTAAGTTTGTTGTGCAGGGTTACAAGTTCCAAACAAAATATCAAATATATTTGTAGCTTAGCTTTCAAAATACCTTTCGAAATAAAAAGGTACAGTTAGACTTTTGATCGTTTACTTAAGTTTATTAGTACTTCACTTCAAAAATAGAAAATTTTATTTAAAAACATTGCTGTAAGTTTTGTATTTTTTTTTGCGGTTTTAGCCATGTGGATAGTCTGGATGAAGGAAGTAAACTAACTACCGGGGGTTACTATTGTCCACAGTGCTTTAGCAAATACTGCGAATTACCAGTAGAGTGCAGGGCTTGTGGTTTAACGTTAGTTTCGGCCCCACATTTAGCCAGATCGTATCATCATTTGTTTCCGGCTGCCAATTACAAGGAAATTTCTCTACAGCCTGCAATGGTTGATTGTTTTTCATGTCGGAAACATTTCAACGAAAGTGATAAACAGGTAGGGCAAGCAGCGATGTTGAGAGTTGAGTCAAAACAAACAAACCCAACACAAGAATGTTTGACATTTTGTTCAAACTAGAAAAATACTTTTTGTAAAACTAACTTTTTTTAATCAAAATTAATAGGTATCAATTTAATGGTAACATTTTTTTCTCAAATGACAACTGAGATTAAATTGGTAACACTCTAAGTGTTACAAGGGTCAGTTGTTTGATCGTTTTTCAACAGTAGATTGCTATGCCTATGTTTCTTTTTTCAAAGTAGTTCACATAATCATTTGATTGATGTATCAATTATTTTTCTGTTTCACAGGTATATCAGTGCCCAAATTGTAAGAAGGTTTTCTGCATCGATTGTGATATTTTCGTCCACGACACTTTGCATACGTGCCCCGGATGTGCTACGAATTTAGCAACATTCCAAATAACACACACGAGTTGAACATTAAGCGGGATTATGTTTTTAAAACTATGCATAAGTACTAAAATTTATTATAATAATATTGATAAATCATTTAATAAAGGACTTTTTATTACTAAAATTAACGAAGTTGTATGAAATGCGACACAATAGGGTACTTGACCATATTTCAAAAATAGCTTCAAGCAACTTGTCAGGTGAGTAACAAAATCGCTTTGAATTTTTTTCGTAAGTAATATCATAAGGGCGTCTAATTTTTCCGAAAAAAATCGAAAAAACACGTTGCTAACTGCTAAGTAATATTTTAACAAGCATGAGTGCTGGTGGCGACAACAATCCGAGTCGAAGACGAGGATTTTTGCACCTGCACGAATGCATTTTGTTAAAAAAATATTACTTAGCATTGTTTTTTTTGGATTTTTGTCACAGGAAAAATTAGATGGCCGAATGGTATTTGACAAGACTATTTCATGAGTAATAGATTATTCTGCATACACATAGCTTACAAAACAGGTGCTGCTGTCATACAGTTTTTCCTATAGAAACCATTTGTAATTCAAAATTGCGCGTTTGTGATTGGTGGAAATTAAGACGAGGGAAATGGTCGCTTTAATTTAAAATTTTGTTTTATTGCTAAACACCTCTGTCACCCTGATATGGAAATACGATACATTTGGCAACACGGTCAGTATAAATTTGATGTCTAAGACTTCCAACCCCTTTAGTGATGACAGATTTCTAATCTAAAGTTCATTTGTCCCATGGTATACTTAATGAGCTTTGTTTCTGTTTTCATTTTCAAGGACAGTTCAGAACAGTTCGAAACTTGAGCAGTGCCTCAGTTCTAGACGGTTTTGAACTTTTGTGTAAAACTTTCCCCATTTAACCGACTCTCCATCTCTTGTAGTTACAGAGATCCCAATGGTGAGTGTCGAATTTGGGACGCACTGTATAGCATATATCTTTTACTCTTTATAATTTGTGTTTTTTTACAAGTGGTGAACTAATACTAAAACTTGAGCAGTGCCTCAGTTCTAGACGATTTTGAACTTTTGTCTAAAACTTTCCCAATTTAACCGACTCTCCATCTCTTATAGTTACAGAGATCCCAATGGTGAGAGTCGAATTTGGGACGCACTGTATAGTATATATATATCTTTTACTCTTTATAATTCTTGTTTCTTTAAAAGTGGTGAACTAATACGTCTTTAGGCAACGTTTAAACTTGTCCTGAGGTAGGTTTTTCCATAGAAACGACAAGCTACAAATAACTTAACATATATTTAACTTAAAATAAATAACACAAGCTCATCTCATAACCGAATATTTGACTTAAAATCACTGGTATGTACACACGACGTGGACCTTGCGGGAGCGAATTATTGCGCGAATCTCTCTAACGACCGCCTCAGAAGTTGATCGGCTTTCCGAAGTACGCCGCCAGGTTGGCCTCCCTCAGCGCCTTGGCGCAGGTGGGGTGGGCGTGGCAAACCCTCGCCACGTCCTCGGCCGACGCCCCGTTTATTCTGCATACACATAGCTTACAAAACATACTACCTATTATACAACAGCTATCAAGTTTTGCCGTGGGTAAACTCGAAAAAATGCCGACAGGTGCTGTCATACAGTTTTTCCATCTAGAAACCATTTGTAATTCAAAATTGCGCGTTTGTAATTGGTGGAAATTAAGACGAGGGAAATACGATACATTTGGCAACACCGTCAGTATAAATTTGATCTCTAAGACTTCCAACTCCTTTAGTGATGACAGATTTCTAATCTATAGTTCATTTGTCCCATGGTATACTTCAAATTCAAATTTATTGACTTTGCTTATGAGCTTTGTTTCTATTTTCATTTTCAAGGACAGTTCAGAACAGTTCGAAACTTGAGCAGTGCCTCAGTTCTAGACGGTTTTGAACTTTACAGATTGGCCATAAAATTGTGTAAAACTTTCCCCATTTAACCGACTCTCATTCTCTTGTAGTTACCGAGATCCCAATGGTGAGAGTTGAATTTGGGACACCGTATAGTATATATATTTTACTCTTTACAAGTGGTGAACTAATACGTCTATAGGCAATGTTTAAATTTGTCCTGAAGTAGGTTTTTCCATTGAAACGACAAGCTACAAATAACTTAACATATATTTAACTTAAAATAAATAACACAAGCTCATCTCATAACCGAATATTTGACTTAAAATCACTGGTATGTACACATGACGTGGACCTTGCGGGAGCGAATTATTGCGCGAATCTCTCTAACGGCCACCTCAGAAGTTGATCGGCTTCCCGAAGTACGCCGCCAGGTTGGCCTCCCTGAGCGCCTCGGCGCAGGTGGGGTGGGCGTGGCAGACCCTCGCCACGTCCTCGGCCGACGCCCCGTACTCCTGCGCCAGCACGGCCTCGTTGATCAGCTCGCCGGCGGACGGCCCGACGATGTGGGTGCCCAGGATCCTGTCGGTCGCCTTGTCCGACAGCACCTTGACGAACCCGTCGGTCTCGTTGTTGGTCTTCGCCCGGGAATTGGCGAGGAACGGGAACTTGCCGATCTTGTACTCGACGCCCTCGCTCTTGAGGTCCTCCTCGGACTTGCCCACCCAGCCGACCTCAGGGTGCGTGTAGATGACGGACGGTACGCAGTTGTAGTCGATGTGGACGGGCCCGCCCAGGATGCCTTCCACGCAGACAATACCTAATAAAAAAATGTTCATGTTAAGGTTATCTTATAGTAACAAAGATGTAAAAATTATACACATTATAATGCTATTTTTCAATTTACACATAATATTGTGCAGATTGTAACGGATTTTTCCATTTCAAAATCCGTTACTCGTTTTTATATTTTGTTATTAACATAAAGTCATTATTTTCAAACATATATCTCATACTTAATAACTAATTTATTTTTCGTACAGTTTCAATTCATTTATAACATTGTATTCGGTTTTATTAAGACTTTTCAAATTTTAAAACTTTCTTTCAAATTTCAAATAATTCAAATTTTCGCGCGCCGTACACGTCAATGGCCGCGTACTTACGCCTAGCCTCGAACCCAGGCATATTCAAAATGTGAAAATTCAAGTGTGTGTTTGCCTATCAACAGGTATGTAGTTAAAAATCTGTATTATGAATTACTCAATTTTTCGGTTCTATTGATGCATACAAATAACATTGGCGAGCCACAAGGCAGCATACTAGGTCCCGTCCTTTTTGTGATTTTTCTCAATGATTTGTGTAACATTACGATGAATACAGAATGTCACAACCAATTACGCTGATGATACTAACTTAGTGGTGGGAGCAGGGGATGCTTCCACTCTGGTGGTGCGGGGAAGAGCAGTTCTTGGTGAAGCAAAAACATGGTTCTTTTTAGCACCAGCAGAAATAGAAAAGAAAAACCGGATGTAATTAATGTAGGTGAGGACGAGCTTGTTGTAGCTGAATGTACAAAGTTCCTGGGTGTGTATACAGGGTGGCCCACCACGAACTGCAACGATCTAGATATGGAAAACTAAAAGTAGGAAAATTCTGAAAATTTGGCACCTCACCAATGCCGATGGGCGCTGCTCAACCAAAATATTTTGGTGAATCTGGCACTTCCAGTTATACCGGAAGTCGATATCAACTTTCTTATTTCAAATGGAACACCCTGTATATTATTGCATTTTTGGATTCTAGGCATCATTTTGGAACAAAAACATGCAACATGTCCTATGTCTAAATCCAACCGTTTTTGAGATATTTGCATTTTTCCGAAAAGAATTACAGGTGCAGACCTAAAGTCAATTAGCAATTTATACGAGGAAACCGCGAAATTTCAAAACGAATTTTTGGCATCGTGTAACAGAAGCCCTGACCTAGTGACCTCTGCTGAGAAATAAGTCCGTTCTTATACAGGGTGTTCACAAAATATGAATAAAAATTACATTCAAAATGTGAAAATTCAAGTGTGTGTTTGCCTATCAACAGGTATGTAGTTAAAAATCTGTATTATGAATTACTCAATTTTTCGGTTCTATTGATGCATACAAATAACATTGGCGAGCCACAAGGCAGCATACTAGGTCCCATCCTTTTTGTGATTTTTCTCAATGATTTGTGTAACATTACGATGAATACAGAATGTCACAACCAATTACGCTGATGATACTAACTTAGTGGTGGGAGCAGGGGATGCTTCCACTCTGGTGGTGCGGGGAAGAGCAGTTCTTGGTGAAGCAAAAACATGGTTCTTTTTAGCACCAGCAGAAATAGAAAAGAAAAACCGGATGTAATTAATGTAGGTGAGGACGAGCTTGTTGTAGCTGAATGTGCAAAGTTCCTGGGTGTGTATACAGGGTGGCCCACCACGAACTGCAACGATCTAGATATGGAAAACTAAAAGTAGGAAAATTCTGAAAATTTGGCACCTCACCAATGCCGATGGGCGCTGCTCAACCGAAATATTTTGGTGAATCTGGCACTTCCGGTTATACCGGAAGTCGATATCAACTTTCTTATTTCAAATGGAACACCCTGTATATTATTGCATTTTTGGATTCTAGGCATCATTTTGGAACAAAAACATGCAACATGTCCTATGTCTAAATCCAACCGTTTTTGAGATATTTGCATTTTTCCGAAAAGAATTACAGGTGCAGACCTAAAGTCAATTAGCAATTTATACGAGGAAACCGCAAAATTTCAAAACGAATTTTTGGCATCGTGTAACAGAAGCCCTGACCTAGTGACCTCTGCTGAGAAATAAATCCGTTCTTATACAGGGTGTTCACAAAATATGAATAAAAATTACATTCAAAATGTGCTTAAATCTCGAAATTTTCAAATGGAAACCCCCATTTTTTTTAATGCGATCTTATTCACCACTAAAAATAATGACAACTTTGTGTAAGGTTTCCTATACCTAAATGCCGTAGATCGATGCAGTTCGTGGTGGTCCACCCTGTATAGATAAATTTTTAACATGGGAAGAGCATACAATTTTCTTATCACAAAAACTAAACAAAATATGTTTTGCTATCAGAATTACTTCAAGGTATATGAATAGCAAAAGTTTGCTAGTCCTATATCATGCAAACTTTGAATCAACAATGAGATATGGAATCATTTTCTGGGGAATGAAAACGAATTTGGAAAATATATTGAAAATACAAAAAAGAATGATAAGGATAATTCTTAAAATGAATTTCAGAGATAGTTGTAGAAGCTTTTTTAAGGGGAATTGTATCCTTACAGTGGTGGGCTTATATGTATTTGTATGAGTCTTTAGTATTTCTATTTAAAAACAAAGAAAAATTTGACATTAAAACAAACCTTGTTTACAATACAAGAACGGTCAATTTAAATTTTCCAATCCACAAACTAACATTAACTGAAAATAATCCATCGTATGTGTATAAAAATTTACAACAATCTCCCAACCTATATTAAAGCAATAGATAGTTTTAAAGGTTTTAAAAGAGAAGTAAAAATGTTGTCGGTCTCTCTGGAACCTTACAGTCTAAATGAATATTTTGATGCAGTATTGTGATGTCATTTCATTTACTATGGTGTGTGTACATACATGTATTTTATCTGAAATAAAGAAGTTTCTATTCTATTCTAATGTCTTACCTTCATCCTCTGCTTTGTGTGCCAACATGGGCCCGTGGATGCAGTCTCCAATGGCATAAATGCTCGGAATAACCGTTTGGAACACGGAATTCACCGGGATCCTTCCTCTCTGATCCTTTTCTATACCCAACTCCTCCAGACCCAGATTTTCTGTGTAAGGCCTTCTACCCACGCACACCAACAGCACTTCACACTCCAACTGAAAGAGTCATAACAATATTAGTACGCTGTATTCTACATTTTAAAATATACGACTAACTTCTTCTTTCTTGTCTGGGTTCTTCACTTCCTCCACGTTAACTTTGATGACTCCACCTGATTTTTGCGCACCGGTGACTTTAGTGCCCAGTTTGAAGTTCAGTCCTTGCTTCGTGAGGATTTTTTGAAGTGACTTTGCAACTTCTTGGTCAATGCCAACACCTCCAATGGAAGGCAAGAATTCTATTGCAGTTACTTCAGATCCTAATCGTGACCAAACTGATCCCTAAAAAAAAACACTTTAGGTAAACATTTTAATTTTATCGGAAACCTTACCAATTCTACACCAATAACTCCTGCACCGATAACAATCAAACGTTTCGGGACTTCTTTCAAAGCCAAAGCTCCTGTTGATGATACGATTGTGTCCTCGTCAATCTGAAAGTACAATTTTCATAAAATTTTCTCAATTAATATTTCGCCATGTTACCTCTATCCCAGCGAAAGGAGTGACTTCAGAACCAGTGGCGATCAAAATGTTTTTGGCATTAACTACTTCAGAAGATCCATCGGGTTTGAGTGCAGTGACCTGGTTTGCACCGGTTATTTTACCGTGGCCCTTGATAAGAGTGACTTTGTTCTTTTTGAAGAGTTGGGCGATGCCACCGGTTAAGGCAGTCACAGCATTCGACTTCTGTTTCATTAAGGTCTCCAAGTTTAGTCGAATATTATCGCCTAAAATGACAACACGTGTGGGAAATAGACCGTGGAAATAATATATATAATAATAAAAGTTATAGTATCAGCAATGGTACAAAGCTATGAGGCGCCATTTCGGACTAAATTATTATTTTTGAATATATAAATTTCTCGCGCTAATATATTTTTTAAATATGATATTTATAGAAATTTGCGTGAATAATCTTTTTTTAGTCAAATTTATATATTACGCATCGCCCAAAAGTATATATTACAGTAAACGCAAAAAATATATCAAAACACGATATATTAATTTGGTGCGCCAATATATAATAATTTAGGGTACCACTGGTCGTCACCAGAGGTCGCGCCGCGCATCCCTAAAGTGCACCGGCAACGCTGCAGCAGAAAGGGCAGAAGCCCGAAATCGAAATATTTTTTTTATATGATATTTATAGAAATTTGCGTGAATAATCTTTTTTTAGTCAAATATCTATATTACGCATCGCCCAAAAGTATATATTACAGTAAACGCAAAAAAATATATCAAAACACGATATATTAATTTGGTGCACCAATATATAATAATTTAGGGTACCACCGGTCGTCACCAGAGGTCGCGCCGTGCATCCCTAAAGTGCACTGGCAACACTGCAGCAGAAAGCGCAGAAGCCCGAAGTCGAAGTGATTATGATTACCGACGTACTGGATGTTCTTTTTCTGTGTCAGGTTTGGGATTTGATGTTTTGTGGTGTATAACCCCACAATCAAAAGAAGGGGACATTCGCATCATATTGTGGCAGTCGGCAGCGATAAAAAAGATGTGGTAATCTTTTCCAATGGTGTAACGTCGGGCGAAAATAGGGGATAGGAACCTATCTAGCCAAAATTTCAAGAAAATCGGGGGTGGGTTTTACACAGGGACCCTTTTTATTTTAAACAGTCCCTGGTTTTACACCATTCTGCGCTTTCTGCTGCAGCGTTACCGGTGCACTTTATAGGGATGCGCGGCGTGACCTCTGGTGACGACCGGTGGTACCCTAAATTATTATATATTGGCGCACCAAATTAATATATCGTGTTTTGATATATTTTTTTGCGTTTACTGTAATATATACTTTTGGGCGATGCGTAATATATAAATTTGACTAAAAAAAGATTATTCACGCAAATTTCTATAAATATCATGTAAAAAAATATTTCGACTTCGGGCTTCTGCCCTTTCTGCTGCAGCGTTGCCGGTGCACTTTAGGAATGCGCGGCGCGACCTCTGGTGACGACCAGTGGTACCCTAAATTATTATATATTGGCGCACCAAATTAATATATCGTGTTTTGATATATTTTTTTGCGTTTACTGTAATATATACTTTTGGGCGATGCGTAATATATAAATTTGACTAAAAAAATATTATTCACGCAAATTTCTATAAATATCATATTAAAAAAATATATTAGCCCGAGAAATTTATATATTCAAAAATAATAATTTAGTCCGAAATGGCGCCTCATACAAAGCAGCTATAGATATTTTTAAAATCAAAACCCTATTTTTGTTTTGGCCTAAATGATTCTTTCTTCTACTTTCAGCTACAGCAACTGTGTCAATAGCTATAATTTTATATTTATAAGCCAGTACAACCATACCACAGAAAATATAGCTAACCTAAATGAGAACTTACTTTCAATTCCCCGAGACGCAAGATCTCCAGAATGTGCCATATGGTAAAAATGCGAGTTGTTAAGTAAAGCCTTCGACGGAATACATCCTACGTTTAAACATGTTCCTCCTAGAGTTTCGTTTTTCTCTATCGAAACTGTCTATAAATTGGAATGTAGAATATTTATGTACTTAAGTAAGAAATCAAGGTTTAAAATTTCATGTACCTTCAAACCTAATTGTGAGGCTTTGATTGCAGCCACGTAACCTCCGGGGCCTGAACCGATTACAACCAGATCAGCATCGGTAGTTGAGGAATAAAGTCGATGGTGTAAATTACTTAATACATTTCGTGAGGATCTAATCGGTGATTGCTAAAACAACAAATATCAAGAGACTTTTCTCTTGTGCAAAAATTATGAAACAAAAAATCCAAGATTTTTATTCCGTTAATTTTTGAGGTTACGTTACGTAAAAAAATACTAAAAAAAAAAATTACTACCTTTGCAGAGTTTGCTATCGCGTTCCAGATTGTGGACTGCATTATTGTTTTGCGGTTTTATAAAATGCACAAGCCAAACAGCCGAAATACCCTCACAACTCGCTTTGATGTGACTTTGAACACAACTTTGAAAGAAGTCACGTTAAAAAAATTTCATCATGACAGATAAGAAATGTCATCGGGGGAGGTCGAAGAGGTTAGTGTTGGACAAGGTTAGGGAGGGGATGATTTATGCCAGAAACAAACATTTTTATTCTGCGAGAAGGCCCAATCGCCCAATCAACCACAGATTACAAAAGGTTACAACTTCCGATCACAAGGGAGTTTCAATCAACGGAAAAACATGGGTTTGTCTTTGTCTATGGTTGCAATCAACAACATTAAAGTGGAGAATAATTTTTGTTGAAGAGCTATTTATCCCGAGGTTATTTTTTTATGATTATTCGTTTGATTTAAAGTATACTGCGACTGCGACACGACAGTAATATCAGCATATAAAACAACCAGGAGTTTCGCTCCCCACTGCGGGAAAATTCTGCGCACCTGTTCGCGCAGCCGCCATGTGGGCATAGATTCTGTCAAATTGATGCAGTGTCGGGGCGATTGGGTAGTTCCTTTTTGGCTGTATGAGAGATATTACAGTGCCGTGGAATGTGCTTTTTTGTAAATTGTGCTTTTTGCTAGTATCTTTAAATAAAGAATCCCAGGAAGGAGTAAAAGCTGCTTGTGTTACCACACACTATATAGTTTACTAATACTACTCTATTTCTGAATTGATTTTTCCGACTACACCTCTGACTTCTATTTGCTTCTATTCCACCAATATGGCTCAAGGTCATTGAATTTGCGGATGATTTCTCAATAGTAAGTTATACTGCTGGTTGTTTTATATGCTCTGGTAATATCACAGCGTAAAATAACATGAAACATGTCACAAGATATGACATGAAGAAGACCCCTCTAGTAAAAAAAAGTAAACGACCATGAAATGAACACCTCCGGGCTACTGACGTCAGATCATACCACCGAACTAGTATATAGTTCGGTGGATCATACGCAAGAACGTGCGTCTACCGTTCTTGGATCATACGCCCAATCTGGCAGAAAACAGTTCAAAACTCAAATTAGGTCCACAGATTGTTAGATTTAGAGATCATTGATTAGATTTAAAATTTATGGTTAGGACACGGCCCACGTAATCATTTGTCCCACCCTTTATTCATTAGTCTGAGGTCCCACCTATATACCTATATATATTATATCCCACCGAAAGGCCGTGGTTGGCCGTTGTCAAATGTCATTTTGTGTTGCCACCACAAATTTGGCTTTTCCCCTAGAATGCACACAATATGGCGGCTATCCAAGCGGGCGCCAGCCAGAGAAATAGAGTAGGGAGAACGCGCTTCAAGCTGCGCGAACTGCCTAATAAAAGTGGCGGCCATATTAAACCAACTTTACTACAACTTTCCGAAAAAATGATACTCCCGGAGGTCTCCTAGACTTATAATTCATTTGTCGCGGGACAAAAAACCGACTCCGATCGGGGAACACCGGAAAGCGCGAACGTGAAGCCGTGAAAACTACGCGAAAGCCGACAACCTCCACACTCACGTTCGCGCCTCTTCGCGGGGGTTCGCGCCGCGAATGTGGAGCGGCCTTTACAGCTTGGTACTGCACACGACATTTTCCAAAAACACTGACTATTTCTATGCTGAAAATACAACAACTATCGCTGAAAACAAACCGCAAACGTCAAACTGGGCACAATATGCCGGACATTACATTTGCCTGGAAATAGGATGCGCAGAAGGTCAAAGCGCGTTCTCCCTACTCCATCTCTGGCGCCAGCACACTTTGGATCAGACCACAGAATATTCTGTGATCAGACCTTTATTTTACGAGGGCCGTTGGTCAGGACCAGGACCATAAAGGATTTTGGTCAGGACCGTAATGAAACTTTGATGAAACAAACATATATATGCTAACGATTGGTTAGATTTCTATTATGAAAGACATAGACAACACAACCTTCCTAAAAAGAAGTTTTGAAGATCCTGGGTGTTGAAAGTTGGAATTTACTATTTGATGAAATTAAAATGATATACCAAAAAACCATTTACAAGCATTTTATTGCAAGGAAAAGGACACGCGAAAGGAAGTTAATTTGCAATATAAAAATAACATTTAAATTAGAATAACAAATAAATTATTAATCAATATTACTATTTCTTTTTCAGAGCTTTAATTCTCGAATCTAAGTTCATCACTGTTAGGTTTATTTCGTTCAGGTTCATCGCGAAGCTCTCCTGGACGCCTTGTAATAGTGTTTTGTTGTTTTCGATATTTGACACTATTTCCGACTGTACCAGCTCCATTTGCGTTAGGGTCTTTGTAAATTCAGTTGCTAAAATAATTCAAAATTAAAAACGATAATATATTATACACTAAAATTAAGCATCCACACCTTTATTGTGAAGAGCCTCCAAAGCTTTCAAGCGTTCTATTGTTTGTGGTAGCAGCTTTGTAATGTTTTCGCTGTTCTTCACCAAGTCATATAACTCCAAAATCATTTCGTCTTTCTGCTCGTCCTGCTGAAGTTCTTTTTTCTTTTCGGTTATCGCTTCTAATTTTTGTGCGAGTGCCGTAAGCCTTCCTTCAATGTGATCTAACTGCGACGAATCTAGTAAGCTGGCGGTAGCGCTTAAGTGTTGTGCCGCTTCAAGAAGAGATCCTGAAAAGAAAACACTTATTATTATCATTTCTGGCACGTGATAAAAACAGGTTATCCAAGATCTACATACCTTTAGACGTGGCAGCTGATAATCTTGAAAGCTTATCGTCGGTAGCCCCCAAAACATTTTCTAGCCTGTGCAATCTACCTTCTAATTCGGCTACTCTAGCAGTTTGATGTAACCTTGCTTGCTCGGGTCTATAAGTAAACTGATATGTGAGACCAGACTCATCGTCTTGGGTTTGAGCTTCTGGTTTCTCCTTTATATTTTCTTTAAATTGCTCTAGCTGAGACAAGAGTTTCCTGGAAAATAAGCCATTTACAATTTCTCATCGACATTAAACAAATTAAATTTCTTACTTGATTTGTGCTCCCTGAGGATCAGATATCTTCGAAATCAATTCTTCACCAAGCGTTTCTTCTAATTTTAAATCGGCTAGCTTTTTAAGTGAATCTTCGACCTGCTTGTTCGAAACCAAATAGTTTGGTTCGGTTTCTTTATCACCACTATTTAGTTTTTCAATTTCTTCGAGAAGTTCTTTCATTTCGCATTGTAAACGCTGATATTTCTGAATGGGAGTCTCTTTTCCAACACCGACAAGCTCCCAGTCATCAGATCTTGCATCATATCCAGTTCGTACTTTTGAACTTATACGATTGGAGAAATCTATGTTGTTGGCATTCAAAAATTTGCCTTTGAACTTATTGAAAGCTTCGTCCGCCGATAGATGAATCCTCTCGATGCTCTCGTTTTCTTCCTCGTAGAAGTCTACCGTCTGATCAGATTCAGGCAAGTCGTTAGTTTCGTACACATCAGGTTCGTCGTGGGCCTATAAAACAGTTGAAAAGCAGTTTTTATTTACATCCTATATAGCCACAAAGAAGCCTTCAAACTCACGATTCCTGGTAAGTCAGCGTATTTTGGGTCTGCCATTTTCTCCAGTTTACCAAAGCGTGGATATTATATGATTCGAAGTTCGAGTTAGAGGAATAACGGAACTTTGGTTTTGTTAATTTAATTTTTCTAGGACAAAATTCCTTTGTAATGAATCGGGTTCAAAACGACAGAACTTAAATAGAAACGTCAATGTCAACTTGTCAATTTTTCATAACCTAAAAATAAAACGTCAGTTTTCCAGTGGTAACAATCGAAGCGTTCTAAATTACCCCGGTGAATAAAATAATAAGTACCTAACGAAATGTCTCTAGATACTCTCATAGGCGTAGTAATTTTTAATTTTAATAAGGTATGGAAATGAAGGAAATATAATGAAATGATTCGGAAGACACTCTTAAACAAAATTTTGTTAATTATTGTTTTTTTGTTGAGGGAAGGAAAGAGACAAATATTCCATTAAATTTATAGATGGTGTTATTGACTGAACTGAAAAAGAAAAACAAATACAACAAAAACTAGACAAATACAGCTTGTCTCACTTATAATAAGACCGTTGTTCTATAAAATTTGTATTTATAGACCGATTTTTAAAATCTTTTTTCTGTTAAATACATATCTTTCAAAAAGGTAAGTACCTATACCTATTAGGTACCTATAGGTAGGTTTTTTTTACAAGACCGGTTATAAATTCGTAGGTACTCAGCTCGGTCTCAGATCCGATAGAGTTCCAATTTTTATGAAAACAAAATGATTATCTTCAGTTCAATATTTTGTTGTCAATTTTATTGCTATTTGTGCATTTTATTTTGTTATTCTATTGGTTAAAACAAATGTTGTTGGAAATTTTATTGGTATTTTAATTTAATTCAATGAATTTGTTTGAACGCCCTGTAGGTATTCTAAACTCAAAAAATTGGTACAGTTGGGTTTGAGACCGTGCTGAAGTATTGGGTGGGTTTTTGTGTAAAAAAAATATATCTCAATAGCCCTTAACTTATATTTTTAAAATAACTTAGTACCTATTATGCCTCCGACCTTTTTGGAAGATCTATCTAATTTACAAAACAAATTTTGAAAATCTGCCTATAAATAAAAACTATATGTGGTGGATAGGTCTTAATAAGTGAGGCACACTGTAGGGAAGGTACTTAAAGTATGCAGGAATACAGAGGTTGTCTCGAAATGAATACTACGGCCACACGCGTATAATGACTAGTAAGATACTAAATTTTGAGCTAAGTACTTATTGTTTTGTTTCAGAATATTGGAGTAAACAATGAAAAGTGAAAAATCCAAACTATTCAAAGCACCTACTACAAGTGAACTGTTAACCTGCAAAAGTCAAGCTAATGTTGCTGACCTTTTTGACTTGAATAAATACTGCATTAGAAAATCATTTTATACAATATTTCTTACTGAAACCCACCACCACGATAAAAATCTGCTAGAAAAACTGATTGAAATAGGACAGAAATTCGAGGATTTATCATCCTTAACATTTATAAATCGAGATGAAGTTTTAGATTTATACAAAAATGCAAACAAAGCTAAGCTTCCTCCTGGTGTCTCTACTGCATTGAGCGAATTGTGTACGAGTATAATGACATGTCTTAAGGAAAATCAAGAAATACCTCTTCAAGATTTCGCGCGTTTGACCAAATTCAAACTGATCCAAACAATGTACAACCAATATAGTGCAGCAGTAAAGAAGCAAAGAAGCAGGAAAGGATTGGATGAAGATTTCAGTCTCTTAATAAAAGAGTGCAAGAAAAGCAAATCGCCAACTGGAAAGAAAGACAAAGTGAAAGATAATAAGAGTACCAGCCAAGAGTCAAAGAAGAAAGATAAAGAAAAAGACAAGGGCAAGGGAAAAACTAAAGAAGTTGAAAAAATACAAGAAGAAGACGTTGATTACACCACCACAACCATTGATAACACCGACGACATTGTCTTTGAAGACAGCATTTATAACTGCATTTGGTTTTACGTGTTTACAGGTTTTCATGATTCGAACATTTTCCCAGAATTGACAAAAATCGCATTTCCCATTTCTGCAATAATGAGCTTACGTAGTTTTGAAAATTTGAATTCAACGAGCGAGGTTGATTTAAAATTTCAAACCGATCTTGATAACTTTTGGACGTACGTTGTTGATAGATTCTATAATCAAAGGGAAGACTTTTCTGAAGACACTATTTTGATGAAATTTCAAGCCGAAGAAAATATAAATGAAGACAATGATTTAGACATTTATCAAAAGTTGCTTTATGCTATCAGAACTATTGTAGACATGAAGTTAAATCATTTGAATTATATCAGGCATATTTTTCTTCATAAACGTATGGGAGAGTATAAGTGCGTTCCAATATTTTGCTTGAAAAGATACATAGAAGGGTTAAGATTGACACCCTTTGAATCCAGAAATCCTTCATTCGTTTTTAACAGCTTGTTGATAGAGGTATGTTCGAGAACTGAAATCGATCATTCAAAATCAGAAATAAGCAACGACAGTGTAACTATAATAGGAAACGAAGATTATTACATCGCTTGTTCGAACGTCTTTGACTTTACTACGTACCAAAAACGTCCCATATTGAAACCAATAATGTCAAAATCATCCATAAGAAGTTTTCTTTGTCGAGACAATGATGAACTCTCGATGATGTTGAACTCGTACGGCAATAAATTTGGAAGGCTAATGTATGATACAAGTATCAATATGTTGAACACATCAAACAATATATTGAAACTTCTGGACACGTTTGAAAATGATTACCAAGATGTGGTTCACACGCACAACAGAGATCCTTCAAGCAAAAGCATTGAACAAGATGAAATTTACATGCATTTTTTGTATATATTTCTCTTCAGCACGTTCAAGATCGAAGATTTCTGTCGCGTCGACACTGAGAATGAACTAACTGAATATTTGACAACTTATGACCTAGCACAGGTATGGAAAGCACTCCAAGTAAAAGTATTAGCAGAAGATAACAACTTTCTGCCTTTTGAAGATAATTTCTATGATACTCCAGTGACAGACTTCACCTATAAAGAACAGTTGGATGCGGGGGTTTTGGTACAAGAGTTAAGGAATGCCGAAGAAGAGTTTTTATATTGCCAGGCAAAATTTTCTCCAGAAACCGACAATCTGTTGGTCGAGTTCCATGGAAATTTGGATGAATTTGGAGTTAATGTAAAGATCTATGAAGCTCCAATCCGCACACCTGTTTGCTTCAGAGATTACTGCAGGTAAAAATTTTAATTTGTCCAGAATCTGATAAGGCCAATGTATAGGGTGTACCAATTTAATTTATCAAAATATTGACACAATAATGATTTTGCATTGGGTTTGAACTTATTTTTTTCTCTATTGAATGGTGACAGGCTACTTCAATGATTATATCTACATCTACAAAATGCATTCCAGTTGCCATATTGGAACCCTTCAACTTTTCTAGTTTTTCCAGCTCCAGAAATAAAAAAGTTATTAAAGGTGATCTACCCAACCGTACTACCCTGTACTTGTTTTGAGAAACCAACCTTTAAACTTGAATGCTGTTTCGAATAAACGTTGCTTATTTTTGTTGCTTATTATTTGTCCTAATTGATATTTTCTGTTTTATCCGAAATTTTTAATTTGCTTCTAGGTATATAGTAGTCGAGGAAGGGGACTGGATAACCAAGAATAGGCCTCCAAATTACATAAGACCAGTGGATCAGCTTGAGGTCTGTGAAGGCTTAACACACGTCTTAGGACAATCTAAACTTTTTGAAGAATATTATTACCTGTTGGGCGTCGATGAAGAAACCGACATAGCTCCAGAAGAAGTTGCGAAAATTCCCAGCGAAATAAATGTAACTTTTGACGCCCTGGTTGCTGAAATCGGAAACTTCCCAACAAGCAGCAATTTAAAAGAACACTGCGAGAAAATATCGGAAAAAAGCAAATTGGCGTACGATTTTGGAACCAAATATGTTCAGCTAACCGGTTGTACCACCACGTTTTATAGTCATGATGGTGTAAAACTAACTGTGGATAATACAAGGTTTTTAGGTAACGATCAGAAATGTAGCGCAAATTTGACTTGTAGAAATAACTGTTTGGTTATGCATTCTAATAAGAATATTCTAAACGAAGATTTTACCTTTCACGTCAATCTTAGCGACGGAACTTTGGTTTTGTTTATCATACCAAATATCAGACCAAAGAAGAAAATGTCCAAAGAAATAAAAGTAGAATCCAGCGTTCCCGACATTGAAAAATTATCCCAAGAAGGGTCAAGCCTTGAAGTTGTTGATGAGGAAAAAAATGTATTTCATGATTCTGAAGTGCTATGCTTAGACAAAACTGAGTTTGAGAAAATAATCGAGAGTCTACCCAAAAAAATAAGCTTAAACGCTGAAGATGATGATGTTCAAAACGAAGTTTACCAATCCGATTCTGAATATAATTTATTACTTTCTTTAAAAAATGCTGTTGAAGCCGGAGAACCAATTTACAAAGTTACCGACGAGTATCAACACTTACAAAAAAACTACAGTCAAGTAACGGTGCCTTTATACAGCATTGTTAAACGGGTATTAGGTAAGGAAGTTCGTCACAGAAAAATCGGTGGATATATAAAGAAATACGGAGAAGATTTCCAAGGTATGTTCAAACGGAAAATTTACAACCCAGTTGATTTCCGAATTACCCTCCCGAATGGTTTATACGTTACAACTTACCCTTCTGTCTCAAATCGTTCATGCGTTGAAATAAAACAAGAATTTCTTTCGTCCGAATCGCAAGATTCGATGACGCATGAAGAATTTAGACTTTTCTCTAGGGAAGGTTTGGTGCTGATTAAAAAAATCGACGCAACTATTTTAATACTAAAAGCCAATGGAGATATTTTTGAATTTGAAACGCCAGTTAACACAGAAACAGTAAGTTTGAAGCCATGCCATTGTTTTGATATAAATGATTACATAAAGAAATTAAACAAACTGATGCGAGGAAAGGATGAAAATTATACCTACAGCAGAAGGGTTAAACTCAATTCTAAAAAGAGCAAAATAACAGATGAAAACATATTGGAAATGCTGAATGAATTTGACGCTCCTTATCTCAAGAAAAACGTCTTAAAATTCAACGGCGAAAAAATTTCTATAGTTGGAAACAAAATTAGGCGCCAACAAAAATATGCAACTACGGAAGAAAAGGATGTTATAGCTGAAGAAATATTTTACGAGAGAAACGACGGTTTTAAATGTATGCTGGATAGAAACTCAAAACTGCAAATAAGATTTGACGATGGAACACAAATATCAAGCATTGTAGAAGTTGATAGCAAATTGCAAGATGGTTATGTTTATGTGTCTGTGTATTTTAAATATGAACATCCAAATTATGCTACAGTAACGTATGGATCAGAAAACAGTTTTACAGTTAGTCTAAACAATAATGTTCAAATTGTCGGAAAAGAAGAATTTGTTGGTTTGAATATAGACGATGATATTTCTATATCAACCACAAAAGAAGAGGTAACTTATAATAAGAGTTGCTGGGAATGCCCAGGAAAATTTTGTTGTAAATTCAATATCACACCTTTTATTGAAAATCAGTGGAGACCTTTGGAGAATTTTTTACAAGTAGCTGATAGTTACAATAAAGAATTTTTCGCCGATTTTGTAGGAAATTGCACGAGAAATTCAGATTACATAAAGAAATCTAAAAATGCATTTGGATGCAACCACGCAGAAAAAGGGACCTACAAAAAGTTGTTTGTAATTAACAGAAACCATACCGGTGAAATGTTTTGGACTGAAAATATGGTGATTCAAAAGAGAGCTGTGTGCGATACGAAAAAATTAGGGACAATTGGCCAATACAGATTTATCAAAAACAAAAGTATTTCTGTGGTGGACTTCCGCAAAAATATCCACCATTCGTACCGGGACAGATTTTTAAACAACGATCTTCTCTACGACCAATTTCGCCTCGACCGGTACAAAAAGATCGAAGAAAAGCCAACATTCTATTCCACATTTCGGCAGATTTTTAAAATGCTGTCCGTGGGATATATTCGCAATGCTATTTTTGATATCCAAGGAGTGTTACAAAACGAGTGCTGTGGTTGTGTCGACGACATCAACGAAAATTTATTCAGGAATGTCAGCAAGATCATTCAGGTAACGGAAGAAAAGGAAGATTCGGATGTTGTCGACGAAGAAGAGATTCCAGAGCCACCCAGATGTGAATGTGTTCGAACGAAGGTTGACATAAAAACTAAAATCAGCAACTGGAGGGCCGAACGACGGAAGTACTTGGATCTGATTAGAAGCAGCGATATCCCTGTGTATTTTAAGTCCCAGTTTTGCATGGGGACAGAAGAATAAAAAGGCAAAGCGTTGTTTCAAGTTTTATTAATGTTTAAAAATAATACTCTCCAAGGACGTTTATAGACCTCCTGGCGGTCTCTGTTTGGTTTAGACCTTTCAAGAAATTCTTGAATGCAAGGGAACTGCTCACTATTCTCGTTGGTTCCCGAATATCAGAGGCAGACGAAATATCTTCAATATCTGTGCTTTCATCATCCGCGGTATCTTCGCTTCGTTCCTTTATTTTTCCTAGATATCGGACTTTTTCGTGCATCTTAGTTGCCAGGGCTTGAATCTAGAATGTAAATTAGGGATTAAATACTTCCGCTACCAAACTGTTCAGTTATATTAGACCTCCGTTTAAATTTATGACACTCATTCAGAAAATAAACCAGTGTTAAAAAGGTGAAAAAATCGCGAATGCCTTTGACTTCCAAACGTAATGTTATTTGTTTTTTCAAACGCTCCAGTCAAAGCTGCCACTGAAAATGGTCGTTTTGGAGATATAAATATACAAAACTAATTAATAAAGAAATAGTATTCGTAGAATATTCTCAACAAAAATCACACCTGATGAACATTTTAGTGTTATTTTGCCTCAAGAAAGCTCACTAGTACAATTTGTCCCAATCGATAACTGTGGTTTTGGTGAATTTCGAAAGAGTTATTGGGTTATTGAACAAAGTAAAACCAGACACTTGCTTTTGCATATTGCTCATGCTTTCCGAATATCTCGGCTGATTTGTTGGTCCAAAATGTGGGCTTGGGACTGTTATTGCCGTCAGAATATATAACATCGCTTTGATATTCGAGTCCGTCTTCAGCTAATCTAGTCGAAGAACCATCGGTGTGGCAACCAGCAGACATGCTCATTTCGGTCTAAAACGAAATGAGTATATAGGAGTTAATTTTGGCAATAATTAATAGTTGGTTAAATACCTCATCCCCACTTTTGTAGGTGGTCGTGTTCACACTGAAGTTTTCAAGGTTCTTTTCTAATTGTTTAATTTTCATTTGGATTTTCTTCATGTCTAGTTCCGTTTGAGAGACAGAAGCTATCAAGTTAGTCGCGTTATTCTAAAACAGGATTCAGTGTGACCAATAAAGGCCGCATCATATGGGATTTGTTTATTATTAGTTCTTTGAGGTTGGCTTTACTAAAAGGTACATTATCGGTAGCCTCTTTCTATTTCACTATGAGGCTTAGTCAAAACTGGACCTGACGTCATATTTCATTGTTGTTTACGGACTGGGATGGCGCCACTCGACGAAAAAAATGGCGACTTATTATAGGTTATAGGGAGGTATTCTGTGGTTATTGGTATGTCAGTTACTGACATTTAAAATGTCCCAAATTTTAAATATGTAGCTTTATTACGATTTGTCTTCTTTTTACGGTAACGAATTATCTTTGCCTCCAGTATTTAGCAGTTTTATCCTACTCACACAGCTTTTATAGGTAGATTTGTTTGCGATAACATGAAATTTGCATGCACGTGACGAAAATGGTATGCACACTGCACAGACCATTAGGTGAATAGCAGAAGAATAAACACTATTTTGGAATTATGGGATGATCTGATCAAAAAGCTGAAGAAGCGAAAATTTTAGATCTATTTTGCAACGTATGCAAGAATGAAAATAGAAAATTTTGTTTATAACTCTAATAGTCCTCCATATAAAGAAGAAACTGAAAAATCTAATACGTTTTATGATTACTTATACAGGGTGTAACTAAACTGATGGTCAAAAATGAAACCACGTATTCTTGTAGTCAAAATAAGGGCACTTCTTCATATATTTTTTTTTCCTACGGGCCATAGTTTTTTTTTATACAGAGCGTAGAAGTTTGGAGAAAAATACACATATTTCTTAGTATTTCTAGAAGTATACGAGATATTTTCTTCAAACTTGGCGTGTCACATGAGCAGATGAGCCGTCAAACTTAAGGTTGACATGAAGCTTCTGAGGCTCACAGTTGCGGAGATACAGGGTGTTAGTAAAATTAATTAGTTCAGAAAAATATGAATACCCTGTATAATCGCATTTTTTTAATTTGTTTAGAATGATAAATTCAATGGTTAACAAAAAGTATCTCTTAGCATTTTTTCATATTCTCAGCCGTTTTTTAATTATTTTCAAAGAACGGCAATGCTGCAATAAAAAAGTCATTTTAAGAATAAATCTAACAATCTGTGGATGTGAATTAAACTTGGCATTATTTGAATCATTTGGCTGCCAACTTTGCACAATTTGAAGAATTTACTGATATGCACTTTTGCTATGGACTTGCGAATGGCAATAATAAACATGCGGAAACGCATAGTTGCGTGTATTGAAAGAGACGGCGGTCATTTCGAACATTTAATAATTTAATTTTCTAATAGCAATACGTTTCTTTTATTATTGTTTTTGCCTTTGTATTTTGTTAAATAAAGTTTAATTGACATCCACAGATTGCTAGATTTATTCTTAAAGTGACTATTGTTCATTGCGCGTTGCCGTTCTTCGAAAATAATTAAGAAATGGCTGCGAATATGAAAAAATACTAAGAGATACTTTTTGTTAACCATTGAATTTACCATTCAAAACAAATTAAAAAAATGCGATTATACAGGGTATTCATATTTTTCTGAACTAATTAATTTTACTAACACCCTGTATCTCCGCAACTGTGAGCCTGAGAAGCTTCATGTCAACCTTAAGTTTGACGGCTCATCTGATCATGTGACACGCCAAGTTTGAAGAAAATATCTCGTATACTTCTAGAAATACTAAGAAATATGTGTATTTTTCTCAAAACTTCTACGCTCTGTATAAAAAAACTATGGCCCGTAGGAGAAAAAAATATATGAAGAAGTGTCCTTATTTTGACTCCAAGAATACGTGGTTTCATTTTTGACCATCAGTTTAGTTACACCCTGTATACTACAACTAGCCATGGACTTCATTTCAAACCAAAAGGTACCAAATACCCTTGCTTGCTCTTTAGACTCGCTTTTCTTAAGAAAATGTATGGAAGTATATCATGTAAACTTGTGAAATTAGAGGGACATAACAAACAAATATTTTATTTTATTTTGGATATTAAATTCGTTGTAACAGACACATTTGCATATTTTTATTTTATAAGAGATTCTACAACAATGGTGTTTTAACATTAAACCACCGTGTAAATTTGTTTCGTCGTGTGGCGCCAGTGGCGATCTTTTGAAACAGCGCTATGCACATCAGGTCTTCAATATAGTGTTGGTCCAGGTCAAAATCAAGACATAATAATATTATGACAGACTAATAAAGCCGACAGACTGCAGCTACCTTCAGGTTAAAAATCTGTTGCCAACAGCTCGTGGCTGCAATTGTCAGCTTTCAAGCGTGTTTAAAATGTCATTTGGTTCCTCGAATTTTAGATATATAAATCCTTTATCTATGAATTTTAGGCACGCTAGTAGAAAAACCACTTACCGGAATACTATTGCTGGTGAAATCAACATTCGCATTCCCTGCACCCCCTTCCTTAGCACTATCCACTGCGTGTTCCTTATCGCCGCTTGTCACTTCGTCATCTCTCTCCGGAGTTACCTCTGGCGTAGCCCCTTGCTGATTCTGAACATTCAAATACCTTTCATGAAGTTTATTATACTCGTTCTCCAGAAGCTTCAACTTCTTCTGCAGTATCTCTTTATCCCTGGATACCTGTTCGAGCTGAAGCCTCAGTTGCTCAACATTCCCTGTGACTTCTTCCAGTTTGGCCAGAGCGTATTTTTTTGTTTTGGTGTTGCACTTGAATTCTCTAGTGGCCGTTTCCAGGCGTTTCACCAAAATAGATTTTTCTTGAAGGAGTTCCTCGAGCTGCTGCTTCGCGGCCCTGTTTTCTTTCTGGGCGATCGCCAGTTGCCTGTTTATGTCTTTCTTTTCTTTAATAACTGAGTCGAGTTTGCGGGAGAGCAGGGCGTGTTCCTTAAGGGAGTTCGAGTGTACCTTCAGCACTTCTCCTTGAAGCTTCTTACATTGCGCTTCAAGGTCTTGGTTGCCGTTTCCGCAGAGGTTTGCAGAAAAGATTTTTTCGTTTTTGAACAAGGTCTCGCAGTGGCTGGCGGTTCTTGTCGACAGGTTACTACCGCTCCTTCTTATCGCTAACAAGTTCGGACAGCTTTTCTCGGAAGTGATGTTATCTTTAACACTTAAATCGGTGTCTGAAGATCTGATGATAGCCGACGGCGATTTTACCATGATCGGTATTTTACTTAGAGACGTGTTACTATTGCGCTCGATACTCGAGACTCTTTTCACTTCATATGTTGGCAGACTAAGTAGAAAATTTAAGTATAAAAAGCTAATAGTAAATTATTGACAATCAAGAAAGAAACTTACCGTCTGGAGAAGACCATTTTATAAATCGCCCAAGTTAAAGCTCGAAGAAATGAACATATTATGATGGAAAATATGAAAGTTAACGAATTTAATACTACTAAGGCCCATCCGAATCTCAAACCGCGGTAACCCTGTTTCTGGTTTTCGAAAACTTGATGATTATTAAGCCAGTTTTGCTCAAACGGCTGGCTATACAATTCGTCGAAATCTGAAAGCAATGGGCTTGATTCGATGATAAAATACATATTTAAAGCTACCTTTTATTAGTTTCTTAAAATATTTTTGGTTCTCCATAAAAAGCAACAAAATATGACAGTGACGGAGTCAATGACAATTCCCAGACCCTTTTTTGGATTTGAGAAATCTGTTATTAGGTACTTACGGGAGTAGTTGTGAATTTGTGTGAACCCCAAAAGATCCGACAGGCAGAGGATGAGCCAAAAAATGAATCCATAGCCAAGAAGTGCCTTCCAGTGAATGCGCATATTTACGATTGCAAAATGTTTTCTGTTCTTTTGATTTCGATGGCGAAAAAATGGTACCGAAACATGAACGTTGACAAAAATGTACAAAAGTGAAGTTCTTGTTTGTCAAACCATTTGGCAGGTAATTTTTATAACAGTATCCGTTTTTTTTTTTGACTTGTTGTAGCCCAACAGTCAAAGGTTTATAAACAAGGGTAAAGGCGGCACCGTCGCAATGATAAAGGCCCGCCAGTCGGCACCGTCGCAAAATTGCGACGGTGCCGCGCCAGTTGGCGACGCGAAACGTCGTCCAGTAAGGGGTAGCTTTTTGTCTGCAAGGGAAACTATAAAGGCGGTCCTAAAGTGTCCGCTTTTTTCTCCCTAAAGACCCCATTTTAAGGGAAAAGTGGGTTAAGGCCATCAAAAGAGATTTTGTTCTTACACAGTCTTCCAGGGTAAAAGTGGTTTTGGTTTGGACTGTTTGGAGTGTGTTGTACATAACAATTTTACATTATTAAACGTAACCACCTTAAATCAGGAAGTTTTATGGTTTTATTCATTCGAGTTTAGTTGTATCTAGGAACGCAAATAAGAAATAATTGGCATTTACGAAAATTTTACCGGTAGACATCTAAATACACCAAAAGCCCTTGAAAATGTGACTTTTACTCTCGTAGATTATTATCCGTGTTGTAAAACCACGAGCTATATATATACCCTTGTCCTTGTATATTAAAGTAGGTAGGTAGGTACATTTTTATTTAGCTAGGAAATTAAACAAACAAGCCCTTAGATAAATACAGTTTATTTATTCATTTCTTTAAAACCTATTGGCAAAGTGATTCATTCAGTCGTTTCGTCCATTTTCAATTCGCGCTAAAATGAGAATCTATGTACATCAAACATTAAAAATATTCCTAATACTGCGAGATGCAATAACTATCACTAAACTATTTAAAGCACGTTAAGCAAAACCGTCGTTTTTCTCTCAACACCAACTGCCCTGTTCCAAACCGTTTTCCATACTTTTCCTGTAGTTCATCCACTTCATTTGCGACAACTTTCCACTGTCTAAATCACAAGTCTCGCTCGGCTTGATCGGAATGCACACTGGTATCTCCCCTTTGTGGTTTCTCTTCCTCGTTTCGTTCTTTTGCGAATCGCCGTTAACATTTGAAGACTCCACGGATTGCAGACTGTGAGTTTTGTGTAGAGACAACCTTAGAGGCTTCTTGGGTGGCGTCGGTCTCGGCTTGCCGTGGTTATCGTAGTAATTCTGATAGCAAGTCAACTTTTTGTTGTCGTCCAACGGTTCGGAGGTGTAGTCGATATTTTTTCTGTTCCCATGTCCGTTCAGCCTTGAGTTGTTAGTAGAATTGCAGTCACTGTCGAAATCTAAAGACTTTACGCTGCGTGCGTCTTGAATCTTCTTGTAGATTCTGTTTGAAGGTTTGGTCGATGAATCCAATGCATCTAATTCTTCCACGCTTTTCGAATCCATGTATTTTGGACCTAGGTGGATCTCCGAACGGAAATCTAATACCGATGTTGATTTTCTCGCGTTGTAGTGTTTCAAGAGGTCTGCGTTGTATTTTTCAGAAGCCGTTATACATTTCTGTCTGTGTTTCTCGTACAAATTGTTGTCTTTGCTGCGAGTTAGCTCGTGGACGATTTTGGTTGCTTTCTTATAGCTTTGATCCATCACATTGTCTTGTCCAAATTCTTTTTCGGAACTTGCTTTTGTAAACTCGGCCGAATATCTATGTTCGTGGTTGCGTCTGTTGTACCTATTCACGGGTTCGACTGCCGAGTTCGTTTCCGAGTTATAGTCCTTCTCTCTGTGGTGATGATGATGTCCACCGTGTTTTCTATAAACTATTTTCTCAGTCTGTTCGTATCCCATGCTGTTTCTCGCCGATCTGTGCTTGCCGTGTCTGTGGCCTTTGTAGCAGTCTGGTTGTGGACTTGGTGCGGGTATCATTGTATTAGAAACATTCGATAAGCTGCTCTTGGATCTGTAGTTGAGGGACGCGTCCTTACTTTCGAGACTTGGTATGTTCGACACCAAAGCGGTTATCTGCGGACCCTTCTGGTAGAGTTGTACATCCGATTTGTTTGAAACTGGGGAGTCCCTAGCCGTTATGTTAATGTTGGTGACGTTATGGTCAGATTTTGATATCATCGGAGACGGGGTTACTATTCGAATGTCCCCGTCTGGGTATTTTCGATTGAGCAGCTCCGTCACTTGTTCCTCAAGGTATGATATTCGGTGGGTTAGTCGGATGTTGTCTGACCTTAACGTGTCTTTGGCGCGTTGAGCTTCTTCGGCTCTTTCTCTAACTACTTCAAGTTCAGAACGAAGAGCTACAATTTCTTTAGCGGAGCCTAGCTGGGACTTGACGTTATTTTCTTCTGTAGCTCTTCTCAATATTACAATTTGAGCTGGGTCAGGAGCGGCAGCCAAAAGTCTCGATAAGTCTTCCCTGGATTTGGTTAAGACTATTTTTCCGTTGACCTCGACCAATCTGTAATAAAGAGAAATGACAATGCTTTAGTCCATTTCAGAAATTTCTTTGCATTCGTTGTTCGTAAGGATTAAGTACTTATTGGAGTTCCTGTAGAACTAGAAAAAAGAGTCAACCCCAGAAACTTCAAAATGTCATATAATATACAGTGTGGTCATTTAAGTGTGCAACATATAGGACTTTTTTTTTTATAAAATTGCACAACCAAAATACAGACATTTCCGAAAGTTGATGCATGTTCAATAACCATATTAGGTGCACTTAGAATGGTTGCAAGTTAAACAGCATACAGGGTAGATAAAATAAATTGCACAAGAGTAAAGTACCCTTATTTCAAAAAATTCGGCAAAAGGCTATTATGAAAAGTTGTATAAAATTAAAAGCTATGCCTAAATACCAAAACATAGCCTCCTAAGAAAAAAATCTCGTCAATTAATTTCTACAGTTTCTTAATAAACATTTAAAATAAAAATTTTGCACCTTAAATGAGAGTTTTTTAATATACACATTATCATTACTAATGTTTTACCTTGTTCAGAAGAATTTTTGCGAAATTTTAAAGTTTTGTTTAATATCGTTGCAACAAACATGAAGTTTGCGATTCCCTAAAAAAATAAAAATCTAAGTTAATTTTACAAATATGCTTGAATTTGAACAAAGTTTTGCAAAATTGATATAATTTTGATTGATTTATGAAATTGTTTCGGGTGAATATTAAAACAATTTTTTTAGAAAATTATTAATGTTTTTCAAAAAAATATATTTCTTTTTCTTAGGAGGCAATGTTTTGGTATTTAGGCATAACTTTTAATTCTAGAAAAACTTTTCTTAATAACATTTTGATAGATTTTCTGAAATAAGGGTACTTTACTCTTGTACAATTTTTATATTTTTTATGTATGCTGTTTGACTTGCAACCATTCTAAGTGCGCCTAATATGATTATCGAACATGCACCAACTTTTGGGAATATTTATATTTTGGCTGTGCAATTAATAAAAAAATTCCATATGCTGCACACTTAAATGACCACACTGTAGTTTGAAGTAAAATTTAAAATAGGAGAGAGCTATAAGCGCCTAATAACGCAAAATTATTTAAAAAAATTATGTCAATCCGCAACCAAGACTGAAGAGTTAATTAGAATATCTAAAATACGCTAGGTAAATGACTTTTCTCCACTCTTTCTTTCTTTGCACTAAGTAATATTATTAGAGTCAAACCGGTAATTTACGTTTTTGTAATTAAGTACGACAATAATTTTCTCACAGACTAATCGAGTACGGGTACCCACTAATTTGTGAAGGAATGTAGTCATCATTTAAACGTAATTGAGTTTTTTTGCCGGAAGGTGCATTAAAAAAGGTAAACTCTTGATTTGTATTCTGCGAAAAACGAACAATTAAAATTTAACGGTTAGGTATAAGAAGTTCAATTTACAGGCACCGCGCCAAACCTGCTTCCCCAAACAAGCGTGATACAAATTAGATTTACTTTATTATCCAATTCGTTCTTCATAATGGGTCGCCTCGATAAAAATGCTTAAAAAGCCTTTATTGACCGAAGCAGGTAATCTCCATCCTTTATCATTTTCGAAGAATCCTTATTGGGCGATTTCTTTGTTATTATTGAAAAGTATTTAAAAACAATAATTTTCAAGTCATGCGTGCCAAAGACTCGGCAAGCAACAAGATTGAAGAAAGATTGAGGTATCAATGCAAAGCTAGAGAACAAAAACACTGCACATAAAACTCCATCACTTGTATCTTTTTTGTTTTTGGCCGATTTGTTTGATTTTTGTGCCAAAATAAGTGTCAAAGGCAGTGGAAGACTGAAGAGAGTGACGCGCGGACCACTGACAATAAAATGTTTTTATTATACTTCTTTGAAAACACCTTATTTTCATGTTTTAGCAATAATGAAAGATGGGGTTTTTCGGGCTAGCGCACGGAAACAGCGCATGGAAAAACTTTCCGTGCGCTGAATAAAAATACAGAATATATGGCTTTAAAATAGAAATATACAGCAAAGTAAACTAAATTTAAGAAACTCTATATGCTCTCTGATATTTAACATGTACCTATTTTGTATTTTAATTCGTAAGCGTTTCAATATTTAGATGCATTTCTGTAATATTTTTGACGTTTTATTCACCTTATCTGACAATAACTAATTTACAACAAAGCACCTTTGAAATAATTTGAGAGTAACCATGGAAACGCATCATACATACCAAACACTATATTGTCTGCATTGTTTATTTTTTGTCAATTAAATTTATTATAATATACCAATGACGTCAGAACCTATTGACGTCATTGTAATATACCGATAAAATGTTTTAAGTTTCCGTTTTGAAAGAAGTATAATAAAAAATATCGTTCATTACACGTCCAGAAATAGATTTTCCGTGCTTGCATGAATGAAATATACTATTCTAAGTATCAGTTGTAATATTTTTGGTAATTAAAAAAATCAAAACAAACCTTGTTAATGATAATAATAATTATTGTTAAATAATTGTTTTAGTAGTTGTCAATTTCTGATAAATAAAAAGAAGGAATTTTTTATGGCTGTTTTTATTTATCAAAAATTGACAACTATTTAACTCTTCCGATGCACCTCGAAAATGTGTGCCATTGCCTGAGTAAATTTCCCAATGAATAAGGGGTTCTTTATTCATAGAAATTTCCTGAGGCTTTCCTCTTTTACTCGTCATCAAACAGTTATTTTTATACGTCTAATTCTATCATTAACAAACCTCATAAGCTGCTGCGTACCGTCAGTTAAAATTTCTTTACTAATCAAAGTTACACCCTGTATAACCCTAAAAACAAATTAGGTACTTATCTGTGAAATGAGTATACTTATTAGAAGAACAAAGCAAATATTCGCATGCAAATCAGAGTGAATGTGCTCCTTCCGAAGCTCCCACCACAATCAGAACCTATTCAACTTACAAATTACGTACTAATCTGTCAGTCCATTGTTCCGTCTCCGACAGAACTGTACCACGAAAACAACAACGCTGAAAAGGAACATCCTCGTGGCTGGATCTAACTGTGACTTTCGCGAACATTTTACACGCCATTGTCTGATGAATCTCAATCTCACCGAAAGATTTAGGTTTAGTTTGACAATACGACCAGAATACTCACGCTAAACAACTCGATAATTTGTATGTGTGGAGAAAACTAGATGCAGTTAATTTGGAGTGACAAGTTGATACATTATGCCTCATGTAGAGATGTAGAGAGTTCGAGAGTGACTTAAGAAAAGTTTAATTATACGGATTATTTCCCTCATACTTTTCGTATCCAATAAGGTACCTCTGCTCAATACACACACCAACTTGTCAAAATTGGTTTCTCTGTTTTAGGCAGTTGAAAATTATGTTGCAGTATTTTCAGGCATTATACGGGTTAAATGTGGAAAGAATTGCAGTTTTGAATGCTCAATCTAATGCCCCTTTTGGATTTTTAAAAAACTTCATGGCTCACTAGATATCCTGAAAAGAGTGATTTTTTGCTATTTCATCAGATCTCTGTAGCTCCGTTATTTCAGATTATACAGAAAAACTGTAAAAACAAAAATTGTAGATAATTTTGGGCTTAATAAGATAATCTAATCCAATTTTTTTTATGTTGTTTGTGATTTCTGAGATATGACATAAACTTGTGTTTTTTAAATGTAAATCATAGTTGATTGTAGCCTTATCAAATCGGCCATTTTTTGAGCTTTCCAAAAATATAATACTCGGCATAGTTATTATAATAAATAACATAGCTATGGCTAATTTTCAGATTTTTTAAAAATTTCTCATAGTCAGCCATGGAATATTTTCATAATTACGTTCCATTTTATAATAAGACATACCTCAAACTTTTCAATATTTTATTTTTAGCTGGTAACAAAATGTAACAAAATAAAACAAAAATTATCATGATGGAGCTCCACCATATAATTATTTGCCCGTAAGAAATAACCTAGATCAGCTCTATCCAAATAGTTGGATAGGGAGAAATAGACCTATTTCCTGGCAGCCCCGATCCCCCGATTTGTCTGTCTTGGATTTCTTTTTGTGGGGAACAGTACAAAATAAAGTATGAGACAATTGTTGAATTAATAGCAGCTGTTTTAGAAGCAATTGCCAGTATTGACAGGCGCTTTCTAAGAAAGGCGACAAATTCAGTTTATAAAAGATGCAATATTTGCATAAATAATAATGGTGGATTGTTTGAACACCTTTTTTATTTTAAAAGGTGACCTTTTAAAATAATAATAATTTGAATTTGAGTTTTTTAATTTTTGTTTCATTTTGTTAGATACATTTTGTTACCAGCTAAAAACAAAATATTAGAAAGTTTGAATTATGTCTACCTAATTATAAAATAGAACGTAATTAATTATGAAAATATTCCATGGCTGACTATGTGAAAATTAAAAAAAAAAACTGAAAATTAGCCATAGCTCTTTTATTTTTTATAATAACTATGCCGAGTATTATATCTTTGGAAAGCTCAAAAATGGCCGATTTGATAAGGCTCAGCCAACTATGATTTACATTTAAAAAAACGCAAGTTATGTCATATCTCAAAAATCACAAACAACATAAAAAATTGGATCAGATTATCCTATTAAGCCCAAAATTATCTACAATTTTTGTCTCTACAGTTTTTCTGTATAATCAGAAATAACGGAGCTGCAGAGATCTGATGAAATAGCAAAAAATCACTTTTTTCAAAATATCTAGTGAGCCATGAACTTTTTTAAAAATCCAAAAGGGGCGTTAGATTGAGCATTCAAAACTGCAATTCTTTCCCCATTTAACCTTTGTTCTAGCTCTGCTAGTTTCCCAGATCCCCATAGTGGGCATCGAAAAAAACTCTTATATTGCGAAACTGAATAAATTTATGACCCACATTCGGAAAATAAACCAGTGTTAAAAAGGTGAAAAAATCGCCCATGTCTTGGACATACAAACGTAATGTTGTTTTCCTGCTCCCTCCCCCGTAAGTTCACTTTACATGCCCGCCAATAGGTCCGAAAGGGAAAGTGAAATGTTCGAGGTGCCCTGTTGCTAGGTACAAAAAGTATTGCCTAGCAACCATGCAACGATTATGCAGCAGGACCTTTAAACCATTAATAAAAATATAAGTAGCAACTTGAAAGTGGCGTCAAATTTAATATTTTCACATCGATTGTTAATTATAAACTGGTTTTGATCAAAAAGAATACGAATTATGTCAAAGAAAAATTAAGAAAAATGGTTATATCTTTTAGTGGCAAATAATGTGGCTAAATAGGAAAGCCAAACAGCAGTCACCGTAGCACGGGCGTAGCCAGGATTTAGTTTTGGGGGGGGGGGGGTTTAGTTTGAGAAGTAAATAAAACAACAAAAATATACTTACATGAAATTTAATATCTATATATTCATCCGAAAAACTACGACATATTTATAAAGTTCTTAACTTTAAATGAAATGGATAAATTAATTTCGTTCCTCTGCGCTAAATCTAAAACCATTAAAGAAGAAATCTTCGGCTTTTTCTTTTAAATATATCTACTACTTCATCTGCATGAATTTCTGTTCCATAGTGAATGTTCATTAGAGCCAAACCATTAAGTCTGTTTTCATTTGTAGTGTTTCGTAAATAGTTTTTCAGTCTCCTTAGGCTCGAGAAAGACCTTTCTGGGGTAGCAGTGGATACAGGAATGGTAGCCAAGATTTGTAGTAATGTGTAAATATTAGGATAAAGGTTTTTATCGCACATATCTAGGCATTCCAAACTAGATTTCGGGGTAGGCAGTCTTCTTATCAGCATGCAAGGTTGCTGAAGCTTTGATAGCTAAATCCAAATTTGTTTCTTTATTAGAAACCCCTTGACCTTGACTACACCACTTTTTCCAGTAGTCCATACCTTTAAGTTTATCACCCTTCCTTTTTTTCCCCTCCATTTTTCGACAGTAATAATGATTCACGTATCTATCCTTAACAAAGTCATAGAATAACAGCGCACTAAAATTACTCACTTACACGGTACACTTAATTCTCTTCACTATTCGTTCACCACTTTTCACTTTTATTCGCTTCGAGTTCGCATGGAACAATACTGCCGTAAGCGCGGTCACGCGCCGCGGCGCCGCTTATATAGCAGCCCAGTAGCCGTCCAGAAACTTCCACGAACTTCCACAAAGTTCCGCTCATTTCGACCGAGGGGCGAGGCGAATAATCGAGAAACAACGCAAAGTGTCCCTACAATACAAAATAGTTCGGCTGCAACTGCGTCTGCCTCTCGTCAAAAGATGGCGCTAGGCGCTACTATTACTACATATATTCAAACGTAATAATAATTTAACTCTTCACTCCTCGTATTTTTTCGGTATAATATTAGGTAATATTTTGCTTATTTCGGGGGGGGGGGGGGGGGGGGTTTGAACCCCCGAAACCCCCCTCCCTTGGCTACGTCCGTGCACCGTAGCGCTGGGTTAAAAACGTCAGGATAGTAATCCGTAGGTCACGGGTTCGAGTCCCACGCGGGCGTTGCCTCGGTCCTCAAACAACCTCCTCGGCCAAAAAAGTGGACTTACGCATCTTGCAATGTAAATAACTATTGTTTTCTCAAACGCTCCAAAACAAAAAATCAATAAAGAAATCGTATTCGTGAAATATTCTCAACAAAAACCACACGTGTCGAAAATTTTTCTTTGTGCACAATAACTGCTATGGAGCGATGTGATCGAAGTCGGCGAACCCATTTGCCAACTTCATAAATCGGCGTTGAACCGCACCTCAACCGCCATAATGAATATTCTCGGTACAATCTCAAATTATTGCAGGATATTAATTTCTTCGTCGCCACTCTCGGGAGAAAACACAAAGGATGGTTCCAGGCATAAGGAAGTGAGGTCAACAGACGTAACCTTCCACCCATGTATCCGGTGGCGCAGCACCAAGCACAATATTCGTTTGTGGTTCTCCTGCGATATGCAGAGACGTCGAGATAAAATTGTTTGAGGGGAAAACGAAATTCTTAAATTTTTTGAATTATAGATAATTCTTTTTTATTATTCCAATAAACACTCGCAGTCAACAGTTTTATCGTTGACTGATATATTATTAAAGACTGCTCACGGCTGTCACGTCCGACACATTTTTTCTCACCATGCGCTTTCCGGAGATAAAATACAATGCAGAATACATTGTTAGCCACCAGAGCCATCTGTTTTCCAGGACATAAAGCTATAGCCGTGAGAAGTCTTTATAAATACGTCATCAAGCAACCCTTGGATTTATTTTCTTCAAAAACGTCAATGTGATCTGTCAAATTATTGTCACAGTTTATCATAGACGTAACTGGGTCGTATTTTTAGGGGGGACTGATCAGGACCGGCTCAAGATTTTGCGAGGCCGGGTGCCGCATGAAAATGCGGGGCCCCGACAATGAATTATTTAATCCATTAAGAAGAAATTTTTGAAAGTCGGTACGCTACTTACAAAGGTATATTTTTTACATGTCACTCTGTAAAATGGTAGGCCGGGGCTACGAGTTTGGATCACTTCTGTGACGTATATAGTAATTAATTTCGAGTGGTGGAGGGACAATTTTTGTGTCTTTTTTTAAACAAGGGCATTTAAAATAATTTTAAAAAATGCGCCGCAGGCGAAATTTTTTAAAAAATTGAAGACAAATTATATAAAATTAGTCTTGGGAAATCCCAATATCTTCAAATTTACAAGCTGGAGTGAATATTTTCAAATTCCGAAATGGGTAAAAAAATATACTGTACAACTCGAGGGGACTGTTTACATCCACTCTTGTTGTATTTAAATATATATTTTGTATCGGTTATACAGGGTGATTCACCTAAAACTCCCCGGATTTATATCTCAGCAACGATTTGAGACACATACCAAACACTATATTGTCTGCATTGTTTATTTTTTGTCAATTAAATTTATTATAATATGCCGATAACATGTTTTAAGTTTCCGTTTTCAAAGAAGTATAATAAAAAATATCATTCATTACACGTCCAGAAATAGATTTTTCCGTGCTTGCATGACTTCCCGTGTTCGGCTGCGCCTCACACGGGAATTTGTCAAGCGCGCACGGAAAAATCTTTATTTCCAGACTCGTAATGAAATATACTATAAAGAATTTTTGAAGTGGAAGTAATGACATCCTCAAATATAATTTTCCCAGAAGATACCCGAACTTTTTCATATTTGCAAAGCCTGTATTTTTCTAAATAGTTTTAGTTAACGAAAATGTTCTCTGTTTTCGTTTAAAATCTACTGTGCAGTCTAATAATGCAAGAAAATATGCTTTATTGGATATATTATACAGTATGAATCGATAAAACACGAAAAATTTATGGATAATTTTTCAATGGACTATAGTTCAAATTGTGGTCGTACACACCTATCTCCCTTGCACATCCCAGTCTCCTCTAGCGCCCAGTCTAGCCACAAGCCAGGACAGGACTCCTTCTGCCCAGCACCGAATTTCGGACTCTTCGGATCGTAGTCCACCTCGAATGCTTGGAGTAACACGTGTCCGCTACCATGGACGCAGCTGTAAATTATATTAATTTCGATTATGAATAAAGCTATATTAACATAACGCGCAGGGAATGGGGAATTCGCCGCCGTTTTTAAAGAAACATTTACCTTCAAGCTGTGAAATTACATTTAATTTCATTTATGATTTTTTTATTAAATAACCAATATGTGAATAGCATTTTATGAAGGCAAACAAACAATCGGAACAAATTATACCTACTACCTACTTATCTTACTAAAATATTTTGAAGTGTTTTTATTCGTATTTTTGTATTATTGTATTATTGTATTATTGTATTATTGTATTATTGTATTATTGTATTATTGTATTATTGTATTATTGTATTATTGTATTATTGTATTATTGTATTATTGTATTATTGTATTATTGTATTATTGTATTATTGTATTATTGTATTATTGTATTATTGTATTATTGTATTATTGTATTATTGTATTATTGTATTATTGTATTATTGTATTATTGTATTATTGTATTATTGTATTATTGTATTATTGTATTATTGTATTATTGTATTATTGTATTATTGAATTATTGTATTATTGTATTATTGTAATATTGTAATATTGTAATATTGTATTATTGTATTATTGTATTATTATTATTGTATTGCATTTTTGTATTTCTGAAGAAAGAGACGCATTCCCGCACTAAAATTCGTAAGGCCTTTGTATTTCATCATATATTATGATTTAATGCCTCCCCTGCCTCACCCTCACGGGCCGCTATCTAAAATGTTCGCATACCTGTAGAGAGTGCCCAGCTCCGAGGAGGTCTTGTTGGATTCCTCTATACACAGCTGAAGGGCCCTAGTCTCTTCGAGGAGGGTTAGAAGGTTCAGTTCCTCTCGACCTAGTTGGTATTCTAGTTCGGCTTGCTGTATCCTAACGTCGATATTACTGGAAAAAAGATTGATTTGTAAAATGACTTCAACATGTAGCTATTTGCTATTGCGAGAAATGCATGTCAGAAATCTGATGCTGAATTAACATGATGTATTTTGAAGAAAATACTTCTAAATGAAAAGTTCCATAATTTTAGTAAGTTGAGATTTTTGGGATATTTTTATAAAAATATTTGAAAAAAAAAGGTAGTCGTGGCTTAATAATAATTAGTAATAAATACAAATACCATGCATTAACAGCATCGCCATGCAGGGTTTTTAAAGATGACTCTAGTTCGCAGTTGCAATCCTCAAATAAATAATTTTAAAATTTCAATCTTATTAGCCTATTACTTACTCGGTAATATCTAACTTCTCTAAGGCCATCTTCAAATTCTTGATTGCCAGCCTCTTATTATCAACGTCAGTCTTCAGTCTGTTCAGCCTATCTTCCGCCTGCTTCTTCTCAACCTCGCTCAGTTCCCTGTTGATTCCATTGTTGTTATTGTTATTTCTGATTCCGTTCAGTCTAAGTCCTGGCACAGTCAGTTGGCCTTTCAGGCTCTGTATTATGTTCTCTTTGTCTCTTAGGGCGTTCCTAAGATTTTCTAACTCTTTTGCGGCTAGATCTTTGCTTATGGAACGGTTGGAGCCTAAGCTTATTCCGCTTATGCTGCCGTTGATCTTTCTTCTCCTCGGCGTACTGGATAGGGACACTTCTATACTGGCCATCTGAAAAAAGAATTATAATTTTAAAATAAATAAACATACTACATTGCATATCTTTGAAGTTTGCCGCGAGGAATCTGCATCTCGCACATTTCTAAAATTTTCTAGTAGGTATGCCTTGGAAAACAACAGCACACAGTTTCTGTCAATTAATTAAATCGATAACAACTGTGGTTTACCGAACATTCAAAGCATTTTGCCAAGCCTCTCAAATTTTCATTATTCTTCGCGAGCTTCATTTTGCGTCATCTGATATTCCTTCACTATTTCGCTGGATACAGTTTTGACCTCTTCAGCGTTCTAAGTTAACTTTATCAGAAGACATTACAGAGCAGGAATTTTAAATGGGAAATCTGTATGTATGTTCTAAAGGCGTGGTGTAAAGATGCAATAGGCATATTATTTGTCGGTCAGTGGTTTGTGGTTTTACAGCTTGGCTTTGGAATTTTCTTCGCTCCGAGACAAGTGGGTGGATTATTTCAGTTTTATCGGTTGTACACCAAAGAAAGACGCGTTGTAACGCCCAGGGATATTGGAAGGCATTATCACGGCTAAAATCGAAGTACCATCAGCACCAAAGATGGTAGGGTAATTTCCATATGCAGTGGTTAAGATTTTAAAGCTGGAGAGTATGTGGCTTAGGGGGTGAACCAATCACGATGAAGTGTAATTGCCAGGAATCCAACATATTTCTATAGTTAAAAAAAGTAGAGACAGTAGTTGTAGATATTCGCACTTAAATTTCATTTTTTGTTTTTCTTAAACACATTTTGAAAAATACTTTAAAAATAAAAAAAACATGGGTTTTACTTTTCGCGTGACCACCCTGTACAGGGTGGTTCATTTTAAATTGACAACCCCCTTAACTTGCTAGTTTTTGAGCTTAGGAAAAAAAGTTTTTTACAAAAGTTTTAGATACTAATACAAAGTTTTTTGTGACGCTATTGGACCGTGTACAGTGTGTTCTAGAAAGCCGTGGCAGAAATAACTTATGTTTTTTTAAATGGAACCCCCTATATATTTTTGCATTTTTGAAATCTGCTCATCAAGGCAATTAAAATGATATTAAACTTTGTGGCATTATCTTTTTCCGTTTTTGGAAAATTCCGTTTTCAAATTTTATACTAAAATTTAACTCGAATTTGTGATGATAGATGATCGATGTAATGACAAAAAATATTTGTTTTAAACAAGAGAGTAATCTAGTGAAACTCCAAAATGTTTAGGAACCTTTTCAAGTTTTACTGATTATATTCTCGAAATAAAGAATTTCAGGAAAATCGTAAAAGCTCCTAAACATTTTGGAGTTTCACTATGTTACTCTCTTGTTTAAAACAAATATTTTTCGTTCTTACATTGATCGTCTATCTTTATCACGAGATCCACAAATTCGAGTTAAATAAATTTGGTATAAAATTTGAATACGGAATTTTTCAAAAACGGAAAAAGATAATGCCACAAAGTTTAATATCATTTTGATTGCCTTGATGAGCAGATTTCAAAAATGCAAAAATATACACTGTGTCCCGGATAAGAATGAACAGCATGGGGATATTGCAAACGGTGAGAGATAGGGCAACGGTTAAATGGAGAAAAAGTTGCGCAATTTCGGGGTCAATAAAATGGCACAAACAGATTTCTAATATCTTTTTTCGTTTTTGAGTTATTTTGAAAAAAGTAAAATTTTGCGTTTTCGATTTTATTTTTTTCTGAAGTTGCTATCACAGATAGAGAAAAAAGAAAAGCACTTTCTTATGGCACTTTTTAACGGGCCTTAAGATGGCGTTTTTAGATTTGTTCTACAACGTTTCGTTTTTGAGAAACCATCTTCAACTTAATTTTTTTAAATACGGACCTGGTTTTTTTTTTGCAGATTTTGAAAGCACTTTTCATTGTAAATACCATGATGTATGACAAGAAATATTTTTAAAATATTTTGAGACAATTATACTGAAAATTCCTTTTTTCCATTAATTTTTTTTCTATTGCGGCCCTGTGTTTAATAATAAGAAGTCTAAATATTAATCAGTATTGTCAAAAATTTAACTTACAACTTATATCTTTCAATTGGAGAACTAAAAAAAGGACGGCACATACGATAATAAAAAATAAATAAAAATCCTCCACCTAGAAGGCTTTGAAACAACGAAACCAATCCCTTGTCATTTGTCATAACTCCCACTGTATCATTTAGTTAACAATTTATTTCATTACAAATGGAGGGTGCTTTTTCAAATGACGACAAATTTAACATGTCAGCATGTTATATCTTGTGTCATAGAAATAGTATAGAGGCCGAACGAATGTATTTTTTCAATTAATAAATGGCAAAAGTTATTGATTACCTTGGCTTAAAGCTTTCTTCTCGCAATTAGGAAAAGCGAAGAATTTACTCCAAAACACAATGCGACACTGTTTGCTGTACAACAACAGGGGAAAACACTTTACCAGACGCAGGGCCGTAAAATTTAAAAATATTAAGTTTTCGAAGTAAAAATAAACTTTAAATTGTTGTCAATACTGATTAATATTTAGACTCCTTATTATTAAATACAGGGCCGCATTAGACAAAAATGAATGGAAAAAAGGAATTTTCAGTATAATTGTCTCAAAACATTTTAAAAATATTTCGTGTCATACATCATGGTATTTGCAATGAAAAAAATCCAGGTCCGTATTTAAAAAAATAAAGTTGAAGATGGTTTCTCAAAAACGAAACGTTGTAGAACAAATCTAAAAACGCCATCTTAAGGCCCGTTAAAAAGTGCCATAAGAAAGTGTTTTTCTTTTTTCTCTATCTGTGATAACAACTTCAGAAAAAAATAAAATCCAAAACGCAAAATTTTACTTTTTTCAAAATAACTCAAAAACGAAAAAAGATATTAAAAATCAGTTTGTGCCATTTTATTGACCTCAAAATTGCGCAACTTTTTCCCCCTTTAACCGTTGCCCTATCTCTCACCGTTTGCAATATCCCCATGCTGTTCATTCTTATCCGGGACACAGTGTATAGGGGGTTCCATTAAAAAAAACAACCATAAGTTATGTCTGCCACGGCTTTCTAGAACACACTGTACACGGTCCAATAGCGCCACAAAAAACTTTGTATTAGCATCTTAAACTTTTGTCAAAAACTTTTTTTCTAACCTCAAAAACTAACAAGTTAAGGGGAGTGTCAATTTATAATGAACCACCCTGTACATAGGGTGTCTCAAATAAAATGTTATGCCAGATTATTTCTTTAATTTTTGGGGAAAAATACTAACTAAAAACCAGGTGGTAAGGTTTTTCCGATCTGAATTTAGCTTCAGAATTGACATACATGGTGTTCTCGAAAAGTTAAGCCTAAAACCATTTTTTTTTTCGAAAAAATTTAAAAAAGTCATTTTCACATTAAAAAAAAGCTCATTTATAATTTCAATATTACTTCTGGTTTAACCGGAATTTAATAAATATTTTTAGAAACTGTTCTTTTTCTATCGATTAAAATGTAATTAAAATTACCTTTTTAATGATATCATAGATTAAAAGAGATGTATAAAGCCTGAAACCGTCCGCAAAAATCTTGGCAACTTTCATTTTGGAACGAAAACAAATTTAATAAGATAAACTGTAATGTCTTATTATTTTCAGTACCTACTCGATATTATGTTGAGGTATAGGTATTTCAATTTAGTTAGTTAGTGCGGTTCTGACAGTCTATGTGTAGCTTTGTCTATGATCTGTAACATTATAGGGTTATTTCTTACTGTTTTAGAAATATGTGTTTAAAAGCAAAGCAGAAGTCTTCGCTTACTAGATAAGTATATTTACAATTAGTTGTAAGAGACACATCCTTATTCCATGTCAACCGGGGAAACATAGTCAAATATCTGGAAAACGGCAAGAGCTAACGTATAATGTTACATATAATTGAAAAGGTAATTTTAAGGTATATATTTAATGACATTTTGATAATACATATACAAAAAAAAAATAACAATTTCTAGAAACATTTACTTACTTCCGGTTTAACTGGAAGCGATATTCAGATTATAAATGAGCAGATTTCATTTTTCGTGGTCCTTAATATGAAAAATACAATCAAACATTTTTTTATTTTTCCCGGGAAAAAGTACATCGCCCTGGTGTAGACGTCTGTTCCATTTCTTCAGACATTATGGTTAGGTATATACGTTTATATATTTTTTTTACCATATCAGTTAAATGTCCTTCCAATAGTTCCGTCGACACTGGTATACTATCCACACTGTAGTTCTATTGGTGCAGGCGATCCGTATACTCACCACACCACACACCAAGCGCTGCAAAGTTAACGCGCTCGTTTCCCGACTACGGACAACGGCGAAATAAATATTTCAAATAGTAATAATTTTGCAGAAGGCGAATATCGCAGTTGCTACACGTTTTTTAATGCGCCATATTTTCCGAGCGACGCTTAGGTTATGATTAAAATCGAATTTACGATGCGAGAGGAGCTTGTGCAGTGGGGCGAACCCCGGTTTAAATAATACTCGCCGTAGTTTATTTTACAGTTGCTTCCTAGAGAATTACTAACATTACCAGGAACGCAGCCAGTGTAACTGGAAAAAATATCGCTAATTTAATCTACGCTAATGGTAGTAATGGTGGGTTTCTTCGGACATCTATCAGCAGCTTCCGTGGCAGATAAGATGAGGTTTTTTGTTGGGTCTTTATCGAATTAATTACAGTCGATTTTGCACATGCCAATACAAAATGAATATTCCGACGTGAACCAAGACACGCCCCTATCTTGGTGAATCCTTTTATAGAGCGGTACAAACTTATTTTGGATTGCCAGACCTTCATAATTGGAGAAATATCCTCTTATTTAAATTGCAACAAAGGCTTATTTATAGTTAGGTTGTCCACTAATATTTGATATGCTTATCGCTGACCGATATTAGAGAATATTGCCTGGTGTTAGGTAAGCCTAATATTTTGGTAATGTTTGATTCTATCATAGGTTTTAATTAATTTTAGAATTTACTTCACAACTTACCCTAAGTGTCCCCTAAACATCCAATTAAACAGTTTTTGTCAGCAGATTGAAGTTGGAAACTCATTTTATTAAATCACCCCTGAGCGAAATTGGTCTTTGCTTTTCTTGGCCCAACGTGGGGCGCCCAACGTGGGGCCAATTTCGCTTAGGGGTGATTTAATAAAGTGGGTTTCCAACATCAATCTGCTGACACAAACTGGTTTATTTGGGTGTTTAGGGGACTTTACACAGGTAGGGTTAAGTTGTGAAGTAAATTCTAAAATAAATTAACACCTACGATAGAATCAAACATTAACAAAATATTAGCCTTACCTAACACCAGGCAATGTTCTCTAATATCGGTCAGCGATAAGCATATCAAATATTAGTGCACAAAAAACCTCTTTGGCTGCCAGAATTATACTTTATTAGTTTGAAGTTGTCGGGACTTTGCAGGTGATAAACTCATAGACAACCTGACTATAAATAAGCCTTTGTTGCAATTTACATAAGAGGATATTTCTCCAATTATGAAGGTCTGGCAGTCCAAAATACGTTTGTTCCGCTTTATAAAAGGATTCATCAAGATAGGGGCGTGTCTTGTTTCAGACGATATCCAGTGCACCAAATGAGAAAACAAATTATTATTAGATTTTTTTGAAAATCTGATTTCAGTCGATGTTGGTGCATGTTTTGCACTACACCATTCTGTTATCACAGATATTGTTATTTTGAAATAAATTTGACAGCCTAATTCTTCTCAATTTATTATATTTATTTTATGAATAAATCCTCAAAGCAACAAACTAAATATTTTTCTATACCAGGTTATCTCAGTCCGCGATTCCATTGTTTAGGATAATTATCGATCAGATAGCGACTGGAATTTCTACCGAAACGAATGAAGAATGGGATGATGGAACAATAACTTTTGACCTTGCGTTCATGAAAAAATACACAAGCCATTCAACGACCTTAGGATCAGATTTAACGGTTTCTAATCCACGACTATCGTCAGGAGATGGTTCCGAGAATTTTTTACTAATTTTGCTATACAAAACTCCGTCACACACAGTATATTGTGTAGTCGGTACTATCTATAAAGTCTTGGCGACTTCCTTATTGCGTTACGACTAGGTAATTACTAATTAAGTGTTTTTTTTTTAATAATTGCCCTTCTAATGTGGTCTTCGCATGTTTGTACACATATTGCAGACCAAATGTATTATCATGCGTTTCCAGAAAGAAGTCAAAAGATGTCACTAGAAAGGGCAAAATCATTCCTAGTATAACTCAATACGTAGAAAAAAACATGCAAAGATGAAAAGTAGAATCGTTGACTAACATATTTATAAGACTTTTCACGGCTATACGAGTAGGTAGCTTCATGTTCCGCAAAACAGTTGGTTATGATGTATTTTGCATTGTATTTTGTCTCCAGAAAGCGCATGGTGAGCCAAAACAGTGAGTCAACTGTAAAATATCTAAGTAAGTATATATCTATTTCAAAATCTTATATCCTATTATAAACATACCAACATACCCTTGTTTATTAGGCTACTAAACTACAACTACATGTCTATTAATAATATTAGCTTGTAGTCCTTATTGTAAAAACAAAATTCTACCTCATATCATATCTATAATTACCTATATTTCCTCCTAGCAATATTTTGATCCAGAGCTTTGAGATTTGAAATTTATAGCGTCCTTCATATATGTTATACCCTCACCCTTTTAAAAAATGACATTGGGGTCGATGTACCTAATTTGCATACGATTCGTTAGTCCACATTGTTATTATTTTTAGGGTTAGCCGTAGGTGAGAGAATGGGGTGCATTTATAATACAACCGGTTCATAATTAACGCGTAATTTTCTAGCGCGTTGGCACCCACGGTATTATCTCGTTTGAAGGATCGCAAAAAAGGTAGGACCTGGTGGAGTTATTAGTAATGTAGGTGGTATAGTTTTATACAGTCTCTTATCCCTGTATTTTTACTTACTTTTGCTTCTAAAGTCTCCAACTGTGCCATCCTTGGCTGGATAATGGCAGGCTGCAAGGTGGTCTGCAAAAAAAAACCCTAGTGAGACTTGAATTTGAAACATTTTATAAGTATCACATGCTCAATGCCTGCACTTTATAGGTACAGGGTGTTTCTAAATTATGGTGCCAACGTAATATGACAAATAGAAAATGATATTTCGAACAAAAAGTTTCCTTTAAACATGGGTCCTAAAATGCATAATAAGAATGTTACAGGGTGATAAAAGTATAGTTTGAAAAACATCTTTATCGCAATAACTTCTACAGAAGTTATGCAATTTAAATGAAACTTGGTGCAATTTCTTAGCAACTGAAGTGCAACAATTTTGTGTAAAAACAATTTATTCTCCTCGACCAGAGGCGGAGGGGCGGGGTAGCACAAGAGGTTTTCTACTCATAACTTTTTTGAGGTTATCTTTTTGGTCTTACAGGTTCATCATTTTAGTGAATCTTTTTATTTTGCGTTGAAATCGGCAAAATGTGTGCTCCAAAACACCTGTTAACTCCAAAATTCGAAAAATAAAATTATCGCCTACCGCATTTAAATGTTTTACAGTTGAGTTGTACGTTCAAAATTAAGAAAAAATGACTAAAGGATATTAAGCAAAACATGACTGGTTTTGCTGAAATATGGATTTCAAAATTTTGTTGATTTCAATCCGTTCCATTTTGAAAGCGAAAAACTTTTGATACATAATTCATACGGAATTTTTTGTCCCTTTAAATGGTACAATTAGGTATTTGGTAAAATTTAAAAGCGGTAGTTAAAAATTTTGTTTTTCGAATTTCGGAGTTAACTGGTGTTTTGCAGCACATTTTGCCGATTTCAGCCCAAACGGTTGTTTTTATCGTTATGGAACAAGAATACCCTTTTGTTGCAAAATAAAAAGATACACTGAAATGATGAACCCGCGAGACCAATAAGATAACCTCAAAAAAGTTAAGAGTAGAAAACCCATTGTGCTACCCCGCCCCTCCGCCTCTGGTCGATGGGAATAAATTGTTTTTACACAAATTTGTCGCACTTCAGTTACTAAAGAATTGCACCAAGTTTCATTTAAATTGCATAACTTCTGTAGAAGTTATTGCGATAAAGATGTTTTTCAAACTATACTTTTATCACCCTGTAACTTTCTTATTATGCATTTTAGAACCCATCTTTATAGGAAATTTTTTGTTCAAAATGATATTTTCTATCTGTCATATTACGTTGGCTCCATAATTTAGAAACACCCTGTATATATGACATCCGTTTACCTACAGAACTATAGGTATGTGATAAATACACATTTAAATAATGAAGCGTTTAAGATATTTCTTTCTATGCTCCTGAGAGTATTTCCACTAAAAGCAAGTCGCCATTTCAATTTGGTTTAGACAATTAACCTGTTACTTCAACTCATTTGTTTCATTAGCATTTCTCAGATTAGCGTACTGATTATGGAGAGGAAATCGTTGGTATCACCATAAGAGGTTTCTTACATAACTTGCTGTGCTGCCTCTGCTCTAACAATGAGCTAAGCAACCAAACCCAATAAATTATCAAGCGTATCCGTTTCCCAAAGGCATTACATTTGCACCGACCAATAAAAATAACGTCTTTGGATTTTTGTTGTGTAACCAGGATGGCCAGGAGCGAGGCTGAAAATAATTAAAACAGCACAATCATCGATAATGCAAATGCCAGGCCAATTCGAAGCCACCACTGTGACGCAACAGCAAAATTGCTAATGTCATTTTGGAAAAAAAAAACCGCAGGTCATAAATCAAAAGAAACTAATTATTGTGCTTTGTTATAAGGTAGCCCTCGAAATAAAAATGAAATAAGTTAAAAACTACCAGTGCACTTGAAACGCTTCAACGAGAATAAAAATTAACGTAAAAAATTAGTTTTGTAGATGCAGGGCTTAAAACAAGTACCTACCAAATAAAGACAAAATTGATTTACATCCTCTATCTTAAAAAGAAATGCCACATAACGCATTGCCGAAAAATTAGAACAGTTTTTAAAGATTTTATTTTAATAATGGCAATAATAATTACCATAACCATTACTCCCAAATTTCTTAATAATAAAAATACAGCTTGCCCTTGCCAACCAACATTGTATTCTCAATTTTGTAATATGCTTCTAATAATATAAACTGTTTCTATATGTTACCCTCTATTGACATACCTTCGTTGTTCTAAAATTAGGTATACTTTCAGACCTTCAAACTTTTGGCGAAGTTGTCGGTTTGAATTGAATAACGTAAAAATTGTAGCGTTGGGATTCACTCTTCAGTCAACGATTGAGGTTTATTTTCGTGTGTTTCTATTGTGCAATAAGAAGTGCACATATTATGTCAAATATTCTCAGAGAATGAGAACGTGTGGATTGAATTATTTGTAAAGAAGATGAATGTATTAACACAGATAACGTAAAAAGACCAATTTGGATACAACTAGTCTACCAATTTTGAAAGTTTTCCTATAAGCACTGTAAAAAATTTATTTAATAAAAAAATGTGCAAAAATTGACTCACCCATATGTGAGCGAACTTTAATTTCCTTTTTGTTAAGAAATCTGCTTTTCTATAGCAGTTATTAATGTATGCCTTCTAGAATAGGAAAGTTCCTGTCGGCATTTTTTTTGTTTAAAGCTCAAAATACTTGGAATTTGGAAAAACTAGCTTTATCTTGACGTCTTCTGCTCCATTAATTAACAACACAACAAAAAAAATTAGGCAAATTAACCAGCAATTTAATGGAATTTAAACGATTAGCACAAACAAAAATGTAAACAATTGTACTATGGCGGCCATTATCAGCTGATACTGACTGTTCGTTAGGCTGCGGTATTATCAATAATTATTGGTTAATTAATTAATTGTGGCGATCTTCGGAGCATTGCTAACTATTTAGACTGCAGGTTTTTCGGTCTTCAATCGACCTTGATTCGAATCTAGGTCGAGGCATACTGCATGCTCATGCCTTTATAGAAAAACACCGCCTATGGCCAAGAGCAGTGGACACGATATGGATTCACGGTATTGCTCCTTAATAGCTTTATCTGTGATTTACCATAATTGTTTTCTAGGATTTCCCGTACTACTTGAGCGAATGCTATCCTAGTTATATCGGGAAAAGTCGGCCCTAGCCGCAAATGGCAACGAAGACAAATAATAGTAATTGCCCCCCTCCCCCGCACAACGATTCAGTTGCCTCTGGGGGTACACCTAGTTTGGAATATTGTGAGGGTGAGAATTATTATTCTTTTACGTGTAGCGTGGAAATTTAAAAGTTCTTGCTTCAGCTCGCACGGGGCGCCGGTGGGAACCAGCCACACGCACACCATTTTGCAAGAAAGATAACGTATTGTGTTGGGTGCATAATTACAGGCCTGCGAGGACGAGAAACAAAAGAAAATTGTAAAACGCATAAAGAGGCAACCTCGAACCTCGCCTATATTTTATGTGTATGGCCGCGTCCGAGATAATGGATATTGATGGCGGGCCGAGCGGGGGAGTAATTGCCAAGGAGTTTCCTATCGAATTGATGGTTGCCCTGCGCTACACACGAATATTTGCTTTAAGTGGATGACAGTTACAAAGCACCCGTAGAAATACAGTCTTGCAGGCGAAGCAGGAACTCCACAGCAACGCCTTCTTCAGATATAGATTTTATCACAGAACAAAATTTCAGTTATAAATATAGTATCTACAAAATAGCAACTAATGCCTTCAGTGGCTATATATACAAGGCTCTTTTAAAAATTACATAGTGAAATCAAGCAATATTTACTTAAAAACACCAGGTCAGCTTTAGTTAATAACTATGTAAATAGGTAATAATTATTGTAAATATTTTCGAAAATTTATTTGTGGCGCAAACAGATCCATTTAATTTTTAATCGGGTTTTTCGCCACCAAAAATGATTAAAAGGCAACTTTTTCAAGTTGCTTGGAAAATTCATAAATTTCTTTGAACGTTTAACTCAAAAAATAACTTCAAAAAATTTGTTTTCTGAGCTTTTGGACAAATTTGAATATACAGGGTGAGTCAGAATGTATAGTAGGTAAATACTTTAAAGGGGTGTTCGCCAGGTGGTTTTAAGGGGGGGCCTTCATATAAAATTTTTCGATTTGAGCTTTCCTTGCCAAGTTATTCGGGTCTACAAGGTGGCCCAAAAGTATTTTTTTTATTTATATCTCAATAACGGCGCTACTTAAAAATTTGAAATTTGGTATGTGTTATCTACTTACTGGAAGACGCCTTAGGGTAATTTATTCATTTACACAGTGCCCTAAAAAATGGTAAAAATTAACAACCCCTATTAATTTTTTTGCTTAAACTTTTTTGAGGTTATCTTTTTGGTCTTGCAGGTCCATCATTTCAGTGTATCTTTTCATTTTGTAACAAAAGTGTACTCTTGTTTCATAACGATAAAATCAACCGTTTGCGTTGAAATTGGCAAAACGTGCCCCAAAACACCTGATGTTAACTTCAACATTCGAAACATAAAATTTTTACCTACCGCTTTAAAACTTTACACATCGACTGTACCATTTAAACTGAGAAAAAAATTCCTATGAACAATTGAACAATGTACTAAAACTTATTTAGCTTTTAAAATGGAAAGGATTGAATTTAACAAAATTTGAACACCCTATTTTTTAAGAAAACCAATGCTGTTTTGACCAATGTCCAATTGGTATTTTTTTCCTTATTTTGAATGTACCGTCGATCTGTAACGTTTGAAAGCGGTAGGTAAAAATTTTATGTTACGAATGTTGAAGTTAACAGGGGTTTTGGGGCACGTTTTGCCAATTTCAACGCAAACGGTTGATTTTATCGTTATGAAACAAGAGTACACTTTTGTTGTAAAATGAAAAGATACACTGAAATGATGGACCTGCAAGACCAAAAAGATAACCTAAAAAAAGTTTGAGCAAAAAAATTAATAGGGGTTGTTCGTTTTTACCATTTTTTAGGGCACTGTGTAAATGAATAAATTACCCTAAGGCTGAGGCGTCTTCCAGTAAGTAGATAACACATACCAAATTTCAAATTTGATATGTATAAATAAAAAAAAATTTGGGTCACCCTGTAGACCCGAATAACTTGGCAAGGAAAGCCCAAATCGAGAATTTTTATATGAAAGACCCCCCTTAAAACCACCTGCCGAAGACCCCTTTAAAGTATTTACTATACATTCTGACTCACCCTGTATATGCAACTAACAACACTATAATGTGTTAAAACCACTTATTTTCAACTAGGAATTATTTTTTCAAATATTAAGTATCCTGTTAAAACTAGACCATTTTTTCTGGCAATAACTGGACTAAATATTTGATGCTTTTTCTGATTTAATTATAAATTATAATTCCAGCATGAACTTTCCGCTGCCAAAGCCTATAAAATGCAAGTTGTTAGAACTCCGTTTCCTTTTAATATACCAAAATTGGAGCTGCCGCATGAAAGTCCTGGCGAACATTTTTGAGCGACGCAAACAAAAAAAGAGCGAATCCGTGACCAATTTTAAGAGTTCGGGCGATCAAGTTCGGTCTGGCCGCAGCCCGAAGCACGCGATATTTTAATAGCTTCATTATTAATCGCATTCTCCGGATTCCTTTCGAAATTGCCGCCCGTAAAATAATAAATTCATTGGCGAGGTCTTCCGAGCAACGCGCAACGCGCAACGACGAAAAAAATGTTATTGTTTGTGGCCAAACAGTTTTAATGCATGCTAACGTTGGATGTGTGTGAAATGTCAGGGTCGGTGTTGTTCCTAAACTCAAAATTTAATTAAAATGGTAATGCTTACTTAGCAAGATGAAAACTGTACAGAGTCTTTCCGTAAGTATATTTTGAGGTATAACGTATAACCTACTTAGACAGCGCTTATTTTTAGAGCTAGAATAAACTTATGTTTTTTGTCAATAGAACACATAATATAAAGTGTATTTTCAACTTGAAATCAACTCGCATTCTACTCAACATCGATGTACTTTTCAACCCTCTTCGAGGCTTGCACGCGAAAATGGGGCCTCTAAATCTGCCACTATCTGACGGTCTATTCAAGTTACTATTGTAAATTATTCACAACAGATATTATTCCTGCGAGTTAAAAATATTAAACGGTAATACTAATTGATTATGTTTTGATTTGCATTTACTCCGGGAATTAATACAAATACCCATATATTACTGCACGATGAAGCCATATTATGTGTATGTACGTGGGACTTGCAATAATTCTTTGAGAATTAATTGCTAGAATTAATCTTGACAACTCGCATTTTTAATGCGATCTTTAAAGGAATAATTCGATTCAAATGAATTCATATTTGATAAGGTATTAACAATCCAGGTCACTGTGACATATTGGTTAGAACAACTAGCTTCTTATTCAAGTTCTTCGGCTTGCATTTAATAGACCATTGTTAAGCGGCGATGAAGGAATTTAAATCTGTAACAGATCAGTTGTTGAATAAACATTGTTAGCATATCGTTTTAATTAAAAAAAAATGCAATGATCGACTACGCTGCGGCCATGTAAGGTTTCTGAAATTACTGTTCTCTAAATTTATTGCAACATTGTTGTAAGGAACTGTTGGAGAGTTTGCGCTGTACTAATAGAGACGTCAGGTCGTTTGTGCTTTTTCTGCCCTATTATTTTTAATAAGCTACCTAAAACGGCATGCTTCGTGCTGTATATCGAGTGCAATTTATAACCCAGGAGACAAGGAACGTTACTCGCAAGTTGTATAGGTTCAAGCACGGCATTGCAAACATGGAATAAATGGAAGCAACCGAAACCATTTCTGGTTAAGTCAGGCCAAGAGGAACATCCAACATAACTTTTTAATTTTTGCGGTTAGAAAAAAGGCGTTATGCAAAAGTTAAAGTTATTTTGATCGGCTGGGATTTTCTCGAAAAAAAAAACCATTTTAAAAACAAGCTTTGATTTAAGCCATGTACTAAAATGAATAAATTAAGTTTAGGTTTTCGTTAAGATTCCAAATTGCGACAAGTTTTTGCAAATTGAAAAGCTTGTCGTGCGAAATGTTGATGAAAGTAGGTTTTATTGGACAGTGATTGGTTGATAAGCAAGTACCTATTTGCCAAAGTATGCATTTTTTTCTTTACAATTCGCGCGACAAGCTTTTCAATTCGCAAACACTTGTCGCAATTTGGAATTGATTTATCTTAACGAAAACCTAAACTTATTTTATTCGTTTTAGTACATGGCTTAAATTTTATTTTGTGCTTTTTTTTAGTACCTATTTGATATACCTATGTCAGGAGGGTGGTAAAGAAATTTTATCTATATTGGGGCGGCCGCCATATTGGATTTCGTATGAAGTCATTCACGTTATTGTTTTCTACCAGTCGAGCCCTGCTTTCATTTGATACCCATGCTGTGTATCAAATAGGTAATCCGCCATCTTGGAGCGGCGGCCATATTGAATTTAGTGTGATATCACTAACTTTATCGTTTTCTTCTCTTCAAGCCCACTAACTTTTTTGTTTCCTACTCTTCAAGCCCTTTCATTTGATACCCATATTAAGGGGATTGACAAAAAATACATCATCCGCCATCTTGGAGCGGCGGCCATATTGAATTTAGTGTGATGTCACTAACTTTTTCGTTTTCTACTCTTCAAGCCCTTTCATTTGATACCCATATTAAGGGGGTTGACAAAAAATACATCATCCGCCATCTTGGAGCGGCGGCCATTTTGAAAGTATTACAATATTGAGTATTGTATATTGTATTGTATATTGTATTGTCACCGGAACTAAAGGTGTACGCAAAATTTCAGCTCAATCGGATGTCAGGAAGAGGTTCTAATTCAGCTTGCAAGATTCGACCCACATACATACTAACAAGTGAAATTAAATAAAAGATTGTAATTAAAATACAAAAGTTTACGTTACTATCGAGAGAAACCAACTGCAAGAATTTAAAAGAATAAAAAAAACGCCAAAAAAATAAATATTCCTTAAATAGTTTTGAATTTCAACTGCAACAGCCGCCTTCTTCTCTTCTAATTTCGCGACATAGAAACCAAGGGGAAGCGATTCGTAATAAGCGCGTCCTATTAAGATCTTCACCAAATTCGAAAAACAGCCAACTTCGCCATTGCGAATAAGAAATATTTTGGATGTTCTCGTACAATAATTATTGTAATTCGATTGCCGTTGTCGACTTCCTAAATTTGCCGGGATCGTAGTAAACACCGCTCGCTCCTTTCTGCATCTAAATTACGATCTCGCGAAGCCGTAGTTCTTTGCGTAACCCGACCGCCGTCACCGCCGAAGAATACCTGAAATGCCTTCGGGTAATTACCCCGCCCCGGTTTAGGGCAAAGTGACTCGATGATATGAACTACAAATTCGCGAGGACGGGGCAGACATGCCGAAAATGCGTAGCGCTCGTCGCTCGCGTCGGGAAACCGTTATCAGAGCGAACTTGTTTAAATCTCAAACAAAAGGCGCGGCGGCTCGTGTGAACAATGTCGAAAGGATATTATTATAATAAAATAGGCGCATTATTCTTGTTGGGAAAAGTGTTGAGTTGTCAAAATCGTCGACTCAAATTCGAGGCCTACGATAAAGACAGGCCATGGCGCACAAAAATCACGTGACCATATTAGTCCGACGTTACATGTCATTTGTCACATAACTGAAAGCTGCAGCTTGGGTTTTGAGAAGTTTTAAATGTTTAAAGTGTTTTTAAACGTCTTAGTTTATATTTTAGAAACAAGTTTGTGTCTAGTGCGCGTGTGTCCTGGCGGAGGGAACCGCCCAGAGGTGTTAATATGGCCTTTGTCTGGGTGGGAGCCGTGCCGTCCAGGAGTATTGGTGCCGCTCGCGCCGACGCGTGAGCGCTGTAAGGGGAATTCTACCCCCGGAATGGACGTGGACAGTGGTGCCTGAGACACAGACGGGTGAACTGCTTATGGGAGATCCGCGAGTTCAGACGGTCCGGGTGGCTGGAAGCCGTTCCGTTGACCACGTTCGGGTTTGTGTATTTTGTATTCACCATTCACCTTGTGCGAAATAAATCAGTGTTGTAACGTACTCGAGGATTGTCGTTGTCGACCCACGCCCTGATACGGTTCCTATTCGGCCTTTCACGCTGCCGATCAACAGGGACTTCGTCAATATTTACAGTATACTGAGGTGAGTTTTCATTTTTATTTCGTAACAAATAACCTAAATACCAAATATTGGGTATGTTTATATTATATTTATACATATTACAGTAGCCAGGAAGAAAATGTAACCATAACAACATTATTTGCTTTGCCTCAGGATGAAAATTTGCACCAAAAATGGATTCTTAAAATTCCAACTGAGATTTAATTTCTAGAAAGTGAAACAATTAAAGTGGACAAATGTGTTGCGGGAGAAAAATACCTATAGAGCGTTAGCGTTAGTGCCATGTCCTGTCTTTATCGTTGGCCTCGACTCAAATTGTTATGACATCACACACGACAGAATTCTTAGTATTTTCTTTGGTTGTAGGTAAGTAAAACCAAGTTGCAGATAATTTCGCTTTATAAATTTGCCAATTGTCGTGAAATAAATTCCTAATAGTGTTTTTTTACGCAAGAAGTAGAAACTATCTGGCAACTAACGACTTGACGAATTTCTCAACCGCCCTGTTTACAAATAACTACGCATTCTTTCTTACTTCACTTGCTAATCTTCTCAAGAATGGAACCACGGCATCATAAAATATGTATTAGACGAGATAAGCTGATGTACCTATCCGCCACTGCATTTCAACACAATAATTAGCCATGTGCGGCAAAACTTTTTGCAAGACTCCCAAGCGTATTATAGATGCACCGCATTGGATGAAAACTGGCCTAGTTTGCAATCTGCTTCCATTATATAACTGCACTGATGATTGCTACTTGCCGCCGCACAACAACAAAAAATATATCTACCTTGTTTCAACTAGGAAAATATAATCGTAGCATCCGCGTTACGTCACCTCGTTATCCCATGATCTTATATTGCTGACCGCCAACAGAAGGGGCATACGTTTTTTTTTTGCAGGTACATATCAATGATGTTACAGGTTCTCAAGTTCAGCGATGTATACCGCGATATGTCAAGTTCAATTAATCGAGTGAGTTCGTTAGGATGCTAACTGTTTTTTTACGCTGTCATTAGCATAGAATATATTATGAGGATGTGTGTAGGTACTCCCTACAGAAATTTACGAGACTGCTGGTCATCTAACAAACCAAGAATAAAAAATATCACATAAATAATTAGATCCAATTGGGATGTCCCAGAAGCCAACTCTAAAGCAATTTAGACGATTTTCTTATGGAACCATTAACATAGCTTAGTTTCATCATTGTTCCATCAAAATTTAGGAAATAAATATTTATTTTCATCTGCATCTGAATAGCAAAGATCAAGTATAGAATTTTTGAATACATGACTTCCTTTTGGTATTTCGTAATCTTCTGTTTTTAGATCTTCGAGTGCCTAATCTTGTCTTGTATACCATGTTATAGACTTTCGAGTAATCTTTTTTATTTTTACCTTATTTTTTGTATTCTCAAATTTTTATTCGTCCTTTACCCTCCATTAGATTGATTACTACAAGCTTTTATTTAACTTTTAACTTGCTCTGTTATTGTGTGTGTATATGTACTGAAATCTTGCAACTGAATTTTAAACCGCACTTCCATCCAACAGATTGAGCTAAAATTTTGGCTCTGGTGACAATGCAATCTAGTATACCTACTCAGTATTGTGATTTTTTCAAAATGGCCTCCACACGGATTACCTACTTCTTCACAACTCCTCGACATGGGTTCTATCAAATGAAAGGATTTGACGAGTAGAAAATGATAAGGTAAGTGACGTAATACTAAATCCATTATGACGGATGCCCCAAGATGGCGGACTAACTTTCTTTACCACCCTCCTGACATGGGATTCAAATAGGTACTAAAAAGCATAAAATAAAATAAAAAAACTAAAAAAACCTTTTTAAAAACAAGCTTTTATTTAAGCCATGTACTAAAACGAATAAAATAAGTTTAGGTTTTCGTTAAGATAATTCAATGTCAAATTGTAACAAGTTTTTGTAAATCAAAACGCTTGTCGCGTGAAATGTTCGTAAAAGTAGGTACCAATTAATTTTATTTGACAGTGATTTTATCTTAACGAAAACCTAAACTTATTTTATTCGTTTTAGTACATGGCTTAAATAAAAGCTTGTTTTTAAAAGGTTTTTATTTTTATTTTGAGTAATTCTCTTGAAAAAAAAAGTTTCAGTTTGCCAAAGGCAGATTAATAACCTCTGGTTGCTACTCTTATTGTGTCATAACATCTAATGCATGTAATATTAAACTATATCTTCTGATAAATTACCTAATCATGCAAATCTTGTCACTGAGTTCTGAATAAATTACAATGTGAATGTGATTAGCCATGCTTATTTCGCGCTATTGCAAACAAACAATCATTATAATGATAATTGTTGCAGTAATAAATTATTTGTTTAAAACCTCTAGTCTGAATTCAATTTGCGTATAAATTGTTTGTGCATCCTTTCAAAAAAGGTATTTTTTCTACTCAACTAAAATATGTTAATTAAATAATTAATAATTATCTCTTGGGCGGTCATTGCAAGAAAGTTATTAATCAGAGAAAGCCATTTTTCAATGTTGAACAATTAACAATAAATGGTCATATCGTGATCAGGACAAATCAAATAAAAATACTTGTAGGTACCTATAGAATTTTATAACATAACAAGAAGAACTTTCTGTTTATACTTTCTTAGAATTGCGCTAGACGGAAATAAGTGCGTTCACTAATTCCCAATTGTCATCAAAATCGATAGATATGTCATAAAATCGCTTTAAATCAAATTCAGTGGCTGTCATCCGCAGTTTTACAGCTCCTATTGTGGGTACACTGAAAATGTAACCTATCTATGGTGCAATAGTAAAGTTTATACTGTGGTAATATGAATTGAGGCAGTGACGTTAAGCTAAGAGGCAGCGTTTCGCGAGGTATTATACTTCTCACTATTTTTTTTCTACGAAAAATATTTTATGATTTTCTTGTATTCCACAGATTTAATTTGAAGACCATATTTACATAATGTGAGTACAACGTTTCTGTGGCGTTTTATTTTTTGTGAAAATTTTATTCCACCGCGATATGGAGTGTGTTTTAGAATAAGTGTCGAAGTAGGTGTAAAATAACAAAAAAATATCGATTAATTAATATACAATGTGTATACATGGGGGTTTGAGTTTAGTTTTAAAAAAATCGTCTATAGTAAACTACTCTCTATTTTCGAAGATATAAAAAAATTATAGTACATAGGTATATAATAGTTTGTTTGTCGTTTTACAGATTTGAGTAAACATTTTCTGGGTTGTTGCAACCTCGGTAGGTACCTACCTTATCGATGATGTTTGATTATAGAGTTTTTCTCCGTAGCCTTATAATTATTGTTTATCCGGTATTAGCTTCACGTAGCTACATAATATACAGTGTGTTTATGTTTATTGAATTGCCATTACATACTGACTAAAAAAGGCCCCCTTGGAGATTTTAAAAATTTATTTTCAATACCGAAATATTAAGGCTGAATAGATTTCAAACGAACACACTGTATTTTTTAATAGGTCATCACCTTCCTTTAGCTTAGGTGATATTCTCTATAGGTATTTTCCTCCCACAACACATTTGTCCACTTTAATTATTGTTTCACTTTCTTGAAAATGTGTTAGCCACACATACTTAAGGGTTTTTTAGAAATTAAATCTCAGTTGGGATTTGACGAGTCCATTTTTGGCGGAAATTTTCATCCCGAGGCAAAACAAATGTTTGTTATGGCGACACTTTCTTCCTGGCTTTTGTAATATGTATAAATATAATATAAACAGACCCAATATTTGGTATTTACGTTATTTTTTACGAAATAAAAATGAAAACTAACCTCAGAAGGTATACTGTAAATATTGACAAGGTCTCAGTTGATCGGCAGCGTGAAAGACCGAATAGAAACCATATCAGGGCGTGGGTCGACAACGAAAATCCTCGAGTACGTTACAACACTGATTTATTTCGCACAAGGTGAATGGTGAATACAATAAATACACAAACCCGAACGTGGTCAACGGGAACGGCTTCCAGCCACCCGGACCTTCTGAACTCGCGGATCTCCCGTAAGCAGTTCACCCCTCTGTGTCTCAGGCTCCACTGTCCAATACTAATACTGTCCCATGTCCATAATAGTCCATTCCGGGTTCCCTATTCTGTGGTTCGGGGGAGAATTCCCCTTACAGCGCTCACGCGTCGCGTCGGTGCGAGCGGCACCAATACTCTTGGACGGCACGACTCCCACCCAGACACCCAGAGGCCATAATAACACCTGGGCGGTTCCCCTCCGCCAGGACACACGCGCACTACACACAAACATGTTTCTCACAGAAAATATACGCTACACAGAAAATATACGCTCCGCGTAGCGTATATTTTCTGTGATGTTTCTAAAAGACACAATAAAAATTGAGGGACATTCAGTTACCAATGACGCACTTACCAATGACACCGAACGCGGTCCAAGATTCGGGCTGCTTTCTGCACTTGTGACGTCAGCATCGCAGTCGACAGGGCAATCTGACGTGGGGAACGGGCGTCCCGCCGCCTGCGACGCCGGGCGTCGGTTTTCTAGTGGTGGCAGCACGGCCGACACATTGGCGCTCATCTCTGCATCGCGACTGGTGGCGACTGAAAAACAAAAGACTCAAGATTATCACAAAAGAAGATCCATTATTGTGACAGGTGATTGTCTGATACATATCCAGGTGTTTGTGGCTGTTATGGTTTACAGTTGGCATGAAAGATTATGCGAGTTTGGTAATGAAAGAGAAAGGTAATTAAATTAAACATATAAAATATGTTCTTGAGAAGAATAGTTATCCTATTGACATTGTTGAGCAAGTTTTTCAGGATTGCCAACAACATAACAATGCTAATAGAATTAGAGAAATAAATCTGGTGGACCGACCAGTAAATTTAATTATTCCTTATATTCCTGTACTATCAGATAAGCTAAAACGCATAGGCAATTGTTTTAATGTCAGAACAGTATTTAAAACCAAAAATACACTAAGATCGATGCTAGTTACAACGAAACCATTTAATGAGGTACAAAGTTCAAAAAATTGCATTTATAAAATTCCTTGTGAATGTGGAAAGTTCTATGTTGGGGAGAGTATTGTAGGCCATTTAACGTTCGTTTAAAAGAACATAAAAATTATATCAGGCAAAATCAAATTTCTAAGTCAAAAATATGTGAACATTTTTTTAATAACAATCATAGGATATTGTGGGATAGGTCTAAACCAATTCTCAAAGAAGAAGTAGGAAATAGACGAAAAATTAAAGAATCTGCATTTATTCTAGGAAATACGGACAACTGTGTTGCTGAATGTTCAGTGGAATTCAGTAAAATATTATTGCCACTTATTCAAAGAGAAATTAGTATAGATAATTAGATAGAACACAGGGTACAATATCAGGCCGGTGGCTAGGCTATTGTTTCTGTTGTCATGACATTTTAATCTGAAATTTATTAATCTGGCACTTCACTTTGACGTGGCATGATCTTTGAGAAAGGAGGAAGATTTATTCTCCGAAAGCTCAGAAAACAAATTTGTTGAAGTTATTTTTTTAGTTACACGTTTAAAGTTTCGTTCATTCACTGTTAAGAATTTATGAATTTTCCAGGCAACTTGAAAAATTTGTCTTTCGATCAGTGTGGTGGCGAAAAACCCAATTAAATATTAAATGGATCTATTTGCGCCACAAATAAATTGTAGAAAATATCTAGAAAGCTAATTAATTCTATATCTATTGTACCAAGATGGCATTATGATATCTAACTCAAGACAACCTGTAGAAACAATGAGTGCCAACATTTTACAAAGACAAAAAAGGTATAAATAAAATTCGATGAACTTTTGGACAAGTATGTAATTGCCTCTTACCTACCTATTTATTGTGATGTTTACGGGTAAAATGCTTTGATATGGCATAATGAAGACCAGGTTATGAATTATATGCCCAGCCAACTTATTTTTTTATCTTCCATGGTCATCTTCCAAGTAGATGCTTTAAAATATTTGCGCGAATCAAACAATCACCCTGAAAGCTATAAAACAGCAGAAACTAAATTTATATTCGTACGCCTGGATTTAATAGCTACTAAACTAATACTGATTGATGGTTGGCTCTTCGATAATATTTTATGCAACCTTTTGCGCTAATAACTCTTTTGAATGGGGTAAGATCTCGTAAGGTTTTTAATGCATTTCTACATTCCATGAGGTTTGTCACAAGCGATGCACAGTTAGCTGTGAGATGCCGTCAATGGCGGTACTTTAGAAGGAAAAAGCAGCAAAATAATCCAGTCAATGAACAATATGTCTTCTCCCTGCAAAAAAACACGACAAATCAGTTAGCGGCGGTTTCTTTTATGGCAGCGAATGGACCACGAACATGGCCATACAGGATATGCGTTTGTAGAGATTTATATATTTATTTACTTCATTTCAATTTCCTTTTAGATGAAAACTAAATATTTATAAACTCTATGCATGTCTAGGAAACAAATGTTTTGACTTCAAACACACAATTAGCAATTATTGTAGATTTCGAACCTGAAGTAACAATAATGATTTTTGCCGACCGTACCGCAAACATAACGGTAAGTAAACAGCGACCATCTAAAAAACTTAATAAATCTTACGCCAAAAAAATTGTAAGTTGGCTGCTGGCTTCCGTATTGAAATTAGCTAGTTATTACGAACGGCATTAGGTACTGCATTTTTTTTTCAAAGTAACAAACATAATTTTAATGGTTTGTAAAACGAGTAAGAAGTTTATGGTAGGTGGGTTACTACTCAAGTTCATTATGATTCTTTTAGCATCCCTAAATGTATTTTGCCTCCTCATAGCACATTACATAAAATAATTGTTATAGGTACGGTATAAATGAAGTCACTTGGAACAGCATAAAAACCTTTGAATTTTATACGGGTGATTTCTGCTGATACAGTCTGGTATTTTTACTAGTAGCAACGCCGTGGCGTGGTAAATGCTATGAAATAGATCGCGCCCCGTATATCACTGTGTTCCAAGTGCGTTCATTTATATTTACCAGGGTAGCTCGAGAACAGGCTCCTCGGCAATAAAATACGAGACAAAACACTTTTTTAACCATATTAAACCGCACCTGGTATTAGTAGTAAAAAGAGATGAAGGAGACAGAGAAGATAGATATTGTAGTAAAACAAGTGACTGCTTTCTCGCCTAATATAATATCACCAACACTTGCATGGGTTACATTGTTCGACGGCTGGCCACTTGTGCAGCGAAATGCGGTGGATAGCCGTGCCATAATTTCACAGATCTTAGGATATGCTTGCGTAAATAGTTATAATCGATATGGCTCTTTAGAGACCTTTTGGCAATATTATATGGTGCATTACCCTTTACGTTGTATTTGACGACAACCTTAAAAAACCTTAAAAGTGAAATATTATGTTGCTTGTAGAATATGTATCTAAGTATATTTTTGAAAACTGCGGTCCTATATTCTTTTTGTGACGCCAATTAGAGTTTTTTATGCTGTTTCAAGTGACTTTAGAAATACTATATCTAGTTGACTAATAAACTAATACAGAAAAAAACGAAACAAAGTAAAGTACATCATAGTTAAGGAATTGCACTTAACTTATCATTATTCATTCAACTGATACCTTTCGGTGTTGAACTGGCAAATATGTGATTAAGTCGTTAAACGTTGCTGTCGTTAACAATTGTTAACTCATGCGGAAATTGCACATTTAAAAATTGTTATTGTAGGTGCGGCATCATTGAAGTCCATAATTATTATACGAATAAATATAAAAAAGTGCAAATTCTTTTAAAACGTCAAAAATGGCGAAGTACCTATGCGGATATCGCAAGATCTTATGTGAAAGTGATGTGAGAAAGCAAAAAAAAATGAAATATGATCATTCAGGATAGAGTCCGCTTCAAGAAAATAGTGTCAAGGGCCACATTATATCTCTTTTTCGTAAAATATTTGTTTCTACCAGTATAGTAGGTACAATGGCAGACACATGAAAGTGAACGATCTACTTCGCTGTTTTCAATGGATCTCAAGAAGTATGGCAACACCGTAGCGGCATTCATGAATAAACTGGGGAATATGATTTATGGTAGTCAGTAAATTCTGAGTAAAAGTTTGGTATCTTGGGGTTCAGCCCTATGCTTGGTTTGAAACTAATTTGTGGCATAATTTTTTATTTTCAAAAAACCACGTGTGCTTATCACACCAATAAAGTGTCCTAGGCCTACTTTGATTTCTTGGCCCTTTTTCAATTCTTATGTGTGGGGTGAATTCGAAAATTAAATATCACTAAAAGTAAAAGATATACGATTATAATATAGTGAGCTAGTTATGGCTAGATTAAGTTATTTGCTTATGGTGATGTATGTAAAAAGGAAATTGTTGAACAAAGCAAGAAACGTTGCTCGAGGAGGGTTGACAAGGTTTTTTACTTACTTTTCTTTAAACTTAGGAACTTAGTAATCCCTAAACATATTTTTTGCTTATTTAAGTGTAATATACCTACCAACAGTATAGATATCATAGGTAGTAGGAGTAGTAGCAGTACTAGTAGATCTTTATTTCTTGTTAATTTACAATGTCGTATACTCAGTATATCACAAATTAATTAATCCAATAATAATTTTTATTAGCCAAGAATTCAGCTGGGAACATAAGTATCCGGAATTCCACTCAAACAAATTGATATGTGCCTGGTTAAATCTAAGTATTTATAATACAACAGCATGTACACATTGAAGTATTAGTTATGATAATATATTATGTATTAGTTATGATAATATATTAAAAAATAGGTTAGGTATATAATATATTAAATGTGGTAGATAAATCAAAATCTTCTAAGACCTTCGGAAGTGATATTTCTGTATGTTTATTATTAGTTTTCCGCACAAATGGTTCTGTACATTTACTTGAAGAAACATTATTATTATTAATGGAGTTTATAGTGCACCGTTTTTCTGGAACACCCTGCATATAAGAAAATATTTATTTACTGTGTACGTTAACTTGCACCTAGACACTTCCTTAAAATGTAGACGTATAGGTATAGAAAATTACAAAGTCATATCATATACAGGGTGGCCCACCAAGAACTGCATCTATCTATATATGGAAAACTAAAAGTAGGAAAATTCTGAAAATTTGGCACCTCACCAACGCCGATGGGCGCTGCTCAACTAAAATATTTTGGTGAATCTGGCACTTCCGGTTATACCGGAAGTCGATATCAACTTTCTTATCTCAAATGGAACACCCTGTATATTATTGCATTTTTGTATTCTAGGCATCATTTTGGAACAAAAACATCCAAGTGACATTTCCTCAGCCGCGATTGTCTTTTCAACGTCCACGGCTAATATGATTTTCCAAGTGTTAAGCAAACCCCGCATTTTATGGGTGAAAAGTGGGTTTTTCGTAAATTAATCGAAAATTACTGCATTTAGGTATAGGAAACCTTACCCAAAGTTGTCATCATTTTTAGTGGTGAATAAGATCGCATTAAAAAAATGGGGGTTTCCATTTGAAAATTTCGAGATTTAAGCACATTTTGAATGTAATTTTTATTCATATTTTGTGAACACCCTGTGTAAGAACGGATTTATTTCTCAGCTGAGATCACTAGGTCAGGGCTTCTGTTATACGATGCCAAAAATTCGTTTTGGAATTTCGCGGTTTTCTCGTATAAATTGCTAATTGACTTTAGGTCTGCACCTGTTATTTTTTGCCTAGATGCCTAGAATCCAAAAATGCAATAATATACAGGGTGTTCCATTTGAGATAAGAAAGTTGATATCGACTTCCGGTATAACCGGAAGTGCCAGATTTACCAAAATATTTTAGTTGAGCAGCACCCATCGGCATTGGTGAGGTGCCAAATTTTCAGAATTTTCCTACTTTTAGTTTTCCATATACAGTGTCCTCCAAAAAGGTCGCAGCAGGGGGGGGAAATTTTTAATTAATGCTTAATTTTAAATTTTAATACTAGGGTTACCTTTTGCTTGAAAAAAGATGAAAAATGACCCACTCCAACGTGGTCATGTGACTTTCGGTATCTGTCAAAAATGACATTTAAAGAAATATATCGCCAAAAATGAGTTTACTTGTTAAAATATCAAAAAATTTTATTTGAAAAAGTTGTTTCTTTTTCAATTTTACGTAAGTGTACCAAATTTAAACGCTCTAATAAAAGATTTAGTTTTTTGGCAATTTTTAATATTTATCAAATTTCTCAAAATTTTAAAAACTTGTAACTTCTTAAAAACTTTTTTATATCGCTAGCGTTATCATTATATTAACTTTTTATAACTAATTACCGATAAGAATAGGTATTTTTTAAAAGAAAATGATATTAACGCTTTAAAATTCTGTTATGTTTGCTGCAAAGTTGATGTACCGTTTAGCATTTAGGGCATACATTTAGTTACATTACGTTTTACAGTTCTAAATTGATGCCAAAATAATAATAAATTAAATTATCATCAAACTATTTTACACATCTAAGCAAAATTCTTGACTTGGAACAAATAATTATTACCTTTAAGTTTAATTACACATTAATCGATATTGATGAGTAGGCCATGGAAATAATTGAAGCAATTGTTTTTATTTGACAGTTTAATTATTAATACTCTTGAAACGGAGAATGGTAAAAACAATTGCTTCAATTGTCTCCATGGCTTACTCATCAATAGATTAATGTGAAATTAAACTTAAAGGGAATAATTATTTTGTTCCATAAAAGTCAAGAATTTTGCTTAGGTACTTAAAATAGTTGATAATAATTTAATTTATTATTATTTTGGCATAAATTTAGAACTGGAAAACGTAATGTAAATAAATGTATACCCTAAATTCTAGACGGTACATCAACTTTGCAGCAAACATAACAGAATTTTATATCATTTTCTTTTGAAAAATACCTATCGGTAATTACTAATAAAAAGTTATAGAATGATGAAGCTAGTGATATAAAAAAGTTTTTACGAAGTTACAAGTTTTTAAAATTTTCAGAAATTACATAAATAATAAAAATTGGCAAAAAACTAAATCTTTTATTAGAGCGTTCAAATTTGGTACACTTACGTAAAATTAAAAAAGAAACAACTTTTTCAAGTAAAACTTTTTGATATTTTAACAAATGAACCCATTTTTGGCGATATATTTTTTTAAATGTCATTTTTGACAGATAACGAAAGTCACATGACCACGTTTGAGTGGGTCATTTTTCATCTTTTTTCAAGCAAAAGATAACCCCAAAATTAAATTTCTAAATAGAACATTAATTAAAAATTTCCCCCCTATGCTGCGAACTTTTTGGAGGACACTGATATAGATCGATGCAGTTCGTGGTGGGCCACCCGTACATATCATAAACCCACAACGCTCCCTACCTACCGGCCCGAATAAACATAAGAAGTTTTTACGCATTTAGGGCGCTCTGATACCACCGCCGCTGGAATATTGCGCCGAATGCGGTGTTGCCAAAGTCGGTCTATCGAGAACTATGTGTCGCGTGAACTCGGTGTAGCTGCAGTCGTATGTCGCGTGGCGCCCTCTCCTTCCTCTACACATGTCGCCGAGGAGCCCGGGCTCCTCCGTCACGCTTCCACCCTGGCGTCCCGTCCAACGGTCGGCGCGGCGTAGTGGCCCGTGACCGGGGCAGATGTCCCACGGGGTGGGACTGGGCGATCCCCTTTGACGTCACAATTTTCGGAGCGTTTAACCTCATTCATTAGCGCCGTCCGAAAATCGGTGATTTATTATGGCGGTCGACCAAGGGCGTAGATAGCTTTTTCTTCCGGGGGTGGTAATGGTAATACCTAATATCACAGACCTATATAGCTTCGCTAAAGCTATATAGGTCTGTGCTAATATTTATAGTTCGTCTGTTCCCCAATTATTAGGTTTTATTGCGATTTTATAGGTGGGTATGGGTAGGTATGCATGAGTAAAGACTATTATAAAGCCAAATAATGCGAACACTAGTAATATATATTGAATAACAAAATGTATAGGTACTATATATTTAAAACAAAGAACAATGAAACAAACTCAAAATAAAAAATGATAAAAAATATAAAAATAAAATATATACTTTTTCTTTGATGAAAACAGAAACAAACAAAAAAATAACAAGAAAAAAAAATCAGTCTTTAAAAAACCGAATCTTAAAAAAACATTCAAAAAAAACAGTCAAAATATAAAAAATATATCCACACATAAACCAGTTTTTATAGAACTAAATCTAAAATCCTTTTGTTACTATTATTGGCAAATCTGTTTAGCACTGCTTCAGGGCAAGGTTTTATATCCCTGTTAATATGTAAAAGCGTCAACCCTACAAGCCTCTCTTGTCCCATAGTGGACCTCAACCAAGATTTGAGTCTTTCTAAAGATGAAAAACTTCTTTCGGCCGAGGCTACTCTTACAGGCAGTGTACAGGGTGTCCCATTTTGCTTGTTTTTGGGTGTTTTTCTCAGAATCTCGGTTATTACTAAAGCTAGAGGGTTGCGGTTTTCACGTCATTGCACTACTTTTTTGAGAGGAATTTGGTGGACCAATCAGATTTTAGATAAGTCTTTTATAGTTTCCGCGCAATGGCGCAGGACTGAAAATTTCGGTTTTTTGGAAACCTCTCTCCTGGCTACAACTTATATATATCGACAAATTTAATCAACTATTTTTATAGACTAAATTAGTACCGTGGACATCCACAGAATGCGAAAAATCAAAGAAAGTCATTTCTAGCAACAGTTAGGTCTGTATTGTTTTTGAGTAAAATCGCTCCACAAACAAAGTCATAAATGATTTATTTAATCCAATTCACTATATGCCACAAAAATATCTTGATTTATATTTACAGGTACCTACAAAAATCCATCATTATTGGCTTGACATTATAGGTTATAATTTCCACGTTAAATACTTTTGCATTAAGTCGCTATATGTCGAATATTATGGGACTGTGGGTATAGAATAACAAATGAGAATTTCACATAACCAATAATCTACTTACTATACGCTCATTAGTACTATAAGTGTTCCACTACGTTGGCCATCAATAATTTAAGTAATCGCGTACGTCCATGTATCCACTGTTACCAGTGTTGTTCTCTATTGACTCGTTAATAACGTAAACCCGTGGTCCAATTATGCTACTGTCTCTATAGCATAGCCGAACTCTACCATCGATTACGTCTATAGTTTCCTTGAAGAACGTCTATCGCATTAAGTCTCTAACTAAACTAAATTTGTATTATATTACGAGATCAGCATCCTAAATCGACTCAAGCGGAGTTAGGACGGGGACTGTGCCCGCTACTTTCCATCACAAATGTCCTCTTGAATGAGAATGGTAATCACACCGACACCGACCCAATCCGAATGGTTCTATTATTGTTGCCTGGCGTACGGCCACTGTTCGAGCATACGCGCGCGTGCCTCCATAAAAAAAAGCTCAGCACCGCGGACAATAGGCGTGATAAATCACGGATTATCGGACGGGGCCAATGATTGGGGTTAAACGCTCCGAAAATTTGGAATACAGGGGTGCGGGGATCTGGTGGAGGGACATCTGCTGCCTCAGTCGGGGGGTCGGGGATCACTAAAATACTAACCTGAAAAATATATTTCTAAAAAACTATAGTCTACTTATTTCAGAGTCAGGAAATGGGAACAACATAACGCTGAATTCCAAGGAATCGCACTAAGGATCGCACGGTTTGACGAAATAAAATTTTCTTGAAATCGGCAGTAAAGTGGCCCAAAATCGTCATTAAAAGCTCAGAAACCGGCATTGAAGTAGATCATTATTGTACGATTTTTTCAATAAGTAGGCCTTGGCGAGATGTAAACATCAAACGTCGGACGCGGAGCTATCGTCCGTCAAAAGTGAACAAATATTCAAAACCCGGCCAATAGAGGCCCATTTAACTTTTCGTACACATTGCAGCGCATTGCAGCGCAATCCTTCAGTGTACATATTTTAGTAGCTTTGAATATCAATAGATTTGTTGTGGAGGCTGCACAACAAGCAGCAGTTTGGTTTTTCTGTTCGAAGGCGCCGTGTCTTGTCATACTTGACCTAGGTAGAGCAATCGTCAGTCAAGCAACGCCGCGCGCAGTTGGTTCATGGACGGGTGATCCCGTATGATTATTTTCTTGCCTAATAAAACATTTTTTTCCGATTTCAAAAAAAATATATGTACCTACTTCGGCACTGAAGTTCTTTTTATGACTTATGTGGTTTATTTGCCTCAGCCAGAAGCCTCGGCAATAAATTAGTTCCATAAAAAGTCGAACTTCAGTGCCTTGGTACATAAATAACTATTGTTCTAACATAATTTTTAGAGTGAAAATATTAAATTAGTTATACCAAAAGTGGACAATGCCAGCGGCAGCAAAATGGAATTGGCACTATCGCATATTTGAAAGCAGCAAATGTGACTTCAAAAAATTTAATTCCAGGAATTTTTCAAAGATTGTTTTGATAACTGTAATACAATCATTTGATATTGTAAATCAGGTCTAGATAAGAAATATTTTGTTAAAATTTGTCTTAAATTTAATACCTACCTGTTCATATTCAAAATAATTAATTTATAAAAAGCTAAAAAGCCAAAACTTTAACTCAAACACTTACGAGATGTTTTACACAAAAAAAATGGTTTTTATTTTGCAGAACTGTCCATACAAACTAATTTTTATGGCACTCACCTTTATAAATGTTAAATTCTCTCTTAAGTATGAAACGGAACTGGCATATTATAGTGCTGTTATTTTCCATATGGGACAATTCATAAAAAATGACAAAAAGGTGTTTTATGGAATAGAAACTTGAAACTTAATTGTTGGGTTTATCTTTTAATTCTAATTAACTTTTCATAATACATGTTTTCTCTAAAATTAAAAATAAGGGTACTTTACTCTTGAGCCTTTTTCATATTTTCGAACCTCCCCCGTATACAAAATGAGGTATTCAAATTTTGAAAACTTAAAGTCAAAAATAATCTCATATGATGCGTACTTTCTGCTAGACACTATATAGTCCTCCTTACGGCAGAATGCGTGCGACGCAAGGGGGAAGAACTCGTAAATATTATAGAATTAGTTACAGTTCAGGAAAGTAGCTCAATTGTAATTAATTTTCATATGATTGTTATTTAATTTATAGTTAATATTATTCTTAACGGTGATGCCATAGTCTATGGAGGAAGGCAAACCCTTATAACATTGGGAATTATTTCTCGTGCTTGAGAATGCAACGTTATTCCCTGTTTACTCATTTTGCGCACGTTAACTCCCGAACATACGAAACACCACTGAGCTCTCTGCCAAGCTTGCCGGCGGCCGAAAAAGTGAGCGCTGTGTGGTAGCCCAAATACGCAGTTAACTTTACGTACTATAGGCGCCGTGTCTTGTCATACTTGACCTAGGTAGAGCTATCGTCAAAGTCAAGCAACGCCGCGCGCAGTTGGTTCATGGACGGGTGATCCCGTATGATTATTTTCTTGCCTAATAAAACATTTTTTTCCGATTTCAAAAAAAATATATCTACCTACTTCGGCACTGAAGTTCTTTTTATGACACAAAACACAGGCACAAAACGCGTTGGCTAACTGGTTTTGTCGGCCGGTTCGCTGGCAGAAGTGCTTTGTTATCGTATTTCAAAGGCGATGGTAGATGCGACGATGTTGAAAAAATATAATAGGTGTTTTATTACACCGCGTTAAAAATAAACGATAAATAAAAACGAGTGATGCGAGCTTTATTTTTTCGGTATTACGACTACTCGTATAGGAAATCTCGCAATGCTGCCCGCATTCTTTAGAAACGTTTTCTTTCTTTCGTTAAACTATACATAATGTACTGGCTCTGAGATCGAACGACCAAATTTTACAAAAATCTAATGCTTCTCAAAAAAAATCGTCTTCCTGAACAATACAGCTTGTATAATTTTTTTATGAATCACAAATCCCTCCAACCAATTCCAAATGGTTGTATTAAAACCGGCGCGCCTCTTTCCGCTAAAAACACCCTCCTTAATTGAGTCGACCGCAAGGGCGTAGATACGGGGGGGTAGAGGGGGTAATTACCCCCCCCCCAAGAAAACCAGAACCTTAACCACTGGGCTATTACCACGACACGTCTATAATAGAAAATAAAAATATTATTCTATTATTAATTTTTATAATGAACTCTGAAAAAAAAAAACGCAAAAAAAATTTTAGCAAAGAAAGTCTGCCAAATTCGGCTTCTGAAACATTACCTTTGTGTGATCCTAATATATATCCAAAAATATATGAACTTTTGAAAATTCTGTGTACCATTTTGGGTGTTTTTGGGTGTTTTTCTCAAAAAATTCGGTTATTATTAAAGCTAGAGGGTTGCGGTTTTCACGTCACTGTACTACTTTTTTGAGAGGAATTTGGTGGATCAATCAGATTTTAGATAAGTTTTATAGTTTCCGCGCATTGGAGCAGGACCTATCTCCTGGCTACAACTTATATATATCGACAAATTTAATCAACTATTTTTATAGATTTTTTGGCGTAGAATCGAATGGAATAATTAGTTTTTTAGGAGCGTTAATAGTTTTTGAGATATGAACTATGGTTTCCATTTAAAATAAATATAACTTTGGTTCATATCTCACGCCTATCACGTCTATTGTCCGCGGTGCTGAGCTTTTTTTTATGGAGGCACGCGCGCGTATGCTCGAACAGTGGCCGTACGCCAGGCAACAATAATAGAACCATTCGGATTGGGTCGGTGTCGGTGTGATTACCATTCTCATTCAAGAGGACATTTGTGATGGAAAGTAGCGGGCACAGTCCCCGTCCTAACTCCGCTTGAGTCGATTTAGGATGCTGATCTCGTAATATAATACAAATTTAGTTTAGTTAGAGACTTAATGCGATAGACGTTCTTCAAGGAAACTATAGACGTAATCGATGGTAGAGTTCGGCTATGCTATAGAGACAGTAGCATAATTGGACCACGGGTTTACGTTATTAACGAGTCAATAGAGAACAACACTGGTAACAGTGGATACATGGACGTACGCGATTACTTAAATTATTGATGGCCAACGTAGTGGAACACTTATAGTACTAATGAGCGTATAGTAAGTAGATTATTGGTTATGTGAAATTCTCATTTGTTATTCTATACCCACAGTCCCATAATATTCGACATATATAGCGACTTAATGCAAAAGTATTTAACGTGGAAATTATAACCTATAATGTCAAGCCAATAATGATGGATTTTTGTAGGTACCTGTAAATATAAATCAAGATATTTTTGTGGCATATAGTGAATTGGATTAAATAAATCATTTATGACTTTGTTTGTGGAGCGATTTTACTCAAAAACAATACAGACCTAACTGTTGCTAGAAATGATTTTCTTTGATTTTTCGCATTCTGTGGATGTCCACGGTACTAATTTAGTAAAATTCTGGTGTAATATTTTATACCCAACCAAAGGTCAAAACTGAAAGGTTATCGATATAAAGGGCTCTGAACTTCTTCTTTGAAATTGAATTATAGCTATATCTCCCAAAATAATCAAGCTGCTGAACTGAAATAATACACTGCTGCGTTTTTTAGGATCGAAAATAAGTTGAATATATCAATTTAAACGTATCTAACAGATGGCGCCACTTGCCCGCTTTTGGATCGTGCTTTTACTCGTAACTTTTTTGAGGTTATCTTCTTGGTGTTGGTGGTTCGACATTTTAGTGCATTTTTCCTTCTCCAATAATAGTGTATGCTTATTTCGAGACGATAAAATCAAAGGTTTGCGCTGAAATTGACAAAATGCGACACAGAACATCTGTTAACTCTATCATTCGAAAAATGAAATTTTCACCTACCACTTTCAAATTTTACAGATTAGTTATACCATTTCAACTCATATATCAGTAAACATTGATATTTGACCGGTAGCTATTTATCAGCATAGAGGACATCCAATTTACTTTAACTATAACGATAAAAAAATTCAATTACTAGAGCACCTAAATCATAGCATGCCAAGTGCAGCATTGGAGAAACCTAGGGCCGTATTATATTTCAAATATGGAGGGTATAATCAACATTCCTTTACCAATAAATCCAATTTATCATCTGCCAACGAGTGTTTATATATCAGCTTACGTCTCGTCCAATTTTTATAGTAGTCCACAATAAATCAGATGATGCAAATGCACGCATATTTTTAAAACCACATTAACATTGATATGTATGCAGAATGATAACGAAACAACCATTTGAAAAATAGAAAGTATTAATTTAAGTTTACTGTCACTTCAGTTGAAAGAATTGCTCAAAACAATTCATATTGTGCAAGGGCAATAATGACTTATCTTTGTCTTAATACTTCTTTGTATGGTATACGAGTACGAGTTCTCAAGGTACTTGACTTGAATTTAGAAATCGCGTAATAATGACCATTAAATTTAGGCTTATGCGTGCACAATGTTTACGGATATGTGAATAATAAATATAATACGTATGTTATTATTTATTATAGCATAGGTTACTTTACTTTCATACGCGCACGCAAGATTTTTAGTCATCTGGTCGCAGAGGTCAGTTACCTCACTTGCTTCCGAAACGTATGACAGGTAATAATAATAGATTTAATTACTTCGTCGGTGTAGGGGAACATGTTTATAGTTTTCCTTATGTGTTCTCAAACTGTCTCTTTTTGAAGAGAAAAAGTGTGTACAAGACGACAAATTATACATGAATATGAAATACACGTACTAATATGAATTATACACTGTGAACGGGCAATCCCCGAATCTTAGAAGTACAAATAACCAAAATCATGCTGGCCACATTTTAAAGAAAAGTCAAACGCGGAATATTTAGCGAATTTCACTGTTTTCTCTTTATCTTTCATTAAAGAGTGGCATATTTTAGTCGGTCTACTGTAGAACCCTTGTCTAGCCAGTAGAACATGTCCAATGGTTGGTCCCAAATTCATATTTGCACATTCTTGATTTATTCTTACGTGATCTTTACTGATGCTCTTTGCCAAGGAATCATGTAATGGTATATTTCATTACGAGTCTGGAAATAAAGATTTTTCCGTGCGCGCGTGACAAATTCCCGTGTGAGGCGCAGCCGAACACGGGAAGTCATGCAAGCACGGAAAAATCTATTTCTGGACGTGTAATGAACGATATTTTTTATTATACTTCTTTGAAAACGGAAACTTAAAACATTTTATCGGCATATTATAATAAATTTAATTGACAAAAAATAAACAATGCAGAAAATATAGTGTTTGGTATGTATAATGCGTTTCCATGGTTACTCTCAAATTATTTCAAAGGTGCTTTGTTGTAAATTAGTTATTGTCAGATAAGATAAGGTGAATAAAACGTCAAAAATATTACAGAAATGTATCTAAATATTGAAACACGAATTAAAATACAAAATAGGTACATGTTAAATATCAAAGAGCATATAGAGTTTCTTAAATTTAGTTTATTTTGCTGTATATTTCATATTTCTATTTTAAAGCCATATATTCGGTATTTTTATTCAGCGCACGGAAAGTTTTTCCATGCGCGGTTTCCGTGCGCTAGCCCGAAAAACCCCATCTTTCATTATTGCTAAAACCGATGAAAATAAGGTGTTTTCAAAGAAGTATAATAAAAATGTAATTTTCCAAAACGAACAAACCCGACCAAGATGAAAGGGTGCAATTACATAAACGACACCGCTGCATTCTGCATGAAGCTGCCTGTAATTTGGTATTTGAAGGATGATATAAAACTCAATAAACCCGCTGGGTGCAGATAATGTTGATCGTAATTGGAATCAAGTAAAAGTGAGTTGCGTAATAGCTCTATCAGCCTTCCGTGTATAGATGGGTTAGAAATATGATTAATGGTTGGTTGGACTACTTTTGAGATTCCAATTTTCAACGGGAGATAACTATGTCTTAATTTTCGTCTGAATTCGTCTTTCCAGATTACTCAAAGAACTTTTTACAGCACGGGCTTCTGAATGAATGTACTTTTCGCCTCGGCCGTACAGGCCGACACCCGACAGTGCCGGTTACGCCAGTAACCATGATTATACGGTCGACATTAATATCTCCCAACCACATTATGTGGTTGCATTGCGTGAAAAAGCTACAACTCATATTGTTCTGGTGTACGAGCGAACATGCTGGCTTCCCGTGCCTCCCTTCAAGAGTTAGTCGCAGGCCTCACAGGCCACAATTTTTTATACATTTAACTACCTTATGTCTTGGTGTATTTCCCCGCCCAACTGTGACTAACTCTTCAAATAAAACCTCGCACATGGTTGATCATACAGAACTTTGCATAATATGCACAGATATTATGTCAGTTAATCTAAGGACACTCTGTATATATATGACTACCAAATTAGACATTTTTTGGCACTTTTATAAATGACGTCATTACGTCTTAGACGAGGCCAACGATAAAGACAGGCCATGGCGCTAACGCATAATCGCGTAGTCACGTGACCAACTTAGTCCTATATAATAAAAGGCATTTTTGGAGGTAAGTAGAAAAAACAAATTTCGTAACCATTTGGCGAGTTTTCTTTCATCTATTACATTTTCCACTTTCTTGAAAATGTGTTAGCCACACATACTTAAGGGTTTTTTAGAAATTAAATCTCAGTAGGAATTTGACGAATCCATTTTTGGCGCAAATTTTCATCCAGCGGCAAAGCAAATGTTGTTATGGTGACATTTTCTTCCTGGCTTTTGTAATATGTATAAATATAATATAAACAGACCCACTATTTGATATTTAGGTTATTTTTTATGAAATCAAAATGAAAACTCACCTCAGTATACTGTAAATATTGACGAGGTCCCAGTTGATCGGCAGCGTGAAAGGCCGAATAGGAACCGTATCAGGGCGTGGGTCGACAAAATCCTCGAGTAACAACACTGATTTATTTCGCACAAGGTGAATGGTGAATACAAAATACACAAACCCGAACGTGGTGAACGGGAACGGCTTCCAGCCACCCGGACCGTCTGAACTCGCGAATCTCCAGTAAGCAGTTCACCCGTCTGTGTCTCAGGCTTTACTGTCCATTTCGGGGGGAGAATTCCCCTTACAGCGCTCACGCGTCGGCGCGAGCGGCACCAATACTCCTGGACGGCACGGCTCCCATCCAGACAAAGGCCATAATAACACCTGGGCGGTTCCCCTCCGCCAGGACACATGCGCACTAGACACAAACTTGTTTCTAAAATATAAACGTTTAAAAACACAAGCATTTAAAACTTCTCAAGACCCAAGCTGCCGCTGTCAGTTATGTGACTGACAAACGACATGTAACGTCGGACTAAGATGGTCACGTGATTTTTGTGCGTCATGGCCTGTCTTTATCGTAGGCCTCGCTCTTAGACCGTGGACTTGCGAATAAAATCATGAATGCCCTGGCATCGCCATGCAAACTGGCCCGTCGCATAATTTCCCGTTTTTTTTATCTTTTATTTCTGGCTGTTTGTGTATGCACGGCCCGCTTTGTTATAAATTCACGTGAAGGTCGGTACGGAGCTCTGCGGTGAATAACGACTCTCTTTTGTTTTCGTGTTTTGAATTTTTCGCGCAGTTTTCGAAGTAGGCCTGGACGTTGCGGCTTTTGAACGGCAGCGGCCAAGAGAGCCGGGGATCAAGGCTATGAAACGTGGCTTTATCCGCGAGCGGACCTGGCAATTTCATCAGAAAATAAGTAACTCGTGATCTTTCTAGGCAAAGTAGCGCTTTCAAAAATTGTATCGTTAATTAAGAGCATTACTAGGTAGATAAAGTCGATACATGTGAACAAAAACTACCAAAAGCTTTCTGCCGTGACGATACTTTTTCTGCGCTAGTAGCTACGGACAAAAACAGCTAATAACGAATTAGGGAAGTAACATTATAAACAACCCAATTATTTTCACCTTGGTTCTAGTTAATTTGCCGAATTAAGAAATCAAACCAGTTTTAATTTTGTTGTGAAGATTAATTGCCTTGTAATTATGTATCCGACGTTCTAACTTAAATTAAGCTGAATCCTTACATCCTCATAAATATAAGTAAGATGGTTTCCCACTTGAATCATGAAAATAAACGTAGGTAAATAAACTAATTTTTGCATGCTTCTAGATGAAGTATGTAATCAGGTTGTTATATATTACCGCAAACATCAACAGGCTGCCGTTGTAATTTACAATATTTATGGCAAAATAATTGCCTTGAAATTTGTGAATTTTAATGAATATTTATTGATTTCCCAACACTTTTTAAACTTTTTTTTAACATAATTAAGGCATCCCGTTATTTAAAAAGTTGAGATAGGCGTCTGAATTTCGTCACCAATAAACTAAGCCTACAAAAGACATTTTAGGAGATTAGGTAAATCAGTAGAATACCGTAAAGAATTTATAGTTTTTAATAGCTTCTATGTACAGTGTGTCCCATTTTGATACTGGACACCTCAGAACTATATGAAGGACAAGGAAAACAAATGGTCTCTATTTTTTTTATTGGTAGTCCCAAGGGAGAGTATCTTGTAGGCGGTGGTATTTAGATGGGATAATTATTTCATGGCCTCCTATGATTTTTTAAAACAGCTAATTTTCAAGAAACCCTATTAGGCATTTTTTTACGACAAAATATTATTAAGAAAACTTGTTCAGAATAAAAAACTGAGTAGAATTGCAAATTTTTTTTGCTTTTTCGCCTTTATCTCCCACTTTTTTCCTAGAAATGTGTCCTTTCTGGAGCTTTCAAGTCAAAATATTATTAAGGAAACTTGATCATTGTGAAAAATAAAATTTTGACGTGAAAGCTCCAGAAAGGACATTTTTCTAAGAAAAAAGTGGGGGATAACTTTTTCGCCTTTTTCCTCCCACTTTTTACTGAGAAATGTGTCGTTTCTGGAGCTTTCACGTCAAAATATTATTAAGGAAACTTGATCAGTTTGAAAAAATAAAATTTTGACGTGAAAGCTCCAGAAAGGGCACTTTCTAAGAAAAAAGTGGGGGATAAATCTAAAAATCATAGTAGGCCTAGCCATTTGAAATTTTGCGAATCTACTCAGTTTTTCATTCTGAACAAGTTTTCTTAATAACATTTTGTCGTAAAAAAATCCCTAATAGGGTTTCTTGAAAATTAGCTATTTTAAAAAATCATAGCATTCCATTAAATAATTACCCCATCCAAATACCACCCCCTATGAGATACTCTCCCTTGGGACTACCAATAAAAAAATAGAGACCATTTATTTTTCTTGCCCTTCATATATTTCTGAGGTGTCCAGTATCAAATTGGGACACACTGTATATTTTTAAAATGTAAGCACAGTGTGGAAAATGATATAAAAATGTAAATATTTTAAGAAGATCTATATAACTTCTGTAGGGTAGTGTAATAAAAATGTAGTATAAATAAAGATCAGCAGTACAATACATTTAAATCCTTACTTAGTAAATACCATAATGCAATGTGAGGATCTTTAGTATACTTATTGGTTTTTAAATTGGCTTCATAGGATATACGCATCATAGGAGCAAATACTTTCGTCCCTACTTTTCTTTAGAAATTTAGAACCTATATTTATACTCAAGAATCTTGAACTGTTTGCTACGCCTGGCAGATGTTGAAAAGCCATCCGTTGTAGTTAAACGGTCAACATGACCATCTGGATTAGATAATACCTAAACTGACATTCTTATTAGATTGAAATCGGCAATTACTACACTAATTTAGGTGATTAATCACTGGGTGTGTGTTTCTTGAAAGTATTGAGAAAATACTACAGTAGCGATCCCAATAGTGGAGCTCCTCGCCCGTGGGCGTTATAGATGTTAGAAAATTAGAAGGTGAGAGACTCTTCAATAAAAATTCAGTCGGTAGTTTCAGACGGTCTATATCGCGAAAGAAGGTACAAAGACGACTGAAAGACGGAAGAAAATTGTATTAAAAAATATACAACACGGCCGTAAATAAGAGGGGGTTTGAGGTTTGAGACCGTCGTGTATATTTCTAGAAAAGTGTCGCGTAAAACTGCCACTTGCATGTTTATCTGGTTGAGATCGTTTAAATCTGGAGCTGGTTTCCCAGGAGTTTTTATTTCAACTATTTCGGCCAATGAAAGACTTAAAAGTTAATTTTCTAAATGTCCTGCACTCTATTACAAGTAGTAGGTGCACGCGAGGGAACAGGACAGGCAGACGCAGCGTGGAACTAAAATACTTTGCCGGGCACCGTTGCCAAATGTATCAGAATCGTATTTATTCACATGTGTATAGTGTATAGTATGAATGTAAATGAGAGGTGTCGTATAATTGACAACTTTGTCGTCAATAATCGAAGTAGGGATATATAGAAGGCGGCTAATTCCCCACGAAGATGCATTCCAAACATGATATACCTACTGGGTGTATGGTGTATGGTTATTGGCCACTTCGTAATTTCCTTTGGGTCATCCTGTAGAGATGCAGTACTCCTCCTGCCCGCATAGTCCGACAAACAAAACAGTACGTCGCCTTCGCCGTTGGACGAACCTCGTGCATCTTCTCTCGGGTTCATGGTTCAGGTCGATCGTGACGGCCGCCCCCGCCTCATCGTCACCCTTGATTGGCCGCCGCGCCGCTTCGCTCTTCTTCTTCAACGCGCGGGTCGCCGCCGGCGATTGTTTCGTGTGCGTTCTCTTCCATTAGCCGCCCGCGATTCCGTATACGCGTCCACGTTAAATAATCGTTAATCAAGCAAGCCGTGACGCGCGGCGGCGGCGCCGCGTTTAATTCTCGACGTATAGAACGCTCGGGCTTGGGTGAAACTTCGAAAGAATTGCAGTTTTGAATGCTCAATCTAATGCCTCTTGGATTTTTAAAAAAATTCATGGCTCCCTAGATATTTTGAAAAGAGTGATTTTTTGCTATTTCATCAGATCTATGTAGCTCCGTTATTTCTGATTATACAGAAAAACTGTACAGGGTGTTCCCGTATATTTTGACCCAGCCCTAGAGCCTTTATTTTTCGAGTTAGAAAAAATTACTTAAATGAAAGTTGTAGGGTTTTTCCTGAACCGCTAGGATCTGTTACTAGATAAAACAACTGAGCATAACAAATTTATGAAAAAATATAAACTTACTTTTTTTAATGGAACACCCTGTATATTTGTCGATTTTTTAATTGCACGCATTTTTCCGATTCCAACAATATAAACATGTTATATGTTTGCTCTAAGCATTCGCATGATATTCCAAATTGCAGATAAATACGATCTTTATATTTCAAATTTCTAATATTTTAAATATTTTGAAGCCAGGCAGTAGGCCATGATACCGAAAACAATTAATATCAATAACTGTCACCTAATAAACCATAATACTTAAAATTGTGTGTTAACCGTCTTAAGTGACTAAAGCTTATTGAATCATGCCCCAACAATATCCAATAAATGATAGATTGGATATGTACAATGTTTATATTCGAAACTACCGTAATTCTAGCCAGTATCAAGAATTATACCCCGAACGAAGGCAGCCTAACAGAACTATTTTCCGAAGGTTGTGTAGGCGTATGGAAGCGGATGCGACGTTACAAAACAAGAAATGATTTTGTAAGAGCTAGAGGAGCTGTAAGTGAAATCAATGTTTCGGCTCAAATTCATTTAAATCCAGAGACATCGCAAAGGAAAATTGCTAGGGAATGTGGTTTATCGTTAGGGGCAGTTAACAATATTTTAAAAAAACACAGATATCATGACTTTAAAATTCAACCCGTACAAAAGTTACTTATTTATTGCCGGGGGACTAAGGCCTGCCGGTTAGATACTGACCCCTGCCGCCACCTATCTATTTATTAGTATTTAGTTTCTTGTTCCTATTAAAATAACGTTAAATAAATAAACTTTTGACATCAAATTTGACGTTTCTGTTTATTAGGTGACAGTTATTGATATTGTTTTCGCAATCATGGCCTACTGCCTGGCTTCAAAATATTTAAAATATTAGAAATTTGACATTTAAGTGGGTTTAATTAGGTGTTGTGATACATGGTTGTATTCGTAATTTTTTGCTCTATCCAATGGTGGTAAAATCCAATATGGCCGCCATAAGAAAATCGAAATTTGGTTATGAACACCTAAAGATCCAGTAGGCAGAGAATTTTTCTGAATAGTGCATTCGAAAGCCCGTACCTAATTACCTAATTTCACCAAATTTCATTCAATTCCGTTTGATATTAAAAAAGTTACGGACAAAATAAAAAAGTGGAAGTTTTCAGATTTTTCCGGTTATTTTAGTAACCACGTGAGCTATGTCAAATTTCTTTACAGATTCTTGAAACACATCAAAATGCGCAACTTTCGTCTAATTTAACCAACCTTGTAGCTCTTGCCGTTTCAAAAATACCAATGGTGGGCATTTTGAAAGTGAATTATATATTAATTTTATTTTTGTTTTGACTTTAAAATCCGCACTAGCCTATTCGAAATAAGAGAAAAAAAAATCATCGGACTTTTTTAATAGTCCCACGAAGCCCGGCCGGGGCTGCCCACGTCCAATGGCCTGGCTGCGAAGGGCCGCGGCCGTGAGACACAGCGAATAAAGTGGCCGGCTGAAATTACTGAAAACCTTGAGGAACGAGACGCGAACGCCGAACGGCCAGGGCCGGGTCGCTGGCCGCCCGCCGCCGCCCGGAGCGCTCCCGCGTTGCCCGGCCCGCCGAAATCGACGGCCCAGCATAGACGTAACTAGGGGGGGGGGGGCTAGGGGGGCTTAGCCCCCCCCCACATTTCTATTAGCTCTCCCTAAAATGTAAAGGATGTGCGAAGATATGCTTTTCGTAAACAAAATAGATCTAACATTCTGACAACGCAACGTTACGCAACACGGCGAACACCGCACGCGCCTTTTTAAATTCACCAGTTTCGACGAATCGCTTGTTCTTGCGGAATCTTGCGCCTTGTGCCCCCACAAAATCCGACTGAAATTTTAACGCCCAAGCGAGAGCGAACACACCGTGCCTGCTGCCGAGAGAAAGAGAGACGAGACGGGCGTCGGAGAATGTACTTTTGCTGTGCTAGACTCCAGACTTTTATTTTGTTATTCATCCAGTGTATTGTTGTTTCGTTATAATATGTACTATGTAAATAATCTTGCATCACAAAATAGCAGACATTCCCAACATTTTGCTCTGGTTTCTACTCGGAAACCTCTACTTTTTCATAATGTTTTTTCTTAAATGAATTAAAGATGATTCAAAATTACCAGTAAGTGGGCCTATACATTATTTTTTGAAGCCTTGAAATTAACGTTTTTGGGTGTGGCACCTCAAGGGTGGTACAGGGTGATCCAATCAGTAACGTATTTAGAAGGGCGGGACCGAACCCATTTCGGAATTTGAAAATATTCACCCCAGCTTGTAAATTTGAAGATATTGGGATTTCCCAAGACTAATTTTATGTAATTTTTCTTCAAATTTTTAAAAAAATTCGCTTGCGGCGCATTTTTTAGAATTATTTTATATGCCCTTGTTTAAAAAAAAAGTCACAAAAATTGTCCCTCCACCACTCGAAATTAATTCCTATATACGTCACAGAAGTGATCCAAACTCGTAGCCCCGGCCTACCATTTTACAGAATGACATGTAAAAAATATATCTTTGTAAGTAGCGTACCGACTTTCAAAAATTTCTTCTTAATGGATTAAATAATTCCTTGCGGGGCCCCGCATTTTCATGCGGCACCCGGCCCCTCAAAATCTTGAGCCGGTCCCGATCAGCCCCCCCTAAAAATACGACCTAGTTACGTCTATGCGGCCCAGGTCGACGGAAGAGCTCCGCACGCGAAACGTCATGAAGAAATGAGTGCAGTAGTACGAACTTGACACAATGGGCTGATACACCATTTTTTTTAGTACAAAAGTTTTCGTTAATATCAAGAAAAACTTGTGGCAACGCTTATCCTATTCCCACCGCAAGACTTTTGTGCTCAAGCGCATTAGCTTTCTCTTCGCCGCTGTCAAAAGCCAAGCCTCCGTCAAAGTCAAAAGCAAAACCAACTGGTCGTTATAAATTTAACATAATTTCACTTCTTGGTTTACATCGCCACAAATCCTTTCTCACAATATAAGTAAAAAGTGTTTTATGATATCGTGCTCGGGGGAAGAGTGTTATTGCCTTAAATTACAAAGCCATGAACTGAGAAAATTGGCAACAAGGCTTACGGGTCCGCTGGTCACTCCTCTCAGTTTATTTGAAAAGTGGGTCTAATAACGACTGCCCGCGGGGTGTTGGTGACAGCTAAAATAAAACATTTACGTCTAAGTAAAATTGTAATAATCTTGTAGTAGCTAGGTTTTCTTTGCTTGACGGCAAGCGGGCAAGTTGTATTAACTTTTTTCTTTCAAAAGGACAATAATGCACGAATGAACTGATTAACTGCTATTCCAATCAGAAGAGATCGAGCAGCTTCACAATATTGAATTTTCCGTTATATTTTTCGGAAAATTATATCATAACCACAGGCCGTATTTCATACAGTTAGCTCTATTAAATTTGCCATATTAATTGTCGAAAAATACAGTGTCTAATAAGATTCTAGTGAGACTTCTCCTCTCTAACCTGGGACCTCCTCTTTTGTAGTTAAGCCTTAGGGACTACAAAAGCAGACAGAAAATTGCCTCAGGTCAACAACGAATTATGGCTATTATGGGTAGTTGTGTGAGGGGAACCTTTGAAGAGGCCGAGTCTAATGTGTGGGATATCCTTGGGACAAAATAACAATAATTAACAATAATAATCAAGAGATCTATAGCACGTGAAGAACAAATCAGACTTTTGGGTATAATACGTAGGTACCTATACCAATGTTCATATATTGCTTAACATTATAACAAATAGATCACCTGGACATTTCACCGGCACATCTGAGGCAATTCGTGTTTACACAAAACATTGGTTTTAAAATTTGTTGGCACATCGTAAACGAAAAGTTGCTGTAGGTAGAGGTAGGCAGGTATGCCCACAGTTTGTTTACTGGGCAACATATTTTGTTACCGTTACTGTACTAAGCGGTGTAAATTTTCACTAAAGACCTTTTTAAAAACAATGTCTACATCGAGTGCCCAAGTTTTAAAAGCTACAAGAGTTGCTGAACTGCTTTTGAGAGTTGATAGAAAATCAAATTAAAATATTTAATTATGTGTGTTTTGTAAAGCAAAATGTCCCATTCAATTTGAACTGTCGTACTTGCCCGTTTGTTCTGAATTTATTTTAAAAAATTAAGAAAAAATATTGGTAATATTTGTGGTTGACATAAGATCGAGTTATCCATGAAATGTAATGACATCCCTATTGAAATTTTGCAAATGGGGTTACCTAAACAGGTGAGTTTACTCAACAGCTCCGCAAAATGCGTAATAGTAAAAAATGGTAATACTACGTGAAAAAATATGCAGCAGCTAAAATGCAGCTGCTGAAAAGGTTAAATGTCGAAGAATGTGCGGTAGTGAAAAGTAGGTTTAAATACTAGATATTCACTAAGTGTTTATTGTATTGTAGTAGTAAATGGAATATTTTGCTCCATAAAAAAATGCGTCAATAATTTTTTTAGATATTTTCATTTTTGATCCAAAGAGAGCTGAGTTAGTCATCTAATATTTCAAAATTAATACAACAATAATTGTATTATCACAGTTGTTGGAAACAATTTCCATAGAGCAACTGCACATATTTGGGGGCAAAATATGACGATTGAGGCTAATAAGTCTTATAGAAATGTTGTTTGTTGTTTTTGCTGTTTTTGGATCGTGTTTTTACTCATAACTTTTTTGAGGTTATCTTTTTGATGTTGCAGGTCCATCATTTTAAGGCATCTTTTCATTCTGCAACAAAAAGGGACTCTTGTTTCATAACGAGCAAATCAACCGTTTGCGTTGAAATTGGCAAAATGTGCCCTGAAACACCTGTAGACTCCAACATTCGAAAAATAAAATTTTTACCTGCTACTTTCAGATGTTACAGATTCACTGTACCATTTAAAGTGAGAAAAAAATTGCTATGAACAATGTACCAAAAATGTTTTGTTTTCAAAATGGAACGGATTGAAACTTGGCAAAATCTGGACACTCTATTTCAAGAAAACGAATGGTGTTTCGACCAATGCCCATCTGGCATTTTTTTCTTCATTTTGAATGTACAGTCGATTTGTAACATATGAAAGCGGTAGGAGAAAATTTTATGTTTCGAATATTGGGGAACGTTTTGGCAATTTCAAGGCAAACGGTTGATTTGATCGTTATGAAACAAGAGTACCTTTTTATTGCAGAATGAAAAGATGCCCTAAAATGATGGACCTGCAACATCAAAAAGATAATCTCAAAAAAGTTGGGAGTAAAAACACGATCCAAAAACAGCGTAAGTGGCGCCCTCTGTGAGATACAGCAAAATTGATATTTTTAGCTTATTCTCCATCCCCAAAAACACAGCAGTGCCGAATTTCAGTTCAGCAGCTTCATTATTTTGGGAGATGTAGCTATAATTCAATTTCAAAAAATGAACTCTTAACTCTTAATGAAACAATACATTTCTATAAGGCATATTAGCCGCAATCGTCATATTTTGGCCCCAAATATGTGCAGTTGCTCTATGGACCATTATTAACGGGACACCCTGTATATACGTATAAATATATAAACTTTTTCACTTATCTTTAACATCTTAGAAGGCACTGTACATAAAAAATGTAACGGAAACTATAACACGCTACAACATTTTTAAGTGGACGAGTGCGATGTACTTTTAAAATAATGGACAACTTTAGTGGGAATATAGTTATAAACACGGCTAATAAAGTTCAAAGAAACAAGTCTATAAATTTTAATGAGACAAATTCGACTTGCATACTCTCTCTATCTGTATTGTAAATTATTTGCGATGAATATAAAATCCTAGATAAGTAAATATACGGACACTTCCTTTATCTCAATGTATACGCCGGACCATATTTGGAATAATCTAAATATTCCTCCATACCTAGACCAAAATAACATTAACGCCCGTAACTTTTACTTTTCATTTGATTTACTACGCGAGCCCGCATAGTTTATCGTAAGACCGGCCCATTTGGTGTAAGGAATGTCCTATTATTCAAATCGGAAACCGGTAGGATCAAATCAACGTGGCTGTCAATCTTCGCATTGGGAAAGCAATTATTTTTCTGATGTTTAATTCATGACGAAATGGTAGTATTGACTCATTTCGCAACTATAGGCCCGGCTTAATAGCATCTAATCTGCATTTATCGTGTATAGAAGCCGATATGGAAATTGTACCTTCCCTTTTTACGTCTGAATCGAATTCACGAACTACTTAATTCAATTTTTATTATATTTAAATTTAATTTTTATCTTTGGGAACATCGGGTTTATCTTACAAATCTAAATAAGTGGAACATGCCATTGTTTATTTGTTATAAAGTTTCTAGGACTCTAAATTATTGTAATTATAAAATGTTGTATAGCTATACCAGAAGCAGATTTGGAGAAGATTAGAAGTTTTCTATTCATTTAATCACAAACATGAATAGTACAAAGTATTAGCAAGTAGTAAGATTTTTGTTCACTATTTTTGCGAAAAAACACTTATAACACTAATCATACATGCATTGCAATAACTTCTACAAAGATTACCCTAACCTGAAATGCAGTTCCATCAAGATTTTTTTAAATCTTATTTCTCATTAAGACTTCGCAAACGAGACCCCACAGTCTCGAACCATCCCAACTAATTTGGCTAATATGTAAATGTCTAAATTCCATATTAACCTAATAAAACAGGTTGATAAAGAAAAATAAGCTGACAATTAGCATCAAGTATATTGTTCGATAATAATAAAGGCCACACTACTACCTACTTTGGAAATTATTGCTTGTTGTAAGTTACTGGTTTAATTAATATTGGTGGTATGGGCGGATTTTTATCCTATTAAAGAGTTGTGGAGCTTAATAGTAGGGAACCTGTATTATAATAACTCATTTAAGCTTCGCCTGATATTTTATACTTCGTGAGAATAACCTATAGCCGATATCGGCTATGTATAATACGAGATAGGATCAGATCTTTTTGGTATGATATTTTATACATATTAATGACTTTATATACTGGGCGATTCAGTCATAAGAACCGATGTAGGCCTGACCGCGTTAAATACAATTGTTACCGAAATATTGTGGGAATATAGAGAATATACCAAGTCTATGTATGCTACTGTGATATTGATATTTTTTGTATTTGACAGATTTAATGTTTTGTTTTTTGTGAACATAAATATTGCGATCGATATAAAAGTTTATATGGTTACACCATGCAGGCTACGTTGTTATGCTGGGTGAAATTTTAAAATTTCAGGGTTTTGCTAATGTGATATACCCGTGTGAATATTATACCCGCGACTGAATCACCTTGTATAAATGTCTAAACCCCCATTATTTGTTGTTTATATTGTTGTACAATAACGGTTTCTCGAACAAAATTAAAATATCGTGTCCAGATAAATAAATGGCCATATATTTATAAGCTACAAACACGCAATGAATTTGTACAGCAGTTTCGAATTCTTATACCAGTTTTGATAAGTGCACGCCTATGCAGTGTGTTTCTGGTGAAATGCATAATAATTATTCATTTCGAACACTTGGCGACTACTTGATTAATTAATGCATTATTAAAATAAAATTACCTATTAAGTGATTAGGATACATGTTGCCTTTATATACTTTATCATTCATATTATATGGTTTATCGCGTGTCAACTACTATGGATATACAATTCATTATTTTTGTTCAGAAAGGCTCATTATCATAATACGGGCTTCAAGCATAAAGGTTTTTGCATACTGCCAGATTAAAAATTAAATGGAAAATAGTATTATGTTTTAACGGTTATATTTAGAAAATTTTAAAATAACTATTCTCTACAAATTATCCTACAAAATCAGTAGTAGTAAACCCATATGACAATAATAAAGGAGAGGAAAGAAAGTAGCACAACTAATTCCAGAATAAAATAACGACGTTTGAAAAATTTCATTTTAATTAAAATATCCAAATGTCCCTAGCTTAATGATGCGAACTAAAATCAAATTGCCAATTAATTTGACTCCAAGATATTTGCAATTAGAGCCATTTTTATTACTTAATGGATAATTTAACTTAGAAATCCTATTATTGCAATAATTAGGGTAACAGTTGATTGATACGGAATCGTACGCAGTGCTGTGAGGAGTCTGGTGCCCAGGAAATAATTATTGAATACAGTCGCCTGTTTGACGCATCTGTAATGTGTAATCCGTTAATAATTCCTTTCATAAGTATGTACAGAGTGTAATCCACATAACATTATTTTACCCTCGTCTTAAAAAGTGGGGTCTTTTTAGAGAAAAAAAGTAGAGACAAAAGTTGTCGAAAATGCAACTGCAGGTTCAACGAATCTGACAGAAGTTCAATTATACAGGGCGTTTTCGAGAAACGAACTAAATTTACATTTTTAATCGGAACACCCTATATAGTTTTCGTTTTTTTTTAATCTACAGCTCATTCTGATTACAATGCTATACCGCTATACCTATTATATATCATATGTTTGTTCCAGCCATTTTTACAACGCAAGGCGTTTTTTAATCTAACTATTTTGCCCTAGACCGGAAACATCAACCTTAACTTTTTTTGAAAATGATGCTTTAAAACATTAACGGTCATTTTGACAAAATCTAGACAAAAAAGTTAAGGTATTTTTTCTCATATTTTCCGCAAACGTTTCGTTTCAAAGATACAAGGTTTGAAAACATGAAAAAATTTGGACTGGAGCAAGCATTATACAAGCGTAGATACAGAAAATTCAATAATATACCATGGCAAAGCCCATAAAAAATCCTAAAACTTTTTTGTTGTTTTCTTTAAGTCGAAAAATAAAGAAGTTAAAATGATATGTGGATGACCCTGTACACGTCTCCTTGATACCGTATAAGTTACAATACGTTCCTGTTTATATATTTCAAAGGTAAATAATGAACGTCTTTCCACGGAATACAATACAGAAATTTTATATTAGACTTACAAATCACAAATCACCAAAGGGCTAATAAAAAGTAAAGTTGGTTGTCTAATTTTATAGATTAGACTTCGTTCTTGGCTTTGTTGTATGCTTGTATCTTGTATCTACAAATAATCTGCCTAAAATACCTGGTAATTAGATATATATATATATATATATTGATACATATTATATAAATTATAGATATAGTACCTAGCATTGATAGGCATGTATAACTGTTATTTTGCTAGGATATTTATTTTTCGTAAGCATGCATGTAGTGGGCTCTATTAGATTTTTTAAATATTCTGTATGTATAACATACATTTTCTGTGGTTTGTAATAATATTTTCCAACTCAACGGGCATACAATATACCAAGGAAAATACTATAGGTATGATTTCTTACGCAGTGCACAACAGAGCAGGTTACTGTTCTAACCGACTGTTGATATCTCTACTGGGAATTGGAAAATAATAATAATTTACACAGCTTCCGATTAACTGGCTACGGACTGACCTGCAGTTACGGCCTCTTAAAATGATTATAATTTAAAGTTGTTGCCTTTCTCAATAGTTTAATTAAGCATAAAAGTGGCAAAGTGGCAGAACGTAAGTTGAAAATATTTATTACCTAAACAGAGAAATGCAATTTAAAATATTTAAAGTATACAACGGTGTCTTGTTTTTAGGTGTACACTGGTTAGTTTTTATTTGCAACAATTTGGTTTCCCACTTCAAAAAACACTGAATTACATGCCTCAACTCAAATAACATTATTGCCAACTTTTTCATATATTTTTTTCATATATGTACCTCTAGACATAACCCGCATATGGCTATTTGTCAGTCCGTTTCAACGGAGTTTTAAACAATCGCTTCTCCTACAGGAAGTCATTGTCTCTATATATTCTGAAAAGCATCCGGTGTGGCGAATGGAGCGCTATAGTACGCGCACATTGTTCGGTTTTCACATTAAATAATTTAACTATAATGGCATACTATGTACAAACACATGTGTATATAATATGCCCCAATATTGCAACATTTAAGTAGGCACAAACAAAACCGTGGGTAATGGTTACATAGGATCTTTGTTTATTCTGGGAGAGCCGTCAGATTTAATGGATAAAATCATGTAATAAAACTAATGTATTTGGAAAATTTCAATTATCAGTCTAAGCATAATATACTTAGTTAGTCAAACGACACACCTATATGTTTTTGAATATTTTTTTATTTACTATTATATTCCATTTGCATAACACAACTCATTACATATAGATTTTCACAAACTACATAAAAACTCACTATGACCTTGGCTATTATGTTTCTAATTATGTCACGGAATCATAATTTATCTGTAAACAATAGTTTGAATATTAATTGTTTGTTTACAATATTTATTATTTCCGTTTTGGAGGCGAGATGCACTGCATAAACAAATGTGTCAGTAGGAGTAGATTAAATTATTTGTGATTGTTTTGTAATTCACGTGTCACCTTTTCCATGGATATACATAGATAATTTGCACTTTGTTTGCTTATTTGTATAAACATTAACTGCAGTTGGTCACAGGATAGGAAAAACATATCTGACGCAGTATTTGGAAATTGAAGCAATTTATGATTCATGCCCAGTCCACATGGAATTAAATACTTATTATAAAAATAAAAATGTTAAAGGTAGGTAGCTACTCAGTTTTAAATAATAATAAGCAGAAAATATGTGCATAAATACTTATAGAACTCGACTTGCGCTTAATTGTTGAATAATCATTTAATATAACATGAATGTTCTGAATCTCCTAATTATTATCGTTATTTATTATGTCCTTATCAGAATGTTGATTTTAAATGTCGATGTTATTTTGATAGGAACTAATTTATATGTCCTTCCAACAATTTCCTGGCCATGCTGCCTTAAATTTGGTTACACCTGTTGATCTAACGGAAGAGGGTTGATATGGTCAGTGGTTTGTGAAGTTAAAATAGGGTATTGATGGCGAAAAGTTCTACATTTTATTTCTGTTCATTATAAAGTTGTTATAGAGAACAGCAAAATAACATTTTGGAAACTTGGCTTTTATGGTATTGAATTGGATGGCTTCAAAGTAACTGCATTCTTAATCTTCTTATTATAATATGATTGGGCCTTAACGGTAGAAGTTAAATAATCATGTCATTATATGTCCTTTATTTTTGGGAATGAAAGCCGGTTGAACCAATTAAAAAAGTTAAATATATTAAATTGGAGGTTGAACTAGTGCTTCGGTTTTATTACTATACAGGTGGATGAGAGGTCTTCCAAATTTATCTCACAAAAAGGAGACATTACAATTTTCATCTTAAAATAAAGCTTATCTAAAATATATGTAGACAAAACGACGGAGTTATCTAATATTTAAGCGAATTTGAAAACTCATCATTATCATACCTATCAAAACACGATAAGGTTGAATTAACTTGCACCAAAGAAATGTAACAGTTTCCCCTTAAAACAAATAAAAAAAAAGAATTATATCCAACTTTAATACGATACAATACAATATATTTGAACCGCTTTGGAGTTATAGATCTCTGTAATTTATACCTGGGCTAGAGAAAAAAGTATATATTATTCAACATATTTTTTCGTTCTTGTCTTGTTTCTTGTTGGAACGCAAAATGATTAGGTATGGCTTTATAATTCAATTAAGAATCCAAGATAGGAAGGAGGTTGAAGGTAGAATATCGATTGAAAATCAGAAAGATGTTACAGATATTAATAAAGTGAATAATATGCTTCTTTAGCGTTTCGCGGCCATGTACAGGGTGTTCCCGTATATTTTGACCCACCCCTAGAGCCTCTATTTGTCGAGTTAGAAAAAAAAATACTTAAATGAAAGTTATAGGGTACCAACGTGTATTGTCCCAAAAATAATGGATTCACAGGAATGCCCTTGCCTAAATCGAAATGTTTTTCCATGGCAACGATTAAATATAAAGATCGTATTTATCTGCAATTTGGAATATCATGCGAATGCTTAGAGCAAACATATAACATATATATATTGTTGGAATCGGAAAAATGCGTGCAATTCAAAAATTCACAAATATACAGGGTGTTTGTTCCCTTAAAAAAAGGAAGTTTATATTTTTTCATAAATTTGCGACGCTCATTTCTTTTATCTAGTAACAGATCCTAGCGGTTCAGAAAAACCCCTATAGCTTTCATTTAAGTAATTTTTTTCTAACTCGAAAAATATAGGCTCTAGGGGGGGGTCAAAATATACGGGAACACCCTGTACAATATTATTATATGTACCAAATATTAATCATACATTCATCATACACCTTGCCTTGACAGTTTCCGCATCACATATTTGTCCTGGATTTGAAAAGTCGCCCTAAAACTACACACAGATTTTGAAGTTTGTTAATTTTATCTTATACAGCTGACGTGTGCTATTATATTTGTTACTATTGTTAATCTTTTTATCCTTATATTTAATCTTAAATCTTGTTATTATAGAAGTGGCGTGCTTAGGAATAACCTCTGGAATAAGGGAATAAGTATGCCTCATTCAAAAAGAATTGTTCGTTTATGCATATTTTAATATTGTTTATTGAAATGTTCGTACCTATACTACCTTTTTCTCATAAAACATAAAATTTCAAAAAAATGTTTGTCATATTTTATTTTTTATCTTTGTACTAAAAATCTATATACCTACCTAACTATTTTTTTAAAAGATTATGAATGAATAGAATGCATTAGGTATCGTAATAAATTATTTAAGAAGCCATAGGAGTACAATATTTTCAACTCGCCTTTTGTTGTTTATAAGATTTTCCAAAAACTATTAAAAAAAATTACCTACTTCATAAAGTTCACGTGACTTTTCTATAGAGCTTTCTGTAATTTAAATACCCGCAAAAAAACACTCACCTCCAAAATGTCATGTATTTTCCCGCACAGTTGCCACCAAAACAATAATCCAAAATGAGAGATCACGGGAATCGGGGTTCCGGCCGACCGCCGTTTGTTTTGTAAACAAACCGACGTCGAAAGCTCGGGCGCGCCAAATCGAGTAGCCCGTGCGCGCGCCGACAGGCCTACTTCGATCGCTCGCGCAAGCCGGCCGTGGGAGACTGATGGGGTCGGCGCGGCCGCCCGCGACCTAGGTGTCGGCCGGCGCGGCGGAGGGTACGGAAGAGGTGCGCGGACGGCCCGCACTAATAAAGAAGAAGAAGAGCTCATCTTGTCAAATGGAGCCCAACTCGAAACGACAAATAATCCACTGTAGGATTGTGCGCCATACTGTGGATCTTTTTTCTCAATTTTTAATTAAACTATGTAGGTATAATAAATGAATACACTGCAGCACTTTATTACTTCATATAGAATCCAAACAATACTTATATCGAGAGTGTGGAAAATTAGAAAGTTTTATTTTGAGCAAAAATAAATTTGCATTGTTTGCTCAAATGTAGTACCTTCAGAGAAATAACCAAGGATAGAGGGAGCAATACCATCAAAATACACACGTTTGTAGTCAACCAACATCGTATGCAAATATACCGAAGCAAACAAGCAACAACGTTTACCTGAGATAGGTTATATCCTGAGAAATATCAATTTGGCCACACACCACACACTTTCTGCGTCCCATTGTAGGTATACCAAATCAGTCACTATATCCTAAATACTAATAAATAGCCTATAAATTAACAGAAAAACAATTCAAAACACGAAAAATGCATACGTAAACAATCGGAAAACTTGACTTGCTGGGCAAACACAAAACAAATACCGCCGAGTTAACGAACGCGGCGCCCGCGGCAGTATCGACGGCGGTGCTGCCATGTTGGGCAGTTTGAGGTATCCGTTGACGATTTTATTAAAGTGATAATTAGCTACTATAATTACAGCGCAATTTAGTTTTAGTTTAAAATTGTTACATGCAAGAAATTAATAACTACATTTGTTAATTTAGCATTATGGGAGGAGTGCCTTCAGTTAGGTAGTCCCATTATTAAACCCTTCTATTTTGAAATGAAATGCTGTAAACAATGGAGTACGTGGCGTCACTCAAAAAGATGTTGGCTCTGTTTACTTTTTGTTGTTACTCCCTCTATCCTTGGTTATTTCTCTGAGAGCGACACAGAGAAGAAAAAGAGCTCATCTCGTCAAATGGAGCCCAATTCTAAACGACAAATAATCATTTGTGATTGTGCGCCACTGTGGATCATCTTTCTCAATTTTGAATTAAACTAAGTAGATAGATATAATAAATGAATACTGCGGTACTTTATGACTTCATAGTTTAGAATCCAAACAATATATCAGGAGTGTGGAAAATTAGAAAATTTTATTTTGAGCAAAATCCATTTGCATTGTTTGCTCAAATCTAGTACCTATCTATCTTTAGGATAAATCAACAAGATATATGTATTTTTTTATGGAGAAATGAATGAACAATTCAAAAATGCTCGCGACTTGAGACTGGTAACAACAACGAATCCCTTAATTCCGCGAATTCAGATTCAACTATTATTTTTTCGTTAATATTGTGTTTAATTATTTCGTCACTTAAAACGAACAACACTATGTTCGAGCGTTTTCATTAGCTTTCGGCAAAAATTTAAGACGCTAATTCCAGGTTGCCATTAAAAACTATGGAGTTTTCTTTACATTAAAACTGTTTTTTCTTGAAATCGGCAGTGAAGTGTCTCAAAATCGTCATTAAAAGCTCAGTAATCGGCACTGAAGTAGCCCATTATTGTACGATTTTTTCAATAAGTGGGCCTTGACGAGATGTAAACATCAAACGTCAGACGCGGAGCCATCGCCCGTCAAAAGTGACCAAATATTCAAAACCCGGCCAATAAAGGCCCATTTAACTTTGCGAAATTGTTATCTATAGCTGTGCAATCTTTCAGTATAAATATTTTAGTAGGTTTGGATATTAATCTATTTTTCATTGAGGCTGCATGACAGGCAGCAGTTTGGAGTTTCTGTTGGGAAGCGCCGTGTCTCGTCATACTTGACCTAGGCAGAGCGATCGTCAAAGTCAAGCAACGCCGCGCGCAGTCGGTTCATGGACGGGTGATCCATTATGATTATTTTTTGCCTAATAAAACATTTTTTCCGATTTCAAAAAAATAATAATATGTAGGTACGTCGGCACTGAAGTTCTTTTTATGACTCGTGTGGTTTATTTATTTTATGTGTGGTCAGTGGCCTCGGCAACTAAATTCCACATGAGTCATAAAAAGTTGAACTTCAGTGCCTTGGTACATAAATAACTACTTATTGAATTGTTTATTGAAAAATCGATTTTCACAACGCGTTTTTCAAGAGAAATGTGACATTGTTTCGTCAGTTGGTATATGTCATCAATTATTTTAGAAACGAAAGTCCATAAGTCTGTTAAAAAATTACTATATAGACACTTTAAAATCGATTCGAATAAAAAGTATGAATGGTTAAAGGGGTGCAAAACGTTATCTAAATTATTTTCCTGGTCGTGTTTGCTTTTTGATTTAAGTGAGAAAATGCCCTGGAATTAGAGCGGTTTTTTGGAAATTAACCTTAAAAACCTCCACATATTTTGATATTTTGTTTGATATTATTATTATTATTATATTATTATTATTTTTATATATTTTACAAACTAAAATTATATCGGATTCTGTGTTAAAAAATGTAGTGAATTTGAGAAACAACTAATTCAGAAACGGGAACAATTTCAGCATTTTTGGAAGAAAACTAGTGACATGAATTTGGAGCCAGCGAAAACGACTTCTCAAAGTTGATACACTTGGGTTTGACACAATATATTTCCAAACTTCTAAAATTCGTGACTTCTTGAAACCATAAATATGCGTACCTAAATAAAACTAGCAGTCTTCAAGTCGAGACGTCAAGTTAACTACTATTTATTTACGTGTGAAGTTATGTTACATCATTACAATGTGAAAACTGTCCATAGCACAATAAACGCAACTCAGCGGAAACTGAAATGAAGAAAGATTAATGGCTTTTGATTTAATTAAGAACTATAAGCCCACATTGGGATATAAATCACCGTCTATCATTGTTTAAAAAAAACAACACTAGGTAATCTTTAAGTGTCTGGGAATATCTCCTATTAAGTGTGGACGTATGAACTGAATTTTGCATTCGGTATGCAGTCACTTATTGAAGGATGCGGCGTAAAATAATGAATGGAGAAGTACCTACCTACTCTATTATAACGCAAAGTCGCCTCATTTCATAATTTTAATGCATAACCGCACAGCGACGTAAGTATAGAATTCTCAGGTTATTTCCAATGGATCTTGGAGAGATGCGTCAAGCCGCTATCTTATAGCACACCCAACCAAATAAAAAATAGATATAGTCTATACTTACGTAGGAGTTTTGCAACAAACCTAGATAACAGGTGAAAGATTATTTGCCTCGATATTTGCCTATTGTTTTATTGATATTGTGCAAGACAGAAGGAACTCAGTCTGCAATGTAATATCAAATACAGAAAGTACATATTTACATTTATAGAAGAATATCATAAAAGACGTTGAGCATTCGCCCTTAAAATAGTATATTTCATTACAAGTCTGGAAATAAAGATTTTTCCGTGCGCGCGTGACAAATTCCCGTTTGAGGCGCAGCCGAACACGGGAAGTCATGCAAGCACGGAAAAATCTATTTCTGGACGTGTAATGAACGATATTTTTTATTATACTTTTTTGAAAACGGAAACTTAAAACATTTTATCGGCATATTATTATAAATTTAATTGACAAAAAATAAACAATGCAGACAATATAATGTTTGGTATGTATGATGCATTTCCATGGTTAGTCTCAAATTATTTTAAAGGTGCTTTGTTGCAAATTAGTTATTGTCAGATAAGGTGAATAAAACGTCATAAATATTACAGAAATGTATCTAAATATTGAAACACTTTAATTCATATTAAAATACAAAATAGGTACATGTTAAATATCAGAGAGCATATAGAGTTTCTTAAATTTAGTTTACTTTGCTGTATATTTCTATTTTAAAGCCATATATTCGGTATTTTTATTCAGCGCACGGAAAGTTTTTCCATGCGCTGTTTCCGTGCGCTAGCCCGAAAAACCCCATCTTTCATTATTGCTAAAACAGATGAAAATAAGGTTTTTTCAAAGAAGTATTATAAAAATATGATTGTATTTCCCTATATTTCAATTTGATATACTTGAATTTCTTGACTTCGTAAACAAATTACAACTTAAAACACTCCATATTTCAAGAGCGATTGTTCATACCAAATATATGACATCTACACGGAGATAGAATGGGTAAAATCTCTGTTACTCAGTGTTCAATCATTTTTCTGAAGATGCATTCCAGTAGCCCTGCAACTTTTGTATTTATTTATTTGTAATTTCAATAATAAAAGAGTTACTAGAAGTGATAACTTGACCACCCAGTACAGTGTGACCCAATGTACTCTTCTTCTTGGACAAGATTATTGGTCCCTTTTATATTAGTATTGTTGAACTTTTTAACGAACGAAAAGATCCCTACCTCACTCCCTCCTTTTAACATCCTGATGACGGCACACATTGGTTCTATTCTTTTCAACCCAACAACATGTTCGGCACGGGTCATAGAGGCTCCTCCACTTTCTGTTAGCCATTCTTCACACCTTGCTTGAAATGCACTCGCCATGTGGCGGCCTAAAGGGCAGCCCGCCCAATTTACAACGGCACCGAAGATTGAAGAGTTGTTTTCTGGGCTACCAGTCTCTAAAAACAAACAGGAATCGTTCTAAAAATAAACGGCCGAAAAAATACAGGAAGAGCGCTAGTATTAACGTAAATAGATTCGTATCAACAGTTGCGGTGTGAATTTATAATTAATTTGCTCCCACAAGTTTGTACCGTGTGCTAAGAGTATGTGGTAATTCGTAAATAACAGCGGGAATAACAATATCCAAACGTGGTAAACGCAGAAGACACCGAGCGCATATGGAGTAGTTCCAAGGATCAAGTTCGAGTAAATATATTCTAAAACTAATTGACCGCAGCGCGGTGATTATAATCATGGCTTGATTTATTCTTGCTATTTTATTAAACTACTTTACCTCGAGACTGAGTTTCAAATAAGGAAGTAAGGAAGTGTAGAGTTTCTTACGTTCAAAAACAAGTATAGAATAAAATGATCTCTACATACAAGATGAATCAAGGAGAAAAATATGCCTACTCCTTTTTCAATCAAATATAATATTTTGTTGAATATTTGGTTATCGAACTTTTTTGACAAGTAAGCAACAAAAAAGGTAGGGGAGGGTAGGCCACAGTGAAACATTTTTTGGATTTTGGGCCAAAATTAAATAATACCGAAATAATATCGAAAAACAAGATTTGTCATCAAATTGATTAAGCTTTCCCTAGCTTCTGGCGTAGAAAAAAAAATGAAGGACAAATAAAGATATGCATTTTAGGCATTTTTTTAAAATCCCTGCAACTGTTCCACTGTGTACTGTGGATGGTGCACAGTGAAACAAAAGGTAGTATACAGTGAAACATATACAAATTTTTGTGAATAATAAAAACTAAAACCAAATATTATTATTTATTGATAATTAAAGTACAATTAGACTATCGTACATCCAAAGTTCCAAAGGAAACCGCAAATTTGTAATAATTTGACATCCGTTTTGTATTTCTTCTAGGCTGTGGTGCTGGTAATAGACTCTTGATATCATTGATGTTAACTACAGATATATCTTCTACCACGGGGAATAAGAAGCAACAATCACCAAATTTTTTTGTCTTCCTAAGAAAAGATATTTGATATTCTTTCTCTGGTATTTCTTCGTTCACTACCTTTCCCACGTAATATACCTCGTTACTAAATCTAACAAGGACATAATCACCCATTTTGGGAAGTTTTCCTTCGAAGTTATCTTCTATATCGGAGAAATGTAGAGTTTCACTATCAGAACTTTCTGCGTATGCAATTTCGACGTCAGATTCAGATGAATCATCATCTTGGATTTTCTTTTCTTTTTTAGATTGTAATTTCATCTTCTTCGGTTTTGGCTTTTGATTATTCAGTTCTGACAATCTGGCTTGTGTTTTTCCAGACACTTTTTTCATGTTTTCTTTATCTAAGATAGCCTCTTTTTCTGGCGTATCAGTAATTATAGCAGACTTTTTCTTTTGTCGTGGTTTTCTATTGGTGTTTTTTCTATTTTGCGCTTTAGGAAATCCTTTATATTCTTGTGGTGAAATAAATCTTTCTTTTAAGGCAGTTACTTCTGGCTTAGCACTTGTCATACAGTTGTCTTTTTCAGGTGTTTTAAGGTCAATCTGGATGTGTGAATTATTTGGTGAATGTTGTTCAGAATGAAAATCAGAAGTGTTTGCACTTGTGGAGAGTTTAGGAGCTTCTGTGTTAAAATGAGCATCATCATCATTATTTGTCGACGAAGGTCCAGCTGCCGCCTCATCTTCTTTGCTTACAAAGGGTCTATCCGTAATAGCGGAGCAGAGAAAATCGCTATCTGTGAAAATAAATTTGTCGAATGGATAAATTCCGCATTTTTTGAATCCTGCTATTATGTTTGTAGGCGTCAATGCCTTTATAAGAGCCTCAGACACACATTCACTTATGTCGTAAATGGTTAAAGGAACACCAGGATGTTTGGTCATCCATGTTTGACAAGCTGAATTATAATAGTTTTTAAAAGGGGCAAAAACTGAGACATCAAGTGGCTGCATTTTGTTGCTGGTATGGGGAGGTAGTGTTAAAATATGCACCCCCGATTGTTTCGCTTTATCAATAACTTTGATACTAATATGGCTTTCGTGGTTATCGTAAATTATTAAACATGGATTTTCCTTAGAACTGCCTGAATATCTTATAAAGTGATTCATTACCTCAGGAAAAAGCTCAGAATTCATCCATCCTGAGGAATTTGCCAGGCCAAGAGTTCCAGGTAAAGCAATCTTCAACATATGTTCTTTAAATTTTTTTCTGGGAAATACCATAATGGGTGGTAAGTACGTGCCCAAGGCTGATACAATTACACATGTAGTGACCAACTGTCCCCTTTCTCCACTGGTGCAACTATTTACTTGCTTAATTCCCTTGCCAGCAATTATCTTTTTTGGGGCATGCACTGTAGTAGTGCTAGTTTCGTCTAAATTAAAGATTCTTGATCCGTCAACAAGTTTTGGAACCCTGTTGTACAAATCTTCTAATTTCATAAAGAATTCACTGACATTGTGCCTATTGAAGGAGGTTAGCCTAGATAAACTGCACTGTTCTGGTTGGCGAATACTTAAATTTCCTCTCCTTTTTAAAAACCCTCGAAGCCAATCTTGCCCAGCAGCTTTATTTGTATTCCACGAAGCAGGGATTTTCTTAGAATTTTTCACAGCACATTCGTATGCCAGTTCCTTTACCTTATTAGTAGTCAATCCATGTGCCATTTGACTACATCTCTGAATGTAGTCCGCCAGTACCACTTCCTCATCTTCTGTAAAGACTTGATTCACTTCATAGTTGGGTTTCATTCGTATCATCTCATCAGGATTCATCCTTTTCCTTTGAACATAACGAAACAAGGTAACATATTTGACATTGTAACGTTCAGCGGCGGTTCTTAGCGACAAGTGATCATGTAAAACAGCATTTACGGCTGCAAGCATTTGCTCTTCTGATGCGGTGCCAATTTTTCGTGGCTTTGGTTTCCTACCCATCTGCAAATATAAAAAAGTATTAAATAGATTCTGGTCCTCTCCTAAGGTACACAGTGAAACAACAAAATAATGTTTCAGTGTGTCCCACTTAGCAGTGTTTCACTGTGTACTATTTACACACCATTTAATAAAATTTAGTAGGCAACCAACAATACCAACTGCATTAGAAATAACCCCTAGGTTATGTTAAACAATGTTCCAAGTAAACAAGAAAATATAGAAATAAACATTTAACATGATATTCTACAAATTATAATATCATCATTTCATATACTAAAAAAAAAATCTTACCTTAAGAAACGGCTTTATCAAACAGGCACAAAACTGTTAACCTTACACACTCCACAGACGAGCAGAGACTAGTGGATATCAAGGCGGCTGAAATAAACCGAAAAACAACTTGAACTGGCGGTAAATTTAAAAGCTTTATTGATTGTTTCACTGTGGACACTGTTTCACTGTGGCCTACTCTCCCCTAAATTCTATTTTTTTGTAAAATTGCAAGTTATATACCTACTGTATGTACTTGTAGAGATTTTGCCTTGATGTTTTCTCTGGCAAAACCGGGGCTATAAAAATCCTTATTGCCAGCTTATGTAGCATCATTTTGCCCTATGAATAAAGAATCCCAGGAAGGAGCAAATTTGGGGTTTACGCTGGACCGGTCCAGTCTCTGCATATGGCGGCATGCCGTTTCCGGTTTACAAAAGTACTTACCGATGGAACGTTGTCCCCCAAACATTTTGTTCTGGTAGTCACGGAATAGCCGCAGGCTGCACAGCTAACCATAATAGATCTCCAAAAAGTACTTATCGAAGAACTACACAAATATCTAATAGCACAAACCACCGTGACAATTGTCAAATATAAAAATATTTTGTCAAAATTCAGTCTAGATACAGGGCGATTTCCGTCTCACGTATTTTATAATGCCCATAGAGCTTTGGCTCCTTCCTGGTGTTCTTTATTCATTGATTTTGCCACATTAAAATATATCCTAACCTTTAAAATCCTTATTGCCAGCTTATGTAGCATCATTTTGCCCTATGAATAAAGAATCCCAGGAAGGAGCAAATTTGGGCTTTACGCTGGACCGGTCCAGTCTCTGCATATGGCGGCATGCCGTTTCCGGTTTACAAAAGTACTTACCGATGGAACGTTGTCCCCCAAACATTTTGTTCTGGTAGTCACGGAATAGCCGCAGGCTGCACAGCTAACCATAATAGATCTCCAAAAAGTACTTATCGAAGAACTACACAAATATCTAATAGCACAAACCACCGTGACAATTGTCAAATATAAAAATATTTTGTCAAAATTCAGTCTAGATACAGGGCGATTTCCGTCTCACGTATTTTATAATGCCCATAGAGCTTTGGCTCCTTCCTGGTGTTCTTTATTCATTGATTTTGCCACATTAAAATATATCCTAACCTTTAAAATCCTTATTGCCAGCTTATGTAGCATCATTTTGCCCTATGAATAAAGAATCCCAGGAAGGAGCAAATTTGGGCTTTACGCTGGACCGGTCCAGTCTCTGCATATGGCGGCATGCCGTTTCCGGTTTACAAAAGTACTTACCGATGGAACGTTGTCCCCCAAACATTTTGTTCTGGTAGTCACGGAATAGCCGCAGGCTGCACAGCTAACCATAATAGATCTCCAAAAAGTACTTATCGAAGAACTACACAAATATCTAATAGCACAAACCACCGTGACAATTGTCAAATATAAAAATATTTTGTCAAAATTCAGTCTAGATACAGGGCGATTTCCGTCTCACGTATTTTATAATGCCCATAGAGCTTTGGCTCCTTCCTGGTGTTCTTTATTCATTGATTTTGCCACATTAAAATATATCCTAACCTTTAAAATCCTTATTGCCAGCTTATGTAGCATCATTTTGCCCTATGAATAAAGAATCCCAGGAAGGAGCAAATTTGGGGTTTACGCTGGACCGGTCCAGTCTCTGCATATGGCGGCATGCCGTTTCCGGTTTACAAAAGTACTTACCGATGGAACGTTGTCCCCCAAACATTTTGTTCTGGTAGTCACGGAATAGCCGCAGGCTGCACAGCTAACCATAATAGATCTCCAAAAAGTACTTATCGAAGAACTACACAAATATCTAATAGCACAAACCACCGTGACAATTGTCAAATATAAAAATATTTTGTCAAAATTCAGTCTAGATACAGGGCGATTTCCGTCTCACGTATTTTATAATGCCCATAGAGCTTTGGCTCCTTCCTGGTGTTCTTTATTCATTGATTTTGCCACATTAAAATATATCCTAACCTTTAAAATCCTTATTGCCAGCTTATGTAGCATCATTTTGCCCTATGAATAAAGAATCCCAGGAAGGAGCAAATTTGGGCTTTACGCTGGACCGGTCCAGTCTCTGCATATGGCGGCATGCCGTTTCCGGTTTACAAAAGTACTTACCGATGGAACGTTGTCCCCCAAACATTTTGTTCTGGTAGTCACGGAATAGCCGCAGGCTGCACAGCTAACCATAATAGATCTCCAAAAAGTACTTATCGAAGAACTACACAAATATCTAATAGCACAAACCACCGTGACAATTGTCAAATATAAAAATATTTTGTCAAAATTCAGTCTAGATACAGGGCGATTTCCGTCTCACGTATTTTATAATGCCCATAGAGCTTTGGCTCCTTCCTGGTGTTCTTTATTCATTGATTTGGCCACATTAAAATATATCCTAACCTTTAAAATCCTTATTGCCAGCTTATGTAGCATCATTTTGCCCTATGAATAAAGAATCCCAGGAAGGAGCAAATTTGGGCTTTACGCTGGACCGGTCCAGTCTCTGCATATGGCGGCATGCCGTTTCCGGTTTACAAAAGTACTTGCCGATGGAACGTTGTCCCCCAAACATTTTGTTCTGGTAGTAACGGAATAGCCGCAGGCTGCACAGCTAACCATAATAGATCTCCAAAAAGTACTTATCGAAGAACTACACAAATATCTAATAGCACAAACCACCGTGACAATTGTCAAATATAAAAATATTTTGTCAAAATTCAGTCTAGATACAGGGCGATTTCCGTCTCACGTATTTTATAATGCCCATAGAGCTTTGGCTCCTTCCTGGTGTTCTTTATTCATTGATTTTGCCACATTAAAATATATCCTAACCTTTAAAATTATCATTGAATTTGAATTGACATTGACAGTAATGGGAAATACAGTATAGTTTGAGTTACCCTACACCATAGAAGAATCTACTACAGATTCTTCTATGCCTACACATATTTAGCCTTGCGAAATATTTGAATATGTAGTTCGTTCTTGGTTATTTATTTTTTTACAGAAAATTTAAATTGTTTTTATATTTGAATAAGTAAATGTAATATAAAAACGTTTCACTTCGAATTGCATCCAGGGTACCAAATTTGTGAGCCCAGGAGTGTTAAAAAAATACGAAAATGAAATTTCGGTAAAATGCTATAAGTATATTTTTCTGTACTCTCTATATAGTGAATCTATATTGTTTCCTGTTTTAAATGAATATCTATTTTCAGAAATTGTTTAGATCTGAACAGTGGCGTAGCTTCGGGGGGCTATAGCCCGCCCCAGATATTTTTGAAGGCGACTCTTGTGTTTAAAATTTGAAATGGCCACTTGAATTCTATCGGCTTGTTTCAACAGGAGTTATTAACTTGGAGATAATTTTTGTTAGCTTGATTCTGTTAATAATTAGAATCGCATCTCTTAAACAAATGCATGCCGTCTTTTCAAAATAAAAGACCAAAAATAAAGAAAAATACACAAGGGTCTACGGATACGGACCACATGTCGATTGGAAAGCTTCGCGCAGTTGCAATCGGTCCCTTGCGTGTTTGTTGTTTTATCAAAGACGTTCTAACCTAACGTCATTGTGTTTTATGGATGTTTATAGGTATTGGTATTATAGTTGTGAATTTTGTCTTTTTATGTATTTGGGCCGGTGTTGGCTAAAATAATATCGCAATATTATTTATTCTAGAGTTTTTGTGTTGAATTTTCGTGACTGAGACCGTGATTTTCATTAGGTATTAGTGAAATAATTATGGACTTTACTAATGGGTGATTGTGGAGAATCACCTAGAAATGGTTGACAAAATCGGTCGGTTGCATTAAAGATGAAAACCAAATACTTCTCGCATTAAAGATGAAAACCAAATACTTCTCGAAGAACAACACAAAATTTTAGCAACATTCCAACAGCAAATTCTGGGCACTCGGTCATTAGAGGAAACTCATGTAATGAAACAAATTTTAGCTCCCATTAATCCGACATTGGAAGCATTAAGAAATATTAGAAGGCCTTCGTTAGAGAATTTAAAGAATATCCTCAGTAACAAGAAAATAGAGCCCCAAAGACGACTTTTTAAAACTAAAAAAATCAAACAAAAAAAGCAAGTTCTATCAGCACCATCAACTGACGAAGCGGATGTGTTAGCACTTCAATTATTATGGAATCAACCCTGTATTAATAATAGTAGTACCTGTACGCAAAAAGAAAACTAATATAGTTTTATACCTACTTGATAGGTATTTCATTTAAATAATAAAATTTAGTGAAGTACCTACCTAACTTTTTACTTCTATTGTAAAAATATGTAAAATATTTCACCTGCTTCAATACGAATGGCGAATATTTATTAGCGGAATCGTTGCCATTGGTTCAAATTTTGAAACAAATGAACTAATTTTTCAATAATGGAAATCATCCCGCCTAAAAATGCTCGCGCCTACGTGAATCTACTAGTTTCCCAAGACATCAGTATTTTGTGTAAGTATACCTAATATAAGCTAAAATAATTATTACACTCTTCCTAACACTTTCTATATACCTATCTTCCTATCTAGTCTACATTAGAGCTCATTTTAAATATATTTCATGTGTATTTAATTTTGCAAAAAAAAAGACAATAAAAGTAACCTTATTACGATCAGTGAATTCTATAGAAGTTCACTGTTTACGATACACCATTGTCGATATCGAATATCGAGACACGCGAGGGAGCGATTGCGACTGCGCGAAGCTTTCCAATCGATATGTGGTCCGTATCCGTAGACCCTCGTGAAAAACACCATGAAAAAATTACCACCAGTTCATTTACATAATATTGCTCATAACAGATTACTTAGGTAAATTTTCCACCTCCCCCTTCCTAGAATAACCAATTTTACTATTGCTAAGTCTAAAAGATTTCCATATTCCTTTCTACTAGGGCGTTGAGCGCAGTTTTCAAGATATGGTGAATGCGTCGGTTCCAAGCCGAGAATGTACAAATTACAGTTTGGTTACACTTAGGCGTTGAGTGAAGGATTAAATCCTTCACTTTATAATCCTTATATCCTTCACTTCAAGCTACATTTGAAAGATGACAAAACTTTATTTTTTCCCAATAGAACTTCCTCAAATTCCTTCTACCTTTTAGTATGATAAAGTGCATTGTTTTGTTTGTAAGGGCCAATATAATTATTTTTTAACATCGTTTTTATTGAAAATTTCCTAATTGATTACGATAGTTTCATAAAATATAGGCTGGTTTCCATGGGTGTGCATTATTTATTTTGATTGATTCGAAATAGACAGAAATAAATATATTTCAGCACTTGACACTAGCTTTATTTGGGAAATAATCCGCAAATAAATACCAATATTTCAAATTACATGTGAGTCAAAATTAACTACCCTTTCATTTTTAACATTTGTGTGATATTGGTTAAGAACGCATTTCATGCTACGCCACTGGCCTGTCGTGCGATGTGGCAGTCGGTAACACGGCCGCGAGCGATCTCTTTCCTTGTGTAAGCGCAGAATAGCATATTATGCAACAAGTTAAGCAGTATGCATTTAAGTTTTAATGAAGCCTAGTTCATAGAGCTACTTTATCTTTTACTTTTACCTTATTTTTAAGAAATATTAAATGTCATTGGTCAGTTAAAATCAAGGAACCAATGCCGTTGGTTATTTCTTATAGATAAAGTAAAATTAAAAGATAAAGAAGCTGTATGAACCAGGCATTTAGATAATATTTGAATAAATTTTTCCTACCTACATTGATTTTACTGCCCTTGATCATACTAGATTCAAGCACACTTGATAAAAAATATAAATTATTTTATTGACAGTTGTCAGGTTAGTGTAGAGTAGTGTAGAGATGGTGTAGTTGTAGTGGCGACGTTTCGACAATATTATAATTAGATATCGAAAGTATTAAAGTTAAGATATATTTGTAGGTATTGTCAACAGATAAATATAGGTACTCCGATTACTGTAAGAAGTCCCGATTTTGTCAGATGACATTCTCCACAAAATCCCTAGGAATTTTCTGTTAACCATGGGTATAACATTGGTATATGCGTCTCAACCAGTTAATGACGTCACTCATTGATTATGATGTGAAAAGTTACCCAAGTGATACGAAAAAAAGAACATAATAAGATAAAAACCCTATTGCAATCTCGATTAGGTATACCGCTATAAATAAAAATAACTATGTCTACAACTAATTTTAATAATAATTTCAAACGTCATGGAAACACTTTTCATTTTGGTATTTTGGTATAATCAGCTGCTTTCGGCAGCGTCTATGGGCGGACTCAGGCAAATTTAGCTTCGGTGTGTCAAAGTGACAGTGAAGGTTTTCCAGATCGTTCAAACTGGTTCAAACATTCGGCAATGAAAATATTCGCGGGTTTTCTACGTTTCGTGAGTTTTACCGTTATCTGTGTTGTTCTTGTAACTTTTCGTGTTATTAGTGCAAATGGGCTCGTTACTGACCTGAACTCATGACCCGGTTGCATTTTTTGCTGCATTGATGCCAACTTAGGATATCGAAATTACCAATTGACAGTCCCAGTAAGGACTAATTTGAGTATACTAAAGTCTTAAATATCGAAAATATCGTTTGACAGATTCCCATATTTATACCCTGAAGTTAGCATTGTTCACAGGGCCTGGAAACTCCCCCTTGTACTTATGAAAGCCTTCCCAATAGTTTGTACTTAGGTCGCTTGAGGGCGCTTATGGCGTATTTCTGTCAATTATTATCAAAAATTGGTAGGTGGCGGCCGGCGGCCATTATTTTAATTTGTGGCGTTGCTTTTGACATGTTTTGCTTGTGATTCTCGGTTCGTTTTATTTATAGTTTTTCGTGTATTATTTCACATTTTCTGCGTTTTTTTAGTGTTTGTTTTGTTCATTTATATATTTATCGTTATTTTCATAATTATTTGGTTTGGTTTTTAAAATGGTTTTGGTTTGTTGTGTACCTGATTGTGAAGAAGGACGACGCGACGGTCGAAGATGGAAATGCATATTTTTCCTAAAGACAAAACGGTAAGTAAAATATCTCGATTTTATTGTGATAAAACCAACTGCTATTTTTACAGCTTTGTAAACTTGGTCTGAAAAAAATGGGAACAACAAATTAAATGATCTCCTTGAATCATTAAGAAGATGCTAACGGGTTTGTGACATGCATTTTACGCCAGATTGTACATGCACATACCCAGGAGGCAAATGGTCCAACTCTAGGATTAAGGAGGATGCTATGTGCAATCTTTATTTTCGCTCATATAGTTTGCATTGGTAAGAACTGTTACAAATGGTGTATTTCTTCAAATGTTGTGACTCGGGGCACGTTTATATGCCGCTCTGTTTACCACACAGCAAGCCTAAAATTAGTGATGCATGCTAAAATTAATAGTATATTTTTCGAAAAAAAAAATATACGTAGGTAATTTAAAAAAATCTAATTTCCCTTCTTGTTGCATTCGGCAGCGCCTTAATTACGTATTTTGATTTTTTCCTGAAAATCTAACAGAAGTACCCCCATTATTAATTTTAGCGTTCCTGCAGTGGTAAAATTAACGGCACGTTAGCGTGCCCCGAGTCATGGCCTTCTTTAAATTGTCCTACCTGGGATTTATCGGTCGGGATTCGTGTTCAAGATTGTTGAAAGATTTCTAAAAATTCAATTCTATTTGCAACAACTTGCCTACTGTGTCTTTTTTTATACCTTTTTAATAAATTACTTAAATTATATCTAGAATTCTGCGAGTATCATACCCAGTGCACCATGAAAGACTAATAATAATTATTATTTTCTACAGATTCAGCGGGAAATTCATCCGAGGATTTACCCAATAAGATTCCACTAATAGCTAGTAGGTACGTACTATAATGTGAGTACGCTGCAGCTGAACCATCAATACTTGGAAACATTTCTCCGGAAAAAAAATTATGCAGATTTTAGATTTTATCAACTCAAACAATACATGTCTTTTTTAATCTACTTATAAATAACCTTAAGAAGACTAAAATGTAATATATCTGTATCTGTGATGTTTAGCGTTATTGTGGTGAATGTATTTTACAAACTGTTTGTAATATATAAAATTATTATTCCCATATAATTTTTGCTTTCATTATACCTATCCTAATATTGTCATTTATCGCGTTTTAATTTTATAACTCGACATAGACATAGATATTTATCATATGTCTATGTGGAGTTATAAAATTAAAAAGTGTCTTAAAAATTGTAAGTATAATAACTATAAAAGATTTCAAATTTCCCGCTTAAATAGTCTAGTTTGTACTTAGGTCACCAGGGGGCGTATGGCATCCAAAAATTATAGGGAGATGCCTATCTATCCCTATATATAAATCCTTTATCTAAAATCCTTTATCTATGATTGTTCACAAAAGCTCTTTGAGTGCATCAACCAAAATAAATTTACAATTCATTTTTTGTTGACAGCATTTAGCGTATTAGGAAAAGTTAGTTAGTCGGTTCGATTTGCGCATGTTATCATCTTTTGAGATTAAATCATTAAAATTTTTAAAGCTACTAAAAAGCTGGAATTTTAATCTTGTAAATGTGAAGACGACATCTTTAAAACCCTTTATATTACGGCACCGTTTGTAGTGTAATCCTATAACTTTTGCGTTAATATACCGGGCACACTTGCACGAAACAGAAAAGTGAAGTCATTGTTGGCATAGTAATATGTCTGAGATCGTTAAAATTCCCTAATAGCCACTTTTAATTGCTGCTGAACGATAAATACGATCTTTACGAACATCCTGCAGTGAAATAAACACAAAATAATTCGCCGTAATAAAATTGTATCGAAATTTAGTGGAAATCAATTTAATTTATACTTTGTTGCTGGTTTAGATAACTACGAACGAAAAAATAAGTTCAATACCTACTACACAATGTGCAAAACATAACTTTCACCATGTGACCAGTAACGAAGTTCCTGTAGGTAAATATTATTATAAACCGGTTTTGTGTACTTCAGTAATTATTGTCAATGTTTAATAAATTTCATCCAAGAAAAGTAAATATAAAAGTATTCAATAATAATTCCTCTAGGTACCTACTGTACCCATTCTTCAGTAAAGGGTTTTGATTAGTTATTTAATTATAATTTAAGAGTTGTTTTATATTATTTTCCATTGTTCGGAAATGTTTATGGTCAGTGCTGATGACTCATTGGATTTATCCTGATAATAAAAACTTGATGTTAATTTATAATCGACAAGAGGCCACACACGTTGGTCAAAATATTCATTCATCGCTCGCTATATCGAAATTAATATTTGATTGCGATAGATTAAATTGTGCAGTTCGCCTCAAAGACGCAACAACAATAATTTATACTTAATTCAAACTTCTCAACTTCTTAGACAGGCCTTACAGAATAGAATTTATCCCTCAAGTTTAAGTAAGTGCTAATTCAAATAGTTGGAAATGTAAAGTTATGCAAAATTTATTAACCTGAACTTTTCGACATCTAAAGCGAAGCAAGCTTTCGCGTTCCAGGAAAATCCTATCGTCTGCATCATTTAAACAAGTGGATTAACAAATTATTTAGAAAAGGCGGTTTAAATGCTTTTTAAAACTCCAACTACGTCCCAAAGCTTCCAGAGTTAAGTCCGACTTTCCATCCAGGCAGAAATTAGTTGTCGAGCACTTTGATTTGTTCAACAAAAACAAAAGGCTAAGACCGGATATTCTGGAAAGCTTTCAGCTAAGCCGGTTTTTAAGGATAAACCGAAAGTTGCAGAAGGTTAAAATGCGCGAAGAAAATTGAACAATAGAACGGCACGTATATATGCCGGATTTTAAAAGAAGGGGGAAAAATCAAAGACTGATTGTGAACGGCCTTTTATAAAAGCTATATGTCTATATACATGCCAATAAGGTAATTGTATATAAGGTAATTATATATATGCCACTGGTGGCGTGGATTTCAGCGAGATATCTAGACAGGTTTTGCCACTGTTATAAAAAACACTTTTTTTTGAAACTTTTAACCCTCTGTATCATAAATACCGTAGCCCTTAACCCTTAACGAAGAAATATGTATATGTTACAGCCCGTATATGAAAACAGACCGTATATGTATACGGTCTAGGCTGTGTCTATACGGCCTAAATGGCGCAGACCGTATGTAAATGACATGGCATTTCATATACGGACTAGACCGTTAACATACGGACTATTGACATTCAGACTGTATGTGCAATCGTTGTGAATTACCCTTCTTTTTTTACATAGGCCCATTAAAGAAGAATATGCCTTCTTTTTAGTATAGTAGTATACTATTTTGCAGAAAAAAAATCTAGGGTACCTATACATTATACTAAATAATTACCCTTTTCCTTCAAAATGCTATGTACCAGCAAGAAATAATATCCTTCTTTGATGGGCCTATATAAAAAAGAAGGGGTAATTCAGAAATGGCGGACGTCGAAACCGCCCGGAAAACATTGCACATTCGTTCTGTCTTTGCTTAAATCTCTCTGTGATATACGGTCTAGGTCTAGTTGCAGATAGATCGTATAATAGGACTAGTCCTTTTGCAAACCGACTAGACCGTTTGTTGACGGACAAGCTTCTTATACATATGGACTAATATCTTCAGTCCGTTTACATATGGACTAGTTCTTTTGTATACGGCCTATTTTACATATTATACAGTCTGTAACATATATAAAAAATTGCAATTCTTTTTAACTCTAGAAAACGTTGATCGATATTGATGAACTGTTTTAGAATTTAGAGGAATTATAGTCTAATACAATAAGTAGGTATAATAGTGTAGTGTATAGTGGAAATAAGGACTGTCATGCACCCACTCTGTATAATATGCAAAATTCTGAAAGTACGGGAAAGGAAATCTATTCAAAACGTATTTTGGATGTAGGCACCACGCAGGTAACACGAAGACCCTCTCAAGTCAAAACTATTCTGAAATTATGCGGCAAGAGAGATACCTACCAACTATAAATGCAGCCGTTATGCCGGAGGGGCAATCCGATGGTGATTTACATTACATTACATAAATATCTCACTTAGATATGGAATATGGCGGCTACATAATTTTTAGGCCAGGGTTGGCAGGTAAGTTAAAAACTTATCGAAATGCATTAATATATTTCTTGGGTGACCCTTAGTAATACCACCTTTGCTTGTTAAACCGGACATTTTATCGATAGTCCGACCAAGTGCGATCGAAGTAAATTGCGCTGTTTAATTCGGCGGGGTTTAGTTTAATTATATCGGTAAAACGGTAAAGGACGATTAGGTTATCTGTGAGGATAGAATGAACGTGACGGTGAGGCCCGTGTCTTGTTACGATTTTCGCGAAGTGCCTGCATTGCATTATAGGTAAGTCTGCCAATGAATATTATTTCATATAAAAATGGGAAGAAAATGAAAATTATTAATTTAAAAACTACCGTACTATGGCATAATTTTTTTTTTCTATTCCTATACTAGTAACATACCTATTAAGTAACGGTTTGGGTTATAATTAAGTCCATTGTTACGAACACTGACACGTAATGACTGACACGTAATGACTGACACGTAATAAAAAAAATTACGTGTCTGTTCTTAATTAAAACACAATTATCACGGGTACCTTGTTAGCGCGGAATCCGCGCCACCATAGCAACCAACCAACATACTAATTGTTGCCTGTCAGATAATCAGAAGTATAGTTTATCTATTATAATAGTTTTTCTTTCGTCGAAGAAAAATTATAGTACAAAACTCGAGTTGTAAGCTTATTACATACTCGTGGAATTACAGCACTCGCCGCTGCGCGGCTCGTGCGCAACTTTTCCACTCATACGTAATAAGCTGTTTACAACTCTCGCTATATAATATACTAAAATAAACCAATCGCTAGAGACAGAGAGGGATATACTGAAAATCCAGGGTATTAAGAAACTATATAAAATTGGAAGGTTTTCTTAACAGTGTATACCTATAATATTATCGACGTGTCTTCTAGGCGTGACCGCTGTGGCCACAGGGAATATAAAATTTATGGTGATGTCCCTACAGGCCCATAGAGCGACAATTTTTGCAATATGGTGGCATTTAACTAATTAACCCGATGGGCTGAAACGAGACATTCTATTAGCGTAGAAAATACATTTTCATATTAAAGTTTAAATGGGCCAATCGTTTAAAAACGCAAGGGGTTAGAGCACATCAGCTAAAGAAGCCTTGGGAGTAATGAAGAACTTAAGTCGGCACTATTGGTAACTCCATTAACATTGGAGCTACAAAGTCAATTAAATAGGCAAACTAGTAGTATTTTCGCGTTATTTATGATGGTGAAACTAGAATAAAAATCGAACGTCGCGTTGTTATAGGATTGCCAATAAAAAAATCGCTAAATGGTTTTAGTGCAAATCGGGTGTAGAGCAAAATCGTAGCACGCTCTTGATTTGCAACTTGGCAATGATGGTGAGGTTAAAGGAAGCGGTTTTGAAGGTCTTTCAAACAAAAAACTTAAAAAAATAATCTCCAGAAATAAACATTTATTTTATGAATTTGTATACCTATGTTTATAAAAGTAAAACTTTTTTTTGGCTAAAATTAGATTTTCTACCATTTGTTTCTGGGTCACCCTGTAAAAAGTTTATTAACCGTGCGATTTGATTCCGATTTTTAAAATTTTTAGAACTTGATAAATATAATTTTTTTGAGCTAAAATGACCTTTTTCGTATAAAACTCAGTGTCTAGACACAAAGTTTTAATAAATCACATTAGCTTTTTTCGAAAAAACTGTGCGCGCCACTGGACTTGGCACCCCCCGAACGTGCTGGTACCTACTAAAAAATAAATTTAAATTTAAACATAATTTTTTAAAACATATTTAGAGTTTATTTATAATCTAATGTGCATCTTTAATTTTTTTACGAAATCGTTATTACTTGAATATTTTTGGTAAAATTTGGTACAGGCCCGTTTTGAGGGGTGCTGAATCCAGTGAAGTGCACAGATTTTTTGTAAAAAACTAGCTAATGAGATTTATTAACATTTTGCTTCTTTAGGAACTGGAACTGGCACAATTAATAAACAATTAATAAACTTCTTACGGGGTAATTTTCTGCATATTGCTACTCCCCCCTTGAAAGGTTTTGTCCTGTTTTGTCCTGTTTTGGACGTGATTTTACTCAGTATGCATTTCAAAGGGTATTATGGTGCGCATATTTTCACAATAATAAGGTATGAATCAGTCATCCTGGGTTCTTCATATGAAAAAATGAGTTTTCATTTATTGCGCAAACGGTATGCCTATGGTTTTCCGAGGAATATTCTATTTTGAACATCTTTATAAAACACGTGGCAGCCTGACTAAAATCATATCAAAACGCATATTTTTCGAATACCTAAGTGAAAACTAGTTTGCTCAGCCCTTAACTTTTAAATTTTATAACTTATATAGAAAAAAAATTATAAATATGTTGTAGGAAATTCCCTTACGATCAGAAAAACAATTGAAATTTGAATTTTTCAGATATACATCGTGACCCACTTCAATCAGGAACACTACTATAAAATTTGTAATAATTATCATCCGATCGAATTATCATTTGATAGAGTTTTTTAAAACTATAGGGCATCAAAAACTGTACACTTTAGGGAAAAACAGCACATTTTACTTTAAAAGATCAAGGCCTACTACGACATATTTTTGGTGTCAAAATTGGAGAATTCGCATTAGGCATATTTTTATAAAAATTCTGACTATGCCACTGGATTGGGTATCCCTTAAGTCGGATTTGTTTTGTACAAAATTTTGTTAAAAAATATTGAACGATAAAAATTCTAAAAACGTGGATTAAAATAAAATAAGTTGCAATATAAATAGTTAAATCGCGATTTTCATAGGTTTCTATAATTTTTATTGTTAGATATTTTTTTTAACACAATTTTGTGCGTACCTGTTTTAAAGAATGCCCAATGCAGTGGCCTAGTCAGAATTTTGATAAAAAAAATCGCTGATATGATTTGTCTAATTTTGGCGCCAAAAATACGTCGCTGTAGGCCTTGATTTTTTGAAATAAATTGTGCCGTTTTTCTCCAAAGTAGGTACAGTTTTTTCTGCCCTATCGTTTAAAGAAAACCAGATCCGAATCGGACAATAATTATACAAATTTTATGGGGGTGTTCCGGTTTTAATTGGGTCACTCTGTATATCGGAAAAATGCGACCTTTAAAATTATTTTTCTCATCAGTGCATTAACAATTTTCGTATTTAATAGTTATTTATGTACCAAGGCACTGAAGTTCAACTTTTTATGACTCATGTGAAATTTAGTTGCCGAGGCCTCTGGCCGAGGCAAATAAACTACATGAGTCATAAAAAGAATTTCAGTGCTGAGGTACACATTATATTTTTTTTGAAATCGAAAAAAAAAAAAATTTTTATTAGGCAAGACAATAATCGTACGGGATCACCCGTCCATGAACCAACTGAGCGCGGCGTTGCTTGACTTTGACGATCTCTTTACCTAGACAGGGCGCCTTCGAACAGAAAAACCAAACTGCTGCTTGTTGTGCAGGCTCCATAACAAATCTATTGATATTCAAACCTACTAAAGTATTTACACTAAAAGATTGCGCTGATATAGGTAACAATTTCGCAATGTGTACGAAAAGTTAAATGGGCCTTTATTGCCCGGGTTTTGAATAATTGGTCACTTTTGACGGGCGATGGCTCCGCGTCTGACGTTTGATGTTTACATCTCGCCAAGGCCTACTTATTGAAAAAATCGTACAATAATGTAACCCATTATTGTACGATTTTTTGGGTCACTCTGTATATCGGAAAAATGCGACCTTTAAAATTATTTTTCTCATCAGTGCATTAACAATTTTCGTATTTAATAGTTATTTATGTACCAAGGCACTGAGCTTTTAATGAACATTTTGGGACACTTCACTGCCGACTTCAAGAAGAAAAATTGTTTTCCAAAAAATTAAGCGGCGAGCAATCTTTAAATTATACCTTTGTACCTGCCGCATCGCCACCATCCTAATGAAGAGACCGGACCCGGGGGGGAGTAGGTCGCGTTTCTCCCCCCCCCCCCACCATCCCTACCCCCTCCCTTTCTTCCCGCCGTCGCCGCCAACCGCCGCCGCCGGATCCCCGAAAATTCAAAACTGGATCAATAGCGACGCGCGCGCGCGCCGCGGCGCCCGCCGCCGCGCCGTGTCCGCCGGCGACGCCGGCCGCCGCCGGCAGTCGCCGAGGATGCGGGCGCGCGCCAGCCGCCCCCGCCGCCGCCCGCACGAGCACACGGCGCCCAAACGAGGGGGGCGGCCGCCCCCACCGCGCCGCCGCCCCCGGCCCTAGGCCGGCGGCCATGGCCCCGCCGGACGACGATCTCGACGCCGTCGGGTTAGTAGCCATAGTAGATGTGTGTGTGGGGGGGGGATAAGGATTGGTGATTGGTGTATATGTTACGGTTAAAGTGTTTACTTGGCTAGTTTATAGACTAGCCGGATAGTATACAAACTATCCAAATGTCTGGTTATTTTGATGGAAAATCTTCTTTTCACTAAAACAGCCAGGAATATTGGTTGGTTTGTATACTATCCAGCTAGTTTACAAACTGTATAATATTTGTCGCTAAAGTACAAACCATAAGAAAATTACACAAATTAACCGGGGTTTTTGGCTAGTTTACAAACTATCCACAGTAGTCAGTGGCGGATTAAGAAGTTTGCCGCCCCTAGTCATTTTCAATAATTTCCGCCCCAAACTTGGTAATAAATATGTATAACTTATTATATAGTATAACAATATAATAAGAATTGTACGTGATATAAAAGCTTGTCGCGAGAATATATACAGGGTGTCCCAGGTTTTTTGATCAAGACGGACATTTTGTAGAAAAACTCATTGTAAAGCGGGTTACTCATATAAACATAATAGGGTAAAAGTTATTAGTTTCTAAGATACGGGCGTTTAGTTCTCTTTTTGAAATTGAATTATGGCAATATCTTTCAAAATAATCAAGCTGCCGAACTGAAATTTGGCACTTATGTGTTTTTGGGGATGGAGAATATGGGGAAAATTGCAAGACAAAAAAGATAACCTCAAAAAAGTTACGAGTAAAAGCACAATCAAAACACAGCGCAAGTGGCGATGGGGGATACGTAAAAATTGACATGTTCAGCTTATTCTCCATCCAGTGCCAAATTTCAGTTCAGCAGCTTGATTATTTTAGGAGATATTCATAAGTCAATTTCAAAAAGATAACTACAAACAAAGAACTTTAGGACCTATGTATATGAACAACGAACAACCCCCTTACAATGAGTTTTGTACAAAATGTCAAAGTCCCGATCAAAAAAACTGGGACACTCTGTATATCTTAATAAAAGTAATCCTAAAGTAGAAAATGTACTTTTCTATAAAATAAATTTATACACAAAAAGTTCGCGAGAATATATATATTTTGACGAAAGTGTACTTAGTTATTCTAAATAACAATTGTATTTTTCTATAAAAAAATTAAACACCAAACATCTCGCGACAAGCTTTTCATATTCAATTGTTGTACCTTATAATGTAACAAAATTATGGGTTTGCTTTGATTTGATTTATTTCAAATATTTGTCTTATTTTCAGAGCATTTAAATAAAAGTTTGTTTTTAATAATATATTTTACTATTAATTGCATAATTAAGGCAGCTGTGGCCATATTGAATTTAGTGGGATGTCACTAACTTTATCGTTTTCTATTCTTCAAGCCCTTTCATTTTGATACCCATATTAAGGTGGTTGACAATCCACCATCTTGGAGCGGCGGCCATTTTGAAAGTATTACAGTATTGAGTATTGCATATTGTATTGCCACCAGACCTAACGGTGTATGCAAATTTTCAGCTCAATTTGGTTGGCAAGAAATGGGTTTAATTCAGCTTGTAAAATTTGACCTAAACAAACTAACGTACATTGCAAGCTAAATAAAAGCTTATGCAAAGATTAGGCGCACGGCAGACCAATAGATTTTAAAAATATTTTATATTATATAATATTATAATATATTATATAATATATTATATAATATAAGGTGATAATGGGCAAACACTCAAAGTTAACAAAAAGAAAAAACTAGTAACCGCATACACGTGTTTCATGCTATTTGGCAATCATCAGTACGGTGTAACATTAACCAAATCAAAAGATAGGCATGATTTGGGAAGCAACAAATGAAGTCCAGGCAGGAGCCAACAGCACATTTGCAGCTTCAGTCAGCACATGATTGCCAAATAGCATGAAACACGTGTATGCGGTTACTAGTTTTTTCTTTTTGTTAACTTTGAGTGTTTGCCCATTATCACCTTTTCTTGTAATTGTTACATTTACACTCGCTAATCTTACATCCTTATTATATAATATAATATATAATATTATATTATATAATATATAATATTATATTATATAATAATAGTTCTCACCCTGGCAATACTCCAAACTATTGATTTACTGGTTTACAAAAATAAAACAAATAATGGCTATAATACCGGGTGGGCACTTTTTAATTGCTCACCATAGCGATTTTCTAAAATACATACAGTTTGATAAATTGCCGCCCCATCAAATTTGCCGCCCCATGCCCGGGCCTTAGTGTTAATCCGGCCCTGACAGTAGTTGGATAAAGTGTGAACTAACATTTTTAGTAATACATAATAACCAACTCGTTGGTTAGTATGTAAACTAACCTAAATTAACCAATTCCCTTTGGTTAATTTAGTTTTCGATAGTAAAATAATTCTTTGTAAAAAATAAAGTTTATTTACCCCTACAACATTACATTGTAATTACTACTTAAAACTAAATAAAAAAAACATAAAAATACGTTTTTTTGTGTGACAAAATATTGATAATAAAACTAAAAACATTGAAACCACCAAACAAAAAAATATTATTATTTATTGGAGCAAGTTGCACTGTTGTGCCACATGCTATTACCCAGTAAACAATAACTGCACTCACTTACCATAAACAAAACCTCCCTTTTGTAACAAATTAACCAAAGGGAATTGGTTACTTTACATACTAACCAAGGAGTTGGTTATTATGTTACTAGTAATATTAAGTTCACAGTTTATATAACTACTGTGGATAGTTTGTAAACTAGCCAAAAACCCCGGTTAATTTGTGTAATTTTCTTGTGGTTTGTACTTTAGCGACAAATCTTATATAGTTTGTGAACTAGCTGGATAGTATACAAACCAACCAATATTCGTGGCTATTTTAGTGAAAAGATTATTTTCCATCAAAATAACCAGACATTTGGATAGTTTGTATACTATCCAGCTAGTCTATAAACTAGCCAAGTAAACACTTTAACCGTAACATATACAGTATGTTCGCGGATGGGATTTACATAAGGGCGAACGGACCGAAAAGTGAAAGATACGGAAAAAGGTCGTTCTCTATTCAAACCGTCCGCAAAAAATCCTTAAAGTAGATATGTAAATTGTAATTATTGTAATTCCTTAGGACTCGATACTAAGTTGAGGTATAGGTATTTTAATTTAGTTATTAGTTTTTATATAAAATTTTATTCGAAATATTTGATGTAGCGAGCGGTAGTTTCAACAAAAGTTCTGACAGTCTATGTGTATAGCTTTGTCTAGGGTAAGCATACCTTATTTTGCATGATATATAAAAAAGTCATTCTCGGCAAAAGTTTTTGCTTGTTCAGAAAATGAGATTCACCATGAGAAACCCAAATTTTGTTGTACGGGGTGGGTAAAAAAATAAAAAATATTATTTTGAGTATTTTGTAATTTTTATCTATCCTGTACAAAAAATTGAAAATTCTCGTGGTGCACAAGCAAAAAGTTTGATCAATAATGACTTTTTTCCGTATCTCTCACTTTTTGGTCCCCATCTGCGGATATGCTTATACAGGGTGTTAAGAGGGTGTTGAAATTTCCAGAAAAATATAAAAAAATGAACTAATTTTTCTGTAAATGAGTAAAATAACTGTATTAATTCGATCACAAGACTCAAGTTTGTCTCGAAATTCTGACAGATAGCGGAAATAGTCGAAAGGGAACTCTTGTAGAGAATTTTATGATCTACAAAAAATGTAATGTACGCGACTTGTTTATAACAATTTTTTTATTCGCACTTATACAGAGTCGTCCAATTGTTATGGATAAAAGAAAAAAGAATATAGAAAACGTTAAAATAAGTAGACTTTTTTAAATAAACATGTATCGAAGTCCTAATGGTTTTCGTTACATAGACCGTCAAAATTCAATTTTTTTATAGTTTTCTTTATTTTCTCCTAAAAGAAGATAATTAAGGCAAACATATTTGGTACAGGTTAGAAACATATTAAGTGCTATAAACTAAAAATAATTTCGCCAATCTACTTTCACCAGTGTCAGGGAAGTAGGGGGGGGGGGGTTAACAATAATATTTTTTAATAAAAAAATGGTACCCCACTGGAAAGGGAATCTTTTTGTCCTCACCAAATTTCGCAATCAATTTAAAGAAAAAAATATTTTATTTAATTATTCTCGGCTTTTTTCGAAAAATGTACCTACTTACCGTTTTCAGAAAATTTTATTTTTATACGTTTTAAATTTTTTAGCAAAATAAAATCAAAGTAGGTTGAAATTCATTTTTCCAAAAAGGGTTTCCAGATTCGAAAAATCACGTGTCTTGGAAATTCTGAAAGAACTAATTTTCGCACCAGTAAAGTGCCCTTTATCTAGGCTTTACGGGAAAATGCTATTAAGAAAAGTTGTTCGGGAGAAAAACATCGAAATAAAAGTAAAAATTCTACAAATTAAGCAGGTATTTCAGTATGAGGAGAGAATCATGTTTTAAAATTTACAACTAATTTTGTCTAATTAAATTTTCATAGATGTTCTGACAATTGTTTGTTTTTGATCTCACCGCATCCTAGACGCATTCTACGAATCTGAATTTTCGAAAGATCACACAATTCACAAAACACAAAGGTATAAAAATAACCGTGTAATTTCCACTATAGTAATTCCTTCACTCAACGGTAATATATGACTATTTTGAGAGAGACAGAAAAAGCCCAAAGGATATTTTCCAATAATGATGATGATTAATGACTTTTCAAGGTCATGCTTACATCGGTCAGCAGCGTAGATCTTAGTGCATGTTTAAAACTCCCATCATTTGCCTAGAACTATGCTAGAACAAAAAAATTAAAGGAGAAATCGTAATTCCTTTTTTTCTGGTTGACCTTATATTAAATTGCAGAATTTAAGTTTTGTTTCGATTCCTATTTGGCCTACTACCAATAATATTATAGGTACATCTCTAATCCAAATGATTAGTTTGGGAACTATAGAAATCAACCTTGTTTTGTAATTTCATGGAGCTGAAATGAAAATTATAAGTTCCATATTTGAATGAAACGTTTGTCTTAAAATTCTTTGTTTAAATATAATATTAAATCGTCGTCAACTGGGTCACCTGTACCGTACCTACTACTACTCTTTTTTGATTACCTATGTTATTTGTATGATTTATTTAAATTTAAATTTTGACCCAAATAAATTCCCAGACTTGGGTTATGGCAATCACTCAATTTATATGCAAGCAAATAATTTTCTCGGACAAAAGTATATAATAATTTAATATTATGGATATTATCGTTAATTTTCTTGTAAAATGAAGTTAGATATAGGTATTTTAATTTTAGTTTTTGACCAATGAATGTCAACATTTTGTGACAGCCAGTATTAAATTAAAAGTAACTAGAAAATGCATAGAGCAAATAAAATAGGTATGTTGAATATTTCACGCACAGTCAGCACACTTTTGCTTTAAGGTGGCATAAACACACATGACATTAAATACTACCAATACTACTCATTTGGGTTGGTAGTACCAACCCAAATGAGTTTTTGTGTTTATTTTGAAAATCATTATGTTTTTCAAATATTGCGCATATTTGGACAAAAAATTAACCAAATAAGATGTCTCGTTTGGAAAAACCAATATATTATGTACCTAAAGTTTCTGGTAATTTAATTTTATATTAGAGAAGAAGAAAATACATTTCAGGTATATTGTATATCTGAGACATCAGATTTGGCTGATTTTTGTCCATTTATGCTCAATATAATGTAGTAATTTGAGTTGAACATTGTTTTTTTAAAAACCTAGTAGGTAATTTTAAAAACAAACACCAAAGACACACTTGGGTTGGCACTATGTGTGATAATGCCCCCTTAAAAGCAAGGTTCTGTCACTGCTCTGTATCACATTTGGCGCAATGCGAACAAAAATAGGTATAGGTTGGGTTTTGACATCGCTCCGTGTCAAATTCACATAAATAAAATTTCCCATGTAGGTACAAAGCAAATATAACTCCTCCATTTATATTCCTGTATTTGGATTTCTGAGATGAGATTTCCCATTTCCTATGCTGGTACATACATGCAATGCCCTTTGGGAGCGGATATTTGTAAGCGTATGTGTTTATGTATTTGCTTCGGGTTTCGAACATATCGATTTTAGTGTTTACCACAAAAATATAAATAATTGAAAAGCCCATGTTTATACTATCGCCAAATAAACAATAATTGAATACAGTGTGACGAATAGATACCTATAAGTTTATATCATAAGGAACAATTTTTTGTTTGCAGGATTATTTAAAATTTGACTTTGTTCGCCGTTTGTCCTTCTATAGGAATAAAATAAAGCGTATACAAAAGTGGACACTGTCAAATTTAACATAAAAAACTACGAAAACGCAACTTCTCTGTCGAAATATCCAAAAAACTGTTGACAACATTAATTTTTTCACAATTTATTTTATTTAATTTTTTATTTTTTTTTGCTGATTTTACCTATACGGGTCCTTTATTTTAAAGAAACTCCCGGTTTAAATAGTTTTTCTTTGTGTGTGGAATTTATTTTATAGTAAACATATTTCTATAGGTTACAAATTTTATTGTTATAATTTAAAAATTCCACGAATAAGTAGATACTTAATAAGAAGGTTGTGCCTAGGACTGGATTTTTCCACCATTTTGAAACAAAAATTGAAAACATAGATAGAATACTGTTAATATTGTTATCCAAATAAAGAAATGCAAAGGACAAGACTCTTATTCAACAAATAATGCTCGTTTTTATAGAGTAAAGCCAAATTCGAAACTGCTTCGACACTTAAGTCATTAAATTATTAATTTGTAATTATTTTGATGCTTTTCTCTTTGAACGTATATCTACTATCGATCCACATGAATAAATCAGATTATTTATTAAATTAAAAAAATTAAAAATAAAATTTCTAAACTTTAAAAATGTGTTTGCTTTAAAATACCTATCTGAAACGACATTTAGATAAAAATTTTATTTAAACTATGAGAAATAAAAATTGATAAAAAAATAATGTTGATGCAGACTCTATTTGTGGCTGCAAAAATGGAAATATAAATAAATAGTTACAAAATCAACCCCCTTATAAAATTCTTGTCAACATAGAAACATCGAAACATCGATATATACCTATAAGTTTATATCATAAGGAACAATTTTTTGTTTGCAGGATTATTTAAAATTTGACTTTGTTCGCCGTTTGTCCTTCTATAGGAATAAAATAAAACGTATACAAAAGTGTACACTGTCAAATTTAACATAAAAAACTACGAAAACGCCACTTCTCTGTCGAAATATCCAAAAAACTGTTGACAACATTAATTTTTTCACAATTTATTTTATTTAATTTTTTATTTTTTTTTGCTGATTTTACCTATACGGGTCCTTTATTTTAAAGAAACTCACGGTTTAAATAGTTTTTCTTTGTGTGTGGAATTTATTTTATAGTAAACATATTTCTATAGGTTAAAAATTTTATTGTTATAATTTAAAAATTCCACGAATAAGTAGATACTTAATAAGAAGGTTGTGCCTAGGACTGGATTTTTCCACCATTTTGAAACAAAAATTGAAAACATAGATAGAATACTGTTAATATTGTTATACAAATAAAGAAATGCAAAGGACAAGACTCTTATTCAACAAATAATGCTCGTTTTTAGAGTAAAGCCAAATTCGAAACTGCTTCGACACTTAAGTCATTAAATTATTAATTTGTAATTATTTTGATGCTTTTCTCTTTGAACGTATATCTACTATCGATCCACATGAATAAATCAGATTATTTATTAAATTAAAAAAATTAAAAATAAAATTTCTAAACTTTAAAAATGTGTTTGCTTTAAAATACCTATCTGAAACGACATTTAGCTAAAAATTTTATTTAAACTATGAGAAATAAAAATTGATAAAAAAATAATGTTGATGCAGACTCTATTTGTGGCTGCAAAAATGGAAATATAAATAAATAGTTACAAAATCAACCCCCTTATAAAATTCTTGTCAACATAGAAACATCGAGGAAACCATTTCAGCGGGGGAGGACACACAAGAAAATCGATGCCATTAGGAGTATAAACAAAGGGATAGTACACAGAAGAAACACGCTGAGGCAAACATATTTTCGTATAACGGACGGCATTTCGATTGAGGAAAACAAGCTTTGGACACAACATAAACTTTTGCAAAGGTTAAGGTGTGAGTTATTTCAGTCATTTCTGTTTCCTACTGTCATTAAGAAAAACTGATAGGTATATGTATTAATGGAGCTGTCTTCTAGGTACTTCTATACTAAAAATGTCTATAATGTCGATACACCTTTGCTTTTTATAAATGAAGTGCACTCAGTTTTTGTCTATAAAACTTTTGTTCACCGGGTATACATATAGGGCGACTCAAATTTTCCATTTCTATCACAGCCAGTAACCCTCAGACAAATAATAAATATAGACTAATAATAATTCAATACAATACAGACCCTGCCAAGACAAAAAATGGTTAGGAACATTATTTGTCTGAGTTAGTAATAGTAATCTAAAACAAAACAATGCAATGATTGCACCATTGCCAAACTTCTCCATAAAATTATCTTGTACTTACGAAATAAATGTATAACAAATGTGGAACAAATAGGTAGTTGATATCTACAATCTACATATAGTAAAAATTTGGACAGTTATCATTTAACAACAAATTTTACTGATATTGTGAATTTACTGATCCTACTTGGTCTATAAATAATATCCTTAATAAAATGCTTATTCTGGCTAACGTGGCAACGTTGCACGAGCTCTTTGTGATCGATGCGCATTTGCTTTATTATGCCCCAACAGCTGATCCAGAGTTCGTTGAGATTTCGCCGGTTTGTGTTGATGCATTTCGAGTGCTTATACTTTTGAGTTATTCTTGTTTTTTTTAGGAGATTTTGGGGTTATTGGACAAAATACATGTACTTAGGTTAGTAATTAGTGAATTAGTGTAGTTTTAAGAACGATGGGAAGAGTAAACTGTTGGATTTGTGGTATAGGAAACGTAACCTCTGGTTAACATATATGATGCAGACCAATGACGTCAAAATCTTTAGACGTGGTGCCGCATTGTTAAAATGCCCTTTATTTTGACTCCAAGATTAAATATATCTATACTACTCTAAAAACATGCTACAAACAAAGATAGAAAGTCAACCATCAACCAACTATACACCCGGTGATTCCCGGTTATAGTTCCTCCAGAATCACACTTAGATATCGCATGTTTTTTCTTGTTTGGGGGCGCCGGAAGCATCGGAATCTCACCTGAAGACTCGGGGGATGGTCTAACGACGCCAGCCTCCGAGCCCAGAGTCGAAATAAGTTCGCTACGTCTCGACAAAAAGGGGCAATTTCTGACAATCTCGCGACATTTTCGGAATAATTTAATGGAGAGCTTAGGTTGTGATAAGTTCTGGGCGTCAAGCGTTTATCAAAACAAACCTGGCTATAGGTTCTGACGTCACTGATGCAGACTTAAGTGTCAAATTTGTTGTTTTTATTTTGAGTAGGCATTTTTTATGTTGGCTGATTACAATTCAGCCTTTAGGTTAGTCTATGTTTGTTTATGTCTGAGAAGTAACCTTTTCAAACGTTAAATATGTTTAAAAACATGTACTGGGACCTGAAAACGTAACAGCGATAAAAAAGGCGAGAGACAGTTTTTGTACAAAATTAAATTTTGCATTTAATGGGTCATAATTTTTACAGGATTGCATAATTTTTGTTGAGTCTCTGAGCTAATTTTTGTTGAGTCTCTGAGCTAATTTTTGTTGAGTCTCTCAGCTCCGAGCCTCCACTGGTTGAATGGAAATAACGAAATTGAGCACATAATGTTTCTATCCACCTTGACATACATATCAAAATTAATTTCAATATCTTATTTTGTTTACAAGATTTTTTTTGCAAATTTCCTAATAACTTTCAAAATTTTCATAGGATCAACTTGAAAATTGGTATGCTTAAGTCTTTTGGGATGGTAAATAAGAATTTTTGTATGTAGTTCCTAGGGGATGCTAATTATAGGTACCCTATCGCTTTGATAAATTCCGCGTTATTTTCTTACCTCTCCACTTGGAGCAAAATTGAATAAAAAATCTGAAATTAATATCATAACTGCTTTTAGTTGCCTTTTAGAAATGATTAAATGATTCAGAATAAGAAACTAAGACATTTATTAGTAATTTTTAAAGATTTCTAAAGTTCGACATCCGCGCCACATATTTTACTGAAGTCATTTTCACCTCACTTACTGATCCACATACCAGGTATGTTTTGGTAAGAACTGTGGTATATCAATTATGACGCCATCATGACCTATCATCTCTGAAGCACGCGAAATAAAAAAGTTCGTAGTAGTAAACATACCTTTTTGTAGTCGAATCTATAGGCATACTATTTTAAGAAGTTTGTTGAGTGAAAGTGGTAAATAATAAGTGCTTTTACTTGTTTTTGTAAAGAATGTAGGTATTCAGAATGGATAAAGCATTTCTAACACTTCATCTGCATCTTGAAAATTAATATCTCTATGATTAACTTTTAATTTTACAGCTTTTATTATTTTTTAAAAACAAAACCAGTCATTTTTCACATAGAAAACATCCCACTCTACTGCGCATCTCACCAGTCACATACCAGAACATTTTACCAACTCCCAGACATGGTATCTGACATACCAAACCCATACATGGTATGTCGATGATTTCATCATTTCTCCATGTGAAATTGAATGGTAAGTTGTTACACATACCATAGAACCACGTTTTATAGCTTCGTTGCTCCCTTATTATCGTAGAAAACGAAGTGGTCCTTCTTTCCTATAAACGTTAGGAATGGAAAGATATTGAGACATTCTATTCTCCGACGGGAGCTACCTTTCTTGTAAAACCTGACCCAATTCCGACCGAATCTTGCCCGGCGGTAGGAAGTACATTTGGTCGGTGCGGTTTGAGGAACTATGCGAAATGCGGGCATTAGTATGCGAAGAGCGGCGCCAACTGGCGTTCGATGTATACGGAACCGATTTGCGAACGCCGCCAACCGCGATAGTCGGGTGTAAGTGCGTGGAAATGTAGGTGCGTACCCGCGCGGCTTCGCAGTGCCCCCGGCGATGATGAAGTACGTACGTACCGAAGAGAAAATTCCCGGGTTTGTCGCGTTTTCTGAAAGCGGTCGAGGTGATAAATACTTTTTCCAAAAGAGTATCGCCTCAATTCGGCCAGTTGCTGTTTATGATTATAGGCCAGGGAAAATAGAATTTGACCTAGACAAAAATATTAACTGCAATTTTGTTTTACCATATCAAAGTTATAAGTAAATACGTTGGTAGAAACCAAAAATTAAACATTTCGAAAAAACGGAACCTTGAGTTACCTCAAAAAACACCTATTTTTCGTTAGAAATTTCGAGCAAAAATGTTAACTGGATTTTTTTAGACTCTTTAGGTAAAAAAACTTCCCTTGCTAACATATATTAAGAAATTAAACATTTTAAGAATATAAAAGTAACTTTGATCGACAAAGAGGGATAAAAATCGGATAATTTTCTATTTCGGCAAAGGGCAAAAATATTAACTACGTTTTTATTGCAGATGATCATTCCCTTTTACAAACAGAATGTAACTTATACAAAATTAAACATTTACCTGAGCCGCATGTACGTCAGCTGTCACTTCTCATTGGTATAGAATAGGCAAAAATATTAACTGTTTTTTGCTTGTTTAACTTTTTACAATATAACTATATTGAATCATATATAGCGAAATTAAACATTTATTTACGGCGCATATAGGTCAACTGTCACTTGTCATTTGTTTAGGAAAAGCAAAAATATTAACTGTTTTTTTTTTGTTTAACTTTTTACAATATAACTATATTAAATCACATATAGCGAAATTAAACATTTATTTAGGGCGCATGTAGGTCAATCGATTAATATTTATTTTTAAAGAAAAATACTTCCGTTACCAATTTTTGTTGAATTTTTTGAAATTAAACAAAAATTGACTTAATATCCACTTACAAAGTTTAACAAAAATCAGCCAGTTAATAATTTTGCTCTCAAAGACAGCTTCAAATTTCTTTAACATGCGATTTCCGGCTAAACAATATGTTTAATTTCAGAACAAACTGTTAATACTTGATTTTTAAGGTAATTATAAATAATAAAAACGCAGTTAATATTTTTGCCCAACAAAATATTACGCAAAATGTCATTTTTACATCATTCGGATACATGCGCAAACGTAATCTGTTTAATTTATCAATCTCAACTTTATATACCTTACTTACTAATACTTAAATGCAGCTTAAAATTCGCAGTTAATATTTATGCCGTCTTTATTACAACAAGAAAATGTATTTTTCTAAAAAACGTCCACACGCGTATGTTTATTTTGTATAAAAAAACAATTCTGGCGTTCATTTATCACCAATATTTTGTGATGGCATTAGAAAAATGCGGTTATGAATTTTGTCTAGGTTTCGTTATTTTTTACCGTAATTTCCCTATGGCCTATTAGGTCGATTTAGCAAAAGATTTCGGTCACATTTTTCAGGTGACAGTTGAATTTCACTAAAATACTAAATACTCTAATAACACAATTGAATACCGAGGTACAGCATTTATTGTTTATTCAAGATAGTTTATGAGATTATATAGCTGAATTCGAAAATAGTGTTTTTAAATGCTTGTTATAATTTTCTTAGTTTGAAAGTCAGAAGTACATAAAGTGGACCTTTTTTTTGTACCTATAAAAGGTCTCCAGAAACCCTTTCTTCTGGTCTCATGTCGCTTTCAAGATGCAAATCCAGGACAAGCTACGACTTTTTCAATGTAGGTACCTATCTATTCGTTAAGCGATTTTTTTAGTCAAAAATAAAAGCGCGTTTTTTATGTAGTTTTTTAAATTATTAATTATATTATTAGAGAAACATAAGAGTTTTACAGATCTAGAGTACACCAGGGTCTCTCACGTCCAAATTTAATTTTTCTAATTTTCAAAGTTACAGTGTGGTGTAATTTGTATCAGTTTTTTAAATTTCTCCTAAAGGAAGACAGTTACAAAATGGTACTCCACTAGAAAAGTAATCTTTTCTGTCTTCACTAAATTTCCAATTAATTCTAAGAAAAACTATTCTTGACTTTTTTCGAAAAATGTGCCGTTTTTGAAATAGTATATTTCATTACGAGTCTGGAAATAAAGATTTTTCCGTGCGCGCGGGACAAATTCCCGTGTGAGGCGCAGCCGAACACGGGAAGTCATGCAAGCACTAAAAAATCTATTTCTGGACGTGTAATGAACGATATTTTTTATTATACTTCTTTGAAAATGAAAACTTAAAACCAAAGTCTAGAGAATACTTCTAAACTTTGCTTAAAACATTTTATAGGCATATTATAATAAATTTAATTGACGAAAAATAAACAATGCAGACAATATAGTGTTTGGTATGTATGATGCGTTTCCATGGTTACTCTCAAATTATTTCAAAGGCGCTTTGTTGTAAATTAGTTATTGTCAGATAAGGTGAATAAAACGTCAAAAATATTACAGAAATGTATCTAAATATTGAAACACTTACGAATTAAAATACAAAATAGGTACATGTTAAATATCAAAGAGCATATAGAGTTTCTTAAATTTAGTTTACTTTGTTGTATATTTCTATTTTAAAGCCATATATTCGGTATTTAGCACACGGAAAGTTTTTCCATGCGCTGTTTCCGTGCGCTAGCCCGAAAAACCCCATCTTTCATTATTGCTAAAACAGATGAAAATAAGGTGTTTTCAAAGAAGTATAATAAAAAAATTCATTTTCGTGCGTTTTAAATTTTTTAGCAGAAGAAAATCATAGTACAAATTGCACAAATATTCAGTTTTGAATTCTGAACAACTTTCCTTAATATAAAGGCCAGTTCGCTGATGCGAAAAATTAGTTTTAGGACAAAATGTTATTAAGCAAAGTTGTTCAGAATTAAAAACCGAGTAGCTGTGCAAAATTTCAAAAGCCTACTTTTATTTTATCTGCTAAAAAAATGAAGTGAAGAATAGTTTTTCTTAGAATTGTTGGGAAATTTAGTGAAGGCAAAAAAAGATAACTTTTCAAGTTGCGTACCATTTTTTTATTAACAAATATTATGGTTGACCCCCGCGGCCCCGCGTCTCCGGCACTGGTGGAAGAACACAAGCCAAATTATCCTTAATTTATAGCAATTAATGTGTATCTACACTGTACCAAATATGTTTGCCTTAACTGTCTTCCTTTAGGAGGAACTAAAATTATATAAAAATATAAAAATATCTACTTATTTTGATTATCATTATTTCCATAGATTCCTGAAGTTTTATCCACCCTGTTGGACCACTCTATTAAAAGGAGATGTTTGTTTAATTAAAATACGCCTCAGTTGGAATTTTTTAGAAATTATAAGGACAAATAGTTTAACCGAAACGGAAAATTACAAAATTACGTCACCATGACATATTTAAACCTTTTTTTGTCTCAATGGGGGGAGGTTGAGCGCCTTTCTCCACCATTATCATAAAAGCTCGATGGTATCATAATATTGAAGGTATCATCTTCAAACATTCCGATCGATACGGTGAAAATAGATTTGCTACATTTGTTTACAAAACTACATACATATCATACACGTCAAGTTAATAAAGGCACGTTAAAAAGTAATACAGTGTGTTTCAGTTTAATAACTCGACAAGTCCGATTTCTCAGCGGATTGCCCGATTTCCAAAATTGTTTTATTAATATGTACCTAGTGGGTATGTTTAGGAATGTTCTGAAGAAGGTCTCGAGCGACTTAGATACTTTTGGTTTGGTACCAACCTGTGCGGCAGCCTCTTTTGTGGGTGGTCTGGGTCTCTGAGTCGAGGCCACACCATTAAGCAAAGTGAATGACGCTTCGCGCTGCCAAATAAAGGCGAACGCATACAATAATGGTCGCTTGAATTTTGCCCTAAAAAATTTGCATTCGCCGCCTTCGGTTCAGCAACGGTTTATTTTTTGCTACATTTTTTTGTAGGGGACTTCATATTTCTATTCCTTTTTATAGTGTCTACTGACTTTGTTGTTCTGGGCATTATTATTGTTAATACTCATATATAAATATAGTATTTCGAATTTATTCCCTTCAAAGTTAAAATTAATAATAATTATTAATAGCATTTATCAGAGAAAATAAATTTGTGCAGTATTGGCCCCATTGAAAAATGTTTCATTATTAACAATATTATAGTTAGTATAGTCAACGCGGGCGTTGTGTACTGTGGCATCATTTCAAGTAAATCGTAGCTTAGGATTTTTTTACAAAACCACACTATAGGGAGAAGCTACGACCCAAGACCTAATACATCCCAATTCGCCGCCCAAAAAAGAGTGATAAATGATAATAAACAATTCGCTTGCCCCGACCTCTTTCCAGAGCCCTTTTATTCCCCAAGAGATTTAGAAAGTAACTTCGGGGGATTTAGCGACAGACAAATCGCGGTATCCGGGCCGCGTTCCAGAAACTGATGCGGATAGATTTAGCCGGCCGTGTTAATTGGTTAATTGCGGGGGCAGCTTTGTGGCTCGTCTTTTGTTTTCGGGCGGAACCGCAAATCAGTTCGCTTTTTTGTCTCTGGGTCGCTACTGATTGGAGGGCGACGAACATTCAATTTTTTGCGGTGGAGAATTCAGTTCCAGCGTAATTATCTTCATATATCGTTGCTAGCCCCCTGCCGGCCAGGCACGAGTTGTTTATAAATAGTTGTGTTTAGACGCGTTTGGAGTGGAAACATTTTGTGGCAATTCTGGTTTTGATCCTATATTAACGAAAACGGATTCGCCAATACAGGATCGCATACTCTCGACACAGTCCAATCCAAAACCACTTTTACTCTGGAAGACTGTGTAGGAACAAAATCTCTTTTGATGGCCTTAACCCACTTTTCCCTTAAAATAGGTTCTTTAGGGAGGAATAAGCTGACACTTTAGGACCGCCTGTGTAGTTTCCCTTGCAGTTGGGAACGGAACACGTCCACAGCATGATTTAAATATGTGCGAAACTATAGACACAATCTACATCCTATAAACTAAAATTGAATTTTAATCACTTTATTCTGAATCACTGCTGTTTTACCACCTTCTTAATGGAACTCCACGTACTATATCACTAAAAAACCATAAACACAACAAACGTTCTTTAAAATAGGAAAATCGCCAGACAAGTAAACGTAAACAACTACGAAAAGCTACTTCCCTGTGATGAAGTAGTGACGTTTTGCGTCGCCAGCTGGCGGGCCTTTGTGCATGGCCACAAAACGCGGACGGGGGACCGAAAAGTAGGGCGGAAAGCGGAGAGTAGTGCGGGTAGTGTCCACACAGTCAGCGGATTGTGACAGCTTTGAAAGGCGTATTGCGCAGAGAGGTTGGAAGTAAAGTGGAAACATTGAAAAGTCGAACTTCATAGAAACAGCTATACAAATGTCGATTGCTACATTATTTTTATGTGAAAATTTCGGATTTTGCAAAATAAATGTGCAGTATGGGTACATGAAATAAACCTAAACAGGGAAACCCTTGGCGAATTCCATCATCTGTACAAAAATAATTTTGGAAATCTCGACCCAAATTTTGTCTAAAACACCGCGGTTGTGGTGATGTGCAGGAGTTATGTCCTATAGGATTTTGCGACTAAAAAATTCCACTAATTAGCATTTCGCGATCCATATTGTTTATTATTAATTAGGTATATAAGAATACAACGCTCAATTTTCGAGGTTAAATACGCGCCAATACGAAGGAAAATGGCAAACTGACTTGAACGCTCCGCTACCGGCGAGCAAACACGCCTACTCACCGCTCCCCTCTCCGCGGTATGTGTGGACACAGGGACCCAGCATTATACTTTCCAAAGTGAGGCCTATTCTTTCCTGATTCTAATGGTCTCAGTGATGCCAAGTATGCCATTTTATTGGAGAATCTATGAATATAACAGGTACTTTGATTGTTAGGAAAAATTAATAATGGTTTCCATGATTTCTAAAAATTAGACTTGATAATTTTGTGTATATACAAGTGCAGAATGTGGCAACTGTCAAATGAAAGAAATTTATTTTATAGTTGAAGTCGATTTAGTAGTGCCGATTTTGCTTACTTAAGAATTTGTCGCTATTGCACCTTGTTAACATTATTTGTAATATGTATACTTGAACTTTCTTCCCTTGTTAAATGTATCTACTCAAAAAACTTTCACAGATTTCGGGATGGACTAATAAGATTAGGACTAGTAGTTCTAATGATGTAGTTTTTCTCGGTGTTCATTATAAATTTTTTGTGATTTTATTTCTCTCCCAAGGTAGGTACGTCACAAACATAAAATAAACTTGTAGTCGTAGATAAAAACTCTTTAAAAAAGACCTGACTGAAGCTACCTGCTTAATAATTTAAAATTTTCGAAATACGATTTGTTTTGAACTACCTACTTACACGTAATGCCCACGTAATGGGAATTGTAGGATTACTAAAGGTGATACAGGAAAAATTTGGTTGCAATTATTGGGACTACTACTACAGGCGGCCGCATTACCTTTAATTGACACATCTGAGTATCTGGGAGTTCGAAAAGTTAAAAATTGTGAATTATGATGGGAAATATTTTGCCTCCTATAGATGGTATGGCACTGGCATGTCACATAAAACCTGATGGCAGTTGGACACTGACATATAGCATAACCTTGAGTCAGCCCCATTGTGGTCTCCTTGGAGTCAACAGAAAACAAACTTCCCCTCAAGGCTTCACTTTTCCTATGTGTTTTCCTATGTGATCGACTGTGACATGCTGGGTCCCCTTATTTTAAAGAGCCCCTGTGTGGACACAGTGGCGTTCCTTGATGTTTGGCCGCCCGTCTGAAAAATAATAATAGGTATTCTCAAAAATATATATTTATAGCAATAAAATACCACAGGCATACGCATACGCCACTTTCAGTCTTATTATAATGAGTAATATGCTTTGGGTCTGGTAGAATTTCCAGACTGAAAGGAACAAGGTAAATGTTTCTTTAAAATAAAAATGATTAAAAATATAAAAAAAACTACAAGTAAGACATAAGACATCACTTACACTAGAAAAACAGCCTTTCTAAACAAAATACAAATGCATACATAAAATTAAATAAATAATTTTCTAAGAAAAATAAACTAAAAATGTAAAATAATTAGGTATACAAAGTAACAATACAACTCAAAATAAATATATTTTGCATCGGAAAAGAAAAATACAGGTACTTGTAAAAATAAATAAAACATTTTCTAAATGAAACAGAAAAGTAAAATATTTCTAAAATATTGGGGTTATCCCTTAGGTACAAGGCACAAGATAAGATACAACTTAAACGAATGGTACCTACTTTTCTGGCTTTAACAAACTCTGATATATTATCAAGTAGGATACTTTCATAATGGAAATTATTGCTAAATCGGTTAATCCCCCCTGGCTCATAGAAACCTTAGAGAGTTTTTTTTATAATTTTTAATTTGGAAAATGATCTCTCCGCGGATGCTAAGGTAATTGGCAAGCACAACAGCATTCGGAAAACTATTCTTGAGAGTATTTTTGAACAAGTACTCTAAAATAGTTCTTGGATTTCTGTAATGTAGAGACTTACTACCTTTTTTCTGAAAAAATAATTTTTCGCGACGGAAGGGCGGCCTGTGGCCGTCCTGGATTTGGCCGCCCGTCTGCGAAGCAGACCTTTGCTGCCGGGTCAGCTCGCCCCTGTGTGGACAGGGTCGTATTGTAGGCTATCACGGGCGTAGTCAGGATTTAGTTTTGGGGGGGGGGGGGTTAGTTTGAGAAGTAAATAAAACAACAAAAATATACTTACATGAAATTTAATATCTATATATTCATCCGAAAAACTACGACATATTTATAAAGTTCTTAACTTTAAATGAAATGGATAAATTAATTTCGTTCCTCTGCGCTAAATCTAAAACCATTAAAGAAGAAATCTTCGGCTTTTTCTTTTAAGTATATCCACTACTTCATCTGCATGAATTTCTGTTCCATAGTGAATGTCCATTAACCATTAAGTCTGTTTTCACTTGTAGTGTTTCGTAAATAGTTTTTCAGTCTCCTTAGGCTCGAGAAAGACCTTTCTGGGGTAGCAGTGGATACAGGAATGGTAGCCAAGATTTGTAGTAATATGTAAATATTAGGATAAAGGTTTTTATCGCACATATCTAGGCATTCCAAACTAGATTTCGGGGTAGGCAGTCTTCTTATCAGCATGCAAGGTAGCTGAAGCTTTGATAGCTAAATCCAAATTTGTTTCTTTATTAGAAACCCCTTGACCTTGACTACACCACTTTTTCCAGTAATCCATACCTTTAAGTTTATCACCCTTCCTTTTTTCCCCTCCATTTTTCGACAGTAATAATGATTCACGTATCTATCCTTAACAAGGTCATCGAATAACAGCGCACTAAAATTACTCACTTACACGGTACACTTAATTCTCTTCACTATTCGTTCACCACTTTTCACTTTTATTCGCTTCGAGTTCGCATGGAACAATACTGCCGTAAGCGCGGTTACGCGCCGCGGCGCCGCTTATATAGCAGCCCAGTAACCGTCCAGAAACTTCCACGAACTTCCACAAAGTTCCGCTCATTTCGACCGAGGGGCGTGGCGAATAATCGAGAAACAACGCAAAGTGTCCCTACAATACAAAATAGTTCGGCTGCAACTGCGTCTGCCTCTCGTCAAAAGATGGCGCTAGGCGCTACTATTACTACATATATTCAAACTTAATAATAATTTAACTCTTCACTCCTCGTATTTTTTCGGTATAATATTAGGTAATATTTTGCTTATTTCGGGGGGGGGGTTGAACCCCCGAAACCCCCCCCCCCCTTGGCTACGCCCGTGCTTCCTATTGTTCTGAAAGCTCCGCTACCATCTCCGCCCTGCTCTCCGGTCCGCCGTCCGCGTTATCTGTGGCCGCGCACTTCGCCGTTGCGACGGTGCCGCTCCAATCGCCGCCTCTCGTTGCAGGTCGTGGCTGGAGGCCAACCCGCTGGCGGTGGAGCGATGGCTGCGGGAGCGGGCGTCGCGCGAGCTCCGCAACCGGCTCCAGCAGGCGTGCGTGTCGTCCGCTAAGAACAGCGTCCCGACGGCGACGCCGGACGCGTTCCGCCAGTGGCTGACGGCCACCGACGAGCACCGGCGCAGGGACGTGCCCGCCTCCAGGCCGGACCTGGACTCGCTCGGCGAGTCCGACCTCTTCATGGAGCTGATCAGGGACGTGGCCAACGAGCTGGACATCGACGTGCTCTGTCACAAGGTATGCGCTTGCCGGGCACAATGACGGAACGCCACGCAGGGTGACCCAGCTGGAGACCACAGTTTTGAAATAATCGGTGGAATATTTGATTTGGAGCAAAAGAATTCATGTGGACATGGATCCGGAAATACCTAATAATAAATTATATTAATTTAAAATTTGGTACACAGATAGAAAGAGATACTTGAATCAAATAAAATTTATTTAACTCAAATAAATTTTATTCTTGTATATGGCGAACCCTAGACTAACTTTGAATGAAACATTTGGTTTCTTTAAATTTAAAAGCAACATTTAATTTGAGACAAATAAAATATTATTTGGAAGAAATTAATTTTTATTCCCATGAAAGTACTAACGATTTGAATTGAATAAATGATATATTTCGAAGGAACAAATTTACAGTTTTAATAAACATTATTTACTCTATTTAAACAATTAAGAAAGTTGCGTCAAACAACTGTGATGGGTTGAATTACCCATTCAGGGTATTCACTCAAATAAAATATTATTTATTTAAAGTAAAGCAACCTTTGTCTTTATCATTATTCACAAACTTTACTTTTTTGTCGATTCGAATAAAAAAACAATAAGTTTATTCAATTCATAAAGATGTTCTGTTGAATGGAACTGAAATTGGATTAGAAAAACACGATAATTTGTAATGCTATAAAAATGTTTATTTAAATACAATTAAAAATCAATATTTGATATAAAAAAAACTATACAAAACTCACCAAGGAAAATGCCTCACGCAGGTGGCCTATTTGATACATTTCAAGTAGTTCTTTTAGATTTGTATCCATTATTGTTTATGCGTATCCTAGGTACTTACAAAAGAAGTTGAAAACACACAATACACCACACTACACCACACTACACTCGGCTAATCGGCGGCTATAAATAATAATAAAACTGCTCGCCCAAAACCTCTAGGAAGACTGCAGACGCGTACTTACACGGACACGGAATAGCGCTGAACGCCGACACTAGAGTGCGCCCTCGTCCTCCCATATTTTCTCTTTCTTTCTATCTTTCATTCTCTGGAGTGAGACAGCAACAAAAATGATAGGTAGTATTATTTAACTCAAATAAGGTCACATTTAAACCAAATAACAATGTGGTTGACCCAAACAACGAAAGCTAATACTAGAAATAAAAATTATTCTTGTTTGCACCAAGTAGTACATTATTTCAGGAAAATAATAAATGCTTCCACTAAACAATAATGTGTCAAAAGAATCAAATACTTCACCCAAAAAGCACTTATTTTTTAATTGAAAAAAAGAAATCTTCATTTAAATAATATACTTTCTACCGAAATAAATATTATTTCTGACAAATAATTCGTGATCAAACAACAAATATTTTTCTATGAAGAATTGTATTTCTATCTGTGTACACAGTGGCGTATGGGTCCCTTTCAAAAATAATGTCTACGCTCATGGTTTTTTGGTAAGGTCGGCAGCATTTTGTAAATTTTCATCCATTTTTCCATAAAAAATATCTTATATTGCCAATTTCCCCTAAAGCTACTATAAGTTGTTGCTCAGAAAAAGTGATATAACTTCGGGATTGGATTCAACTCTGTATTTAGAAAACGACAAATTTTAAGGCCTGCGTGTATAAGTTTGAAAGGCACAGACAAATTAATTAATTAAAAAATCCTAGTCCCCTCAACCTTGGCAATTAATTTTTTGTATAAAAAAAAGCAAAAAATGAACAGCTTATATAGTTGTTGTTTCAGGGCAAATTGACAAACGACATTTTTCTATGGAAAAAAGAATGGAGAATTCAAATCCTGACCCACGTTCACATGCACTTTTTTTTGCTCAAAATTAAATTTTCTATCATTTAATTCAAAATTGTGGTTTACAACTGGGACACCTTGTATAATGGCAATAATTTAAAAAAAATAACGTTTTTATAAGTGGGGTAGACCGTGGCTAGAGGCAATTCCGTATTTTTCGAAAGATGAATCGATTTTCAAACTTTTTTTTTTCAACCTACAGGGTGTCCTACTTTAAAACTGTACAAATCCGTAAAATCTTCATTTTTAGAGATAATCACTTAAACTTTTTTTTGTTTGAAAGGCCTTCGAAAACCGCTTATTTTGACCTTCCTGACATTTTCAAAATGCAAATCCAGCGCCGGCTGCGATTTTTTAATATCCCCGATTTTCACGGAAACCATTTAGCAATTTTTTTATTTAAAATCTAACCACACAGCGTGAATCAAAACCACCATATACAAAATTTGAACAAAAAATATACAGTGAGTTCCATTCTGTAGGGTGTCAAAGTTAAGCAAAAAAGGAATCTTAAAGACATCTGACGAGTCAAGTGTGCCATGGAATCCCTACAAAACAGTTGAATGGTCAACAGGACCACTCAAAATGTTGGTGTGAAAATATTTACTACAACAATATACAGGGTATTTTTCACTGAGACATCTCATAATTCTGAATTTTTATTAAACTTTATACTGGTCAGGAGTGCTCTGAAATCATTGAAAAAAATATTAATAAACACCAAAGTAATTTATTTCTTTATAAACTGCCAATCAACAAATACAAATAATTTAAATTATTGGACATTTCTCAACAAAGTCACTGTCTAAGATGATGGATTTTCTGGGCGTTTCCTGTTGTGGCACATTAGCTACCTTAACTGATATGAACATACAGATTGGCAGGCTTCTGTATTTTTAGATTTAGTTCGTTTATAGTGTGTGGAGCGGTTTTGTTATACACGAACAAAGTTCAAAAAATTCAGTAATTTGAGATGGCACAGATAACAACACTCTGTATATTTTGTATTGACCCTTTGCACACCAACACCTTGAGTGGTCTTATTGACCATTCAACTGTTTTGAGGGGATTCCATGGCATACTTAACTTGGCAGATGCCTTTAAAATTCCTAATTTGCTCAAATTTGACACCCTGCAGAATGGAACTCCCTGTATATTTTTTATTCAAATTTTGGGGTGTTCTGATTAACGCTGTGGGGTCAGATTTTAAATAAAAAAATCGCTAAATGGTTTTCGTGAAAATTGTGGGTATAAAAAAATCGCAGCCGGCCCTGGATTTGCTTTTTAAAACTGACAGGAAAGTCAAAAGAAGCGGTTTTTGAAGGCCTTTCAAACAAAAAAAAGTTTAGGCGATTATCTCCAAAAATGAAGATTTTACGGATTTGTACAGTTTTAAAGTTGGACATCCGACACCCTGTATATAATACTCTAATCCTACATTTACAAAGCCATAATAGTGCCATCCAATTGGCCATAGTTCGCAACTCTTGGTACAAAATTTCAATACTACAAGTTATACGAAGCATTCACCAAATGGGGCTACGCAGTTCGAAAGAATTGGGTTTTCCGGAGTACCCTCTATACACCACCAGGCATGTATTGATGATTTTTTTCTCAAATAGATTAAGCCTTTCTCAAGGTATTATTTTACATAGTAACTGTTTTCGAGATTGTTACGTGCCATTATTTTTATTTTTTTAATTGTTTCATAAGAAAAATTTTGAAAAACAGAATTTGTGAAATAATAGTATAATAAGACGTCATAGACGTTTTGTCAAATATTCGTTTACAACCCCTATATATTTTACAGCAACTATGATTCTAGACGTGTAAAATTAGAATCTTAAAAATATGATTCGAATAAATTAAGCGGTTTTGTTTTTTTTAACTAACTAAGATCTGACAAAATATCCAAGTTATTGTATATTGTAAACAGTAGGGCTATCTAAATATCCGATAGAAAAGATAAAATGTTCATATCAAAAAAATAAAATTTAAAAAATATATATTTTTTTAAATTACTAAATGTATAATAAAATAATGTAATATAAAAAACGAACTAAAAAGTATAAAATAATTTTTCCTAGCATTATAAACATTAAAAAAATGTGGGGCGCATGCAATAGATAATTAGGAGTGTAGAGGAGGTACTCCTCTACACTCCTTATTATAGCTGTTGTTGAGAAAATATTTGCAGTGCAATACAATAATTATTGTTAGTAACTTAAGTGCATCATTTATCTATTGCATGTGCCCCACGTTTTTATGTTATATTATTTTATTATACTTTTAGTCCCTTTTCAAAACCTTTTTTTTTTCAATTTTGTTTTCCAATTTTATTATTTTCTGCTTTTTAGTCTTGTGTTTGAAATTTTGCAATCGATTTTAAACATCTTGATAAGATTGTGACACAGATGTTGCCATTATTTCAGATTAATTTCAGTTTCTCTTCACCTGATCATATTTATGAAATGAAAATTGTTTTACCTACCTACCAATAATACATATTATATCAATCTGTGTAATTATTATTTTCATGAAAAATAAAATAAAGAAGGAATTAAAATTATAATAAGATTTTTATTTAAATATTAAAATAAATTAATTCGAGATTATTTTTACTTACCAACTTATGCTGCTGGAGGTTCAAGTTGTCGCATTCTTGAAAACTGTCCAATAATTCGCTTTCGTCTCTGTCTGCTTGTCGTCTTTTCTTCATAACGCGTTTTTAACACATTATTTTTATTTATTAGGTATCAGCTTACGGTATGTGCTTATCTGTTCATAAATTTCCACTAGTCAAATATTTTTATTTAATATTAATACTTTTTTATTATAACAAAGAACATAATAATAATATTATATAGCGAGTTAATATTGCATTGTCATCCAGTTCTGAGCTATGTTAAAAGTTTCTAGATCATCGTGAAATTAGTTTAAAATCGATTGCAAAATTCGATGAATAGACAACAGGAGGATAACCAATGACGTCAAAACCTATAGACGTGGTGCCCCATGGTTAAAATGCCCTTTATTTTGACTCCAAGATTAAATATATCCATACTACTCTAAAAACATGCTACAAACAAAGACAGAAAGCCAATCATCAACCAACTATACACCCGGTCATTCCCGGTTATAGTTCCGCCAGAGTCACACTTAGATATCCATGTTTTTTCTTGTTTGGGGACGCCGGAAGCATCGGAACCTCACCTGAAGACTCGGGGGATGGTCTAACGACGCCAGCCTCCGAGCCCAGAGTCGAAATAAGTTCGCTACGGCTCGACAAAAAGTTGCAATTTCTGACAATCTCGCGACATTTTCGGAATAATTTAATGGAGTGCTTAGATTGTGATTAGTTCTGGGCGTCAAGCGTTTATACCTGTCTATAGGTTCTGACGTCATTGAGGATAACAAAAACGTGGCAAAATGATAGGTGTCACGACTCCAAACGTCGTTTATAAAAAATTTTCAAATTTGTCTGAATTTACTAGTTTGGTCCAGTAAAAGTAATGTTTGGCAAGAGTTTGCACCATCCTGGCCAAGTATTTTACTACAATCTACCAAAGAAAAGATAATAAACTGTCTTTTAACAGAATTTTATAAAAAAATGTATCCTTCGAGCCGGATTTGAACCAGCGACCTATGGATGGCCACAAACGTCGTTCCACTACAGTCCACCGCTCTACCAACTGAGCTGTCGAAGGTTGGTAAAATTGTACAGAATCGGTGCCTATCAACTTTCACCAAATTTATAATATTGTTTTGTTTGTGAAAAATGCAAACGCTCGGATAACTTGATAAATTCCGGTAATGCCGTGACGCTATGCAACTGCCCCTATGCTTCTATATAGGGTGATTCACTATTTCTGTTTTTTTTTTATGACATCATAGCCACCCTCGTTGGACAAACTTTTTATTTGACATGAGTAGTATTGGTTCCAGATCTTGAAGAACGTGTCGCTCTTGACGCACGCGGACCGCGGCTCCCTGTTCCTGGCCGGGGGACCGCCAGAGGGCCGGTACCTCTCGGCGAAGCTGTTCGACGTGCGGCACGACAGCTCGCTGGAGGAGGCGACCAAGACCGCCCGCTCCGAGGACATCCGGATCCCCTTCGGGGTGGGCATCGCCGGCGCCGTCGCCAAAACGAAAGATCTCGTCAATATCAAGGACGCCTACAAGGTGAGTTGTGCAGTTTCTGTAGGTGCAGGCTGGGCCTCATAAATGTTTCCACTAGGAATGGGAAATGAGCAAGAAATCAAGAATTTCGGGTAAGTGCGGCAACATTGCGCCAATTCTACGGCCTTCACTTACGCCCTTGAGCGTTGACTGATATATTATTAAAGACTGCTCACGGCTGTCACGTCTGACACATTTTTGGCACACCATGCGCTTTCCGGAGATAAAATACAATGCAGAATACATTGTTAGCCATCAGAGCCATCTGTTTTCCAGGACATAAAGCTATAGCCGTGAGAATTCTTTATAAATACGTCAGTCAACGCTTTGAGGTTATGGTTGGCTTTCAAACCGCGAGAGAGGGGAGGAGTAATTGCAACGTTGTCAGTTGAACTCCTCTGCGACCGCACGTATTGCAACGATTTCAAGGGCCGCGCCTGCACCCTGTAACTATGCTAAAATCGGGCAACTCTTACGCCTGGCGTAAACAAGAGCACGCGCGTTGAGAAATCCTCCAGAGGCGGACTCGGGCACGACGTTTATCTAATTTTAGTTTTACAATTGTTTACATGAAAATATTTCGGAAAAACTCATTGGCTTAATTAAAATGGTTCAAACCATCCATAAAATTATTTGTGGTAGTGTCTAAATAGCTGAAAACAACAAGATAAAACCGCGTAAATACACTTTTGCGATCGAGTACGTCCCTGTTGCCAGGTGCGCTGATATTTTATGACCTCTTGACCAATCGCGTTGTTTCGCGGAACGTCATCGAACACGTGCTTTTATTTACGCCAGGCGTAAGAGTTGCTATTTTTAGTATAAGTATAGTCCAGCCGGTAGGGATATTTAACAGCATTTTCATTTTTACTAACTTTCTTATTCGTAAAGATCATACTGTTTGGGAAATAATTTTTTTTTGAAGATTACATTGGTGATAGCAAAAAAACAACAATACTTGTTTGTTGACATAAGAAAATATAAGCTTCGATGTGAAAATGTGCTGACAACATCTAATATAACCATAGCAACCTACGCCGCTCAAAAGATTTTTGAAGAAATTTGAAATAATATGTATGGGTTCCATAAATAATATAATGTGAAGTATTGGTTGTCAGTTTGTGCCAAATGGAAATTAAGTAAGTAGGTACGACATAGGTTTTTTGTTGGTTTTATTTTTGCATTCGGGAAACGAAGCAATTGACTAGAAATTTTGTAGCTTAATCAAAACAACACATTTTAATCATCATAAAGAGAACAAATATAATTATTATTGATACATTACACCTTATATTATAAATAATTACTATAAATAAATAAATCTTTTTAATTACCTAACACTTCTTTTGATAATTATTTCTTGGAATACTTTTGATAGTAATAACATTCAGGTATCAGCCGTAGAAATAGTATAAAAAAAATCGGGATTAAAAACTAAAAACGCATATCCTGACAGTTTCAAACTGGTTTGAAAGTCCGCCTTAATCAATGACGTCAGAACCTATAAACAGGTTTGTTTTGATCAGGGACTCTTTAAAATAAGGGGACCCAGCAGCAGCATTATACTTTCCAACATGAGGCCCATTCTTTCCTCATTCTAATAGTATCAGTGATGCCAATTATGCCATTTTATTGGAGAATCTATGAATCTAACAGGTATTTTGATTGTTAGTAACAATTAATAATGGTTTCCTTATTGATTTCTAAAAATTAGACTTGACAATGTTGTGTCTACAATTACAGAATATTGCAACAAATTTATTGAATAGTTGAAATTCTTTAATTGTCACGTCTGAGTATCTGGAAGTTAGAAAACTTAAAAATTGTGAATTATGATGGGAAATTTTTTGCCTTCTTTAGAATCTATGGCACTATCTATCACATAAAACCTGATGGCAGTTGGACACTGACATATAACATAACCTTGTACCAGCCCACTTATGTGGTCTCCTTTCCTTGGAGCCTACAGAAAACAAACTTCCCCTCAAGGCTTCACTTTTGTGATAGACTGTGAAATGCTGGGTCCCCTTATTTTAAAGAGTCCCTGGTTTTGATAGACGCTTGAGGCCCAGAACTAATCACAATCTAAGCGCTCCATTAAATTATTCCGAAAATGTGGTGGGATTGTCAGAAATTGCCCCTTTTTGTCGAGCCGTAGCGAACTTATTTCGACTATGGGCTCGGGGACCGGCGTCGTTAGACCATCCCCCGATGCTTCCGGCGCCCCCAAACAAGAAAAAACATGCGATATCTAAGTGTGATTCTGGAGGAACTATAACCGGGAATCACCGGGTGTATAGTTGGTTGATGGTTGACTTTCTGTCTTTGTTTGTAGCATGTTTTTAGAGTAGTATGGATATATTAAATCTTGGAGTCAAAATAAAGGGCATTTTAACAATGGGGCACCACGTCTATAGGTTTTGACGTCATTGGCCTTAATATACATATTTATATAATATACATATACCTAGTCCGTGAATTTTTTTTTTTTGAGAAATATAAGTATATTTCAACTTCAACATAGGCATCTGTATCTTGACAGCACACCAAAGAAAATCACTTTCCCCCTGAGAATTTCGTACCCAATACACATTTATCATTTACCTTACGATCTCGCCGAATTGCTGCTTCGTGAACTTGGCAGTTCCACAATATACAGTGGGGATTTTTTATCGCATACATAATCTAAAGCCCCTGAATAATGGAAAGGAGCAAACATCGGATTTATCGACTTGTATAAAGTGGAAGGGAGGGCGTCTTTTATTCGGAACTTCCCGCAGTGCCCTCCGCGGCCTTGGAGACAGGGAAATGATATTAATGACGCTAATTGGACTGCTTGTTAGAAAGCAATCAGTTTCTATTATGCAAAAAATGTTTAAGGCGAGTTTGAATAGAGCCTCAGCAACACTGTCGTCTATATTTGGATTCATGATACAAAGACGAAGCACAATCAGATAATTTAATCTTGTAACGTAATGACGATGAGACGGTAACTAATACATCTCTGATAATGACAGAGAGATTTTGGCGTGAAACATGAAACCATTTTCAAAACAATGTAGGTATGTACTTAAAAATTCATGTCAAAATTGTTAGGAAACATGTAAAAAATATAACTTTTGAAAATAAAGCTGTGTGTATAATTTATAAATCTGTAAAAAGTAACGAAATTAGGCGTTAAAATGTTTTTGTTATTTATCTGAGGATTTCTTTGTTCCCCTTGACGTACTGATTGTTTTTCTAACTTTCTTACAAATCTATGTCTAGTCTATAAGTTGATAGGTAAACATTTACGATGTACCTATTTACGGAAAATCTCTGCTTCTCGCATACCGTAGAACTCCCGATCGTACTAAACAGCAATCGGCAAGATACAAGCTAGGTGAATGATAAATGTGTATCGGAGACGAAATACAGATAGGAAAACCGATTTCTCTCGCCGGTTATTTATATTTCCCTTTTCCATCTTTAAACCTTGATAATAATTCATAAAAAAGGCTGCCAAACTTTATTGGATTAGAGGGGTAGATAGTGATTGATGTTGAGGTACCTATTTGAAAAATGAAATAAAAACAAAATGGTGTGTGACGTGGTCATGTCAGTTCCAACAAAAAATAACGCCAGTCAAATAAACACAGAATGTTTCTGCTAATCTTGCAATTAAAAGATTTTCTCCTTAATTTCTGTTTTTAGATTAAATTGAAATCCAGTTTTCACATCTTTTAGAATCAAGTTTTTAAATCTGTTTTTCTTTGCGGCCTTGCTTTTTAATTAATTAAATCTGAATAAGGGCGCCGAGCCCTTCATAAGCAGATGGATATAATTTTTCTTGGAGTAAAATTTAGCCGAAAGGGATTTATGAGGGGAAAATTATATACAGGGTGATCTCAGACAAAAAAAATAGGTAGGGACAAAATTTAGTTTCTGGAATCGTTGGCTTTCTTTACATTTTAGAACCGTTTAATATGAATTTCAGTTGCAAGAATTGAAGTTTGTTATAAAAAGCTGGCATGATAGTTAGATTTTCATATATGACTTTGAATAGGTACTACCAGCCGAAGATGTTTTTGGTTTTTTATTTTTGTTTTTGATGCATTTTTTGAAAAGCCTAATAATTTTAATAATAAACAGCAAAAGCACATTTTGGGTTGGTGGTAGTAGGTATGTGTGAAAATGCCACCTTAAAGTTCATTTGCAATGTGTTAATAGTGAAGGTTCAACGAAGGGTTCTATTTAATGGCTCCATATTCCACTAATTTTGAACTTTGTATGAAAATACATCTGTGTCATCGAAATGCTGAGAGAACATGAGTTTAGCTACATCCTAACGTTTACGAGTATACTATTATTTGAACATGCTCTACAAACACATCTGAGTTGAGTTGGGAGCCAAGAACTTTTTTTTCTCATTTCAGAAATATTGTTATTGTCGTTGTCGAAAAGGGGGAAAAGCGTCCGAGGGTATTTTAGAGAATGTTAATTAAGACTGGAACAATACTCTTTGATTATTTACGCTTTTGGAAGTAGGCCACTTATTAAATAATTCAAATTATTTTCCGATTCTCTTGTTTGCGTTGTCAATACTGATTAATTTTAGATAAGTATAATGTAAAGAATAGCTATTTATGTTACCAGGGAGGAAAGTGTATTATTCTCTCAAGCGGATTATTTGATTATATGCATGAATTTCTCTTGAAAATATAATACAAATGGGCTAATACAACATTGTTCATGGTATTTAAAAAAAATTGTTGGCCGAGATTTACCCGAAAAAAAAATTAAATTACAAAGTTTCTTCGTTATATTTCTATTTTCATTTGTAGCTTAATTATTAAGGCCAGAAAAATCGAATAACTGAAGCTCTTCATAAAATCCTAAGTGAAGAATCAAGAATTTCTTCTTTAGTTTAAATATAATTAAAATTACTTGCCACTATTATATAAATAAAAATCAACAATCAAAATCAGTCGTCCTAAGTCAAAAGAAATATCAAAGTAGCCTATAGTTATTATGGCAACAGGGAGGGAAATACCAACTTTTGGATAGGATGTATAGGGTCGAAATAATTATTTACATTGCAAGATGTGCACTTTTTTGGACGAGTACGAGCCCTAACAACTATATAATGGGACAAAATAAAGTTCATGCATAATTCCGGTATTTTGGCCATTTATTTTTTTCTAATTATTTTTTTAAATGAAATATTGTATACTTAATTAGTTATTCAATGATAAATGAGGCCAAGCAGCAACACAAAACACAATATTTATTCTATAATAATCAATTAACAAAAGAAATGTTCATTTTTTGTGACAACTAAATATTGGGACATTTTCATTTTTAAAATGTGGTAACATCACCTTTGGATTTTATGACCGCACGAACTCGATTAGGCATTGATTCTACTAAGGATCTGCACTGTGCAGGGGTAAATTCATCCCAAATTTGCTCTATTTTGACCTTGAGTTCCGGCAGTGTCCGTTGGGGGTCGTTTCTTAATGCCTGTTTCATTTTATGCCATACCTTTTCAATGACATTAAGGTCAGAACTGTTTGAAGGCCAAGAAAGAATATTTAGATTATGTTCTCCAAACCACTTTTTTGTGGTTTTGTCCGTATGACAGGCTGCCCGATCCTGCTGAAAAATGTAATTGTCGCCAATGTTTAGCTTCTCAATACTCGGTAAAAGGCTATTTTGAAGTATTTGCTGATATTTTGCAGCATTTACGGTACCGTCGATAAATTCAAAATATCCTAATCCTGAAGCTGCCATACAACCCCAAATCATCACTCCTTTTGGAAAATTCACTGTGCGTTTTAGGCAATCTTTGTGGAATGCTTCTTCTTTAGTGCGAATTACGCGTTTTCGGTAATCACCAACACATACGTCAAACTTTGATTCGTCGCTAAAAATTACTCGCGACCAATCTTCTATAGACCAAGATAGTTTAGATTTTGCCCAAGTTAGTCTGGCTTGTTTTTGTTTTGCCGTTAATAATGGCTTTTCTTTAGCCTATAAGAAAATATAAATTTTTAAAATGTACGTATTGTAAGTTACCCGTATTTCAACCTTATAAAACTTTAATCCACATTTATGTATCCACTTGCGACAGCATTCCCTTGACAAATGGAGTCCAGTTTCTTGATTCCATTCAGCCGTCACTTGCCTTAAAGTATTTCTTCGGCCTTTTTTACATAATTTTACTAGTATTCTTTTATTCCTATCAGAAACCGATTTCGGACGACCCGGACTTTTACCCTTTCTATCTAGAATTCTACCGGTTTCTCCATAATGCTTAATTATATTCCACACTGTAGTTTTAGGAATATCAAGTTCATCTGCCACTTCACGTATTGTTTTATTCCGACAATAATTTTTAATCACCAACTCACGAATTTTTGTACTTGTAGAGATACCACGGACCATTTTGTTCAATAACTGCAGTGATTCACTCAATATGATAATAAAATAAACTTCAAAACAATCTGACGTTTCTTCTAGTTCCAGCCTGCGTTGTTTTCACAGCCTACTTGTCTTGTTTTGTTTCAATTTTGACTGTTACTTTATTTTGTCCCAATATTTAGTTGCCACTAGTTATCGCACATTTTGAATATTTTTACACGTTATAAGGTTTGGTAATGAAGAAAATAATTATATTTTGTAATTAATTGTCTCTTAAACCATTGCCAATTCAGCATTATTATTAAAATTATTTAAAAAAATAAAAATAACAATCACATTTCCGAATTATGCAAGTATTTATTTTGTCCCAATATATAGTTGTTAGGGCTCGTATATTGTTTAAGGACTGAGGCAACGCGGGCATATAGGTATTTTATTAATGGTTGTAAGGGCCTTGCTGCGTATAAGAGCTGCTAGGCAATATTTTTTGTGCCTATCAACCAAAATAACAGAGCACCTCGAATGACTTACGCTTTCGTTTCGAAAGGGGTCGTAGAAAAAATTATGTAAGTACCTACCTAAAGTGTTTTGTAGTGAAATCAGATTGGAACGAAATGGAAAAATCCATATTTCGTAAATCGAGAAACGGTTAGTATGTTTTTTCATGGAATATCCGACCGCCGGATAACATCCATTTTTTACGACCGACATCTGCTCAACTGTGTATATGTATCCGATCGATTAGAATCTCCCGAAAACCGAAACATTATTTTTAGTTCTCTCGTTATGTGACGCTTAAAATAAGTGTTTAATACTAATTCGCAATTTGTATATTATGCAGACGCTACAGATTACATTTTGATTGGATAGTGGAATCGTCAAAAAAATTGGTTGGAACATTAATATTAGTTATTTATATACCTACCAAGGTACTGAAGTCCAACATTTTATGAATCATGTGGAATTTAGTAAATAAATAATCATAAGGGATCACCCGTCTATGAACCGACAGCTCGCGGCGTTGCTTGACTTTGAAGATCGCTCTAACTAGGTCAAGTATGACGAGGCACGGCGCTTCCCAACAGAAACTCCAAACGTGCTGTCTGTGCACGTGCAGCTGACATAGATTGATATTCAAACCTACTAAAATATTTATACTGAAAGATTGCGCTGCTATAGGTAACAATTTCGCAATGTGTACGAAAAGTTAAATGGGCATTTATTGGCCGGAATTTGAATATTTAATCACTTTTGACGGGCGATGGCTCCGCGTCTGACGTTTGATGTTTACATTTGGTCAAGGCCTACTTTTGAAAATATCGTACAATGTATAATAATGGACTTCAGTTCCGATTTCTGAGCTTTTAATGACGATTTTGAGACACTTCATTGCCGATTTTATGAAAGTTTATAACCAATAGGAGCGCAGTTGGTTGTTGATGACGAGGTGATTAAGCTGTGGTCATAATAGTGACTTAGAAACATTGAGAAATAAATGAATGGATTATTATAATCATAATAATTTTTGAGATGCGTATAGGGAGTGTCTCGGTGATGAGTATTTTGCTCAGACAAATAATAAACATAGACTGATAATTCAATACAATATAGACCCTGCCAAGATCAAACATGTTTAGTAACATTATTTGTCTGAGTTAGTAATAGAAATATAAAACAAAACAATGCAATGATTGCGCCATTATGCCAAACTTCTTCATAAATTTATCTTGTGCTTACGAAATAAATGTACAACCAACGTTAAAAAACATCAATTTGGAACAATTAGTTGAAATCTACAATCTACATATAGTAAAAATTTTGAGAGTTATCATTTAACGATAAATTTTATTGATTTTACGAATTTACTGATCCTACTTGGTCTATAAATAATATCCTTAATAAATTGCTTATTCTGGCTAAGGTGGCAACATTGAACGAGCTCTTTGTGGTCGATGTGCATTTGCTTTATTATGCCCCAATAGCTGATCCAGAGTTCGTTGAGATTTCGGTTTGTGTTGATGTGTTTCGAGTGTTTACTTTTGCGGTATTCTTGTTTTTTTTTTGAGGAGATTTTGGAGTTATTGGAAAAAAGACATATAGTTAAGTTAGTAATTAGTGAGTTAGTGTCATTTTAAGAACGATGGGAAGAGTAAAGTGTTGGATTTGTGGCATAGGAAACGTAACCTCGGGTTATCATATGATGCAGGCTTAAGTGTCAAATTTGTTGTTTTTGTTTTGAGTAGGCATTTTTTATGTTGGCTGATTACAATGCAGCCTTTAGGTTAGTCTATGTTTATTATTTGTCTGAGTATACAACTGACAGCAGATCACTACTCCGGCTAGGCTGGCCAAAGTCTAGAGAATACTATAAGTCCGCTCACTCCTTCATTCTACGTTTTAGGTTAGCCTATGTTTATTATTTGTCTGAGGTATTTTGTATTATAAATATAAATCAGTTAAAAAACATGGGATATTTCCGGCCGTTAAAAAAACACGAAGCTGGAAAACTCTCGCAGCCCACTCGACGGCAATAATTGCCCTTTTTCCATATCCCAGCGTTGCCTGCGTTTCGGCAGTCGGAGGCGTCGGCGTATTCTGAAAATGATTGGCGCGCGGGCAAATCGGACCATTAGGTTAATTGACGCTAAACACTAATCTTTAATGCAAACGTCACGGCTTCGCCGTGAAGAATGACCGTCGATTAGCGGCCGGCCGCGATTATTTTCGGATTGATTGCGGCGATTAATTTGACGAATCGAACGGCGGCGGCCGTATTTGCGATAGCGCGATCAACGCGGGACAATAAAGCAAAGAAATGAAAGCGGAAGGCAGGCCTGCTCCCTGCTTTATCATCCACGGAAACAATACACTCCTTTTCGGGCAGAAAACAATTATTGTACCGTTGTAAGAGAGAGAGAGAGAGAGAGAGCAGTATGTCAAGAAATTTAACTTTGGAGAAAAGCGTCTTTAAGGTTAGCAATTAAATGTGTCTGTTGAAAACTAGGAAGGCAACAATTGCATAATTATACCAAAAAGGTTGTGGGGAAACTCTAAGTGGACCATGTCACAGAATAACTTATTCTGTGACCATGTTTAAATAGTAAGATAAAAATTCAAAGTCTTAAACTACAATAAATCTAGTATAATAAGCATAAAGTGACCAGTTTCAGCTTATAAGCATTATATGTAATGACAAGAAACTAAGATAATATTATAATACAATTTAAATTAAGCACCTTACAGTAACGTGGTTCACAAATAAAATAATATTATGAAATGTCAGTTAGAAAGACATTGGCAGACTGTGAAAAGAAGGTGTCGATCAAGGTTAGCTTGCATTTTGAAAATGGCAGGAAGGTCAAAAGAAGCGGTTTTTGAAAAAAAAATGTTTAGGCGATTATCTTCAAAAATGAAGTTTTTACGGATTTGTACAGTTTTAAAGTTGGACATCCTGTATGTAATGACAAGAAACTAAGATAATATTATAATACAATTTAAATTAAGCACCTTACTGTAACGTGGTTCACAAATAAAATGATATTATGAAATGTCAGTATAATATTTGACTTTTTTAGAGAGACATTGGCAGACAGTGAAAAGAAGGTGTCGATCAAGGTTAGTTTATAGGAAGGTTAGGACATTCCCCCACTCTTAAACAAAAGCAAAGGCAGTCCTCCAGCACCGGCAACACCGCGCGACGGTGCCGCCTCCACCAACTGTTCTTCTTCTCACAGCTTGATGCCAGTGGCGTATCAGAAGGGGCAACGCAGTAGTTACCGAAAGTCGAAAACAAAAAAAAACGTTAAAAAACATCAATTTGGAACAATTAGTTCAAATCTACAATCTACATATAGTAAAAATTTTGAGAGTTATCATTTAACGATAAATTTTACTGATTTTACGAATTTACTGATCCTACTTGGTCTATAAATAATATCCTTAATAAATTGCTTATTCTGGCTAAGGTGGCAACATTGAACGAGCTCTTTGTGGTCGATGTGCATTTGCTTTATTATGCCCCAACAGCTGATCCAGAGTTCGTTGAGATTTCGCCGGTTTGTGTTGATGTGTCTTGAGTGTTTACTTTTGCCGTTATTCTTGTTTTTTTTTGAGGATATTTTGGAGTTATTGGACAAAAGACATTTTGTTAAGTTAGTAATTAGTGAGTTAGTGTCATTTTAAGAACGATGGGAAGAGTAAAGTGTTGGATTTGTGGCATAGGAAACGTAACCTCGGGTTATCATATGATGCAGGCTTAAGTGTCAAATTTGTTGTTTTTGTTTTGAGTAGGCGTTTTGGCATTTTTTATGTTGGCTGATTACAATGCAACCTTTAGGTTAGTCTATGTTTATTATTTGTCTGAGCATACAACTGACAACAGATGACTACTCCGGCTAGGCTAAGTCTAGACAATACTATAAGTCCGCTCACTCCTTCATTCAACGCTTTAGGTTAGTCTAGTTTATTATTTGTCTGAGGTATTTTGTATTATAAATATAAATCAGTTAAAAAACATGGGATATTTCCGGCCGTTAAAAAAACACGAAGCTGGAAAACTCTCGCAGCCCACTCGACGGCAATAATTGCCCTTTTTCCATATCCCAGCGTTGCCTCCGTTTCGGCAGTCGGAGGCGTCGGCGTATTCTGAAAATGATTGGCGCGCGGGCAAATCGGACCATTAGGTTAATTGACGCTAAACACTAATCTTTAATGCAAACGTCACGGTTTCGCCGTGAAGAATGACCGTCGATTAGCGGCCGGCCGCGATTAGTTTCGGATTGATTGCAGCGATTAATTTGACGAATCGAACGGCGGCGGCCGTATTTGCGATAGCGCGATCAACGCGGGACAATAAAGCAAAGAAATGAAAGCGGAAGGCAGGCCTGCTCCCTGCTTTATCATCCACGGAAACAATACACTCCTTTTCGGGCAGAAAACAATTATTGTACCGTTGTAAGAGAGAGAGAGAGAGAGAGAGAGAGAGAGAGAGCAGTATGTCAAGAAATTTAACTTTGGAGAAAAGCGTCTTTAAGGTTAGCAATTAAATGTGTCTGTTGAAAACTATGAAGGCAACAATTGCATAATTATACCAAAAAGGTTGTGGGGAAACTCTAAGTGGACCATGTCACAGAATAACTTATTCTGTGACCATGTTTAAATAGTAAGATACAAATCCAAAGTCTTAAACTACAATAAATCTAGTATAATAAGCATAAAGTGACCAGTTTCAGCTTATAAGCATTATATGTAATGACAAGAAACTAAGATAATATTATAACACAATTTAAATTAAGCACCTTACAGTAACGTGGTTCACAAATAAAATAATATTATGAAATGTCGCTTAGAAAGAAATTGGCAGACGGTGAAAAGAAGGTGTCGATCAAGGTTAGTTTATAGGAGGGTTAGGACATTCCCCCACTCTTAAACAAAAGCAAAGGCAGTCCTCCAGCACCGGCAACACCGCGCGATGGTGTCGCCTCCACTAACTTTTCTTCTTCTCACAGCTTGATGCCAGTGGCGTATCAGAAGGGGTAACGCAGTAGTTACCGAAAGTCGAAAACAAAAAAAAACGTTAAAAAACATCAATTGAAAGAAATGAAAGCGGAAGGCAGGCCTGCTCCCTGCTTTATCATCCACGGAAACAATACACTCCTTTTCGGGCAGAAAACAATTCTACCGTTGTAAGCAGGGGCGGATGGGCTTTACCTAACCAGCCCGGGCATTTGTCTCCCAAGCGGCTCCTAAACATCTCATTCGGCTTTATATTTTTCTTTTCTTAATTATTATAATAACAATAGGGTACTTGACAATATTTTTAATTGCTCTAAAATTGTACTTTGTTTACAGTAGATGTACCAACATAAAACGTAATAAATGAAACAACGGCTTTTAACACTTATTTATTTATGATAATTAAAGACGAAGTTGCACAATTTTGTTCAGGCTGAAATCTACAGTTTCGTCGTTCTATTGTCCAGAACGCCAAAAGTGGCAACTCTGTGCCTCTCAGGAGGAACGGAACTGTAACGTTGCCGGTGCCCGTTTGCAATATTTCGTGGAACAAGGACAAATTGCAGTTTTCTATTCAAATATCTCCAGCTTGCCTATGAATATCTGTTACTTAATGTATTGCAACTTTTGAGCTTTAACTAACTCAATTGCACACACAAATTTTGTCACATAAAGACTTTTTTATTCCGCATATTGACTCCTCTATAGCAAAATGGTGTCTGTTTATGCTGCACACGCTGGAAACTATATCCTTCATCTCTGCCACGTAACAGTTTAGTTAAAATATCTGTATACGGAACGTACTATAAATATTCAGGTATCAATAATGGGGGAAATATTCGCCTATGTGGCAACGTTACCTGCCCACCTAGACATCTAACCATATGCATATATCCACATGTCATCTAACACGTATGGTTTTTTGATCGGCAGATGACATCCCGTGATGCCAACTGTCATTTCGATTCCGTATATCGCTAAGTCAAAACATTAGTAGATATTAATATCTGTGCGATTTATTATAGTTTGTTATTAATATTTACTATTATATATATTATTTGCGGACCTAGTTATCGTGTTGTTAGATGTGTAAGGTAAGATATCATGGACCCTAAAAGGAAAATCCGTAATTTGCCGAAATTGGGATGCTTTTTAAGTGGCACAAATTTTTTCTAATAATCCGATGTTGGCGTCTGCCGAAATTCATGGGATAAAACTGCAAAGGTTTGTACCTACCTACGTTGTAGTAATAGTACAGTTGTATTATGAGTTATTAATAAAGAGAGAACCTCGGCCTAGGGACCATCTTGAAGGCGCGTTTATAAAGGCGCCATAGTGCTTAATACTGAGCCCGAATTCCGGCCCAACCTAGCCAAAAAATTTGCAGAAAAACGATTGAATAGATATTTACGAAAAAAAAAACACTTCTTTACTAAATGTGGTTTCACGCGGCATCATAAGTTTGGGAGTTTGAGGTTAGAATTTTGAAATTTCAACTTTCCTTGCAACTTTCACTGCCGAATAAGGTTATGTCTCAGAACACTTCAGTGGTATCACTATGTTGCCAAATTGCCATTATAAAACACTTGTGACGTCATAAGTGCTTTCCCGCCAAATTTCGAAGAAAGTCTAAAAACTTGATAAGTACGTAAATATATATTTTTTAAATAATCGTAGGGTCTTAGGCAAGTGTCCAGGAATTGTTTTATCAAGTTTGTAAAATTTCGTCAAGTACCCTATTAAAAAAAAACAATGTAGATAATGTAATTTTTTATTGAAACAAAATATACATGTTTTACAAAAATATAAATAAAATCATAAAACTTTTTTCTATAAATATAAAGATATAAAAATAACAAAACATTCGGAAGCGTAGAAGGGCCAGACCATTATTTTATTTTTATTGAATTCGAAATTCCGACTTTTAAAGTCGAAGGCCAACTTTGAAGTCAAAATTCCGACTTTTAAATCGAAATTGCGACTTTAAAATTCGAAATCCGACTTTGAACTCGAAATTCCGACTTTGAATTCGAAGTTTCGACTTTATGAACATCTGACTCTCAAAGTCGAAGTTCAAAGACGACATTTAGAGTTCAAAATCGGAATTTCGACTTCAAAGTCGGACTGCGACTTTAAAAGTCGAAATTTCGAGTTCAACGAAAATAAAATAATGGTGTGGCTCTTCTACGTTTGCGTAAAACACGTTAAGAAATAAAAAACAAAAAATAACAAAACAAAAATAATTATGGCCAGTTGCACCATCCAATCTTAAATTAACTACCTACTTAGGTACAAAGATTATTGTAACAATGATTGCCTTTTGTCTTGTCAAGTAAGTAGTTAAGACTGTCTTAAAATTTAAGATGCGACGGTGCGATGGCCGATGAGCCTCCGAGCCTGCGGCCCTCCGGCCCTTCGAATGACCGGCCCACCGGGCATTTGCCCGGTGTCCCGGTGGTCCCATCCGCCCCTGGTTGTAAGAGAGAGAGAGGGAGAGAGAGAGAGCAGTATGTCAAGAAATTTAACTTTGGAGAAAAGCGTCTTTAAGGTTAGCAATTAAATGTGTCTGTTGAAAACTATGAAAGCAACAATTGCATAATTATACCAAAAAGGTTGTAAGGAAACTCTAAGTGGACCATGTTTAAATAATAAGATAAAAATTCAAAGTCTTAAACCACAATAAATAATAAATCTAGTATAATAAGCATAAAGTGACCAGTTTCGGCTTATAAGCATTATACAGGGTGTCCAACTTTAAAACTGTACAAATCCGTAAAATCTTTATTTTTGGAGATAATCGCCTATTATGAAATGTCAGTTAGAAAGACATTGGCAGACGGTGAAAAGAAGGTGTCGATCAAGGTTAGTTTATAGGAGGGTTAGGACATTCCCCCACTCTTAAACAAAAGCAAAGGCAGTCCTCCAGCACCGGCAACACCGCGCGACGGTGCCGCCTCCACCAACTGTTCTTCTTCTCACAGCTTGATGCCAGTGGCGTATCAGAAGGGGTAACTCAGTAGTTACCGAAAGTCGAAAACAAAAAAAAAACGAGACATTCTAACAGGAAAAATAGCTAAAGCGATATAAGAAATTTACGCCTAAACTAAAATACAAACGAAACACGCCTTTAACTGCAAGCTTCAAATGAATATGCCAAGAACGTATGTGTGCGCCTATGGCTGGAAGCGTTAAATGTTTAGTGAGTTACTAAACCGCCAACTCACGTGTAAATGTTACCAACTTAATTCACGCTTTCGTCCCCTTGCCTCTCTCACCCCCCTTCTCTTCAAAGTCGTCGAATGTCCTAACCTTCCTATAAACTAACCTAGATGTTTATTAGGTAATTTAATGGTTGTGAAAGTTAAATTTTTTTAACTAAATCTAGGAAAATAATAAATTCAAAATTAACATTATTGTTAAGACAAAGCTAATAAATAAAGCTGGAAATAATTCTAATAAGGAAAACAATCTAAATCTAGGAAAATATTAAATTCAAAATTAACGTTATTGTTGAGAACAAATAATATTAGAATTATTTTCAGCTTTATTTATTAGCTTTATAATTTTATTTTATTGGTGAACCATTTTACAATAAGGTAATTTATTTTATACACTAATGTTATCATAGTTTCTTGTTATTACATATTTTAGGTCTAAAGATGACTTATAGCAGAAACTAGTCACTTCATACTTATTTTCTAGATTTATTGTGGTTCAAGACTTTGAATTTTTTTCTTACAATTTATAACAATTGCATATGTATGTATTATGTATACCGTTACAAAGCTAATAAAATTCTCTACAAGAAGAAATTCTTGGAGTTTTAAAATTTTAAATATTTCTATGCCAAATTTTAAAAAATGTGTTCATTCTTAGTAAAAAAAATATTAACACGATTTACCTAGAACAAACTGCAGTAAGTGTTGTAGATATTGCCTTCTTACTAAGCATTGTCGAATGCTTCTATTGTAGTCAGTGTCGCGAATTTAATAATAATTATTATACTGCCTCTGTTTAATAAATTACTTTAATAGTTAAAGGTAAAGGTAAATAGCTAAAGGTAAATACACGGCGACTTACTGCTTTATTTATACGAAACGATCAATAAAAATACATAATAAATATTAAAAAATTTATTTGAAACATAAATTTTGTTCTTCCATTTAATTTTAATTGTTTTTTTTTGTCACAGGAACATGAACCAAACTGATTAAAAAATAACTTTTTCATGCTGACAGCAGGAAGCAACAAGGGTTTCGTTGTTTTTTACTCCATAAATTTTTTCCAATTCCTTGCAACAAAAAACGAATTATGAATGATTACAAGCAATAAACATATTATCAACAAAACAAAACTTTGGGTAAATTTATTTAAATATTAAACGAAATATGTGAGCACAACTTTATTGGACTAATTGACAAAACTAACAATAGGCTAGTATGGCAGTTTGTTGTGTTTGTGACTTGTGACGTCATAATATGAAAATTATCAATTGCGTGGAAATATTATTATAGTCTGAAAGTAGAATTTGCTGCGCCGATGTAAATTGTGTGTTGCCCTGGGAGCACAACATTTCAAAATTTTCTTAAAATAAACAACTTTAGATATAGGTACTGAAGCTTTCCCCTCATAAATTTGGTGAGCGGCGTTTCGCATGGAGGAGAAAAAACGAGTCTACAGAATGAGATTTCACCAGTAACTTCATTTATATCCAATTCATAGTAAATGATATTATATACAAAATGAAAGCTGAGAAAATAAAAAAGATATTACAACTTATATAAGCCTTTTATTTTTATAAAATGTTTCGATACAAAATGCCAAATAAATATGAGAGTGCAGACTTGTATACATCTTTGATTTAGACAGACAAATGAAAACAAATATTTTTTTATATTTATTCAAAAAAAAAAACATTTTTTCAAAAACAGACTAAATAATATAATTTAGACTTTAAAAAATCTAATAACTCAACAAATTTGTGTTGGTAACTCTAACGACTATACACTGTGTCCCGGATAAGAATGAACAGCATGGGGATATTGCAAACGGTGAGAGATAGAGCAACGGTTAAATGGGGAAAAAGTTGCGCAATTTCGAGGTCAATAAAATGGCATGAACAGATTTCTAATATCTCTTTTCGTTTTTGAGTTATTTTGAAAAAAGTAAAATTTTGCGTTTTCGATTTTATTTTTTTCTGAAGTTGTTATCACAGATCGAAAAATAAAAAGAAAAACACTTTCTCATGGCACTTTTTAACGGGCTTTAAGATGGCGTTTTTAGATTTGTTCTACAACGTTTCGTTTTTGAGAAACCATCTTCAACTTTATTTTTTTAAATACGGACCTGGATTTTTTTTGCAGATTTTGAAAGCACTTTTCATTGCAAATACCATGATGTATGACACGAAATATTTTTAAATTGTTTTGAGACAGTTATTCTGAAAATTCCCTTTTTCCATTCATTTTTCTCTAATGCGGCCCTGTATTTAATAATAAGAAGTCTAAATATTAATCAGTATTGTCAACAATTTAACTTACAACTTATCTTTCGATTATTGGAGAACTAAAAAAAGGACGGCAAAGACTAATAACAGTCACATGCAATAATAAAAAAATAAATAAAAACCCCCACCTAGAAGGCTTTGAAACAACGAAACCAACCCCTTGTCATTTGTCATAACTCCCACTGTATCATTTAGTTAACAATTTGTATCATTAGAAATGGAGGGTGCTTTTTCAAATGACGACAAATTTAACATGTCAGCATGTTATATCTTGTGTCACAGAAATAGTGTAGAGGCCGATAAATATCAAAAGTTATTGATTTCGTTGGCTTAAAGCTTTCTTCTGACAATTAGAAAAAGCTAAGATTTTACTCCAAAACACAATGCGACACTGTTTGCTGTACAACAACAGAGGAAAACACTTACCAGACAGGGCCGTATTTAAAAATATTAAGTTTTCGAAGTAAAAATAAACTGTAAATAAATTGTTGTCAATACTGATTAATATATATAGACTTCTTATTATTAAATACAGGGTCGCAATAGAAAAAAATGAATGGAAAAAAAGGAATAATCAGTATAATTGTCTCAAAATGTTTTAAAAATATTTCATGGTATTTGCAATGAAAACAGCTTTCAAAATCTGCAAAAAAAAATCCAGGTCCGTATTTAAAAAAATAAAGTTGAAGATGGTTTCTCAAAAACGAAACGTTGTAGAACAAATCTAAAAAACCCATCTTAAAGCCCGTTAAAAAGTGCCACAAGAAAGTGTTTTTCTTTTTTTTCTATCTGTGATAACAACTTCAGAAAAAAATAAAATCGAAAACGCAAAATTTTACTTTTTTCAAAATAACTCAAAAACGAAAAAATATATTAGAAATCTGTTTGGGCCATTTTATTGACCTCGAAATTGCGCAACTTTTTTCCCATTTTACCGTTGCTCTATCTCTCACCGTTTGCAATATCCCCATGCTGTTCATTCTTATCCGGGACACAGTGTATACAAAGTTTATGCCTTGGCTTAATATAATCAGTCACCCTGTACTTGTGAGTCTACCAATTATTAAAATCCACACTTTGAAAGCTATATAAAAAAAAATGTTATATCAGTGCAACATATTTAAGAGAAAAATGCGTTAACACGACCTGGAAACTATTTGCGAACATCTTGGAAAAATGGAGTATTCCGTTACAGAAAACAAAGCTTATTTTTTTATTACCCAAAGAAATAGGCCTGACGATACTTACAAATTTAGTGGTAGTAAACGCTTATCCTGCGGGACTAAGACCATAGTAAAGTTTGGATTTGTAGCCTCTCTCGGAAGTAAAATTCAGTTGGACGTAGGTACTTAATTAGCTAGCAAATTAACCTATAAATTACCAGATAAATTATTATTGCACGTAGTATGCTATACGATATTAAGAGAAGGCATTTTATGATTCCCGCATTTTTCTGATATCTAAGGGTTGGGTCACAGCCGACTCTAGGAAAACCCTGAAGTTGAGAAAGCTGGCAACATGGCTTGTGGGTCTGCGCGGCGTGGCCTGTCACTGCCTGTCGGTTGATTTTACAAGAAATTTACCAGAATTAATTTTTGCAGTGCGGGTAATGCTATCGTCGCCAGATTGCTACGACGAGGCAGTGTGTCTCTGGGTGGAAACAGACAGTCCTAAGTGCTGGCGATAGCTTTTTTATAAATTTGTTTTGTTTGTGAAAAAATGAAACGTCCCCCTAAAAGTTCGAAGTGAAGAATCGTTCCTTTACAATTTCAAGCCTCAAGATGCCTAGAACCGCCGAGGGAAGCTAGAACTTAGTTATATACCTGGCTGTAAGTCAAATCGTAATAATAATTTGAAGTAGCTAGGTTTTCTTTGCTTGACGGCAAGCGGTCAACTTGTATTCGTTTTGGGCTTTTCAAACGACGAAAATTTAAGAATAAAATGATTAAGCGCCAATTGCATAGACAAACTAAAGTACCCTTTAAAATTAAAGGAGTTTTCTAACAATCCAACCATTGTTTAGTATTGTTGCAAAAGTTTCTTTAAAATCAAAAGATAATTTAGTTGAATGTATTATGAAATTGACCCTAAGTTCGATTTCAATCAGAAGAGATTACTATCCTTGCTTGTTGTTTGTATTTTTATGAAAATTTAACCATAAGGGAAGATAGGTAATCGTCATTTGCCTGATGGCACACTTTGCGAAATTCTCAAAAAATTCTTCTTACAACAAAATATAGTCCCCTCTATTTGCCCAAATTTGCCATATTATTTGCCGAAAATGTACCTATCCACATCAGGAATCGTACTTATTATAAATACTTATACTTCTGTGTATATTTTGTAACTTGTTACTGTTTTTATTGTCTGTTAAACAAACATACCTACTTACTTAGGTACCCAATTATAGAAACAAAGTTCACAAATGTATCTAATAATTATAATTAAAAAGAGGGTTGAACATTTATTAGAAAAGATAAACTAAGGCAAAGTGCAGACTGCTCTACCGTACTTTCACGTTTTAGTAGACATAGCCATGGCTGGGCGGCGCGCCGCCGTGTATTCGGCTAGGTTCGTCAGTCGTTGGCGGGGGGCGGGGCGTGTTTTTTGCTCGCAAAACTCGACTGATAGGCGGTGCGGGACTACTGTGTACTCCCCCCGCCAACGACTGACAAACCTAGCTGGACGCACGGCCTAATCCCTTATGTCTACAAAACGGTGAAAGTACGGTATACTGCATAGACCCGTTGAACAGTCCCGCTGCGGCGTTGCCACATGTTTGCACAGGGCTTGTAAGCTTGAGAAGGTTGTGGTTGGTTACTTCCCATCACTACATGTCGAATGCAATGAATTTTAAGCTATCAATGTGTAACTAAGCCACAAGAGTGACTTCGATAGTTGAAACAACAACAACAGCAAATAATGAAAATGTTAAATGATTTACAAAATATTTTTTTGCAGGACCCCCGCTTTCACAACGAGATCGACATGCGCACGGGCTACAAAACAGAACTAATACTTTGCATGCCTATCTGCAACTACGAGGGTGAAGTCATTGGAGTGGCTCAGATCATCAACAAAACCGACGGGTCCAGGGAGTTCACTCCGAGAGATGTTGAAGTTTTCCGTCGCTACCTCACGTTCTGCGGGATCGGTATCCAGAACGCTCAGCTCTTCGAAATTTCCATCTTGGAATACAAGAGGAATCAGGTAAGGAAAAAGCAGCCGTGCGGCCGTTTTCAGATTCAAACGGTAGTTTAAAGTGGAAAGTTTTGGTGTAATTGTTTTTAGTGGTTTATTTTATTTTTTTTTTGGTGCTGAACACGAATCTGAAGTTGTCCAACAAAAATTTTCGCGGCAAATATGAGAAATTATCAATCAAACCACTAAAAATAGTGTATTTAGTGGTTTTCACTTTATAACTGACAATGCAACCTATTTACGCAAGAGATTCTATAGTAAAATAAAGAGAAGAAAATTATCTACAATTTAACTCTCTTAACATTTTTTTGTAAGTCGTATGGTTTCCACGCAAAATAGTATTGAAACATGGAGAAACTTCAGTAATTTTTTTAAAACAGCAAAAGACACCATTAATTTATAATTTTTATTTCATGTATATTATTGCATAGGCTAAAGACGTGCATTTCTGTACAATTTTTATGTATTTATGTATACGAGCCCTCTTAGACACGGCGTCCATGCAGTGACGTGAGTGGCGAATATTTCAATTCGAACTTTGCAATAAATTGAGAATATTTTGAAAATATTCGGTTCTGGAAAAACGAATATTCGTTTATTTTATATTTCCCGGAAATTTTGTGAGAAAGTTCGCAATTTTCAGCCCGAAAATTCATATCGAATATACAGGGTGTCCCATAACTTATCCGCCAGAAGGCAACAGGTGGTACTAGACGTCAAAATATACCGTGTGAGCCAAAAATGCCTTAGTAAAATGTTGCTCGTTTAAAAGATACAGGGTGTTGAAAATGAAACTTGATTTTCGAAAAATTGCAATAATTTCGAAGATGAGAAATCCGAATTAATTTATTACTAATTTATTATAAGGAAAAATTCAACAAGCCCCCGAAATATTAAACATGCTGAAAATACCTGTTGAAGTAAATTTCAAAAAACATTTTGTATTTTGAATAAATTGCGTTGTATTTTCTAAATTTGGATTTTTTCGGTGTTTCTACATTCAGAGACGAATATCTCGCAAACGGCTTGCGATATCGATATTGACCAAGAGTATGTTTTTTACATCGTCAAAACATTCCCAGCTTCACAGGCTAAAATATTATGCAGAATTTAATTCCTCACGAAGTTCGCACCAAGCGCCCTCTAGAAACTAGGTTCAAACTAGTACCGAATTCGGATTTCTCACTTTCGAAGACCCAAGTGTGTCAATTTTGAATAAAATACCTTCAACGGTTTTAGAATTATTAAATTTTTTCGAAAAACAAGTTTTATTTTCAACACCCTGTATCTTTTAAACGAGCAACATTTTACCAAGGCATTTTGGCTCACACGGTATATTTTGACGTCTAGTACCAGCTGTTGCCTTCTGGTGGATATGTTATGGGACACACTGTATATTCGCCCCTATTCTTAACGTTTTGTGGGTTGTATAGCATAACTCAGCGCCTAATGCAGCGCCCCCTAGTATTTCTTTAGAGGGCACTGCCTGATGTTATGTTTATTGGAATGTTTCTGTCTTCAAAAACTACTTATTTTAATTTGTTTATTTTACAATTGGGACACTTTTTGCGTAAATAGCTTGCTTTGCAAGTTGTAAGCTGTAAATCAATAAAAAAAAAACATTATTTTTAGTGTTTCTTTAATGATTTCTCATATTTGCCGCGAAAATTTTTGTTGGACAACTTCAGATTCGTGTTCAGCACCTCAAAGAACATGAAATAAACCACTAAAAACAATTACACCAGACCTTTCCACTTCGCACCCTCCTTGTGTACCATTTGACTGAACTATTACGGATTAGCCACCACTAAAGCAAATTGAATGCAAATCCCAAGATCCTTCTTTCACCTGGAGTTTTACACCAACTTATTCCAATATACAGAAAATTTGGATATACAAAGCTCAATTTGAGGAAAACAGGTTAAACGCGTGCAAATAGATAGCCATAACGCTGAATTCATGTGATTATACGCCGTGCAGCCACTACAGTATGATTGTGGTTTTCCATAGCCTCCCTTAATACTAGGCCAAATACCCTGTTCCAATTCAATTATAATGAAGGTGGTTTCTGGCTTTATTATCTCCATTCGAATTAACTGCATTGTTCAACCTTGAATCCAGGAAATGGAGTTGGAGATGGCCTTCAAAAATAACAACGCCATTTCCATAACGAAATAACAATCTTAGGAATATTTTGCAATTTGAATGTTGGACAGCCTGCACATTGCGCAAACAAAGATGGCGATGGCACGAAAGCGTCTCCACCTGGAAAGCTTTCAAGTGCTTGTTGATTTTTAAAAGAGCTAATTTGGAAACATCTAGTTACGGTTAAGCGCATTGAAGGTACAGTGAAACCGAGGCGGGGCAAAGAAACAGGGCAAAAAGAAGTTATATAAATGCAAAGTGTTCTCAAAGGAAGTTTATTCTACAACCACTTTATCCGCAATTAGTTTTGCAAGGTTGATTAGACTATACAGGGTGTCTCACGACGAACAGCCGCTATCGACTTTGGGAAAATATACTTTGGAAAATTTTGAAAATTGATGGGGGCAATTCGGCCAAAAAAAATTTCAAGATGGTGGCACTTCTGGTTGTACCGGAAGTTGATGCCAACTTGTTTATTTTGAATGGGATACCCTACAAATTATTTCATTTTTAGATTCTATGCAAAATTCTAGACACATTTTATGTTCTATCCATAAAAATTTAAACATTTAGTTGTTAAGCCTGACAAATTAAAGTCTAAAAGCTAAAATTTTCACATCAAAGATTATAACAATAATTATTATAATACTTAGATTAATTTGTACACAAATATTACTAAACAAATATCAATAGAGATTATAAAAATCCCGTTACACCAACTTTCAAACTTTAATTTTGAAGTGAATATAAATCAAAATAGATAAATTATAATGTCTTACAATTCGTAGGACCGATACTAAATTGAGGTATAGGTATTTTAATTTAGTTATTAGTTTTTATATAAAATTGTATGCAAAATATTTTGTGTAGCGTACGGAAATTTCAATAATGGTTCTGACCAATGACGTCAGAACCTATAGACAGGTTTGTTTTGATAAACGCTTGACGCCCAGAACTAATCACAATCTAAGCGCTCCATTAAATTATTCCGAAAATGTCGCGAGATTGTCAGAAATTGCCCCTTTTTGTCGAGCCGTAGCGAACTTATTTCGACTCTGGGCTCGGAGGCTGGCGTCGTTAGACCACCCCCCGAGTCTTCAGGTGAGATTCCGATGCTTCCGGCGCCCCCAAACAAGAAAAAACTTGCAATATCTAAATGTGATTCTGGAGGAACTATAACCGGGAATCACCGGGTGTATAGTTGGTTGATGGTTGACTTTCTGTGTTTGTTTGTCGCATGTTTTTCGAGTAGTACGGATATATTTAATCTTGGAGTCAAAATAAACGGCATTTTAAAAATGGGGCACTACGTCGATAGGTTTTGACGTCATTGTGCTACACCACTAAGTTGAGGTATAGGTATTTTAATTTAGTTATTAGTTAGTAGCTTTGTCTATGAAACTACTCAAAATGGGTAAATGACACGGACTTGATTTTTCTCAAGTACAACTCTGCCTTCTAGTTATACATGATCTCTTCTTTTACTCAGTGACGTTAATGACATGATTAATAGCTGCTACCTATTGCAAAATAGATTTCTAGTAGTCAGCAAATCTGCCTTCCACCGAGCCAAACATGAAAAGCTCTTATGTTGGTGGGAGGGCTTTTAAATTCGCCCTACTTGGCCGAGATGCACGGCGTTTCGCCTCCTTTGTGACAAAGTTTAAAAGAAACCCCTCTTAAGCTTAAAGATCGGCGCGTTTGCGAGAAAAGTTTCTATAAATATTTAAACGGACGCCAAAAACGTTTGATCGATTGACTTTCATCTCCGTCGAAGGAAAGGAGGTGACGTGTATTCGACAATTTGATTTGGAGGATAAACAGATATCTCCAAAGTTTTGTTTGATGAGTGTGGGCAAACAAAAACAAAATTAAAATGTATTATTCCCTTGGAGTTTCTTGTTTTGGTTCCACGCCCGTGTATACGCAATTTATAAGCGAAAAAACGCCACGTTTCGAGCACTTGAATAAAAAAACATGCAACAATAATTATTACGATACATGCATGGAAAAACGTTGCAACTGAAAAATGTCTACTTTTAGGAGAGAGGTTTGAAAATTTTGGTTGTTACAAATGCTAATATATTTTTAACTAAAGAACATTGTACACCGTACAGGCCCTTGCAATCTATTTCGACGGTATAATGTGAAATATTGGAAGTTACAATTCATTTGATTCCAAATAATTTCAATGAAAAAAACATTGCAACCCTTAATGGTTTTCTTATGCCTGATAATATCAATTTCATTTAATGTACATATGCAAAAATTTAATGGCTGCAGTAAATTTGAAATTGTAAACTCAATAAAACTTTATATAAAGATATTGTAAATGCCATTACATTTCATTTCATAGGCAAAAATATCGCAAAATTATTGTAACTGCCTGCAAAATATAAATATAAAAAGTAATTGACTACTAATTGGTTCAACAAAAAAAATTGGTCTGAAAGATACTTAAATTTCAACTCAAACGTTCCAATCGCTCACAAAAAAAAGTGTTATTAATAGTCTTACTGATAGTGCAATCATTCTCTCACATAAACAATTTAGACTTGATAATATAAAAAAATTCAAAATACTCTTGAAAAAATTATTATCCTGAAACCTTTTAGAAACCTATTATCAAAAAACGAATTCATAAAATCTACAACAGTACTAATAACTTTAGGTCCACGCAACCCTGTTAAGTTTTTCTCTTTGCCATACATTAAAAGTGTTTCTGAACCTATTGCTAAGATTTTTAAAGATTTTAACGTCCAAGTTGCCCATAAAAATCAAAACAACACTAATAAATTCTTTTCTAACTTAAAACCAAATATTTCAAATGATTTCCAAACAAACCTTATATATAAAGTAAATTGTCAAAATTGTCATTCAATTTATGTCGGCCAAACTAGACAATATTTACACAAAAGACTTTACAAACACCAATATGATATCAAAAATAAAAATGAACACGCTACTGCCCTTTGTAAACATGCAATTGATAACCATCACAATTTTGACTTTAAAAATACCGAAATACTTTGCAAAGAAAATGATTCTCATAAGCGTAATATTTTAGAAATGTTAAAAATTAAAAAACACAAAAATACGGTAAATTTTAGAAACCACACATATCAATTTTAATCTTATTAACGAATAAAAATTTTAACATTACAATATAAATATTAATTTTTGTTTATGATTCTTACAACTGAAACCTTGTAACCTTGAAGCCTTATTCTTGTCACACACTATGTAATGTTTTAACTGTCCCTTGAAATCTTTTGGTTGTACTTATATATTATTAAAAAATAGCCAACCATCTTTTTATGTAGCAAATTTGGAAAGACCTTCGCATTTCGCAACATGTTTTGGTTTAATACTTGACGACAAAAATTGTAAAGAAAATCTATCTCACATATTATTTATGAAATAAAAAGAACATATTTGACGTTTTTAAAATACGACACGTAGCAGACAGACGTTAATAGCCGATTTTGTAAGTATTCTTTTAGGGAAAAAATCCTGAATTTTTCAAGCACTTTTTTTAATTTTTTTATCTTATAACTAAAAAACATAAAAATAAAACATAATTCACATTTTATAACATTTGCCTCTTTATTATTATTTTTATTATATAAAAATTTAGCAACTAAATTACAAAAAGATAATTTGTAAATATAAAAAAAAACTTTTAAATGTTATTTATGGAGAAAAAGACTTTGAAACAAAATAAAATATGTGTTCTATTTGTTCGTAATTTTTAATAAATATTAAATAACCTGAAGATGGCTAGTGTCAGCCTAAACGTATGTAGAAATTTAAATAAAAACTATTGGATGGTTCCAATGTTTTATATGGTAGTAACCCAGGAAATTGATCAATAAACAAAATCTACCAGGAATATACTACAGTAAAATTGACTATAAAATGTTTTTACCGCTGAAAACGACCATTTTGTCAGATACAAAGGGATGACACGTCAAAAATTTTGGAGAAATGTATAGGTAGATAACTAGGATATTTTTATATTTTTATTCAACAATATCCCGCACCTAGACTTCAGAAATAGAAAAAGTTCAAATCTCAAAAACGCCACCCAACGCTTTTGCGCATGCGTGTATCGATTATATTATACTTTTGAAATGTAGGACGCTGGATTTATCTTGTTTTCTTTATTATTATTTTCTTTTCGCCCTTATTTATTTAAGTTCACTATGTTCAAGTCGTTACAAAGCACCCAAAATACAAAATTTCTAGGATTTACAAAAAAGTCAAGTGGCCGTGTGATAAAAATAAAAAAGTCTTCAAAAGCCAAGGATTGCCATCAGATGGCATGGAATGCCATCAACGACGGTGGCCAGAGAGCGGTCGGCTCATTATCTCTTACGGAAATTTACATGAGAAAAGTGGGGTGTAACCTGTAACTGTCATAACCTATCTACTCCAAACTAACAAAGTCGGGTTAATTAGCATTAAGTTCGCCGTCCTTTCCAGATTCTCCTGAACCTCGCCCGCAACATCTTCGAGGAGCAAAACAACCTGGAGTGCCTCGTGACGAAGATCATGAGAGAGGCGCAGGATCTGCTCAAGTGCGAACGATGCGCCGTCTACCTTCTGGACCTGGACTGCTGCGAAGCGGTGAGTCTTTAGATATCAGTCAGAAGTAGTCGGGGTTCTGCGCAGTTGATTTCCGCGAATGACACAGAAATCAACTGCGCAGACTTCCGACTACTTCCGACTGTTCTGGGAACGAGCCCTTTCTTGGCGGCTTCAGAGGAAACCGAGACTTTGTTTCGTTCTCAAGTCGAGATTAATCGATCCGGGTGACCCCGATAGGTCGCCCGTTTTCCCAAGATAGATGCCGGTGTCAACGGGCCGGGATACGGAATTGCTGTGGGAAATAAACATGTCCAAAGTGCGGTAAAACAGTTTATGGAGTTCGGGAATTAATTGTAGCAGTCCGTGTTGAAAGAAAGCTTTATTTGAAGCAAAAATATGAGTAAAGTTAGTTACTTAAAATTATCTAGAAATAGTCAAGACATAAATCCTTGTCTCTATATGGGTTTTTAGAATACGTTATGAGCGCGAATATGATCCGTTTCCCAGATATTTCTTAATTTGACCAAATATTTAAGTAGGCACATTTGATTGAAGTTATATAAGTATACATCATATCTTTTTTTAAAATTTTAAGACTGTATCTTTCTTATAAAGCCAAGACATCCAAATAAAAAAGTGTAAAGGACAAATTGGTAAATTAGTATATTTCATTACGAGTCTGGAAATAAAGATTTTTCCGTGCGCGCGTGACAAATTCCCGTGTGAGGCGCAGCCGAACACGGGAAGTCATGCAAGCACGGAAAAATCTATTTCAGGACGTGTAATGAACGATATTTTTTTATTATACTTCTTTGAAAACGGAAACTTAAAACATTTTATCGGCATATTATAATAAATTTAATTGACAAAAAATAAACAATGCAGACAATAAAGTGTTTGGTATGTATGATGCGTTTCCATGGTTACTCGCAAATTATTTCAAAGGTGCTTTGTTGTAAATTAGTTATTGTCAGATAAGGTGAATAAAACGTCAAAAATATTACAGAAATGTATCTAAATATTGAAACACTTACGAATTAAAATACAAAATAGGTACATGTTAAATATCAGAGAGCATATAGAGGTTCTTAAATTTAGTTTACTTTGCTGTATATTTCTATTTTAAAGCCATATATTCGGTATTTTTATTCAGCGCACGGAAAGTTTTTCCATGCGCTGTTTCCGTGCGCTAGCCCGAAAACCCCCATCTTTCATTATTGCTGAAACAGAGGAAAATAAGGTGTTTTCAAAGAAGTATAATAAAAAATATTTTTCGGTATTCTACTGATCCTAGGAGTTTGTACATTTAAAACTTAATCACTCTGTACAATAAATTCTTTAATAATAAAAAACGAGATGATGATAATTTCATTCCTGTATTTCGGAGAAACATTCGAGGCTACAACATATCAAAAATTAGCATTTTGTAAATTAGTGCTTATCGTTGCACGAGTGTTCACTAGCTTAAATTTAATTTAAAATTGAAACTAGGAAATAGCTAAGCCACCAATTTTTTGCTACTCCCTGTCCATTGTATAAAACAATAACATGCCATTATCATTCATTACAATACTGTACGCTTTCATCCAAAAGATGTTGAGGAAATAATGCTATCTTTGCTACTGACTACTTAAATGTGTGTAATAATAATATCTCCAAGTTCTCTGTTATCGTAGAGTAAATTTTCAAGACTTTTATTTTTCCTGGACCACGGGCATCCATAAAATGTAACAATATCATGTGGGTACTCCAATTAAGAAGTGGAAATTAGTCCCTGTTATTTGTATCTTTTTGCCGCTTTATATACAATGTGTCCCGGATAAGAATGAAAAGCATGGGGATCTTGCAAACGGTGAGAGATAGAACAACGGTTAAATGGGGAAAAAGTTGCGCAATTTTGAGGTCAATAAAATGGTACAAACAGATTTCTAATATCCTTTTTCGTTTTTGAGTTATTTTGAAAAAGTAAAATTTTGCGTTTTCGATTTTTTCTTTCTTATGGCAGTTTTTAATGGGCTTTAAGATGGCGTTCTTAGATTTGTTCTACAACATTTCGTTTTTGAGAAACCATCTTCAACTTAATTTTTTTAAATACGGACCAGGATTTTTTTTGCAGAGTTTGAAAGCACTTTTCATTCAAAATGCCATGATGTATGACACGAAATATTTTTTAAATGTTTTGAGACAATTATGCTAAAAATTCCTTTTTTCCATTCATTTTTTTCTATTGCGGCCCTGTATTTAATAATAAGAAGTCTAAATATTAATCAGTGTTGTCAACAATTTAACTTACAGTTTATTTTTACTTCGAAAACTTAATATTTTTAAATACGGCCCTGTCTGTTTAGTGTTTTCCTCTGTTGTTGTACAGCAAACAGTATCGCATTGTGTTTTGGAGTAAATTCTTCGCTTTTTCTAATTGTGAGAAGAAAGCTTTAAGCCAATGAAACCAATAACTTTTACTATTTATTAATTGCAACAATACATTCGTTCGGCCTCTACACTATTTCTATGACACAAGATATAGGTAACATGCTATAACATGTTAAATTTGTCGTCATTTGAAAAAGCACCCTCCATTTAGACATCTTATTATTAAATACAAGGCCGAATTAGAAAAATGAATGAAAAAAAAAAAGGAATTTTCAGTATAATTGTCTCAAAAACATTTTAAAAATATTTCGTGTCATACATCATGGTATTTGCAATGAAAAGTGCTTTCAAAATATGCAAAAAAATCCAGGTCCGTATTTAAAAAAAATAATTTGAAGATGGTTTCTCAAAAATGAAATGTTGTAGAACAAATCTAAAAACGCCATCTTAAAGCCAGTTAAAAAGTGACAAACAAAGTGTTTTTCTTTTTTTTCCTATCTGTGATAACAACTTCAGAAAAAATAAAATCGAAAACGCAAAATTTCACTTTTTTCAAAATAACTCAAAAACGAAAAAAGATATTAGAAATCTGTTTATACCATTTTATTGACCTCAAAATTGTGCAACTTGTTCCCCATTTAACCGTTGTTCTATCTGTCACCGTTTGCAAGATCCCCATGCTGTTCATTCTTATCGGGGACACATTGTATATAATCAACTTAATTTTTCAAAGTTGAGTTTCTACTTTATTTAGCATACTAGCTCAAATAATAATATCGAATAAATATGTACAATGTACTTGCGGTCACACCTTTTTTCATCCATGTGGTTCCACTAAATCAATCTTCTCATAGGGAAAAGGGTAAGACATCGGTAAAATCTTTTGTCTAACTTTCACTCTCAGCCATACAAAATTCAGCACAAGTTTGCAGCTAGATGTTTCTCTGCGAAATAAACGTATTATTTAGGGAATATTTTATAGCTTAGTGTCACAGTAAACACACAATTTTCATTAAGCAATACCCGGTTATTTCAGTGTTTTCCCCAAACGTCCCACCTGAAATAAAGTGGGCGAAATTGCAAGCCATTAAATTTGAATGCGGAATGGCTCGTAAATCCCGTGGAGTTTCAACCGGCACAATTTCTAAACGTGATACTCCGAATACTACGGGTTCCAGTTACGCTGACAACTTATGCATTGTAGGGAAGGATGTCATTACCCGCCCAGCTTTTGAATTATCAAAAGCTGCCCCACAATATCGAGTTTGCACTATTATTACGAGAACTAGAGCAATTTATTATGCAAGTACATCGGACACCTCCTGTAATAGGTTTCTGGAATAACAACTATTATCCTCGGTGATATTTTATAAGGACTATTATCTGAGAACTTTATCTGAAATAACTCTTGAGATTTACAACAAAACGACTGGCCACCTTGAGTCTTTTTGTTGAATAACCCTAAAACAAAACCTTTACACTTATTTGTATAAAACGGATAGATATTAAAGGATAAATGAGCCCAAAATACGACAGACAGACAGACTATTTCGTTGTTATTCTCTTAAAATGTATGTTTGTTACCGAAAAACCGAAAGTAATATGGACCTTTTAGGCCTCGTATATTTCCACAATATGAACGTCTTTTTATAGGCGCCATATCACCTAAAGAAAAATAGTAAGCGGTCCCCACATAAAGCAAGAAATTTAGCGGTGGTCTTAAAAGTTCGAAGTAGACAATAAATAGCTTCAGCTTTTATTAGCTTCTTTATTACACCTTACACCCTCCGATAAAGGCCGGAAATACAACAGGAATTTCCCGTGTTTGAGTTGGACGGGGGCGTGAAATGTAATAAGGAATCCGAACTTATTTAGACCGATCAAGCCAGCCAGCTGGATTCATCCTTAATACTGTTAAGTTTGGAGACTCCACGGAAGTGCGTAGGTGCAAAAAAGATTATTTGACCCCCACTAAATTTTTATTTTTTTATGTAAAACCAAAATTTAGATAAATAATATTTTTAGAAACTCAGTTTCGTAGATTTTGTAATACATACAGACAAATGAAATAGAATATAACTTTGTTTGAACCTAAGAAATAGCACATTCAAATTTACAAATATTGAGGGCTTTTTGATGAAATTCAAATTTCTTATTTTAAGGATATTAATATAATATTTTACGGTTAAAAAATATTTTTATACTTGTATCCATCGTCTGCCTTTATAACGACATCCACAAACAAATTACAATTTCAAAATAAACTATTGTAAAAATGACAAAAGAAAATGACATAGATTTAAACAGCAATGGCGAATAAATTTAAAAAATGCAGAAATTAATCAATATTATTTCTATTGGAAAAAATACAAGTTTAGTTCCGCAAATCATAAAATATTCTCTGTAGCACGTTTTTGGAATATTATTTTTATACAGGGTTTTTTCGATGCCCACTATGGGGATCTCGGAAACTAGCAGAGCTAGAACAAAGGCTAAATAGGGAAAGAATAATTGCAGTTTTGAATGCTCAATCTAATGTCCCTTTTGGATTTTTAAAAAAGTCCATGGCTTACTAGATATTTTGAAAAGAGTGTTTTTTTGCTATTTCGTCAGATCTCTGTAGCTCCGTTATTTCTGATTATACAGAAAAACTGCAGGGACAAAAATTGTAGATAATTTTGGGTTTAAAAGATAATCTTGTCCAATTTTTTTATGTTGTTTGTGATTTTTGAGATATGACATAAACTTGTGTTTTTTAAATCTAAATCATAGTTGGCTGTGGCCTTATCAAATCGACCATTTTTTGAGCTTTCCAAAAATATAATACTCGGCTTAGTTATTATGATAAATACAATAGCTATGGCTAATTTTCTGATTTTTTTAATTTTCACATAGTCAGGTCTTTTATTTTTTATAATACCTATGCCGAGTATTATATCTTTGGAAAGCTCAAAAAAGTTTATGTCATATCTCAAAAATCACAAACAACATAAAAAATTGGATCAGATTGTCTTATTAAGCCCAAAATTATCTACAATTTTTGTCTCTACAGTTTTTCTGTATAACCAGAAATAACGGAGCTACAGAGATCTGATGAAATAGCAAAAAAATCACTCTTTTCAAAATATCTAGCGAGCCATGAACTTTTTTAAAAATCCAAAACGGGCATTAGATTGAGCATTCAAAACTGCAATTCTTTCCCCATTATCCTTTGTTCTAGCTCTGCTAGTTTCCGAGATCCCCATAGGGGGCATCGAAAAAAACTCACCCTGTATATTCGTACCTACAAAGTTAGTGAGGGGTCAAAATATCTCTTACAACAATGAAAAGAATGTTAACCGTTTACTCGAGGGAGTGAGTCCTTGAAAGACGGAATTGTGGCTTTCATTTAACAAATAAACTTTTATTATATTCCTAACATTCCTTTTATTAAAAACAAGCATTTGAAAAGTTAGGAATGTGCATTATTCTATTATTTGGACCAACTATGTATAAATAAGACTATGGTTGTAAAATGTCTCAGAAACGACTAGATTATCTACAGCTATTGCGTTTACTTTTGTTAGAGATGGAAAATTATTTAGAAAGGCCAAAAACTGCATTAAATTAAATTAATTTCATCAACACTCTATACCTGAAATAGTTTTGAAACTTTATAGTTACTCTCGGACAGCAAGACGGAGTATCCTATATCTGTGATAAACTTGGTTAGTTAGTTAGGGAGAGTCAGTTGACTAGCTATGGCCATTCCGCATTCCCCCAAAGTCTTCTAACTAGGTTAAATTTCTATTCTGTGCGGCAACCATAAATTTAATCACAATTTAGATACCTGTAGACTCGAAAATGTTCAATATTTTTACAGAATCACATTGAAAAAATCGTCGAGAGACCGAGCAAATCGATCCAAAGGCACCCGCCTTTGAACAGGGTCGAGAGCGGTGCAGTTACCCCAAAGGACGTGATCGACAATTTGCTCAAGAAACCCAGCCTATTCACCACCATTTTTGAACTGAGGGAAGGGGGAACCAAAACTTTAGTATCTAGGCGAGTTAAATTACTTTCGACTCGCACTCAAAATAATATGATTTTTTCTCCTCTAGGCCATCGTCATTTGATCTCGCCGGTTCTACCCTTGCCCAGATAGCTGGCTACGCAGCTTCCACCGGTCAAATCCTGAACATCGGTGACGTCAGAGCTTGGCTAAGCCAGCAGCATGCCGAAGGTGATGCAGAGTCCGCTAGGACGATATTATGTATGCCGATTTTGAATGGGAAAAGATCACTCATTGGTGAGTGAGTAGTTAGTAGTTATGAGTTCATTTTCGTTTGGTATTATAATCGTTTTGAATGAAAAAATTCGTAATTATTTCCAATGGTGTAATCCACCCCCGATTTTCTTGAAATTTTGGCTACCTCCACTATGTTCGAGGTCTCTGAACACGAATCCGGACTTGGTTTTTCGCGGTCGGACGTAGTTCTCGAGAAAATGAATTTTCAAATTTCCTTTTGACATCCCTGATTTCACGACGATATTTGTGGTTGAAATCGGGATAAAATTTTACTGTAAGCAGCTCAAACTAATCACCACACTGTTTTGCGCCTTTTGCAACATCGAAACTTCGCGAAAACCCGCGGAAAAACCGTGTTTACGTACGCTATTTTCGCTCATGCCCGACATTCGGCGCGCGCCGACGTACTCTCTCTACTCTACTTTATTACTATCTACCATACTTACGCCCATGGAGGCGGTTTCACATAGCACTCGGCTGCGATCGCAGTGACTGGTGGGCGTGGTTCCGCTGCCAAGCGAATATCGATGTGATCGAAGTACACTGTTTTTGCAGATACTGTTATAACTAGAAATATTTCTAATTTTCAGATGAAGAAATGTACCATCTTATCGAATTATATCGATGCAATGAATGTCTGTAGGGCATTTAAAGTCACTTCAATATACAGTGTGTCCCCAGATGGGGTACCGCACTCTTGTAAAGTTTCTTATATTTGATTTTTCGAGTCATTCTTGATAAAAAGTTTTGCTTGTTCTTAAAATAAGATTGGCATGGAAAAAGTTAACATTATTTATACTGGGTAATCAGAAAATTGAAAAAACGTTAATTAACATAAGAGTAAACTGCCTCTATTTGTAGAGATACTGAAAAAAGTTATAAAGAAAATTTGTTCAGCATGTTAAGTTACTTAGGTGTACAAAATTTCAAAGTGTAATTCCTATTTTGATTTTTTTCTTGTTTTTCTTTGATAACATGTTTTTCTGTAAATAGTATGACAAAACTGTATTAGCAAAAGTTACTCGGAGTAACAAACTATGTACTATGAAAAAACTTTGACAATCCTGGCCTACTTTGAGTTTCTTCCAATATTTTCCAAAATACAAAGTAGGCCTAGAATCGAGCTAGAATTGTTAAATTTTGTCATCATGCGCAGTTTTCCATTCTGGGTAACTTTTGTTAATACAGTTTTGTCATACTATTTGCAGAAAACCATTTAATCAAAGAAAAACAAGAAAAAAATCAAAAAATCAAAGTAGGCCTTACACTTTGAAATTTTGTAACTAAACACGCTAAACAAATTTTCTTCATAACTTTTTTCAGTGTCTCTACAAATAGAGGCAGTTTACTCTTATGTTAATTAACGTTTTTTCAATTTTCTGGTCACCCAGTATAAATAATGTTAACTTTTTCCATGCCAATCTTATTTTAAGAACAAGCAAAACTTTTTATCAAGAATGACTTTTTCTCGAAAAATCAAATATAAGAAACTTTACCTTAAGGCTGAATGTACAGCACGTACGTGGTGATTCAACATTTTGACCCATAAAATGGCTTTTTTCAATCTGTAGCAAGCAACAGGCATAATTCTAAACTTTTGGTCAATACAAATATTTACAAATATTTATCACAATGGCTGTCATTAGGCTTTTTGTGCAAATGATCATGACGGCCATTGGGATAAATATTTTTAAAAAAATTTTGTAATTACTTAGCTTACAATTTGTATTGACCAAAAGTTTAAAATTATGCGTGTTGCTGGCTACAGATCGAAAAAAGCCATTTTATGGGTCAAAATGTTGAATCACCACGCACGTGCTGTACATTGAGTCTTAAAGGCGTTTTCACCCAATACCTTTTCTTCTTATCTATATTTACGACTAATAATTAACATTACCATTTTTTAATCATTCTTTTATTCGGCGTCATTTTGTAACTACTCTACTGTCCACACACTTTTGCAAATATTGTGAAACACCACATAACAGTTCTGCTATTTAAAATACGGCCAGGCGGCTGTGGATAGGAATGAATTATTATTAGACATTAGTAATCTTGACTCCATTATTAATAATTGGGGAGTTTTTGCATGAAAATCTAATTGCATTTTTTAAAATATAGTTGACCTTATGGAGAAGCTGCCCCTGACCAAAGTTCAAGAACAATGCTTTACTGTATAATAATAAGAAGTAATACTGTCAGTTTTTGCCATTGGCCCCTATTTTGTGTTTTGTCACTACATAATATTAATAATCTAAACCTAAGCTATTAGACTCAGAAATGAAAGTGACGGCCAGTATTATTTTTCTCCATATAAAGAATTTATTTTCCTTTGTTGCCTTTGTCGGATGCAAGCTCTATTACTACCCTTTCTGAAAAATAACTGCACATAAACACATAATTTCTCATAGAGGTAAACGCCGCATTCAGCTACATTTCACGGACATGAAAGTAATGCCTTTTTGTCATTTCATATAACTTTACGACAATTGACAAAAAGCAAAATATATTTCGCGGCGTGTAACTACTAACAGGGCCCTCGCTAGACTTTGACGATGGGGGGTTCAACAATTAAAAACAAAGTGAATTTAATTCTTTTGTGAAACGAGTACAAAAAATTTGAAGTAACGTAAGATATTACTTACGTAAGTCACCTGCTGGTAATTATTTTTGTTAACTATGACTATGAGACCATAATCATTCATGCAAATAACCAAAAAGTAGGTAAACCCATGTTTTTCATAGAAAACTTTTGACGAAAAAATCAGGTCATTTAAAATCCATGAAAACTGTCATTGTTGTCAATTTATCTTCCAATTACTTAAGCATTTTTTACATCACTACGATTGAATTGTTAACAGGGCTTTATAGTTTAATTCCCAATATTATCCAAACGCATAATATCCCGCATTATGTGGAATATATTAATTATCTAACATATTCTCTGCAGTATACAAAAAATCCCAGTTCGATAATATTCAATCAGTGTGTGACGCGTATAACGCAACAAAGGAATCTCGAACAAAATAGAACGTCAAAATGAAAATTCAAATATTACGGATTAAATTATTAATCTGTTGAATCTAAAAGCTTGTTTAAATGGCTTTAACATTAACCATATAATTATTAATAGACTTAACGAAGCGCATTGTCCGTGTTCAAATTTATAAAACTGTTCCAATTCTATCCATCATTAAGTAGGAAGAAAATTCTATTAAGCAGGCAAATGAAACCCTGTTTAACGTAGCTGAACAAGGAGAAGTAATCAAGTGATAAGAACTTTTTAAAGTAACTTTCCACGAAGTGACATTTATGAAACCTGATAACTAGCTGGGTAGAATAATAAATTAAGGGCTAATGATAAAATCAATAGTTCACCCTTTACTAGTAAAGTGAAAAAGTGGCTTTAATTTGTGGTGGAGGTTTCCATTTTATTTTAGAAAGATGTTAAATTACCGTACATATTGTTAATGGCTTATATGTTTCCAAGGCATTCCATGCAAAAACGATTAATTCCATATTAAGGCAAGAAAAACAAGGTAAAGCATAATGTGTGACATATCATTTTTACCAGAAAAAATCTTCTTTTCAAAAATGCAAAAATTAAAAAAGCGAAAATATTTTTTAAAAATTGTAATTTTCAACTTTTTTGGGTAACTACCTCAAATTTTGCAGAGTATATTTTAAGCAACTTTTTCAAATAACTTTTTGCGATACCTCCTCGTTTAACATCACACATTACTTTTCTTAACTTAATGGTAGTTTTTTAATTGCCGCCATATTTGTGGTGATTTGCCATAAGTATGTCAAAATCGATTCTTAGGTTATTGGACATGCAGAAAAGATTTCCCAGAATTCTTCTTTTAATAACTCAACAATAAAAAAAATCCCATTTCTTGCGGTCTCTTTGGACCACACTGTATAAATGAAATTGCCGAGTCTGCATTATTCAAACACGCAGGCCTGAAGATTATTATTATGATTACTTCCCTTATACTGCTTGCATCCAATAAGGTAGCTCCTTCCACAAAAATCCAACCCAATCATATGCCTCTGCTAGCGATAATAATTGCACTTGTGCAAAAGCAAAGCGGTAATACCACTTGTGCAATTATCACTTCGTTGCTTAGCAACCGCGAATCTGTTCGATACAAACACGTACTTCTTAAAATTGGCGTGTTTTACAACACTGTTTTAAATTATGCAGCTTATAAATTGTGTTGAGGTATTATTAAGCATTGTATCAATGAATTTATATAACTTTTATATTGCTAAATTGTTGTTATTAGACCGCCGTCTCCGTTTAAATTTATGACACACATTCAGAAAATAAACCAACGCTAACAGGGTGTAGGTATAATCGCATTCGCTTTGGATATCCAAGCGTCATGTTTGTTTACTCGAATGACGCTACATTCGAAGCTGTCAATAAACTGGTTCAAAATGAGTCGTTGTGTAAATGTAAACATATAAAAAATTACCTAATACAGAAATTATTAAATCGTATTCGTGAAATAATGTCGGCAAATATCACTCGTGCCGGAAAATTTTCAAAATAATTTTATTTTCAAGCGCTATTTTGCCCATTAGCAAATCCACTTGTACAAATTGCGCTTTTATTTTCAGAGATAAAATCCCGAGAGCGAAGCTCGACCAATTTATACTCGTGAACTTTCTAGGCAAAATCTCACTTTCGAAAAAATTATTGATACAATTTCCGGCACTTGTGATATTACATACGATTACGGGCGTAGCCAGGATTTAGTTTTGGGGGGGGTTTAGTTTGAGAAGTAAATAAAACAACAAAAATATACTTACATGAAATTTAATATCTATATATTCATCCGAAAAACTACGACATATTTATAAAGTTCTTAACTTTAAATGAAATGGATAAATTAATTTCGTTCTTCTGCGCTAAATCTAAAACCATTAAAGAAGAAATCTTCGGCTTTTTCTTTTAAATATATCCACTACTTCATCTGCATGAATTTCTGTTCCATAGTGAATGTTCATTAGAGCCAAACCATTAAGTCTGTTTTCACCTGTAGTGTTTCGTAAATAGTTTTTCAGTCTCCTTAGGCTCGAGAAAGACCTTTCTGGGGTAGCAGTGGATACAGGAATGGTAGCCAAGATTTGTAGTAATGTGTAAATATTAGGATAAAGGTTTTTATCGCACATATCTAGGCATTCCAAACTAGATTTCGGGGTAGGCAGTCTTCTTATCAGCATGCAAGGTAGCTGAAGCTTTGATAGCTAAATCCAAATTTGTTTCTTTATTAGAAACCCCTTGACCTTGACTACACCACTTTTTCCAGTAGTCCATACCTTTAAGTTTATCACCCTTCCTTTTTCCCCTCCATTTTTCGACAGTAATAATGATTCACGTATCTATCCTTAACAAGGTCATCGAATAACAGCGCACTAAAATTACTCACTTACACGGTACACTTAATTCTCTTCACTATTCGTTCACCACTTTTCACTTTTATTCGCTTCGAGTTCGCATGGAACAATACTGCCGTAAGCGCGGTCACGCGCTTATATAGCAGCCCAGTAGCCGTCCAGAAACTTCCACGAACTTCCACAAAGTTCCGCTCATTTCGACCGAGGGGCGTGGCGAATAATCGAGAAACAACGCAAAGTGTCCCTACAATACAAAATAGTTCGGCTGCAACTGCGTCTGCCTCTCGTCAAAAGATGGCGCTAGGCGCTACTATTACTACATATATTCAAACGTAATAATAATTTAACTCTTCACTCCTCGTATTTTTTCGGAATAATATTAGGTAATATTTTGCTTATTTCGGGGGGGGGGGGGTTTGAACCCCCGAAACCCCCCCCTTGGCTACGCCCGTGTACGATTATTTCAGGGGTGGCACAGTTGATAAACAAAGACAACGGTTCTCCCTTCACGGACTGCGACGTCTCTCTCTTCGAAGCGTTTGCCATCTTCTGCGGCTTGGGCATCCACAATACCCAGATGTACGAAAACGCCTGCAAGCTCATGGCCAAGCAGAAGGTTTGTCCTTGTTTTTTTTTTGGTTTTCACTTTTTAGTAAGGGAAGTGTCAAGTAGAAAAATAATCTTGTTTTGGTTAGAACAGCCCACAAAAACAATGATTTGTTTTGTGGCTAGGTCGCGCTGGAGTGCCTCTCTTACCATGCGACAGCGAGCAACGAAGTCACCGCGAAGTTGCTGAAAGAGGAGATACCGTCGGCGAATTGCTACAATCTTTATAGGTAAGGAAATATGAATAGTTTTGCAGTTAAGTTAAGAAAAAAATCATAAATAGTACAATAAAGTGTCCTTATAGTTAGCCAGAATAAGTAATTTATTAATAGACCAAGTAGGATCAGTAAATTCACAAATCAGTAAAATTTATTGTTAAATGATAACTGTCCAAATTTTTACTATATGCAGATTTAATTCTTTTGTGAAACGAGTACAAAAAATTTGAAGTAACGTAAGATGAACGTAAAATATTACTTACGTAAGTCACCTGCTGGTAATTATTTTTGTTAACTATGACTATGAGACCATAATCATTCATGCAAATAACCAAAAAGTAGGTAAACCCATGTTTTTCATAGAAAACTTTTGACGAAAAAATCAGGTCATTTAAAATCTATGAAAACTGTCATTGTTGTCAATTTATCTTCCAATTACTAAAGCATTTTTTACATCACTACGATTGAATTGTTAACAGGGCTTTCTAGTTTAATTCCCAATATTATCCAAACGCATAATATCCCGCATTATGTGGAATATATTAATTATCTAACATATTCTCTGCAGTATACAAAAAATCCCAGTTCGATAATATTCAATCAGTGTGTGACGCGTATAACGCAACAAAGGAATCTCGAACAAAATAGAACGTCAAAATGAAAATTCAAATATTACGGATTAAATTATTAATCTGTTGAATTCAAAAGCTTGTTTAAATGGCTTTAACATTAATCATATAATTATTAATAGACTTAAGGAAGCGCATTGTCCGTGTTCAAATTTATAAAACTGTTCCAATTCTATCCATCATTAAGTAGGAAGAAAATTCTATTAAGCAGGCAAATGAAACCCTGTTTAACGTAGCTGAACAAGGAGAAGTAATCAAGTGATAAGAACTTTTTAAAGTAACTTTCCACGAAGTGACATTTATGATACCTGATAACTAGCTGGGTAGAATAATAAATTAAGGGCTAATGATAAAATCAATAGTTCGCCCTTTACTAGTAAAGTGAAAAAGTGGCTTTAATTTGTGGTGGAGGTTTCCATTTTATTTTAGAAAGATGTTAAATTACCGTACATATTGTTAATGGCTTATATGTTTCCAAGGCATTCTATGCAAAAACGATTAATTCGATATTACTATATGCAGATTGTAGGTATAAACTAATTGTTCCAAATTGATGTTATTATTATTATACAGTTATTTCGTTAACACAAGATAAATTTATGAATAAGTTTGGCAATAGTGCAATCATTGCATTGTTTTGTTTTAAATTTCTATTACAAACTCAGACAAATAATGTTATTAAATATTTTTATATTGGCGGGGTCTGTATTCTATTGAATTATTAGTCTATGTTTATTATTTGTCTAAACTCTGAAACCTGCCACTAATGTGCGAGGTACAAAAATAAAATGTGATTGTGAATGATGCAGGTAACGAGATTCTCGAAAATAGAAGCATTATCTGAAGCGATAAAATTTAGTAAGATAAAATAAGATATGATCATACGGTAATATTTCTGTTGAAAGCCAAATAAAGTTAATAGTTCTATTTCTCTAATACATCCTTTCCGGTAAAAAATGCTGACACTTTCAACACCTTTTATAGTTTTGGAAAAAGTCGAGGATAAGTGAAATAAAATTTTAAGGACTTACTTTCCGTTAGTAAATCATCATCATTCAAATATGTAAATAGGTACCTAATCCGCCATATTGGATTTAGTATGAAGTCACACACATTATCGTCAAACTCTTTCATTTGATATCCACATCAAGGGGGTTGTAAAGAAAATGGCAATCCGCCATCTTGGAGCGGCGGCCATTTTGAATAAATTGCAATGTTGGGTGTACTGGATACTGGGTTGTATTGCCACCAGCACCAAAGTAAGTGTGTGCAAAATTTCAGTTCAATCAGTATGGTGGAACTGGTTTAAAATTCAGTTGCAAGATTTGACCACATACTAATAGGTGAAGTTAATAAAAGCTTATAAAAAACACAAGAGCTATTAATAAAGAAAGATTGTTGTGGCATATCAGGTAAAGGATATCGATTGAAAAAAATGCACTCCAGCCGGGACTCGAACCCGGGACTCCTAGCGTGGCCGTAGGCACTTGACCAAGCAAGCTACCGGAGATACGGATTCCATCGGCTAGGTGTCATTTATTCCATTTGATATTAGTTGGTAGCGGTGAGATGTAGGAGACTTCGGCGTCTTCTACAGATACTAGAAAGGGTTAGAGGGTGTAGGGTAACCATTCGAACGTGGAAATTCTAACCTACAATGTTAAGCCAAGAATATTAACAAAGAAAGATTTTTTAGTACCTGTAATAATAGTAATATACAGGGTGAGTCACATCTAAAGGCAGAGCCGAAAACACAAGGTAGAATTCGCTAAAATAAGCACATATGCTTAATAAACATTAGCTCAAAAACGCTTGGTTCTCCATATACAGAGTGTTGAAACTTTTCCAAATATATTTAATTTTTTTCTAGCCCGTTTAGGAATTATTTTATACATATTATGGGTTGTCATTTTGTGCAATAATTTGGCCCTGTTCAGATGAGCAGCGACGTAGATACAAATAATTTTATTTAAAATGCCAGCATAATCACCTTGACACTAGTTTAAAAAATCCGAAATTACGAAGAAACTGTACCAGAAATAAAAAAAATATCAAGAAGCACTTTTTGTTCCAAATTAAATGGGCTATCCAAAAAAGAAATTAAAAAAATATGTTCTTTTTGGAAAATTTTCAACACGCTGTATATGGAGAACCAAGCTTTTTTGGGCTAATGTTTATTAAGCATATGTGCTTATTTTAGCGAGTTCTACCTTGTATTTTCGGCTCTGACTTTAGATGTTTCGTTTTTTTTTTTAATTAAACATTAACACCCTAAATTTAAAGTCACATCTACGGTCAATGGAGACCCTGTACACTCGAATAGCTCATCTCACAGTCACAGTCACACTAAAAGTAGTAGCATTAAAAGTTACATTTCATCGTTGCAATATTTCCTAACATCCTATCATAGAGTACTATATTTTTTTTGGTCACGACAATCATTGTGTCAAAAATAGCAAGTATAGTAACATCTGTAACATGCCAATCCTTAGGGACTCAATCCCACGTTTAATACGTCTCTAAGACCCGGATAAAAGCACACGAAATCCTTTCAAGCCAGTGTCGCGCACCGGCCTCGCTGGCCAACGAGAAGGTAATTTCTCAATGCGGATTGAAAGGCGCCTCTGGAAAGGTCCGGCTCTCTAGAAATAGCTCCCGAGAAGTAAATAATATATTGATGTTGGGCTAGTAGGATGGGATAATAAATTGGGCAGGCAGGTTTTAAAGGAAAGGCCCAGAATCGGATTTCTATCCATAGTGCGAGATGTGTCAATAAATCGGATTAGTAGGGCCAGAAATAGATATCTTTTCCAGAAGAACGTCTTTTATTTGCTAATATATACTCGTAGTACAGTGAATGATAACTGTACTGTAGTTCTATACAGTTTGCGTTTTAAATGTTTTGGCACAAAACCTAAGTAGGCCTGGGCCATCGAAGTACCTGATACTAGTATCAGTTGTGGGGTGAAAAAATATATTGAAATTACAGGGTGGTCCAACTTTTATGGATAAAACTTCAGAAATCTATAGAAAACGTCAAAATAAGCAGACTTTTTCATATAAACATGTATCGAAATCCTAAAGGTTTTCGTTATTCAGGGCGTCTAAGTTATTTTTTTTCAAGTTTCCTTTAATTTGTCCTAAAGGAAGACAGTTAAGGCAAACATATTTGGTACAGTTTAGGTACACATTAAATAATATAAATAAAAAATAATTCGGCCTGTGTACTTCCACCAGTGCCGGAGATGCGGGGTCAACCGTCATATTTTTTAATAAAAAAATGGTATGCCACTGAAAAAGTAATATTTTTTCAGTTATAAGAAAAAACGGTTCTTGACTTTTTTCGAAAAATCTACCGTTTTTCAAAAAATCAAAGTAGGTATAGGCTTTTGAAATTTTGCAACCTACTTAGTTTTGAATTCTGAAAAACTTTCCGTAATAACATTTTTGCGGTAAAACCTACATAGTATGACAATAGTTATGTGAATGAGACTAATTAGAGTGGATTTTATCTTAGTTTAGAAGTGTCGATATCGAATATAATATTGTCGAGACTTCGCCACTACTCCATCTCTATACTTACCTGACGAATGCCAGTAAAATGATTTACTTTTTTTTTATTAAGTGTGCTTGTGTCAAGTATTATCAAGGACAGCAAAAGCAATGTGGGCATGAACAAGTTTTTCAAGTAGATACAGGTATTATTATTATATATTATCTATAATTGAAACGTAAATTGCAGGTCGTGCAGCATATTGTACAACTTGTTATGCAATGCTTATTGCATGCTCTTGCTTTTGAAAGCACTCGCCTTCGCCTCGTGCCACAACTTCTGCACTCGCATACAATATGCCTCATTGCATAACTTGTTGCAAAATTCGACTTTCAATTGTTTTTCAGTGCATTGAGATCGCAAGAAAAATTTCCTACAACATTCATGTTTATCAGTTTTTCTCTAGGTCTAAAATTTAAAAAGTTAAGGGGTAAGCAATCTTTAAATAAGACCTCTGTACTCTTGGACTTTATTGAAGCTTAAAGTTTTATTTTAGACAAGCAAATTAATGGAAGGGTAAATTAAAAAGTAATTTTTAGCACAACACTTAACGATGGTATTTATTTTAAATTTCTTCTTATTTCCAGTTTCACCTTCATCGACTTCGATCTATCAGACGACGACACGTGTAAGGCTACGATTCGCATGTTCCTAGAATGCAACTTGGTCCAACAGTTTCATATTCCATACGAGGTAAGTTTTTAAGATTTCTCAAAACTTTAACTCGGCTAATGGGGGCCTTTGTTAAAAGTTAGGACATGAACTTTGTATAGAAAGATCCAACGTTACTTAATATTGGTATTTACTTATAGGCCTTTGCAGTAACTTAAATATGTTAAAGTTTAGATAAAATGTAATAACTCGAAATAGACGGTTCATTTTCAAATTTGACGTAGGGAAAATAAACAAATTTTCCTAATATAAAGTTTTCGATTCTTTTAAGAGAACACCATTTATCACCATTTATTCGCATAGCTGCACTCCAGAGCATTTTCATTTTATCCAAACCCTATAGTTGAAACACATGTTATTTATTTGTGATAATAAATCATCAGGTCCGGCAGAAATTAAGCTAGGAGGGCAGGTCTGATGGTAGAAATTTATAGCATGATAATAAAATAAATTGAAGAAAATTTACTTTATTTCAACGCGCATAGATTGTATCTCCATCCTCGGCATTTATATTTGCTCCAGAGGGTTTTACTTTCTCATCTGATTATCATTTTAGTAGCTTATAAAATGATTTATCAAAACTTCACAAAGTGGAGTGTAAAAAATTACACAATTCATTATATTTATGTATACTTATTTTAGGTGCTCTGCAGGTGGGTATTGAGCGTAAAGAAAAACTACAGGCCGGTGAAATACCACAACTGGAGGCATGCCCTCAATGTGACGCAAACAATGTTTGCCATGTTTAAAACTGGCAAAATGGAGAGGTAGGTAAATTAACCTATATTTAACGTGTTTTGTCTGAAATATGTTTTGTTCAAGCTTTGGCTGTTTAGCGTTGTTAAAAACATAACATTAGATATACGAATGTGCGAATGTGCTTTGAACTCTAACCTTTCAAACCCATAAAAACAAAACTCCCTCGCCATTTACCTATAGCTTTGAAAATGTGAAATCAATAAAAATGTGTCTCGTTGTTTAATAACGTTTTATAATAAAAATGGTTTACTGTTCGAAGTAAATAAATCATATCTCGTGCAATGCATTTTTAAACGAAAGGGCATTTTATTTAAATTGGAAAATAAAAAAGGGAAAACTACGCACTTGAAAGCTTTATAGCTAGGCAATAAGATCAAGATTTGCAACAAAAATTTAAGGTGCCATAAAATAGATTGAGCGGACAAAATAGTATTTTTCCAATAACTGGAGACCTCAAACTTGATATGATCTCGTATAAATATTTTTTCGTTTATAGAAGAATTAAAGTTTAATGTGTTTTTTGTATGGGTTGAAAGGAAGTTCAAATCAAATATTTACACACAAGTTTATGATTTTATACCTAATGTGTTTATAAGAATCCGGGTTGAAATATGCGAAAAACTTTTGCCAAAGCTCTTTCCCTGAGATATTCTCTTTTAGATAAGATATAGAGATCATATTCCAACAACATAACGTAAATTTCCAAATTCGGCTTCTTGTAAAACTGAACATGTTTGTGGTTTCAGGTTTATGAGTGATCTGGAGATGTTGGGCCTCCTAGTCGCGTGCCTGTGCCACGATCTGGACCACAGAGGCACCAACAACGCATTTCAAACGAAAACAGAGTCACCACTGGCCATTCTGTATTCGACAAGCACCATGGAGCACCACCACTTCGACCAATGCGTGATGATCCTGAACACGGACAGCAATAATATTTTCCAAGTAGGTGGGTTTAGTATCTGCACACAAAATAAATGTCTGGCAAGTTCTCGCTTACGTTTGGGCAACAATCTCTACCTATCGTTTCTCCGATATTTGCTGTTATATATTAGAGAAAAAAGTTAATCAATGATGGAAGTAAGGTAACTGAGTACCTTCAAGAAGTTTGCTTAAAAATTCTAAGATTTTTTATATGTTTGAATTCGTTTGACATATTGTATTTTGTACATAGGTAGGGCAACGGCCCTCGTAAAATAAATTGGACCGCCATTGGGCCCTAGTCCCTCCACCAATTTTTAGCCATCCGGCAGAGGGCGCTGGCGCCCGCCTGGATAGCCGCCATATTGGGTGAATTCTAGGGGAAAAGCGAAATTTGTGGTGGCAACACAAAATGACACTTGACAACGGCCGACCACAACCCTCGTTCATTTGACATGATTCAAATTTGAAATATCCCTCTAAAATTCCGTATTGCAATTGGACATCTAACAGCCAATGACGTGTGAGCCCAATATGGCCCACCTTTCAGGGACAAAAAAAGGAAAAGCCGCAGTCCAGTTTATTTTACGAGAGCCGTGGATAGAGCTAAATTCGTACTTGGAAGCCTCATCAGTCTGCCTACCAATGAGAATGAAACACGTCCCACAAAAGTTTAACCCACGTCTACCGAAGCTTTAGCCACATTATATCGAAGGTAGAACACGTTTAGTTGACAATAGTTATCGTAAAATAGATATAGATAAAAAAGCAGCTTTGTAGATATTAACTTAATCCCGATATGCAATAATTGTGAGCGACTTATAGCGGATCGGCGCGCGGCGGCTGCGCTCTGGAGATCGTGCATGCCATTAAGTCTATCAAGGCTTTGCCCCCTTATATGATCGGTAAACTTATTTTTTTAGTTCTCTTATGAACCAAAGTATTTGAGAAAAAAATTTCAGCCTTGTAGAAATAAGTAAAAAAAGTTAATTTCTGAACACCTTGCGTGGGTGGTAGACCTATGATGGCCTCCCCTCAGGGGGGGTAGACTAGCATTATATTGCATTTTTAGGTATCATTGACCACTCTAAAAAGTTTTATACTTGTAGGAATAAGTCATTACCGTCCTATTTATTTGCAGGTTTCAAAATTTTGTATTAATGTTTGCCCCCATATTGGCGCGGTAGACTGTCGTTCCGTTTACTTTCCATATCAAAGCTACAAAATGAGAAACAACCAGCTTTGTAGGAATAACTACATCAAAAGTGTCGCTGCCTCCCGGATTATAAGCTTGGAAGATTTCTATTTCCCTCGTCTTAATTTCCCCCAATCACAAACGCGCAATTTTGAATTACTAATGGTTTCTAGATGGAAAAACTGTATGACACAGGGACTCTTTAAAATAAGGGGACCCAGCATGTCACAGTCACATAGGAAAAGTGAAGCCTTGTTTTCTGTATATCTCCAAGGAGACCACATAAGTGGGCTGGTACAAGGTTATGTTATAGATGTCAGTGTCCAACTGCCATCAAGTTTTATGTGACATGCCAGTGCCATAGATTCCAAAGGAGGCAAAATATTTCCCATCATAATTCACAATTTTTAAGTTCTCAAACTTTCAGATAGTCAGTTAGAGGTAATGCGGCCGCCTGTAGTAGTCCCAATAATTGAAACCAGATTTTTCTTGTCTCACCTTTAGTAATCCTGCAATTCCCATTACGTGGGCATTACGTATAAGTAAGTAGTTCAAAACAAAAATGGTATTTCCTAAATATTAAATTATTAAGCAGGTAGCTTCAGTCAGGTCTTTCTTTAAACAGTTTTTATCTACAACTATAAGTTTATTTTACGTTTGTGAGGTACCTTGGGAGAGAAATAAAATTACAAAAATGAGCACCGAGAAAAACTACATGATTAGAACTAAGTACAAGACCTAATCTTATTAGTCCATCCCGAAATCTGTGAAAGTTCTTTGGGTAGGTACATTCAACAAGGGAAGAAAGTTCAAGTACGTACCTATTATACCTACATATTACAAATTGTTTGAGGAACCTGGTAACAAGGTGCAATAGCGACAAATTCTCAAATAAGCAAAATCAGCACTGACTTACCTTACTTAAATTCCTGGAAATAATTGCAGGAAGCCAAATTCAAATATAATATAAATTTGATTCATCTGGCACTTGCCATATTCTGTGTTTGTTGACAGAACATTGTCAAGTCTAATTTTTAGAAATCATATTAATTTTTTCTAACAATCAAAGTACCTGTTATATCCATAGATTCTCCAATAAAATGGCATAGTTGGCATCATTGAGACCATTAGAATGGGGAAAGAAACGGCCTCACTTTGGAAAGTATAATGCTGGGTCCCCTTACTTTAAAGGGTCCCTGGTATGACAGCACCTGTTAGCAGTTTTTTCGGGTTTATTCTTGGCAAAACTTGACAGCTGTTGTATAATAGGTAGTATGTTTTGTAAGCTATGTGTATGCAGAATATTCTGTTTCTTATGAAATAGTCTTGTCAAATACCATTCGGGCATCTAATTTTTCCTGTGAAAAAAATCCAAAAAACACAATGCTAAGTAATATTTTTTTAACAAAATGCATTCGAATGCAGGTGCAAAAATCCTCGTCTTCGACTCGGATTTTTGTTGCCACCAGCACTCATGCTTCCTGTCAAAATATTACCTGGCAACGTGTTTTTTTCGATTTTTTTCGGAAAAATTAGATGCCCTGATGATATTACTTACGAATACCTGCTAGAATATAAGCAAAACAAAACGTAAATAACAGATGATCGTAAATTTAAAAAGATGGAAAAACATGTGGTCAACCTGGATTTTTCTGGGATACGTGATGGCAGGTTTTCTTGAAGATTGACTCTACGTCTATAAATAATGGAGGGTGTGTAATCTGTTTTCAACCCACCTAAAATTATAGCCGGAACGCAAACAACTTATCCAAAAGTAAACAAACACAACGTGATAGGGAAACTGCAAACAACAAACAGCCGTGGAAAAGTTCATGAATTAGTTAAAAATAGCTGGAGGAAATCCATGGGTTTTCAGTGCTGTAGTGAGGCAGGGGCGCAGTTTTGTTTGTTATAAAATTTATTATTTACCAAAGGGGGGGAGAACTTCCATTCGAGTGGAAAACCATCTAAATTAGTTCTGGGATCACGCCAATACTTCTAAATAATGGGCCAAAATCAAATTAAACCACCGTGAAATTAAAATAATTGATGGTCAATTTAATCCGATATGGGCGTTATCTAATATGGTATCAGACCTTAATTAATTTTAGGGAATCCCATTTAACTTGCAAACGATGAAGGATTACTGAGAATTTATTACACAAATTGGGAATAGAGATCGGGAAGATACAGGGGGAGTGAAAAGTTGCTTATATTGAAATATTCGTAATTTTAATAACATGTTTTGATACCAGTTTCTCTAACACTGTTACTCATATTTCTCAACTAATTCCAATTAGTTACCTAGAAAAAATAACTGCGAAAAAATACATATTTCCACTTTGTTATACAAACTACTATCTCTTCTGGATATGCGTTTGACGTTTTTAATTTTTGAAGTTTTTTTTATATTTTATAAAACCTGTTAGAGAATAGTACATTCTGTAATGAGGTTAGAATGAAAAAATTCGATACGAGTGGATTTTTTTCATTCTAACCGAGTAACAGACTGTATTTTCTCCACGGCCAAATTCCAAATCAAAATCACTCGATTTTTCACTCATTTGATTTAACTTAAAACACGTGCGAAAATACTTATTATGATGCGCACCCCCACGCCGCTATTGTTGACAGCGAGGTTGACAGTCTTGAAATCCATGGCACTCTATGCTGTGTTTAGTTCGATTAGCGTATCATTATCTTGTTATGGAATGAAAATATATAAAATAATGCAATGATTTATTATTATTAGTACGAAATATTAGTATCCCTATTATTATATTGTTTATTTATGTGCAATAGATTACAAAAATTATATTAAGATCCTGGAAATACATGCAAAACACTCGAGAAGCAAGTATTTAAGAATAAATCATCTCGCTCTAGAGTGAGCATTTTTAAGTTCTGTTATTAAACATGATTTTAGAATACTTACATTCACGAATGGTCGTGGAGAAAGTATAGTCTACAACAGTTTGGAATAGAATATTCCACACTACAACCGTTTCTGGGCTATTCCATAACTTGTTGTAGAATATATTATTTTTAGGTATGTTATTTAGGTTTCAATTTTGCATCGAAAGCTTCTTTGTTGCTATGGCAACCAACTTTTTTTTTCATTTCTGTAGAGACCACCCCTTTCTGTATAAAATAAATGCGGTTACATAAGAATAATAATTTAAAAAAATACTCTCCTTACAAAAAGAATATCGATTTGGCTTTGTTAATGTAATTCTTATCAATTGGCATTTGGTTCAGTTTTGTAAAAATATCTGATTAAACGAGTAAACTTCACTTTAATAAAAAACGCGATAATTTCCTTTTAAATACGACTTCAATAATTTGAATATTTGATGCAATAATTTTAGTAGTTATTATTGTTAATGAGAATCTATTTTTGCAATAACCAGTATGTTAATATTTCGTAAGCACACAATTAGGACATAATTATTATACCTACACCAAAAAAACTCTTATTAAAGTAACGAATATTTCGGAAAATATAAACGACTTTCCATTGTATTTACTCCCCTGCATAGCCAGGAGTGTTTCAAAATGACAATAAATTAATTTTATTTTCTGGCAGAAAATCAAATAATGTACTATACTTGCAATTAACCTTGTATGCCATATATCTATAATTGTTCTTCATCGAATGGTGTATTTTGTACTAGAAGTTCTGTTTTCATGCGATAGCTACTTATATCTCTGGAATGGCTGGAGATAAAACCAAAAAGCGTAGGTTTTTCTGATTTTCGAAAATCGTGATTTTAACAAATTTTCAAGGTTTGTACTGTAATATACAAGATGTCCAAAAAAAGAGTGTAAAGAAGTGGCGCAGAGGTAGAGCATCCCTCTGGAAATCCGAATCACTCCCAATGTATATTATAATTTTTTTAGATATTTTCTAAAATTTATTTGTGGCGCAAACAGATCCATTAATTGGGTTTTTCGCCACCAAACTGATCGAAAGACAACTTTTTCAAGTTGCCTAGAAAATTCATAAATTCTTAACAGTGAATGAACGAAACTTTAAACGTGTAACTGAAAAAATAACTTCAACAAATTTGTTTTCTGAGCTTTCGGAGAATAAATCTTCCTTCTTTCTCAAAGATCATGCCACGTCAAAGTGAAGTGACAGATTAATAAATTTCAGGTTAAAATGTCATGACAACAGAAACAATACCTTAGAAATTGAAAATATTAATCAATTACCTTTCTTAGATGCTTCTATACTGAAATCAGATAGTATAGAAACTAGTGTCTATAGAAAATACTAATAGATATCTCCATTTCAACTCCAATCATCCTATTAGTGTATTAGTGTTAAAAAAGGAGTAATTAAAAGTTTGTATGACAGGGCTAGAACGATTTGTTCTAATAACACAAAATTTGAGGAGGAAATTAAACATATAAAACATGTTCTTGAGAAGAATAGTTATCCTATTGAATTTGTTTAGCAAGTTTTTCAGGATTGCCAACAAAATAACAATGCTAATAGAATTAGAGAAATAAATCTGGTGGACCGACCAGTAAATTTAATTATTCCGTATATTCCTGGACTATCAGATAAGCTAAAATGCATAGGCAATCGTTTTAATGTCAGAACAGTATTTAAAACCAAAAATACATTAAGATCGATGCTAGTTAAAACAAAACCATTTAATGAGGTACAAAGTTCAAAAAATTGCATTTATAAAATTCCTTGTGAATGTGGAAAGTTCCATGTTGGGGAGACTTGTGGCCACTTAACGTTCGTTTAAAATAACATAAAAATTATATCAGGCAAAATCAAATTTCTAAGTCAAAAATATGTGAACATTATTTTAATAACAATCATAGGATATTGTGGGATAGGTCCAAATCAATTCTCAAAGAAGAAGTAGGAAATAGACGAAAAATTAAAGAATCTGCATTTATTCTAGGAAATACGAACAACTGTGTTGCTGAATGTTCAGTAGAATTCAGTAAAATAATATTGCCACTCATTCAAAGATAAGTTAGTATAGATAATAAATTATTAGATAGAACACAGGGAACAATATCAGGCAGGTGGCTAGGCTATTGTTTCTGTTGTCATGACATTTTAACCTGAAATTTATTTATTTTTAAAAAGGTTTCGTGGCGTTAGCAATATATTAGTTACCAACCAACACAACTGAAATTTATTAATCTGTCACTTCACTTTGACGTGGCATGATCTTTGAGAAAGGAGGAAGATTTATTCTCCGAAAGCTCAGAAAACAAATTTGTTGAAGGTATTTTTTGAGTTACACGTTTAAAGTTTCGTTCATTCACTGTTAAGAATTTATGAATTTTCCAGGCAACTTGAAAAAGTTGTCTTTCGATCAGTTTGGTGGCGAAAAACCCAATTAAAAATTAAATGGATCATTTTTTTAGTTTAGGATTTATGATTTTTTTGTGAATTTTCAGTGATTTTCGACTTTTTGCTATAATCGTAGCAATAAGTGAGATAAATGCATGATTTTTATTTAGATATTTAGCAAAAATTTAATCAGAAGACAATTGAATCCACAAATCAAAACAATGTGCTCAAAAATAAAGAAATTACGACATAAAAAACAAAAATGAAAAAGTCAATAAATTTAAAGGCATTTTAAAAATGAAAATTATGTTTTTCAACCGCAGTTATTTTAAAAACATGTTTATGACACTCTTTTTTGGGGCACGGGGCACGGGGCACCCTGTATAATAGAATCAAAATCGAATGGAACTAGTGATAAGATAAACTTAGTGTTAGTTACTTATTAATTTGCCTTCATTTTAAAAAGTGGGTGTTTTTACAATAATTTATGACGGATTCTACTGAAATATTCCAATTCAATGTTACTTTATGGATTTATGGATAACACAATGAGATAAACTCACAAACAATTCTTTAAAAGCATACACCAAGTAGTTTATAAATTACATTTTCGTTTTTAAAATAATAACTTTCTCGTTTACTAGATATTCTCAAAATAAATGTTATTACAGGCACTATCACCAGATGACTACCGAAAAGTTATGAAACTAGTTGAAACAGCCATTCTGTCTACTGATTTGGCCATGTACTTTAAAAAACGAAATAAATTTTTGGATCTTGTTGAAAATGGAGAATTCGACTGGCAAAGTGATGACAAAAAAGAATGTAAGTATATATAGGTACCTTTGTCTATATCTACACTCCAAAAAATTGTTTCAAGTTTCGAAAAATCATGTTCGTTGGAAATTATGAAGACACTGTACAGGCTGAAATATTTTTAATTTATAGCATTTAATGTATGTCTAAACTGTACCAAATATGTTTGTCTTAGATGCTTTCCTTTACGATATAGTGTATAACTTTCTGTTCCAGTACTCTCAGGCATGATGATGACTGCCTGCGATGTTGGCGCGATCGCCAAGCCCTGGGACGTTCAACACAGGGTTGCTAAACTTGTGGCGGATGAGTTTTTCGATCAGGGCGACCTCGAGAAGATGCAGTTGAAGGAACAACCAATAGTAAGCTAATCTAGGCAAGAAGTCCCACCGGACTAATAAAATAACGAAAACGACTTCTCGTAGGCAATGATGGACAGAGAAAGAAAAGACGAACTCCCACAGATGCAAGTGGGTTTCATAGACGTTATATGCCTTCCACTGTACCGGGTTCTCTACGAAACATTTCCGTGGGTCAAACCTCTGTACCAGGGCACGTTGGAGAATCGCAAGCACTGGCAAGACCTCGCCGAAAAAGTGGAAATGGGCCTGACGTGGATTGACCACGATACCATTGATAAGCCGGTGGAAGCATTCGCAGGTATGGTCCTCCATCTAAGTTTGAATTAATTATAGATATTGTTATGTTTATATAGATGCCGAGGAAACAAAGGATATAGAACTGACAGTCCAAACGCTGCACACAGTTTCATCGGCCCCTCCTTTAGACATCAACAACAAGAAAAGACACAAACACAAAATCTGCTGCATGTTGTGACATAAACTGAACTGGGCAGTGTAGCAAATAATATCATCTCCAAAAGACAGGAATGCTCATTTCAATTATCAATGTACTCTTTTCGAAAGACATTTTGTAATTAAAATTTGCACTTAAAATGTATATAGAAGAAATTACCTAATAATTATTAGTCGTAGCGTCGACTTTGATAATCTACGTTATTTCATTTTGTAAATTATTGTTGAACATAATTATTGTAAAACTAATGGAATTCATCTACCTATTTCTAACTATGAAATCAAAAGCAATATAAACTGATTTTTAACTACTTATAGTGATCATTATTAGGCGAGCAGTGTTCTAGTAAAGTTTCTTGTATTTTCTGAACAAGATTTTACTTGATACTCCATACATTTTATGTTTTGTTGCAAGTATTAGTTGCTTATTTTGTGCATACTTGTGTTAAAACTATAATGTAGAAAGATGACTTTATATTTTTTTATTGTAAATAAATTTCACTGAACTTATACTGCGTATTATTATTCCTATACACTACAGTCAATGACAAAACTGTGTCTAAAAGATCGATGAAATTGATATTTAATTTTTTTCTAATAATATAATGGTTAGTAGGTACCTACAATTTCTTACAATTTTGCGCATGATAGTGCATGAAGATGATGAAGAAACAGCATTAAATAGAAATTGCCCGCGCAAATAAAAAGTTAGTTTTGTTTTCTATTATTAGCAAGCGTGATCCATACAAGAGTAACATCCCTCTTAATTTCTTTATATGTATATTTCACATTGTTGACCCTAAAAATGTATTTCTATGTAATTTTCCCCAAATTTTCCAACTCTTCAAACAGTTATACAGGGTGTTAGTAAATAAATGCGACAAACTTTAAGTGCTGATTCTACATGAAAAAATAATGACAGTTTGCTATATAAACGTAGGTCCGCAAATGCTTCGTTTCCGATATACAGGAAGTCAAAGTTTTAAAAAAAAATGATAATTTATTTATTGCGCTGAAACGGATTAAGATATTCAAATGAAATTTGGTGGGTTTTAAGAGGACTAGAAAGCGCATTTTTTGACACCCGATTAAAATTTTTATGTTAATCAGTGGCGTGCATAGGGGTAATGGCCTAGATATTTTTAAGAAAATAAATGATACGCCACTGATATAATTTAAAGTAAAAATTATTATTAAAATCCTCGTTTAACTAGTGACAAAAAAGATCTCTTACCTTTTTTCCACAGGGGCCGCCATTTTTATGCAAAAAAATAAAACAACATAACGCGTATTTTTAATTTCTATTAAAACAATATCAAAAACCTATCCTATACAGCAACAATAAATCAAAACAAATAATGAAAATAAAAATATCTCGAATAAAACATTTTTAGTTAAGTACGCATAGCTAAAACAATAAATAAATTATCATTTTTTAAAAAAACTTTGACTCCCTGTATATCGGAAACGAAGCATTTGCGGACCTACGTTTATATAGCAAACTGTCATTATTTTTTCATGTTGAATCACCCCTTAATGTTTGACGTACTTATTTACTAACAACCTGTATATTGGTCCCACAAATAAAATAGTAGGTAGGTATAATAAAATTTGTAGACGATTGCAAGGAAAATAACTTTTATTTCAACCATTCTTCCAGCAGTGGACGGTCCGATTCAGGGGTAATATAGCAAGTGGTGTGCCTATTATTATCGATAATACCTTTCGTTAATTTTACGAATTATAATCCCAAAGCTGAAAATACCACGACTGCGCAGGAATGGTATTTTCTTAGCATTGGGATTATAATGAGTGATAAATTAACGAAAGGTATTATCTATTAAAAATATAATTTAGCAACTGTAAATACTTTAATAATTATTCAGTATGTATGCCATCCCTAATTTATTAACCCAACTTCTTCGGAATAAATTAACTTCAAGAATTATAAATATTCCCCTCTTCGAAAATGTAACTTAAAAAATAAAAATAAAAAAACCGCCACAACCGGGATTTGAACCCACGACCTCTCGCACGCAAAGTGTATGCCCCTATACCCCGATTACTGTAAGAAGTCCCGATTTTGTCAGATGACAGTCTCCACAAAATCCCTAGAAATTTTCTGTTAACTATGGGTATAACAATGGTATATGTGTCTCAACCAGTTAATGACGTCACTCATTGATTTATGATGTGAAAAGATGCTCAAGTGATACGAAAAAAGAACATAATAAAATAAAAACCCTATTGCCAATCACGATTATACCGCTACAAATAAAAATAACTATGACTACAACTCATTTTAATAATAATTTCAAACGTCATGAAAACACTTTCATTTTGGTACTTTGTTAAAATCAGCCACTTGCGCCAGCGTCTATGGGGCGGACTCAGGCAAATTTTGTTTCGGTGTTGTGAAAGTGAAAGTGAAGGTTTTCCGGATCGTTCAAAAGGGTTCAAACTTTGGGCAGTGAAAATATTCGCGGGTATTATACGTTTCATGAGTTTTACCGTTATCTATGTTGTTCTTGTTCGTCTAATTAGTAGTTATTCATTGTGCAAATGGGCTCGTTACTGACCTGGACTTATGACCCGGTTGCTTTTTTTGCTGCATTAATGCCAACTTAGGATGGCGAAATTACCATTTGACAGTCCCAGTAAGGACTTCTTAAAATAATTTTACTATAGCCCATTGAGATGAGGTGAATGTTTTACTTAACTATAGCCGTAGGTATATAAATTTAATTACCATGCTTAAAAGTTAAAGTCATTTGAAAGCAGTCATTTAGGTTGAGTTTTCGGTTCTGAATATGTTTTTTGTTCTAATATATATATAACGATCAATGTTTTAACTGAAAAGATATCTTCTAGTCCTATATTAAATTTGGTAATGTGAACAAGGTATCGGGTTATCAGTTTTACACAATATTTCAAAAACAAAGTTGGTTGGCACAGCAACGAAGTTGTTTTGGTCAAGAAAAATTGACTATTGTTAGCGTATAAAAAATATTGTATTCTTAAAAACTTTTGTTAAAATATTTTTATTAAAATCAACGAAAACGAATATTTCAGGAAATATAAGCACCTATCCATACTTTTTTCTTACTTTGTAAAGGTTGCTCGCACGCCTATGGTACGGCAATATTGCGTTAGTAATTTCTTGAGACTACTGTTGGCAGCCGTGCATACTGTCAAGAAAAACTGACAACTGACAGATGACTTAAGTTAAGGATTGACAGAATTGACAGCCAGTAAAATGACGATCCTTTCAGGGAGTATGGTACTTTGTTGATATTTGTTGTAGCATTTAAGAATTTCTGATCTCCCACTTATGCATTTCGTTTGATGTTAGTGTAATATCCAAGAACGATGAGTAACCATCACAATAACGGCGCCAGGGCCGGCGAAACCGAGCAAATGGCGCAAACCCAGTGCTTGAAAGTGTTCGTTCAGAGGGATTATAGTGAAGGGACGTTAGTCAAGTTCCAAAATAGATTCCCACAGGAATTAGAAGGCAGAGTAAGTCACATTTTGTCATATTTTTGCTAGAAAACTTATTCATACACAGATTATGATATCCAATTAAACTCTAGTCTTGACCTGGACATTCTAGGTCATCGGTGTTAAGTGAACGTTTGCGAAACTGAGTTTTTATTATTTTGTTTTCATTGTGTTGCAGTTAGATAGGCAAATCTTCGAAACCACAATCAACAGACTGAATTCCTACTTCGCAGAAGCGGAAAAGGCCACATGTTCGACGTACTGTGAGGGATGTCTTGCGTGTTTGACTGCATACTTAATTTACATTTGCAAGGAGACCCACTATGAAAAAGTACGTAACAGTAATAAGATCATACTTTTAAAAATTATCCTGTTTAGCGTTAGCGATGAGTAATATTGTCTACGTAAAAATAGTTGCAGTACCTTCAGTCTTTATCTCAATGATATTTTGATTGTAACCATATCTATTTACGAGGTCAGCAAGCTTTAACTTAGTCTTTGGTAGAGAAGCGTAGATTTCAAGGTTACTTTTGACTTGGTTATAGCACAGAATAAATAGCTTTGCAACAGAAGCCTCCTTGCGGACATGTGTCAAAAATAAGCGAGTCTCCATTTCAATTTACAGAAAGACAGACCGTATTATAAGCATAAATTTGGTTCTACTACAATCTCTTTGTTATGTAGATTAATGTAAAATCAAATAAAATGCCTATTATTCATGTATTTAGAAGATATTTCGCTAAAAAGCGAGTCTCCTTTTGACACATGTCGCTAAGGAATTGTCTGTATTACTCGTTAGTCTGTGGTTATAGGATTTAATAGTGCCTCTCTCGAACTTAAAGAAAACTTCAATACTTAATTTTAATTAATACAAATATGGAATTCTAATTTGTTTTTGTGCTTACAAAATTCTTAAAATTACCGTTGCGTTTTTTCATTTTACTAAAGTAGCAAGCTTTACGATCATGTTTACCTATAGCATAGCTTCGTTTATTGCTAGGTTTATGTATTAATGGAGCTATTACTAATTTTGCAATATTACCATATTCTGAATCCTTGAGCAACATAATTAAACGTTTTTTTGCTCAATTTGTGATCTTTGGTAAATGGTAATAAAATAAACAAGTTCAATATTAAACATGAAATTAATCTAACAAGAGCACTCATCCCAAGCATTGACTGTCCTCTCAGAATCTCTAAACAAAACAGTTAAAACAGTAGCTTGTAAGCATTTATGTCAAAAATAATAGTAGATAGTACTTGGTCATCTTTTAAAAGTAACTTGAAACTATAGTTTGTTGTCAGATGAGTAGGTACAAAATTCTTTCATTTTAGTTTGAAAGATTTGGTATACAAGCTTTACTTTTATATACCTATATGTTAATTTTGGCAGATCATTGCAACAAATTGTGATTTCTAGATGATTTTCTTGGCAGTAGGTAAAAGTATTATGAAAATAATGTACCTTTAGCATAATTTGACAGAATTATTGTTAACCTCAATATGTTGCCAATGATACCAATTTGTATTACCGGCTCTTCTAGATGACAGGGACTCTACCTTGTTCTAAATCTCGAATTAAACCAAATATTTGCCGCAAATCTGCTTTGGGGTTATGTAAAAGCTTACTATGATGTTTTTAGTGTCTGAAAAAAGTGTCGAAGTTCATAGCCGAGCAGAACGAAAGAGTGTACGAGCCGAGGGGACTGAAACTAACTGACCCGAGCTTGCGAGGTCTGCGAGTTCTAGAGATCAGCTGTCTGGACCGGCCGCCAAATGCATGACTCACACTCTCGCACTCCACCCAAGAGTTTTTCATGTAAACTTTCCTCGTCACCCCCTAGGCAGGACTCCCGACTTCTGAACAACGTTGCGGAACTGTTACCGGAACAAATCCCTCTTTCATCTACTGCAATTAGAATCACAGATTAATCAAAAGTGGCTGTGATGATATAACCGTAGGTATACTGTGGAACCCTATATAGAAACGGTTTTTCAATAGTATACACATGAATCCTGACTGAAACACAAGAGTAACGCGTTAGACTTGGTGTATTAAATGTGCTCATAAAAACCTATTTTAATTTCATTATTGCTCGTTTTTTTTTTCAGATGTATTCGTACTTATTTATTTTGTAATCTGTTAATCTGTTGTTTTAATTGTGCTTTTAAGGTTCATTATATGTATGGAAGATGTAGTAAACATACACCTTTTCCCTAACAAGTTTTACCTTGTAGGTCTTTGTATTATTCATTTATTTTTAATTAATATTGTTTTACAATGTTATTTTCTTATGTTATGGCTGTATAGTTATCGCCTATAATATTTTAATAATTTAACTAAGTACCTACTTTATACATTGTTTCAATTTAAATTTGTCTTCCACTTGTGGTTTCGTGTTGATATATGGAGAGTTAGGTTGTAATTTATTTAGGTTTGAAAGTGGAGTTCTTGTATTCTTAATAAATTGGTAATGATTTGTGTCTAATGGTTTTAATTTGTTTTCCAATTACCTACATAACTATTTTATTGGCCTACTTAAAACTATTAGAAAATATATGGAATTCAGTTCAGTTATAATTAGATATTATTTATGCAAGGACAGGTCATCTAATAATAATAATTATCACCCTCACCAGACTTTGGTAGAATACCAAAAACCAGTATTCGAATACGAATACAGAATACTCAAGTTGAACTGGATTCGAATCCTAGAGATTTAAATATTATTCCAACAAAAGTATTCAATTACCGAATAGTATTCGAATCCATGTATTCATTTAATGAATATTGTGTTCATTTAATTACCATATATGAAACACCCTGTATAAGCTAGGCTGGTTATACTAAGTAAAATAATATCTTGGGAAAGGCTTAATCGATTCGCGAAAAAGAATCACCAATATATGACCTGTGGTTTATTATACAAGGTACTCCGGAAAACTCTTCTTTTAGTATTGAAATTTTGTACCAAAGGTTGTGAACTAGGGCCAATTCGATGGCACTATGCATTTTATTCTTAAAAACATGCCTAATATGGTTGTAATTTTTGGGGGTTTTCTTTTAATAACAGTCGACCACGTAATAGTACTATTTCAAAAAAGTATAACCCAAAATGTAGAGCTCTTCGAGAACTACAGGTTGAAACGTTTTTTGAAAATCGGCCCATCTTTCGAACACACTGTATATTTGGCTATTTTCATCTATACATACAATAAAAATCAAAACTTTATATAGGTAAAAACAAAAAATTTAAATATAAGAAATATGGATCATATTGTCCACGTTTTTTTTGTAATCTTATTAGTATTTAACATTTGAATACAGGATTCAAATTTATTGAATCCTGTGTTCTGATTCTGAATACTGAGATTTGAACATCGGTATTCTTTCTAAGAGAATCCTTAAGAAATCAGTATTTAAATTACCGAATACAGAATGCATGCTTTAAAAAGTAGCTATAAGAATAAGAATACCTGCTTCTCGGGAGTATTTGAATATGAATACGATATTACTGGCAAAGTAGCTTGAATAGGATTCCGAATACTGAGGATTCGAATACTACCCAAGTCTGACCCTCACAATACATAATAGTGTGCTTGAAACAAATAGAACGATTTTTCAAAATGCTCTTAAAAAATCTACAAAATTTCAGTGATGCCTCAAGATGAGCTTTTGGTTCTGCTTCTGACATGGATTATATTATAATTAGAGAGAACAAAAAGGATCCTCCTTATTTTCGTTTTATAAATTATTATTCATTGCCTGATATCCTGGCGACTTCATTATATATACGGTACCAACGTGACCATTTTTACAAGCTTTTTAAAAGTAGCTTGAAGCTATAATTATTGATCTTTGCCAGACGAGTACCCATCTACTAAAATCGATTAACATTTGGCAACTTTGTCTAAATTTTTTGTTTGACCTCCTGCCCCTTCTTTTTATTATTTGAAAAGTACCAAATTTTTGTTAGAAACTTTTTCAAACCTAAGTAATTTCCTTTTTCTAATAGTATTCTACATGACTTGGTATCCCGGCGACGTCACCATATTTTTAAAGAGAATTTTGCTGTTATATACCAAAATCAGAATAAAGTAAACGCCAAGAAAAAAATCTTCCTTTGGTACGTGATAAGGATCTGGAGCATATACAGTACCCGCCAAAAAGTTGGAACCATATTATGGGATTTTTTTTATTTTTCGGCTAAGATGAAACTACTCTGGGGCGATCATCTCTGCTTTCAAAAAGATTCGAAATGAGATCATTAAACGCCGTGACGTCATTTGAAATACCTGTCAAAAATGACATTTAATTAAATAAATAGCCAAAATACGCTTTATTTGTGATGTTATCGAAAAAAGTTATTTGAAAAAGTTGCTTGGAATTTTATTTTACCCCTATGCGCAAATTTTCAGACAAAAATTCTGACAATGATAAATTTTTGATTTTTTGAAAAAATATAAAAACTAATAAATTTCATTTTTTTGGTGTGCCGTATTTAACTTTAGAATTGTTTGCCTATCATCCAAACGTGATATTTTTTAGTTATGGACCCTTTTTGGGTCGTAATCGGCTAGTTTCAAGAAAAACTCAACTAACGAGGTGCAATTTTTCGATATATCTTTTCAAAAAATCAAACATTTATCATTGTCAGAATTTTTGTCTGAAAATTGGCACATATAGGTGTAAAATAAGATTCCAAGCTACCGTCATCCGGGGTTATACTGGACGATTTTTCCACATTTTCTGGAATATCTGGTCACCAAAACAAAATTTTTGAACGTTGGTCCTGCTGAGTGCAAAAGGTATATCAGGACATGCTTTCTAGTATTTTTGACTTTACTTTTTTTAGTATAAACATATATATTTTTTTAAAAAACTATCGTTCAGTATAACCCAGGATCTGGGGTTATATTAAACGGCATCTTTTCCCTTAGAAAAATGTTTTATTATTGGAGTCTGACCAGTAAAGGCCTTTCCTTAAACCTTTACTGAACGATCTCTAATTTTTAAAAAAATGAAAAAAAAATGTTCCTGGCTTCCAGTGATTCAAATATACGAAATTAAATAAATCCACATTTTTATTCTAAAACAAAATATATTGTTCTTTATGAGAAACAAACTGTATAAAAATAAACTATTTCTTGTAAAAAACTTATAAAATTAGTCCTTTTTTTAAGACTTATAGCTTCTTAACGCCTATATCTATGTATATAAAACCACAGAAAATATACTTTCTGTGATAAAACATATCCGGGGAATGTATAAATTCCTCGGCTTACATCTGGGTTTTTCAGTCTATATTGAATATCACTCAATTGTACAGGGTGTCCAGATTTGGCTGTAAATGCAGGGTATCTCGGTTATTTTTAGAGATAGGGAGTTGCGGTTTTCGCGAACCGTTGCTATACTTTTTTGTGAAACGAAAGATACCTTAAACAGATTTTTCATAGCCACCTTCGTTTTTAAGATACAGAGCGAAATTGCAAATTAGCGCTTTTGTGTATCTTGGGAACGTCTGTATCTTATAGACATTTTCACGTAGAATTCAGTGACGTATTCAGTTTTTTACTAAAATTGATAGTGTTCGATATATGGACCAAACTTAGTTTTTTTTAAATAAAACACCCTGTATATTTTCTACTAGTTATATTCAGATTGTCGTAAGCTTTGCAAAAATATATAACACTATGTAGTTATTATCTATATTAGGCTCTAAAAATAACCGAGATACCCCGCATTTACAACCAAATCTGGACACCCTGTACATTGGCTACATCTGTACAAGTGCATTTTCAATACTTTGTAGGGGATAGTTTCTTCTACGTTCGGTTCCCAATCGATGAATATGCTTTCGAGGCATCGTTCAGTATTACCCTGGAAAAACGATTTTTTTACAAAATTGTCCCTAATATTAACAAACTAAATCCAATTTTTTTCTTTTGTCTCATTTTTGAGGTTAGGGTTTGTACCGCTAACTTTTTCATTGGACCGATCATGTACTATAAACCAAAGCAGCGGCACATGGGGGTTTTTGTGCATATTTGGCATTTACAGAATTTTAAGGCCCTGTAAAGTAATTTTTAAAGAAAAACTTACCTTTCAAATGCAATCTCCAAAACCGCGATCGTCACCACACGCTTGTTCTTTCGGATTGTCAAAATTTTCGGCGCGTTCAGTGTGGCCAACATGCGCGCTAAGGCGGGAAATTCGAACTAATGGCCTTTTATCCAGTATTACCCCGGGTGTTCAGTATATCCCCGGATGACGGTACTTTTTCAAATAACTTCTTTCGATAAAATCACAAATAAAGCGTATTTGGATATTTATTTAATTAAATGTAATTTTTGACAAGTATGTTAAATGACGTCACGACGTTTAATGATCTCATCTCGAATCTTTTTGGAAGCAATAGAGATGATCGCCCCAGAGTAGTTTCATCTTAACCCAAAAATATAAATGATATATATCTATAAGATACCTATAGTTTCTGCCATTTCAATATCATTAACCGTTCCCAAAATACGAGGTATGCCCCAAAAGCGCAAATTTTCAATTTCGCCCTGTATCTTAAAAACGAAGGTGGCTATGAAAAATCTGTTTACGGTATCTTTCGTTTCACAAAACAGTAGCAACGGTTCGCGAAAACCGCAACTCCCTATCTATAAAAATAACCGAGATACCCCGCATTTACTACCAAATCTGGACACCCTGTACATATACATACACTACTGTGTTCCTGGTTCCTGGATTCTGCTGTAGGAGAAGGATTTGATTGTTGTTTCTTATTGTTTATTTTGCACGTTACAGCAAAACTCTAAATAAGTTTTCTCTTTAGACTTGATGGTATGTCCAAATATTCCAAATAAAAAAATGTGCTGGTTAGCGGTCCGTAGTCGGTAACATTGAAAACAAAAGAGTTCATATTTTGTTTGTTATACTTCAGATGATATTGACAAATAATATGCATTCAAATTCTAAATAATATTATTTGTGAATTCTAGTGGCACTATGGGCCATAGTGCTCAAATTTCTACAGAAAGGAATAATATTTACCTATGTAGGATAAGCTAATGGTATAATGCATAAAATAATTCCCGCTTATCTCCGAGATTTCCTCCAGGAATTGATTTAAAACTGATCGAACTGTGCCCGAAGGTAAACATGCCGATCCTCCCCGTAAGATCGATGTATATTGTATTATTCCTCCATCCGAGGTGTACCGCATCTTATCTAATTTGCTAATGTGCCTAACTACCATCACGGTGTGTTAAGTGGGTTAAACGGCAAAATTTAACCCAAATTTCTGACGTAATTAATATAAACTCACACCTACGGCGCTAAAACGTCTTCACTTCATATTTTTAATCACTTCGATTTCTTTTCGCGATGTATATAAGTCTGAAATAATTCAATTAATGAACCACTTCATTACGTTTGGTACATCACACCAAATATGTTGCCGAAATATCTTGTGGTGCCGCTACTTTTGATCCCTTGTATAAAAAGTGACGACGCATATGTCGACGAGATGTTTCAAAAGTGTTACGAAACGGAACGGCCGTATTACTGCGTTCAGTACAAACTGCTAAAATACATAGGTGATTTTGAGTTTCAAATGCCAGCGAGCAGCGCCGTGAAACTGGTGAAGTTGAAAAGTAACAACCAAGATGTTATGGCGATGCCGAGGTACTTCGAAGAAGATCCGGGTCATCTGAAATTTTGGAAGTTTATCGGTCGAAAGATTGTTTCGTTTATGGGTTCCCACGCGTTAGCCTTTGAAATTCCCGAAGGGACAACGATAGTTGAGGGAAGAACTTTGGGAAAAATCGATTTTGATGACGAGTTGGGTGAGTACAAAAATCTAAACAATTTTTTTATTTTCAACCAAGTAAATCGCTTACATTTTGACATTGGCCGAATATTCAGCGAATTATTCGGCCCAATATTCGGCTAACTATTCGGCTGAATATTCAGTTAAATTTCTCAAATTTATAGTGTTTCTTATCAAACCGCTTTTTAAGATCCTCTATGACGATAAGTGAACACTAAACCCACACATGAATAAAAAAAATGACCCTTAGACAAGGGAAGAAAGGAGAATGATTAGAGCATGCACCAAATATTCAGTAGACCGAATAATTCGCCGAATATTTTCAATTTGTAATTGTTTCTTTATATTTTAAGGAAAATGTATTTTTGCAAAAAAACAAATCGTTCTATTTATTTTGCATTAAATTTTCCGTTGCCGCATTATTCCGTTTATATTTATGGCAAAAATTCAGGAAATAAATAGATGTTAAAAAGGTGAAAAAATCGCGTAGGCCATGGACATCCAAACGTTTGTTTTCTCCAACGCTCCAGTCGAAGCTGTCATTTTCGCGTTTATTTAAAATAGTAACCTCTTTTAAAATGAGATACAGTGACCGTCTGAAAGTTGGACACAAATGAAAAACTAGAAAATTTTATTCTTGATAAAAGTTGGCGCATGATTCAGAAAATTTAACTTTTTTGTATTTTTTTCGACCACCCTGTGTATTACAAAAAAACAAAATAGCGTGAGCGCAACTTATCATCGGATAGTACATGAATTTGCTACTAAATTTTAATTTTGTTCGATTAGCAGCTATAAATTTAAATTAATCGAAATCAGAGTTTAAAAATATTAAATTTTTGTGTCCATAACTTTCTGCCGGTCACTGTATAATATGCAAAAAATTAATAATGAAATCGTATTCATGAAATATTCTCAACAAAAACCGCATGTAACGAAAATTTTTGTTGATTAATTTATTCCCAAGCGTGGTAAAATCCCTCAAGCTATTTTGTAAGAAAATAAACACAAGGCACACATTAAAGCTCATAAAACTTGATGCAAAGCCGCTGTTCTAATTTTAACAATTTATTGAAGAACTTAACTGAATTCGGATTTTTTAGTCGCAAATAAAAATAAATATCATTAATGACTTTTTTCATGGCCTTTTTTTGGCGAAAGGTTAGGTAGGTCCTAGTTCGACAGTACCCCTAAAAATTATTTTTTTTGCTATTAAACTCGAAAGGCTACTTACCTACTAAACTCAATTAATACTCCAAAGATAGTCAGTTTTGTAACAACTTATTGAAACTAAAACATCAAGTTTACTGATTTTAGTTTGTGCCTTTTTGTTTTCACAAATAAAATTTATTTAAAACCACAGTTAGCAAGAAATTACTTATGATCGATGAATTTAGCGAAAACAAAAAAATCGACATTGGTTTTAAGAAATTTATAAAAATAGGTAGGTAGTCGAAAAAATTATGATTTTTTCGATTTCGAAAATAATGTATGTGAATTGATTCTGCATATTTCGGAAAAAAAAATAAAATTTGTCAGAAACCTACAGGAAACCACCGGTTTCCTTTTAGACATCTTATTTCGCATCACTCGCAAGCAGAAACTATTTAAGTCAAAATTTATCTGAAGCTTAGACAAATCTGAACGAATAAAATTCCAGTGGACTCCTTTGGTGATACCACAGATAACGTAACCTTATCTGTGGTGATACTTATCAGACTTATCAGAATGTAACAAAAAGACAATAAAACAATTTGGAAATTTGGCCCAGTTTTCAAATAGGTATAAAAATAAAAAAAAAATGTCGGAAAAATAAGTCCCTTGGATTAATTTTTGCGATATCAAGCCTTTTGCTCGTACTTAGGGGAACTAATATTTTCAATATTATCCTGACGCTCAATATATTTTTATTTTAACGGTATCAGAGAGTACATATTTTTATAGACGCCTAGTTGATTTTTTTATGACACTATCTCCCATATAGCGTAAAAGCAATTAAGTACAAGCTCGTAAACATATTTTATCTAGTCCGGTAAAATTATATACCGGTGGCTTTCAGGTAGGTACCTACTTGATTACTTCCATATCACATTTGGTGCACGTGCTTTTGCCTTCAATAAGACCGTTCGGATTGCTTTTTAGCGAAATCGTTGAAACGGACCTTTCCCATTAAACTTTTTTTCTCGTATTTTTGCCCTTATTTCATTTATATGTAATGCCTCAAAAAGTCTTAGTCCTTGCGGGCCCATGCCTACATTTTTTTATTACTTCACTGTTGAAACTTTGTATATTATGGACAATTTCCGACACAAGGGAATTCTCAGTGGCGGGGCGTTTTTTTGGGACCCTTTCAAACTTTTAAGGGCGCCCGACAACGGAACTTTCCGAAAATTTTTGTCGGACAAGGATACCACTTGATTTTAAATATTTTTATTAAACGATCCTGAAAAATCAGCTGTGAAAAAATCAGCTGATACCCCTAACATGGAAAAGTTATGGCGTCATAAAATTTCACAACTGATTTTCTCGAAGCCACTGATATCTAGCCCCAAAATTTTCAACGTCTTCCGATAATAATTACTCGTATATGTACACCTATTTCTTCTGAAAAGTAGATTTTGCATGCATTCATGATAAAAAATACATTCTGTAAAATTGATCATTTTCCTGGGTTACTACCATATCAAACATTTGGAACCATTCAATAGTTTTTATTTAATTTCTTTACGCTGATAATAGCCATCTTCAGGTTATACAATATTTATTAAAATTACAAACATTTACAATTTCTAAAAAGAATAAAACACATATTTTTTAGTCTTTTTCTCTATAAAAATTAACGTTTAAAATGTATTTTAAAATATTTTTTTAGTTCTTAAAATCTTTATATAATAAAAATCAGAATAAAAGGGGCATGTTATATAATGTGAATCATGTTTAATAGTGAAAAGTTAATTTTTTTAAGAATTGCTTTAAGAAATAAATATTCAGGATTTTTTTCAAAGAATACTTACAAAATCAGCCAGCAACATCTGTTTGTTACGTGTAACATTTTAAAAACATCATAAATGTTCTTTTTATTTTATAAATAATATGCGAGATTGATTTTCTTTACAATTTTTGTCGACCAGTAATAAACTAAAACATGATGCCGAATGCGATGGCCTTTCCGAATTTGCTACATAAAAAGAAGGTTGGCGATTTTTTTATATAATATATAAGTGCAACCAAAAGTTTTCAAGGGGCGGTTAAAACGTTATACAGTGTTTGACAAAAATAAGGGTATAAATATTACATGGTTTTGTTGTAAGAATCGTAAACAAAAATTAATGTTTATAATAAATGTTAAATTTTTTTTATATATTAATCGTTAATAAGATTAAAGTAGATATGTGAGAGTTCATCAGTGTCGTTTCCAAAATTTACAGTATTTTTGTGTTTTTTAATTTTTAACATTTCCAAAATATTACGCTTTTGAATCATTTTCTTTGCAAAGTATTTCGGTATTTTTGAAGTCAAAATTATGATGGTTATCAATTGCATGTTTACAAAGGGCAGTAGCATGTTCATTTTTATTTTTGATATCATATTGGTGTTTGTATAGTCTTTTGTGTAAATATTGTTTAGTTTGGCCGATATAAGTTGAATGACAATTTAGACAATTTACTTTGTATGTAAGGTTTGTTTGGAAATCATTTGAAATGTTTGGTTTTAAGTTAGAAAAGAATTTATTAGTGTTGTTTTGGTTGTTATAGGCAACTTGGACGTTAAAATCTTTAAAAATCTTAGCAATTGGTTCTGAAACGCTTTTAATGTATGGTAAAGAGAAAAACTTAACAGGGTTGCGTGGACATAAGTTATTATTACTGTTGTAAATTTTATGAATTCGTTTTTTGATAATAGGTTTGTAAAAGGTTTCGGGATAATCATTTTTTTCAAGAGTATTTTGAATTTTTTTTAAATTATCAGGTCTAAATTGTTTATGTGAGAGAATGATAGCACGATCAGTAAGACTGTTAATAACGCTTTTTTTGTGAGCGATTGGAACGTTTGAGTTGAAATTTAAATATCTTTCGGACCAAATTTTTTTGTTGAACCAATTTGTGAAAATCTCGCCGTTCTGGTTATAGGAAATAGAAATATCTAAGAAATTTAATGAATTATTTTTTCTTTTTCTAAAGTGAATTTTAAACTAGGATGAAAATTGTTAAATGCGTTAAACGTATTATCAAGTTCATTTTTGTCAACACAAAGTATACAATCATCAACAAACCTTGTGTAAAAATGTGGTTTAATATGTAGGTTATTAATAACTGTTCTCCATCAACAAACTTAAAGTTATTCAAACAACTTTCCTTCTACAAATACTAAACATTTGTATATGTGACTAACACAAATATTAACTTTCTAAACAAACAAATTGACTTTCTTAAAAATAAAATCAAACACAATTTTCCTCAACAATTTACATATAGATTTTTTCAACAACAAAATTTAATATATGAAAGAATTTTTACCGACATTAAAAACAAAAATATTAGCAAATTAAATAAACTCATCAAAAAAAGGGTTTATCTGAACATAAATTTGCTCTTAATACTAACTGGATTGAAAATCTTACAAATCTTGACATACCGTACAACATTAAATGTTTCCTTAGTTTTGGACCAAAGTTTTCATTTACTAACTCGATTTTTGACTTTGATGGTTTTATTGCATGCATTGAAAAGGGACTAAGTCTTTGTGAAAATATGACTATAGAAAATAGAGACCAAATGCGCGGAAAAATTTGTAACATCTTGACCAACCACAAAAACAAAATTAAAAAACATATAAAAACCAATAATAACCAATTTAAATATTACATAAAAGAAACAAAGAATTTTCTTAAATTACACCAAAATATTCTTATCCTTTCAGCCGATAAATGTAAAAAGACGGTAATTATGTACAAAGATGATTATCATAATAAAATGATGAACTTACTTAATGATATTACCACTTACAAAAAAGAAAATAATAACCCTCTAGTATCTGTTCAAAATAAAATTAACAAAATCGTTTTAAAATGGTTTAATTGCGGATTCATTGATGTCAAAACAAAGAATACCCTAACATGCTATAATGGCCAACCGCCATATATCTATGGCCTTCCTAAATTACACAAAAATAGTATACCTCTTCGTCCTATCGTCTCAAATATAAACTCACCCACTTACAATCTTTCAAAATTCTTCTCAAAAATAATTTCAAACATCGTTGGCAAAAACTGTTACCGTATAAAAGACTACAGGGAGTTTCAGAAATTCATAAAAGATAAAAACATTCCTAGAAACCACATTTTGGTGTCCTTTGACGTCACATCGCTTTTTACTAATGTACCAATTGAGCTTGCAATTAATTGCATAACAGAAAAATGGAATATACTTAAAGAACATACAACACTTCCTTTTGATGAGTTCATAAGCGGCACCAAAATTTGTCTTAATTCTACTTTTTTCCAATTTAATAATGAATTCTATTCACAAATCTATGGAACTGCTATGGGATCTCCAATTTCATCTACAATTGCTAATTTGGTAATGGAAAAACTAGAAACAACAGTTATTAATAACCTACATATTAAACCACATTTTTACAAAAGGTTTGTTGATGATTGTATACTTTGTGTTGACAAAAATGAACTTGATAATACGTTTAACGTATTTAACAATTTTCATCCTCGCTTAAAATTCACTTTAGAAAAAGAAAAAATAATTCATTAAATTTCTTAGATATTTCTATTTCCTATAACCAGAACGGCGAGATTTTCACAAATTGGTTCGACAAAAAAATTTGGTCCGAAAGATATTTAAATTTCAACTCAAACGTTCCAATCGCTCACAAAAAAAGCGTTATTAACAGTCTTACTGATCGTGCTATCATTCTCTCACATAAACAATTTAGACCTGATAGGTAATTTAAAAAAAATTCTTTTCTAACCTAAAACCAAACATTTCAAATGATTTCCAAACAAACCTTATATACAAAGTAAATTGTCTAAATTGTCATTCAACTTATATCGGCCAAACTAAACAATATTTACACAAAAGACTATACAAACACCAATATGATATCAAAAATAAAAATGAACATGCTACTGCCCTTTGTAAACATGCAATTGATAACCATCATAATTTTGACTTCAAAAATACCGAAATACTTTGCAAAGAAAATGATTCCCAAAAGCGTAATATTTTGGAAATGTTAAAAATTAAAAAACACAAAAATACTGTAAATTTTAGAAACGACACTGATGGGCTCCCACATATCTGCTTTAATCTTATTAACGATTAATATATAAAAAAAATTTAACATTTACTATAAACATTAATTTTTGTTTACGATTCTTACAACAAAACCATGTAATATTTATACCCTTATTTTTGTCAAACACTGTATAACGTTTCAACCGTCCCTTGAAAACTTTTGGTTGCACTTATATATTATATAAAAAAATCGCCAACCTTCTTTTTATGTAGCAAATTCGGAAAGACCATCGCATTCGGCATCATGTTTTAGTTTATTACTGGTCGACAAAAATTGTAAAGAAAATCAATCTCGCATATTATTTATAAAATAAAAAGAACATTTATGATGTTTTTAAAATGTTACACGTAACAAACAGATGTTGCTGGCTGATTTTGTAAGTATTCTTTGGAAAAAATCCTGAATATTTATAATAATAATAATAATAATAAATTCGTCTTTATTTATATATCACACATATACACATGAATAATGTATAATGTATACATATATGCAGATAAACAGATATACATCTATTTATTTCTTATTCGCAAAGAGGGGGGCTTCAGTGGCGAAGTTTAGCATCGCTATTCTACCACTTAACCACTGAGCCGACACGAACGATGTTTATTATGTTATTATGTAGGAAAAGAAACGAAAGGAGGAATACATTGCAAGGTGATATTAAAAGGTAAGTTGAATAATTGAAAAGGGAAGAAAAACAATGAAAATGAGAATTAGGAAGTTAAAAGATCAGTCCTAACCTGATTCTTAAACTTGTTCAATGAGTAATTTCGGTACGCTGCGGGGAGACTATTGTACAGTGTAACTGCAATATAAGTGAATGAACATTTGAACTTTGATGAACTATGGTGAGGAATGGTGAGATGATGCGTATTTCTAATATTTATGCGGTGGATTGCATTGCGTGTAAATAACTTCTCTCTTAAGTATTCCGGTTTGCAAAGAAGCATTAACTTATGCGTAAAAACTAGATAGTGGTACTTAACAAGCCTATCCAATTTGAGCCATTTCAACTGACAGAAAGCAATTAATAATTAAAGCAATTCTTAAAAAAATTAACTTTTCACTATTAAACATGATTCACATTATATAACATGCCCCTTTTATTCTGATTTTTATTATATAAAGATTTTAACAACTAAAAAAATATTTTGAAATACATTTTAAACGTTAATTTTTATAGAGAAAATGACTAAAAAAATATGTGTTCTATTATTTTTAGAAATTGTAAATGTTTGTAATTTTAATAAATATTGTATAACCTGAAGATGGCTATTATCAGCCGAAACGTACGTAAAGAAATTAAATAAAAAATATTGAATGGTTCCAAATGTTTGATATGGTAGTAACCCAGGAAATTGATCAATAAACAAAATCTACCAGGAATACAACAATAAATTCTGTAAAATGTGTTTAATTAGCTAAGAGTTTTTCCTTTGTTAGCTATTTGTAGGTTCTCTAGAGACAAAGTTACTCCACAATAAGATGCAGCTCGCAAGGCTGCATTTAAATTCGTATAAAATCCGACAATAATGTACGACTCCCAACAGAGAGCACAATTCCTTATTTTCATATAGTTCCAATTAAATGCAAGGAAAACAAACTTTAATTTAACTTTGCTAGGAGCAAAATTCCAGAGTCAACTATTGTCGGCAACGGTTATTCAGTCTGCTAAGCACATATATAGCATTTATTTGAGACTATAGTAACACAGACCTATATAGCTCGAAGCTATATAGGTCTGCGATATTAATCTTGGAGATGCTCCAATTATCAATGAAGCAGTTGTTTTGTTTGTGCCCTTTGCCTTTGGCCAAACAAGAAATAATACGTAATCGAATATTAGAATTTTGGTCTTTATAAACTTAGCTAAATAGCTAAACTTGCTTAATAAACTCTATATATACCTACACGAAAACTATTATGTCTAAAGTTCTTCTTTCCTCTTCAGTTTATTTCTTCTGGAGGGATTGATGCAAAATCTTGTTCGTCGATATGGATTTAAAGATTTAATGGACATAATTTACACCAGATATCTGTCATAATACCTACATTTCTGAATATTCTAAATGAAATTGAAATATCAAAATAGAGTCATATTTGACACAGTGATAGTGTTCGAATTTGAATATATTTTTAATTATCTGGTCTAATAACAACTTTTTAACTTATAGAGAAACTAAAATCGGGAACAATCGTCTGTGCGTGCGAAGTTCAGTGCTATATAATAAGTTTCTACTTGGAGAAACCAACGAGAAAAGTTAAGTTAAAAATTTGTTATTATACTATACAACAAAGATTACCGTATCTTTGGTGTATTTTCATACGACAATTTCAATTTAACTATACCTACTTCCTTTTCAGCGACAGAAGAAGCGAGAGGTGCCGCTCACGCAAAACGAAAAAAGATCCTGATTATTTCAATAATAATAATGGCGAAACTTCTCAAAATCAAAATAATCTTAGCTATGGTGTTTTTCACGCTGATAGCGATAAAGAAGGTCATTTTGGCCGGAGCCATCGCATTCCCCACAGTTTTGAATCACCTCAAATATTCCTGCCAGAGCCATAAAGATCATCACGGTTATTCTTATCCGGTGGTAGAAAGTCATGATGGGCCACATACCAGCGTCTGGGGGTTAGTATGGGGAACGATCTTTAGTAAGTTCATCATATTAATAATCAGAACTATATTTCAATTATATTGGAGAGGTAACAGAAAAGTCAGCAGGGAAGCAACATGATATATTGCTATATTGCGGGCGTAAAAGTGAGCTTTTCCGCACTATACTAAAATCGAGCAACTCTTACGCGTGGCGTAAACAAGAGCATGTGACTTGACATACTCGCCAGGGTCGCACTGAGGCACGACCTTTATTTAAATTTAGTTTTACAATTGTTTTCATCAAAATATTTCGGAAAATAATTATTGTCTTAATTAAAATGGTACCAAACATCGATAAAATTATTTGCGGCAGTGTCTAAATAGCTGAAATCGACAAGATAAAATCGCATAACTACATTTTTGCGATCGAGTACGTCCCTGTGACGTCCGAGTCGGGTGAAATTTTATAGTCTACCGACTAACCGTGGAACGTCATTGTACACGTGGTTTTATTTACGCCAGGCCTACGGATTGCTCGATTTTAGTATAGTGCTTGGCAACCCCGGATCTGCTCAATAGGTACTCACACCGACTTGCCAAAAAGGATCTATTTTGCACTGTTCTAAATTATTCAGCTGAAAATTTTGTTATGATATTACCAGACATTGTACTTATATAATTTATACATTGCGAAACTCTAAACTGATTAGTAGACTTTTGTTTAAGTTTGTGATATACAGGGTTTTCAAACTTAAGTCGGCACTATTACTAACTTCGTTATTGTTGGAGCTACAAAGTCGGTTAAAAATGCAAACTAGTAGTATTTTTTCCGCTGATTACGACGGTGAAGACGAAATAAAAATTGAACGTCGCGTTTGCGAGTTATGTCAAAAAGTTTCATTTTTTCAAATGGGACACCCAGTATACAATATACGCAACCGATAGAAAATTAAATTCTGAATAAAAATTGCCATATGCCTTTTTACCCTAAAATCAAAAATGACAAAGCAATTGATGATTTTTCAAATTCGTCAAGGGGGCTGTGATTTCATAAACAACATTCATTTTGTTATAAATGCCATCAAGCTTAAAATGTCATGTTGAAGTTTTGATAGTGAATAGTTCAGTTTGTGGTTTTTGAGGAAAAAATAATGCCTTTCACGCATTCAGAAAAATGCGATATGTTGGAATGTTATATCATTTGTCAAAAAAATAGCCACCGAGCTCGTGAACGTTATAATGCTTTGTTTCCTATGCGTAACATGCCAGATCGAAGGTACTTTTTGCTTTTGTATCGTAAGTTTAGATCGAATGAAGATGTGTTTAAGAAAACTAGAACCAAGAAACAATTCATAATAAGTGAAGCAACTGAAATTGATGTCGTAGCTTACTTTGAAGCTTATCCTAATAATTCAATTAACGATGCAATGCAAGCAAGTGGACTATGTTTGGGAACTATCCACAGTATTCTAAAAAAGCACAAGTTTGTGCCATACAAGTACAGACCTACGCAGTCGCTGGTACCAGGAGATCAAGAAAGCCGCATCCATTTTTGTCAATGGTTCATTAATAAAATCAGATTTAATGATAATTTTTGGCGCTTGGTTCTTTGGAGTGACGAATCAAATTTCTCCAATAGGGGCATGTTTAACAGAAAAAACAGCCACTATTGGAGTCGAGAAAATCCGTTGCTCTTCCGTCCTTCTAACCCGCAGATACGCTTTATTGTTAATGTTTGGTGTGGTTTGATCGGCTCAAGAATTGTAGGCCCTGTATTTTATCAAGGTACATTTACTGGAGAGCGGTACGCCGAAATGTTAACCGTCACACTTCGAGACTTTTTGGATGACCTAAATTTAATGGATAGACAACAGATCTACTTCCAACAAGATGGAGCTGCTGCCCATAATGTTCGACAGATTTATATCCTATTACAAGACTTTTTTGATGGCAGATATTTATCAACTAACGGCCCTATCCGTATGCCTCCCCGGTCGCCAGACATAACGCCTATGGATTTTTTCTTTCGGGGGTACTTGAAGGGTGTGGTGTATACAAGGCGGTATGACAATCTTGAGGACCTCCAGCAAAGCATCATTCATGCAATCAATAATATTGATGGTAAAATTATTGCCAGGGCCACTAGGACCGTTTACAAGCGAGCTCAAAAATGCTTGGAGCAAGAGGGTGATGTTTTTGAGCACCTAATTTAAATTTTGTTGTTGAAGTTACAAATAACTTAAAATAAACGATCCGTTTCACATCATGGATATTCGTTTTAATTTCTACTTTATGGTAAGGCAAAATTACGACAACTAACACAGCCCCCTTGATGAATTTGAAAAATCATCAATTGCTTTGTCATTTTTGATTTTAGGGTAAAAAGTCATATGGCAATTTTTATTCAGAATTTAATTTTCTATCGGTTGCGTATATTGTATACTGGGTGTACCATTTGAAAAAATGGAACTTTTTGACATAACTCGCAAACGCGACGTTCAATTTTTATTTCGTTTTCACCGTCGTAATCAGCGGAAAAAATACTACTAGTCTGCATATTTAACTGACTCTGTAGCTCCAACAATAACGAAGTTAGCAATAGTGCCGACTTAAGTTTGAAAACCCTGTATATTCAGAAAGTAAATTAGTGTTAAAAAAGTGAAAAAAACGCCTCTGCCTTGGATATCATGTTGTTTGCTTACTCGAATGCCTCAATCGAAGATGTACTTCCGCGATTATTCAAAATAAACACTAAGTCAAAATGAATCTTCTCGACGATATAAATATACTTACCTACAATTTGTGAAATATTCTTAACAAACCACACGTGCCAGAAAATTTCTCGACAAATTTATTCTCAAGCGCCTATAAGCAAAATTACCTACAAATATGGACTTTTATTTTCAGGAAAATTCTCGAGAGACAAAAACAATATAAAGATAAGTAAATACAAAGTTTTCTATAACCGACCGTACATATAAATTTGTATAAATATTTTAATTTTGCTATTTAATTTTTTCATGAAAATATTTACTCTTTTTAAAGCTTTTTCAGGTTTAAATTTAGCCCAAATGTAGGTATTTATGTAATATTATTAGTGTAAGTAGCTTCGAAGAGAGATTGCACTTTTTCGAATTTAGAAATATAGTTTCTTAGCCAGTATTTCTGTCACTATATTCACATTAGTGTGATATTGGATGGAAGCTACAGAAAAAAAACACTTAGAAAAATTAGATACAACTATAGGATGGAACATTTGGAAATGTTTACAAAAAAATAAATTCTCTAACTATTTTTATGTTCATTCCTGACTTTTGCTGTTACCTCCTTCTTTGAGCCAAAATATGTATAATTTCTTTACTAAACACAATTTCTTTTTCAGCTAAGATAGGAGAACACCTGAAAGAAATAATACTTAGTAAATTATCAGCCCCTTTGTCATACATTAGTTAATCGCCAAACAAGGAGACTATAAACAATTTGTGATTGTATATAATATAATATAGCATAGAACTAGTAATTTATTGTCTAGATTTAGATATAACAATAGGTACTAATATATAGTTCATCAGCTGTGAATTTAGGAACAATATATTATGCTATTTTGTTAATATTTTATGTACCTATTTTAATTTTTAATGTGTATTATATTAACCCTATGTTGTGTAAATCATTTGCAGATAGGAAATTCACAAAGCCAAATACTAATACTTATCAATTGCAACCGAAAATCATGACAATGGCAAGCGTCAATTCTTCAAATTTAGAAAACCTGCTAAAAGGTACAGTACTTTAGAATTTTTTAATTTATTTTTCACCCATAATACCCTGCTCGTTGGACAAACACGCGTATTTTTCCTTGTCAGCAGCTAATGCCTTCGATCCGCTCTCATTAAAAAACAATTTCCATTTTTCGACGGAAGCACGTACTCGTGGCAAACACAAACGGCCCCAATTTCTCGAAATTGGGTTTGCCCTCGCTAACGTTTGCCATTGTTGTGTTTTAGGTTTGCTTTTCGCGGCGAAAAATCAATCTGCCGATGCGACGGCGGCGTCCAAAACCGGAGTGATGATGGCAATTGACGCCCCGGTCGCAAATAATAATGGCAACGACGTGACGGGCACGTACGTAATGTCTATCGCGATGATGGCCAAATTTTACATAACCATGGTGGCCGCCCTGATGTTTATGTTAGTTTATGCGGCAGTCATGATGGCTTCTTGAGGTAAATTTATTATAATCCCCTTACAGCACGGCTGTAATTCACATAAATGTAAATAAATTAATAATAATTTCATTGGAAACTCACCTTTTTATACGTAGACGGACCCTGTCAATGTACAAAAACTGAATTTATAAAAAAGTGAGTGTTCCTTCTACATATTGGACCAACGAGGGTAAGTACCTCAGACAGATAATAAATATAGACTAACCTAAAGGCAGCTTTGTAATCAGCCAACATAAAAAATGCCTACTCAAAACAACCAGAGGTTACGTTTCTTATGCCACAAATCGAACACTTTACTCTTTCCATATCTTTCTTAAAACTACACTAATTCGCTAATTACTAACTTAAACTATATGTTTTTGTCCAATAACACCAAAATATCCTCAAAAAAACAAGAATAACGCGAAAGTAAACACTCGAAACACGATATGCAAACCGATAAAATCTCAACGAACTCTGGATCAGCTGTTGGGGCATAATAAAGCACATGCGCAACGATCACAAAGAGCTCGTGCAACGTTGCCACGTTAGCCAGAATAGCAATTTTTAAGGATATTATTTATAGACCAAGTAGGATCAGTAAATTCACAAAATCAGTAAAATTTATTGTTAAAGGATAACTGTCCAAATTTTTACTATAATGTAGATATCAACTAATTGTTCTAAATTGATGTTTTTTAAGGTTGGTTATGGGTACATTTATTTCGTAAGTACAAGATATATTTATGAATAAGTTTGGCAATGGTGCAATGCATTGTTTTTATCTATGTATTGAATTAATAGTCTATTTTTATGATTTGTCTGAGGTAAGGACCGACAATCAGTTAGCTTTGTCATTCATTCAAAATTTGGTATAATTGACATTTCAGATATCACAAAAACATAAAAAGAGATATAATAGTAATATCACAGACTAACGAGTAATACAGACAATTCCTTAGCGACATGTGTCAAAAGGAGACTCGCTTTTTAGCGAAATATCTTCTAAAGTCATGAATAATATGCATTTTATTCGATTTTACGTTAATCTACATAGCAAAGAGATTGTATTAGAACCAAATTTATGATTAAAATACTGTTTGTCTTTCTGTAAATTCAAATGGAGACTCGCTTATTTTTGACACATGTCCATAAGGAGGCTTCTGTTGCAAAGCTATTTATTCTGTGGTAATATGTTGACAAATACGCTAAATCACAAGCGCGTTTCTCGGTCGCAAAACAAAGGAAAATATTTTTGGGATTTATTTTCAATATATCTACTCCATGATGCACTTGGAATTCTTTATCGACATAGAAATTTTCACGAACGTAAAAGCCTACTATGACATATTTTTTTGGGCCCAAAAATGAAATCATATTAAGCATATTTTTATAAAAATTCTAACTATGCCGCTGGATTGGAGGGCGTCGATAAGGGGGGGGGGGTAATGGGGGTAATTACCCCCACCAAGATGCTAGTTTGGTTGTGCAATTTAGGTATATAAGATTATACGTTTTATTCTAGTTTATAGATTCAAAAAAATTAGGCACTTCAAGAAGAATACCTATATACAGTGTGTCCCATTTTGATACTGGACACCTCAGAACTATATGAAGGGCAAGGAAAACAAATGCTCTCTATTTTTTATTGGTAGTCCCAAGGGAGAGTATCTCATAGGGGGTGGTATTTGGATGGGGTAATTATTTCATGGCCTGCTATGATTTTATAAAATAGCAAATTTTCGAGAAACCCCATTAGGGATTTTAAAAAATCATAGCAGGCCATGAAATAATGACCCCATCCAAATATCACGGCCTATGAGATACTCTCCCTTGGTACTACCAATATAAAAATAGAGACCATTTGTTTCCCTTGCCCTTCATATATTTCTGAGGCGTCCAGTATCAAATTGGGACACACTGTATATGTTTATTTTCATTAAATATTAAGTTTTGATATCTTTCCACAATATAAAATTAAACAAAAGCAAACAAACATTAAAGAGTTTTAGTTTTGCAAAATTATCTTTATTTGTTACCCCCCCCCCCCCCGAAAGAAAAAAATATCGACGCCCTTGCCCTTAAAGCACAAAATGTTGTTAAAAAATACCGAACAATATAGAAATTTAGAAACCACCGAAAATATTTTTTGGGTAAAAATGAAAACAAAAAATCTAAAGTAAAAATGAAATTTCCATTTTTTCAAATTTTTCAAATTTTTCAAATTTATATTAGGGCTTTTGTATGTACGTACCCATGACATTACTATAGTTAATTAAATAATTCAAAATCTTTATAAATTACTTGCTTTTGACCAAATGTTGAATTAAAATACTCTAAATTAAAGTCTTCTAAATTTCTTATGTAATGACTATGAATTTCTTTAATAATCTTTTTGTCGTCTAAAACTGAATTTTGAATCAAATTATGTTTTAATTTAAGAATGAATACTAACATATTTTCCGCAATTTTCTTTAACCCTTAACAAATTTAACCTTTTATGCTTTTTCTGAACATTTGAGTATATCAGTCACAAATTAAAAAATGAAATCGGAATTAAAAATTTTCACAGCTTGTGTCTCACTTATTCTGGGACACCCTATATGTATATGATGAAAAATAAAAAAAATAACAGAGGGGAAAATACTTACCTTCATAGGAATTAAAATACATACTTCCGGATAGGATGGAAAGAATCGAAAACGCAATTTTCGAAAGTGCATGGTCGCAGAATTCATTTTCTCTTAATACTTCCTCAAAACTCCAAACTCAGTACTCCAGAAGCAATTACATACAATGTGCGGAAGAGGGGCGATAATGACTCTTATTTAGGCTTCATTGTCAATTGCGGATAGGGCCAATAGAACTAGGAGAGCATTTGCTCAAATACTTACTGAAAGCTTCATGCAGCAAATCATAGCAATCCAAATAAATCACTCAGTTAAACCCAATGACGTCAGAACCTAGAGACAGGTTTGTTTTGATAAACGCTTGACGCCCAGAACCAATCACAATCTAAGCGCTCCATTAAATTATTCCGAAAATGTCGCGAGATTGTCAGAAATTGCCCCTTTTTGTAGAGGCGTAGCGAACTTATTTCGACTCTGGGCTCGGAGGCTGGCGTCGTTAGACCATCCCCCGAGTCTTCAGGTGAGGTTCCGATGCTTCCGGCGCCCCCAAACAAGAAAAAACATGCGATATCTAAGTGTGATTCTGGAGGAACTATAACCGGGAATCATCGGGTGTATACCTAGTTGGTTGATGCACAGATTAGGGAGGGTTGGTTGATGGCTGACTTTCTGTCTTTTTTTGTAGCATGTTTTTAGAGTGGTATGGATATATTTAATCTTGGAGTCAAAATAAAGGGCATTTTAATAATGGGGCACCACGTCCTTATTGGGAACGGCGTTTGACATAATGTATTTTTTTTCTTAACTAATTCTTCCAGTTGATTTCGCGGGATTCAAGCACAACCACCACCACAAGCACCACAAGCACAAGCAACTGGTCGCCTGGATCATCCCCATCATCATAATCACTCAGTTGTACCTCACCAAGATCGGCTTCCATACGCTGCTCGTCGGGGTGCTCTTCGTCAAGAAGATCCTGATCCTGAGCATGATGTACCTGCCCTGGCTGATGATCCAGGTGAAGAGAACTTGCAAGAACACTCACGCCCCTCCCGAAGAGAAACCTCTGTTCTACCCGTTAAATCCGTGGAGTGTAATCGATAGGAAACATGACAATAAAAACCACGAAAGTAGTCATTATTATGACACACAATATGTGCGAGATCAGCAGGTCCAACAGTCGTACGATCCATATTATGATGGTTATCAAGGCGGTGCTAGCTACGCTCAGAATTAAATTTGAGGAACATCCATGTCGTTATTTTTTTATTTTATCTGTGATAAAGTTGAGGAATAATTTGTATTCCGCCTATTGGAAGCAAATCTAAACTTTCCTGGCAGTTGATGAGCATTCAAAATATTACTTTACATTGCCAGGCAGAGAAAAATTATCGTGCTTGATTACATGGCTTTGTTATTGTTATCAAATAGAAAATTGTCTTTTTCCTGTGGAAAATTTGTTCTGAACTTATTTTTATTATCAGACAAAGTAGGTAGTTGAAAAAATACATTTACTTTAGAAGAATTTGTAACTGCAAAATGGGACATATACCTACTTAACCAATTAAGTAGAATTATCGGAACCGGCTTAATAGTTTTTGAATATTGGGGAAATATTGGTAAATGGTTAAGTATAGTTTTGTTTTAAATGTTATGTTATCATTTGTTTGGGGTGTTTAGAGTAAATAATAGTTGTAGGGTCAGAAGATAAAGCAGTAGAGTAGAATAAGGTTTTCTATCCGACGAAATAATAACTTTAAGATATTTTTATAATAGAACCACTATATTTTGTATTGCATCTGGTTCGTGTATCGTATTTTTAGTTCAGCATTTGTAAGTAGATTTAATCAATAAACAAATAAATACATACATATAATATTAAGTAATGTAATAATAAACAATAATTATAAGGTGCTGAGGTTAAAGATAAAAAAATAGAATTGAAATTTTATTTTCTTGGGTTCAGCCTTGCTTGTCTAGAAACTAATTTGTGACATAATTTTAGTTTCGAAAAATCAAGTATGCCTTGGAAATTGAGTAGGTGTGCACAATTTCAAAAGTCTGGGCCTACGTTTATTTTTTTATGCCAAAAAATAATAAAATTAAAACGCACAAAAACCAAAGTAGGCTCAGGCTCATTTAATTTTTAATTGGGTTTTTCGCCACCAGAATTTATGAATTTTCCAGGCAACTTGAAAAAGTTGTTTTTCAATCAGTTTGGTGGCAAAAAAACCCAATTAAAAATTAAATGGATCTATTTACGCCACAAATAAATTTCCAAAAATATTTAGGCTTAGAAATTTTTCAAACCTTCCTAGTTTTTCACCACGAACAAGATTCTTGCACATTTTGACGTAAAAGCTGAAGAAGAGACACTTTAAAAAATAAATAAATAAAAGGGTAAAAAGCAAAGGACAAGAAACTCAGTTTTTCCTTAATAACATTTTGCCACAAAAATACATTAGGTACCTGTGTGAACACTTCTTTCAAAATTTGCAAGATTTTTTTTTAAATTCATACTTTTTCTTAAAATATTTACTTTATTCTTACTTTTTTGAGAATAAAATAAAAATTTTGAGATTTTTCTCAAAATTTTGACTTCTTTCAAAATTTGTAAGATTTTTTTTTTTAAATTCATACTTTTTCTTAAAATATTTACTTTATTCTTACTTTTTTGAGAATAAAATAAAAATTTTGAGATTTTTCTCAAAATTTTGACTTTCCTCCGAATTTTAAGATTAAGATTAAGATTCAGACTTTTTCAGGGAATTTTAAAATTCTACTAATTTCTCAAAATTTTGACTTTATTCCCAACATTTTGAGGTTTTTCTCGAAATTTTAAGATTTTCCTCAAAATTTTGACTTTTTAGAATAAAGTCAAAATTTTTAGAAAAAAGAAGGAATTTTAAACTAACGAGCAAAGGTCTGAATTTTAAAATTCGGAGAAAAAAGTCGGAATTTTAAAATTAGGAGAAAAAAGTCAAAATTTTGAGAAAATATTAAAATTTTGAGAATAAAGTACCTAAAAATTTTGAGAAAAGAAATCTGATTTAAAAAAAGTTCACTACGTTGCTCTTCCACGCTTCCGTAAAAATTGGTTTCAAAACAAGCTAATTTAATCTGCACTCCAGAAGCTCAAATTTCAACTCAATTTTTTTTGTCTTTCACAAGAGTGGTTTCATTTATTGGGAGACATATAGTCCTCCTTAGGGCAGAATGCGTGCGACGTAAGGGGGAAGAACTCGCAAATATTTTAGAATTAGTCACAGTTCAGGGGCGTAGCTCAATTTTGTGTAACTCACTGACTTAATTTTCATATAGTTGTTATTTAATTTATTGTTAATATTATTCTTAACGGTGATGTCTTAGACTATGGAGGAAGGCAAACCCTTATAACATTGGCAATTACTTCTCGTGCTTGAGAATGCAACGTTCTTCCCTGTTTACTCATTTTGCACACGTTAAGTCCCGAACATACGAAACGCCACTGAGCTCTCTGAGCCGGCGGAAAAAACTTGCCAGCGGCCTAAAAAATGAGGTCTGTGTGGTAGACCAAATACGCAGTTAACTTTTCGTACTATAGAAACAGGCACAAAACGCGTTGGCTAACTATTTTGTCAGCAGACTCCTTCGCAGAAGTGCTGTGTTGCCGTATTTCAAAGGCGATGGTAGACGCGACGATGTTGAAAAAAATATAATAGGTGTTTTATCACACCGCGTTAAAAATAAATGATAAACAAAAATGGGTAAGTGGTCCCGTGATGCGAGCTTTATTTTTTCGGTATAACAGAGTTCAGAAATTCGGCTTCAATATGATAAAACTTGTATTCGCCAATAAATAACGACTACTCGTATAGAAAATCTCGCAACGCTGCCCGCATTCTTTAGAAATGTTTTCTTTCGTGCTTTGGACTTTACTAATGTTGGTATATTAAAGAAATGTTTTTTCTTACTCCCGCTTATTTCCACAGCAACGAAGGCATTCGTGAGCTCAAAAAAAGTCTGAAATAATTGTGTATAGTATAAACGGAACAGCATAAAAACGCTTGGGCTGCGCGTTTGCTTTGTAAAACAAGACCGAGTCATAGGCGGCGCGCTGCCTTTAATAATATTATACAAATTATTGTATTTAAATGCTCTAAAAAAGAAAAAATAAACGTTGAAATAATTCAAACCAAAGCAAACCGATCATTTTGTTACATACAAAACAACACCACACAAAAATCTATAAACAAAACCAAAATCTGTAAAATAAAGCGCAATCCTTATTTCAGTGCACGGCGCTGGTTATACGGGACTAACTGGCCCACGTCGACACCTGCTCCATGGATCTCCGAAACGCCGACCAATCAAATCGCTACGCTCGCTTCCTTATTGGCTGCCCCCTTGACTAGGTCGACGTCGACCGCATTAAAACCATTGAATTTTATACGGGTGATTTCTGCTGATAAGTCTGGTATTTTTACCAGTAGCAGAGCGTGGCAAATGCTACGAAATAAATCGCGCCCCTATATCACTGTGTTTCAAGTGAGTTCATTTATACTTCTACCAGGGCTTGTTAGATTATAATACCTACCTACTTTAGTAAGCTTTCACTTATGTTACGGTTACAGATGCAATTTGTGCACTTGAAACGTAGATCAATTAATTCGTAAAATTAATTGGGTTGCAAGAACGTTTTCTCGGAAAATACCAACTAACTAACCCTATGTCGTATGTAAAGGTCACCTCTCAAATTAATTTTGCAGTATCCTTTTATTTCCTTCTACTAAGGTCGAAACTCTAGAATTCCAATTAACATACATACCTACCTATTGTCCTTCCCTTGTTTGAACGTTTCCGGTGGAGGGATTCCACATTATTTTTTATTTCTAAACTCGGGCAGCGTCCCCAAACTTCTTTTCCTTTGTTTGTAAGTACGCAAAATAATCTTTTTTTAATGAAATCGGGCAATAAAAGTAGCCATAACAAGGAGGCTCTGAAATTTTACTATTCTTTCGGTGATCACGAGGCACACCAAGGTTCGTTGCAACCTGAAAATGCCATATTAACGTTAACGTGTTGGGGGCAACAATGGGACAGGAAACGTGCGTGGCAATAAGTAAGAAAAACCGCTACCTTTGATTTGGTATTTTATATGAGGAAAGATTACAATGCCATTTGTTATTCACAGGTCTAAAGTCTATCCAAGTTACAGCGGCAGTAGATATAAACAAAGTCACATGACCGTATTGCGATCGATTACCGGGGTCTAACTAATATGAGATTCCCAGTGGCTTGTAATTCTGAACTAATTCTTTTAAAAGTTCTAAAAATTGTGTTTTTACCTTTCGTGGATCTATATAAATTTCCTTAAATTAAGTAGCAAAATAAATTTACAGAATATACTGCTTGCGATCCGATCTAAAACATGCAGGAAACTCAACTGAGGGAAGAGCCGGCCCTGCATTCTGTTCGCCGCGTGACATTTTATGACGGCCAGACCAATAAGAGAATAGGTCACGTGGTGGCCAATGTTTTGATCCGCTGCCTCTGTAACTTGGATAGACTTTAGTTACATGTTGTCTAAAATGATGACCATTTTATTGGTTACCTACTAACGGACGAATTGGTGACGTATGGTGACGTATGGCGAGGCGCATATAAGGTCAGAAATTTCAATAGAAATTCCGGACATGGGCATGGAGTTTTTAGACCGAGAAAGTTAAATGGGGGTAAATTGTATGACGCGAAAAAACTGAAAGCAACGCGACGGGGTGGAAAAATAAGCAGGTACAAAACACTTGGGAAACTTTGATGGATGTGAAGGAGAGAGGATGGGGGTGCCAAAGTGGACAGTGGCGGACTCGGAAGTAATTCTTAAATCTTCTACCTTTGACATTATATCTCGCCCTCTATCAAAATGATCTCCCTGAGGACCCTGAGTCAGGCCAATCTTGAACTGAGTTTTTCTACCGAGTGCATATGAAGAAGAATATTCTAAAATATCAAATAACGCACTCAATAATAATAATAATCTTTTGTTGACAAATAAGTCAGATTCACATAACACTAAATGTGTTATAAAATGTCGATTTTCCTTAGAACGGGGGAAATCAGTAAATACGTATCACAGAGAAGCGTCAGTGTAAAAAAAATACACAGTTAGAGCAATAAATTCGAGGTCATAGTTTCCTGCAAGTTGTTAATGTTGCTAAAAATCCGTTATTTATCTTAAGAAAACAAATACTGTTAGAAAATATTCCACATACCCATCAAACTGATGCGGCTTTGGAAATAAATATAGAATCGAATGATTTTTACGTTCAAAAAAATAAGAATTTCCGAATGAGAACTTTTTTATGAGACTAAACATACCTACAAACAATGAGAAAATTTTTATTTGCGTATTCCACATATATTTTCATTATGATTGTCTCTCTAAAATCCGGTCTTTATTGAAGCCAACCATACAACAGATTTAACGATAACTACTTACTTGGAAAGAAGCTCGGAAAAGTTTTCAAATGGGACAATTTATAATTATTGTAAGAACTTTTCGATTACTCTCTGTTGTATCATTAACATTTAGCGAGAAGAGCTACGTTATAACGAAGAACACTAATCCAATCATTATTTTGCTTGCCTGCTAGAAGTTTGGAATCCAATTAAAGAAGTTTTGGACCACTAATGTAGGGTTAATTGACTGTGAGAAAGCCTACGACCCAGCCCAGAGAATATTTCAGACAGATCTTCCAGACCAGACTTTTAAAGAATTTTTTATACAGACTCACAGCCTACATATTAAGTCTAAATTTTACATATAAAAATATTGCCGGGAAGTTATTATAATATCGGAGTTCTTGGAAATTATAACGGAAGTGCCTGGTATGCGGTGCAATACCAGTGGCGTGTTAAGACCAATTTTAAACAATAAACTCAAATGTGAAAGAGAGCTTTTTTATTTTGTTTTCGTTGGAAGGCAAAATAATGATGCTTTATGATTGAAGTAAAAATTTTTTGTTTTTGCTTTGTGCTAAATATAAGTACATCTCACTAAGCTAATTTAGTGCCCAAAAGTTTATCATTTTATCTATGGATCTCACAATTCCCACAAAACAAATTTATCTTATAAATCTGAAAATTGTGCTAAATAAATTCTGAGAAGTGAGAACGCAGCCGTATTATGAATATTTATCAAAAACCTAAGAAATCTGTGAATACATTTCCGATTGTAACATAAATAATGTATTTAGAGCGAAAGTGGGACCCGCGGTTTTTGCCAATATCCAGGTGCTTTCATTAACATGCAGATTCCGTAAACAAATCCATTTGTTTTGTATCAGCGGGCGGCTCGCAACAGAAATGAGGGTAAAAAGCATGAGGGTACCTACCGTCCTCGTTTGGTGTTTTGCCGCTTCTAACACACAATTTGCGTTTTTGTTCTCGTTTCTGGCTTTATTTTCACGAATTTTTTCTCTGTAGACAGTATACAGGCAGGATGGTAAGGTCGAAAGTGCTGCATTAATTAGACTTATACTCCAGGAAAATAGGGAAAAAATGAGCGAACTTTTTCGCTCTCAGTTTTTTTATAGAAAAGTGCAGGTTTTGAGGTCAGAAAACGTATATCACACACGCTACCACCAGCAACATACAGCGTTTTGATATATATATATATATATATATATATATATATATATATATATATATATATATATATTTTGTTACGTCGTTTTGAACGGCGGCCATTTTATATGTGGCAGACAAAGCGACTAGGTACGTTGTGAGTTAATTGCCTGAATTTGTGAATTAAAAGTGAATTGCTGCAAAAAACTAAATAAACGCTAAAAAAAGATTGCTATGGCTTCTACAACTTTTAACCGAGACTTTTTCCTAACCTTAAAAATATAGAAAATAATTGGTTGTAAAAATATACATGATAACATGGTACGTAGCTCTCTATTTACCTACGTGTATTTTGCTCTTGCTTTCATTGTTGCTTGTAGAATAAATATACCCAATTATTGAAGCGAGATTCAGGAAAGTAACAAATGTAATGAATACTTATTAGAAAAAAATAAGCCAAAATACGACTGCGGCGTTGCCACGTGTATGTTCATGGCTTGAAATTTATGTCGGTTTCGGTTGTGATAGAACCTTCAAATTATTCTGTACTACTTACACTACAGCCTGCGGTAAAGTGACACCGTGACACCACATCTAGTGTGCGAAAGCTTAGTAACCACACGGTCGAAGATAAAAGGTTTTATAGTGTTGTCCTAGTTGAAGTGTTATAATTGTTCTTATAATATATTATCTATCTCCTTTAAAAGGAAGTCAGAAAGCGTCATTTTCCTAAGCCGGATCTTCGACGGATCTGGACAAGCGCCGATGGCGTTAATCTCGGAATACTTCAGGAAATTAGGGCGGCCATGTCGAATGCGAATCCTTACAGCTTATTACGGTTCACCGACATACTGGGCATTCCCATCGGAATTGATTCGGTTTGCACAAAGACGGCGCTGGCCGCGAAATGCCACGAAGCCGTGTCGGTAATTTCGGCTCCGGTCAAGAATCGATACGTACAAGAATCGCTTGTCTCGGTTCGGAAGAGAATGCAAGTGCGGTGTGCGGTGTGTGTACAAGGCAATTTCTGGCTTAGTGGAGTCAACCAGGAAAATAACTTCGAACAAATTCCGGGAGTTTTAGATTTTGTTGGAATGTGTTCGTTTTGATGTCTTTAAAACAAAATCCGAAGAGTCCGCAGCGCAAAATAGTGTGCGATTTTTTTTATTTAACAATAACTGTCAAAAATATAGGTATTTTGTTAATAACTTATTTAATAAGCATTTTTTATGGAATTTAAGTAAGACCATTCGAAAGAGCAGGCAACTTCTAAAAAAAATTTATATACATATTTTTTGTAAAACAATTAAGTAATGAATGCGAATTTTTTTAAGATCATACGTTTTCATGCTTCCTCGTATTTAAGAGGCAGCCGAAATTAAGAGCGGCGCGTGGAGCGCGAGACACTTAAACAGTAATAACTTTTTACACACACAACTAATTCATATGCAACAAAGTTTATTGGAAAGTGACATCTTAAAGCAATTAAAAAAATCTTGTAGCATTAATTTCCATGAAGGGATACGCCTGTCATATTATTGTAAATTTGGCCTTGATCAAATTTTCACATTAAATGACCTTACATGGTCAATTTGTAATATTTTTGAGCAATATTACAGAATGTTTATACTAAATGTATGTACTTTTGAAAGAGCGATATAAGATTACGATATCAAACCTCGTTTCTTTTTTCTTCACTTTGAACATAGAGATTTTTCATAAATTCTTGCTATCGTATATTCAATATTTATTTCAAACGCTCATAATACCCGCATAAAATTAGATATTGAGACTCAATAGATGACTTTTTTTAAGCTTAAAACGTGTGCTTTTTGATAGCATAAGTTATTTTAATGTATTACTCCTTTTTCTCGTTTATTTTTGCAGTAAACCGCGTTATAATTAATTTCCCGAAACGCAGAACTCAATTTTTCTTATTTTTAAATCCAAGAATCAAGCTGAAGGAGGTCTCTCACTGGGATGAGACCAATCCTAAGTGAAAGTACACGTTTTAAACTTCCGATTTCCTAGTCAAAAGATTTTTTCTACATAATTTTCGCTCGTGATTATCAGCTTTCGGAAAAACTCTCTTCATGTGTTCTCAGCTTTCATACAATAATACGAATTCTCTAATAAATACAATAATTTCCGCTTTCTTTCTCGTAAATACTTGGTCACGAGATTTCCTTCTTCTATCAAATGATTGTCCAGTAAGATCATTTCGAATTTCGTGGTCACCGCTAGAGGGCGCAATTCGAAAAATTTCCCTTTTATTACAATTTTCTCCGAAATTTTAAATTCAATGACCTATTTATTCTGTTATAATTGAAAAGTAGATTACATTTACAACAAAAAATACTTACGGAGTTATCGCCAAAAGAATAATTATTAACATGTTATTTGAAAGAAGAAGGTAGGTATTTGTTTTCAAAGATTTCCGTGGTCAAGCATGCCATGAAATAAATAAAAATTTGCTTGAGCTTTTCGTAAATAGCTATAGATTTTCACTTTCAATCAGCATCTGAAGATACGTTTTCAGTTTCATTATCATGAATACCTGCAATAAATTTCACGAAATCTTGAAGAAAATTCGATTATTCTTGCATTCAACTTCATTTTTACTATGGGCATCATTTTGTTTTTCATTTGTTCTTTACTTCATATTCATAATCAGTATCTCAAAAAACATAAAAATATACATTTTCATTGAAAAATAATGATTCTACAATTAATTGTAGACGATTTTTGAGAAATTTCGGTAAAAATCGTTTTTTGAGTTTTCTTAATTTTTTTTAAAAGCGCACTTTTTCAAACTGCGGACTTTTAAATAAAAGTATGTTTGAAGGTGTTGTAAAAGGTTTTATTTATTTCACTAATTAATTCCTAATTAACACCATTTTTCGTCTACGTTGACTCCACTAGCTGGGACATAGCAAAAAATATTTTACGAAGAAAGCGCATCTTACAAAAAGTTTTGCTTGTATTTAATGGGATTGCCATGGAGAAACTTAACATTTCATGTACGGGGTGTCCAGAACAATTAGACGTATATAGTTGTTCGGAATTAAAAGTTACGACAGAATTCCCGTTTCTGGCAAATTTGGCCTGTTTTTTTACAAGCTTTTATTTAACTTCACCTGTTAGTGTGGGTCGAATCTTGCAAGCTGAATTAGAACCACTTCCTGACATCCGATTGAGATGAAATTCGGATACACATTTAGTTCCGGTGACAATACAATATGCAATACTCAATATTGTAATACTTTCAAAATGGCAGCGGATGATGTATTTGTCAATGATGATGATGATGATGTCATCCCCCTTAATATGGGTATCAAATGAAAGGGCTTGAAAAGTAGAAAACGATAAAGTTAGTGGCATCACACTAAATTCAATATGGCCGCCGCTCCAAGATGGCGGATTACCTTTTTGATACCCAACATGGGTATCAAATGAAAGGGCTCGACGGGTAGACAACAAGGTGAATGACTTCATAAGAAATCCAGTATGGCGGCCGTCCCAAGATGGTGGACTAAATTTCTTTACCACTCTTGACATGGAATGAAATAAGTGCTAAAAAGCACAAAATAAAATTGAAAATAAAAAAACCTTTCTAAAAACAAGCTTTTATATACCTAAGTCATGTACTAAAACGAATAAAATAAAAAATAAAATAATTCTAGGTTTTCGTTAAGATAATTCAATGCCAAATTGCGACAAGTTTTTGTAAATCAAAAAGCTTGTCGCGCGAATTCTAAAGAAAATACATACTTTGGCAAGTAGGTACCTACTTGCTTATCAACCAATCACTGTCCAATAAAATTAATTGGTACCTACTCTTATGGAAATTTCGCCAGACAAGCTTTTTGCTTTACAAAAACTTGTTGCAATTTTTATTAGTACCTATGTATGTTATTGCATAGTGAACCCATAGTTTCAACCCATGTTCCAGTGGCGGGTAACAAAAAGACATTAAACATATTTACCTTGAAGAAGAAGAATTTTCTGAAAAATTATTTGAAAACGCTTTTGATGAGGTCGATACGTGATTAAAATTATGGCACTTATTTATTTATAAATGAAAGATAGATAAAGAGCTCCCCTAGCAAATATTCTCAAAGTTCACAGTTTATATTATCCATAAATTTCAGTTGTTTGGAAAATGCAAGAAACTGACGAATTTTTCTTCTCATTTCTAGGTTATAATTCCATCAATCGTGCTTGTGTCTTTGGTCTAAGGTCCAAGAAAGCAGAGTTTTATTGAAGATTTTTAGTACTAGTTATAAAAAAGATTAAGTCATGTCCTCGAGTGTTATTAATATTTTGTGGAACTTTTTATGTCGGTGAGGTTCTGACTTCTTGAATTACTTTCCTTGAAACCGGGAGAAGCTGAGAGCCGAGACTGGCTATAAGTTCTGCAAAACTTTTCGTAAAGTTCTTCCTGGGTAAAGGTGAAAAACTTTTTCGTAATCTATTATCTCCTATTTGTGGTGTACTTATATGGGTCAACACACTCTTCTTTAACTTAACTAAAAATAAATTAAAAGTAAAAAAATATTTTTAAAAAAAGCTTTTATTTAAATGCGCTAAAAAGAATAAAATAATCTTTTCTTTTAAAACTTTTACTATCAACTTATAACGTCATTCCACAATTTATATGATATAAAAGCTTGTCGCGAGATTTAAGTAGTGGTATTTACTTAGTTTGAAAACTTAAATCTCGCGACAAGCTTTTATATCATATAAATTGTGGAATGACGTTATAAGTTGATAGTAAAAGTTTTAAAAGAAAAGATTATTTTATTCTTTTTAGCGCATTTAAATAAAAGCTTTTTTTAAAAATATTTTTTTACTTTTAATTTATTTTGTAATTTTTAGTTTGGCCAGGTGTCTGAGTCTATTCATCTCAGTTAACGCATCATTGTTGCAAGGTCGTTTGCCGGTTAGTTTAGAACAGTCTAGCTCTTCAATGAGGAGACCTTCTAATGATCTAACCCTACTTAAGGCCACGTATGCTTGACCAGGCGCGAAGAGCTTGGAGCCTAAATATACAACGAGACAGGTTGCAGACCAATGCTGTTAACGCCTATCTCACCAAACTACACAAGTCAAAGTTAACTAGTCCGCCATCTTGGGTGTTCCGCCATGTTGGATTTAGAATGACGTCACACATATAATCATGCATTGTCATCCAAATTAAACGTGTGTACAAAATTTCAGCTCGATCGGTTGAAATTTAACTAGTCCGCCATCTTGAGTGTTCCGCCATGTTGGATTTAGAATGACGTCACACATATAATCATGCATTGTCATCCAAATTAAACGTGTGTACAAAATTTCAGCTCGATCGGTTGAAATTTAACTAGTCCGCCATCTTGAGTGTTCCGCCATGTTGGATTTAGAATGACGTCACACATATAATCATGCATTGTCATCCAAATTAAACGTGTGTACAAAATTTCAGCTCGATCGGTTGAAATTTAACTAGTCCGCCATCTTGGGTGATCCGCCATGTTGGATTTAGAATGACGTCACACATATAATCATGCATTGTCATCCAAATTAAACGTGTGTACAAAATTTCAGCTCGATCGGTTGAAGATATCTGCTTCAAAATTGAGTTGCAAGATTCCACCCGAACAAATTACATACATACATACATACATACATACATTGCAAGTTAAATAAAAGCTTTTAATAATTTTGACTTTCACAACTTTCTTTTCATTTTATCTTTCTAGGAACTTTCGAATAAATCAGTTTTAATATATTTGTACATGAACACGAAAGTCTGTAGGTATTGATTTTATTGGGGTTGTTTCTTCATATACCGTGTGTATCTCTGGATTGTTTGGACGACTCTTGTACTAAATGACGTAACATTTTCGAGTTAAATTTGATCTTTTGGGGTTCAGCCCTGATTGGTTTGAAACTAATTTGTGACATAATTTTAGTTTTGAATAATCACCTATGCCTCGGGAAAAACTATTTTTTCACACCACAAAAATTTTCAAAAACCTATCTGTACATTTTTTTTTCTGCGAAAAAATTTAAAACGCGAAAAATCAAAGTATACTAGGTTTGGCTATTGAACATTTTCATACTCAGTTTTTTTATCATAACATTTTGACGTGAAAGCTACAGAAAGGGCACTTATCTAAAAAATAGGCAAAACAGGCAAATAAATCAAAGTAGGCCTAGACTTTTGAAAATTTCCAAACCTACTCAGTACTCAGTTTTTCATTTTGAACAAGTTTTCTTAACGACATATTTTGATGTAAAACCTACAAAACGGACCCTACTGGGGCGTGAAAGATTAGTTTTTGAAAATTTTGAAGGCGTGATTTTTTGAAATTAAAATGTTCATTTACAAGAGTCGTTCAAACAAATTATTTTCTAGAATAATTACAGATCAATACACAGATGAATGCTATCTAACCATCGACGCTAACAAACAGAACATTATAACCAATGACTATAGTAGAGTCACATAAGCTTAATAATTAACTTCAGCCTATAAATACCTACCTACCTAGTTCCAGCTATCCTGGTATTATTCTGGGAATTTATTGAAGGGTCTGAAATAATGGTGGTTGTTTGCCCACTATATTGCTGAAATTCATAATACTTAGGTATAATTATTTTACAAACCTTATCTGCTTCCAGAAATGTTCAATCTGGATGCGCCTACGAAACTTTGTGATAATAGTCCTTCATAATATTATCTGATATTTTCAGTTTTGGAAATTTTATTAAATTAACAATCTGGAATAATTATCAAATACAAGAAAATGTTTTTCTACAAATCGTGGAAAAAAACACCTGAAGCCACGAGCTGATCAACCAAAAAAACATTAAAACCCAATTTTGATGTTCTATGGGTATAACCTTGATCTGTGACAAGATGTTTTGTGGTGAAAACTGACAAATAATGTCAAATGTTAGATGTTTTGTAGTGACAGGATAAACTTTATAAAATTTTAATAAGTCACTAAAATTCCTGTGTTAATTTTATATACACTCGTAGGAAAAGTATAAAACCCATGACTAAAACGACGTTTATAGAACTCGTTTGTTTGTTTGTTTGTAGCATTTATTTTATTTTATTTTATTTATTGGGTATTAGAATCTCGAATCTCGTTTTTAATAATTGTATTTCGTATTGTTCCGACCAACTCTATACGAGCATTTATTCTTTTGAGTATTTTCCGTTTTGGAATTCTTTGTCTAATAGACTGGAGAACTCTATCCAGTACCCTATCCTGTGTGCATTATGATGTGAAGCTTAAACAGAATTTATCGGTGGGATAAATATATTGAAAAACATATGTTCCGAAATTGTTGTTGGGAATTCATCACCTAAACATATTATGAACATAAGTGGCTTTCATATAATATGTATTCAATAATGTACAGGCAGTTGGGGTGTTGGTATGTACATTTTTACGTAATGTACTCAGTTCTCACTTTCAGTAGGAGGATTTAGGCCGAATCCATTAAACGATATCGGTGATAAATTCAGGTATATCTAGTCAATAAACAAATAGACATTAACTAATGAACGCCCGTTTCCAGGGAAGTGTGTTTTCCTATCGGAGGGATTGTTTCGTTTTATCTTTTACTTCATGGATGGTGTACTTGTGAACGCTTGATTGCTATGTTTCGGCAAATTATTTGCCATTAATTAATACCTACCTTTTATTTCAACAAAGCCCGCATTTATGAATAAGCCGAAATTAAAAGGGGTCCAGATCCAGATATATTTGCTTGGCTACCTCCGGCAAATTAGGCAATAAAAAGGAATTTCCACCCACGTATAGAAGGGTGGAATAACGAAAGGATGAAGATGAAGAAAGGGCAAGCGGTATAAAAACAACTCCCGAGAGATTTTGCAGAGATATATGCGTTGCGTCTTTTTTTGTAAATAAAATCCAACCGAAACTATATCGATCTAAAGAAGCCTACAGTGTGTTCTCGATTATTGTGAATGTGAAGGGCACTGCAAAGAGTTAACCAAGTAGCCTATTTTTTATTTTTATATTGTGAAAAGTTCTAAAGAGAAAATATTCGCAAATGACTTTAGAAAATTTGATTGGCAAAGAACTTATTTAACTTCACTTGTTAGTATATGTGTGTCAAATATGAGGGTATGTTGTTTCCGTTTTTACAGTGGCGCGCACCTTTGAGTAGTTTCGATAAACTAATCGTGGCAGAAATCCTCATTTTTCGTGAAATCGGTACCTACAATACAGGCAAAAATAAATAAGGCACGTTTATGTCTTTAAGTTTAGGAAACCTTGACAATAAAGCAATTCTAATTTTAAATTTCCAATTAGGAAGAAGTAGGTACCTAACAAACGCCTATGCCACTTTGGTGCATGGCCTCAAAAGTTAATTTAAATTACAAAATTACTTACCGATGGATAATTATCTTCAAACATTTTAATTTTGGCAGTAAGGGAAGTGCCACATACTGACACCTATCATGGCATCAGATATCAAAATATTGTGTCAAAACTTGGTTACTACTCTGGTCGATTTTCGTCTCACTTATTTTATAATACACATAGAGCTTTGACTCCCTCCTGGGATTTTTTATTCAAAGGTGATAAACATAACAGAAAAGATAGTAGTCAGTTTTTGTTTTATCTGGGCTGGACCAACAGACCTGTGTATAGCGCTGTTTCAAGCGATCGCGAGGACATGGTGGTTTGGAAGACCCAACGACAGCTAAGCCTACTATATTTTACTTGTACTTTTTATTATGCCCTAATTGGTATAGCTGAATTCAGTAAGTGTACATTTGAGAGCGTACATTGTTGTCACACATTATTACATTGTTCTACTGTTACTGCGTACGTTGTTACTTATTGCGTACGTTGTGTTTACTTATTGCGTATGTTGTGTTTACTTATGCGGACGTAGTGATTTGTAGCGAATGTCGTGTGACCCGCCCGTGTACACGTTTGGGGATTTAAACCGATTTGTTAGAACCATTTCATACTTAAATTTTAATACTGTACGTAGGGAAATTTTTCTGCAGTGTACCACAAGGGTGTGTGACTAAAAATTTGTTTATCAAGTAACAATATAGTAAGGGAGTAAAGTGTTAAACTGTTATCGTAAACCACTTAAGCCTGATTCATGCAGCTTCTTTATCTTTTAATTTTACTTTATCTTTAGGAATTACCAATGGCATTTGTCCGTTGATTTGAACTGACCAATGACATTTAATATTTCTTAAAGATAAAGAAAAATTAAAAGATAGAAAAGCTCTATGAACCAGGCCTTAGTAGAATAAACAATGTATATGAAGAAAAAACCAACAGGATGGTTTAATGTTGAAACACCATTGTTGCAGAATCTTTTAGAGAATAAAAACATGCAAATAATATGTCTGTTAAACGAATTTAATATTCAAAATAAAATAAAATGATTGTTATGTCCCTTTAATTTGACAAGTGTGTATGGCATATTTTCAAATTTTCTTAAGAAAATGTAACTAAATTGCAAGTAAGAGTATTTTGGTATCCTTTGGTTTGAAATGAAGTCCATGGTTAGGATTAGATGCAAAATTTATTATCTTACCTACTACTTGCTATATTTATTTTGTCGAGTCAAGAAATTCAAAAAATAAACACTCAAACAGTGATAATTTTTTTTCTTTTTACAATAATTCGAAATTCAATGAATTTTTCAAATTATTTTTTAGCACTTTGTTTCCAAATGATTCCAGGCTATGTGAAAAACAGCATAGTCATACTATTGTCTTCTAAAAGTCTAAAGTAAATTTAAACTACCTGTTTACTTTCAGTTGAAGAGATAATTATACACATAATGTATGCAATTTTATGGGTTTACATCTGAAACTATGAAAAACTTTTAATTTTTAGCACATTGTAAGTAGGTATACAAATGTAAGCAATATTTATCTACTATAAATATGAGGAACAGTGAGACATACCTTCCTATGGGTAATATCTAATACGTCTCACTGTTCCCCTGTCTCACTGTTACCCATGGTACTGCAAAATGAAAACATGATACCATAATACTAATCTCAATTATTATTTTAGAATTTTAAGTGTACCAAACACCGTTAAACACTATAGGATACAGCCCTATTTAATAAAAAAAAACATCGCAGTTTCCTGACAGTTCCTGCAGAAGCTCAATCTAACCGTTAAAAAATTACAATGGGAGCGCAATCTTCACAGCAACACCACACCTTCTAAACGGAATGGGCGGGAACTGTGAAAATAGTGGAGAAGGCTGACCTTGGCACCAGGCATGATCATTGAAGAATAGCTTAATCAATGGCATGTTGCATACCTGGCGCCATCTATGAGCTATTTATAGGTATTGTGAATGTCTCACTGTTACCCAGGTTCTCCTACCTATGAAAACATACCGCGACCGCGTATCATTTCATGGCAAATCGATCCACTAAAATTCTACGATTACTTTCTGTGGAAGTGGAGGACCCTCAACATCTTGCCATATTTACGACGAAACCGAAATTTTCGGAAATACCAAAATCGTGTGTTCGAATCGGAGACACGACAAAAAAAAATCGCATTCGGCGCGCGTCGCTCGCCCTTCCAGCCGCTATATAGAATCGAGAGCGGCGTTGCGGAGACAGTCGCGCGTCGGCATCCCAACGGATTCGAGAGTTCGGGAGTGCGCGGGACGTCCAGACGCACGCGCGCCAACTTTCGAACTTTCGGTTGTTTCGCGCTTCGTCTGTTTCCCGGCCAAGGCCTTCTCCTCGACTTCTCCCCTACTATGTGATTCTGTGTCGTTTTTCCCTGATTGGTTTGAACCAGGTGAGCTGATTTACAACCGGGCAGTTTTTGTTCAAAAGTATCAAAAGTGTGCTTATGTCAATTAATTATTATCAAGGCCAACAAAAGCAATGTAGGCATGAACAATTTTTTCAAATATTATCTAAACGAAGTTCATGCTCACGCACTTGTAGGCACTCGGCTTCGCCTCGTGCCGCAACATGCACACTCGCATGTAATAATACTCATTTAGGCCAGGGAAATTACGGTAAAAAAATAACGAAACCTAGACAAAATTCATAACTGCATTTTTATAATGCCATCACAAAATATTGGTAATAAATGAATGCCAGAATTGCTTTTTATACAAAATAAATATACGCGTGTGGGCGTTTTTTAGAAAAATACATTTTCTTGTTGTAATAAAGACGGCATAAATGTTAACTGCGAATTTTAAGCTGCATTTATTAGTAAGTAAGGTATATAAAGTTGAGATTGATAAATTAAACAGATTACGTTTGCGCAAGTATCCGAATGATGTAAAAATGACATTTTGCGTAATATTTTGTTGGGCAAAAATATTAATTGCGTTTTTATTATTTATAATTACCTTAAAAATCAAGTATTAACAGTTTGTTCTGAAATTAAACATATTGTTTCGCCGGAAATAGCATTTTAAAGAAATTTGAAGCTGTCTTTGAGAGCAAAATTATTAACTGGCTGATTTTTGTTAAACTCTGTAAGTAGATACTAAGTCTTGTTAAATTTTTTGAAATTAAACAAAAAATGGTAAAGGAAGTATTTTGAAATGACAAATGACAGTTGACCTACATGCGCCGTAAATAAATGTTTAATTTCGCTATATGTGATTTAATATAGTTATATTGTAAAAAGTTAAACAAAAAAAAACCAGTTAATATTTTTGCTTTCCTAAAGAAATGACAAGTGACAGTTGACCTATATGCGCCGTAAATAAATGTTTAATTTCGCTATATATGTATATGATTCAATATAGTTATATTGTAAAAAGCTAAACAAAAAAAACAGTTAACATTTTTGCCTAGTCTATACCAATGAGAAGTGACAGCTGACGTACATGCGGCTCAGATAAATGTTTCATTTTGTATAAGTTACATTATATTTGTAAAAGGGAATGATCATCTGCAATAAAAACGTAGTTAATATTTTTGCCTTTTGCCGAAATAGAAAATTATCCGATTTTAATCCCTCTTTGTCGATCCAAGTTACTTCCATATTCTTAAAATGTTTAATTTCTTAATATATGTTAGCAAGGGAAGTTTTTTTTTACCTAAAGAGTCTAAAAAAATCCAGTTAACATTTTTGTTCGAAATTTTTAACGAAAAATAGGTGTTTTTTGAGGTAACTCAAGGTTCCGTTTTTTCAAAATGTTTAATTTTTGGTTTCTACCAACGTATTTACTTATAACTTTGATATGGTAAAACAAAATTGTAGTTAATATTTTTGTCTAGGTCAAATTCTATTTTCCCTGGCCTAATTGCTTAACATGTTGCACAACATAGGTACTATTCGAATATATCGAAGTTAGGTATGTATTTGGATTAGGTAATAAACTTTTTTCGAATTAGAATTACAAAATAGCACATAGTTAAAATATGAAATTTTCGGTCCGTATCTTGTGTGCGAGTTATTCAAATTGTGCCCTAATTCGGCTAACATTCAGCTAAATACGTAAAACATCCTAGAAACGTGTGAACCAAAATGAAGATAGGACGCTCAGTAGAATGTGTTTTGCGTAGTGGAAATGATTTGTAACAAATTTGTTGCGTGCTATGACAAAGTTCAAATAATAAAAGGGTTTACAAGTCTGGGAAAATTTGAAATAGCGATTAATTTAAGAAAAAAAAAACAATTATACTATACCTAGGTATCTACCTAATTTGAAATAGTGAAATTTTTTGTCACTTGTAGCTTGTAGCGTAGTTAACGCAAATGATACGTGCATTATTGTGAATAATAATTAGATAATATCTACAGGGTGTGTCGTGTTTTACAGATTCGTTTTCTTGACACAGGGAGCTAAAGTTAATAAGAAAATCAATCCGTTTTTCGTAGTTGTAGAAAATGTGTTGATATTAGAGGTTATCAATTCCAACAATAATTATTGAAATTTATTTCAATAAAAATATATGTTTTTTTTATTTATTATTTAATTTTATTAATGGAATTAAATTTGTTTCTTCGGACGAGGAGGGAGAAGCCGATTTTTTTCTCTAAAAGTAAGCAAAATCGACAAAAAAATTCAAGAGACAAAAAAACTGCAATTTTAAAATGTGTAATATAATAATATCGTAAAAAAAGTGGTAGTATGCGTAAATTTTACATTAAATTAATCTTTTTTTTTATTAAATTTAACACCCACTATCTCGAAAACGAAGCTTTAAAACTTACAAGTTCATATGACTTTTTATTTTCATTTTTAAGAGTTCACGCCAGATTAAAACCTGAGACTCCCATTATTGTAGAAACACGAGAAATCATATAATGTACAACGGAGTGTCGCAATAAATTGATGGTTCAAAATCTAATTTTGTGTAGAATTTCCAGAAGAACTCGAATAAGATATCACGCTTAATATAAGGGTGTTGTTAAAAAGTTTGTTCAAAAAATTCCCTTTTCTACAAAATTGTGAAGTTGAAATTTAACACGGAATATTAATAATAAGTATAGGGCAGTAATAAAAATTGTCGGTTCTCATTTCTGACTTCCGGTTTGACCGGAAGTGAGCATCACTTTGTTTTTTAGGTTCCTTTTGTTCTCCCAATTCCAACCAATAGTTATATGTTTTATGCTTATAGTTATCTCTAACAATATAATTTAAGCATTCCATGCAAAGATGTAGGTAATTTATAATATTCAACGAAATTTATCAAAAAATGAAAAATCGCTGCTTGGTCACTGTTAGAATTAAAAAAGAGCCGATAAATACGAAAATATAAAATAATCGTAAAATGCTTGCTTCTGTTGATTGAATAAATTATAGCCTGAAGTATAAAACCTCTATAGCTTTTCCGTGCAAAGGCAAAGCTTTGTATTAAATCTCTCATTCAACGATTCTACGGTTTCCTCGAAATGAAGGAACATTAAATAAAAGAAATGCCATTATGTCTTTCATGGTAGGCATTATTTCGGCTTTAAATAGCCATACTAAAATAAAAATGGACGTTCCTTTTATTAGATATTGTTATGCAGCTCGTGTACCTATTATAGGTACTATTACGGCTGAAAGCGATGTTTTTGCCGAAAAAAATAAAGCTGTAAATGGGGCAAGGCATATTGTTATAAACTTAAGTAGGTAATGGGAACCTGAGACATGTAAATTTTAACTCACATCATCACATTTCAAACTATAGTTGTTGCAAAGTTATTGTTACGTTCAAGTGATTATAATTTTCTTTTTAATTAACAAAATAAAATTGTCAATAAAAGAGTTTTTGAGAAGATGACAAAAACGGAATGGGCAATAATTGGCACAAATAATCGAGAACACTTATTAGGAATTCATTTAATTGTGCAGCTTTCTGCTTCATCTGAAAAGTTAAAACGGAAATCTTTTTAATATCGAATCAATTTTTAACCTAAAAATGAGCTCTTTGGAATATAATGTATTTCCAGATTTCTTATCCGTCAGGAGTGTACCTATACAATAAAATGTTGTATATCTTAGTGGCCACTATTAAAGATAAAGCACGAATAGTAAATCAAACGAATATAAAAGAATCAGCTTGTACATACGAGTACAAACCTAACAAATTAACTAACAAATCACACAGAACAGCAACAGGTTAATTAGGGACAAATCAGGATATTGCAGATAAACAGGTTGCGTAAAAATCTTTGATAAAATAGGCAGATTTCTGCTGAAAGCTCAGTGAGAAAACTGTACATAATTTTATAAACCTCTTAAGCTTTTGCCGATATTTCGATCAAACGTTTTCCATTCTAATTCAAAAATTCTTTCCAAAATTCCATAAAACACAAAAATATATATGACCCTTGTTTATAACGTCTCTGTTATAAACAAGGATATTACTAAACTTAGGTATATGCCTCTAATATGAGTGTGAGGGCCATAATAGATGCTCTCCCTCAAAAGTACTATATATTCAATACATATATTCAAATACAAATTAAATCTAAATCCTAGCCATGCACATTGTACTATTGTACATACCTAAAGAATGATACGAAACAGAATATAGAAAATTAAAATTAACAAAATGCATACAATTTAGGACACTGCTGTAAAATGCATTTATATGTTATTATACTATTGGGAGATCTCAGGTAAATTGGGAATGTACATTAGGGTTAGTTTAATATAATATTTTTTACTTCCGTTTTGAAATTGCTAATTTTAGTTATTTGCTTAAGGTATAAGGGAAGTGCATTGTACAAGTTTGGACCAAGGAATAGGTATGATCATTGTGTGATATACTCTTTGTAAAGCTCCGGATCGTAACGTCCAAATTATCTGGCAATCTAGTCACCCGAAGTGAAAGCTTATCCAGATTGGAGTACCTACATTCTGATCAAGCATTCTCGAGAAAAAGGTTATTTGATATTGGGGAAGTTTTAAAACGAACACCCTGTATGTGTGTTCTGCACCAAACCACACATCTGCACTTAGATGTATGCGATTCGGGCTCATGGTTTATGAAGGAGCTGAATGCATGGTTTCAGAGCAGACATGTTTCATGATTTACGATAAAGGCTAGATAAGCTCTATGAGAACCGTACAATTGAAATTTCCACATTTTCGGTAATAGGTATTTCAGGCAGCAGGTGTAGGTATATTATTTCCAAGTAAAGATAATATTTTTGCTTCCACACAATTTTCAGAAGATAAAATAAAGCTAGGGTATCCTTTCCGAAAGAAGAACAATTTATTCTGCAGGATTCGTTTGGATTTACAGGAGTGGTAAATTTAATATCTTTGTAGGCAAAGTGCCTTCCTTTACCTCTGTGAAGAAATCGTGAAGAAAGCACACACCAAACATTTGGGGTATTTTTAACCCCTTGGCCCCTCCATTGGGACGCCTGTGGTGAAGGTTGCAAACTATGTCTACCTCGGTAAATTATGTCAAATCTCACAGGTATATCAGAGAACAACCAAGTAAGAGAATAATGAGAATATACAAACTCGGGGTGCGGTTATTGTTGTCGCTCAGCCAGCGGCCGCCATTACTTTGGATGAGAAGTCAGGCCCGTATTTAAATAAAATTGAAATAGATGGTTCAGGTCTGTAACGTAAAAATTAAAAGGAATGTATTTAGAAAAACATAAAACTAGAAGAAACAATATTACATGAGAAACGAAAGGTGTGAAAGTTTTGGAAAATAGCAATAATATATCCGCTAATATAGTGCCTACATAGGTACAAGGGATTTTGTAGAAAGGAAGCAAAATTATGTTTAAAAAAATTTATTGGTGCTTCCATACAATCATTTTATTTTTATTAATACATTTAAAATTTCTATTAATAAATTTTAACGTATAAAATTGTCTTAACCTAAAATATATAATTTAATATGGTGAGATATTGGAAAATTTTCACAAAGGGGGCCAAATTGTATTTGTGTACTCAACGTTTTGGCAGCTTAATGATGCCCGATAATAATTTTATAATACTTGTTTTAAAATTGGAAATTTTATTCAACGATATAATTTCGAAAAATTATCTACACAAGTTTAATTTTTACGTTACAGACCTGAACCATCTATTTCAATTTTATTTAAATACCGGCCTGAGTTCTCCTTCAAAGTAATGGCGGCCGCTGGCTGAGCGACAACAATGACCGCACCCCGAGTTTGTATTCTCTTACTTTGTTGTTCTCTGGATATATAATATAGCTGCTAAATTTCAGAATCATATCTTTGTATTGGTATTTCGGAAACGGTAAAAGGTAGAGGGCTGAGGGCTCGTTGAATTAGAGAAAAGTTGCGCATTTCAGTCCTCATTCATAATCTGAAAAGAAATCGAAGATAGCTCAGTCCGTTTCTGAAATATTCTGAAGAAACTAAAAACCGCCGATTCCGGAAATAGTTCATATCTTTTTTATTAGAACACCCAACTCTGCACAATTTTGTATTCTTATGTTTTCAAACACGCTATTCTCACTAGTTTACTCAAAATTTTTCTAGGGCTGCTATATTTTGAGTTACCCAATGGTGCGCATTGAAAAAGTGACCACCCTGTATATCTTATTAGTAATTACTTGTTGTTGTAAAACTTGTTGTAATTACTTGTAAAATTACTTGTAAAAAATACGAAATAGTGATTTATGTACCAAGGCACTCAAGTTCAACTTTTTATGACTCATGTGGAGTTTAGTTGCTGAGGCCTCTGGCCGAGGCAAATAAACCACATGAGTCATAAAAAGAACTTCAGTGCCGAGGTACATATTATATTTTTCTTGAAATCGGGAAAAAAAATGTTTTATTAGGCAAGAAAATAATAATAAGGGATCACCCGTCCACGAACCGACTACGCGCGGCGTTGCTTGACTTTACCGATCGCTCTACCTAGGACAAGTATAATGACGTACGGCACCTTCTGACAGAAAAACCAAACTGCTGCTTCTTGTGCAGCCTACACAACAAATCTATTGATATTCTAATTTACTAAAATATGTATACTGAAGGATTGCGCTTCTATAGGAAACAATTTCGCAATGTGTACGAAAAGTTAAATGAGCCTTTATCGGCCGGGTTTTGAATATTTGGTCACTTTTGACGGGCGATTTCTCCGCGTCTGACGTTTGATGTTTACATCTCGCCAAGGCCTACTTATTGAAAAAATCGTACACTAATGGGCTACATTATTGTACGATTTCTGTGCTTTTAATGACGATTTTGGGAAATTTTAATGCCGATTTCAAGAAAATAATTTTATTACGGAAATCCCGGAATTCGATCCCGGGATCCCGAGATTTAAAATCAACCATCCCGAAATTCCGGGATTGGATTGGATTCCTCACAGTGCTTATCCATTGTGTAGATTGTAAAGTAAATAATAGTAGTAAAAATAATGTAGCTCTCTATACCATGGTTACGGTTACGATTATTTTACCTATATACGAGTATATCTATCAAAATCCAAACTTATTTGTATCAAGGATTCTGGGATACCGTTAGCATTTTCGGAGGAAAGCGGAAAGCAGCCCCCATTCTTTAGGGTAATTTGTCCGGAAGGGTCTGGTAGGCTCAGTCATTAATTGAATGTCCTGGAATAGTTCTGTTCGGTGATAAATGGTGAAACATTCGTCCCGCTAAAGTATGCCCAGAGCGGAATAAAATTGCCATCATTTCGAAGTTCTCCACTTTTTATTATTTCCCTTTTTTAATATTAAATTATATCCGCAGTTATTATTCCCAACTGGGCCACATTTTAAGAGCAGAAAAATGGGCGTGTCATTGTTTAATGTCGCCCCGTTTAATTAAATTCTAATTGTTCTTAAGCGCGCATCAAAAAAGGTATAGTAAGGCATGGGTTTCACATAGTATACCGTACTTTCACCGTTTTGGTAGACATAGGGGACTAGGCCGCGCGTCGCCGTGCGTCCAGCTAGGTTTGTCAGTCGTTGGCGGGGGGAGTACACAGTAGTCCAGCACCGCTTATCAGTCGAGTTTTGCGAGCAAAAAACACGCCCCGCCCCCCGCCGACGACTGACGAACCTAGCCGAATACACGGCGGCGCGCCGCCCAGCCATGGCTATGTCTACTAAAACGGTGAAAGTACGGTATAGCGTTGACTGAAATATTCCAAGGTCCATACTAAATTTCCATTAGATATTTGAAACTAGTGGTGTTGCCAAGAACCAAAACATTTTGTCTCATATGCCCCATTTCTTTTTTTATTTATTTTCAGTTTATGGATTGGAGAGACAAAAATAAGATTAACAGGTTTTCAGAAAAGTAGTAATAAAAAATTTCTGGACATATTCAAAATTAAGGTCCTTACTACTTATCTATATGTACACACTTTTATGACTGATGGTAGCAAATATTATGTATAGGTATGCAACTCACATATTTTAATGTCTATTAAGATAAACATCCCCGCTATGCCATCTCATTCTCTACTAGTCAACAAAGTACTGGGAAAACCACCAGATTCATCCAAAATATCAATCAAATTTTGCGTCTCCGTTTTTCTTCGGTGGTGAAAGATATTATCAATAATTTTAGAAAAGTAGGTCGTATGGGATGATATCTATACCTAAACCCAAACCTAGCATCTTGAAACAGTCGTTGAGGAAGGATCATTTTTGGAAAACGTGATATTTTATGAGATTAACAGGATTAGTGCTCTAAAACCGGCAACATCCTTCCTCTCAGCATTTAAACTTCTCGGAATGTGTCGGATCAGTGGCATTTAGGGGTAGGGGGAGGGGGGGGGGGGGTGGTGTCGAAATTTTCCGAAATATTTTCTTTGTGAAATATTGCCATCTACTGTGTTTAGTTGGATTGAAATAGGTAAACAAAAATTAGAAAAATCCACAGAAAATACAATGCTATTCATAAACTTTGCACCAAATGGGAATTTTTTTGTTATTAGATTTTTTGAAAATCTGATTTTGGGCTACGTTGGTGCATGTTTTGGCTACACTATTGCGCCTGAAGAGAGTCGTGACGTTGCAGCCCATAATATGTCTGTCAAATATGGCATTTCAAATAAAAATTCGGAAAAATGGGGTTTTATCTTGGAAATCGGAAAAGGTTATTAAGAAAATATATTTGCATTGTATTATTGTGCGTCTATGTCAATTTTTAGAAGGATATTCGTCTTTTTCTTACTTCATATTCCAGGAATTGAACTGAAACCATAAAATTCAATACAAAACTAACTTATCATTTTGCGTCACTCAATTTCAACATATAGATGTGTTTGTGTAAAGATATTACAACACTAGCCCAGGGCATGAACTTGGCCTAAAGTTAAAGAGTCTGCACCAATATTGTGTTGTTACACAATAACTATTTTAAAAAATCTTAATTTTCCCCCTTTTTGCTTTGAAATTTATTTGTATTTTTATGATTTAGTAAGGAAGCAACCAGTAAATAAGTGTTTAGGCGCAACATGCTCCAACATATCCCGAAATCATGTTTTCAGAAAATCAAATAATACAAATTGTTCCCATTTGGAGTTAACTTTATGAGTAGCGTTGTATATTATTTATTAAAAGATAATGCCTATGCAAAAAAATATTGTTATTCATTGGTGGCTAGGAAAAATTATTTCATACTTTTTTTAGTCCGATTTTATAAAATGGTATACTGTTTAGTTCGTTTTAAAAGCGTGTTATCTAAGAGGGCGGGGGGAGGGGCTATCGCCCCCCCCCCTCGCCCCCCTCCAGCTACGCCACTGTGTCGGTTACAGGGCGCAGCGTTGCCAAACGTAAATCCGATTAGTCGGAGAGCCAGCGTACATGTTCCAGTGATGATTTAGTTAAGATCTATTTTTTGCAAGGATGTTGGGGGGGGGGGGGCATAACCAAGTGTCATCCGCGAGGATTAACCCTGACTTCAGTCATAAGGGGGTGGCAGAAAAGAATATTTGCGAATTATTTTTTATCTTCACTATATCTCAGAAAATAAGCGAAATTCGAAAAAATGTCAAGAGATCTATTATGTAGAGAATTAAATTTCCTAAAAAAAAAACATTCCGACCACTTTTTCGTACCCCTCATAATTGCGACTGATGGTACGCAATGACGGCGCGCGTACGGAACATTCGAATCGTTCTGCCAGAGTGTTAATTCCGCCATTTCGTTCTGCAAATTGGCATTTACACTTGAAATAGTTGTCATAGCAACATATTAAAAAATTTGGCGTAACTAAATAATAAAAAGTTCATTGCTCACACGACATATTGGGGGTGATCTGCCACCCCCTTATGACTGGCCAATCGTTCTGCAAATATTATATCGATTATTTCCCTCATACTGCTTGCATCCAATAAGGTAGCTAATTCCATAAAAATCCAACCAATCATATGCCTCTGCTAGCGATAATTTGCACTAGTGCAATTACTGGTAATTGCACTTGTGCAATTATCACACGTACCTACTTTTTAAAGTTTGTGTGTTTCACACTGTTCTAAATTATGCAGCTTATAAATTATGTTGCGGTATTATTAAGCATTATATCAATGAATTTATATAACTTTTACATTGCTAAATTCTTGTTATTTAGACCTCCGCCTCCGTTTAAATTTATGACACATTCAGGAAATAAACCAACGCCGACAGGGTGTAGGTATAATCGCATTTGCCTTGGATACCCGAGCGTCATGTTTGTTTACTCGAACTCTACAGTCGAAGCTGTCAATAAACTCGTTCAAAATGAGTCGTTTTGGAAATGTAAACATAGAAAAAATTAATACAGAAATTATTAAATCGTATTCGTGAAATAATCTCGACAAATACCGCTCGTGCCGGAAATTTTTCTAGATAATTTTATTATCATGCCCTATTTTGCCCATTAGCAAAACCACTCGTACAAATTGGCCTTTTATTTTCAGAGATAAAAGCCCAATTTATACTACTGATCTTTCTAGGCAAAATAACGCTTTCGAAAAAATTATCGATAAAATTTCCGGCACTAGTGATATTACATAAGATAATTGCGGGCCATCAGAGGTGTACTGGAAAACATTTAATAAAAAGATGCATTTTTTTACCAGTAAGTGGCGTTCCTCCCCCCTTATGACTGGAGTCAGGGTTAAACAATGGGGTCATTTCATAAAAAAAATTTTGTTTTCTTTGCGTTTACTTTATGTATTATGTCTTCAAAGTCCCAACAAGTCCACCCGTTTGTTTTTATTATCTTTAACTAGGCCAAAAATTAGAATTGAAATTTGAACATCGGGGTCCTGCTGACGTCAGCTGGACCCTTTACCAGTCAGTTTCATAAGTTCGGGCTAAAAAATTTAATAGATTCACTTGTTTTTAACACTCATTATTAATAAAAGGTATACAACTGGGGTGTATTAATTATATGGCACACCATTATAACCAGATTGTAGTTTAATTATAGTTTTATGATGTAATTTAAATAGGACATTTTAAAGTAATAAACCCTCCCAGGGTAGACGACAAAATAGCAGGCAACATCGCATCACTGTATCACTGTCATTTCGATTGTTTACGTCTTACGTAGTCGGAGTTAACCTCATCGATAGTTGGTGATTTGTTCTTTGTGTTGAGAGTTTTTTCATTATTCATTATGAAAACTAAACAATGCTTTAACAAAACCTTCTTCCATGCTGAACACTATTATATTATAAGCAGTACCTAACTCACAACAAAACGTAAACGATGGCTAGCCAAACGAATAACCAACAAAAACAAACCAACGCAATAAATAGGTCACAGCTGTGATTTGACAGAAAGGTGGACGGGCTGTTTAAATTTGAACTTGACCGTTTTGCGGCGTTGCCGGACCTACAAAAAGTACCTATACTCACTCACATTTTTATTTCTTTTCGGCCAAACGGGCCTTCAAAAAAATTTGAAAAAAAAATCCATAAGTATAGTTTAGTCAACGCTATCATCTGAGCTTATCAGAAAAAAACGTGAAATGTGCCCATTGCGGATGACACTTGGTTATGCCCCCCCCCCCACCATCCTTGTAAAAAATAGGCCTTAACTAAATCATCACTGGAACATGTACGCTGGCCAGTGGCGGATTATTATAGGCAGAGTAGGCTATAGCCTAGGGGCCCAAGGCTTTAGGGGGCCCGTTCTTATTATGATGTTTTGATCGGAATTCGGAATTGGAAAAGGTTTTACATTTCGCAATTACAAATTTCAGACAAAGAAAACATCACTCCTTACTTTTTCATCTAGATTGTTGGGTACTCTATTTAGTCCAGTCACCACTAGAGGAGGTAACAGGCAGAGTGACGCATGAATAATACGAGCATATCGCCAGTGCCGCCGCTGCCGACGATCGACGATGGGTTCAGTCGTGTTTAATGTTCTGTGGTTCAGTCTCTCTGTGTTTTCATAAGTTAGGTTACGATAATTTAGTATCAGTAACAACAAAGCAATTAAAAATAATAAAACGATGAGTGGTGTTCCTCAGACGAGCTCGGTTCCAAGCAAAAAAAGAAATATTGCAAAATTAAAGGCCTAGACTTTCGAAATTTCGCAAACCTACTCAGCTTTTCATTCTGAAAAAAAAGTTTCCTTAATAACATTTCCATTTCCATTTCCTTAATAACATTCCTAAAACCTACAAAAAAGGCACTTTACTGAGGTGGAAAATTAGTTTCTTCCTAATTTCCAAGGCATACGTGATTTTTCGAAAGTAAAATTATGTCACAAATTAGTTTAAAATCTAGCAAGCAAGACTGATCTCCAGAAGCTCAAATTTCAACTCGCAAATTTGTTGTTATTTACACCTACACCTTATGTGAACTCAATCTGTGGGTACACTGTATATAACCAATAACGCACATGCAAAAAATTTTGTTTAGGTAGGTACATAATTTTTATTTAACATATATATTTTTGTCATTTTTTGTTATATCGCCTTATTGAAGTTTTATTGTTATAGTAGGTACTTAAAAGGAGTATACATATCCAGGTATGCCCCCCCCCCTTCGCAAATGGATATGACCACGCCCGGGTAGGTTGATCTTTTTCTGCTGAAATTTGAAAAATTAAGCTTAGGGGATTTGCGTGCTTCCTGTTTTTAGTTTTTGTTCTCTAGGTACATGCATTTTTGTTTTCGTTTTTTTTAGCTAATTTTACCTAATTTTTTATTGCGACGGGTCAAGGGGTCTTTAAATAAATTTAGCCTAGGGCCCAACATAGCTCTAATCCGCCCCTGACGCTGGCTCTTAGACCTCAGTGTGCCGCATCCAAGTTTCCTTTTGTTTGTGGTCGTCAGCACCGTGGCGCTTTCTGACGGCAAATTGAATCCGGAAAGCGGTCGATTAGAGCAATCCTGCATCGATAAATAAGGGCCGGATCGAATGGCGGCGCCCCATCGGACAGCAATCACGATTTATGTGCTAATCCGGCACGATAGCCTTAGGGGACAGAGGCGTATCGAAAATAAACACGGCTTGTGTCGGTCCCGCAGGATATACGGATGTTTTCGGACGCGCCGTTCGTCCTAAGCCCCCCCAAAAAGAGGGAAAAACGCGAGATTGGCAAAAGCGTGGAGCGGAGGAAGTCGCTAGTAAAATGTCTTCAAGTCGGCAATTTATGATACCATCGGCAAGCGAACATAACATACAGCACAGGGAAAATATTTATGAGGTCTGCGGGAAACAGGCCTTTCCTGTTGATTTCTCAATAAGAACGATTTGTAGGTTGTTCCGCCATACACTTACCCACGGTATGTCATTGCGCATCCATATGCATATCTCTGTCGCACCTTGTGACGTCAGTTGCGAATCAGAATTTAAATGGCTCCATCTGTTTTACACAGCAATAGATACTTTTTTATGGGTTTTTGCTTATTTTAAACGTTTTCTTTTAAATAAATGTTGTTAAAAATATGTAGATTATATTACTAGATAAATGAATGAATATATTCTGTTGATAAAAAACACATTTAATTTGATAATTATAATTTTACAAATAATTTGTTTTCTTTGCGTTTTAGCTAATCGTATATCTACATGCAAATAAAATTGATGTATATTTTGTTAAATTAACAGGATTTTTCTTTTCGAAGACCGTATATTGGTAGACAATAAAAAATATCATATATAGGTATCTAAATAATACCTTTATTGTAAGTAAGGTAATCCTGAACTAAGTTTTGGCTTCTATCGACACAAACTCTCCATCGAAAAAAGTATTTTACAGATGACTTGTTATAGGCAAAGATATTGATATATAAAATTCAAAGCCTTACCAAAAATATAACTTTTTCCTTCCAGTGTTTGTGTCGGTTTATGTCAATTAAAGCCTTATTTACCAATTAATGCACACAATCCTCGACACAAGCACAACCTGCACAATTAATGCTTAGTTTATAGTTAAACAACAAACAAAACAACATGATAAATAGTGAGTAAAATAGGGATCAAATAATGATTCACTTTAACAATAACCAGGCTAATTTTTTATTGCACATTCTATTTTATTTGCTGTATAAACCAGGCATAAACTCTGTTGAGTCCCCTATTTTTAATGCTCTGTTCTATAAATAATCTGTTTCCTTACCATTTTTTAAATTGATACTGTCTTGTCTGCGGCATGCAGCAATCCATTTTTGGCAAGATTATTGTCCTTGGGAAATCTACATATAATACTTAATTTCCGTTCCCTTACTGTTTCTATTATTATTTGGACATACGCTGACTGCACATCCCGGCATTTTTGGCCTATTTCAAAGCACTGTCGAGCTGGACCATGCATTATTTAGAATTCGCGATTTGCAACTGACGTAGATGCGCATAGTTGCCTTGTTTTCGGATTTCTTAGTGACATACCGTGGGTAAGTGTATCGTGGGTTGTGTGTATTATATTAAGAAATATGTAAATTTACCCTTATTTTTTCGAATGCACAAGTTTTTCCGAAAAGTGTTGCGATGTTGCGATGTCGCATAGGGAAGAGGTGTACAAAATGACCTAGTTGGGTAAAATTAGAGTTCCTAAATTGGGAGAAATAATGTCACTTTTTAATAGAAAAAATAATTATTTTTCGAAAGTCACATCAACTTTGTGGATGAAAAATAATTTGTTATAGATTCCATAGGCTTAACAAACTTCTGACGCACACAAATGGCGGGCTATTTGAAAAGCTTCTCGTATTCATTTATTTACTATTCTTTGCTGTTACTAAATCTCATTTGTTTGTTGGCACAATTAAACTGTAAGTTTTGCCAACAAGTACAACTTAGTAATAAAATTGAAGACTAGAATGCAAATTTGTTAAAATTCATGTAATAAATTTATATATAATATAATCTAGAACAATGTATTCTAATGTAGGTAACCTCTGCTCTAGTTTCTGTCCGGTTCCAATAATTTTATCAGTTATTGAAGATTCCATGGTCTGTATAAATTAGGAGTACTACTACTTTTTGGATACAATCCAAAATACATAGTTTATTGGTGGTTGTGGTTGCACACTAGGATTTGGAATTAATTTTTAATCTAAAATACGAGATAAAATACATCTTACTTATTTTTTTCTTTTGATTAACTCCACACACTAGAACACGAAACCAAATAATATAATATGCGGATTTATGATTGATACGTCTGTAGACTATGGATTTTGGACACAATTGGAAATTAATGAAAACACCTAACACCTATTTGGCACTATCTACATAAAAAGAGACCTGCATTTCGTGAAGCAGATAACTCGAGATACAGAATCCAGCCAAAGTAATTATGGGCCACTGAAAATAGATCTCAAATAATTACTCACTTTGATGTAAACCAGACGACAGTCAATTTAAATTTATGCAAAAATTCCCGACTAGTACGCCAACTATTATCTAGCTGAATGCTGCCAAAATGTACTAAAATTAATATTGAATTTATTTCTTTTACTGCTATAAGCAACCTTTTAAATTATTTTCGCCGAAAATAAATAAACTATTGATTGAAATCGGGTGAATTCGGTATAAGAAAATATACGAAAAGTTTTTTTCAGCTAAATAAATCTAAAGGTGCGTGACCTGAAAGCCAAGAAGTGCCCTTTAGAGACGAAACGAAGTTTCGGTATAGAATAATATATATATATCTGATTCTCGGCATGGTAGGTATACTGAAAACTCTGAAAATAACATATTTTCTTGTGCGTTGTCATTTTTTTGCAGAATAATTAATGGTTATCGTATAGCGATATTCTTAAACGTCTTATGTGTATTACATATTTAGGCACCTATGTTCAAATGTACTGTATGGATGTCTATGAAGGAAGCATCTTTTAGAGTAAGTAGTTGCCCTGATACCAAATACTAATATTCCTATTGACATTAGCATATTACTTGGGGCTAAAGTAATTAAATCTTATCATTTATCTCCGGAGGCTATTTAATGAGTTACACCCTCGCTTTTCCCCATGCTCGTCAAGTAATTATGTGTATAAAGGTAATTACTTCACGCACTAATTAACTTTGGATCTAAAAATAGAGTATAGACGTTAACAAAACAAGTATGCGTTTGATACGCTGTTAGAGTACTACCATTCAGCGTTATTGAAAAAAGAAAACTATATACAATGTGTCAAATTTAGTTAGATTACATTGCTAGTTATACAGGGTGTAACTGAACTGATGGTCAAAAATGAAACCACGTATTCTTGGAGTTAAAATAAGGGCACTTCTTCATATATTTTTTTCTCCTACGGGCCATAGTTTTTTTATACAGAGCATAGAAATTTAGAGAAAAATACACATATTTCTTAGTATCTCTAGAAGTATACGAGATATTTTCTTCAAACTTGGCGTGTCACATGAGCGTATGACCTGTCAAACTTAAGGTTGATATGAAGCTTCTGAGGCCCCCAGTTGCGGAAATACAGGGTATTACTAAAATTAATTAGTTCAGAAAAATATGAATACCCTGAATAATCGCATTTTTTTAAATTTGTTTTGAGTGGTGAATCCAATGGTTAACAAAAAGTATCTCTTAGTATTTTTTTCATATTCGCAGCCGTTTCTTAATTATTTTCAAAGAACGGCAATGCTGCAATAAGCAAGTCATTTTAAGAATAAATCTTGCGAACTGTGGATGTCATCTAAACTTTATTTAATAAAAGAAACGTAATGCTATTCGAAAATTATTAAATGTTCGAAATGACCGCTGTCTCTTTCAATACACTCAACTATGCGTTTCCGCGTGTTTATTATTGCCATTGGCAAGTCCATAGCAAAAGTGCATGTCATTCAATAATTCGAATGAAAATATCATTTTTCAAAATATTGATACTAAACTGCAAAGTTGACAGCCAAATGATTCAAATAATGCCAAGTTTAATTGACATCCACAGATTGCTAGATTTATTCTTAAAATGACTTGGGGCCTCAGGAGCTTCATATACTCAAATTATTTTAAGAAGTCCTTACTGGGACTGTCAATTGGTAATTTCGATATCCTAAGTGGGCATCAATGCAGCAAAAAATGCAACCGGGTCATAAGTTGAGGTCAGTAACTAGCACATTTGCACTAATAATACGAAAAGTAACAACAACAAGAACAACTCAGATGACGGTAAAACTCACAAAACGTAGAAAACCCGCGAATATTTTCATTTCCGAATGTTTGAACCAGTTTGAACGATCTGGAAAACCTTCACTGTCATTTTGACACACCGAAGCTATATTTGCCTGAGTCCGCCCCTAGACGCTGCCAAAAGCAGCTGATTATTACAAAATACCAAAACGAAAGTGTTTCCATGACGTTTGAAATTATTATTAAAATGACTTGTAGTCATAGTTATTTTTATTTGTAGTGGCATAATCGTGATTGCAATAGGGTTTTTATTTTATTATGCTCTTTTTTTCGTATTACTTGGGTAACTTTTCACATAATAAATTAACGAGTGACGTCATTAACTGGTTGAGACACATATACCAATGTTATACCCATGGTTAACAAAAAATTCCTAGGGATTTTGTGGAGAATGTCATCTGACAAAATCGGGACTTCTTACAGTAATCGGGGTATATTAACCTTAAGTTTGACAGCTCATCCGCTCATATGACACGCCATGTTTGAAGAAAATATCTAGTATACTTCTAGAGATACTAAGAAATATGTGTATTTTTCTCTAAACTTCTATGCTCTGTATAAAAAAACTATGGCCCACAGGAGAAAAAAGTATATGAAGAAGTGCCCTTATTTTGACTCCAAGAATATGTGGTTTCATTTTTGACTATCAGTTCAGTTACACCCTGTATATTTCCCACCTAGAGAAGAAAGTATATTACTAGACACCGAATAAAAAGGCTCCAACATAATCTTGTTAACCGTTTTAACCTTATAAAACATATTATTTATAGGGTCTAGGTTTCAACAAAAATATCACGCTTTCCAATATAGTTTCAAGAAGACACATTTATGTTTTCGAACTCGGTTCAATTCGATGATGTAGCTTTGCAATTTCTGTGTGGCCACTAATTATTGTACTACTCACACTCAACTGCTTATCGTAGTCCGAAGTTCCACTTGCAAATAAAACTTAGGGAAACGTTTCTGGAATCGGATCAGTTTACGTTTCTCCGAATTTTATTCTTTTTTTTTTTCTTGAAAAAATTAGAGGAGTAGGTTTGCCCATGTTTCGATAAACAAGTTATTTCGATAAATCTTTTTTGTTCAGTATTTAATAACAGTTTTAGATACCCACGATTAGGTACGTAAAAACATAGTAGGCGGGTGTCATTTTTGTCACTTCCATATTTTAGTTTTACGAATTTTAGGGATACTTCTTACTACGTTCAGAGACATTAAAATAAAAAATCGAACCCCTGCCTAGCATTTTAATTTTTTTGAATTTGCCCGAAACATTATTTCACATTTCCGCAGGGATCTTTATATTAGCCTTTTTGGCTATTTTATTCTTTGATTCTAAGTGCTTTTTCAACGTGGATTTCGGTATGCCATAAGTTTCGGCACATGTGTTTATACCTAACTCGCTATTTCAAACAGCGTTTATCGCCAAATTTAGTTCTTCCGTCGCCGATTTACAGTATTTTGGTTTTGGCATTCTCAAAAAAATAATTTACTTACAATACCTGGTGTACAATTTGCCTCTATGTTCCCCAATTGGAGCAGTCGAACCCCTCGATAGGACCGGTCCATTCTTGGAAACCACAAGTGACCAAAGAGTTTTTCTAACCTAACTTTTTTCCTAATGAAAAAGTTAAAGTAAGTGCTAAATGTGCTAAATCCTAAGCAGCGATTATAGTATTGAGAAGATATCCGACCGTTGTGCGTTCAAGCGACTAATCTGTAAGCTCCATGTGTACTGATTATAATGCTAGTAACCACCGTTACATGCTACTCTAATGCAATGTTCTTGATTCGTTACATACCGCCCTCTACGGATGATGGCCTGAAGTTTAATTTCTCCCGTAATAGTTTCGCTACTGGTCGCTGGATGCCCCCAACGGCGCTGCTTACATGCCGAAGAACCACAGAGATCATTAGATATATATCTGTGCGGAGGTCACAATGCGATCTTGATTGATTCATTACAGAACCGCAACGACAGATTAATTCATGCTAAACTCTCAGCCTCAGCCGAAATTCAAAAAGTCCGTTCTCTTTCTGCCATTTTTCAGTGCCATCTATTGGCCAGTAGCGCAACTTAAGAATTTGAACCAGTTGCAGATCGGCGGCGTTGCCATTTCGTTACTAGCGTCGAGAATAGAGACATTCCTTCATTGCTTGCGATTGATAAGGTTACCAAGCAAAGCAACCGGTTCACAGCTGAAAGCATGTGACGAAATGTATTAAAAACTTAAATATTGCCATACAAACGTTTATAAAACCATTACTCTGTAGTGCGTTACTTAGACAGCATCTGAAAAAGTCGTGGAAACTTACTGAATGTAGGGGGACATTTATAAATATTCACTAAGCATTTAGCTGAAACTCGGAACAAATTAGCAAATTTTACTTTCAAATTGGCTACGGAAAGGGAAGCAAACTGTGCATGTCCGTGGATATTGGGGACAATTATTTTAAAAGCCTTTCGCAACGGGTGTTGTGTTATCTACAAAATGTATCCATAGATATATAAAATTCGATCAACATAGGGGAGGATCGATAGGTGTTGCCAATAAACAGCAATCTCCTTAAGAGATCTATTATCTACTAACTGGGTGGGCTCCCACATTCATAATCATAATTTTTTTTTACCTCATCAAACATGCGAAAAATGTCTTCAGAATAATAGCCTTTATATACTAGTTGGGTCCAGTAATGGCTATCATAAATCGTTGAATAATTCGTTCTTCTAAACAAATTTTTGTTTAGGCACTCAAAACATAAACCCACGTGTCACCAAAGAAGCTGTTCACATATCGAAGCAGGCCTATCCTCTTCTTACAAGTGGCTTTCAATTGTGATGTAAATTGGAATTATACTGAATGGTGAAATATTTATCAGTGACGTATTGTGCGAATAAATTGAAAACTGGTATATATCTGGGGGCGAAATAAGTAGAAGCCACTACAAATTCACAAGATGCATACCTACAGACCTTTTTAGTGGCAAGGTAACTATTTTATTGTTTTGAAAAGTTTCCATTTCCAATCTTGTACTAACCTTTCGTTTTTAAGATACAAAGTGTTTAAAGAAGTAATTATTTTATTATGTTATTTTTTTAAACGAAAAATGTATCGACTTGCTATTTAAACGCTGTGTATCTCAAAAACTAAGGGTGTACATATACGATGATAAAAGAGATTTCGTTAATCTAGATTTCCTTAAGGTATATTTGGTTACCCTGTACCTATAGAAAATGCATAATAGATCTTATCTGCACACAAGCTAGATATTATGTTGCTTATTGTTTAACACCAATTTAGAAGACAGTCTTCTATATAGCATCCAAATTGCCAAACTTCGTTTCAACGTTGTATTGGCAATTTTACCTGTAATCCGGTAAACACTCTTTCCGAATTCTAAAAAAGTTTTTTTATTGGATATTTAAGTGGGAAGCTTCATGAATATTTATTCTTGAATTTTCTCAGGGGTATTATGCTAGTTTATGGAAATTTTTGTAAATTACGTGATACTATAATACGCAAGACTTTTCTGTGGAAAGTTTGGAAAAGAAAAGACTACAATACCTACCTTTATTTATTAATACCTCATCATTTATTCAGCTGTATTTCCTATATAGGGAAATGGAAAATACCTATGTAATTTATGTATATATATGTGTAGGGAATTTTTGAAAATGTAACGTCTTGTACAGGGTAAGTATTAAATCATAGGCATAGTCTTAGGTTTTTGAGATACAGGTAGGTTAGAATCCACGAAATATACAGGGTGTGACAGAAGTTATGGTCACTATTGATACAGTGTGTTTTAGAATTACACTTCTTCATATATGATACAGGGTATAGAAATTTCCAAAAAAAAATTATTCTTCTAAAGAGAAATTCACAACAACATACTGACACACAATTTTTTGTAGTACCTATTTATAAATTTATATGTATTTTCCACGGTCACCTATGATTAAAATAAGACCACTAAAAAAATGAAGGACAGGCATATTAGGCATTTATTTAAGGAAAAAATGTATAGTGCAATAAATTGGTTTAGCTATATCTTAAAACCGAAAATAACAATTTTCCAGGCCATAGCTTATACACAAGTCTGATTTTCTCGAGTGCCCTGTATGAACAGTAAGAGTGTATTCTAAAAATATTTTTGTTGTTGCTGGATTAAGATTAACATGCAGTACTAATTGCCCTACTTTCGTTGTTCTATCGTATAAAAAAAATAATAAATCAAGTCAGTGTATAAACAGCTGATTTTTGGCTACAGCGCTATATATTTATTACGAATATTTTTCCGGATTCCTCAAAATAAATTATTTGAGGTTAATTTTTAAACCATAAATAATTCATTCTGAAAAATTACACAAAAATAGGTGAGTGACATCATAACAGAAAATAGACAGTATAATCAGGTTAACTATACACATTATTTAAAAAATATGATATTTTTCTTTGTTTATTTTATATTCAGCTTTGGCAGCTTTATTTAACAATTATTATCGAAGTCGTTACGTAAGTACACTTGCGTAGGTGGTTTTATGTTTAAATTTCAGAAGCGTCATATCCGTATTTATACAGGGTGTTTCTAAATTATGGTGCCAACGTAATATGACATATAGAAAATGTCATTTTGAACAAAAAGTTTCCTATAAATGTGGGTCCTAAAATGCATAATAAGAAAGTTACAGGTTGATGAAAGTATAGTTTGAAAAACATCTCTACCGCAATAACTTCTACAAAAGTTATGCAATTTAAATGAAACTTGGTGCAATTCTTTAGTAACTGAAGTGCGACAATTTTGTGTAAAAATGATTTATTCCCATCGACCAGAGGCGGAGGGGCGGGGTAGCACAATGGGTTTTCTACTCGTAACTTTTTTGAGGGTATCTTTTTGGTCTCGCTGGTTCATCATTTTAGTGCATCTTTTTATTTTGCAACAAAAATGTACTCTTGTTTCACAACGATAAAATCAACCGTTTGCGTTGAAATCGGCTAAATGTGCTCCAAAACACCTGTTAACTCCAAAAGTCGAAAAATAAAATTTTCAACTACCGCTTTCAAATTTTACGAAATAATTGTACCATTTAAAGTGACAAGAAATTCCGTATGAACTATGTATCAAAAATTTTTCGCTTTCAAATTGGAACTGATTGAAGTCGACAACATTTTAAAATCCATATTTCAGCAAAACCAGTGATGTTTTACTCAATATCCATTAGGCATTTTTTCTTAATTTTGAACGTACAATTCATCTGTAAAACATTTAAATGCGGTAGGCGATAATTTAATTTTTCGAATTTTAGAGTTAACAGGTGTTTTAGGGGCACATTTTGCCGATTTCCACGCAAACGGTGGATTTTATCGTTATGAAACAAGAGTACATTTTTGTTGCAAAATAAAAAGATGCACTAAAATGATGAACCGGCGAGACCAAAAAGATAATCTCAAAGAAGTTATGAGTAGAAAACCCATTGTGCTACCCCGGCCCTCCGCCTCTGGTCGATGGGAATAAATCGTTTTCATACAAAATATTTGCACTTCAGGTCATAAAGAACTGCACCAAGTTTCATTTAAATTGCATAACTTCTGTAGAAGTTATTGCGATAAAGATGTTTTTCAAACTATACTTTAATCACCCTGTCACTTTCTTGTTATGCATTTTAGGACCCATGTTTATAGGAATTTTTTTGTTCAAAATGACATTTTCTGTCTGTCATATTACGTTGGCACCATAATTTAGAAACACCCGTATATCACCTAATTACTGCCAAACCTATGAAAAATATAAACGTTTTTTATTGGTTTTAATGTTGGACAAATAAATTATACACATAATGTAATGCTTTGTTGATACATGGTGAAAACTGTTTAAGAAGGGTAGAATATAGGCATCTTATAGAAATCTTATTCCACGTCTCTTTGAGTGATTCCAAATACTCGATGCAGATGCAAGACAGCATATTGTCTCCTTCAACAACGAACTCCAAGTCACGATCTAGTACAATGGTTCAAGGAAACACAATTTCATTTATGCAGACATATCGACACATCACGTTGTTGAATTTTTCAACGAGAATATATCGAATACGGAATAGTTTCTACTAAATTCACTCTTTTTTCGCTTACCACAAACAACAAAACCGTTAACCCATGACGTGGGGATGTGTACGTTACATATAAAAGGTACACGAGGGACTATGAGAAACCCATATAAGCGACGAAAAGAGACGTTTGTTATTTTCCTCCAAATATTCCTTCAACGTGGAGGGTATTTTCGTCCCCTGGCAATTCTGCCAGCCACCTGGAGTAGCGTTCCATATATAAAATTTCCCACTTTAAATTTCCCACTATTTTATTTGTATACAGGATATGTAGGATGTAGGATATTTTCCGAAGGATAGCGGTGTTTGCATTACTAAAATTTGAGGAATGGCATAGATGCGGATGCGGATGCATGGGTTTGTGTCTTGCTTCTCGGAAATGAAGTGGTGTAGAATATACAAATACAGAGCATGTGAATTTGAAATTGGTGAAAAGGTTCAACATGATGGCGATTGCAGAATTGCTCTTTGTTCTCAATCAATATAATCAACACTTTGCAATAATTCTCAGAGATGATTAAAATCATTGATAACATTTTATAATTTTTATATTTGTATATAATTTTTACTTTTTTTAGATCAAATGTGTAAGGTGTAATATGTTCACGGATGGAGCTCACAAGAGAAGAATTTTTTTTTATTATTGATTGATATTATTGATATACTTCATTCTTTATATAAAAATTATGCTTGCTGAGAGATTGAAGTACCATTTATTATTTTAGACAAAAAAAATGAAATCTAAATGTTGAATATTTTGTTATTAATTTTTTAAGTTAAATTTCTGAAAACATCTTTGTGTACGTGTATTTTATAGTGGGACTGGTACACTTGACGAAGGCTGTATAATATTGGAATTTTGTAGATCTGAATTAATATTATAGGAAACGATTTAATTAGAGAATATGTACGTGGGATGCGGAGGTAATGTCTCACGTGCCTCCTTCTATCTTATATTATATTATAAGGATCGCAATCAAGCAAACCAAACTTTACTGAAACTAATTAAATTAATAATTTATCCAAGCGTTTTCTGGAAATTTAATTAAAGGCGAACCGAACAAAGAAAAGGACATACTTTAGTATTTGCAATATTAAATACACTTTATTATAATAGGAATAATAGTGTCAATTCGTCAAATCATTCATTAAATACAAACCAACAACAAATATATTTAAAAATACCATATATTACTGGTCTCTCAGAAAGAATACGAAACGTGCTTTCTGACTTAACTTTCAACAACATACATGTTACCGTTACTTTCAAAAATGAAAATAGATAATATTAAAAATAGATTTTACTCAACACTAAAGGCAAAACCAGAAAAATCTTTCAAAATGATACATAGGTCAAACAGGCAGATACCTAAAGCAGAAATTATACGAACACAAGAACGATGAAAAGAATTACTCTAAAAAAACAAATGCCACTTCTTTAGTCGAACATAGAGTGTGACCCATTTGTTTTGGGGTCAGTCTGTAAAAAGTGTATCAATCGTGCGATTTGGCTGATTTTTTTTTTAAATTGTAGAGCTCGATGAACTGCACATTTTGAACAAAAATTGCCTGGTTCGCATAAAATCCAAAGCCTACTATGACCGTTTTTATGAGCAAAATTTTAAGAAACCATATTAGCGTTTTTTTTTGAAAAAATCTGTGTGCGCCAATGGATTGAGCACCCCTCGAAATGGGTATGTACAAAATTTCATCAAAATATTTCAAGTAATAACGATTTTGTAGAAAAATTAAAAATGCAGCCAAGGTACGTCTTTATTTTCAAAAATTCAAAGTTGGCCATGGAAAATAATTGAATTGTAATAATACAACCTTATGCTTATAAACACAAAACATAAAAACAATTAAAATTATAAAATTTTTGTAACTTCTACCAAGCCTCCATTTTCTACAATGCATTTGTCGTTCCTCTTACGTACATTCAAAATTACATTTCGTATTTGCTGTGGAGTAATTTCCTCACAACTACGGTTTATCCTAGCTTGCAGTTCTTGTAAATTATGGGGTCTTGACTTATAAACATTTTGCTTAAGTGTACCCCAAAGAAAAAAATCTAAAGGAGTTAAGTCCGGAGATCTCGGTGGCCACTCACAGAAAGGACTATTTCGCCCTATCCAACAGTTTTCAAAATTATTATCTAGCCAGTTTCTGATTAAACGAGCATTATGAATAGGACTGCCATCTAACTGTAACTTTAAATTTAAACGGTATCTTAATGGTAACTCATCTAAAGCATTTCTAAATTCAATTTCTAGAAAATTCAAGAAGCCAGCCGCATTCAAATTCCCTTCAAAGAAAAATGGGCCAATTATTCTGTCGCGTAGTATTCCACACCAAACGTTAATTTTTTGTGAATATTGTCTCCTTGCATTTATTATAAACTCTGGATTTTCAGCTGACCAGTGACGGCAGTTTTGACTTGATACTACACCATTTGTAGTAAACGTGGCTTCGTCGGTGAATAAAATTTCATTTAAAAAGTTGCCATTATGGAGATATTCACCTTGCAGCCAATAGCAAAATTCTAATCTTCTCTCCTCATCTCCTGGTTCCAGGGTGTGCAAAAATTTTGGCTTAAACGGTTTTATTTTGTTTTGTCTCAAACATCTCCTTATACTCTCTCTGGGTATATGAAGGTCTAAACTAGCCGTTCGAACACTATTTCGAGGATTGTCACTAAAGTATTGCAGAATTTGATTGTTATTTTCAACAAGTCCACGGCGTCCATTTTGCCTAGTTTTTAATAAATTTTTAGAAATCGATCCAGTTCGATCCAAAATATTGTTTATACGTTGTACAGTACTTCGACTCACTGATCTACCTGGGTGTCTATTGTTAAATTCGGCAGCAGCTTCTGCTGCCGAGCGCTCGTTGTCGCCCACGAGTCGAACAATTTCTATTTTGTCTCTTATGCTTAAATATTCCATAATTATGATAATTAATTGTATTGAGCACAAACAATTTCTGAACTCAATTTAGACAGTTTGACACTTAATAAAAGTAAACAATTCAATTATTTTCCATGGCCAACTTTGAATTTTTGAAAATAAAGACGTACCTTGGCTGCATTTTTAATTTTTCTACAAAATCGTTATTACTTGAAATATTTTGATGAAATTTTGTACATACCCATTTCGAGGGGTGCTCAATCCATTGGCGCACACAGATTTTTAAAAAAAAAACGCTAATATGGTTTCTTAAAATTTTGCTCATAAAAACGGTCATAGTAGGCTTTGGATTTTATGCGAACCAGGCAATTTTTGTTCAAAATGTGCAGTTCATCGAGCTCTACAATTAAAAAAAAAATCAGCCAAATCTCACGATTGATACACTTTTTACAGACTGACCCCAAAACAAATGGGTCACACTGTAGAGTGAATACTGGACATTGTTTTAACTTTGACGAAACGTCAATATTAAGTGAGCAAAGAATATAGAAAAAACGTTTAATTTGCGAAATGTTGTGTATTAGACAACACAAAAATTCAGTAAACAAAAGAACCGATTTAGAAGGCTTAAGTACATCTTACTTCAATGTTTTAGACAAATTAAAAATGTATAAATAATATATATAAATATTTCATTGTTCTCTTCATCTGTTATCTATTACATTAACTTTATTCTCTCCTTCAGTCGGTCTTTAAAGATTTTTTGTGCGTTAGTTGCTTTTTTTGTCTTGTCGCTATTTTTTATGATTTGATATAGCCGAACTGTAGTAAGGTATTTTCGCAGTTTTGGTCTGAATGTATGCATTTTAACACTGTTTTAATTTGTTCATGTCTTTACCTATTATGATGTTATTATGTTTAATTTTAAGTGACCAGGAAGAATCACAATTTAGGCGTAAGTACTTTTTATCCTTTTTTTATATACTCTTAGGCAACTCCATTGCACATTGTATAACTTACTGTATTTTAGTGTCCTGAAGATGCAAATAAATTTTTGCGAAACGTCGACTGCATGAAATAGTGATTTTTTCATCTAATTCCGATCGTCCATATACTTTGATTAAATACATTCTACAATATCTTTATTGAGCTGAAAAATGTAGCCTTACTCAAAAAGTACCTGATGAAATCAATTTATATTACATTTCTAAAATTGGTAAGCCAGGATTGTACACAATACCCAGAAATGTAGTTTAAACAGGATCTAGATTCTATTAGATTTTATTTACTCTGAAAGCGATGCAATTTTTGCATATTTTCATAGACTTTTTCAATTTTCTATCCATAATTTTCAGTTCTGATCTCGGTTTTGCTTTGTTATCCTGAGACCCTCTGTATATTATGGAGCAATAGCCACTTTGTTGAGAAAAGTGAAATTCCTATTTGTTTGTGTACTTATAATATATCCACAATACCATGATGTTTTTCGGCCTCAAATGACTATGATGAATTGCCTCCATGTTCACAAAAGGTTTCATTAAAATCTCGTCATAACGTGATCGATGTAACGATATTGTTTTCTATTTGTGTTTCTTTTTATAGAGCGATATTTTATTTGAGCAAACAACCCAATCAATCGCACAGCATTATACAGCAAAAAGTAACTTTAATTAGATAAATTTTATTGTAAATATAATGCTTATTGATGTTGAATGGAAGTAGTAGGTGGGTCATTCGGTCAATGACCCACCTAATTTATTTCAATTTTTTAATGTTTAATAATAAACTATCTTTAAAAAAATGCAATTAGATTTTTATGCGAAAACTCCCCAATTATTACTAATGGAGAGAAGATTATATTAATTCATTTCTGTCCGCTGACCGCCGGGCCGTATTTTAAATTGACCTCACGGCTTATTATGGCAAGCCATAAGTATAAATGCATAACAAGTGAGACAGACAAAAGCATACGCGCCCGCTCTGAAGCTGAAAAGAGACAAGTAGATGACGAAATTGTCGCCGCCGCCCTAATGTAAGCATTATTAGTTTAGTTTTAGTAGAGCACGTCCCAATCGTCGCGGCAGCCGTAGTTCCGTGAAAATAAACCTAAACAAACTGTCGGCAAGTGGTTTGTGGGTTCGGTTCAAGTTATTTACGTTTTTTAGTTGTTTAGTCTTGTGTTGCGGTGTATGGATTTTCTATATTTTATTTTTTGGTGATCTATTCCAGATATATATTATTCCGTTTGTGGACTGTGAAATTGTAATTGCAGTTATCACACATTTGCCAACGGCTTCCGATTCTGTAGTGACAGTGCAAGAAATACTAAAGTAAGCGACACATTGCCTTATGAAAAACGTTTAGAAATGAAATAAAAAGGACGCCCAAAACTACTTCTATACTCTATTCAAACTAAATGCATGTGACGCGTAAACATTTACACGATGGAAGCACGTGAACAATTCTGAGGGCTAATACGAGGCAGGGAACGATGTCTATGAATTTTATAATATAAAATATTAAAATAATATGCCCCAGTATTAAGAACTTAAAAAAAAAACTTTTATGACACACTTAGTCATTCACTTACCTGCAAATTTCTACTATTAATACAAATCGTAGCTCCAACAATTATTAAACAACGAAGGAATTATATCGAAAAAAAAGGTCCACTTGCAATTCAGTACACTGTAAGAAACACCGACTCGCTGCACTCGCCCGCCGGGTCAGATTTTATTGCCGGCTAGCCAATAGCAAGCCCATTACGTGCGTATCACGCTCTAGCAATGCAACAACTTGTGTTTATATTTCACTTGCGTTTAGTTTGAATAGAGTTTAGATCTAAAACTAGTGATGTAAAAAACAAGATTTCTTGTCTTGCTCGGCAACTTCTTGTCTTGTCTTGCTAAGCAAGGCAAGATGTAAAACTACTTCTTGTCTTGCAAATTTCTTGCACAGTTATTTCTTGTCTTGCTAGCAAGACTCTTGCTTACTTCTTGTTTTTGCTTTTTAGGGGATTCCCCAACTCTTTTTTGGGGATTCCCTTTATTTTACGCCTTCTGCGCGCTCGTCGGCGCCGAGCGAGCCACCCTATTTTATCTAAAATGGCCAGGGATATTCTAAGTACTATGGCAACGTCAGTTCCTGCCGAAAGACTTTTTTCGAAGGCATCATTGGTTATAAGAAAACACCGAAATAGGCTAAATTCTGAATCATGCCTTCTCTGTCTAAATTCATGGGGCAGTGTAAGAAATACAGATAACTAGTTACTAGTAATGTCAGTAATGTCATGTTCACGTTTAAGATTTAAGTAGGTACCTACCTTGGTACCTATAGTTTGTTCAGCGAATGTTTGGCCCTACGTCACAACTCTCGTCCTTGTCTAACTCGTGAATATACGACCGATATCCATCGTATATTCATGAGTAAGACAGGGACGGGAGTTGTGACGTAGGGCCGAACATTCGCTGAACAAACTGTAGTTTCAGTTTTTTTTGGTGTAAAAGAATTACCTACATTGTTTCTTATTAATATGATTTAAATAAATCACGTTTCCCTTGTTTATTTGTCTCATTTACTTGCCATCGGTAGAAAGCAAGAAATCTTGTTTCTTGCAAATTTCTTGACAAAAATATTGTCTTCTTGCTGGAGCTACTCTTGTCTTGTCTTGCTTCTTGCTCCACTACGTCTTGTCTTGTTCTTGCAGCAAGAACAAGACAAGAACAAGAAATTTTCACATCACTATCTAAAACAAACCACAAAAAACAGAGGGTTGAATAAATTTATAGGTGCACAAGGCACCCTAACACACTCTTAAATAATTTCTGACTATCAATTGTTTCCATGGCTAGTTAGATTTCGGAAAATGATTAGAAAATATTCCATGTTTTTTTTTACATATTTGACCCTGCAGATTTTGAACAATAAAAGATACAGAAAATCTTTTGCTACAAAAGTTGTTGAAAATGATAAGAACTTTCTATATATAGGGAAAAAATTGTATGTTTCTGGGAAAATAATATCGATGACATCACATTTTCCCAAACATCAAAAAAGCTAATTTTCGGTCATAATTGTACCTTAGTATGTCCCATTTTGAAATATAATTTTGAGCTTTCCTGTTCCCGCCGTAGGACTGGGACGTCGAATTTCGCTCACCCTGTACATATATGTATATACCTAATAAACGCCGTGTAACCCTCGAGAACATGTTACTGCATTCGCTTTAGTGTTCCCCAGATACAAGTTGGCTTATCTGTAACATAAATAAGGCGAAACGTTTCTATACAAAGTTCCTTTGTTCAGACTTAAATCTTGGAGAAAATGGAAGCCAAAAAACATTCCAGCGCGAGTTCCGATATTCCGATAGCGTTGATTTTATTGCTAACGGAAAGGTTTCGTTTTTACTTTTTCCCATTTTAAATGGGCTTATCTAGTCTCGGTCCCCAATGTACTCGACTGCATTGGAACGATACTATCTTTTTTCTCTTTGAATGTCGGGTGTGTTTTGGTAAATGGATACCCGACAAAAAGTAAATAAAGTTGGAAGTTTCGCTGTACACATCGAGTTTCCGATACTTACATGTAGATAGTGGATGTTTGTTTCCTCGGTCGACTTGGTTGAAGGAAGTTCTGAGAAAAAAACAGGCATAATATGCTGGAACCTGGAAAAATGTCCACACTACAGAGTGATTCCTGAGTGTTCCTCACCCTCACTAATACTCCAAACTAGGAGTACCACATGCTTGTGCGGACTATTTCGTCTATTGCTCTTTTTTGAAATGCATAATTTCATTTTTTGAAAAAATGTCATTTTTAGGTTTTATTTGGCCAAAATTGACTAAAATGTCAAATTAATTGAAGCAATAATGCCATCCATTATTTTGCTATATATTTCTCTTTGCTAAAACCAGAGGCATAGATTAAAGGAGCCAAAAATAGTCAAAAGCATTGTGGAAACCTTTGAATCAAGAACCCCAAGAAAGTTGCTATCCAAGAAAATTATGGCCATAAATCTAAACAATTTAAACCGCTGTAACTTTTTTTATTTCTAGAGGTATACAAACAAGTTTAACTTTAAAATTGTTTGCAACCACTATTACAATACAAATATTATATCAGTTTTGACTAAAATTGGCCTCTCTTGGGATCAAAAATAAGGTAGAAAAAATTTTAATGAGGCATTTTTTTATAAAGCGAAATGTTCTATTTATAATTTGACATGTCACACCTGTCAATTTGTTCTGTATTTACTATAAAAATTTGAGAAACAAAATTGGTGATATTATTTGTGATTGGCATTAGATTTAGTTAACCATGGAAATTTAATAATTGCGGTGTGATCAGTGACGCTCCGACTTGACTCGAGGACATTCGCCTTCCTATTTTGCGACTAACATATGCGGTCGTAATTTGTGCATGGGACATGGAATGGAGGAATTACCGATCAAATTTATATCCCCCTTTTTTCCGGGCCTGATAGATATAGGGAAAATATAAAGAGGGGAAATAAATTATTTTGGGATGCCAACAAAGATGAGTCCCGACAATAAATTAAAAGATTTTTTCAGAGGGAATGTCGCCACTCGAAGCCATTCACTGTTATGAAAAATTCGTCTTCGTGCCGTTTTATAATAAAGCGTTTAAGGGCGAAATCCTGTCGTTATAAATTAACTTCCATTAATATTCAAAGAGATAAATGCGTTCATTAAAAGTTTAAAATATACCTAGTCGTTTTAATACACAATACATTAATAATAATAATAATATTGATGAAGTTAATAAAAAAAATTAAATCACCAAAAATATGCCAAAATCGTTCTGATACTTAAAAACTTGATCGCTAATTAATACATTGAGGTCACGTCGTAGATTTTTTCAATTTAATTTTGAATGTTAGTTTTTTATTACCCTGTATTTATTTATTATCAAAATATCAACACAGTCCTCTAAAGTTGTTGCCCTTCTACAAAGACACCCTCTACATTTGAAATAAAATCGAACATTAGATAATACAAAATAGATTAAAAAATATTCAAAATCTAAATTGTCACCCAACATGGTTAACTTAGGTATTAATACTCACCTATCAGCAATATCATCAATATCAATAGGATTCACCATTATTTCCATAAATAATAAATTGTTTTTGCTCTCCAAATTTTTCAAAATATGTTAATCTCTGGTCAAATCTAACGTAGGTACTTTACAAATGTTGCAATCCATGAGTTAGAGACTTGAAACTTTAAACATAGCTCAGAACTGTATCGTATATATAAAAAAATAGTAATATTATTACAGTTGCTTATCCGTTCCTGGATTTCCACTAGTCAAGGAATATAATTGGGTGAAGAGAACTGAGAAACATGATCTCATCAAGATGTTTAAAATCAATTGCAAAATTGCACACACACAAAAGACTAAAAAGGAGAAAATAAAAAATTAAATAAAAAAAATGTATGTACAGGGTGAGCGAAACTCGACGTCCCAGGCCTACTGCGGGAGCAAGAAAACTCAAAATAAAATTTCTAAAAAGAGTTTTTAAATGGGACATACTAAGGTCCAATTTATGACTGAAAATTAGCTTTTTTGATGTTTGGGAAAATGGCCGCTGTGACGTCATCGATATTATTTTCCCAGAAACGTACCATTTTCCCCTATATATTGAAAGTCCTTATCATTCTCAACAACTTTTGTAGGAAAATATTTTCTGTATCTTTTATTGTGCAAAATCTACAGGGTCGGATATGTAAAAAACATGGAATTTTATCTAATCATTTTCCGAAATCTAGCTAGCCATGAAAACAATAATTGATACTCAGAAATTATTGAAAAGTAGATATTATGTTAAATTTAATCAACTGGAATTTATTGAAATTTATAATATAATATTTGACAAGTGGAAGATTCTATGTTACATTGATAAACCAAGAAATCGCAAATCCATGAAACATATAGAGTTTGCAAAAAACATGCGAAAATAGTTAGTTTTCTAAATATTAAAGATGGGATTTAAAGGGGATTCAATCGAAAAATGTGACTGCTGCAATTTTTTTTCGACAAAAAAGTGTATTTATTAAATTCTTACATTTACGGAATAGAAAAATCTTATAATACGAAAATATATATTTTTTGGTATTTCAATTTAAAAAAAGATGGGGTTTTTCGGGCTAGCGCACGGAAACAGCGCATGGAAAAAGTTTCCGTGTGCTGAATAAAAATACCGAATATATGGCTTTAAAATAGAAATATACAGCAAAGTAAACTAAATTTAGGAAACTCTATAATTATGCTCTTTGATATTTAACATGTACCTCTTTTGTATTTTAATTCGTAAGTATTTCAATATTTAGATACATTTCTGTAATATTTTTGACGTTTTATTCACCTTATCTGGCAATAACTAATTTACAACAAAGCACCTATGAAATAATTTGAGAGTAACCATGGAAACGCATCATACATACCAAACACTATATTGTCTGCATTGTTTATTTTTTGTCAATTAAATTTATTTATAATATGACGGTAAAATGTTTTAAGTTTCCGTTTTCAAAGAAGTATAATAAAAAATATCGTTCATTACACGTCCAGAAATAGAAATAGAAAAATCTTTATTTCCAGACTCGTAATGAAATATACTATTCCTGTTATCTTTGCTATATTTTCTTCCTTTTCCAATGAGTGTCATGTTGTTCTATATTTTTTTCACTTTTTGCCATTTTCAAAGGCTCCGGCCCTGGCCTACAAGGCACCAAATGAAAATCGCGAAACAGCAGCAATTCCGGTTGACGGCAGAGATAGACCATCGTCGACGTAATATTTCCCTGATAAACATCCCCTTTCGGCTTTCAGAGGCGACGGGGCGAAAGGTGTTATTTAGAAATTTTGACAGCGTCGCTAATCATTATCTTTGTGATACTTAGTGTGTACTTACTTGTTCCGTTCGCCGTCGACTTTATACCCAAATTAAGTTAGGAAAACTTGGAACGTTTGATGTGGCGGCCTGCAAAGGTAATGGGGGATACGTTTTTGGGGATAAAATGTTTTTTTGAGCAGTGCGGGGTAAGTAGGTTTTAATGGGTACGAATTTTAATTTAGTCTGGAGGGATTTCTATGGAAGCGAGGCTTCTTTTGAAGCAGATTTAGAGCCCGAACGTCAGTTCGAATTAATAAGTTTTACTTCGGAATTCGACGTCGTAATTCAGATGTACAAATTATAAATCAATCGTACCAATCTAAGTTCTTGTTGTAATTCAAATTAGAAATTAAACTTTCTTGCTAACGGGGCTTTAAAACGCTGCTTTCTTATTTTTCTTATTTTACGTCTTTTGTGTTTTATATTTCCTCCTATTTAAAATCGAACTCTGAAAGAGTGTCATATCAAAATACAACTTGGTCACAAATACCATTTTTTACCATTTATGTGTACATATAAATTCACACAAAAATTTGTCAACTTACATAGTATAAAAGCAACTTAAAATAGACTGCATAGAATTATTTTTTATTTATTTATTTACCAACGATATACAGTGTGGTCATTTAAGTGTGCAACATATGGGATTTTTTATTAATTGCACAACCAAAATACAGACATTGCCGAAAGTCGGTGCATGTTCAATAATCATATTAGGTGCACTTAGAATGGTTGCAAGTTAAACAGCATACAGGGTAGGTAAAAAATATAAAAATTGCACAAGAGTAAAGTACCCTTATTTCGAAAAATTCAGCAAAAGGTTATTGAGAAAAGTTGTTTAGAATTAAAAGCTATGCCTAAATACCCAAACATAGCCTCAATTAATTTTCAGTTTCTTAATAAACATTTAAAATAATAATTTTGCACCTTAAATAAGAGTTTTTAATGTACCTACACATTATCATTAGTAATTGTTCAGAAGAATTTTTGCGAAATTTTAAAGTTTTGTTTTATATCGATTCCCAAAAAAATTAAAAATCTAAGTTAATTTTACAAATAGGTAAGCTTGAATTTGAACGAAATTGATAAAATTTATGAAATTGTTTAGGGTAAATATTAAAACAAAAATTTTTTAGGAAATTATTAATGTTTTTCAAAAAATATATTTCTTTTCCTTAGTAGGCATAACTTTTAATTATAGACAACTTTTCTATAACAATTTGCTGATTTTTTTGAAATAAGGGTACTTTACTCTTGTACAATTTTTTTTATTTTTTGACATACCCTGTATGCTGTTTGACTTGCAACCATTCTAAGTGCGCCTAATATGATTATCGAACATGCACCAACTTTCGGGAATATTTGTATTTTCGTTGTGCAATTAATAAAAAAAATCCCATATGTCACACACTTAAATGACCACACTGTATAGGAATAGATGACTCACGTTAAAAAGCGTTTTATTTTTCTTCTACAATGTCGGGGGGAAGAAGACGAGGTAATTTGTTTACATTGGCATTTCTTAAATTCGGTCTTTCCTGTGCGCATAATAAATAGTTTTTTGATAGACTTGTACATGGTATATATGCTTTAAGATACTTATATTTACAAAATAACATAAATCGTATAAAAAAGTGGAAGCCTTGAATGTGCCAACAATAACATCTTTTTAAAATCATGAAACAAAACAAGTTGCCGTTGGTGACGTATCTATTCCTATATATCGTTGTTTATTTTTTTTTTGAGATACGAGGGTGTAATTAAGAGAAGTGAAACTCTATATGAATGCATATTGCATATATAATATTGTTGCATAGTTATATGACCATTTTTTTAAATGCATAATGTATGTATATTTTAACAATTTCTATAGTGTAGGTATATTTTTGTAATTTCTCGTAGGTTAAGTGTCTTCATTATAAACTGCTCAAGATTCCATCTTGTTCAGATTTCAGAAGATACACCTCCATAATGCTTTCTTACCGTTTGTGAACATTTTCTCCCCAAGTTTTCTCAACCTAATCTTGGATAAACGCCTCCATCAGACGTCGAGCGCAACAAGAAAATATCCGAAGTATCCGAAGGGCGCGATTAGCAACTCTGGCAAAATTTCGAGTACCTACGACACTTCGTTCTTTAGGATGTTTATGAGAAAACTGCGAAGATGGTGTTATCTCCCATCACGTCATCAACCTTTGTTGAGGGATTGCCATTTCCGGAAGTTTACTACGTTGGGCGGATACCAACCTATACGTTTTACGACACCTCATCTTGCCCGATTATATCAAAAATGAAACTGCTATCTATCGCCGTAACCGTAAAGGCTGTGACGAGAAAAATGAAGCAGTGAGTTTCGGAGAGTCTTATACCAGTTTTCTAGTACATCTTAGCAAACCGAGTGAAGTTTTCTAGCTCTAATACAAAGACAAGGTACCACGGGCGTAGCCAGGATTTAGTTTTGGGGGGGGGGGGTTAGTTTGAGAAGTAAATAAAACAACAAAAATATACTTACATGAAATTTAATATCTATATATTCATCCGAAAAACTACGACATATTTATAAAGTTCTTAACTTTAAATGAAATGGATAAATTAACTTCGTTCCTCTGCGCTAAATCTAAAACCATTAAAGAAGAAATCTTCGGCTTTTTCTTTTAAATATATCCACTATATCTGCATGAATTTCTGTTCCATAGTGAATGCTCATTAGAGCCAAACCATTAAGTCTGTTTTCACTTGTAGTGTTTCGTAAATAGTTTTTCAGTCTCCTTAGGCTCGAGAAAGACCTTTCTGGGGTAGCAGTGGATACAGGAATGGTAGCGAAGATTTGTAGTAATGTGTAAATATTAGGATAAAGGTTTTTATCGCACATATCTAGGCATTCCAAACTAGATTTCGGGGTAGGCAGTCTTCTTATCAGCATGCAAGGTAGCTGAAGCTTTGATAGCTAAATCCAAATTAGTTTCTTTATTAGAAACCCCTTGACCTTGACTACACCACTTTTCCAGTAGTCCATACCTTTAGGTTTATCACCCTTCCTTTTTTTCCCCTCCATTTTTCGACAGTAATAATGATTCACGTATCTATCCTTAACAAGGTCATCGAATAACAGTGCACTAAAATAATTACTCACTTACACGGTACACTTAATTTTCTTCACTATTCGTTCACCACTTTTCACTTTTATTCGCTTCGAGTTCGCATGGAACAATACTGCCGTAAGTGCGGTCACGCGCTGCTTATATAGCAGCCCAGTAGCCGTCCAGAAACTTCCACGAACTTCCACAAAGTTCCGCTCATTTCGACCGAGGGGCGTGGCGAATAATCGAGAAACAACGCAAAGTGTCCCTACAATACAAAATAGTTCGGCTGCAACTGCGTCTGCCTCTCGTCAAAAGATGGCGCTAGGCGCTACATATATTCATATATTCAAACGTAATAATAATTTAACCTTCGACAAAAATAACGCCTGTCTTCTGTCTGCGAAGTAATGCTTGCCTGATACTCTGTCAATATAAAATATTGCCGCTCTATAAAGAAGTTTGTTGAGACAATGAAAAATACATCTACTAGATCGCACAAGGAGGCTTTATTTGTTTACAAATTTACTTATTCACATCCGAATCTCATTCCTGAGGGACAACCTGGATTGCCTTCAATAAATCTTCGGTTTCAACAAACCCCAATACGTCTGTTTGAAGCCTCAATAAATACAGACCGGTTGTTTAGATAATACAGTCGGTCTATATTGCGTCAGTGCCAAATCTATTCACATAACGGGCCATTTTGAGGGATTGAATATATTTACTTGCTTGCACAACCAGGGATACCAGGTGTATATATATACACAATAATAGTGGCTTATTCCGTATTAAAAAAAACTCAGGCATTTCGTAGAAAAGCCATTTCAGAACAAACGTATTACTATTAACACGTACCCTTAATTTTCGAGATACAAAGCGTTTGAAAAGTAATTATTTCATAATTTATATCTCTTGAACGAAAAAAGATATCGACTTCAAACTTGGTACGTGGTAATAGGTCTTCAAGGACCACAGGTACGCCAAAGAACTGGCCATTTATTCACCAATGACGTGCGTGGGGTAACATAGCACCAATTTTTAAATATAACTTTATTTCATTATCATAAACGCATGTTTAGGATTTTTTTGTTCCAAAAAGACTTTTTTTTAGAAAATGTCAAAGTCTATCAAAATCGGAGACAGCCTGTATACACAGTGGCGCAGGTTAACTTTTAGTTTTTTTCCACGTTATACTTCCACATTCATGTTATTCCAATTTTTGTTTATAAACAAACGCACATACCTACCGTGTCGAATTCGACATAATATAAATTATCCGAACATTTCACAAATCCGTCTTCTATTTTCGCCAGCCCATAACTTAATTTAATCAAATAAAATAAAATCAAGAATTTGCTCTCTAGTAATTCATGTAATATGCCAAAATATCTTGGAATGGAATATTCCATGTAGGGTACAACCTACGTGGGCTCATGTTTCATTCCTGGTATTAAATAATTTCCAGCCCTATATTTGCAGGGTCGGGTCTAAGCAAAGGAATTTGGTAAGGATCAAGACACTAAAATATTTGAGCCTAAATATACCCACTCGGAGTTTGGGAGTCAGGGGCCAGCTATGCCAAATATGGCAAGTTTCCGCTTGTTTACATACCTTAGTGGATCACAGGTAACAAAAATACCTACCAGCTTTCGCAGAGCAATAAATTGTTTATAAATGCGTAAGTCCCATAGTCAAAAATATGCACTAATAGAAAAACGGGATTTTTAAATAAAAAATGAATGGGAATAATAATAAGACGAATTTAATATTTTCTTTTTTGAATTTAATCTTTTGCTTTGTCAGAAAACACAGTAAAATGTTGCAAAAAAGCGTACTTAAGTAATTGTCAAGATCACCTTGATTTGCATCTAACTAAATTTTTTTCAGACAAAGCAGGGCAGTATTTAGAAATATTTCACAATTCGTGACATACTGCATATGCAAGTTCAGCAAATAACCATAGAAAAAGCACACATTGAAATTTACACAGACTCAACTTTTTCCATAAGCTTGAAATTCATTTACTTCCTGACCTCTGTGGATCACATATGCAAAAATTTAAAAAGTTTTTGGTATACACACGTGCCTCAAACTTGACACTTTATCAGAAAAGTATTTTCACTTCTTGCTAGCAGATAATGTAATTTAAAAAAGGGAAATGCATTTCTTAGAAAGCCCTTCGTATATACACTCACCGGCACGAAAAACGGAGCACTTATAATTTTTATTTAAAAAATGTAAAATTTTAATACTTTGCAATGGTTTATTATTATAATAAGTTAAAAGCAAACAACAACATGTTTTAAGTAATATCTAACAACAATTAAACGTTTATTTGAAAAGCAAGACTAGACTGTTTTGAATAAAAATTTCCAAAAATTAAAAAGTACACAAGTCTTAGTTGGCCATGACTTTTCTTTTGTTTTTATTGTTTTGACAAGTCTGAGTTTAAAGAAGTGAAACAGTTCAAAGCTGTACTGCGTTTATTTAAGGTAAAAATGTGGCTGTTAATCCTGAAACAGCGGCTGCTATTGTTGCGTTGCTTCAAGACGGAAGAACTGAGCGATATGTTGCCCAACAATATGCCGTATCCAATAGCACTGTGCACCGTATTTCTACACGTTTTTTGGAAACTAGAGCTTACACCAGACGACCTGGAACTGGTCCCCAACGAAAAACTAACGCGCATGATGATCGCTTCATCCTCTTGCAAAGTCTACGAGATCGTCGTGCTACAGCTGTAGAAATCAGAAATAGACTTCATCATGTTCGGAATACCAATGTAAGCGAACGTACAGTTAGACGAAGACTTGGAGAAGCCAATCTTACCAGTCGTAGACCTGCAACAGGTCCAGAGCTTCTTAGGCGTCATCGTGTTGCGCGACTTCGGTTTGCCAGAAATCATGAGCACTGGGGTGAAAATGATTGGGGGCGAATTTTATTTACTGATGAGTCCAGGTTTAGCCTGCGATCTCCAGATGGTCGCGAGAGAGTATGGCGAAGACCACAAGAGCGTTTTGCAGAATGTACCTTCAGTCCTAGAGTAGGATACCAAGGAGGTTCAGTAATGGTGTGGGCTGGAATTTCTCTGGAGGCACACACTGAGTTGTACATCGTTCCAAGAGGCTCCTTAACTGCTGCCAGGTACATTGATGAAATTCTCCAAGATTTTGTTGTCCCGTATGTTGATTTTATTGGAAATAACTTTCTTCTGATGCATGATAATGCCAGACCTCTTACCGCAAGAATCACTCAACAGTATTTAAATGATGTAAACATTCCTGTTTTGGAGTGGCCAGCGTTAAGTCCAGATGCGAACCCGATTGAACATGTTTGGGACATGCTTGGGCGAAGAATGCGAAGTCGTGTTCCTGCTCCTTTAACCATAAATCAGTTGAAACAAGCTCTTTTAGAGGAATGGGACCTTATTCCTCAAGAGGACATTCGCCATTTGATTTTAGGCATGCCACGGAGAATGCATGCAATCATTCGAACTCGCGGGGGTAATACCCGTTATTAAAAATGCTCCTCATTAGTTTTTGCTCAAAAATCGTTTAAGTTTTGATTCATTTAAGGACATTTTGCCACAACACCAATGTGGGTTTATCGTTCTAATTTTTTAAATTGTAACAAAAGTTTTTATTTAAAAAAAAGCGCCCAATTGTTATTAGAAATTACGTAAAACATGTTGTTGTTTGCGTTTAATTTATTATAATAATAAACCATCGCAAAGTATTAAAATTTCACATTTTTTAAATAAAAATTGTAAGTGCTCCGTTTTTCGTGCCGGTGAGTTTATGAACCGGCCCTTGTAAAATCCGAAGAAGGCACAAAAGATCTCAAAATAATTGTATCATGTTGCATTTCTTTCGCTTTTTTAAAAAATTGATTCAGTCCTGGTTTAAAAAAAGTGCCTTTGCTGTAAAGGCACAAAACATCTCAAATAAAATTTTCGTCAGGAAAAGTTGTCCAAATCTATCTCCCTATGAGAAATTTGAAAATAATTGGCCTGCTTTGATTTTTGTCATTTTCCAAGCGTTAGGTAGTTTTAAGTGTTTTTTGTGTATAATCATTGACAAAGTAGGTACATGTAAACTGTCAGAATTATTGTTGAAAACGGATACCAAACATTTCATAATATAAAAGCTAAGACATTATAATTTGTTTGTTTTAATTTGTTTTCGTTCCAAAATTAAAGTTTGCAAGCTTGTGTGCCAGAATTTTTTGCGGAGGGTTTCAACAATGCTTCTGCCTATCTGTCATCAAATAGGCATCTGTCATCAAATCACTTTTAATTAACTCTATTGTAAAGAAGTGGTTTTTTAGAGGTAATGCACCAATGTCCAAAACTGTTCTGAACACAAATTGTTGGAGTGAATAATTTATTTAATATTTCATTTTATAAAAGTTGAGGAAAATAAACAAAAATTAATAACGCTTTCACTTTTACAGGGAAAAAATTAACATAAAAAATTAACAGGTGCTTATTTGATGACAGTAATTTAATTAATCCCAAAGATTGCCAATCATGGCCAACTAAAGAAAAAAATCAGTAAACTCGTTTAAATTTTAAGCTCATATTAAAATGGGTTCTTTAAAATGGAGAACTCTATGTATATCTTCTTTAATGTATTGCAAAATATATCACAAACATATAAGAAAATGTTAATTTGTAACCTATTTTAAACTTTATTTTATCGAATCAGTAGTAGTTTTTAAGATACAGGATATATGAAATGTATGAACAAAACAAAATGTATTTACAAAACAAAATACTTGCTTATAATAATTCATTACAAAAACAACAACAGGAACAAATTTTTAATACTTTCGGTTGTCCTGTTTGGCCAAAAATCTAAAACTTTTCGTAACCAAACCGACGTAAATATACAAAAATTTATTAAATTTGGAGATTTGTGATGATTTTTAGTTCACAGGTAAAACTCATTTATCATTTTTTCCTGATACCCCATATTCATGTGATACATTGTTGGAATCAGAAAAAATTGTCTTTCAAAAAACATCGAAATTTGTTCCTATAGTCATTTGAAAAAATTACCTTTACTCCAAATTTGTCTTCTTGGGCTGCTCCATACATTTTTGCTGTAAGTACTTAGATACACAGTAATAAACTTTATCAAGTCACGCGATAATTGTGCTGCAGTACAATAAATTTCAAGTTGGTATTAATTACACTGAAACTACAGCTGGAGTGTCCAGTAAATATATGACTATAATTGTTCTCCAAAGTTTAACAATATATAGCTAGTTAGTATCTTTCTACTTAACTTGTTAAAAATATGTAACTCCACTTAAAATAATAACTAATCAAAATACACATGAGAAAATATTTTTTATCTTCTCCTGTTGCCCTTGAAAGTTAGACAGAAGAGTTTTTGACATTTTGTGAAAATTATTAGTAGGTATTAAGACACTGGACGAATTGTGCAGTTAAAAAGGATCGACTTGTGATTCTTTCGGCAATAATACTAATGTTAATGGCCGATGTTATGGGCAGTGTTTGATATAACATAAAATTTTCGATCCGAGGTCTCCGAAAAAAGGTGTAGCTTAGGTAAGTAGTTTTCGAAAAAATGTAGGAAAACTTGATTTGATTTTTAGGTTGTAACTTTTTAAAAAGGCCTTGAATAGAAACTTTTTATAACACACGTCCTCATAAAATCTAGCAACTATTACCCAGTTTCATTTTTAGACCCATTTCCAGAACACCTTGCATATATTTTTTTAATTTTGATCTTGAGTGACAAATAGAAAATAAGAATATAAAAAAACCTTTAAGATTACTAAAATAGCCTTTATACCAATATTTGCCACACAAATTGCAACTGTGTTAGGGAGTGCTAAAACTTTAAACTGCCAAGTTATTAGGTAATCAAATAAGTCAGTAAAATTATTAACCCTTATTCCGGGGCGTAAAAATGAATTTTTTATTACTCACTAATTTAGACCCAAATTGCCGAGCGAGAATATAAATTGCCTGGCGAGTTTGAAGAAAATGTGTGTTAGAGTTATCTGCTTAAATTATTCTTCTAATAACTTTGAAATGGAAAACCGAGTCTTAAGGTGCTGTACCAATCATCAAGCGGAATTTTAAATTTATTGTTTCAATTTAAGCTACAAGGTATTAAAGGGGGTACAAAGCTTCTTTAAATAATAGCTCTCCTATTTTTTTGTTTAGTGTTATTTAGGGGAACTATATTGCAAAGTTTTCAGACTAAGGAAATTCTATTAAAGAGCATAAAACTAATTAAAACTGTCAGAATTTCTTAATGTTATTCTAAGTGGCCAATAAAACAAAATGAGAATGCTTTATACAGGGTGAGTCACATCTAAAGGCAGAGCCGAAAACACAAGGTAGAACTCGCTAAAATAAGCACATATGCTTAATAAACATTAGCCCAAAAAAGCTTGGTTCTCCATATACAGCGTGTTGAAAATGTTCCAAAAATAACATATTTTTTAATTTCTTTCGATCCCATTTAGGAATTCCAACCAAATTTGGTACACATTATACACTGGACGGTTGCCATTTTGTGGAATAATTTGACCCCGTTCCGATCACCAGCGGCGTAGGTACAAATAGTTACTGTAAATAATTGTAGAAAAAAAGTAGTACGGCCCTGTGCAAAACCAAAAATTTTTTGGATTTAATTTGGAACAAAAAGTGCCTCTTGGCATTTTTTTATTTCTGGTACAGTTTCTTCGTAATTTCGGATTTTTTAAACTAATGTCAAGGTGATTATGCTGGCATTTAAAATAAAATTATTTGTATCTACGCCGCTGCTCATCTGAACAGGGCCAAATTATTGCACAAAATAACAACCCATAATATGTATAAAATAATTCCTAAACGGGCTAGAAAAAAATTAAAAAATATTTGGAAAAGTTTCAACACCCTGTATATGGAGAACCAAGCGTTTTTGAGCTAATGTTTATTAAGCATATGTGCTTATTTTAGCGAATTCTACCTTGTGTTTTCGGCTCTGCCGTTAGATGTGACTCACCCTGTATACAATAGGTACTTTAAAATGAAAATTAAAGTGCAGGCAATTTATTGGAGTTAATTATTCATTGCTGGAATTTATTGGTATTAATTTGTACTTATTTTGTTAACCGTTTTATAAATTATCATTGGTATGTCCCAATATAATATCTAAGTGATTTAATGTTCTTAACAAAGTTTGTGTCAGACCAGTCATTTATGGTGCATTAGATAGTGCAAAAAGTAGTAACTTTTTGCACGATCGTAGAAAAATTAACTTTTAATATTATGGGAATGTTTGCAATATCGAAATTCAAGCATCGGCGCCATAATGGAATTTCCAGATCAGAGCGCTAGAGGGCGCGCTCCAATGACATTGGCTGGCAAAAAGCAAAAGCGAGAGGGGCAGCGCCCCCACGCTGCCCTTATCGTGCCAATATCCATTCATCAAGAGTGCCGTGACGGGGCGAAATTAATTAAAGCCACAAATCCAGGCGCGTCGTCGCCTGCAACCCGTGCGTCGGCCGTCGAGCGTAAATTTGTTTTGTGACCTCCGCAGGTCAACCGTATATTTCCGGCCATTGAGAGATCGTCATCTTGGATTTTTGACGCCTTAGATGGCGATATGCAAGGATAACTTCCAAATTAGAGAACGATTACTGAACGAATTCAAATAAAAAATGGGGTTGTTGCCAAACTTTCAATATGACGGGGCGAAATTAATTAAAGCCACAAATCCAGGCGCGTCGTCGCCTGCAACCCGTGCGTCGGCCGTCGAGCGTAAATTTGTTTTGTGACCTCCGCAGGTCAACCGTATATTTCCGGCCATTGAGAGATCGTCATCTTGGATTTTTGACGCCTTAGATGGCGATATTGCAAGGATAACTTCCAAATTAGAGAACGATTACTGAACGAATTCAAATAAAAAATGGGGTTGTTGCCAAACTTTCAATATGACGGGGCGAAATTAATTGAAGCCACAAATCCAGGCGCGTCGTCGCCTGCAACCCGTGCGTCGGCCGTCGAGCGTAAATTTGTTTTGTGACCTCCGCAGGTCAACCGTACATTTCCGGCCATTGAGAGGTCGTCATCTTGGATTTTTGACGCCTTAGATGGCGATATTGCAAGGATAACTTCCAAATTAGAGAACGATTACAGACCGAATTCAAATAAAAAATGGGGTTGTTGCCAAACTCTCAATATGGACAGAGTTAATTATTCGTAATCGCCCTGTTTGTTTGTGTGTGACGGCCTCTATCTGTAGCATTTTTTCTTCAATCCGCCAAATATAACGGCAAGCTGCTCAAACCCTGCTGACTTTAAATTAAGCCAATATTTTCCAACATTATTCGCATTAGATGGTATAGTCCTCCTTACGGCAGAATGCGTGCGACGTAAGGGGGAAGAACTCGCAAATATTATAGAATTAGTCACAGTTCAGGGGCGTAGCTCAATTTTGTGTAACTCACTGACTTAATTTTCATATAATTGTTATTTAATTTATTGTTAATATTATCCTTAACGGTGATGCCTTAGATTATGGAGGAAGGCAAACCCTTATAACATTGGCAATTTTTCTCGTGCTTGAGAATGCAATGTTTTTCCCTGTTTACACATTTTGCACACGTTACATACGAACACCGAACATACGAAACGCCACTGAGCTCTCTGAGCCGGCGGAAAAAATTTGCCAGCGGCCTAAAAAATTAGGTCTGTATGGTAGCCCAAATACGCAGTTAACTTTACGTACTATAGAAACACGCACAAAACGCGTTGGCCAACTGATTTTGTCAGCCGACTCCTTCGCAGAAGTGCTGTGTTGCCGTATTTCAAAGGCGATGGTAGACGCGACGATGTTGAAAAAAATGTAATAAAATAAATAAAATATAATAAATAAAATAAATGATAAACAAAAATGGGTAAGTGGTCCCGTGATGCGAGCTTTATTTTTTCGGTATAACAGAGTTCAGAAATTCGGCTTCAATATGATAAAACTTGTATTCGCCAATAAATAACGACTACTCGTATAGGAAATCTCGCAACGCTGCCCGCATTCTTTAGAAACGTTTTCTTTCGTGCTTTGGACTATATAAAAGGTGCCAAAGAAAAAGCAAATTTGCAATATTAGGATTTTTATCCCTGGGTGGGTTTCAAAATAAGTGAAAAAAAAAGGCCTGAAATATGAAAAAATACAAGGTATAATTTCGAAAATTTTAACTAGTACTTAGAACATCAATAGCAACAACTTTTTTAATTTTTTTTTGACCTTGAGAGTAGCAATTAATTTATTCGCAGTGTAGGTAAATTTCATTTTCTGTTCAAGATATCAATTTGAAAATGAACTGCTTCGTTTTTTATATTGTATCTCAAGTTTTACATTTTTGGCAATGAAATGCGTCATTTCGTACATGGCAGCAAAATTTTTTTATAAGAAAAAACAAACACAATATATGCCTAACCTATCCGAGTTACATCATCTCCAAAAACACCCACAGATCCACAACATAAACACTCAGGTCAGCTCCAAAAACAAAATTGGCTAGCAAAGGCGTTCCGTGGTCATAAAACATTTCCTGTTTACACTGGTAATGGTTTTACCTCACTTGTCCCTCGCATAGGAGAAACACTCCCGTGCGTTATTGTTTGTGCTGGCTTTCCATCCCATCTACATTGGCTTTCCCAAGCAGCATTAAAGTTGCGGTAACTTAGATGGGAACTTTGAATAAGTAGTTATTACGTAATTATTACTTAAAAATCGACTTATTAGTTTTTATTACTTATATTTAGAAAGTATGAGTAATTACGTAGTAATTATTACTACAAGTTGGAACTTTATGGTTTCAGTATTTCTAAGTAGTTTTTGAAGTATCTGGAACGGAATTGTTACTATGCAAAATTACGTTAAAGTCACGTTAACTCTATTCAATGGTCACAATTACTTTGTTGTGTTACTTGTTTATCACTTTAAAGTTTTTATTACTTTATGGTAACGGTGAAAGTAACTTCTACATCTTAGCGACTTTAGAAATACTCAAAAGTTACGGAACGATATAGTCATATTTAAAGTGGAATTTACTTTCCCGCTACTCGAGAAAACTACTGTATGGTAAGTTTTACTTCTCACTCCATTTTAAAATTACTAGAAAGTTCCAATTACTGCAAAAAAATACTTTAAAGTAACTGTCACTTCTATAGGGACCAAAATGGAAACTACATTTAGTTCCTTACAATCGTTTGAAGGATTGGGTCGTTTTTGCGAAGTGATGAAAATGTCAGCCATTAGAAAGAAGAAAAATTATAGACACACATTCACATTTTATAGAAAATTAAAGCAGCAGTTGGATGAAACGAATCGAAACACGAGCACTTGTCTTCAATAGAAAATTACAAAACGCTTCTCTTGAGTGGCTACAATTTTAAATATCAACATTTCAAATTATAGCACGAAACACACACCGGCTGAAAACAACACTCACATATAAAAATTATAGGTTAAAGTTCCAAATGGAACCTAGCAGTAGCATTCGGAACTTAAACGAGGCTTCTGGAACTTTGAAGTTCTCTTGTAGTAATTAGGACTTTAGAGTTTAAAATATCTAAAACTAATTTTCGTCTTAAAGATAGGAATTACCTTAAAGTGAAAAAAGTCTAGTTGCCGTTACTACCAGTTATGTGGCAAAGCTTTCAAATATCCATTTTAAGGTAAATAATACTTAGAAGTGATTACTGAAAATTATGCCATATTTTCTTATAAAATGATAGACGCCATTAATATCAAATGTCAATTTCCTTTGGTACTGAAATAGTTATTTCTTCAAAATTGTCCCAAAAAAGAGAAAATTGAGCAAAAATGAACTCGTATAACTTGTAGAAACATTAAAAATGCATTTTTCAGCATTTTTAGGTAATTTCGCACATTTTCGTAATTTATCTTCCTGATAAAAAAGTGTTAAAACATGCATTTTGAGAGGGCGCGTTGTTACTTTTCAATCTATCAATGTCATATTTGACAGAAAATTTTCAATCGTTTTAGTTTCTTGAATCTAGCAACGAGAAATAAATCAGCAAATTAATACCTTTCTTACACCTACCATTATTCATAGACATAAGTTAAAAATAAATATTAGGTACTTATATTTTCCCCGGGTATTGAAAAATGACGGAAGATGCTGGGCTAGAATACTTTTTAATTATTTAGACAAAGACAAAGCGAGGACGCGAATGTAAAGAAGCAAACAAATCCAACAAAGTAGCAGTGACCACGCTGCTACGTCTCCACCACGTTGCCGGAACGTAAGCGCGTCGTAGCGGTGTAAGTTGCTAGGTGGTCGCCGTTACGTATCTATCACCCTCAAAATGTTCCCAATTTTGGTCGCAGGGACGTAATAGGAACGTAGTAATTACGTTCCTATCAGTAGTAATCACAACTTTAAAGTTGCAAACAAAAGTCGCCGGAACGTAACGGCGACTAAAAATGCTGCTTGGGTTGTATAGGGCTTGTGAAAACAGATACGATAATCCCAGTTTTTAAGGGCTGTTAATAATTAATAACTGCTAAGCCCTATACGCCGTTCGCGATTCAACCGAGGACGAAAGGCCGCTGGTGAACAGATAATGTCAAACATAGGGTGTAAAATTATTTATCCTACTGTACAGGGTGTCCCATTTTGGGTGTTTTTGGGTGTTTTTCTCAAAAATCTCGGTTATTATTAAAGCTAGAGGGTTGCGGTTTTCACGTCACTGTATTACTTTTTTGAGAGGAATTTGGTGGACCAATCAGATTTTAGATAAGTTTTATAGTTTCCGCGCATTGGCGCAGGACTGAAATTTTCGATTTTTTGGAAACCTCTCTCCTGGCTACAACTTACATATATCGACAAATTTAATCAACTATTTTTATAGATTTTTTGGCGTAGAATCGAATGGAATAATCAGTTTTTTGTTAGCGTTAATAGTTTTTGAGATATGAACCAAAGTTATATATTTTTTTAAATGGAAACCATAGTTTATATCTCAAAAACTATTAACGCTAACAAAAAACTGATTATTCCATTCGACTCTACGCCAAACTATCTATAAAAATAGTTGATTAAATTTGTCGATATATATAAGTTGTATCCAGGAGAGAAGTTTCCAAAAAATCGAAAATTTCAGTCCTGCGCCAATGCGCGGAAACTACAAAACTTATCTAAAATCCTATTGGTCCACCAAATTCCTCTCAAAAAAGTAGTACAGTGATGTGAAAACCGCAACTCTCTAGCTTTAATAATAACCGAGATTTTTGAAAAAAACACCCAAAAACACCCAAAATGGGACACCCTGTACTCAAATATCCTGTACCGGGTGGGCCAAATTGGACACTTTTAAAGGGAAACTCCTATTTTTAACGGAGATAGACGAAAATTGATATCGGTGTCTGATGAGGCTCATTTTTTATGATAAAATTAATGCCGAAAACCGTAAATCGATATCTGTCACCGTTCTTGAGTTACAGGGCGATTTTCGAAAATGTGTGTTTTCGAAAAGTGGCCGTAACTTTTTTCGGGTTGAACATTTTGTGTTTCTGTAAAGACATTCCTAAAGCACTTTTTTACGTAGAATCCATTGCTGCTACTACTTCTTTTTCAAGTCAATGGTTTAAGAGTTACGTATGAAACAAATTATTTTTTAAATGGAACACCCTGTATATTTTTGAATTTTTTAATAGAGCAGAAATATATGACCATTCCAAAAATTTATAACACTTAATGTTTTACTTAAGTAGTTATTAATTACTAATAGCTTTTATGATTGTTAAATTTTCATAGTTAAGCTGTTTAGGCAATGTAAAGATTTTTCTATTTTTGTGTAATTCATAAACTTTATAACCTACTTACAATGAAATGTGAAAGTTATGAAAAATGGGATATGACAATCTGTTTTATACAATCCGGGGAAAATGCCTATCTCTGTTTAACTCGTGCCTTTTCGGCCTACCCTTTTCAAAATGCCCACTATTAATCAAATTGTGTCGCAATCTTGCAAAAATGTTCTTCTCTCTGGATACCGCTCGTAGTATAAATTGCACGTTGCATCTGCATTTTTCCCCCTTTCTGCATTTTCCCCGAATTTGGCCCACCCTGAACAGCGTATGTTCATTTTCTATTTCTGAAGCGAATTAGCGGTGTGGTCTGTGTTAGATTGGAATTTGGTTAGCTTGGGTGGTTCCATTCCTACCATTAAATCCGCAGCAATATTTAGAGTGCCATTAGGAAATTGTCGGGAATAATTACATTAAAAGGTAGGGGGGGGGGCTAAATCGAGTAAGGTGAGGATTTGGGAAGTTATGCTACGCACGAATTTTCCGAGATAGGAATATATCATAATCGTATTAGATTCCCGTTCTTCTTCAGACAATATATATATATGTGCCCTTAACACTTTAACTTTGAATTGCTGACTCGGTGGGGAATTGTGATAATGGGAGATTAAGGGGTGGAAAGGGAGAATAATGAATCTAGTAAATTCAGTTGTCTTCCTATTACTATATGGGGCATAGTAACCATGCTTCATTCCATGTAAGGAAAATTAGGAGGTGGCACCAATTATTGTCGTATATTAACGTCAGGATATTAAAATTTGACGTTACTTCCATATAGGCGCCGACTTCTCAAAATTTGGCTGGGTGCCCAAGGTATACAACCTCCCCACCCAAAAAATGTTATTTTAAAAAGCATTTTTTATTATAAATATTTATTATAAATATTAAATAAAAGTACATAAAATAAAGGTATTTCTATAAGAAAGGCCTCGTTTTAAAATTCAGCGGACTTTTACTTCCTCCAAAGGGAAACAAATGAGAGGGAGATATCAGCTGATCCATCCGGATCAGAGTGCGCTGAATTTTAAGACGCGGTCTTTAAACAAAAACAAAAAAAAAAACAAAAACGACTAGTTACCTAATTTTGGGTAAATAACGCAAAAGTGCTTAGTCTTATTGACGATTTTTTTATAAATTCATCCAGGAATTATGATGTCTGCTAATTCTTTATAAATATTTAAAAGCATAATATCACTCAGCCTTTTCTGACTCATTGTTGATCTTAAACATGATTGTCACCTTGTCACCTTTGCTTGAGCTTCAAGGGGGGAAATCACTGGCAAAATTTGTACACTAAAATGCCAAAAAATTCCAAGAAAATACCAAAAATTCCAAGAAAATGCCAAATAACTCCAAGAAAATGCCAAAAAATTCCAAGAAAATACCAAAAATTCCAAGAAAATACCAAAAATTCCAAGAAAATGCCAAAAATGCCAAAAAATTCCAGAAAATACCAAAAAATTCCCAAAAATACCAAAAAATTCCAAAAATTCCACGCGCGTGTACACTAAAATTCCTCAATGATTTCCCCTTCGCGGACTGCTCAGTCCAGCCTTGTAACTTCCCGACAGTGCATGCGCATGCGCATTGTTTAGAAAATACGAAAAAATTCCAAGAAAATGCCAAAAATGTCAAAAAATTCCAAGAAAATGCCAAAAAATTCCAAGAAAATGACAAAAATTCCAAGAAAATGCCAAAAAAATGCCAAAAATTCCAGGCGCGTGTACACTAAAATTCCTTGGTGATTTCCCCCTCGTTGAGCTTCCAACAACTGGCCAAACTTTTGGCCGGGTGCTCGAGCTCCGGAGCACCCGCGGAGTCAGCGCCTATGGTTACTTCTTAAAAGGGTCATGGTTCAATGCGCCGACAAAATTGTTGTCGATAAAACTCTTATTCTTCATCTTCAGGACTTGGCGAACGATAGGAAGTAGACTATAAATAATACTTTTTGTATCCAGTACACTCAAATGATTTTTTATCCAAAGTTTCACAACGTTTAGGTAATTTAGACCATCATTAATAACAAAATCAATGAAAGTTTATCTTTAAAATAACAATGCAAGTGCCACTAGCAATAATCTGGCAATATGAATGGGCCTGTATACTAATAAAATTATATTATATTTATTTATATCCATCTTTGTGTAGGTACTTACACAAACGCCTATGCCACTTTGGTGCATGGCCTCAAAAATTAATTTAAATTACAAAATTACTTACCGATGGATTATTATTATAAACAAATATTGTAGTTTTGTATCTAATTACCACAAACTGACACCTATCATTGTGTCAAATATTAAAATATTGTGTCAAACTTGGTTACTACTCTGGGCGATTTCCGTCTCACGTAGTTTATTTATAAAAGCTTTGAATCCACCCTGGGATTCTTTATTCAAATATATGCATAAATAAGATGACTGGCATTAGTACTTTAACATAAAGGGTGTCGCACGACGAACTGCCTCGATCGATTTCCCAGAAAATAGATTTTGGAAAATTTTGAACATTTGGCAGCATTTTGGAATAGACAACCTTACACAAAGACACCCTTATTTTTAATGCTAAATAAGATACAATTATAAAACTAGGTAAAATGACTTTTAACGATTTTTTAACTTTAATTTTTAATGTTAGTTTTTGATACCTGGTATTTATTTATTATCAAAATATCAACACATTCCATTAAAGTAGATCCCCTTCTACAAGGAAACCAACCCCAATTAAATAATAAAGCTGTTATATAGGAGAAATTGAAGTTATGCTTATAGGCCTGCTAACGTAATTTTTGACATAAAATTTAAAATAATATGACAAAAACGGTTAGACTGAGATATAGAACATTATTCATGAAATGTGTCTAGAATTTTGCGTAGAATCTAAAAATGAAATAATATACAGGGTGACTTTTTTTTCGATGAACACTATGGGGATCTTGGAAACTAGCAGAGCTAGAACAAAGGTTAAATGGGGAAAGAATTGCAGTTTTGAATCTAATGCCCCTTCTGGATTTTTAAAAAAGTTCATGGCTCACTAGATATTTTGAAGAGAGTGATTTTTTGCTATTTCATCAAATCCCTGTAGCTCCGTTATTTCTGATTATACAGAAAAACTGTAGAGACAACAATTGTAGATGATTTTGGGCTTAATAAGATAATCTGATCCAATTTTTTATGTCGTTTGTGCTTTTTGAGATATGACATAAACTTGTGTTTTTTTAAATGTAAATCAAAGTTGGCTGTGGCCTTATCAAATTGGCCATTTTTTGAGCTTTCCAAAAATATAATACTCGGAATAGTTATTAGAAAAAATAACAGAGCTATGGCTAATTTTCTGATTCTTTTTAATTTTCACATAGTCAGCCATGGAATATTTTCATAATTACGTTCTATTTTATAATTAGACATACTTCAAACTTTCAAATATTTTATTTTTACCTGGTAACAAAATGTAACAAAATAAATCAAAAATTATCATGATGGAGCTCCACCACATAATTATTTGTCTGTTTTGGATTTCTTTTTGTGGGGAACAGTACAAAATAAAGTATGAGACAATTGTTGAATTAAGAACAGCTGTTTTAGAAGCAATTGCCAGTATTGACAGGCGCTCTCTAAGAAAGGCGACAAATTCAGTTTTAAAAAGATGCAATATTTGCATAAATAATAATGGTGGATTGTTTGAACACCATTTTTTATTTCAAAAGGTGACCTTTTAAAATAATAATAATTTGAATTTGAGTTTTTTATTTTTTTTATTTTTTTACATTTTGTTTTGCTAAAAACAAAGTATTAGAAAGTTTGAAGTATGTCTAATTATAAAATAGAACGTAATTATGAAAATATTCCATGGCTGACTATGTGAAAATTAAAAAAAAATCAGAAAATTAGCACTAGCTCTTTTATTTTTTCTAATAACTATGCCGAGTATTATATGTATGGAATGCTAAAAAATGGCCGGCTCTATAAGGCCACAGCCAAGTATAATTTACATTTAAAAAAACACAAGTTTATGTCATATCTCAAAAATCACAAACAACATAAAAAATTGGATCAGATTATCTTATTAAGCCCAAAATTATCTACAATTTTTGTCAATTGTTGTCGTTTTTCTGTATAATCAGAAATAAGGGAGCTACAGAGATCTGATTAAATAGCAAAAAATCACTCTTTTCAAAATACCTAGTGAGTCATGAACTTTTTTAAAAATCCAGAAGGGGCATTAGATTTAGCATTCAAAACTGCAATTCTTTCCCCATTTAACCTTTGTTCTAGCTCCGCTAGTTTCCGAGATCCCCATAGTGGGCATCGAAAAAAACTCACCCTGTATATTGTGTTGGCTGTCCTATTTATTATAAGCAAATTGGCATCAACTTCCGGTATAACAGGAAGCGCCACCATCTTAAAAATATTTTAGCCCCCATCGACTTTAGTAGACTACAACTTTATTTATAGACAAGCTAAAATGTTTACTAAACTTTTCCATTTATTACATAAATGGATTTAGCAAGCGGTTCTGAAGTCCTAGAACCAACTGGAATCTCAAACAAATACTTGTATTTTCATATTCAAACGGCTGTAAAATGAAAACTAAACGATCCAAAACAGAATCGGCCTCCTTTAGATCTGGGACAGACTGTACAGTGCTTTAGTATCGCATGAACTTTAACTGGCAGACTTTAACAACTTTAATAACTCGAGCGAGTTAGATTTACGACAAAGGGAAAACCCCACAGTACCAAGTACTATAGAGTCTAACGTGTTCTTGTCGTAATCGGGTTACCCGTGGGATAAGTATGCGGGTTAAATTTAAGGGTTAGACCTTTCTCTTGTTCGGTCTGTTCTATATCTGTCTCCCCTTGACCTTTCTTTATTACAATTATTTATCTTTCTAGTTTAGAACATTGAAAATTTCTGTATGTTCAAAATTTTTACTTGAGAAGGTAAACCTACATGTACGAGGTGTTATTGTTCAAATTAGAAAGTTATTTTAGAAGTTATAGGGCCAGCTTAATTGTCATATTTGTGCAATGCTTACAAAATGTGAACTAAATTTCATAAATTAAATCTAAAATGCCGCTCAGAGATTTCAGCGTTAAGCAAGTTATTCCAGAAAATGGTTTCTGTAAATAGAATCACACCTGTGGTAAGATTCATTCAGTAAACTATCGAGACATTTAATTAATACTCAAGTGGAGTAACAGGTATTTCGTTTATGTGCCAACGCACTTTATTTTATTTTCGTTTAAGTAGGTATTTAATATTCCAGATTGTATGCTTACATATGGCAGCACAAACTAATAGAACTGGTCACGGAAAACCTTACTGAACACATTTCTCTATAGGTACCTGTACCACAAGGTTTTCAGATATAAATAATAAAATTTAAATAACTTTTGTATATTATTATATTATATTATATTATTATACTTTTAGTCCTTTTTAAAGACGTGGTATATTAAAAAAATTATGTACAGGCTGGTTCATTATAAATTGACACCCCCCTTAACTTGCTAGTTTTTAAGGTTAGCAAAAAGTTTTTGACGAAAGTTTTAGATACCAATACAAAGTTTTTTGTGACGCTATTTGACCGTGTACAGTATGTTCTAGAAAACCGTGGCAGACATAACTTATGTTTTTTTAAATGGAACACCCTATATATTTTTGCATTTTTGAAATCTGCTCATCAAGGCAATTAAAATTATATTAAACTTTGCGGCATTATCTTTTTCCGTTTTTTTAAAAAAATCGTTTTCAAATTTTATACTAAATTTATTTAACTTGAATTTGTGGATCTCGTGATAAAGATAGATGATCGATGTTATAACAAAAAATGTTTGTTTTAAACAAGAGAGTAATATAATGAAACTCCAATATGTTTTGGAGCCTTTTCAAATTTTACTGATTATATTCTCGAAATAAAGAATTTCAGGAAAATCGTAAAAGCTCCTAATCATTTTGGAATTTCACTATGTTACTCTCTTGTTTAAAACAAATATTTTTCGTTATTACATTGATCGTCTATTTTTATCACGAGATCCACTCCGAGTTAAATAAATTTAGTATAAAATTTGAATACGGAATTTTTCAAAAACGGAAAAAGATAATGCTGCAAAGTTTAATATTATTTTGATTGCCTTGATGAGCAGATTTCAAAAATGCAAAAATATATAGGGTGTTCTATACATAATAGCGTCACAAGAAACTTTGTATTAGTATCTAAAACTTTTGTCAAAACCTTTTTTTTCTAACCTCAAAAACTAACAAATTAAGGGGGTGTCAATTTATAATGAACCACCATGTACATGCATTTTATTATTAGTCTTGTGTTTGAAAATTCATAACTTCTCATCTCTATCTCTTCTCTCTCTCTCTCTTAGAAACTTAATTCTTGAATCTGAACGGTAACGCGCTTTCTCCTCTGTTTTGTTTGTTTATTTGTCATCATTTCTTTGCGTTTTTAAAATTTTATTTTTATTTATTAATATTTATAATTTTTTTATTCTAACAAATAATAGGTATGATATATATAGCGAGTTATTATTGCATCGTGCTTGAATTTTATTGCATACACATTTTAAAAGTGTACCCACTACTGTTTGATTTGACAACATGAAGTTTGTTCTTTGAATGTCTTCTACAACCATCTTCTTTGTTCCAGGGGACGATACAAGTCGCCTAAGTCGACTTACAAGTTTCTACCCCGTGTTAAGACCAGCAACGCCCTTGTATGTTTTCGTTCGTGCTCCTCAACCTCTTCAAACAAAACAAGATGGACCTAGCGCACACGCTCGACAACAGCACCATCAACGAGGTGCTGAACAGAAGCGATGCCGTCGATCCAAAGCTCTACGAACAGTATATGAAGAATAGGAAGATCGACGAGCCGGCACACACCATCTTGATCGTGATGTACTGTTGTCTGATTGTGATGGGGGCACTAGGAAACACATTAGTGGTAAGTCCAGTCCTTAATCATTTTTTTAGCACAAAATAACTTAAATTCATGATTCCTTATTTTTTGAATAAGGCATAAAAATATGAATTTACTACACCTATTTTGTATCTACATCGTCAAGGAATTGCATTATTGCGGACGTGGGTTTTGACACTCTGTAGGTATATTTTTGGGTCCCCAAATGTGTCATATATTTGAAACCACTGGGATTGTTGTTTTAAAACCCGCCAAACAAAGAAAATATCTGTCTAAATCAATCAATTCTACGTAAAAAACTATAATATATAGAAGAAATTGGTGATGAGCACCCTCCTTTATATAATCACAGCTTGTGAGACGCTCAACCAATGAGATAAAGCTTAGCTTCTAGGACAAAAAGTTTCCTCAATTAAGACGAAATTTGTGTGTATTTCCCGTAAGACTCAATGCCAATGTGCAATTTTTATAAATATTGGAAACGTGACGTCAGAAGACACTGTTTCCTCACGTTTTAGGAAATGTGTTGTCCAGGAAATCGATTCACATTAGAACAACAAGCTTATAAAAGTACAAGTCGAAAATATTCACACACAAAAAGTTATAGAAAGTTTAAGAAAAGCGATAAAACGAGAAACGTCCTGTATCTCCCAAACTAATCACGATATCAGGGTGCGATTAGATGATACTTTTGTCTATTATTTTGGGAACTAGGAGAAACCTCACAAGATTGTCCAATTTGCGACACCCTGTACGTCCATTTACATACCTACTACTTTATAAGTATTGTTGATATGACTGAGCAAAAAATTATCGAATTTAGTGTAGTCGAATCTACAAATTCGAATTCTGACATAACTTGTAAGTATTCTCAAAAATATGCGTATTTTTCACTCTTACATAATTTTCAGATTTTTATTTTTGTTAAATGAAATTTTAAGTTACTAGGTTATATATTGCTAATTTTGTTTTAAATACAAGCAAAAGTTTTTATCATCAAAAGCATAAATTAAATTTTTTTAATTTTATCCACTTTAACCGTGGACATAATTGTATAATATGTATGAAACTTTGCCGTGACTTTTATTTATATAGAGAATCTTACAAAGAAAATAAGAGAACAGACAGTCCATGAGTAACACTCTCAAAAGAAAGCCTACTTCAAATAATATTTTTATCAGATAAGCCAATCTTACCTTACTTACCTAAACCTAAAATAGAACCCTAGTAGTAATCTACTACTGAAATATTTGCCAAGGCTTTTAAAGCTTCTAAATTATGTTTCTTTGCCCTTTGTTTATTGTTTATTTAGCATAATGCAACGTCGTAGTGCTAAGTCACAATTTGAAACCCAACATTTCGCGGAAACTGCTTGCATTTTCGGTAAAGCCTTTATAAAATATTCCGCTTGCATTCTTCTTAAAAACATTAGGTCCCCACCTTCAGATTTAGCCTTATTTAATTTATTCATCAGGTTAGAAAGTTGGACCCTGTTTCCTCCCTTCCGAAAAATCCATAGATGCTACGAATGATGCCGAATATCCGAAAACATTAAATTAACAAGAAAAGTTCGAAATGCGACATTGTTCCTGAAAATTAGGCTATGTAGAGATAAGTAGTTGGAACGTAATTTCCTAAACCCTCATTATTACGAAAGATTAAATTCAAGTCTTCAAGCAATTAGGGCATGAATTGATTGATATACTAATTGTCCTGCATACACTTCTTCCCTAGTGCTTTAACAAATGGTAACCTAATTCTGAAAATAAAAGTTAAGCCGAGATAGTAGAAAATGGGGTACCTATTCCTATAGTTTGCATTATTGTGCGAGGTAAAGAATTATTATTATTATTTTCAAAATTTCTCCACAGCCTTCAAACATAAACAACTGCTGAAAATATCCTTGGGCACAGACATGTGCCTGTTTATATTTCTTTATTTCTTTATTATTATTATTTATATATTTACCTTCCTTGTGTATAATTATCAGAAATATCAGAAAAAATGCAGGATAAGTAACCTCTTACTTATAGTACCTCGATTCTAGGTAGACAGTTCTATCAGAACATAGTTTTGAGAATCAAACTTCTGCTTAGAATATATAAATAAAAGCACAGAATGAAAAGTAAGTAGTACAACTTATCACAGGAAATTGTGAAATTATTCATCGAAACTTGTGAAAATTGTCAGCCAAAAACTCGATTAATTTGTGTAATTTTCTTGTGATTTGTACTTTGGCGACAAATATTGTATAGTTTGTAAACTGGGTCACACTGTATATAGGCGCGAACTTTTTGGCGGACACTGTATATATTTGTTGTGTAGGCGAATGATACCAAATGTCAAGTACAGAACAAATTTTTAGAAAACTCCGTCTGTTGGTGAGCAATTTTAAGAATAGCATATTTCTTAGTCCTCTCTTTTTTGTACGATTTATATATGGTTTCCAATAAATGTTATATTATTCAGAAACACGAATGGAAGCAACTCTAGCCGAAGGAAAGTCGTTTTTTAGATCCGGTTTTATTTGTCCCCGAATCGAAGTTTTTCCCATTTTCAATGCCTGGCAGTCGGGAAATTCCCCTTTATATTGAATCACTGAACGTGTACGAGTTTTGTAATATGAACCGAAAACTAATAAAGTGCCGGACGCAGGCCTCCGGCAAGCAGTGTTGGATATAAACGGGTGTCGCCCTATATCCTAACGATACAATGAAATCAGGAAGAGGCGACTCTATACGAAGATTTCCTGTTGTCCGATGGCATTTTCCTCTAACAAAGGATTCTTCGAAATAACCGAAGTGTCCCGCAGGGCAGACGTTCCGCGAAGGCCAAATCCCAGAACTCATACCTTCCACCAAATCATCGTCTCGCGAAACCTTTAATGACAACCGGTGGCGGATCTACGAGGGGGGGCTACAGGGGCTATAGCCCCCCCCCCCTTGGCCTAATACCGTAAGGTAGGCACTTAAAAAATATGTCTGGCAATTAGAGATGGTGTGGAACTGCGTTTTCTTGGAACAAGTAAAACCTGTTCCAGTTGCAGGCAATACCTGTTCTTAAAAAACCTGTTCCAGTTCCAATATTATTAACTTCTATTCTATTCTTCTAAGGCCGTGGTCCGAATCGCGCTGTCAGTGCTTACAGCGCTCAGATCGTTTACAACAGGTACGATTTTATTCACTCGCTGACAACTCGTTTCGGGCCGGTTATAAATGCGCTGACAGGAACATGCGTGAAGGTCGCAAAGTAACTATTATTATTGAATATTGAATCATTGAAAAATATTGCTTCCGTTTCTAAAAAGGATACGCTAAATTTTATAGTACAAATTTAAAAATTTGGTGAATGCAATGGGATTGGGACAGGGCTCGGCAGAGAACACGGGTCCAGTCACCGCCTTCACCGATCGACAGTTCACGTTCATAGTTGTTCTATTCTATTACTACGAGTAGAGCGGAACTGGAACAGCGGAACGGAACTTAACGAAACTAAGAATATTAATGTATTAATAGTATTGTATTTTAATGAATAGAAAATGTGTTCTATTTTATTACAAAATTTCGGACATAGAAGCCCCTCCCTTGACTCCAGCCTAGATCCGCCACTGATGACAACGTTGCATTGCATATATAGGTGATTCTCCGAGGCCAACGATAAAGACAGGCCATGGCGCCAACGCATAATAGCGTAGTCACGTGACCAACTTAGTCCTAATAAAAGGCATTTTTGGAGATAAGTAGAAAAACAAATTTCGTAACAATTTGGCGAGTTTTCTTTCATCTATTTAATTACATTATTGGTTTTGTGCGTCCAGGCTCTCTCTAATTGTTTTTTCAAAATTTTCAACCTGCCTCAGCTGTTTTGGGCTGAGAGTTAAACGGCACTGCACTCAAATATTTTGGCACATTCTCAAAAATTGTTGGGACAGCTTAGGTGATATTCTCTATAGGTATTTTCCTCCCACAACACATTTGTCCACTTAATTGTTTCACTTTCTTGAAAATGTGTTAGCCACACATACTTAAGGGTTTTTTTAGAAATTAAATCTCACTTGGAATTTGACGAATCCATTTTTGGCGCAAATTTGCATCCCGAGGCAAAGCAAATGTTGATATGGTGACATTTTCTTCCTGGCTTTTGTATTATGTACACATATAATATAACCAGACCCAATGTTTGGTATTTAGGTTATTTTTTACGAAATAAAAATGAAAATCACCTTAGTATACTGTAAATATTGACGAGGTCCCAGTTGATCGGCAGCGTGAAAGGCCGAATCAGGGCGTGGGTTGACAACGAAAATCCTCGAGTACGTTACAACACTGATTTATTTCGCACAAGGTGAATGGTGAATACAAAATACACAAACCCGAACGTGGTCAACGGGAACGGCTTCCAGCCACCCGGACCGTCTGAACTTGCGGATCTCCCGTAAGCACTGTCCAGTACATTCCGGGGGGAGAATTCCCCTTACAGCGCTCACGCGTCGGCGCGAGCGGCATCAATACTCCTGGACGGCACGGCTCCCACCCAGAGGCCATAATAACACCTGGGCGATTCCCCTCCGCCAGGACACACGCGCACTAGACACAAACTTGTTTCTAAAATATAAACTAAGACGTTTAAAAACACTTTAAACATTTAAAAGGTGGAGAAAGGCCGGATTTAAGTTGGTAGCATTTACACGTGAATTGACGATTTAGTAACTCCCTAAATATATAACGCTTCCAGCCATAGGCGCACACAGACGTTTTTGGTATGTGCTTTGTTTATGGCGTATATTTATGTTGTTTTGGCTGTTTTCGGAACTTTGTGGAGTACGTTGGTGCATCTCATTTTAGTTTTATGTTTGTGTTCTTACTTTGTTTTCGCTTTTCAATACCCATGTTGTCCCGTTTGATATGCCATTGGTGGCCAGCTGGTGAGAGCGGCACCATCGCGCGATGTCGCCGGTGCAAAGGGACAGCCTTTGGTTATGTTTAAGAGTGGGGAATACCCTAAGTCCAAACCTTCCTATAAATTAACCTTGGTGTAAACAAAAAATTGACAACAAATGAAATACGGCCCTGGCATCCTTGACTTGTCCAAAGCTTGTCTGTTGGTATGAACTAAATTAGATACTAATGTGTCAATGGCAAATCCAGTGTTCGGGTATAATAAGCCACTAGAGAAGTAGATCTGGCGAGAATTCGGAATGCTGGGATTCGTGTCGAGAAAGACAAAACTGCAACTTTTTACAAAGACGCATGGGATTTTTGCGACAGTTGTTGTTTTGTTTTTGGTATCCCGTTCGGAAGCAGTAAGATCAAAGCGTTTCGACTGGTTTACGAACCGACAAAGACAATCCCCATCGTCTTTGGAACCGATGAGTTTGTGTAGTGGAAACAACAAGTCGCGTTTCTAGTTTCTTTTTAGCTTTATACCTGTAACCGAGGATGTTCTGTATTCCTAAAAAATAAATAATACGTTAGTAAGTAGGATATGTTTATACAATTTTGCTGCGTACGGACCCTTCTTTTACCTGCCGCACTTTTTACATTATGCACACTGCTTTCGTTCCATAGTCCCGGTGTAGTTTAAACGGTTTGTAACTTTTTACACTCGATGAAATTCGGTGCAAAAAGTTAAGCTGTCATACTTTGTCATATTTGGTCAATGTGGTTTTTGAAAACTGAAGTTTCGGTAAAAATTATGCGTAAAAACGGCAAAAATCTTTGAAACGATTTTAAATTACCGCAATAAAAGCTTCACCATAACGGTGGACAAGGAAACATATGCAGAGTTACATTTTTGACAGTTGAAGTAGTTCCAAAACTAATTTCTACACTTTTCTAACCGGCAACCATGTGACAAAATAACCACATCGCCCTAACTGGAGCAGACATATCGTACTTAGCTAATATACGATACACTAAAATTCAGTGATAATCTAGGCAGACATCCGAGGAGGATTTCCATCGACGATTATACTAATGAATACTAGCTAAAGTAGTTTCATGAAACTTTCTAAAATAATGATAAAACAGCAAAAAGAGTGATATAAATAGCATAGGTAGTAAAATAACTATAATTATATCATTACAACATTTTGAAAACTGTTCGTTTTGTGGAAAAGGGCCTAAAACAAAAACGAAACTCCGACAATATTTTGTCTGCTTGGTGGAAACAGTGTTTCGAATTTGTTGGAATTCTGTTTCAGTTTTCTGTATTCCAAAAAACTCGAACAAAAATATTGCCACACTCTTAGTTCTCGGGTAAATACTGCAGTGGTTCCAATTTTGCAAGGTAATAACTATTGCATTTATAACAATCAAACCGGCGTCATTTTATAGCTAAATGCATTGCGAACAAATTACATTCCGGACATTTTTTCCACAGCAAGTCATCCTGATGAGTTCTATAAGAAAATGCATCGAAAAATATTTTGAAAACTGCTATTCTCAAGTTAAATTGTTAATAACCTTTTTAGCGGCGCACGAATTTAGTATTCATTCAAAAATGTTATTATACAATATCATTCTGAACAGATTCCAACATGAAGCCTACAAATTTTAAGTGCTGGATTCCTTGCACTACCTCATACATATGTATTTATGAGTTTTCCGTTTTCTGCATTTTAAACGAAGAAAATGATTGCAATATCCATATTTTCGCGGAAATATTCTCGGAAGAGAAATATTCTGTTTTCTGGTTTCACATTGTGTTACTATACTATATCCTTTTCCACGATTGCTTCACTTTATTCTCTATTCAATTGTTCAACTTTCAGCTACATCGATTTTGCTTTTAAATATCGCGAAGTCGGAACCCAACAAAGTTCTAGAAAGTGCTTAGCGATGTAAGTTGGAAACCTAACAAATTTTATTCTAGCTTCGACTGAAAATATTCCGAATCTTATATTCTTTTTCTAGAGAGCAAAAATGTCTGGGAGTATTAACCAGTTCTACCCACGGATGTAACATTTTAGTATTCACTTATTGTATATTTTTAATGTATCGATTGAAATTCGTATATTCTCCATTTTAGTCGTGAGTTTTCTTAGTCTAGAGTTTATAAAACGTGCTGAATTCTATACTTTTGCTGCAAGCCTACAAATCATAGACGTAAAAAGCAATAGACGGATTTGTCAATCAATCATACCAGATTTTTATAAACCAGTCTTTGATAGATATTATTGTGTTGCATATTCTAAATAATATAATTATTGTTATGCCAAACATAGTCAATTTAAGGGCAAAACAATTATTGTTATAGAATAACGGGTGTATTTAAATAAATAAACGTCACAGGGTATAACTTTTAATTAATCAAGTTTTAATATAAATTCTAGGTCGACAAGTCGGAAAACTTGGTAGCGTTTCGGAAGTTCGTATAGAATGATATTTTAGCAAAGTTTTACATAATTATATTTATAATAAAAGTTGAGTTAATTTGAAACTCCTGTAATGTTTATAAATTAGGTATCGCAACTCTGCGAAATATTTGACACTTATTAAAAAAATGTAGGCAATATTTATTACCACCATGAAGCAAGTAATTTGTAATTTGAAGGGGGTGATTCGTTCAGATAGACGAACCAGGATAACATGTAATGTAATTCCATCGGCATCCGTTTAACTCAAAGCTACATTTCGTTCGAAAAGCAGAGCACATCTTGGAAATAGACAACATTTTGTATTCCTTTAAGCTTAAATGCTTGGCACGTGCCAACTATAAAAAGTTATCCCTTTGGTGACGGATCTTTTGTGCATTCTTGACGCCAGAGATTGTTGTATTCTCTTTTTCGGTTCGGTTATTTTTAAACATTTATATATGGTGACTGTGACTGGTAATATATTTTTTTAAACGTAGAATTAGTATTAATAACCAACTGTTATGAATTGTTTCATTTATGTAGTCGTTTACCTGTGTAGGTAACGGTTTCTTCCTCATATGTATGTCCTCCAGAGTACCCGGCAATGAGCCACAGACTCCAGACATGCTTTGTAAAAAACATATTCTATCAAATGTGTTCTTTGGCCGCATACTTTTTATAGGTGCAATAAAGTATCCAACAAATTCTCTGATTTACTGGAACGAATATAATCAAGCAAGCATATTTTAGAAGAACGACGGAAAACGGGTTGAGTTATTGTGTCTAGACCACTGAATCAAAGGGTACAAGGAAGGAAAATATCTGAGATGGATATTTTGTAATTGGGGAGACTGCTGAGTAGCTTCGGGAGAAATCGGAAAGACAAACAAAGATGATTTCTTATACCAGATTTTCAAGGAAGAGGCGGAGCGTTTATCAAAACATGACGGCCAGCTATATAGCGGGAAGATAGAGCGGTTTTGAACGGTGAAAAAGAACAGCCAAAAACTAGTTGTGTTGAACACGAAAAGTTGCTCTAAAAGCAAATAAGCAGATGACACAATAATATGTTTAAATTTATTTTACTTAGTTAATTAATAACAACACAGATGGCATTGTATACATTTTCACTCTCGTGTGGTACTTACCACATTCCAATTATGTTTGATTGAATCAACAAACACTGCAAAAATGGAAATTAAAGCAATACTGACAAAAAAGGCAACTATTTCTACTACATATAAACAAATTGGTATAAATATACCGACTCCCCCAAGGTCTGTTTTGAATTTTGAAAACGTACATAAATTATCAATTATAAACATACAAATTGTACAGGGTGATTCGACATGACGTAAAAGTTTTTAATCACACAGTGCGGGAGGCCTACTAAAAGGAAAATGAGATTTTTTTGCCTGCTACAGTAGAAAGTTGCGGTACAATCGTATGGAAATTTCCCATCATGGATTTGCATATTATTCGCTTATTACTGTATCATAAAATTCTTTCTTAAACACGCGCTAGGGGGTGCTAAGTTCTGACGCTCACGAACAGAAATAAACCTGTGTGTGAAGTCAAGTTACTGGTGGCATTTTTAATAACTCCTCCAAACATGGTGACATTTAGTGCGAGTCCAAAAGGTAATTACACCACGATGTTCTTATCGTCACAGCAGAAAAATGTTTCCCTGAAAATATAAGAACCACAAAATATTATCGATCTTTTAAGATTTACTCAATATTTCTATATACATTATTTGAGGTTTCTGTGAAAACGTACGCAGCTTACCAGCTCACTAGGAAGCGCCGTTAAGATAGGATTTATTTTGATTATCCCTTTATAATTTTTTTAAATTTCAGACTTGTATTAAACAGTTTTTTTCTTGTGGTTAAAATCATGACTGAATCACCCTGTATATGTATTTTTTGGGATCTCTGAAACTTCCTATGATATTTTGTTGTGTTTAGAAATTGGATATATTTCTGAATCAAAAATTTTCGAAGCAAATACCAAAAAAAACCATAAAATGTTAAAATATATTAGTATGAAGAATTTGTAGGAGAGTTCGAGTATGAACTCAAAACTTAACACAAAATGTATTAAACTGAGGAAATAGTCCATGTCTTTCAGTGGAGTTGTAAATATAAAACGAAAAGGGGTAAAACTTACAGTCTCAGCTCCACAAACACAGCTTTTTTTTTATTTAACTGTACATATATGTTTCAACCCACCCACGGGCGTAGCCAGGATTTAGTTTTGGGGGGGGGGTTTAGTTTGAGAAGTAAATAAAACAACAAAAATATACTTACATGAAATTTAATATCTATATATTCATCCGAAAAACTACGACATATTTATAAAGTTCTTAACATTAAATGAAATGGATAAATTAATTTCGTTCCTCTGCGCTAAATCTAAAACCATTAAAGAAGAAATCTTCGGCTTTTTCTTTTAAATATATCCACTACTTCATCTGCATGAATTTCTGTTCCATGATGAATGTTCATTAGAGCCAAACCATTAAGTCTGTTTTCACTTGTAGAGTTTCGTAAATAGTTTTTCAGTCTCCTTAGGCTCGAGAAAGACCTTTCTGGGGGTAGCAGTGGATACAGGAATGGTAGCCAAGATTTGTAGTAATGTGTAAATATTAGGATAAAGGTTTTTATCGCTTCGTTTGTGTAGGTAATTTAAGCGCGCCGGCATTATTGTCGACAATAATTTATAAACCAAGTGACATTTTCTCAGCCGCGATTGTCTTTTCAACGTCCACGGCTAATATGATTTTCCAAGCGTTAAACAAACCCCGCATTTTATGGACGAAAAGTGGGGTTTTCGTAAATTAATCGAAAATTACTGCATTTAGGTATAGGAAACCTTACACAAAGTTGTCACTATTTTTAGTGGTGAATAAGATCGCATTAAAAAAATGGGGGTTTCCATTTGAAAATTTCGAGATTTAAGCACATTTTGAATGTAATTTTTATTCATATTTTGTGAACACCCTGTATAAGAACTGATTTATTTCTCAGCAGAGATCACTAGGTCAGGGCTTCTGTTACACGATGCCAAAAATTCGTTTTAAAATTTCGCGGTTTCCTCGTATAAATTGCTAATTGACTTTAGGTCTGCACATGGCATTTTTTTCGGAAAAATGCAAATATCTCAAAAACGGTTGGATTTAGATATAGGACATGTTGCATGTTTTTGTTCCAAAATGATGCCTAGAATCCAAAAATGCAATAATATACAGGGTGTTCCATTTGAAATAAGAAAGTTGATATCGACTTCCGGTATAACCGGAAGTGCCAGATTCACCAAAATATTTTGTTGAGCAGCGCCCATCGGCATTGGTGAGGTTCCAAATTTTCAAAATTTTCCTACTTTTAGTTTTCCATATTTAAGATCGATGCAGTTCGTGATGGGCCACCCTGTATATTTACAACTCCACTGCAAGGCGTGGACTATTTCCTTTTTATAAAATGTATTGTTACGACAAAATATGCGCTTTTTCATATAATTGTTAAGTATAATTTCAACAGGGTATCAATAGAGTTGAGGAATAACAAAAAATTGACAGCGGGCTATAATAGCTTTTTTTAAGACTTCAGGTTTTAATTATAAAATCGATTTTTAGTACCTACCTTCACACGAAATTTTCTGAGCAAATTTTCTTATGTTCAGCGTTCAGCTCAAATTGTCAACTTGCTCCTTGGCATTAGGGGTAGGGCTCAGTAGTGCATCCAATAAAAATATCTCGAAGTCGAATACGTTTCCATATTCAGCCACAACAAAAAAATTCCAGCTTTGGTTGCGACAGATTGCTCGGCCTTTGTACCGGATATTTATTGATTCTTCGCCGCACAGAATATATAAATTGGGGATTACGCCAGATGAATATCTTAGCTGCAAGCATTAATTTAAAGCGGTGTTTCTCAATTCTGAACTTTCATCGTTTCTGATCAATACCTACGCACTTAATTCTCGAGATTAGAACTTATTTCTTGAACAACTTATCTCGTCTGAAAACTTTTATCCAGGCAGAGGTACCAGATGATCCATCAGAGGTCAAGTTGATTTACCATCTTTACGTTTGAAGGAATTGCCTGAAAGATAATCATCAACATATTACTATAGCTAGAGTGATAAGAATGTATATGCGTATCCAGGGTGTTCCAGCGGAAACGTAACAAGCTCTATAACGGCCGGGAAATTTTTTTCTTGGAAAAACGCAAAAATAGGTTAATTTTGTTTGGCAGGGTGACATCTTTTGGCATAAAATTGATAGATCTATCTGCAACCCCCTGAGCAGGGGTTGAACCCCTTCAAAAAATTTAAATGGGAAGAGGGTTCATGTCGCACACCTTTGGAAACGTCTCTAAATTCTCTATACACCTGCATCAGATTTTCGAAAATCGATCGACTTTTCAAAAAAATACACCGAGTAAAATGCAAAACATTCATTTTCAATTATTGCCTGGTATTGTTGCCGAAAGTGATGGTCGGGGGCCGTAAGTTATAGAAAGCATGTTCAGCAACATTATTTTGACGAACGGGGAGGAAATTGAAACTCTATTGTAATAAATGCTCAAAATGTTGCCCATTTGCTTCCATGGAATAATAAAGATTTTGTTCAAAATGCTGCCGAACATTGTGCAACATTTCAGGGGTGATTTGTCGACATTCGTTTATAATACGGAGACGCAGATTTTCTATTGTTTAACAAGACCGGGAAATAATTGAAAATGAATGTTTTGCATTTTACACGCTGTATCTTTTTGAAAAGTCGATCGATTTTCGAAAATCTGATGCAGGTGTATAGAGAATTGAGAGACGTTTCCAAAGGTGTGCGACATGAACCCCCTTCCCATTTAAATTTTTTGAAGAGGTTCAACCCCTGCTGAGGGGGTTGCAGATAGATCTATCAATGTTATGCCAAAAGATGTCCCCCTGCCAAACAAAATTGACCTATTTTTGCGTTTCTCCAAGAAAAAAATTTCCCGGCCGTTATAGAGCCTGTTATGTTTCCGCTGGAACACCCTGTATCACGGGCGTAGCCAAGGGGGGGGGGTTCGGGGGTTCAAACCCCCCCCGAAATAAGCAAAATATTACCTAATATTATACCGAAAAAATACGAGGAGTGAAGAGTTAAATTATTATTACGTTTGAATATATGTAGTAATAGTAGCGCCTAGCGCCATCTTTTGACGAGAGGCAGACGCAGTTGCAGCCGAACTATTTTGTATTGTAGGGACACTTTGCGTTGTTTCTCGAGTATTCGCCACGCCCCTCGGTCGAAATGAGCGGAACTTTGTGAAAGTTCGTGGAAGTTTCTGGACGGCTACTGGGCTGCTATATAAGCGGCGCCGCGGCGCGTGACCGCGCTTACGGCAGTATTGTTCCATGCGAACTCGAAGCGAATAAAAGTGAAAAGTGGTGAACGAATAGTGAAGAGAATTAAGTGTACCGTGTAAGTGAGTAATTTTAGTGCACTGTTATTCGATGACCTTGTTAAGGATAGATACGTGAATCATTATTACTGTCGAAAAATGGAGGGGAAGAAAAGGAAGGGTGATAAACCTAAAGGTATGGACTACTGAAAAAAGTGGTGCAGTCAAGGTCAAGGGGTTTCTAATAAAGAAAGAAATTTGGATTTAGCTATCAAAGCTTCAGCTACCTTGCATGCTGATAAGAAGACTGCCTACCCCGAAATCTAGTTTGGAATGCCTAGATATGTGCGATAAAAACCTTTATCCTAATATTTACACATTACTACAAATCTTGGCTACCATTCCTGTATCCACTGCTACCCCAGAAAGGTCTTTCTCGAGCCTAAGGAGACTGAAAAATTATTTACGAAACACTACAAGTGAAAACAGACTTAATGGTTAATGAACATTCACTATGGAACAGATGAAGTAGTGGATATACTTAAAAGAAAAGCCGAAGATTTCTTCTTTAATGGTTTTAGATTTAGCACAGAGGAACGAAATTAATTTATCCATTTCATTTAAAGTTAAGAACTTTATAAATATGTCGTAGTTTTTTCGGATGAATATATAGATATTAAATTTCATGTAAGTATATTTTTGTTGTTTTATTTACTTCTCAAACTAAACCCCCCCCAAAACTAAATCCTGGCTACGCCCGTGCCCTGTATTGTTATTGTTGTCTGTAGTCAACTGAGTGAAACTATATATTATCGAAAACCTGAAGTAAAAGAAAGATATCATCAATTTATATCTTTCATTAGCTGTCCTCTAAATTGCAACGTTCTGGTCAAAAACCATTTATTAATAATTGTAGGATTCCCAACGATCTATTGTCCTTTGTTCCAGTTTCAATCTTGGTTAATGGCACGCTAGCATTTAGTCGCGGCCACGATCGATTAAATCTGTAATAATTTTCTAATATGGATCCAAGCTGACAAAGGTTTAATCCTGGATATACCTTTCGATGACATTTCCACTGAATTCTCAAAGTATGGCGGTTACGCTTGACCACGCAGAGAATACCAGAATACAGATAGTTCTTCTTGTCAAATATGTCAAATGGAGCCCAACTTTAAACGGTTCCTACACGTTTAATCAAATAATAAAGGTCCATTTTCTTTGGTAAATTTTTTGTAGGTGCAGGATTTGGTTTACCTACTAGAAATTGCAACATATTAAATTTGGTTATATGTATATGAAAGGATTTATTGTTTATGTTAGGCTTGGCATCTTTAAAAAAAAGTGCGTATTAAGCTTAAATTTTATATGAATGAACCTTAGATTTTGCAAGAAATAAAAGATTTGTCACAGAAACTTAATACATACTTACACGGATTTTAGCGTTGGCAAAAATTATGAACGATCTGTACGTTTGTGTCCATTTTATTACTATACCCACATTTCTTAAAAAGTTATATAGAGGTGGAGGTGGAGGTGGAGGTTTGTTCTATGCCTCATACAATTTTATGAGGAAATTTGAATATTCCTATATCTGATCTATAATCTATACCTGTGGGTGTAATCTCCGCTTCTCAAGCACATGTTGGGTTAACATATTCAATCTTGTTTTATTTGATTTTCAGAGAGTGGGTTAGGTTAGACAAGTTTAGGAAACTCCATAGAATTATTTAGCCCAAAATTGAGGTTAAAAGTTTTTTGGCTCAGTTAATTTAAGGTATTTTGGTATTTATAATTATTGTCTCTCGACTTTTTTAAATTTACACCTATTCCGACACTTGGCTAGGAACCCAATTTTTAGTTACTGCTTTTAAAATCTGCTCTGAAGTCACTGGTACTGATAAAATCAGTGACGTCAGAGGTGTTTTAAAAGCAGTAAATCTTTTGAATTAAAGCAGAAGAAACATTTGAAAAGATGAATTTGCAGCATACTCGGATTTTGTATACGAGGCTCGATGAAAAAGTTATCGCAAAAACATTTTTTTGTAAAATATGAGAATCTAATTTGTTACCTACACAATCATTAGAGAACCTTTAAATGGTATTCCTGAATATTCAATTTTTTTAAGGAACTTCCCGTATTAGCGGAAATTAAAGTAATTTTCTGTATTTTATAACCTACACATTTCATTAACTATTATAGGATGCCTTTTTTAATTCTGAATCTAACGATATATAATTTGAATTTCTGGATCAACTCTAACATGTCTAAAAACACCCCATAAAATTATTAAAAACTCTAATTAATAATTGTAATGAAATCTTCTTAAAAAAATATTCTTTTTGCAAAATTTTAACACCCTGTATTTTGGAAATAAAGCAGTTCTGGATATACGATACCCTAATAATATTCCCCTGAATTGTTGCCGCCTGTTTAGGAAACATCCTCTATATCGTTTATAGTTGGAAATCCATATTCTAGTAGAATTATTCACGGAACATCCTGTGAATAACAACTTCTTTACACATAGTTCAAAATTTCACTTTTCCAATGGAGCAACTTGTGGTATACCTCCAACTCAAAAAGAATAAAGCAAATGAAAACAAATGCTTCTGCAAAAGAAGCAATCATTTCACGGATGGCAAAAATGTAGCTCCGGACTTATTTCATCATGTTCTTCGTGTTATTATATTATATCGTCGGCTTTAATCTACCAACAAAGACCCACTTTGGGAGGTTTGACGGCGCGGTTTTTGTGGATTCAGAAATAATAATATCCCATTTACTGCCGGAATTACGACAACCGTCGGTTGTAAAGGGGCGTTTGCGCCGACTTTTATTTTTTACGTCCGATATGACTCTTGAAGCTTGAATACGGAAAGGAGCGGAAATCGTCGAATTCGCCGATAACAGTTCAATATAAAATGTCGAATGTGCCCACAAAGGGCGTAGCCACCTTTTGAAGTGCAGACTTAAAAGGCACTTTCAGGTTTCTGTGGGATAATGAAGAAAAAACGATCTTACTATATAGTATGGAGTCAACGTAGACGAAAATGGTGTTAATTAGGAATTAATTAGGGAAGTCATGGATTTGAATAAAACCTTTTGAAACACCTTCAAACGTACTTTTATTTAAAAGTCCGCAGGTTGAAAAAATGCGCTTTTTTTAAAAAATAAAAAACTCAAAAAATCAATTTTTCACCGAAATTTCTCAAAAATCTTTTACAATTATTTGTAGAATCATTATTTTTCAATGAAACTGTACATTTTTATGTTTTTTGAGATGCTGATTATGAATATAAAGTATAAAAAATGAAAAACAAAATGACGCCTAGTAAAAATGAAGCAAGAATAATAGAATTTTCTTCAAGATTTCGTGAAATTTATTGCAGGTATTCATGATAATGAAACTGAAAACGTATCTTGAGATGCTGATTGAAAGTGAAAATCTAGCTATTTACGAAAAACTCAAGCAGATTTTTTTTATTTAATGGCATGCTTGACCACGGAAATCTTTGAAAACAAATTCCTACCTTCTTCTTTCAAATAACATGTTAATAATTATTCTTTTGGCGATAACTTCGAAACTATATGAAGATATCGAAATACCAAAGTATTTTTTGTTTTAAATGTAATCTACTTGTCGATTATAACAGAATAAATATGTCAATGAATTTAAAATTTCGGAGAAAATTGTAATAAAAGGGAAATTTTTCGAATTGCGCCATCTAGCGGTGACCACGAAATTCGAAATGATCTTACTGGACAATCATTTGATAGAAGAAGGAAATCTCTCTTCAACAAGCCCAAGAAATACATTAAAATGACTTATGCCATCAAAAAGCACACGTTTTAAGCTTCAAAAAAGTAACCTATTGAGTTTCAATATCTAATGCATGAAAATTTGATCAAGACCAATTTCACAATAATATGACAGGCGTATCCCTTCATGGAAATTAATGCTACAAGATTTTTTTAATTGCTTTATGGTATCACTTTCCAATAAACTTTGTTGCATATGAATTAGTTGTGTGTGTAAAAAGTTATTACTGTTTAACTGTCTCGCGCTCCACGCGCCGCTCTCAATTTCGGCTGCCTCTTAAATACGAGGAAGCATGAAAACGTATGATCTTAAAAAAATTCTCATTCATTACTTAATTATTTTACAAAAAATATGCAAGTACATTTTTTTGAGAAATTGCCTGCTCTTTCGAATGCTCTTACTTAAATTCTATAAAAACGCTTATTAAATAAGTTATTAACAAAAAACCTATATTTTTGACAGTTGTTATTGTTAAATAAAAAAAAAAAATCGCACACTATTTTGCGCTGCGGACTCTTCGGATATTGTTTTAAGACATCAAAACGAACGCATTCCAACAAAAGCTAAAACTCCCGGAATTTTTTCGAAGTTATTTTCCAGGTTAACTCCACTAATATTTATACTGGTGATCGAGTAAAAGAGCAAAAATGTTGTTTGGCTGAAATTCCTTGTTTTGTTTCAGATAATTTCTGTAGTTAGAAAACCGGCGATGAGGACTCCGAGGAACATGTTTATAGTAAACTTAGGAGTGGCGGACTTATTGCTTTGTACGGTGACGATGCCGTTGACTCTCATGGAAATCCTGACGAAGTATTTCCCGTTGGGCAATTACCTCTTCGTGTGCAAGATCATTGGCATTCTGCAAGCGACGAGCACCTACGTCTCTACAATTTCCATAACGGCGATAGCACTGGATCGATATCAAGTAAGTTTTCAACGGAAAATCACTTCTATATGACCATAGTTTCCGAAGGTATGAACATTTTATTGCCGAAAAAATATTCCAATATACCTATTCACGTTTTTTGGTCAAAGAAAACGCTTGCGAATCCAAGAATGTCTATTGTCGAGTAAAATAACGTCTTTAGTTTACTTTTGCTAAGCAAGTTAACCTGAGTCCCGCTTGGCAAACAACACTCGGTAAACAATGTTTTTGAAAGCTCTCCTCGACGAGAATCAATTTAGGAGGACGGTGGAACCTATAGAGTCGAGATGTGTACGTTTTCGCGAAACGTTATTCGGTATCCCTTTTGATAGTCAACAGAGTGAAAAAAGGTTTTGAGATTTATTTTTTGCTCGGCCTATAAATAATTCGGATTAGAAATCTTAGAAGCTGCTCGTACGCAGGGATTGGAAAAAATTATATTTTTGTGTTGTTAACTCTGTAAGTATGGATTTATTTGAGAGTTGAAGGGTACTTGACAATTGACAACGTGCGCATCTTAATGAAAATTTACACGGAATAAAAAACCTTTACCTCCAGAATGTCTGCCAAATTTGAAACTATAAAGTAAAAGCAAGATCCGTTTTCCTATAATTTAATTTTTAAAAAGAGGTCTTAACTGCCTCTTTAGAAACACCTCCGACGTTAATCATTTGTAAGCACCACCGTATGAGGCAAACTTGCAATGAAGTCATATACCTGTATATTATAGGTATATGAATGAAGTTGACAAGTATGTCATGGGGAAAATGAACTTTTGTCCATATATGTCATCATCTGTCATCATGTGTCAGATTTGTTTACTTTTAGGTTATATTAATGTAATTCTTGTCATTGTAACCGATAACTGGTAATAATATAATAATATAGATACAGTGTAATTTTTCACGTAATCAAAAATTCTTTTGTTGGTATCCGATTTTATACTTTACAAGAGTTTTTTTCTGTAACGCAATCAAAAAAGTTTAAGTTGGCCTGAAAACTCCAGAATATCTGATTAAAGTGCAGCTGTAAAACATTCTTATTTGCCAAGAGCAGAAGATTTTATACCCTATCGCTTTAATAAAACATAACGAAATATCTTTATTAAAAGATTTTATAGAAGATGGATAATATAATCGTCTACTGAAATATTCAAATACGACATAATAAAATTTTTAAATTGCCTTGCAAAATAAGCATAGTATTGTTGACTGAAGATCTTCACATACCCTTTTATATTTCACAAAATTAATTAAAAAAACCTCAAATATTTAAATAATCCGCGATAACCCACATCATACATATTAAATTTGCTCCAGAGGAGCTTTTAAAAACATGTTTTTCGTATGTTTGCCACAGAAGGATCAACGAATTGTTGATTTAGGAAAACATCGGTCATGACCAAAAAGAAAAAGCATTCTTGACCAAAAATAATTGCATCCCAGTAATGGGCTACTCTGTTCATATAAATACCCATAAAACAACATCCAGGCAGGTAAGTAATGAAGGCTCTTGGAATATTTTTTTCAGAAATAAAATAGAATCGAAAATTTGAAGGTGCTATTCCTTTTGGTCTTAAAAGATAACTTTGAATAAAAGTAATGTAATGAAAGGAGGTTGAAACCCACGGAAACATTCAAACAAGAAGGAGAATAGTGTAAACTAGTAATTAAGGTTATGTTACCGAATCACAAAGTACAAAGGTTAGGTTGTAGGGGATCAGCTGACATACCACAAATTGCTTACCAATAAAGTGCCCTGAAGTTACTTCACATATTATGTCGCTAAAGCAGATCACTACTACCTTAAATATTTTAAGGTATTTTCAAATTTCGAAGATCTTGGCCATTTTTCAAATAGAAAATCGTACATAACTTTCTCATTATATAATTCCCCTTATTAGATTGCTTGGATTTGTGTTGTCTGTTTGGTTTTTACAATACAATTTCCCGGGTTATTACGTTCCAAGCAGTACGACCCACATATATATTTTTATGATACCCTTTATAAACTTTCGCAATACCGCCTAAAAGTATCTGACAAAAAATTCGCAGCTCCAAGAGTTACGAGTCTGTTAATAAAACTTTCCTTGTGTGTATATTATTTCCTGGGTGAAAATATCTGCCACTAACTTTGTTTTTAGTATTCCCTCCTTGTAAATTTTGTTATAAAGATGTAAAAAACACCAGACACGAGACACTTGGTATATTAAGCACTCCACCCTTTGTCAGAGAAGAGAAGGTTCATGTTTTTTATTTGTGTTATTCAACGGGTTCTTAACTCCCTAGTATATTATTCCAAAGAATGGCCTACATGAAAAGGGAAAAGGAAAGCGCTTTATGAAATACGAATGAAGGTGTTATATATCTACATATAAAATAGCTAAAATTTCAATATAAGTAGGTAGTTCTCAAGTTAAGTGCAAAAAAAGTTTTTTATTCTGGTATTCTCTGAGAAGTTCTTACCGATTTTTTGTTATGCCATGAAACTGTCTTGTAATATGTATGTTATGTTACAATTATTATAAACTACGATTTTATTTTCCTGTGGAAAGACTAGTTTCATGAACAACTTAAAATTTAATTTTAAATTTATAATTAGCACAACTTAGCCATGTCTAGACTATAACTTGTATTGTATTGTATCGTATTGTTCCTCGCTTTCACTGCAAGCGGAAAACTGAACAAAGGAAGCGAAACTAGCTCTCTGCTCAAAAAATGTAGGTAATTTCGGAAGGCTTTTCGGTGTAACCGTCCAAGACAATGAAAATAAAATAATTGCCATGTGTACTATAAAAGTCTGGATGGCAACAATTGTGAAATTCACTTCCAGGGATATTGCGTATCTACCACGCGCTAAGCAACACACTAAAAGCTTCAGTAGGAAAGAATATAGGAAAAATATCTGCACAAACTGTGGTAATCATAGCTAAACACCAAACTATGGTTCAGCCAATAAGAATTTAACATTATTTATCGCAACTGTTTACAAAGGTATTGTATTCTCGTGTCTAGGGATTAATACAGATTACTGAAGGGCAAAATCGATTGGTGAAATAAAAATATGCTTTTAACGTTAACAGCATTTACGTAAAGTGCCACTCTAACTGCATAGGCAACTAAAATTTGGTATATGCAACCAAAGACACATGAATCAAGAAATTATAAATTAATGAAGTAAACTACACAAAAAAATTAAAATCTAATAACATTTAAACATGGTTTCTAGGCAAGTTACAGACCTTGTTGCCAGAGAATCTCAGCATCAAACGGAATTGTGGTAAAGCCTCAGACCGTTAGGTAAATTGAAGCAAATGCACAATATTTGCATGGATTTAGTTCAATGTAACCCGAGGGTGGGCACATAACATTCGTATTCGTATACGCTAAAAGGTGCCTTGCTTTGCCTTGATATTATGGAATATTATTTGTACTAGTGATAAGTCTTTTATGCCCGTGAGGCATATTCGTGTCATCCTTTGGTTAGCAAACACAGACGGTATTGACGAGCACGTGTTTAGGTTTAAATATAAAGGTAACTTATTTCCCTAATAAATACTCTTGGGAATTAACGCAAAGCAGTAAACACGATCAAAATTAATCATTTTGCAGATATAAATATACAAAAAAAAAAAACAAATCGTATTCGTAAAATATCGACCAAATTATTCTTTTAGGTAAAATAGCGTTGTTGTAAAAATTGTCACTAGTGATTTTACATACGATATATATACAACTTGTAGGTAGGTATACCTACAGCACGTCAACTATATACAGGGTGTGTACTTTTAAGTGTATACAAATCGATAAAAAATGTATTTTGTGAGATATTTTCAAATGCCGTTTTTTGTTTGAAAGGTCTTCAAGAAACGCTTCTTTTGACTTTTTTACTTTTGTCAAAATGCAAATCCATGGACGGCTACAATTTTTTTATATCCCGATTTTCACAAAAACCATTTAGCGATTTTTTTATTTAAAATCTGACCCCACAGCGTTAATCAGAACACCCAGAAACCCCTACATACCAAATTTGAATAAAAAATATACAGGGAGTTCTATTCTGCAGGGTGTCAAAGTTGAGCGAATAGGAATTTTAAAGGCACCTGCAAAATCAAGTGTGCCATGGAATGCCCTCAAAACAGAATAGGACCACTCAAGGTGTTGGTGTGCAAAGGTCCAATTCAAAATATACAGAATGTTCTTATCTGTGCCATCTCAAAATGCTGAATTTTTATGAAACTTTATACGGGTCATGAGTGCTGTGGAATCATTGAAAAAATATTGATAAACACAAAAGTAATGTATTTATTTACAAAATGCCAACTAACAAATAAAAACAATTTAAATTATGGGACCTTACTTAACAAAGTCACTGTCTAAGATGATACATTTTCTGTGCGTTTCCTGTTGTGGCACACCAGCCACCTTAACTGATATGGACTTACTGACTGGCAGACTTCTGTATTTTTTAGATTTAGTTCGTTTATAGTGTGTGTAGCGGTTTTGATATACTCGATTTTTGACCAGTATAAAGTTCCAAAAATTCAGTAATTTGAGATGGCACAGAAAAGAACACTCTGTATATTTTGTATTGGATCTTTGCACACCAACACCTTGAGTGTTTAAATAAAAAAAAATCGTTAAATGGTTTTCGTAAAAATCGGGGGGTATAAAAAAATCGCAGCCGGCCCTGGATTTGCATTTTTAAAATGGCAGAAAGGTCAAGAGAAGCGGTTTTTGAAGGCCTTTCGAACAAAAAAGGTTTTTGAAAATATCTCACAAAATACATTTTTTATCGATTTGTATACACTTAAAAGTAGACACCCTGTACATATGATACAATAATAGAGCTTGAGTGTTCTTATTTAGTTTTTAAATCATAAATTGTTTATTCTAAAAAGGAACAAGTATATCCAAATAAACTACTAAATAATTAATTCAGAAACGAGAAACGCTTTAAAAAAAAATAACATTAAGTCTCTTGCAGGGCTGAAGCTAGTTTCAAACTCATCCTAGTATACGAACTGCTAAGTTCTAAACCTGAATTTCCATTTAAGTTTAATGTAGATACCATAATTATTATTATAATGTAGTTAAAGGGAAGAATAGGTAATGTAATTATTATAAAAGTTAAAGGTTGTATTTAACAAAACAACAAAAGAGAAAAGTCCCATTATGCTTCTATACATCCGAATGCAAAAATTTTAACTCAAGGTATAGAGTTGGTTCTACCGATTTTTTAAAGTTTTTATATATCGCTTGTTTTGAGTTAAAATGATATAACTTTATAAAGGCGTCCTTCAATACTTGCCAACAGAGAAAGTGAGGTTAGATTTAAGTTGTATAACATATTACCTGGCAAAAATTTATTACAAACATTTCTGTTTTAATTTGAAACATAAGATCTTATAAGCAGTGTTTTGTTTTATAGGTTATGAAAACCTTGGGGAAAATAATAATTCCAGTGCATATACTTTTAAGATCTTATGATTAAAATGAAGACAGAAATGTTTGTACTAAATTTTTGCCAGGTAAAATGTTATTAGATTTTATGCTATACAACTTAAAAAAAAAACGAAATCTAACCTTACTTTCTCTGTGGGCAACCCCCCCTTAACTTTTATCACTTATATTGTGCTATGACACTTAGTCAGTAATCTAATCCAATATGTACTTATTTTCAGGTAATCGTCTATCCAACCAAAGAAAGTCTTCAGCTCTTCGGTGCGACCCTAATACTGCTTTTCATCTGGGGAGTGGCACTGGTACTAGCGATGCCGCTCTTCATTGTCAGACATCTGAGCCATCATGAAATTCAACTGAACGAAATTTTACTCAATTTGAATTTCTGCATAGAGAACTGGCCCATCGAACATGGCAGGGCCTACTACTCTATCTTCTCGTTGATTTTCCAGTATACAGTGCCCATAATAATAGTTTCGGTAAGTGCCGAGGAAAAAAATAATTATTGTAAGATAATTAAATATCTTTGTCAAAACAGAATGATAACTAGATAAAAACCCTGTCTCAAATCCCGTTGAAATGGTTTTTAAACATCGATTTTGCAATATTTTACCCTACCAACTTACTAAATTTCCAAACGGGTATAGATATACCTATAAAGAATCGAATTAGGTTTACTGTTCAAATAATTTACCTAAATATTGTAAACTAAATATTTGCCCGCCGTCTATTAATTTGTCGCTTTGTGGACCAATTTCAGATGACAAACAGCTAATTGGGCCTAGTAATTTATATATGATATAACTGCAAATAAATCTGCTATATATCCCAGTTATTTTCCATAATTTATCGGGAAAATCGGGAAATTTACATCAATTTATGTACATGTTAATGAGAGAGGCTTGACGTGGTCGCTGTTCTATATGGCAAAGAGAAATAATTGCTCGATTACATAAAACAAAATTATATTAGAGTATACAGTGACCGGCTGAAAGTTTTCATCAACATTTTTTTATTTTGCAGGAGCCCTAACTGCTGTTCCAAATAAATTTTTATGGCACTCAAAAATGAAACTGGCATATTAAATAATATGGTTTTATTTTCTATAGGTACGGAGTAAATCATAAAAAATGCCGAAAACGTGTTTCATGGAATAGAAACTTGAAACTTCATTGTTGGGCTTATATTTTAATTCTAAACAACTTTTTTTGAAAACTGGTTTTTGAGTTTGCAGGAATGCACAAACTTTTATCAAGAATAAAAATTTCTGATAAATATAGAATAAAAAAATCTCATATGGTGCGCACTTTCTGCCCGACACTGTATGTATGAAATTATTAATGATTGCTTAGTAGCCATTTGATATGATGCTTTACTGAATAATATATGACACTTTCATTAACATTTTTTTGTATTTCTGTGCGATATTATAGCAAAGAGCCACTCTAATTTCAAATAAAAATACGAAGTAGGTATACCTAGGTATACATTAAAAATGCATGAAGCTGCCGTGTTGCCTTGTTTTTAAATACATTAACTAAATTAGAATACTTTTAAAAGTACAAAAAGGAAATAGATACAATTCCAACCACAGTGATCAATGTTTTAAATTATTGCTAGAGTTGATATTTATTTTTTTCACAACTTGAACCATTAAGAACAAAAGTCATCCAAGATGATAAATCCTCAAATAATACATTTACAAAAATAAATGATGGATCTGGGTTGAACTTATTTTAATAGCTAAAAAACCTATAATGGAATTCGATTTGTTTTAAGTTTCATGAAATCAATTATGAAGAACGGTGAGCATATTTTGGAAGAAGGTGTAGAAAATCTCTAACATAAAAGTTGAAATAAATTTCTTGCAACCTACGTCTGACCGCAAAAACAAAGCACAGATTCATTATTTACATCTGACCTGAAATGGGAGGGTTTCTCAGAGCAAAAAGGTACCTAATTACAACAAAAAATATTCAGTCCGGGTTTTTAATACTTTGCGTCATTTGTGCTTTTCAGGAGGATAATAAAAACCCAAGTAAAATCATCACTTGAACCTTCCCAGAAGCTTAAATTAAAATTCAGTATCTCAAGTAAAATATTTTTCTGGCAAGAAATAATGGCCTATTTCGTTTGAGATATAGCCCTCTTTTTCTGATCAAGTTTCTCGGATTTGGTCGGATACGATATACTTTTTCGGATGTAATGATATACATTATTAGGAAAATCTAAAGGGACATGTAGGTATATTATGAACCTTCTGCAGCAAATTATAGGGACCTTTAAAATAAACATACTACAATAATTGAACTATCGATTTTAAAATTTCATTGCCTGATGAAATACCATTAAATTGTACTAACGAACGAAAAATTGAAATTCCATTATCGTAATAGATACAGAAGAGTGAACTGTGTTTCGGTCTAGTTTCAAAAATAAATTAATATAAAATATGAAAAAGTTGTTGCTTTTAGTGTTAAAATTTTTGCATTTATTCCTTAGTCACCCTGTATAGTCAGACGACCATTGCCTATCTGAAGGGTTGTGGTACGAAGCGCTGTTCAGTACGGGCGTCCAGTAAAAGCACTTGAAACTCTCCTACTAACTTCAAACTGGGAAGCATCATAACCGAACTAACTCAATCTTGCGAATTTGCCATAATGTCCGTGCAAGTTTGTACTCAATAGCAAAGATCAGGGGGAAGTTCGACGCGTCGCTATACTTCACAGGTTTTCCGGAAACTATTCCATCATATACCTTTTTAACTATATGTGAAAAGTAAAAAGTAAATTTGCACCTTAGCCCTGGCTACAGGAGAAGTTTTAATAAATAATAGCTACATTTGTTAATTTAATTTTATAAGAGGTGTATCATATCAAATGAAATGCTGTAAATAACGGAATACGTGGCATCGCTAAAAAAGATGTTGGCTCTGTTTACTTGTTATTGTTACTCCCTCTATCCTTGATTATTTTTTAGCCTGAAACTGTCTATCGCTGCACGAAGTTCTGCTGGTCATAATACCTTATTAAATATATTATAGTGTTTTATTAAATATGACGAAATTGAAAGCATATTTATAAATTTATGGTACATATGCAATCCTCTCACGTTGAAAGCGTTATTTGATCATACCCTGCTAAATATTACTGCCGAACAAGAGAGTTCTCGAAGATATTATCTCTAGCAATGCTGGGTCTGTAACTAGAATGTAACAAACTATTCCAGTTTGTAGCAGCTGCACCCGAACACATTGCCTCAATAATTGGTGTAGAATACATTGAGGAATATTTTACGGGCGGTATTTACTTCGTAACCGGCTTCACAGTGAGAGATAATTTATAATATGTAGGTATTATCTATTATTACGTAATGTTGAAATGATATATCGAGCATTTTGCATGCTGAACGCCACAGGTGGCCACAAGAGAGGTATTAGATGATTACGCTTGTTCCGTTTTTTGCTTTATCCCTGGTGCTTAGTCCAATACAGTGTGTATCAAAAAGTAATTTTCATCTGTATTAGAAATAATGTAAAATAGGTTTTTCAGGCTAGCGCATGGAAACAGCGCACGGAATAATATATTTCATTACGAGCCTGGAAATAAAGAATTTTCGGAGTGCACGTGACAAATCCTATCTGGACTATTTCTGGACGTGTAATGAACGATCTTTTTTTATTATAGGTACTTCTTTGAAAACGGAAACTTAAAACATTTTATCGGCATATTATAATAAATTTAATTGACAAAAAATAAACAATGCAGACAATATTATAGTGTTTGGTATGTATGATGCGTTTCCATGGTTACTCTCAAATTATTTCAAAGGCGCTTTGTAGTAAATTAGTTATTGTCAGATAAGGTGAATAAAACGTCAAAAATATTGCAGAAATGTATCTAAATATTGAAACACTTACGAATTAAAATACAAAATAGGTATAGAATTTCTTAAATTTAGTTTACTTTGCTGTATATTTCTATTTTAAAGCCATATATTCGGTATTTTTATTCAGCACACGGAAAGTTTTTCCATGCGCTGTTTCCGTGCGCTAGCCCGAAAAACCCCATCTTTCATTATTGCTAAAGCAGATGAAAATAAGGTGTTTTGAAAGAAGTATAATAAAAAAAGTTTTCCCGAATATATGGCTTTAAAATAGAAATATACAACAAGGTAAACTGGCACATCGCACGATAGGCCAGTGGCGTAGCATGAAACGCGTTCTTAGCCAATATCACAAAAATATTAAAAATGAAGAGGTAGTTAATTTTGACTTACATGTAATTTGAAATATTAGTATTTATTTGCAGATAATTTCCCAAATGTAAAGCTAGTGTCAAGTGCTGAAATATATTTATTTGCGGCGATTTAGAATCAATCAAAATGCAATAAATAATGCACGCCCATGGAAACCAGCCCATCTTTTATGAAACTATCATAATGAATTAAGAAATTTTCAATAAAAACGGTGTTAAAAATAATTATATTGGCCCTATTTACAAACAAAACAATGCACTTTATCATACTAAAAGGTAGAAGGAATTTGAAGAAGTTATATTGAGAAAAAAGAATGTTTTAGGGCATCTTTTAAAAGTAGCTTGTTAAATATTTACCTGTGCTTGGTTGCTGTCGTTTGGTTGCTTTTGCTTTTGCAACCAAACGACTTGCCTTCTTAGTATCATAGAATCCTCCAACTATAGTAAAGCGTGGACAAAATTTGAACTTTTGCTACTGTCTTGAAGATAGGGAGAATTTTAACAACTCCCGCAAATGTCAAAAATTTCAAAAAAGGTTGAATATCTCAGAAACTGTATGAGGTTAAAGTATGAAATTTATTAGACAAACTGACATTACAATTTATCAAGGAATCCGAATATGCATTAATAAACAGAGTGTTCCATTTGAAATAAGGAAGTTGCCGTCAACTTCCGATATAACCGGAAGTTGCAGAAAGTTGAAAATATTTTAGTTCAAGTGGCCGGGTCTGATAACCTAAGTATACAAATTTTCAGATTTTTATTTCTGCACAGAACTTTTTTTTTAATTTTGTGTGGCTTCCAAAGTTTCAACATAGTTGCGCGAATAACTAACATATTTGAAACAACTTTCCGCGTCAATATCTGCGACTGTTATAATAAAGTCAAATTACTGGGACTGTCAATTGGTAATTTCGCCATCCTAAATTGGCATCAATGCAGCAAAAAATGCAATCGGGTCATAAGTCCAGCTCAGTAACGAGCCCATTTGCACAATAGATAACTACTAATAACACGAACAAGAACAACACAGATAACGGTAAAACTCACGAAACGTACAAAACCCACTGCCCAAAGTTTGAACCCTTTTGAACGATCCGGAAAACCTTCACTGTCACTTTCACAACACCGAAATAAAATGTTCCTGAGTACGCACCATAGACGCTGTCGCAAGTAGGTGATTATACCAAAATACCAAAATGAAAGTGTATTCATGACGTTTGAAATTATTATTAAAATGAGTTGTAGTCATAGTTATTGTGGTTGCAATAGGGTTTATATTTTATTGTGTTCTTTTTTTGTATCACCTGGGTAACTTTTCGCATCATAAATCAATGAGTAACGTCATTAACTGATTGAGGCACAATATACCAATGTTATACCCATCGTTAACAGAAAATTCCTAGGGATTTTGTGGAGAACGTCATCTGACAAAATCGGGACTTCCTACAGTACCTAATCGGGGTATTTTAATAACTTATGTACGCGGCCAACTTGACCATCCCCCCATCTGTCACCGCGCCGTTCCCCTCCTGCTTCCAGGCCGCCTACGTGCGCATCTCGTACAAGCTGCGCTACCGGTTCGCCGCCGGCTTCGTCAGCGGCGGCGAGGCGGAGGCACAGCGCAGCCGGCGGCAGCTGCGCGGCAGGCGCCTCCAGCGCACCAACCTGCTGCTCGGCTCGATAGCGGTCATCTTCTGCGTCAGCTGGCTGCCGCTGAACGTCTACAACCTGATAGCGGACCTGTCGGCGGACCCCAACCGGTTCACCACCCAGCCGATGATGGTGAGTACCGGGAATCTATACCTTTTCAACTTCAAATTGGGAATAATCAATTCCAAATTGGCAATAAACAACTTCAAATTGAGAATAGTCAACTTCACATTGGGATTAATCAATTTCAAATTGGGAATAATCAATTCCAAATTGGCAATAAACAACTTCAAATTGAGAATAGTCAACTTCACATTGGGATTAATCAATTTCAAATTGGGAATAATCAATTCCAAATTGGCAATAAACAACTTCAAATTGAGAATAGTCAACTTCACATTGGGATTAATCAATTTCAAATTGGGAATAATCAATTCCAAATTGGCAATAAACAACTTCAAATTGAGAATAGTCAACTTCACATTGGGATTAATCAATTTCAAATTGGGAATAATCAATTCCAAATTGGCAATAAACAACTTCAAATTGAGAATAGTCAACTTCACATTGGGATTAATCAATTTCAAATTGGGAATAATCAATTCCAAATTGGCAATAAACAACTTCAAATTGAGAATAGTCAACTTCACATTGGGATTAATCAATTTCAAATTGGGAATAATCAATTCCAAATTGGCAATAAACAACTTCAAATTGAGAATAGTCAACTTCACATTGGGATTAATCAATTTCAAATTGGGAATAATCAATTCCAAATTGGCAATAAACAACTTCAAATTGAGAATAGTCAACTTCACATTGGGATTAATCAATTTCAAATTGGGAATAATCAATTCCAAATTGGCAATAAACAACTTCAAATTGAGAATAGTCAACTTCACATTGGGATTAATCAATTTCAAATTGGGAATAATCAATTCCAAATTGGCAATAAACAACTTCAAATTGAGAATAGTCAACTTCACATTGGGATTAATCAATTTCAAATTGGGAATAATCAATTCCAAATTGGCAATAAACAACTTCAAATTGAGAATAGTCAACTTCACATTGGGATTAATCAATTTCAAATTGGGAATAATCAATTCCAAATTGGCAATAAACAACTTCAAATTGAGAATAGTAAACTTCACATTGGGATTAATAAACTTCAAATTGGGAATAATCAATTCCAAATTGGCAATAAACAACTTCAAATTGAGAATAGTCAACTTCACATTGGGATTAATCAATTTCAAATTGGGAATAATCAATTACAAATTGGCAATAAACAACTTCAAATTGAGAATAGTCAACTTCACATTGGGATTAATCAATTTCAAATTGGGAATAATCAATTCCAAATTGGCAATAGACAACTTCAAATTGAGAATAGTCAACTTCACATTGGGATTAACCAACTTCAAATTGGGAATAATCAATTCCAAATTGGCAATAGACAACTACAAATTGAGAATAGTCAACTTCACATTGGGATTAATCAATTTCAAATTGGGAATAGACAACTTCAAATTGGGAATAGTCAATATCAAATTGAGAATAAACAATTTCAAATTGGGAATATTCAATATTAAATTGAAAATCAACAACTTCATATTAAACAATATTTTAATTACTTATATCTAAATAAACACACAATATGTGCCTACTTATTGAATTTAAAATATCATATTTTTGCAATACAGTGTGGTCATTTAAGTGTGCAACATATGGGATTTTTTTTATTAATTGGCACAACGAAAATACAAATACTCCCGAAAGTTACATGTTCGATAATTATACTAGGCGCAGCTAGAATGGTTGCAAGTCAAACAGCGTACAGGGTAGGTCAAAAAATACAAAAATTTTACAAGAGTAAAGTACCCTTATTTCAGAAAATTTAGCAAAATGTTATTGAGAAAAGTTGTCTATATAGAATTAAAAGTAAAAAGCCTAAATACCGGAACATGGCCTCCTAAGAAGAAAAAAAAATATTTTTTGAAAAACTAATAATTTTCTAAAAAGAAATTGTCTTAATATTCACCCTAGACAATTTCATAAATCAATGAAAATTAAATCAATTTCGCATAACTTTGTTCAAATTCAAGCATATTTGTAAAATTTACTTAGATTTTTAATTTTTTAGGGAATCACAAACTTCATGTTTGTTGCAACGATATTAAACAAAACTTTAAAATTTCGCAAAAATTCTTCGGAACAAGGTAAAACATTAGTAATGATAATGTGCATATTAAAAAACTCTCATTTAAGGTGCAAAATTTGTATTTTAATTGTTTATTAAGAAACTGGAAATTAATTATTGACGAATTTTTTTTCTTAGGTGGCTATGTTTTGGTATTTAGGCATAGCTTTTAATTTTAAACCACTTTTCTTAATAACCTTTTGCTGAATTTTTTGAAATAAGTGTACTTTACTCTCCTACAATTTTTATATTTTTTGACCTACCCTGTATGCTGTTTAACTTGCAACCTTTCTAAGTGCACCTAATATGATTATTAAACATGCATCAACTTTCGGCAATGTCTGTATTTTGGTTGTGCAATTGATAAAAAAAAGTCCCATATGTTGCACACTTATATTTAATCCTTGTCTATCATTTAATATTTCTGGTATATGTGTCTCTGTATATTTCCTATAAATCTGGTGCAACTCGCTACAGTTAATTTGTTATTTATGTTATTTTGCACTACGTATACTCTCTAATTTCTATAAGCTAACTTTAGTTTGCGATAAATGATTTGGTCTTTGTCTTCTTTCTAAGATTTCTGGCCTTTTTGAACCTTACCAGGCAGTCGAAATTTTGCTTAATATTATAAACTTTAGTTAACAAATTCAGTTTTTCTTGTTGATAAGTGTTTTTATTTCATGAAGTTATTGATTTTCAATTTAATATTGAATATTCCCAATTTGAAATTGTTTATTCTCAATTCGATATTGACTATTCCCAATTTGAAGTTGTCTATTCCCAATTTGAAATTGATTAATCCCAATTTGAAGTTGACTGTTCTCAATTTGAAGTTGTTTATTCTCAATTTGATATTGACTATTCCCAATTTGAAGTTGTCTATTCCCAATTTGAAATTGATTATTCCCAATTTGAAGTTGAAAAGGTATAGACGAGGGAATAGAGCGGGGAGGTTTCACGATTAATTTGCGCTGCTAATAATAAGACTTGAGTCCGGGATAACGCATCGTTTATACAGGGTGTAACTGAACTGATGGACAAAAATGAAACCACGTTATCTTGGAGTCAAAATAAGGGCACTTCTTCATATATTTTTTTCTCCTACGGGCCATAGTTTTCTTTTATACAGAGCGTAGAAGTTTGGAGAAAAATACACATATTTCTTAATATTTCTAGAAGTATACGAGATATTTTCTTCAAACTTGGCGTATCACATGAGCGGATGAGCCGTCAAACTTAAGGTTGACATGAAGCTTCTGAGGCTCCCAGTTGCGGAGATACAGGGTGTTAGTAAAATTAATTAGTTCAGAAAAATATAAATACCCTGTATAATCGCATTTTTAAATTTGTCTTGAGTGGTGAATAGAATGGTTAACAAAAAGTATCTCTTAGTATTTTTTCATATTCGCAGCCGTTTCTTAATTATTTTTAAAGAACGGCAACGCTGCAATGAACAATAGTCACTTTAAGAATAAATCTAGCAATCTGTGGATGTCAATTAAACTTTATTTAACAAAATGCAAAAGCAAAAACGATAATAAAAGAAACGTATTGCTATTAGAAAATTAAATTATTAAATGTTCGAAATGACCGCCGTCTCTTTCAATACACGCAACTATGCGTTTCCGCATGTTTATTATTGCCATTGGCAAGTCTTTAGCATAAGTGCATATCAGTCAATTCTTCAAATGAAAATATAATTTTTCAAAATATTGATACTAAAGTGCAAAGTTGGCAGCCAAATGATTCAAATAATGTCAAGTTTAATTGACATCCACAGATTGTTAGATTTATTCTTAAAATGACTTGTTTATTGCAGCATTGCCGTTTTTGAAAATAATTAAAAAACGGCTGAGAATATGAAAAAATACTAAGAAATATTTTTTGTTAACCATTGAATTTACCATTCAAACCAAATTTAAAAAATGCGATTATACAGGGTATTCATATTTTTCTGAACTAATTAATTTTAATAACACCCTGTATCTCCGCAAATGAAGCCTCCCAAGCTTCATATTAACCTTAAATTTGACAACTCATCCGCTCATATGACACGCCAAGTTTGAAGAAAATATCTCGTATACCTTTAGAGATACTAAGAAATATGTGTATTTTTCTCTAAATTTCTACGCTCTGTATAAAAAAAACTATGGCCCGTAAAATTTTAAAGGAACCTATGGCTTATATTTTTTAGAACAACAATAATTGCATACCTATTGGGCCTTTTTCACTAGCTTTAACTTAAGTAACTTGTATGACTAGTTAAAGATATCTTTGCTATAGTCGTGTTCGGATAAAATAGAAAGTACAATTGTCTTGGGAATACCTGTGGAAAATCTAAAGCCAAGTTGCCAGATGTGAAAAGTTATCGATTGGTTATCGTTTATCGTCAATAATGTCTACTTACTACGTCACCCGGTCCATAGGCGCATCAAATAGAACCAATAGATTATATAAAAATAATTAAATAAATCATATTTTTCTGCAGACCAAAGATATTATATATAAAAAAAAAGAAATAAAACTCCGTACACTTGCTTATTATATTGCTTGTATTTTAATCCTGATAAATAATTATTCAGGTGTCTTTCTGTCTCTATATATTATGTTCTTTCTCTTTAGCTACTGTCTATTATATCCGAACTCGCGTATAGACAGAAAGAGAGATATATTATGTACCCTTCATATACTAGAGACCACTCTTTCATTTCGACAGTACATATATATTTTCTTAATGGGCAAAGGAAATGATGTCATAATTAATTAAAATGACCATCTTATCCGTATCCTTTATGGTTGTCTAATAGAATATCCCAAGTATGACCGAAATCCCCAATACGATCGGTATTAACGACATTAAATTCAGTCAAAGTACAACTAACTGACAACTGGCTTTTAGTTCATTCCCAAATGTGTGTATATAGCTACGCCATTCTAATTACACATGTAAATACAATTGATGTACATATCTGCGGGCACACACTTTACGAGGATTATGCAAATAAACCCTAACGAACGATGATAAAGCCCATACTGACAATTTGCAAAGTTGAATGGAATTGGCCTCAAATGGACCAGCGGCGGTGGAATAATATGCAGGATGCAATTAGGAAAGTCGAGCACAGATGCGTAGTAATGACGTGCGTTTAGTGCCTAAATATATTTGCGGGACAAAATTGCAGTGTGCCCTAATTTGGTTGTTTACAAATTGAATTTGGTAAGGGCGAAGTGGCTAATATAGAAAACAGAGCTTGTATCATAACCGGGAAAACTGGGCGCACAGAATAAGAGGGAAATTGACACAGCCACGCGTCCACGTCTCTCCTCAGACAGCGATTAAAGCTTACAATACTATAATCACTGCCCCAGAGCATGTAAATTTGGCGGGATCTGTCAGATACAGACCGCGACGTTGTCAAATATATATTCGATGGGCTGACAATTTTAAACCAGGCCTTGCTAGCGGCAATAGTGTATTTAATACTTTATTTTAGGGTACAAAATTTATTTGGCGTTATTTATTGCAATACAGAATGAATACAGGAACTATTGCGAGAATAAATAATGTTTAATATTGTCAATTCACAATTCAGTTAGATTTCTAACATGTATAGTATTAGTAACCCATATTTCCATGTAACTAAATTAACAACAAAATTAGTTGGGCTGCTTATGGGGAATACTATTGTTTGGTTGTTTTCTACAGACCGGAAAAAATAAAGGAGGCAATATTTTGTGAACATCTGCAGACAAAAACTTCTATTTTGGTAATTAGATAATGATAAATTACCCATTTTTTTAATTTATTGTAACAATTAAAGGTACAATCAATGACGTTAGAACCTATAGACGTGGCGCCCCATTTATAAAATGCCCTTGGTTTTGTCTGCAAGATTAAATATATACTCGCTGTGTGTGGTCATTTAAGTGTGCAACATATGTTTTTTTTTATTAATGGCACAACCAAAATACAAATATTCCCGAAAGTTGGTACATGTTCGATAATCATATTAGGCGCACTTAGATTGGTTGCAAGTCAAACAGCATACGGGGTAGGTAAACAAATATAAAAATTGTACAAGAGCAAAGTACTCTTATTTCAGAAAATCCAGCAATATGTTATTAAGAAAAGTTGTTTTTAATTAAAAGTTATGTCTAAATACGGTCTCCTAAGAAAAAAAATTTTTTTTTAAAATCATTAATAATAATATCCTAATTTTGTTTAATATTGACCCTAAATACTTACTTTCATAAATTAATCAAAATGAAATCAATTTCGCATAGCGTTGTTGAAATTCAAGAATATTTGTAAAACGAACTTAGATTTTTAATTTTTTAGGGAATCACAAACTACATGTTTGTTGCAACGATATTAAACAAAATTTAAAAATTTCGCAAAATTTTTTCCTAACAAGGTAAAACATAAGTAATAATGATAATGTGTATAGTAAAAAACTCTTATTTATAGTGAAAATTTTTATTTTAAATTTGTATTAAGAAACTGTGGAAATTAATTGACAAAAAAATTCCTTGAAGGCCATGTTTTGGTATTTAGGCATAGCTTTTAATTCTAAACAATTTTTCTTAATAACATTTTCCTGAATTTTTTTGAACTAGGGGTACTTTACTCTTGTACAATTTTTATATTTTTTTATCTACCCTGTATGCTGTTTAACTTGCAACCTTTCTAAGTGCACCTAATATGATTATTAAACATGCATCAACTTTTGGCAATATCTGTTTTTGGTTGTGCAATTACAATTATTATTGAAGCTTCATTTCCGAAATCTACGGGTCTGAGGTCGTTTAAAAAGTAGCCATTTAATTATTGCTTTTGAAAAAAACTACGCTAGTCGGCCATTTAGAAATTTCCAAATTCAATTTTGACCAGATTTTCTGTTTCTACGAATCAAACTGCGTCCAATAGGCTTGTTTCCGACCAATTTTAATTTTTTTGAAAAATACTAAACTACATATTTGATACCTGCTTTATGGCTACACAGAAAAACGGCGTTTTTCTGTGATGGCTAGAGGTGTCTATTTGTGCAATTTGCCCACCTTTTTTTTGTAGGTATATGCTTCTGGCAATGTAACAAAATACCTTCGTGTCTCGCCCTTTAAGTCAGACTATTGTTTTCTAGAAGGCTCTCGGCCTGGAGAAAAACTCCTCTCAGACAGCATTGTCTCCATAAAACACTTGCTTTATTATTTTCACCCAGAGGCGTTAGCTTTAAAACACATTAGAAGCTCTGGGTAAAAAATATATGACAGACTTGAAGAAGCAAGAAGCCTTTATTAGACTTATACTGTTTATTCCATAAAGAGTGTAATGGTAAACTTCACAGACTAGTAGGAAATAAACTGCAATGTCACATGAACCATGTGCAATGTACAGGGTGATTGGTTATATCCTTATAACTTTTGAGGATTAAGAGGTAAAAAAAAGTTTAAATACAAAACTTGTTTGAAATTAATAAGACTATAATTTTGTGTATTTCTTTTATATACGGGGTGCTCCATTTTTCGCGAATTTTTCCGATTTTAATGTGTTAATTCATGCCAAATGGTAAGTTTTGGGATATAACACACACATATATGAAAGTTGCTTAGAATTTTGTATAGAATCCAAATCTGAATAAAAATTCATTTCAAACAACGTTTTTATTTAAACTTTTTCCTATCTCTTAATCCTGAAAAGTTATAAGGAAACGGAAAATATAACCAATCAACCTGTACAACAAGGGTGTTCAATGATTTCACCTCCTTTAATTTTAATATTTTTCGCCCAAAAAAATCAATAGTTGTAGGAAATTTCCATGGTAGTCTAATGGAATTATCAGGAGTGGCGTTATACAGGGTGTTGTCAAGATAATAACTTAACTGTTTTTAAAGGAACACATATTTTTGATTAATTATACCATTTTATTTTATCGTTTTTCAAATATAGCATTTTCAAATTTTATACTAAAATACATTTAACTTGAATTTATGGACTCTCGATAAAGACAGTCGATTGATGCAATAAAAAAATGTTATAGTTTGACCAATAGGAATATGAAATTAAAATTCAAAAAATTGAACTGACCGGCTATTTGGAATTTTTTTAGGTTAATTTGGATGGCGGATCCTTTATCTACGGGTCAATTTACGTATGTTAGGTCTGTTTTTTAATCATTCCGACATTCCTAAAATATTGCCATTTTTAGGTGTTTTTGATGACCTATACATGTAACTCTCTTATTTTCGATATTAATAAGAAAAAGTTTGAAATAATAATTAAACGGTACTAAATTTAAATTAAATAATTAAATTTATCTCTTCTCGATATGACCACGTCTTGGCAAATTGATATTTTCTATTGCCCGTTTTACAATACTGCACTAGAATCGACATCAAATTTAGCATTTTAGGTTTAAAAGCACAGCTATATAACTTGTTTGTGGTCTGGAAGGCTTACTTATTTTATTAGCTTGTTTGCTATTTTCTTTATATGCTTTCTGCAAAATCTGGACATTTATTGTACTAGAGTGGAAATTTTATTAAATTGTATACCGTAGGGTCCTCAAATTATAAGCACTTTCTTGTAAACATGCGATGTTGCTGGTTCTCTGATGCAAAATACCAGAAGAAGAGGCTTTAAAGAAAGTCAAGTTTGTTACTGCCCTCAATTTCACTCTCAGTATCCTGGGAGAAGATTAACTTTCCAAGATTTATTTAAAGCTTAGCTAGCTAAGAAAATATTGCATAAGGAGCTGCCCATCAATTTATAATCGAAATTAACCATCTGCAAGCTTTCTTTGGTACTAATTAACTCGCAAATTATTTCACAAAAGTCGATAAAGCTATTATGCAATCTTTCACAAATTTAACTTCAAGGAATTTCTCAGAGGATTTGAGCGGAGTAACGCAGCTAAATTAACTCTTTTATAATTAATGCCTTTTGTGACTTTGAGCCTCACTCAATTCTACAAACAATTGGGAGTGATTAGGACAAGCGCAACTTTAATATTATTTAAGCGGTTCCTAGTTTCCGTGATAGAAAGAAAAGGCTGGGTGAGAGTTTTTGAGCAGCGATCTACAACTGCGGTGATAATAAAGCTAACCGAATGTCCGAGTTAATTCTAAAACAATGCACGTTTTTGTTAAGGGACCTTTTTTTCCAACGCACTGAAATAAAAATAACTGGTTGTAAAACTAGTGTCGGGTGTGGGGTCAATATGCAGGGTATTAAAAACAATTATTACACTTTTTCCTATAATATTTTTTTACCTCAATCTACAACCGCGGTGATAATGAAGCTAACCGAATGTCCGAGTTAATTCTAAAACAATGCACGTTTTTGTTAAGGGACCTTTTTTTCCAACGCACTGAAATAAAAATAACTGGTTGTAAAACTAGTGTCGGGTGTGGGGTCAATATGCAGGGTATTAAAAACAATTATTACACTTTTTCCTATAATATTTTTTTACCTCAATCTACAACCGCGGTGATAATGAAGCTAACCGAATGTCCGAGTTAATTCTAAAACAATGCACGTTTTTGTTAAGGGACCTTTTTTTCCAACGCACTGAAATAAAAATAACTGGTTGTAAAACTAGTGTCGGGTGTGGGGTCAATATGCAGGGTATTAAAAACAATTATTACACTTTTTCCTATAATATTTTTTTACCTCAATCTACAACCGCGGTGATAATAAAGCTAACCGAATGTCCGAGTTAATTCTAAAACAATGCACGTTTTTGTTAAGGGACCTTTTTTTCCAACGCACTGAAATAAAAATAACTGGTTGTAAAACTAGTGTCGGGTGTGGGGTCAATATGCAGGGTATTAAAAACAATTATTACACTTTTTCCTATAATATTTTTTTACCTCAATCTACAACCGCGGTGATAATAAAGCTAACCGAATGTCCGAGTTAATTCTAAAACAATGCACGTTTTTGTTAAGGGACCTTTTTTTCCAACGCACTGAAATAAAAATAACTGGTTGTAAAACTAGTGTCGGGTGTGGGGTCAATATGCAGGGTATTAAAAACAATTATTACACTTTTTCCTATAATATTTTTTTACCTCAATCTACAACCGCGGTGATAATAAAGCTAACCGAATGTCCGAGTTAATTCTAAAACAATGCACGTTTTTGTTAAGGGACCTTTTTTTCCAACGCACTGAAATAAAAATAACTGGTTGTAAAACTAGTGTCGGGTGTGGGGTCAATATGCAGGGTATTAAAAACAATTATTACACTTTTTCCTATAATATTTTTTTACCTCAATCTACAACCGCGGTGATAATAAAGCTAACCGAATGTCCGAGTTAATTCTAAAACAATGCACGTTTTTGTTAAGGGACCTTTTTTTCCAACGCACTGAAATAAAAATAACTGGTTGTAAAACTAGTGTCGGGTGTGGGGTCAATATGCAGGGTATTAAAAACAATTATTACACTTTTTCCTATAATATTTTTTTACCTCAATCTACAACCGCGGTGATAATAAAGCTAACCGAATGTCCGAGTTAATTCTAAAACAATGCACGTTTTTGTTAAGGGACCTTTTTTTCCAACGCACTGAAATAAAAATAACTGGTTGTAAAACTAGTGTCGGGTGTGGGGTCAATATGCAGGGTATTAAAAACAATTATTACACTTTTTCCTATAATATTTTTTTACCTCAATCTACAACCGCGGTGATAATAAAGCTAACCGAATGTCCGAGTTAATTCTAAAACAATGCACGTTTTTGTTAAGGGACCTTTTTTTCCAACGCACTGAAATAAAAATAACTGGTTGTAAAACTAGTGTCGGGTGTGGGGTCAATATGCAGGGTATTAAAAACAATTATTACACTTTTTCCTATAATATTTTTTTACCTCAATCTACAACCGCGGTGATAATAAAGCTAACCGAATGTCCGAGTTAATTCTAAAACAATGCACGTTTTTGTTAAGGGACCTTTTTTTCCAACGCACTGAAATAAAAATAACTGGTTGTAAAACTAGTGTCGGGTGTGGGGTCAATATGCAGGGTATTAAAAACAATTATTACACTTTTTCCTATAATATTTTTTTACCTCAATCTACAACCGCGGTGATAATAAAGCTAACCGAATGTCCGAGTTAATTCTAAAACAATGCACGTTTTTGTTAAGGGACCTTTTTTTCCAACGCACTGAAATAAAAATAACTGGTTGTAAAACTAGTGTCGGGTGTGGGGTCAATATGCAGGGTATTAAAAACAATTATTACACTTTTTCCTATAATATTTTTTTACCTCAATCTACAACCGCGGTGATAATAAAGCTAACCGAATGTCCGAGTTAATTCTAAAACAATGCACGTTTTTGTTAAGGGACCTTTTTTTCCAACGCACTGAAATAAAAATAACTGGTTGTAAAACTAGTGTCGGGTGTGGGGTCAATATGCAGGGTATTAAAAACAATTATTACACTTTTTCCTATAATATTTTTTTACCTCAATCTACAACCGCGGTGATAATGAAGCTAACCGAATGTCCGAGTTAATTCTAAAACAATGCACGTTTTTGTTAAGGGACCTTTTTTCCAACGCAATGAAATAAAAATAACTGGTTGTAAAACTAGTGTCGGGTGTGGGGTCAATATGCAGGGTATTAAAAACAATTATTACACTTTTTCCTATAATATTTTTTTACCTCAATCTACAACCGCGGTGATAATGAAGCTAACCGAATGTCCGAGTTAATTCTAAAACAATGCACGTTTTTGTTAAGGGACCTTTTTTTCCAACGCACTGAAATAAAAATAACTGGTTGTAAAACTAGTGTCGGGTGTGGGGTCAATATGCAGGGTATTAAAAACAATTATTACACTTTTTCCTATAATATTTTTTTACCTCAATCTACAACCGCGGTGATAATGAAGCTAACCGAATGTCCGAGTTAATTCTAAAACAATGCACGTTTTTGTTAAGGGACCTTTTTTTCCAACGCACTGAAATAAAAATAACTGGTTGTAAAACTAGTGTCGGGTGTGGGGTCAATATGCAGGGTATTAAAAACAATTATTACACTTTTTCCTATAATATTTTTTTACCTCAATCTACAACCGCGGTGATAATGAAGCTAACCGAATGTCCGAGTTAATTCTAAAACAATGCACGTTTTTGTTAAGGGACCTTTTTTTCCAACGCACTGAAATAAAAATAACTGGTTGTAAAACTAGTGTCGGGTGTGGGGTCAATATGCAGGGTATTAAAAACAATTATTACACTTTTTCCTATAATATTTTTTTACCTCAATCTACAACCGCGGTGATAATGAAGCTAACCGAATGTCCGAGTTAATTCTAAAACAATGCACGTTTTTGTTAAGGGACCTTTTTTTCCAACGCACTGAAATAAAAATAACTGGTTGTAAAACTAGTGTCGGGTGTGGGGTCAATATGCAGGGTATTAAAAACAATTATTACACTTTTTCCTATAATATTTTTTTACCTCAATCTACAACCGCGGTGATAATGAAGCTAACCGAATGTCCGAGTTAATTCTAAAACAATGCACGTTTTTGTTAAGGGACCTTTTTTTCCAACGCACTGAAATAAAAATAACTGGTTGTAAAACTAGTGTCGGGTGTGGGGTCAATATGCAGGGTATTAAAAACAATTATTACACTTTTTCCTATAATATTTTTTTACCTCAATCTACAACCGCGGTGATAATGAAGCTAACCGAATGTCCGAGTTAATTCTAAAACAATGCACGTTTTTGTTAAGGGACCTTTTTTTCCAACGCACTGAAATAAAAATAACTGGTTGTAAAACTAGTGTCGGGTGTGGGGTCAATATGCAGGGTATTAAAAACAATTATTACACTTTTTCCTATAATATTTTTTTACCTCAATCTACAACCGCGGTGATAATGAAGCTAACCGAATGTCCGAGTTAATTCTAAAACAATGCACGTTTTTGTTAAGGGACCTTTTTTCCAACGCAATGAAATAAAAATAACTGGTTGTAAAACTAGTGTCGGGTGTGGGGTCAATATGCAGGGTATTAAAAACAATTATTACACTTTTTCCTATAATATGTTTTTACTTCAATCTACAACCGCGGTGATAATGAAGCTAACCGAATGTCCGAGTTAATTCTAAAACAATGCACGTTTTTGTTAAGGGACCTTTTTTTCCAACGCACTGAAATAAAAATAACTGGTTGTAAAACTAGTGTCGGGTGTGGGGTCAATATGCAGGGTATTAAAAACAATTATTACACTTTTTCCTATAATATGTTTTTACTTCAATCTACAACCGCGGTGATAATGAAGCTAACCGAATGTCCGAGTTAATTCTAAAACAATGCACGTTTTTGTTAAGGGACCTTTTTTTCCAACGCACTGAAATAAAAATAACTGGTTGTAAAACTAGTGTCGGGTGTGGGGTCAATATGCAGGGTATTAAAAACAATTATTACACTTTTTCCTATAATATTTTTTTACCTCAATCTACAACCGCGGTGATAATGAAGCTAACCGAATGTCCGAGTTAATTCTAAAACAATGCACGTTTTTGTTAAGGGACCTTTTTTCCAACGCAATGAAATAAAAATAACTGGTTGTAAAACTAGTGTCGGGTGTGGGGTCAATATGCAGGGTATTAAAAACAATTATTACACTTTTTCCTATAATATTTTTTTACCTCAATCTACAACCGCGGTGATAATAAAGCTAACCGAATGTCCGAGTTAATTCTAAAACAATGCACGTTTTTGTTAAGGGACCTTTTTTTCCAACGCACTGAAATAAAAATAACTGGTTGTAAAACTAGTGTCGGGTGTGGGGTCAATATGCAGGGTATTAAAAACAATTATTACACTTTTTCCTATAATATTTTTTTACCTCAATCTACAACCGCGGTGATAATGAAGCTAACCGAATGTCCGAGTTAATTCTAAAACAATGCACGTTTTTGTTAAGGGACCTTTTTTCCAACGCAATGAAATAAAAATAACTGGTTGTAAAACTAGTGTCGGGTGTGGGGTCAATATGCAGGGTATTAAAAACAATTATTACACTTTTTCCTATAATATTTTTTTACCTCAATCTACAACCGCGGTGATAATAAAGCTAACCGAATGTCCGAGTTAATTCTAAAACAATGCACGTTTTTGTTAAGGGACCTTTTTTTCCAACGCACTGAAATAAAAATAACTGGTTGTAAAACTAGTGTCGGGTGTGGGGTCAATATGCAGGGTATTAAAAACAATTATTACACTTTTTCCTATAATATTTTTTTACCTCAATCTACAACCGCGGTGATAATAAAGCTAACCGAATGTCCGAGTTAATTCTAAAACAATGCACGTTTTTGTTAAGGGACCTTTTTTTCCAACGCACTGAAATAAAAATAACTGGTTGTAAAACTAGTGTCGGGTGTGGGGTCAATATGCAGGGTATTAAAAACAATTATTACACTTTTTCCTATAATATTTTTTTACCTCAATCTACAACCGCGGTGATAATAAAGCTAACCGAATGTCCGAGTTAATTCTAAAACAATGCACGTTTTTGTTAAGGGACCTTTTTTTCCAACGCACTGAAATAAAAATAACTGGTTGTAAAACTAGTGTCGGGTGTGGGGTCAATATGCAGGGTATTAAAAACAATTATTACACTTTTTCCTATAATATTTTTTTACCTCAATCTACAACCGCGGTGATAATAAAGCTAACCGAATGTCCGAGTTAATTCTAAAACAATGCACGTTTTTGTTAAGGGACCTTTTTTTCCAACGCACTGAAATAAAAATAACTGGTTGTAAAACTAGTGTCGGGTGTGGGGTCAATATGCAGGGTATTAAAAACAATTATTACACTTTTTCCTATAATATTTTTTTACCTCAATCTACAACCGCGGTGATAATAAAGCTAACCGAATGTCCGAGTTAATTCTAAAACAATGCACGTTTTTGTTAAGGGACCTTTTTTTCCAACGCACTGAAATAAAAATAACTGGTTGTAAAACTAGTGTCGGGTGTGGGGTCAATATGCAGGGTATTAAAAACAATTATTACACTTTTTCCTATAATATTTTTTTACCTCAATCTACAACCGCGGTGATAATGAAGCTAACCGAATGTCCGAGTTAATTCTAAAACAATGCACGTTTTTGTTAAGGGACCTTTTTTCCAACGCAATGAAATAAAAATAACTGGTTGTAAAACTAGTGTCGGGTGTGGGGTCAATATGCAGGGTATTAAAAACAATTATTACACTTTTTCCTATAATATTTTTTTACCTCAATCTACAACCGCGGTGATAATGAAGCTAACCGAATGTCCGAGTTAATTCTAAAACAATGCACGTTTTTGTTAAGGGACCTTTTTTTCCAACGCACTGAAATAAAAATAACTGGTTGTAAAACTAGTGTCGGGTGTGGGGTCAATATGCAGGGTATTAAAAACAATTATTACACTTTTTCCTATAATATTTTTTTACCTCAATCTACAACCGCGGTGATAATGAAGCTAACCGAATGTCCGAGTTAATTCTAAAACAATGCACGTTTTTGTTAAGGGACCTTTTTTTCCAACGCACTGAAATAAAAATAACTGGTTGTAAAACTAGTGTCGGGTGTGGGGTCAATATGCAGGGTATTAAAAACAATTATTACACTTTTTCCTATAATATTTTTTTACCTCAATCTACAACCGCGGTGATAATGAAGCTAACCGAATGTCCGAGTTAATTCTAAAACAATGCACGTTTTTGTTAAGGGACCTTTTTTTCCAACGCACTGAAATAAAAATAACTGGTTGTAAAACTAGTGTCGGGTGTGGGGTCAATATGCAGGGTATTAAAAACAATTATTACACTTTTTCCTATAATATTTTTTTACCTCAATCTACAACCGCGGTGATAATGAAGCTAACCGAATGTCCGAGTTAATTCTAAAACAATGCACGTTTTTGTTAAGGGACCTTTTTTTCCAACGCACTGAAATAAAAATAACTGGTTGTAAAACTAGTGTCGGGTGTGGGGTCAATATGCAGGGTATTAAAAACAATTATTACACTTTTTCCTATAATATTTTTTTACCTCAATCTACAACCGCGGTGATAATGAAGCTAACCGAATGTCCGAGTTAATTCTAAAACAATGCACGTTTTTGTTAAGGGACCTTTTTTTCCAACGCACTGAAATAAAAATAACTGGTTGTAAAACTAGTGTCGGGTGTGGGGTCAATATGCAGGGTATTAAAAACAATTATTACACTTTTTCCTATAATATTTTTTTACCTCAATCTACAACCGCGGTGATAATGAAGCTAACCGAATGTCCGAGTTAATTCTAAAACAATGCACGTTTTTGTTAAGGGACCTTTTTTTCCAACGCACTGAAATAAAAATAACTGGTTGTAAAACTAGTGTCGGGTGTGGGGTCAATATGCAGGGTATTAAAAACAATTATTACACTTTTTCCTATAATATTTTTTTACCTCAATCTACAACCGCGGTGATAATGAAGCTAACCGAATGTCCGAGTTAATTCTAAAACAATGCACGTTTTTGTTAAGGGACCTTTTTTCCAACGCAATGAAATAAAAATAACTGGTTGTAAAACTAGTGTCGGGTGTGGGGTCAATATGCAGGGTATTAAAAACAATTATTACACTTTTTCCTATAATATGTTTTTACTTCAATCTACAACCGCGGTGATAATGAAGCTAACCGAATGTCCGAGTTAATTCTAAAACAATGCACGTTTTTGTTAAGGGACCTTTTTTTCCAACGCACTGAAATAAAAATAACTGGTTGTAAAACTAGTGTCGGGTGTGGGGTCAATATGCAGGGTATTAAAAACAATTATTACACTTTTTCCTATAATATGTTTTTACTTCAATCTACAACCGCGGTGATAATGAAGCTAACCGAATGTCCGAGTTAATTCTAAAACAATGCACGTTTTTGTTAAGGGACCTTTTTTTCCAACGCACTGAAATAAAAATAACTGGTTGTAAAACTAGTGTCGGGTGTGGGGTCAATATGCAGGGTATTAAAAACAATTATTACACTTTTTCCTATAATATTTTTTTACCTCAATCTACAACCGCGGTGATAATGAAGCTAACCGAATGTCCGAGTTAATTCTAAAACAATGCACGTTTTTGTTAAGGGACCTTTTTTCCAACGCAATGAAATAAAAATAACTGGTTGTAAAACTAGTGTCGGGTGTGGGGTCAATATGCAGGGTATTAAAAACAATTATTACACTTTTTCCTATAATATTTTTTTACCTCAATCTACAACCGCGGTGATAATGAAGCTAACCGAATGTCCGAGTTAATTCTAAAACAATGCACGTTTTTGTTAAGGGACCTTTTTTTCCAACGCACTGAAATAAAAATAACTGGTTGTAAAACTAGTGTCGGGTGTGGGGTCAATATGCAGGGTATTAAAAACAATTATTACACTTTTTCCTATAATATTTTTTTACCTCAATCTACAACCGCGGTGATAATGAAGCTAACCGAATGTCCGAGTTAATTCTAAAACAATGCACGTTTTTGTTAAGGGACCTTTTTTTCCAACGCACTGAAATAAAAATAACTGGTTGTAAAACTAGTGTCGGGTGTGGGGTCAATATGCAGGGTATTAAAAACAATTATTACACTTTTTCCTATAATATTTTTTTACCTCAATCTACAACCGCGGTGATAATGAAGCTAACCGAATGTCCGAGTTAATTCTAAAACAATGCACGTTTTTGTTAAGGGACCTTTTTTCCAACGCAATGAAATAAAAATAACTGGTTGTAAAACTAGTGTCAGGTGTGGGTTCAATATGCATGGTATTAAAAACAATTATTACACTTTTTCCTATAATATTTTTTTACCTCAATCTACAACCGCGGTGATAATGAAGCTAACCGAATGTCCGAGTTAATTCTAAAACAATGCACGTTTTTGTTAAGGGACCTTTTTTCCAACGCAATGAAATAAAAATAACTGGTTGTAAAACTAGTGTCAGGTGTGGGGTCCATATGCAGTGTATTAAAAACAATTATTACACTTTTTCCTATAATATGTTTTTACTTCAATCTACAACCGCGGTGATAATGAAGCTAACCGAATGTCCGAGTTAATTCTAAAACAATGCACGTTTTTGTTAAGGGACCTTTTTTCCAACGCAATGAAATAAAAATAACTGGTTGTAAAACTAGTGTCAGGTGTGGGTTCAATATGCATGGTATTAAAAACAATTATTACACTTTTTCCTATAATATTTTTTTACCTCAATCTACAACTGCGGGGATAATGAAGCTAACCGAATGTCCGAGTTAATTATAAAACAATGCACGTTTTTGTTAAGGTGTTAACTTTTTTCCAACGCAATCAAATAAAAATAACTGGCTCTAAAACTGGTGTCAGGTGTGAGGTCAATATGCAGGGTGTTAAAAACAATTACACTTTTTCCTATAATATTTTTGTACCGCAATCTACAACTGCGCTGATAATGAAGCTAACCGAATGTCCGAGTTAATTATAAAACAATGCACGTTTTTGTTAAGGGAACTTTTTTTCAACGATCAAATAAAAATAACTGGTTGTAAAATTGGTGTCAGGTGTGGGGTTAATATGCAGGGTGTTAAAAACAATTACACTTTTTCCTATAATATTTTTCCTCTGCGATCTGCGGCTTTCATGGTACAGGGTATTGAAGATTCCCAAAAAGTCCTTTTCTAAAATTGCGGTAAAGCACGCAAGGGTTAGTTTACATTAAAAGTTCGAAGTACCTGCTATGGCGGGTGACGTAGATGTTATTGTTGATGCAATAGACGTGTAGTAGATAGAGGGGAAGTTTGTTTTCTGTCGACTCCAAGCAGACAACAAGGGGGCTTGTACAGCCGCGGCCACAAAAAACTTTCAGGCGCAGCCGCGGCGTTGCCGAGTTGTGCGCTCATTGGCACGGATTTCCATCAGCCTGAAAGTTTTTTGTGGCCGCGGCTCAAGAACGTTAAACCAGACAGGATAGCTCAATCACGCGAATCTGTCCGCCGAGCCGCCCGACGTGATGACGTCACAGTTAGACGTACTGCGTAAACTCGCACCACGAAACACCCAATCGCGCGCCTTCAGGTGCCTTCAGAAAGCGACTTGTGCTTTTTTTAAAGTTCATAAAAACAAAAAGTGAGCTTTAGATACTTTTGCTTTTTCTTATTTATTTTTTAAGGACTGTAAACAAATAGAAATCAATAAAGTTCACTCTTGTTTTTTGAACACGAATTTTTTATGACAATTTCTCCAACCAATACGAGAAAAAAGCGCATTATTGCAGCAAATGTGTTTTCAGAAGGTGCGAATTTTGCCTTAAATAGTTTTTAGTATGGCACACAGATTATAATATATTATACAGAATTATTCTGTTAATAATTGTGGGCCTCCTTTGATTAGTTTGATTTTGAAGAGCATTTTTGGATTATGATATATTCAATAATATGTGAATGGTGAATCAATAATAATAAAAAATAGAACACTAATAAAATGCTCCAAGGCAAAATAAAACACAGTTGAAAATATAGGTATAGTCATTTATTTATTCATAATAATTCATAAATAATAAATATTCTAATTTATAATTTTGTTTAATTTCCGCTTTTTTTTTCAAAGAGGATCCACAGAACTATTTCTTTGTGAAGTATTATGCTTTTAAATTTCGAAAATTGATTCTAATAACAGCTCTTAATTTACAAAAATCTTTTATAACTACAAAAGGCATGTTAACTTCTTTTTTAAAAACTTCATCTGATTCCTGAATAATTGCTTGTCGGGGAATTCCAATTTCAGTAAATGTCGCTGGGGAAGAACTGCCTTCTAATTTTGCAGTTTCTCCACCTTCTATTGCAGACAAATCAACAAATAATTTTTCTATTTCTTCCTTTCTTTGTCATTCGGTAAGTCTATCAGAACGTGATGTATTAGTTGTTGCCGAGGTTGTTGCAGTAATAGTTTTTGTGGAAGGTATTTTTAATGTAGGAACTGCGTTTTTTAAATGCTTTCTTAAAGGTAAGCCTTAAATTAAAAAATATATATATTTATATTCTTGCACTTTTTAGATGGCTAGCTTGCAAAGAAAATTTTACTTACCTAATAATTCATTTCGAAGATCTCTTTCGTAGTCATCGTCTACAAAATGTTGTGAACATATATGGCTAGTGTTAGGGTTGAATTTGCCTTTTCTTTTGCACCTTGATATCCACTCACTTTGTATAGTTTTAGAGAAAAGGTCCTTTGGTTTTGGAAAAGCATGAAATATGGTATTCTGCCCAGTTTGGGCTTTTGTAGCATAATAAGTGTTATTACACCCATATACGGCACACCTTGTTCCCCCTGGCCTAGTCCCCGGCATATTTTCGTTAATAGGACTATTCTGTAAAGTACCCAAAAATAGTATATTATCAACCTCGTACTTTTATTATTAATAATATATCAAGAAATGCTCACCTTCCCTTCTGTAGAAATTCAAGTATCGGCACTTAGTGTCTCTGAATAATAATAAACACGGCACAAAAATCAAATAAAAACAACACACAGACACACTTTATAACAGGTAAAACTCAAAAAACTCACAATAGTAAAGTAAAACCGAAAGAAATACGATAGAAAACTAGAAAAACAAAGGTAAACAACGGGCGTACGATGTAACTTTCACCTAACGACTTCTAACGGTGACGTCACGCACTCGGTGGGCGCCGCGAACATTACACCATTCAGATTGAGCTATCCTGTCTGGTTTAACGTTCTTGGCCGCGGCTGTACATGGTTATGTTATATGTCAATCTCCAACTGCCATCAGGATTTATGTGAATTGAGTTCTAAATATTACTTAAAAATCTTAGAAAATTAAGTACCCATATTTATTATAGTTCTAATAACAAGAAATGTTGATAATCTTTGAATTGATTTACCTTTTTCTTGAGGACTCGGCAACATATGCATTGGAATCACTTTCAAATTTTCTAACTTCCAGATACTCAGATGTGTTAGTTAAAGGTAATGCACCTTTTTTATGTGCCTTTGGCCTGAAGGTTTATTAATAAAATCGCTGGCAGTTCAAAACAAAAGTCGTATTTCGTAAGTTTTAAAATATTAAGCAGATAGGTTCATTCAGGTCTTCAGTATTCTACACAGTATTACAAAAATTCTATAAGAACTAATAAACATCGAGAAAAACTACATGATTAGAACTACCAGACCTAATCTTGTTAGAAGTCCATCCCGAAAAATGTGAAAGTTCGTTGGGTAGTTACATTCAACAAGGGAATAAATAAAGTTCAACTATACACATTACAAATTGATTGAGGAACCTGGTAACAAGGTGCAATAGCGACAAATTGTAAATAAGTCTTAAATTTAAAGTTTATTTTACGGCCTGATTAAACGTACTTTCCTGACTATAAAAACACCACTGAAAATTATTGTAACCGATATTCTACAACAACTACATCGGTTCTTACGTGTGGAAAGTTAAGTGGGGGTGCTTATAATTCAGCTTTTTGCAAAATCGGTACTGACTTACCATATTTACCATTTAAATTAGTGGAAATAATTCCTGGAAATCAATCTCAACTATAAAATAAATTTCTTTCATTTGACATTTGCCACATTCTGCATTGTATACACAAAATTGTCAAGTCTAATTTTTAGAAATCATGGAAACCATTATTAATTTTTACTAACAATCAAGCTACCTGTTATGTTGATAGATTCTCCAATAAAGTGGCATACTTGGCATCACTGAGACCATTAGAATGAGGAAAGAATAGGCCTCACTTTGGAAAGTAGAATGCTGGGTCCCCTTACTGTAAAGAGTCCCTGGCTGTAAGCCTACCCCACACCTGACACCAGTTATTTAATCGGGGAAAATTTTAGTCGGAAAATGGCGATTAGAAGAACCATCTTCAGGCAGAACCTTCTCGTTCCAGGTGACCTACGCAGTCTGCCACATGATGGGCATGTCGTCGGCTTGCTCCAACCCGATCCTCTACGGCTGCCTCAACGAGAACTTCTGGAAGGAGTTCAAGGACATCCTGTGCATCCCCACCATCGACTCGGACGCGTCGAGCGGCGCCTGCCGGCAGCAGTCGATGCGCAAGCAGGCGCACAAGGCGCTCGGCAGGCCGAGGCCCGACCTGGTGACCGCCGCCACCGACTACCAGCACTGCAACACCGTAAGCACCGACATGACGGTACTGACCAAGTGCTAGCTGTTAAGGGGCCTCGCGGCGCGCAACAACAACGTACATAGGGGCCACGCGGGCAACTCGCACGTGTGAGGCGGGTTATTGGTGTTGGCGAGGCGTGGGCAGGGCGCGCGGCTGGGGGTAGTGACGAAGCTGGTGATTGGGGGCACTTAAAATGGAAGCATAATATGACACATAGTTGATACAATCGGCAAATATCACTGGAAGCCATGCAAGACGCAATTCATCTATAGTCCAGCCGGCGGGACATAAATAATTCTACTTTTGGTCCCCCGCCGCCTGGACTATTGTTAGCCGGGCAAATTCAAGGGTATAGGTACAGGGTGGTTCATTATAAATTGACACCCCCCTTAACTTGTTAGTTTTTAGGTTAGAAAAAAGTTTTTGACGAATCTTTTAGATACTAATACAAAATTTTTTGTGACGCTATTGGACCGTGTACAGTGTGTTCTAGAAAGCCGTGGCAGACATAACTTATGTTTTTTTAAATGGAACACCATATATGTTTTTTCATTTTCGAAATCTGCTCATGAAGGCAATTAAAATGGTATCAAACTTTGTGACATTATCTTTTTCCGGTTTTGAAAAATTCCGTATTCAAATTTTATACTAAATTTATTTAACTCGAATTTGTGGATCTCGTGATAAAGATAGACGATCAATGTAATAACGAAAAATATTTGTTTTAAACAAGAGAGTAACATAGTGAAACTCCAAAATGTTTAGGAGCTTTTACGATTTTCCTGAAATTCTTTTTTTCGAGAATATAATCAGTAAAATTTGAAAAGGCTCCTAAACATTTTGAAGTTTCACTATATTACTCTCTTGCTTAAAACAAATATTTTTTGTTATTACATCGATCATCTTATCTTTATCAAGAGATCCACAAATTCGGGTTAAATAAATTTTGTATAAAATTTGAAAACGTAATTTTTCAAAAACGGAAAAAAATAATGCCACAAAGTTTAATATCATTTTAATTGCCTTGATGATCAGATTTCGAAAATGCAAAAACATACAGGGTGTCTCATTTTGATCTGGAACACCCCTGTAAAATTTGAACTGGCTTACGGATTTTAACGATTTTTTTTTGTATACAGGGTCCTCCTAGACGCACTTATCAAACACTTTTCAATGACCATACGATTATTCCAGAGCCGGATTAAAAATTTTTTTTGACCCAAAAATTCGAGTTAAGGTATCAGCGATTTTTTTATCGGAAATCTGATAACGTGGCGTTAATCAGCGCCCCTGAAAACCCCCAGATTCCAAATTTCAAGAAATTATTCCCACGAATTATACTTTTTACACTGCACCAAAATTGCAAAAATCAAAATTTCAATTTGAGTTCAGCTATTAAAATGGATATGGAACCAATTGAAAATGGTAAAAAGAAGTCCACAGGGGACAATAGTAATAAACCTGATCGGAAACTGTACTCGGTTTCTCATTTCAGTATTGCTGTACAGTACAAATTTTATGCCATTTGAGACGCAAGAGAGCTCGCTGCCGTCGCAGGCAGTCGTGCAAGTGCAAACACTTTGAGAAACGTTAATTTTTACATTTTTTTGTTACAAATAATAAAGTATAAGATTATACACTACAAAGTACGTTTTGAAGAATGTAATTAAAAGCAGCAATATTTTAAACGCGCGGCAGAAATGTATTGACGAATCGATTAGAAATTACATTTTATACCCACTAAATTATTTGTAACACCTAAATTATTTTAGCAACATCAACCCTTGAATAACATTTGTTGTAAAAGTGCATAAACTGACATTTCTGCAAGCCATTGTTTTTCCACGGCTGCCTGCGACGGCAGCGAGCTCTCTTGCGTCTCAAATGGCATAAAATTTGTACTGAACAGCAATAATGAAAAGAGAAACCGAGTACAGTTTCCGATCAGGTTTATTACCATTGTCCCCTGTGAACCTCTTTTTACCATTTTCACTTGTTTCCATAGCCACCTTAATAGCTGAACTCAAATTGAAATTTTGATTTTTTGCAATTGTGATGCAGTGTAAAAAGTATAATTCGTGGGAATAATTTCTTGAAATTTGGAATCTGGGGGTTTTCAGGGGCGCTGATTAACGCCACGTTATCAGATTTCCGATAAAAAAAAAACGCTGATACCTTAACTCGAATTTTTGGGTAAAAAAATTTTTAATCCGGCCCTGGAATAATCGTATGGTCATTAAAAAGTGTTTGATAAGTGCGTCTAGGAAGACCCTGTATACAAAAAAAAAATTCGTTAAAATCAGTAAGCCAGTTCAAATTTTACAGGGGTGTTCCCGATCAAAATGAGACACCCTGTATATGGTGTTCCATTTAAAAAAACATAAGTTATGTCTGGCACGGCTTTCTAGAACACACTGTACACGGTCCAATAGCTTCACAAAAAACTTTGTATTAGTATCTAAAACTTTTGTAGAAAAACTTTTTTTTCTAACCTCAAAAACTAGCAAGTTAAGGGGGGTGTCAATTTATAATGAACCACCCTGTACATACAGGCAAACATTCAATAGCTTGCGGTGATTTCATATTCATACAAAGTAATGTATACACTGTATAAGTTCCAATATTGTATTGTATCTAAAACTTTTGTAAAAACCTTTTTTTTTCTAACCTTAAAAGCTAGCAAGTTAAGGGGGGGGGGGGTGTCAATTTATGATGACCCACCCTGTACATAGGGGCCGATGTCGACGAGATTAAAGTATTACATCACAAGCAGTGGGCTGCTATGTCTACATAGGCAAAAATAGAGCGATTGCAACAAACATGTCTTAAATGTTTGGCCTTAAAAGTTGAATAAGTAATTTTGATCTTCTGCCATACTTACTTTTTATCCAAAAAATATGTAAATTTTGAAAAAAAACCGGATGATTTTTTCAGGGTTGCCTCCCGAGTGTTCAACCAAAAGATCACACTCGAACTACTATAGGAGGGGTTTCCAAAAAGTTTTTTAGAGAAAAATAATTTTAATAAAAGATGATCAAATTCTGAACAGATTATCCATACAAAAAAAATTAGTATCTCTAATACTTAATGATTTACTGGACATTATATTATGATAAAATATTTTACCACAGACATTTCTTTTACAAAAAATGAGGAGGGAAGTAAATGCTCTAGAATTTTGCATTATAAAATTTTTTATACTACTACTACTACTTAATAAGTTACAGGGCAAAAAAACGTTCGACTTGTGTTGCAAAATATACTATTTTCTTATTTATATCACCCATTTCGTAAAATAAAGTGTGAGGCACAATTTTAGTATTTTGTATAGAAGTCTGCAATCATTTGCATTTACCTAAAATAGTAGTGTTACTGTTTATAAGTAAGCACTCAAGAAACAGCCAAAAAATAACAAATATCATGTTCCATACATCCAACGCGTTTCTAATTAGGTACTGGGTAGGAATTGGGTAAAACTGCGGAATTTTTGTCATAAGTGCGCTAATATTATAAGGAAAAGTTGATCAGAATTTGAGCGATTACTCATTAAGTATTAGAGATATAGGTAGAGTAGCAATAGTAGGTATATTATGTACCAAGGGACTAAAGTGTTACTTTAGTCTCGTGGGACATACGCTATTTTTTGCACCGCAGGAACTAAATTTAAAAATTCATAAGACGTTATATTCGACATACCTAATCAATTAACTACTTTGCACCGTTATAGCAAGGTAACTCTTTAAGATAGATCAAAATGAATTTCACATTTCTATCCTAAATTTTCAAGGGATACCTAATGGTGCTGGTACCAATTGGTACCATGGTGCCAAAATTGGTACCAAAAGTTGGTACCTTGGTACCAACCATTAGTTTCACCTCCGGATAGCTCTTGAAAAGTTAAGATAGGAACGTGAAATTCATTTTGTTCTAGCTCAACCAGTTTTGTCGCTACAACGTTGCAAAATAGTCAAAATGATTATTTTCAACTGTTCATAGCACAGAAAATATACATATTGTCTGTGGTTCATAGCTAAGAATCTACTAATTTTTTAAAAATGTCATTCTTTAGATGTGTTTAGATATTTCCGTCGAATCGCAGTTTGTTTATCTACTGCATTTCGTTAGTGTTCATTTGATTAATGTTATTGAATAAAGTACATAATAGTTGTCATAGTTTCTATTGTTTTTGTTACGTTTAATCCCAAGGAACTAAACTTTTTTACTCCCCTGGAAAATATCATCGCTGGCGTTTTTTCTTGTTCCGTCCTCCAATCTAAAGTTGCAATATTGCCGCCTTTTATAAAAATCGTAATCTTATTTTACAATATTTAAAACATAATACCTAATGATTTATAGCAAATAGCAATTTTTAAAAATTTTACAAATTTTTTGACTTAAAAATAACCTCATAAGCGTGCTCCAGGGGTTCAATTTTACCCCTGGTTAAAATTTTTGCGCTTGTCAAATATTCATTCTGTATATTCTAATTTTCAGACAAAACAATATTTTCATTGCCATCGTGCTAAAGAATCAAACAAAGCCTAATTGTGCGACCGTTTCAACTTTGTTGTTCTCTATCATTCTATTAAGTTTTTCCAGACAAAATGCCAAGACAACAACTTTCCTGCAAACTACACAGAAATTCAGCACTATATTATACAGATAAAAGATAGTTTAACTTATCATAAAAATTCCAATAAGGGCACTGTGAATGATGAAATTATATCCACTATAAAAGAATTTCTTACAGTGTCTAGTAATATCTAAGTTTCGTCACTACCCTCGCCGAACTATTAATAGGGTACAAAATGACTGACAAAAACGATTGACAAGTGATAGATTAAGAAACTACTTTTGACTCTAGCGACGTGACTTGAATTATATCTTCTCCCGAAATTATTATTGAAAACTCATTTGGGAAGTTTCGCTGCTATCGAAATATTGCAGCTTACAACGCTGTCAGCACAAGTAACTCAAATCTTGCCGCTTGGAGTTGAGAACTTATTTCCTTGTACATTTTCGTAGATAAATTAAATACTGCCTTTCTGATGGACAAAATTTTGCTAATATACCCCGAGTAAATGATTTTTGGGGAAAGAACATCTACGAATTTTTGTAAATATTGCATGTAGATAATATAAAACACACATTTTTGTAAATACATGAAACGGTTGTTGACTACTGTAAATAATGAAATATGTGTAAATGGTAGGAATACTTTATAAATCTTTTGTCGTCAATGAAATGAGTCTAAAAGTTGTAAATAATAGAGTTTGATGTTGAAGGATGACATTGAGTAAAATAATATATATTTTAAAATATATATTCTTTTACTCAATGATGTGAACCTATATAGTCGTAATATAATATAGAAGATAACATATTCTCGAAACATGTAAATTTTTTCAAAAGTTTAAGAATTCAAGATTTCGGTTATGTAGATTTTGGTACAATGCGAGACATATTGCAATGAAGAAAAGTCCGCAAAAAATTAAAAGAGCTATTTTGCTGGTTTCCCCTTTTACATATTATTTTTTTTTTATTTTATAAAGATTTTATGGAATGATTCATATAATCATTTAATCAATGACAACAGTGCCGATTATTCATCAAACTGTGTAAAGTTCCTGACATAAAAGATTAGTTTATTTGATTGTTTAGAATTTATCGAGATGAGAAAACTAGGAAAAAGTCAAGATTGAGATGATAACAAGGCTACTTTATAATCTGACAATGGAGCTCCTTTATTTCCAGTTTAAATTGGATACAGTCTCGAAAAGAATAGTTTCTGAGATTTAAAATAATCATTGTAATCCGTTCTTTCAGAAGTAGGTAGCATTAAATTATACAAAAAAAAAGTTCTCCAAAGAATTAATTCCCATCGAATTTTGAAACTATATTAAAATTTTGAAAGAGGTGAAGCTGATAAAGGTATGTAGGTATAGATAAGTTTTTCTGGCGTTTTTGGCTGAATGAAAATGAAGCAATTTAATTTATTCGAATTGAAAATAAACAGAAAATGAACCGGCATTCTACCTCGAACAATTTGCTTTTTCAATTATTGTTGTGTAAGTATACTCCATATATATAAACCCCAAAAAGTTTTTATCGTCGGATATTAGACGGAACGTTTTAAATTATTCCCAAATAAAATCCAAAGTAAAAGAAAATAAAATTTCATATGAAGTGCGGCGTAGGAGTGCTGGAGATGTTCGCGAATTTCTAACCAAACAGCCATAATATGAATATGTTTCAGCGGGAATGAGACTAAAAAATATACTTTTGATGATTTTTTTATGCTGTCGTCTGGGCTGTTTTTTAACCTCAATTTAGGAATGTGTTTTTCTGCGGTTAGAATTCCAGTTTAACAGTATTTGTCATACAATATAATCATGGTTTTATAGTAGAAGTTGTGTAACATTGTAGTAGAAACAAAACATAATTCAATGTTTTCGCTCTGACGTCTACTTTCTTATGACAAGTCAATACGGCCAACTTGATTTGATCATGGCTGGCCACCTATAAACGTGACTGACCGAAAACACGTAAATCCAGGATGCCTTGGAAATGGTATTGTTGGTTCATGCTGTTGGCGAAGCTACTTTCTACTTTGCAGACTTCTTTTCACGTATATTTGTAAACGTCTGAGTTGTATGTACGTTATATTGAGTTTATTGAATTTTCAGTTCAGTTTTAACTTGTTTTATTTTTTCTATTCATATACATTGTTCGCCATAAGACTCATTTAGAACTACTAGACCAGTATAGAAGCATCTATACTACCAACAGAAGTTAACAACTCTCGAGTTAACCCCAAGAGTGCACCTCTACAATTAGGGTTGTTGTTTAATTATGAAATAAATAACGGTAAATTCAACGAGGCGCCAAGTTATTTGTTGACCTAGCAAGTTCGGGCTAAAACCGCAATGCTATTTGTCAGTTTAAATGTCACGAGGGAAATTGCCCCTGCGTTCCCGTTGAAAGCGATATATACCAACCTCTAATGGAACATTACTTACTGGATTAATTTAGATTCACCTGCGACTGTTTGTCGCTTCGCGATAAGTAGTAGGGAAATACTTTGTTGTCGCTACACTGCATGTTTTGCTTGCGTTGGATTTTCTCCAACCTCTACCAATATGCAATGATGTTACACACGGATTAAACTATCTGGTAATTAATTATGCATGTGCACGAAACAGCTTTAGCACTGGATTATTTAGATTTTAAACTAGTTAGCTGTTTAATTGAATAGTTGGCAGATAGACTTACCGCAACCGAGAAACAAAGAATATACAGTGTGGCCCTCTTCAAAGCGGAACCCCCATAAAAAACGCGCCATTGGTTTGTTCATCTCATACTTATTTTCCCTGCCTACTCGCTTAAATCTAAAGTCTATCCAAGTTACAGAGGCAGGGGATCAAAATATTGGCCACCACGTCACCTATTCTCTTATTGGTCTGGCCGTCATAAAATGTCAAGTGTTTACGCGGCGAGCAGAATGCAGGGCCGGCTCTTCCCTCAGTCGAGTTTCCTGCATATATTAGATCGGATCGCGAGCAGTATATTCTGTACATTTATTTTGCTACTTAATTTAAGGAAATTTATAAAGATCCACGAAAGGTAAAAACACAATTTTTAGAACTAGAATTAGTTCAGAATTACAAGCCACTGGGAATCTCATATTAGTCCGACCCTGGTAATCGTAAGGCGGTCATGTGACTTTGTTTGTATCTACTGCCGCTGTAATTTGGATAGACTTTAGTTACATATGGATTAAAAATTAATTGATATCGTAACTTATTTTTCTTGAAATTGGCAGTGAAGTATCTCAAAACCGTCATTAAAAGCTCAGAAACCGGCACCGAAGTAGCCAATTATGCACGATTTTTTCAATAAGTAGGCCTTGACGAGATGTAAACATCAAAGGGGAGCCATCGCCCGTCAAAAGTGACCAAACATTCAAAACCCGGCCCATTTAATTTTGCGCACACATTGCGAAATTGTTACTTATAGCAGCGCAATCTTTCAGTATAAATATTTTAGTAGGTTTGAATAACAATATATTTTTCATGGAGGCTGCACAACAGGCAGCAGTTTGGAGTTTCCGACGGAAAGCGATGTGCATCGTCATACTTGACCTAGGTAGAGCTATCGTCAAAGTCAAGCAATGCTGCGCGCAGTCGGTTCATGGACGGGTGATCCCGTATGATTATTTTTTGCCTAATAAAACATATTTTCCGATGTCAAAAAAATATATTATATGTACGTCGGCACATAAAAGTTTAACTTCAATGCCTTGGTACATAAATAACTTCTTATAACAAATAATAGTAATGTCAATAATATCTAAATACAAAAAACTTTCTATGAACAAAATTGAGACATAAACGTATAAAAAAGATATGAAAATGGTAGAGAAAGAAATAGCGGATTGGTAGAAATACCAAAAAATAATGTTCAGTTTACGTTTCTTATTTTAGTGAATGGGCAAATAAAATAGGTAGATCAATCATGAATCTTATTGGTCTCAAAAATCTTTATTGGTGATTTCTCAAATTTTGGCACAAAAAATGACGTAGCCAGCATTGTTTTTTTAAGTGTTAAGGTGTTCCTATTTGAAGTAATCTCGCAAATTGACCATTGTTAAACTAAACAACATATTAAAGAAAGCAAATGGGACACATGTTATAAAATCACAACCTCATTTTAAATAACAAAATAGCATTTATTTATTTATAGACATTTGTCATATAGAAGTGTGTTCCACATTTTACCTACCTATGTATTCTCAATGTTTTTTTTTCGATTTGCTAGAAAAAATTTGTCTGCGTTCTGCTTTCATTATTTATTATCTCTCTAGCATTTAAGTTATTACCAGAAATTATATCACAATTTGGTATTATAATGTTGTATTGTGTTACACTAGGGTTTTTAATAATGATGAATTATGCGTTGCCCAGTTGGGTAGGCACTTTGCGAGATCCTAAAAATGCACTTCTAAGTAAATACCTAATATAACTTAAATGCATACTTAAATGCTTGATGTGTCTTTTAAGGGAACTGTTTATTATAGGCTATGAATGTAACTTTAAGTGATTCTTAAGATGTTTGCTCTGCTATAGCGTTACTTCACAACAACACATCGTATCGTAAATAATCACTCTACTTGAAAACGCAATTTAATTTAATTCACTCAAATTATATGACAGATTTAACGACCTATTCAGCTTCTAAGTAAGTAGATACGCGTTTTATGATTCTCACCAGATTTGAACTTTTTTATTTGCTTATATCATAGAAGAACTTATAGATTCAATTTATTTTACGATTTGTGTGAAATATTGAAATTTACTATTACAATATTGTTCGTGTTACCGTCGAAAGCGTGTCCAATTTTTTTCGAAAGTTAGTGCTTGTGCTAAGCTGTCAGGACAAATTCAGTTTAACCCCTGGCATAGCGTGGGACCTCTAAAAATCTCAACGCAACCGTAAATTTGAATAACACCTCACATCTGAATGATTTGCAGCAAATAAAATTGGTTTATGGTCAACATAAACGATAACAGTCTATTGCGTTTTGTGGGTTGGGTCGGATTTTTATTCTGATTTTGCACCCAAATATTTTTATGAGAGCTGGGATGTCCGAGAATAAAACAGGACAAATTTTTTTTTTTATTAAAGAGCAAGAAACAAATAAAAAAAAATATCTCGAGGCCTAGATGTTTGCTATCTTAGTATCTCAGTTATAAAAAAAACTGAAAAATTTGTAGTTCAACAAATGAAAGCACACGCACAGTAACAACTAAACTTTGTCGAGAGTTATAGAGAAAACACAAGTGTTTTTTTCACGCAAGTGTTTAGAAAAGTATTGTACTTAACATTTTAGCACATTGCGAGTACACTAATTTTTTTTGTAAACGAGGGGCACTCTACTTTACTAACATGAACCATAAAAGAAAATGCTAAAAACGCGAGAACAGAACATTTTTAAATAATGACCATAATTATTAATTGCATAAAATGAAATGTGCCCAAAAATTATAAAATAAATTTATTTTTGTGTAAAACAAGAAAACTGATAGGTTCCGCCCCGTAATATGGGTAGATATGAACTTTTTTTCAAAAATGAGATATTTATGACATTTACAACTAGAATACCATATACAGGGTATCCCAACGAAAACTTGACTCTCCAAAAAATTCGAAAACCGAACAATATTTGAAAATTTGCCGAGACCCGTCAATTTTTGTTTTTGGGGGGAGCTTTTTTGACAGTCAAGCCAACCCGATATGTTCATCCCCCTAATCCCTAGCAACCCCAACTTTAAAATTTCAAAGGAATCTACCCCCCTTGTGGCGCATCATTTTAAAGCCCTTTTTATTGCGAATACAGTGATATATCATTTTTAGAATTCTGTTGAGATTTGACAGATTTATTGGCTAAAAACGGAAAGTTGACAATATCCACTGTACGCGTAGTAATTTCTACACAAATGCCCGCCACTATTAAGTTTTTTTATCTACTACACACGACCAAATTACCTAGTTTTTATTGACGTGTCGATCAGTTTACAAAAAAAGTCACAAATGAAAAAGCTGAAGCAAAACAAAAAAGTTCATACGAATTCAAACCTTATATCATTTTAAAATATGTAACAAAAAGTCACTGTCACAAAAAGGTCCCCGTTTTTGCTTGTAACTACGAAATCGTTAGTTTCAGCCTGCTTTTGAAAGTGTAAACGTGTTTTTGAAATGGTTTATTCTATCATGGAAAGGTTAGAAATTGTTGCAATTCGTGTTGTAGCTTTAGCGCAATCATGATTTCGATAACAAATTGCAACAATTTCTACCCTTTCCGCGATAGAATAAACAAACCATTTTGAAAATACGTTTCCACCTTAATAGCAGGCTGAAAGTAACAATTTAGTGGTTAGAAGCAAAAAAACGGGAACTTTTTTTGTGACAGTGACTTTTTGTTACATATTTTAAAAATATATAAGGTTTGAATTCGTATGAACTTTTTTTGTTTTGCTTCCGCTTTCCATTTGTGACTTTTTTATAAACTGATCGTGACGTCAATAAAAACTATGTAATTTGGTCGTATGTAGTAGATTAAAAACTTAATAGTGGCGGGCATTTGTGTAGAAATTACTACGCGTACAGTGGATTTTCAACTTTCCGTTTTTAGCCAATAATTCTGTCAAATCTCAACAGAATTCTAAAGACGCTACATCACTGTATTCACAATAAAAAGGGCTTTAAAATGATGCGCCACAAGGGGGGTAGTTCCATTTGAAATTTTAAAGTTGGGGTTGCTAGGGATTAGGGGGATGAACATATCGGGTTGGCTTGTGGCTTGACTGTCAAAAAAGCTCCCCCCAATAACAAAAATCGACGGGTCTCGGCGAATTTTCAAATATTGTTCGGTTTTCGAATTTTTTTTTTGGGGGGGGGTCAAGTTTTCGTTGGCATATACCCTGTATAATAAATTTTTAACATTTTGCTTCATAGCACTTCTTACTCACCTAAAAATGTTGCTTTTTATTTTGCACACGGGGCACGTCACTAATATATTATGCAAATTTTGACCTTTTTACTGGGTAGGTATACGAAAAAGCTAATCTTTGTAATTTAAATCCAAATGGGACAAAGTCTTCAAAGTAAAACATCCCATCATATTGTTTTGTAATTTTCATTTTGATAATTTTCAAATAAGGTCTTCTCCCTACCAGGCAAATATCATGTACATTTTAATTTATTTTCGAGTAGGTAGTTCTTATAATTAATATTCGTTCATTTTTGTTGAATTCCACGAAGACTTATTAAACTCGGAAAGATCAATATTTTCTCGTACGCGTAAACCTCGCTCATTTCATTTCGTCGAGCTTCATTATAAAATCAAACCAAGCATCTTTACAAAAATATTCCGCGGTGCATCTAATAAATTTATATTCTCCTATAAATCTCAGCTTCTGTCGTATTTTTCCACGTAAAATTCGCGAGTCATATTGCCCTATAATAACAATCCTCTTAAAATATGCAGTTTCCAATACACCAATAGGATTGCCCTAGATTTGTCCCTTTCATCTCATAAGCCCACCACTCCCCTTCATTTCCAATTCATGAAGGGTTTTTTTGCTTTGCGTTTCGAAATTTAAATGTTATGGATGTCAGAAGGATGACTGGTTTAGTTTTCGTCTGAGGGGCTACGTCACTTAATTACGTTTATTATGCACATTATTCATTATTTTTTGTTTTAATCATTACAACAACGCTGTTTATGTAAATGCTTTTGCTTTAAATTATCTAATACTTTGTAAGAATTCAATTGTAAACTTAAATTAAATTATTAATTAATAAAACTAATAAAATTAAATTAAATACCTATTTTGTTTTGCAGAAAATCAAAATAAGTGGAGAAGGCATTACAAAAATTATTTTGGTGTTAAAATCGGAAAACAAAATCGAAGAAAGTGCTGTATAGGTGCATTATACGACAGTTCAGTCTAGTTCAACAACACACCTCTGTTAAATGTGACATGTCAAAAGGATATTTGCTAATTTGAACAAATAATATCATATTTACATTCATCGAAGGTAGGTAAGTTTTGGGTTTAGAATAAATAAATATACCACCAATATACATACTATAATACATTATATATTGCTCTCAAAACGTATCACTTACCAACTAAGCTAAAAGCGAGTTTTCTTTTAATATCTGCCACTAAGGAGTTGTCTGTTGCGGAATTGTATTGCCTGTGATTTTAGTGTTTATTTTTTCATATCTTTGGGAAATATGCTGTGATAAAAATTGTGTTATGGAGTCTATTAAATTTTTAACTTTTTCTATGTGTTCTAGTGTCCATGTTTCGAGAATACGTTAACAATAATAATTAAAAAAGTTTATAGCATTTTTAGAAATTGGTTTTGCATCGAAGAGTCCGCGATGTACTATGAATTATGTCGAAAATGCTATGCAATTTTTTAATGCAAAATAAATAATATTTTATAAATAATGAACTTATTAACTCTAGTAAATAGGGTTAGTGTAAATAAAAAATAAAATGTAGGTGCAACTGTACTATGAATATTAATAATTATTGAACGTATTTGTGGAATTATAATAATAAAAACAACTTTTATACTTGTATATCATCTAGTGGTATTAATTACTTTTTGTATTAAACACTGTAAGCTTGTTAGATAAGGGACAATTAAAATTTTATTATTACTACCTATTTGCTTACTAACTTTGAAGCTACGTGGTGCTAAAGTCAAATGTTAATAATCTGTACTGTAATGGTTTGTACCTCTACGTACCTTACCAAAAATAATATATTTTCTGAAAATAATGTTATTTTGGCTATACTTGTGATTTATAATATGCTACTTTTTTAAATATAAAAATAAGAATACAATTATTATTTTTTAAAATAATACAGCGAAATTGTAAGAATGATTATTAGGTTGTAAGAATTATTATTAGGTTTTTTACTAATTTTCCTTATGACAGTTTTAAATTTATTTCTAAAAAATTCAACGACATTTGTGACGTACACAATAATGCCTTAGTTTATGCATGGATATTTTGTGATATACATAGGTTAATTTTAATATTTCTAAGCTACTGATTGAATGGCTGTTACTATGATTTGAAAATAAAGTGTTTGCAAGCATTTAAACATCTAAACTTGTTCTTTTTTACCCACATTTTCAGGTTTCCATCCGGATAAAAAAAATGGCAGGATTTTGGTAAAAAAAACTTAACTTCTATTTCTTCTGGTGTTTTTTACAAGTATTAGGGTTCTTGGTTTTAGTACGAGTGGTGCTAGAGTTGATAAAATGACAGCTTTGTTGTCAAAGTTGGCCAAGCAAAAATATTGCAATATCAAATTGACATTGATATTTGATATTTAGAGGTTCACAAACGCTTCATTGTCAGGGCACAGGGTTTCACAGTTTTTAAGGTCTTTTTATACCTACCTAACTAATTTCTCTTCACGAATTAACATTTGGGTAGGTAATTGAAAAAGTAAAATTATACATGAAACTGTAACAGATATCAAAAAAGCCAAGAAACAGTTGTTGTTCAAAATAAAATTTTGCATTTAAAATTATTGTATTGAGTTTTGATTTAATTATGGCCACTTCATCTTTTTTTAAATAACATCTTTGAACACTTTGCCTCCGCCACTGGTTGTATGGAAATAACGAAATTAATACATGGTGTTGCTATCCTACTACACAAACTAACTTACCCTTGTATATATTACGAAAACTTCTAAATTTAATCGAAATAATGAAATAAAATATAAATGTTATGTTAGTTCTGAACATGGCAAAAATCAAACAAACTGCTACCTACGCCACTGGCTTGCAAAATGATTGATGTGGACGACCGACCTCATTTCAATACGCGATATTTGGTTACGCTCCAAGAATTAAAAGACCTTTTTAATGCATGTTGTTACATCGCTCAGTTGTTAAACTAAAAATGTCGGCGTCCAGTTAGATTATCGTCGATTTCCAAAATTGTAAGGTAGCGTGTCGATGTCGCTGATACGAAAATTGTATGGAGTCAAATTGGGGTAATTGGTTCAATTTTTTTCTGACAAAAAATATTAGGAGACACGCATCGTTGCGTCGTTATAATAGTACATTATGGTACTGCTAAGAAAATAATGTATAGGTACATAATATATCGAATTTAATAGAAACCAAAAAAATTCGAGGAGAAACTTCTTTGATGAATCAGGTGTCACTGTTTGCTTTTTAGGACAGATCGACACCTGCCTATTATAATTTTGGTACTTATACAATAATAATCATTAACAAGACGAATTGGTGGGACATCCGGTGATCTGTGATGAAGAAACCAATAAAAATTATAACGGAACGTTAACATACTTAATTTTTACAATATCCCGAAAGTTTTGACATGAACATGAAACCAGTTTTTGTTCTGTAGTCTTTTGAGGCTATTCTTCTCTTTAAGATTATCATTTACAATTACGAAACATACCTACTTTCACACGAGTTTTCCATTAATATTTTAACAATATACGATTGGAAGGGTACAGCTTCGTTTTCTTTATATTTGTCACACACACGAGTTCTGGTTTTCAGAACACCACATTCGCATGTTTTGAGAATTAAAAAAGGCTTACCTATTAGAAAGGATCAAAACGCCCAGATTAGAAATTACACCAGCCAATTTCACTATCTCAAACGGCATCTCACTATAATTTAGTTAATATTCAAGTGATGGAATTTATTGTCTTCAAAGATGGCTATTATACATATGATACAGTAATGAAATAATTCTCCAACGGCTTATGCAGGTGTCTATTGGAGTTTAGTACTTAACGGGATCTTCCCGTCACGCGTTTCGACAAAGGTTAAACTATAAGGGAATCTGATGAATTATGCGAACTGTGAACGTAACACAGAGTGTGTGGGAGAAGCTCCGAAAAACCTTGAGAACACTTACGTCGACAGCGAAAGTTTCGGCCCGATTTCGCATAGTTGGGCCAAGTTTTTTATTCCGCCTTGGAGTATCAGTCTGTATTGCCCTCCCTCCTGCGATATTTAACTTTCATCCCCAGGTTTTTTTCGGCAGTTTTCGGGGCAAAGTTTTCGCTGATAATAAACTCGCAGGTTTTGTTCTGAAACAATTCCGAGTTTCGGGTAAACAATTTTAATACTCCGGAACTCTGTAAAGTTGCACTAATATTGCGAGTATTGTTCAGGCTTCCATATTTTCGACTCTCAAACCACTCAACAAATTTAATAAATAAGTTACTTCCGCTAAAATAATGTGGACTATATGTATATTATTCTTTTTCCTCGACAAATAAAAGTACTAATTTGACTGAATTCCCAAGTTTATATTTACTTATTCTAACACTGGACAAAAGTGTCATTGAAAGGAGAAACTAAAAGCGAAATGAGAATGAGTTGTCCTTCCGGTCGGCTCAAATGCGAATAACGTGTAGAGTATAACAGTAATTAGGTTTTCTGGGCAATCGGCAGATTAGTGAGGTCCCTATAGGGGTCTGTATAGGGGATAACATAAAACCCACATGTGAGAAAATTATTTCGGTTCGAGTTGTTTTCCAATTTCCTATCTCTTACAAACACCCGATGTATATTGGAGATTGGGAAACGTAATCTTATTGTAATAATGATGGTGATTACAGTTAAGTTTGTTAAACTAGAGTTTGGCTATAAGGCACCTTCACTTGATTGCTCTGCAAAGCCTTTCTAGGATAAAGTACGTGCCTTTCAAAATGTCCTGCACACTGTTAAAGTCATGTTCGTTCTACTAGGGGATTGGTAAATTCTGTTAATTTTTTTTCAACTGTTTGATTTTTGGAACATATTCTACCTACCTATATTGTATGGACGTACTAATTGCAGTCTGTTATTTTACAGGAGTTTCAGTAATACCAGGCAATTTAATTTCAATAAATCCCCAATATGCGTAATTCGGTTGCCTCAATAGATAAATGCAATAATACAGTCTTTGTAGGTATGCCTCATCCAGAACATCCATGTTTAATTACCGTCAATTGTTCGTGTCAATAATTAGTGTATATAGTCGAATTACGGCTAAAAATAAATTTACATATGAAATTTTGCCCCCACTGATCTGCATTCCCTTGTGGCAATTATTTTGCATTGAATTATCTTAATGAAAACACGAACTAAAACCGTCATTAAAAGCTCATAAATCGGCACTGAAGTAGCCCATATTGTATGATTATTTCAATAAGTAGGCCTTGGCGAGATGTAAACATCAAACGTCAGACGCGGAGCCATCGCCCGTCAAAAGTGACCAAATATTCAAAACCCGGCCACAAAAGGCATATTTACCTTTTCGTACAGGTTGCGAAATTGTTACCTATAACAGCGTAATCCTTCAGTATACATATTTTAGTAGGTTTAAACATCAATAGATTTGTTATAGAGGCGGCACAACAAGCAGCAGTTTGGTTTTTCTGTTCGAAGGCCTCGTACGTCATTATACTTGACCTAGGTAGAGCGATCGTCAAAGTCAAGCAACGCCGCGCGTAGTTGGTTCATGGACTGGTGATCCCGTATGATTATTTTCTTGACCACTAAAACATTTTTTTCCGATTAAAAAAAATAATATGTACCTCGGCACTGAAGTTCTTTTTATGACTCATGTGGTTTATTTGCCTCGGCCAGAGGCCTCGGCAACTAAATTCCACATGAGTCATAAAAAGTTGAACTTCAGTGCCTTGGTCTTGGTACATAAATAACTATTTTGTATATGGGGACTTCCATTTAAAATATTCCTTTAATACCACTAATACTTGCATGGGTTACATTATTCAACGGCTGGCCACTTGTGCAGCGAAATGCGGTGTATAGCCGTGCCATAATTTCACAGATCTTAGGATATAGGTACTTGCGTAAATAGTTATAATCGATATGGCTTTTTAGAGACCTTTTGACAATATTATAAATATGGTGCATTAACCTTTACGTTCTGTTTGACGACAACCTTAAAAAAACTTTAAAAGTGAAATATTATGTTGCTTGTAGAATACTTTAGCAGTACTATACTTAAATTTGTATAAAACTTATGACTGATATATCAAAAATCATAAAAAAAATGAATAACATTTTATTGTTACCATCTAGTTCCAGTAACTACGTTAAAACAAAGTAGTAATAAGTCTATAATATAATGTTTTTTTAACAAAAAAAAAATTCAAAACAGACAAGTTAATTTAATTATTATCCTATATTTTTCTAGATTAACTGGAAAGTGTAAACAAACAGAAAATCTATTTAATGCTAGAAACATAGTGATTGTAACTACAACAATTATTATCAAAAATTATGTAAGTAAGATTCACGAGTGTAAAAGTGTTAACAAGAAAAAGCGATAATGGACAGTCAGTCAAAACAGCAAAAAGGTGTATGAGCCGTATGCGGTTTGTTTGTTTTTTAGTGACTGACTGCCTATTATCTCTTTTTATAGGAAATTAATAGCATAGTTTAAAAAAATTTTATTTATAAAAAACGAATAAGGAAATAGAACCGTCAACATGTATTTAACATGAAATGGCATCGAATAAATTATTGTGATTATAATGAAAATTATTATAAGTCATAAATCATAAATGATCAATTATGGCAACATATTGGGATGCATAGGAAATATATAATTAAACTTTTGACATTTTACCTTTCACCTCGTAATTATTATTGTTTGACTCTGAGAGCTACGGAATGGTAGAGGAACAGTGCATACAGTAGCGACACACTCTCAAATATTTTCAATGGTTGTTGTTATTTTTTAACATTTAGCATTCCAAATTCTCTTTATACGTACATATCTAGCTGGAAAAAATTAATAGGGAATAAATCGTAGATTTTTTATTTCAATTTTTTTATTTATTTTTCTGTTTACTTACTGATTTATACAACTAAACGTTAATAATACAATTTTGAAAAACTTTCATACAAAGTCTGGGCTCGTATTTTGTAGGTTTTGAGAGCTATAAACAGCTTCTTAAATGTTACATTTTTCGACATAAGTCATTAATATAATAACTATAACGGAACTGAATCAAGTCTTGAATTGGTAGTGTCTTTCTATGTCAAGGATGTTCTCTAGACAGCTGAACAGTGTAATTTAAATATTTGTATTGATACAGAAACAAAATTACAGGCACATCTCTAGGATACTGTGACGGTTGTGAGTTGTGGTGCAACATTCATATTATTTGTCTGAGGAAAACTGCTAAACTTTTTTACATCCCTTTTTTTTTAATCCTATAAACATAATTTTAGCCACGGGTGTGTAATACAACAAGATTTTATAGAGAAGTTTGTAAAACGTGTTGCATACTATCAAAGAGGATAACAGAATATAGAGAGTTCATCTTGTCAAATATGTCAAATGGAGCCCAACTTTGACGTAATTTTTCACACACACGATAAGATCGTCCAGATAAACTATGAAGTAGACTGCGTTCTTCATTTATTATAGATTAATTTAAAACTTGGACAGAAGAAGTGACCTACAATGGATTAATTACCTTTCAAAGTTGGGCTCCATTTGACATATTTGACAAGATGAACTGTCTATATTCTGGTATCCTCTTTGATAATATGAATATTATCCTTAAAATGTCAAAATGGAATAACCTTATATTGACAACAAATAATTAGCAATCACATAACACTAAAGAGGTTATCAGTTTTTTATGTGGAAAATACGGATTTATTTTGATTTCTAAAATACCTGCTATAAATATTGTTCCATATTTCATGAAATCGACTAATACTTGCCAGTAAATATGTACGTACAGAGTATCCCAACGAAAACTTGACCCCCCCCCCAAATTCGAAAACCGAACAATATTTGAAAATTCGCCGAGACCCGTCGATTTTTGTTTTTGGGGGGAGATTTTTTGACAGTCAAGCCAACCCGATATGTTCATCCCCCTAATCCCTAGCAACCCCAACTATAAAATTTCAAATGGAACTACCCCCCTTGTGGCGCATCATTTTAAAGCCCTTTTTATTGCGAATACAGTGATGTATCGTTTTTAGAATTCTGTTGAGATTTGACAGAATTATTGGCTAAAAACCGAAAGTTGACAATCCACTGTAAGCGTAGTAATTTCTACACAAATGCCCGCCACTATTAAGTTTTTTACCTACTACACACGACCAAATTACATAGTTTTTATTGATGTCTCGATCAGTTTACAAAAAAGTCACAAATGAAAAAGCAGAAGCAAAACAAAAAAGTTCATACGAATTCAAACCTTATATCTTGTTAAAATATGTAACAAAAAGTCACTGTCACAAAAAAAGTTCCCTTTTTTTTGCTTCTAACCACGAAATCGTTACTTTCAGCCTGCTATTGAAAGTGGAAACGTATTTTCGAAATAGTTTGTTTATTCTATCGCGGAAAGGGTAGAAATTGTTGCAATTTGTTATCGAAATCATGATTGCGCTAAAGCTACAGCACGAATTGCAACAATTTCTAACCTTTCCATGATAGAATAAACCATTTCAAAAACACGTTTACACTTTCAATAGCAGGCTGAAACTATAACGATTTCGTAGTTACAAGCAAAAAACGGGGATCATTTTGCGACAGTGACTTTTTGTTACATATTTTAAAAAGATATAAGGTTTGAATTCGTATGAACTTTTTTGTTTTGCTTCAGCTTTTTCATTTGTGACTTTTTTGTAAACTGATCGACACGTCAATAAAAACTAGGTAATTTGGTCGTGTGTAGTAGGTAAAAAACTTAATAGTGGCGGGCATTTGTGTAGAAATTACTACGCGTACAGTGGATTGTCAACTTTCCGTTTTTGCAATTCGTGCTGTAGCTTTAGCGCAATCATGATTTCGATAACAAATTGCAACAATTTCTACCCTTTCCGCGATAGAATAAACAAACCATTTCGAAAATACGTTTCCACCTTAATAGCAGGCTGAAAGTAAAGATTTAGTGGTTAGAAGCAAAAAAACGGGAATTTTTTTTGTGACAGTGACTTTTTGTTACATATTTTAAAAATATATAAGGTTTGAATTCGTATGAACTTTTTTGTTTTGCTTCAGCTTTTTCATTTGTGACTTTTTTGTAAACTGATCGACACGTCAATAAAAACTAGGTAATTTGGTCGTGTGTAGTAGATACAAAACTTAATAGTGGTGGGCATTTGTGTAGAAATTACTACGCGTACGGTGGATTCGTGGATTGTCAACTTTCCGTTTTTAGCCAATAATTTTGTCAAATCTCAACAGAATTCTAAAAACGATACATCACTGTATTCGCAATAAAAAGGGCTTTAGAATGATGCGCCACAAGGGGGGCAGTTCCATTTGAAATTTTAAAGTTGGGGTTGATAGGGATTAGGGGGATGAACATATCGGGTTGGCTTGACTGTCAAAAAAGCTCCCCCCAAAAACAAAAATTGACGGGTCTCGGCGAATTTTCAAATATTGTTCGGTTTTCGAATTTTTGGGAGTGTCAAGTTTTCGTTGGGATACCCTGTATATACTCGTAGTTGGAATCCTACCTAATCGTGGAGAGAACATAAAATTTCCCCGCGATTCTGAATATTTACCGAATCTATTTGCGAAGTCTGCCATTATTTATTCCGCGTTTATCATGGGTGATGTATGCGGGAAATTTAAATAAGGGGCAAATGGCCGACTCCTTGCAAATATACCTATGTCATGAATTTAGATCGAAACCACTTTGTCTTAGTCCCGGGCGGCCATCCTAACCATAATTCATAGGGCACATCCGCGAAGCGATGAGGCTGCCAAAAGAATTTCCTGCTCGCGAGGGGATTACAGGCCTGCTTTGTAAACAATTAGGCGGTGATGTTACGCCTGACAGATACATGGATATGTCCATTTGAGATTTCGGAGGTGCTTTTCCGTTCCAAACTCTCGGTTCCCACAAAAAGGGTTGTGACAGTTCTCTGTCTGGCGCAGAGGAGTGCGAGGAGGGGTTATTTAGAATCAGCCCGCATGCTCCAAAGGTTCGTCGAGATGTGTCCGTCAGTGTTATTTCAAGTTGCTTTATTTTTATCATTCAGAGGTCAGTATAAAAAATTGTGCGATATTGGGTCTCAGTAGAAAACAGATTACCTAGAGGTTCACAGCTGCAGAGTAAATCATTTGATTTCTTATTATGTGCGGCTGTATGCTAGACACCCAGATCCGTAAATGCACATAGATTAAAGGAGCCATAGATAGTCAAAAGCATTGTTGAAACCGTCCGCAAAAAATCACGATTACTGAAAGTACTGAAGGACATGAAACAACCAACAATAAAGAACTATGATGTCAATTTAATATTTGGGAAAAGGGTCAGAGAAAGATTTCGAAAAGTTTTTAATTTATTCCCAACGTTTCGACCTATTTAAAGTCATCTTCAGGGTTCTAAACAACAATGTAAATATTAAAATAAATAAATCCACTTGCTATAAGTTATTGGAACGAAAAAAATTTGATAAACTTAACAAAACTTACCAAATTATACTTTTCTGTCTTTAAAAAATTTTGCCAAATTAGTAGACACAAAGGATAAGGTTATTACATAATTTTAGTTGTAATATGTTGGTCTACTAATTTGGCAACATTTTTTAAAGACAGAAAAGTATAATTTGGTAAGTTTTGTTAAGTTTATCAATTTTTTTTCTTTCCAATAACTTATTGCAAGTGGATTTATTTATTTTATTATTTAAATTGTTTTTAGATCCCTGAAGATGACTTTAAATAAGTCGGAACGTTGGGAATAAATTAAAAACTTTTCGAAGTCTTTCTCTGACCCTTTAATTTAATAATAAAGAACTATCTTCGGAATTGTCACAAGCTAATTTCTAATTCGCCCACTATGTTTTAACCATTCCCTTTTTATAAAAATGTAGAAAATACTCTCAACAGTTGAGAAATAATTTCGTGCACTATAAATGTAAGGACTTTGAGAATTTTATTTCTTGATTTCGAATTCGAAAAAGAAATGCTTTTTTGTTGAAAACACCTAAATTTTTAAAACAAATGAAATGCTCTGGTTGGCCATTTCATCAATTTAGGTCGAATAGACCGATTCGAGATATTTGTATGGTAGGTATAAATCAGGGACTCTTTAAAATAAGGGGACTCAGTATTATACTTTCCAAAGTGAGGCCTATTCTTTCATCATTCTAATGGTATCAGTGATGCCAAGTATGCCATTTTATTGGAGAGTCTATGAATATAACAGGTACTTTGATTGTAAAAATTAATAATGGTTTCCATGATTTCTAAAAATTAGACTTGACAATGTCGTGTCTACAATTACAGAATATGGCAATTGTCAAATGAAACAAATTTATTGTATAGTTGAAATTCTTTAATTGTCACATTTGAGTATCTGAGAGTTAGAAAACTTAAAAATTGTGAATTATGATGGGAAATTTCTTGCCTCCTTTAGAATCTATGGCACTATTTATCACATAAAACCTGATGGCAGTTGGACACTGACATATAACATAACCTTGTACCAGCCCACTTATGTGGTCTCCTTAGAGTATACAGAAAACAAACTTCCCCTCAAGGCTTCACTTTTCCTATGTGATAGACTGTGAAATGCTGGGTCCCCTTATTTTAAAGAGTCCCTGGTATAAATGAACTCACTTGGAACAGCATAAAAACACTTGCTTTATAAAAACAAGACCGAGTCATAGGCGGCGCGCGGCCCTTAATAATATTATAAAAATTTTATTTAAATACTCTAAAAAATAACAAAATAAACTTTGGAATAATTGAAACCAAAGCAAACCGATAATTTTGTTACACACAAAACAACACCACACAAAAATCTATACACAAAACCAAAATCCGTAAAATAAAGCGCAATCCTTATTTCCGTGCACGGCACTGGTTATACTGGCCTAACTGGCCCACGTCGACACCTGCTCGATGGATCTCCGAAACGCCGACCAATCAAATCGCTACGCTCGCTTTCTTATTGGCTGCCTCCTTGACTAAGTGTACGTCGACCATACAAAAAATGCGATCAAATTAGGCATGTAATATATGCGCCAACCTTCCCCCTATGAGGGGTAGGTTGGCGCGTCGTATGGGGTAGGTATAGAATAGGCGCATGGCATTTCTGTTTGGTTTTTCAATTAGCTCTCAAGTAAAACCGAGAAAACTTTTGGATTTTTTTTTATATTACCATTGAAGTAACATAATATCGATAACAAATGCTAAACTACAAAAATATGTTACTCACATAAGTGCCCTGGGTAGGTCGGCGCATTGCCTGACAACACTGCATTATCTGCTCCAACCTGCCCCGTCTCCATCTTGGTGTTTTGATGGCTCGTGGAACAACAACTAAGTACTACAAAAAGGTCCAACATGCCTGTTATAACTAACAAAAAAATAAGAAAGGGTTAACACTAATTACGTCTGATATATTATGATCAAAATTATCCAAACTCAAAAAGTGCTAAATCACACCGAAATAGGTAACATAATCGTCGCCGACACTCGCTACATCAATACTGGCTGCACCATTTCGAGTAAGCGGCACAGGCAATGTGTACTTATTGGCGGAGGGGGGAAGCGGCGTTGCCAAAATGCTTTAAAATCAGGAAAAATAATAGTGCGCCAACCAACCCTAACCTAACCTACCTGAAGTAATTTCACTTATCTATTTCACATTATTTAACTTTATCTTATTCTTATTTCTTATTTTCTTATTTTCCAAATATGTCGTAGAAAAAATTAGATAATTACAGATCATACAAAATTTGAAGGAGGAGAATTCCTCGAATAGATTTGTAGGAAATCGTAAATATTAATACAGATTTCGGGGCGGCGGTGTCCGAGTGGGTCTTTCGATTTGACCCACGCTTTGGCACCGTACGTCGTGGGTTCGAGTCCCACCACGGTATGTGCCATGGGTGTTGTGTTTGTCTTTAGGTTTAATTTAGGATTAAGCATATACAAATAATATAGGCTGGTATGGGATGGCTACGAGCCAGACTAACCCTGCCAGCTGCTCGAAGGAGGATGAAATAAGCCTCGGACCTGGGTAAATGATCTCCGATATCTAGCCCATAAAAAAAATACAGATTTCAGTGGCGTGCTTGGAGAGTAATTGCACAGAAATAAATTTAGTTGATGAATTTGAGTTATGAATGTTATTAAATAGTTATTTATGTACCAAGGCACTGAAGTTCAACTTTTTATGACTCATGTGGAGTTTAGTTGCTGAGGCCTCTGGCCGAGGCAAATAAACCACATGAGTCATAAAAAGAACTTCAGTGCCGAGGTACATATTATATTTTTCTTGAAATCGGAAAAAAAATGTTTTATTAGGCAAGAAAATAATAATAAGGGATCACCCGTCCACGAACCGACTACGCGCGGCGTTGCTTGACTTTACCGATCGCTCTACCTAGCACAAGCATAATGATGTATGGCACCTTCTGACAGAAAAACCAAACTGCTGCTTCTTGTGCAGCTTACACAACAAATCTATTGTTTTTCAAATTTACTAAAATATGTATACTGAAGGATTGCGCTTCTATAGGAAACAATTTCGCAATGTGTACGAAAAGTTAAATGAGCCTTTATCGGCCGGGTTTTGAATATTTGGTCACTTTTGACGGGCGATTTCTCCGCGTCTGACGTTTGATGTTTACATCTCGCCAAGGCCTACTTATTGAAAAAATCGTACAATAATGGGCTACATTATTGTACGATTTCTGTGCTTTTAATGACGATTTTGGGACATTTTAATGCCGATTTCAAGAAAAAGTAATTTAAATAATTATTACCTACCAATAAATAATTTATTTATTATCTTACACAACTATCAAGTATAATAATTTACAATTACAATAGGTAATATCTGATGCATGTGCATAGTCACTAACATCCTCATCGGAGGAGTCACTTTCGGAATTAGTATACCTAATAATTAGCTGTTCTGTGATTATGTCTATATATATTAATTTCATTTTGTAAGTACTTGTCTTCGGTTTTGATAACATAATATAGGATTTTCCAGTTGTTGTTACGCTGCTGTGTGAAATGAGCCAGTGCAGGTGGGTTCTCTGGGTATTATTTACAAACTACTTCCTAGAATTCTCCGCCTATGAACTGTACACTCGAGGAAAGTGTCATTTCCTCCCTAGTATTATAAGTAGCACTTTTTTACGTTTAACAAAACTTATAAGTATCTCCCCTACGCCTAAAAGTTATCGAAATGTATGTTTCTGCAACAAGCTTTTGTAGCATGTTACTAAATGAGGAGGGGCCTTTAACAACATTTATTTCTGCGACTGGTAACTTCTTCGTTGAAACATGTTGCAGTAACAAAGGTCCCTGCTTGTTTCCTCTGTGTGGAAGCAGCTTACGTCTGGGCGAGTACCTGGTGAACGGCCGATCGGCACCGGCCGTCACGGGCTGGCGACCCAGTGACCCAGATGTCGGCGGGCCCGGCGGTCTGGGCCCGTCCGCCGGCCGCCGGCCGTTCTTCTTCGCGCAGTGGCGACCGCGCCGCGCCGAGCGACCTCGACGGCTATTCCGGCGGTGTCTAGTTAGTTGTTCCGGGTGGTGGTGCTTTGGTTTTTGGATGGGCGCCGGCGGGGATGGTGTGGCGTAGCTGGGGAAGCTTGGAGTGAGTAACGGTTACGAGATAATGAGCACCGGGTAGATGTTTCTCCAGAAACGCACGGATGGTTCCATTTTCTTTGTTGGTTATGGTTTTGGGCAACCCTGGCATTCTCAGGGGTAATATAACAAGTGGTGTGCCTATTATCGATAATACCTTTCGTTGATTTTACGAATTATGATCCCAAGCGCAGCATGAGTGGTATTTTCTTAGCATTGGGATTATAATGAGTGATAAATTAAGGAAAGGTATTATCTATTATTAGGCATACCACGAGTTGTATTTAAAAAGAGAATTTAAGAACTGCAAATAGTTAGTTTGACAGCTAGCTGACATTTAGATTGAACTTTCGGTTCTGAATATGTTTTTTGTAGCTAATAGATATTTAAAGATCAATGTGTTAACTGAAAACATATACTCTAGTCCTATATTAAATTTGGTAATGTGAAGAAGTTATCGGGTTATCAGTTTTAGCTGTCACAATATTGGTTTAGCGTAACTAAGGGACGTAACTAAAAGAGTAGGATTTCAGCGATTATTTCCCTCATACCGCTTGCATCCAATAAGGTAGCTCCTTCCATAAACATCTAACCAATGATATTCCTCTGCTAGCGATAATTTGCACTAGTGCAATTACCGGTAATTGCACTTGTGCAAATTATCACTTCGTTGCTTAGCAACCGCGAATCTGTTGGATACAAACACGTACCTACTTCTTAAAGGTTGTGTCTTTCACACTGTTCTAATTTATGCAGCTTATAAATTATGTTGCGGTATTATTAAGCATTATATCAATGAATTTTTACATTGCTAAATTCTTGTTATTTAGACCTCCGCCTCCGTTTAAATTTATGACACATTCAGAAAATAAACCAACGCCGACAGGGTGTAAGTATAATCGTATTTGCCTTGGATACCCAAGCGTCATGTTTGTCTACTCGAACGCTACAGTCGAAGCTGTCAATAAACTCGTTCAAAATGAGTCGTTTTGGAAATGTAAACATAGAAAAAATTCATACAGAAATTATTAAATCGTATTCGTGAAATAATCTCGACAAATACCACTCGTGCCGGAAATTTTTCTAGATAATTTTATTCTCAAGCCCTATTTTGCCCATTAGCAAAACCACTCGTACAAATTGGGCTTTTATTTTCAGAGATAAAATCCCTCGAGCTTCGCTCTCGGGATTTTATCAGAAAATAAAAGCCCAATTTATACTCGTGATCTTTCTAGGCAAAATAGCGCTTTCGAAAAAATTATCGATAAAATTTCCGGCGCTAATGATATTACATACGAAAATACCACTAGTGGTATTATCACTAAAATCATCACCTGATTGGTTAATATATCAAGAATCATATCATTTCATTGGTTCATATTGGCAGGCGTTGAATTCTCAGGAAAATGGAGTGCAGTTTAATTAAGGGTCTACCGGGCCAGTAACTGGAATAGTGGCGTATATACAAATTTCTTTCGGGATAGAGCCAGCATTTTATAATTAACTTTTTGAAATGGGCATTTAAAAAATGCCGGGCATCTGTTTACTAAAATGCGCCACACGAGAATCTGCTTTTACCTTCTTAGTTTGTTCTTCATATTATTGTCAATGACAAATAAGTTGCCTATGTGAATTAAATTGCAAGTTATTACAAATAATAGCTTTTTGATTATTGAATATATAATTTCTATAAACATATCTACTTATTTATACAGAATTAGAGAGTTGTTCAGTTCATAGTCAACAATATTTCTTGAGTCAACTTCCGCCTTTGGAGAAATTGGAAATCCATAAAAGACAACTTGATCAATAAACACTACGAGCAGTTAACATACAATATTAGATTCTGCAACATGACCAGCGAGAATTTTTTTAGGATCTAATTTTTTCACAGCTTGGTAGAGAATTTAAAATTTAATTGAAAAATACCTAGAGCATCAAAAATGGCAATAAATGCATAATTCAGGTGCCTCGTGCGTTAAATTCATGGCCTGCTGAGACGGTGTTTTAGTGCTGAAATTTCGAGAAGTACCTACTATTAGGGATTTTTTTTAGAGGAAAATTAATGCCGGTTTCTTATTCAGCGTTGTTGGAAATGCAATTTGCATTACCGTAGCACTACAAAAAATTTAAAAGGAAAAGTAAGGCCGTACCAATTTGTAATTAATTTTCTTAATTTCTGGTAATGTTTTGCAATAAAATATTCATGAGAAACTCATATTCTTTCAAAAATTTATTAACCAACAAAATTATTATTTTTTAATTAATATCAACAAATACATGAACAAACAACAACGCTGAATAAGAATCCGGCATTGATTTTCCTCTAAAATCCATAATAGTACTTCTCGAAATTTCACCACTAAAACACCGTCTCCGTGGGCCAGGAATTTAACGCACGAGGCACCTGAATTTTTGAAGCTCTATCAAATATAAAAAAGTTTATGAAAATCGAGCTATAAATAAAAATTTTAGAGGGGTGGTCAGTAACTAAGTGGGGCACACTGTACTGTACATACCTACAGATTGGTTCAACTCTTAGTGGCAAACCTGCAAAATAAGTAGATTTTTTCATGTAAACATGTTGCGAATCCTAACGGTTTTCGTTATACAAATTCAATTTTTTTTCAAGTTTTTTTTTTAATTTTTCCTAAAGGAGCAACTAAAGCAAACATATATGATACAGCTTAGACACACATTAAATACTATAAATTGTCATACAAAAATGGTACGCCACTGGAAATGTAATCTTTTTTTGCCTTCACTAAATTTCCCAACCTACGAAGACGGTTTCTAAATTATAAAAATCATGTGTCTTGGAAATTTTGATAAACTAAATTATTGTTCATTCGCTTTATGTAATGTTATTAAGAGAAGTTGTTCGAAAATAAAAACCGAGTAGGTGTATACAAAATGTAAAAAGCGTAGACGTACAAACATGAAAATCTGCGTGGTCATAATATATGTGACCAAAGAAAGTCAAAGTTTGTTACAATATGCAATGTAATTTTGTTTATTAAGGTCGATTTCCATTCGAATTTGTTTATCGACAATTTAAATTTAGAGCGGTGACATATTATTTCACAAGAAATAGTTGATATAGAAGTGGGTCTAGTAGTGAATGTGATCAATTTTGAAAAGAGATCGCCAGGCAAGGCAAGCACTCAAAAGAAGCTGGTAGGTAAAGAAAATCTGCTGTTATTTTTTTTTATTTGGCTAGACTAACCAAATAAAAAATAAAAATAATATATGTTTTGAAACGATATAGAAGTAGTCGGTAACAGACACGTGTTAAAACTATTGACCAAGTTACATTTGTTTTGCTATAATTATCTCGATAATTATAGTGTAGTTTAACAAACAGAATTCAACGTAGGCTTCAACTTTTGTGCGCAACCCAGGTCTTTGGAATCCTCTTAGAAATGTGCAATTAGTAAAACTAGTTTTGTAGGTAGTTTTTATTTTATATCAAGTGATACAACCGGCTATGCTCGTTTTCCCACAGCCAAGAGGCTGTATGTCTATATATCTATCCAGCATTGTGAAATTTACATCTTATATATCAAATACCTACCTTTTGGTTCTATATAAAATTGTCAAAAATGTGAGTGTGGATTTGTTTGCAGTATTCTATATGCAAAAAGAACGCTAATAATAATTAAAATTGTTGCTGAAACTCGACTAAGTAAAGAGTTGCTTGTAATTTAGCACATTATTTGTAACGTTCTTTATAAGTTGTCATTTTAAACCTTCCAGTTTAGCATTTTTTGGTAGCTTGCAATGTATTTTATGCCCAATATAATGCCCCCAGTACGAATACAGGAAGTTGCAATTAACAGAAAAATGAAATAAGTATACTTTTATTTCTACTCTAAACTACTTGATATATTTTAATCAAATTTGGTGCAGAGTACACCCGAGCGGAATGCCCGTGTTTGGCCTACTGTTATTACAAGAAGGCACCTAAAAATCACAAAACCATATTAGACATTTTTTAAGACTAAAATGTATAGTTCCATAGAATTGGTCATAGTTCAAAACCCTTGGTATAAAATTTCAATACTCGAAGTTATATCCAAATTCACCAGTTCACCAGTTCACCAAATTTGGCTAAATTACTGATCTTTCTTAACGAATCGATTAAGCCTTACTCAAGGTATTATTTTACAGAGAATAGAAAGCCTAGCTCATACAGGGTGTTTCGTAAAAAAATAAAATTTGATGACAAAATATTTTATTTTAAAAAATATATTTAAATAAAAAGTTTGGGATTTCATTATATTCTATTAGTCTCCCTTGGAAAACTATATTTCATTTTAACATTTTTTTTACAATTATTGAATCAGGCCGTGAACACCATGAAAACAAAAACGTATCGTCTACATATTCGACAGCTACATAGATACCTGGCGCCTAATATATTACCTCGATTTGTTTCTTTAAATATTTTTAATAAATGATTTTTTCGTAAAATTTGGATTTTTTTACAAACACCCTGTATGAGCTACTTTGGCAATATACTATGTAAAGTAATACATTAGGTAATGCTTAATCGATTCACCAAAATATACCCACTTGGTGATATTTATTAGTACCTATACCTAGTCAGTTATTTTACTAGAGCATATTTTTCAAATACTGCCCTCAAATAATAGAGAGTCCATATAGGCGTTGTAAAAATTACAATGTGTAGAGATGACTACCACTTCAGTGGAAAGTACCATGACATGTAGTAAAGTTTGTAGTCGAATTTTTTTTCCTAAAAAATGATGTTAAGCAAATATATTTTTTTTGTAGCTTAATTAGGTATATAATATAATAATTATGAATACGAATAATTTCAGAAATAAAATTTCACTAAATTTGCATAGGTATATGGTTTTGAATGGTCAAAATTCCTCTGACTCACTAGATAATCTTGATTATAACGAAAGTTAAACACAGTGGATTCATTCAGACGTAAACTAGTTTGAAATAAGGCCAATCAACTGTAAAAAATTCTGTTTTTGGTTATTCACCATCATAAAATGCATACATAAGTGAAGTTTTGGGGAAATTGGTACACGCATCGGAAGAATACTATTACCCTAATGACCCAGTCCGCTGTTTTCAACATCCTCTTGGAAGAACAATAATTGAAGATCAATAACAGTTATTGTTACAATAAAAAACATAGTAGACATGAAATTAGTATAAAAACTATTCAGACTATTAGGTATATCTAGGTACTCCTATACGGCATTTTTGAAAGAATTAACGTTCTAGTGCTAAAGGCACAATTACCTACCATATATCATAGTAAAGTAATTGTTTAAGAGTAAGAGTAACGTTTATTGTGATAAATGATCCTGACTCGACTATTGGGAACTATTTACCAGGCCAATTACCACAATTGCTGCACCATTGTTAATGACGCGGTTGAACCGAGAATGAATGTGTTCCAATTTCTGGATTTATCCGTGTCAGTAGTGTCAGAGAAATGAAATACCATTAAAATAGTGGCGCTACATGTCATACTTATGTTGTCACACAGGTTTTCGTGTAGGTATAGCAAATAAGAGATCCAAAAATTATCATTTAAATCCGATAAAAAATTAAGATAATATAGTTTATTGGGGATACCTTCACACGTGTTCGATTTCATTATTATAATAGGTAAAAGTGGGTTATCCTAATTCGTTTCATTTCCTATAAGAAACGTAATTTCCAGGATGTGCGAGTGTTTTGTTATTTTAAGGACACAAAGTTACCTATATATAACTGTACTAGCATTTCTTGTTATTGATGAGTAAAACTTGTGATTCAATCTTTGTTTATTTATATGTGCTAGGTGAATGTCTAAAGAGATTGCGTAGCCGGCGAATTTTTTGTAGAAATGTCAATGACTTCCCATACTTTTTGTTGCCAGTGTTATCAAGCAGAGGGTACCTAATGGATGGAATTTCCGAGAATATCACATGTGGCAGAAGTGACCCTCTTTTTCTAGAACTGTTTTTCTGTATAAAAAAATGAACCAATCTAGGTACAGGTGAAATCAGACACCCAGCCAGAGTGAAAGAAACTGTGCATACGTGACTTAAATAATTACGTGTATAAATACCTATATAACGAATTCCATAACAGAACGCTTCGACATGTAATTAGAAAGCCGTCTCCGTCAGGAAATATCAAGGACACAGCGAACTTGAACTCTAATTATTTCTAGTGCGGTTGCTTCGATTTCCTCAAAAAAATCGCCGAAATGAGAAAAAGAATGCTCGTCAATTCTCATGATTACCTTACACTTTTTGTATGCCACGGTTTGGTATTCAGTAAGTGTCAATTTTAGAGATTTTTGTTTTTCATAATTTTTGTAAGTTTTTTTCTTTCACCTTTATTGTTGACAGCATAGATAAAGCTAAGCATAACTAATGACTAACTTAAAACACCTATATTTAATTTATGTTTTCGTTTGGTTGTGCCAGAATTTTTTGTAGACACTTTAAGCAATGCTTCTGACTATCTATCTGATAACAGCTTAAATGTTTCTATTTAATGAAAACTTTTAACAAATTTATAATAATAATAATGGAACATAGAGCAATTTCATATGTTTTGTGCCAAAATATTATATACCATTGAAATTGCATCGGTAGTTGTTAAGCTCAATCGTAATATTTTCGTACAAAATATATGAAGTTGCTTTATGTACCACTATTAACGGAACATCTTGTATATTAAAATTATTATTGTGGTTCTAAATCAGTTGAGATACTGGCAAAGAATAGAGCAAAAATGTCAATGGTACTGCATATTATTAAGCCCTATAAAGCGTACGCAGTTCTGCCACCTGATATCTCATTTGTTTACAGTACCTACTATAACAGTGTTTACTTTAAATGAATGAATAAAAATTTGAATTGTTTTGGGCAAGCAAGCTTTGAAATGAAAACTGTGTAGGTATAAAAGGAAATCCGATAATTTGAAGCGAGTTTCAAAATAATATCAATACATTCCCATGCGGAATTTTGCCCAAAAATTCAAGCGTTTGTTTACAAATACTTTATACATTTTTAGATTGTTTGTATCAATTTTCTGATTCGGTTTCCACTTTGTCCAGAACAATCTTTTTATTTCCTGGTTTGAAAACGGCAGGTGAATATGCCTTTTAATTTGGCCGCTGGACACACTCATTAACGGATTGATTATACTATTTTTACTCGAAACGAAAATTTGCCCTGGTTTCGTTTTGATTATATTGAAGCGACGCGACCTTCATTTATAATACTTTCAATTCAGTCTTCATTTCGTTGAAAAAAGATCAACAGGCTTTAATTAAGAAGAAAAATAAGTGTGGAGCCTATTTACAACTGCTCGTTTCAAGTTCTTTTTGATGGTCAAGAAATATATAAAATGAAGGTACTTATTTGAATTTAAAATTTTATGAAAGTCTCCGATATTTTTAGTTTTGTTTTAAGTAGAAGATTGGTTTGGAAATAAAAAATTATATAAAGAAATAAAAAATCTCCACAACTTTGTGTATTAACACTTTCAACTTCAAGAAATAATTTTAACATTGAATAGAAAATGACATCTTAAAACGAAAATTTTATAACAATATATGTGGACAAATTCCTTGTACTTTTCTAATTCGATTTATACTATAGTCTGATTAACATAACTAATTTTGATAATTTATTACATATTCCTTACTTTACACCATATTATTTCGAATAAATAATTAGAGTTGATTTTTAATTTTTCTTTACGAATGAACAATTAATCGAAAAGTAAAGTTAGACATGAAACAGTAACATATAGCTATCAAAAAAATAAAAGAGACAGTTTAACAATGTACCTATTGAATCGCAATTTTCTGCGGGACCATATCTCTGTTGTTGAATTAATATCTCTAAACTCCCTGGCTCCGCCAAATGTTGCATGAAAATAACAAAATTAATACATAATGTTCTATATTTTTTGTTGTAAAATGATTACCTAGTTTGATCACTGAAATTCGTTACCAAGTCAACAGGATTCAGATTTTTTTAAACTATATCATTAGCGAAATAATGTGGGTGTTATTTTTAAACACAAATGTATATACTTTTAAAGTTAATAGACCATATTTCTTCTCGTTACAGTAATAGGTGTCATTATAGTCTGCACCGGTCTTTTCTAGTGCACTTTTTTTATATGACCTAGATTTTGCGCTTCCTTTAAAATTATTGCCAAAACTGAATCGAAGATACAGTTAAAACGAGAGTTAAAACGTTTAGCGTCATGTAAGAAACCAGTTTAGAAATTGGCAATATGTGAAGTACCGGTTAGACAGTACTGTTCGTCAAGCATTAAAATAAATAATAGTAACATTCTTCTGTTGCAATTTTCTTTTTTAATACAAGAAAGCCACAGTTATTTGTTTCGTAAACTATTGAATACCCCAGAGTTGTTGATAAAATTTTGAACACATTTACCTTGTAAAAAAATTCAATATTAACATTCTGCAATAGTAATCCTTTATGATAACAATGACTCATATGACTCCATACTTTTGAGATTCTATATACCGTTGCTTTTCAGAAATATTTTCAATTTATATTTAGCTACTTCAGATTATGTAGTTGCGAAGTTAATTTCCGTTTAGGCACATCAATCCGGATTAAATCCTGCAGCCTGCGCTCTAGCCTGCCCACCAAATGTTATAGTATAAATCTAATTTAATTTCCTGTGACGCCGTGAGCAGTAAGCCATTTTAAAATTGAAATTTTAAATTCTTCAAGAGCACCTCTACCCATTAAATTTGATTTTTCGTTGCTAAAGTGACAATTAATTTGTAACTTTTGCTAACAGGAAATTTAATACTAGCGACCCATTTTATGTTGGTATCTTCCCTTCAAGGAATATATACAGGATGAGTTTTTTTCGATGCCCACTATGAGGATCTCGGAAACTAGCAGAGCTAGAACAAAAGTTAAATGGGGAAATAATTGCAGTTTTGAATGCTCAATCTAATTCCCTTTTTGGATTTTTAAAAAAGTTCATGGTTCATTAGATATTTCGAAAAGAGTGTTTTTTTCTATTTCATCAGATCTCTGTGGCTCCGTTATTTCTGATTATACAGAAAAACTGTGGAGACAAATATTGTAGATAATTTTGGGCTTAATAGGATAATCTAATCCAATTTTTTTATGTTGTTTGTGACATTTGAGATATGACATAAACTTGTGTTTTTGTAAATGTAAATCATAATTGGCTGTGTCCTTATCAAATCGGCTATTTTTTGAGCTTTCCAAAAATATAATACTCGGCATTGTTATTATAAAAAATAAAATAGCTATGGCTAATTTTATGTTTTTTTTTTTTAATTTTCACATAGTCAGACATGGAATATTTTCATAATTACGTTCTATTTTATATTAAAACATACTTCAAACTTTCAAATATATTAGTTTTAGCTGGCAACATAATGTAACAAAATAAAACAAAAATTATCACGATGGAGCTCCACCACATAATTATTTGCCCGTAAGAAATTACATAGATCAGCTCCATCCAAATAGTTGGATAGGGAGAAATAGACCTATTTCCTGGCAGCCCCCATCCCCCGATTTGTCTGTTCTGGATTTCTTTATATGGGGAACAGTACAAAATAAAGTATGAGACAATTGTTGAATTAAGAGAAGCTGTTTTAGAAGCAATTGCCAGTATTGACAGGCACTCTCTAAGAAAGGCGACAAATTCAGTTTTAAAAGATGTAATATTTGCATAAATAATAATGGTGGATTGTTTGAACACCTTTCTTATTTTAAAAGGTGACTTTTTAAAATAATAATAATTTGAATTTGAGTTTTTTAATTTTTGTGTTATTTTGTTACCAGCTAAAAATAAAATATTTGAAAGTTTGAAGTATGTCTTATTATAAAATAGAACGTAATAATTATGAAAATATTCCATGACTATGTGAAAATAAAAAAAAAACAGAAAATTAGCCATAGCTATTTTAATTTTTATAGTAACTATGCAGAGTATTATATTTTTGGAAAGCTCAAAAAATGGTCGATTTGATAAGGCCACAGCCAACTATGATTTACGTTTAAAAAACACAAGTTTATGTCATATCTCAAAAATCACAAACAACAAAAAATTTGATCAGATTATCTTATTAAGCCCAAAATTGTCTACAATTTTTGTCTCTACAGTTGTTCTGCATAATCAGAAATAACGGAGCTACAGAGATCCGATGAAATAGAAAAAAAAGCACTCTTTTCAAAATATCTATATAGTGAGCAATGAACTTTTTTAAAAATCCAAAAGGGGCATTAGTTTGAGCATTTAAAACTGCAATTCTTTCCCCATTTAACCTTTGTTCTAGCTTTGCTAGTTTCCGAGATCCCCATAGTGGACATCGAAATAAACTCACTTTGTAGATTGCATTTCTGTAGAGTGTACAAACTTATATATATACTACATCTACATCCCCGAACACACCATCTAAACTAAAGCATGCTTTACATTTTTAAACATATTAAGTTTGAACAACAGTTTCTAATTGTTCCTATCCCAATAGAAGTTAACGGCATTTTCAAGATATTATGTTTATCTCTTTTAGGACTTGTACGGGATGAGCAGACTCACCAGTAATCTACCATGTCTACATGCCGACGCCATCAACCAACTGACTTCATGATATTGACATTACTCGCGATGACATACTGTGTGTCTCTAGTGAAAACGTGTGATAACGAAATCAAAGACGCGAGCGCCTTGGATGTAGAATTAAAAGATTACGTAGATAGGGTTCTGGATGTGGACGGGTTTAACATTGTTCCCGGCATAGATGTGGAGAAGGTAGGGAATAGGACGAGGAATCAGACTGAAGTCGAGAGTTGTGAGGAAGGGAGGAGCGTGCGGAGTTTGCAGGAGTATGTGCAGAAGAGGCTGGATGAGTATTCCAGGGACCACGTGCTGTCAGTGAACTTGGGAAGGACTGCTAGATTTTTCAATTTTAGCAAAGGTACATGGTTCATTTTTTTAAAGAAAAAATACCTCTTAGAGGATTTAGCTATAGTTTTTATCTGTGTATATGTTTTAGATCCAAAATTAAATCAAAATTTTATTACAGTCTAGGTATATTTCAAATCTGATGTAATATTTCATGACCATAGAATCTATGAAAATCTAACTAATCCGTTGAAAGACACTTTCTAATATTTTGTAGGTTGGATGGTTGGGTTGAGGTGAAAAAAAAAATGCGTACCGAGACAATTTTTTTAATTCAATCATCGACATTTTGACCTATATGAGATCACCTTCAGGATGTAAATTTTATAGTCTCTCTAATCCACCTAAAAAAAATAAAAATAGGTTCAGAGGATGTGTATAAATCTAAACATCCACATTGGAAATATATTGTCAATATAGATTTTGTTTCAAAGTTAATGGGAATGGGATCAACTGCATAATAATTTTGAGCCAAAATATTAGGATTTAGCTTGACACCTACCAGTCAAATCTCAATAGTTACTGAGATACAGAGCGTTAAAGTTAATTTTTTGAATTTGAATTATGGCTATACCTCCCAAAATAATCAAGCTGCTGAACAGAAAATTGTCACTGCTGTGTTTTTGGGGATGTAGAATAAGCTGAAGATCTAAATTTCTACATATCTCCCAGAGGGCGCTGTTTTTGGAACCTGCTTTTATTCGTAACTTTTTTGAAGTTATCTTTTTGGTCTTGCAGACTCATCGTTTTAGTGCATCTTTTCGTCCTGCAACATAACTCTACTCTTGTTTTATGACGATAAAATCAATAGTTTGTGTTGAAATTGGCAGAGCGTGCCCCAAAACACCTGTTAACTCCAGAAACATAAAATTTCCATACATACTAAAATCGACTATACTATTTAAAGTGAAGTACCAAAAATTTTTCGCTTTCAAAATGCAATGGATTGAAACTCGGCAAAATTTGGACACCGTATTTCAAGAGTACCTTTTTCTTGCAGAATGAAAAGATGCACTAAAGTTGTGGACCTGCAAGACCAAAAAGAGAACTTCAAAAAACAGCGGGAGTCGATATCTTTGTGAGATACGTAGAAATTAACATCTTCCCCATGCCAAATTTCAGTACGGCATCTTGATTATTTTGGGAGATGTACCTAGCCATAATTTTTGAGTATGATTGCAAAAAGTAAATCTAGGGCAGATTTTACTACAAATAAAAATAGTGACGATTCTTCCAGATGTTAGTAATAATATTGAAGTCTATAGATAAGTTTGACAACAAGGATTATGCATAAATAGGTGCTAGGTAAATAACGGTATTGCACTCAAAGTAACAATGATAAAAAATTAAAAAATAATTTCTCCTGGTCAATAATATCTTCTGGATTAAGGCATATTCTATATTTCAGTCTTTGTAGGCAATAATATCTCTAAATTCCATTTGAAAATTCAAGAGAACGTATAATAATTATAATAATTTCTTTCCGGAGTGTAAATTTGTAAATTACACTCCGAAATGTAATTACCGCCTATCCTGAGCTTAAACAACGGAAATTCCTTAATTAAGGCCTAAGTATACCCTTTTGGATGTCAAGCAACGTCGCTCGGAAAACATCCGGGTTTGTGTGAGATTTTTGAATGGAATATGATGATAGAAGAGGTTTTTATGCAGCTAACATAAATTCACACGTATATAGCACACCATGCATGTCAAAAATACGTCGCTAACTATATCATTATTAGGATATCGACATGCAAATTTCTTCAATATCAGATTATTGGGTACGACTTGTTTTGCATTTAAGGCAATATACCTACGCAAATTTCTAAATTTCGGTTTATTAGTTTCATGGCTAAAGATTTATTGAAAAACCGAAGTAGATAAGCTATGAGAGTACGAGCGTACTTTCGCCAACTGCTCTCGTACTGTCATAGCTTATCTACTGACCGATATAAAGATTGCAACAAGAACGCACGAAGTAGCTCAGCACGCTTTTGTTTGTTGGTCCGCCAAAAACTACCTTATCATCCGTTTTACGTTGTTTCTGTGCCAATAGGTGACGAGGCGACCTCGTCAGGTAAAAGCTCGTTCCTCATGGGTTTCGGGATGGGGTTCATGGCGTTTTTCCTGAAGAAACTCCTGCTTCCAGTATTCATCGCGGGCCAGCTGATAAAATCCGTGCTGATCGCCATGTTTTTGCCAGCCATCCTCGGCGGAGTCGGCAAGATCGTCGGGAAGGGACTGTCGACCTTTTCTGGACTATCTGGAGCGTCAGGTGGTAAGTAGGTACCTACGTACTTTATTACTTTCGAAACTTTTGCTGTTGTGCCTGGATTTTGTCCTTTAAAGTTAGTTACCCCCAGACAACATATAACTAGACCAATAATAACAAAAACACCACTGGAATCATTCAACATATTATTATACAATAACAAATCAAAGAAAAATTTGTCTGGGCTACCACCAACTCATTATGTATTCACCTATAGGTATTATAACTTTATAATGTTGTTGATGAAATACAAGGTGTTTTTACCTATAAGCAATGTGCAACTGTCAAGTTTTGTAGTTTAATCAACTTACAATTTTTATTAGAATTGATCTGGTTCATGATTTTAACCAATAAATACCACCCAAGGGAAACAAAAAAGAATTTGTGATCAAGTAATATAACAAAACTAAAATTAACACAAAGGCACCGGTACATAAATTAAAAAAACAAATACTGGCTGTTTACAATATACAGTGTGTCCCAGGATAAGTGTGCCAATAGGTGTAAAAGACAAAAAAAAATTCGCGTTCAAATTTGATTGTTTGTGGTTCTGATTTGCTTGACTGGAAACTAATTTTTAGCATATTTTCGTTTTTGAAAAATCAAGATGGCGTCGACAGCGACCATTTATTTATTTTCATTGTAGCTGAAGTGCTTTTTCCTTTAAAGATAACAAAAAATTTCATTACGAAAAGTTGTTCCCAATTAAAATTACCCCAGGGTACCATATTTTGGAAAAATCGGCCTACTTTGTTTTTCCCACTTTTTTCTTTTTCTAACGCGCTAAAGAAAAAATGAAAAAATTAAGTAGGCTGATTGTCTCAAAATTTTGTATGTACACGGCGATAAGTTTTAATTCTAAACAACTTTTTCTCATAAAATTTTTTGATACCTTGTATTTAGAAGCCACTTTAGGCGTTAGAAAAAGAAAAGGGTGGGAAAAACAAAGTAGGCCCATCTTTCCAAAATTTGGTACCAGGTGGTAACTTTTAATTGGGAACAACTTTTCATACTGAAATTTTTCGCTATCTTTAAAGGAAAAGGCACTTCACCTACAATGAAAATAAATAAATGGTCGGTGTCGACGCCATCTTGCTTTTTCAAAAACTAAAATATGCCAGTCAGCAGCAGTCAAGCAGGTCAGAACATCAAATGATCAAATTTGAACTCGAAATTGTTTTGCCTTTTACACCTATTGGCTCACTTATCCTGGGACACCCTGTAGATAACTTTCTACCTATTCTAATAAAATAAGTAAATTATTAACATTAACATAATATTATTTTGCTTGAAAAGAAAAATAACCTTTGCAACAGATGAAAAATTGAAAGAATATTACCTGTTATTATAGCATAGCCGTTTGACACAATGCATTATTTTGTAAAATATTTTTTACAAAATCCCATTATTTCGATAATGCATGATTTGATTTTGAATGATGGATAAATGATTTATCTATTTCTGTCATTTAACAATCAAAACTACTTTGTAACTAATTTTTAACAGCAAATTTCTAATTCCGGGACAAAACGGGATTGGATTGAGAATCCGGTACAATCCGGGACGTATTTATTTTCCGGGAAGGCATTCCAAAAACGGGAACCTGTCCCGGCCAATCGGGTACGGTTGGTCACCTTGTAAAATAATATCTCCCTTGTTTACATGTTGCTATTTACATTCACTGCATCTTGAAAATGAATGTACTTCACACAGAAATTTCATATTAAAAGCTCTTATTTGGATGCATAAAAAACACTGCACTTTCTTGCCCATAAAAACTTGTTTTACCTCCCTTATGAATGAGTAATACCTCAGGTACGTAAAATTTTATGCACTTTTTCCAGTTTCAGTTCGCGAGCTAGTTTGAAGTTTCGTGCACGTTCCAAACAACTTTATAAAAATGAGTTAAACCCAACTTTTACAATACCCAATACCCACCATATAACGTATAAGCGCTGCAAGTTCCCTTTTCAAATGGCCCAAACTTTTCAGACGAATAAAATATCGTTACGTGCCATTTTACTATTAGCTTAGGATTACAACGGTTGTCGTTGGTATTAATAGCATGTGCGGGGTGTCCTAAAATTCGTTTCTCATCCTATTTGGCGAATATTTTGTGAATATTTTCGAACTAACCTATCTGGTTGATGTTTTCGATCGCTCCTCTAGTGGGTTGTCGTATTTCACAGTTTGAATTGTTCGAGAACGGTTATGAATGTCTAAGGGGAAACAGCTAACAACTGTAGTAGTGACATTTCGATCAATTCAACTTTGTAAAATTTTATAAGTTTTCCATAGATGTTATCCAGGCGAATCTTAATTTGAAGAATTCTATACCATTTGTTTATTACTTAGGTCAGTGGCGGATCTAGGCTGGAGTCAAGGGAGGGGCTTCTATTTCCGAAATTTGGTAATAAAATAGGAAACACATTTTTTATTCATTTTATTCATTAAAATACAATACTAATTATTAATACATTAATATTCTTAGTTTCGTTCAGTTCCGTTCCGCTGTTCCAGTTCCGCTCTACTCGTAGTAATAGAATAGAACAACTGTGAACGTGAACTGTCGATCGGTGAAGGCGGTGACTGGACACGTGTTCTGTGCCGGGCCCTGTCCCAATCGGACCACGGCCTTAAAAGACTAGAAGTTAATAATATTGGTTTTTTAAGAACAGGTATTGCCTGGAACTGGAACAGGTTGTACCTTTTCCAAGAAAACGCAGTTCCACACCATCTCTAATTGCCAGACATTTAAGTGCCTACCTTACGGTATTAGGCCAAGGGGGGGGGGATATAGCCCCTGTACCCCCCCCCCCCTCCCGTAGATCCGCCGCTGACTTAGGTCTCGTTCACATTTTCTGACGCAATGTTCGATCGGCTCTAGGCGTTTTAAATTAAAAAAGTTCCAGCTTAACTTGGACGCTTCATTTTCTTGTCATCGATGCTTTATGCATTGCGCAGGGTCTTGTTTAATTTGCATTTATTTCCATTTGCATTGATGACAGCAGGTGAATTAAGCTAGCTTAAGGTGTCAAAGGGCTCGATTTATTAGTTTCCCTTTAGGTAGTCTCTTTGAAGCAAATATACGCTTTTGAACAAGAAAAACTAAACACTACATTACTTTTAACAAACAAATTTGCTGTTTTATGTCCCTTGGTCTTCGAAGATTTTTAAAGAAAAACCATATAAGGATATAATCTATTTCCGTACAAAACAATAATAGTATAGTATTGCTAAAGTCACTTAAAACATCAAAATAAAACTCTAATTGGCGTCACAAAAAGAATATAGGACATAACGTTAGCGTCACGCAGTTTTCAAAAATATTCATATTCTACAAGCAACATAATATTTCACTTTTAAGGTTTCTTTAAGGTTGTCGGCAAACACAACGTCAAAAGGTCTATAAAAAGCCATATCGATTATAACTATTTACGCAAGTATATCCTAAAATCTGTGAAATTATGGCACGGCTATCCACCGCATTTCGCTGCACAAGTGGCCAGCCGTCGAACAGTGTATCCCATGCAAGTATTGGTGATATTATATTAGGCGAACATGCAGTTACTTGTTTTTACTACAATATATATTCCCTGTCTCCTTCATCTCTTTTCACTACTAATACCAGGTTCGGTTTAATATGGTTAAAGAAGTGTTTATCTCGTATTTTATTGCCGAGGCTCCTGTTCTCGAGCTACCCGGGTAAAATATAAATGAACTCACTCCGAACTTCCGAAAACAGGGGGCGCGATCTATTTCATAGCATTTATCATGCTTTGTTACTAGTAAAAATACTAGACTTATCAGCAGAAATCGCCCGTATAAAATTCAAAGGTTTTTATGGCACGGAAATAAGGAATGCGCTTTATTTCACGGATTTTAGTTTTGTGTATAGATTTTTGTGTGGTGTTGTTTTGTTTCTAACAAAATGGTCAGAACTCCCGTCCTTGTCTGGCTCGTGAATATACGACCGATATCCATCGTATATTCATAAGTAAGACAAGGACGGGAGTTGTGACGGAGGGCCGAACATTCGCTGAACAAACTGTAATTTTTATTTTAGTAAAAAAGCCCCTTCCATAAAACTATATAGGCGAGATATTGTTCTGCAAATAAAGCTGTTTATACAAGCTCACATGCGGAGGTATATTTTTCGTGGAAAGTTACAAGTTCATATACGAGTTGCCCCCGTTGTGCCGACATTGTGGGCGATGTTAAAGCCCTCGGAGAGTCCGAAAACATGCCAAACTTGTATCGCAACTCTCATGTTTCATAGACATAAATAACCATCAACCCTGCCTTCAACAGAGTCGATAAGCTAAGCTGTGCAAACATTTTGATGTTTTGATACGAACCTGCAACCGGTCTTTTTACTTAAAGAAAATACTAGGTTCTACAATAAGTGTACTGAATATTACTTGTCGCAACAAACAACACCACATTGTTCAGCATTTTGCTGCTGAGCCATATTTCAAAAGTATATTCTTATTTTCTAATCATCGTGTAAGTGGCCACTCAAAACTGATACCCTTTATAACAAAAGGGGATTCATCTGCAGAGACCTCAACGAGTTTTGTAACTTCAAAGTTTTAAACTTTCTTAAATAAAAGTTTGATTCAGATGGATATTCAGTCCATATTTATTTCTACGAACAAGAAAAGTCTTCAATAAAATGGTAAAATGTGTCTCCATATTTCTGTATTGTCAAACTCTTGCAGTGAAAAATATTACGATATGCTTTTAATGTTAATGCCCGATGTACAGGATTTTACGCTAGAACGGGCCACCCCATTTTTTTTAAAACTTTTGAGGTAGAACTAAGTATACAGGACAATACTACATTTTTCATATCACAAATTTGAATTATTCGCTTTTTCAAAGTTTGGCACCACGAGATAAGATATTTTTTCACCATAAACGTTGACCTTTCAGATATCTATAAAAAAATTTCTCCCGTTCAATTCCCTCAGCCTACTCAGATATTTAAATGTGTTATCACGAAAACCAAGCACGCTAAGTAAATGTCACATATGTTTGCTCTGCCGTTTGCACTCTAAGAAGCCGTGAAAAAACACATATTATACAGAAAATCTTTAGATTGCTTTGGAAGAAAATGCAAATCGTTCCTATCATTCAAAATTCTATGTATAAAATGATCTATATAATATTCCAACCCCCTTAAACTCTTTATTTTTCGAGTCAAAGAAAAAAGTTTTAGAATATTTGGTTGGTTTTCCCATGGTCTTGTTGAAATTAATACAGGGTGATCTGTAAAAGCTGGACAAAACACACTTATGTTTTTTGCGGAACAGCCTAAATATGATTGAATTTTCAGAATCTTCATCTTGATTCCAAAGAGAAAATTTTAATTGCAGATTCGTAACAAGCGCATTTTTTCCTACCTATAATTAAAATTAATGTACTCATAACCGATACACCCTGTATATGTCATATTATGTTTGCTTCAGCCGATACAGCCAATAGAGGCCTACTTATTTATTTGTAGTTAAATAGAGTAACGTTAAAAGTAATGGCAAAGTGCTTATTTGTCATATAAAAATATACAGGGTGTTTATAAGTGCCAACGTAATATGACAGGTAAAAAATGTCATTTTGATCAAAACATTTAACCGAAAATACATAATAAAAGAGTTGCAGGGTGATAGAAAAACATATTATTCGCAAAAACATATACAGAAGTTATGTAATTTAAATGTAACCAGTCCTTTAGTCGCTGAAGTGCAACAATTTAGTGTAAAAACAATTTATTCCCATCGCCCAGAGGCGGAGAGGCGGGGTAGCTCAATGGGTTTTATGACAATGCGGATGACACTACTGTATCTGTCCGTGCAAAAAGTCTAGAGGAGGCAAATATAATAAGTGCAGATATCCTGGGCGAACTGCAATGTTGGTTGAACTCAAATGACTTAATTTTGAATGAAAACAAAACTCAAAAACTGGTGTGTACATACATACGCAACGATGATCAGCGATATGAACCAGTGAAATTCTTGGGCATCTATTTGGACAAATATTTGCGGTGGAATACTCACATAGAATCTGTATGTAATAAATTAAGCCGAAGTTGCTTCTTGTTGAGGAGTTTGTCTGGCACCGTCTCAATAGACGTATTGAAGGTGGCTTACTTTGCCCTGTGTCAATCGGTGCTAAGCTACGGAGTTCTGGCATGGGGTCAGGCTGGGCAGGTGGTATTTAAAATACAACGAAAAATTATAAGAGTCATAGCTGGTTATGGGTACAGAGAGGATTGTAAAAATGCATTCATCGACCACAATATACTTACATTTCCTTCCATATACATATTGGAGTGTTTAACCTATATTAAAGCACATAAAAATGATATAGCATCCAACATTGATGTACATAGTCATAACACGCGAGGTAAAAACAATTTAACGGTACCTTTCCATAGACTAAGCAAAACACAAAAAAATGTTTGTTACTTCGGTACTAAATTGTACAATAAACTTCCTGACCAAATAAAAAGTATAGGAAATCTAAAATTATTTAAAGAAAGGGTGAAGGCATTCCTAATCAGAGAGGCATTCTACCACGTCCAGGAATTTATAGACAGGAATTTGATTTTGTTTTGACTTTATTGTTGTGATTGTGACCAACGTAACGTCAAAGATACTGCTATCTTTGTTGGGACATGTCCTGACATGCTGCAGGCACAATGATCCCAGCCAGCCCATTACCGGTTTCGTCCTCTTTGGGAATCATCAGATGGACGTAGGCAAAATCCGGAGTGCAGATGGATTCAAAAGAGAGAACCAACAGAAACAACTACTCCGAGGGCTAATACCCCTACCGGCATTGAACTACACCACTGATTCTCGATTTTCGTTGGGAATACACATTGCATAGATCAAAGTTTTCTCCTTTACCAACGTAACGTCAAAGATACTGCTATCTTTGTTGGGACATGTCCTGACATGCTGCAGGCACAATGATCCCAGCCGTTACGTTGGTAAAGGAGAAAACTTTGATCTATGCAATGTTTATTCCCAACGACAATCGAGAATCAATGGTGTAGTTCAATGCCGGTAGGGGTATTAGCCCTCGGAGTAGTTGTTTCTGTTGATTCTATCTTTTGTACTTATATCACCTGTAACTTTCTTATAATGCATTTTCGGACCCATTATTATAGGAAACATTTTGTTCAAAATAACATTTTCTACCTATCATTATTACGTTGCCAATATAATTTAGAAAGACCCTGCATAATAGACAAGCAAATAGGATTGATTATTTTTCAAAAGTAGCTGCAAGCTTGGAAAACTGATTATGCTATTGCAGAAAAAATAAGTTTTCGAAAAAAATATATGACCCGAAATATCTAAATACATGTGTAGCGACAACCGTGTAACTCCGGTTTCCAAGGAACGGAGATATTTGAATCTTTATTATCTCGACTAACAAAATATTGACAAACGTGTTAAAGTGAAAACAATGATCCAAATATCTCCGTTCCTTGGAAACCGGAGTTACACGGTTGTGGCTAGTGTAGCGACAACCGTGTAACTCCGGTTTCCAAGGAACGGAGATATTTGGATCATTGTTTTCACTTTAACACGTTTGTCAATATTTTGTTAGTCAAGATAATAAATATTCTTATAAAAGAACTGTTGTTCCCATACATGGTTGAAATTTTGCCAGATATTTCTGGGACAGCCTGTATAAACGCGCTCTTTCCTCCACTATTGGGGTTCCAATCACTCCCCTTTCAATAACCCGGCCAGCATAATTTCCACGCGCGTGCCCCGCGAAATCCAAAATCCGGCACAACGAGCGGAATTAGTTGGATGAAAAATTCCACCCGCGTCCACCTTGTCCGCAGGCATGAACAACCAGCAGGAGCCGATGGAGGACTTCGAGTTCAAGGACACGGACCCGTACAACGCCGAGAACGGCATCGGCCCCGACCTCAACGCCGACGGCACAATCAGCGCGGATTCACTCGGCGCGGCCACAGCCGCATCCACAAACAGCAGGTAGACATTCTTGGCTTGTCGGCCGTTTAGCGGCTGCAGACTCGAACATAATAACGGCGGGATAGGATAGGAATAGTTTATTTGGGAAAATAAGTCCATTTCCGTTACGGGCGTGGTGAAGTAAATTGGATTCTGATGGTACTCGACAAGTTATAGGTTAGGATGGGCTGATTGAATCCAACCAGGGACTATTTAAAGCAGTGGCGGTTCGTGGCGTTGGGCAGGGTGGGCAGTGCCCACCCAACCGGACAACGGAAAATAATAAAAAAAGAATTTTTATCGTGTTCAACAATGGTATTAAATTTATTAATGAACTTCATAGACTCACGACTGAAACGTGTAGGTACCAAAATTCAAAATTTGAATTTGGTAATAATTATTATGGAAGGGCACGATTGAATTTCCCAAACTACGCGGTGCCCGGTTCTCCAGTCGTCCCAGCCGATGCGATGGGCAAGCTCGTAGCGGCCCGAGCGGTCGAATCTAGCCAAGCCATACGTCTGCGATGAGAGCTAACGCGCCCGAGCTGCGCGAAGATATAAACGTAGGTTGCGCATATGTTCGGCATTTAACTATCAGGGTGGGCGAGCCCCAGCCGACCGAGCGTCGAGCGGCCGGAAACAGCGACCGAACGAGGCCGTCTGCGTCTGTTACTTAATTTACATAGGTTAAATTAAGTCGCGAAAATTCAGAAAAAAAGAATCCATGTTTATGTGAGTGTGTAACTATTAGTAACTAACAGTCAGTTATTAACTTCATTTTTGTTTTGGTAAGGCATGTAAAGTATAATACGTATATTTACGTTCAGTTAATTAATCGCGCCTAATCGGTCCAATTTTAAAGAAATTCGAATGAAAGTAAAGGGAAACCCGAATTAGATTTACATTCGAATTGCAAAAAAGTGATACTTATAACTTATACTTTATATTTATCCTTATCACTCATTTTATCAATCAAATCAGCAAGTAAAAGTAGTAACGTAGCTTCCTTTGTTTTTTCTTCAAATCTCAAATTTTATTATTAGGAGTACATTACAAAACAAACATAATTTTCCAATTTTCGGATCAGCGCCCTGAATTGAATAGCATTTCTTATTATTTCTCAGTCTCCGACCGGGACCGGCGACGCGGGCGGCGCGGCGAAGGCCAGGCGGGGCTAGCCCGGGCTCGTTCATTGATGAACGCTCGGGGGAGGAAGGTCTGACTAAACTAGAGGGACATGTCCAACGATATAAAGGAATAGATGACTCACTCTAATACAAATAAATCGGTTTTATTTTGATTCCATAATTAGCGGATCGGGGGGGACGAAGACGAGGTAATTTGTTTACATTAGCATTTCTTAAATTCAGTCTTTCCTATTTTGTATTGCATAATAAATCGTTTTTTGATAGACTTGTGTATCGTATATATGCTTTGAGATACTTATATTTACAAAATAGCCTAAGTCGTATAAAAACTGGCAAAACTTGAATGTGCCAAGGGCCAACAATAACCTCTTTTCAATATCATGAAACAAAACGAGTTGCCTTTGATAATGTAGCTATCTATACTTATATATCGTTGGACATATCCCTATTTCCCTATTTACGGGGGGGATGTCACCTGTTATTTAGGCTTTACCTCTTCTTCACCTTGCCCACCCGCTGCGAAAACCCACGGGCCGCCACTGATTTAAAGTAAGGGCACTCAGCATTATACTTTCCAAAGTGAGGCCTATTCTTTCCTCATTCTAATGATCTCAGTGATGCCAAATATGCCATTTTATTGGAGAATCTATGAATATAACAGGTACCTACCTACTTTGATTGTTAGTAAAAATTAATAATGGTTTCCGTGATTTCTAAAAATTTGACTTGCCAATTTTGTGTATACCAGTGGCGTAACTACAGGGTGTTCAGAGTGTGCGGTGAACACGGGCCCAGAGCTGCTAGGGGCCCACCGCCACCAAGGTTCATGCAGGGCGCATAAATTTCGGTTTTTCCGATGCGAGCCGATTGATGTGGTGCTGCGTAATAACCAACGAGTCAGAATTAATCTCTAATCGGTTACATAGAGGGCGATTGAAATTTCGCAACAATAGAAATGCAAGGGTAGTACAAAAAATGTATAACAACTTAAGAGTAAATGCACCTACAGGATGAGCCAAACTCGACGCCCCAGGCCTACTGTGGGAACACGAAAATTGGAAATAAAATTTCGAACAGGGGTTCTTAAATGGGACATACTATAAGGCCCAATTATGACCAATTATGACCGAAAATTTGCTTTTTGTTTGTTTGGGGAAATGGCCGCTGTGACGTCATCAATATTTTTCTCCAGAAACATATATATTTTTTCCTAAATAATGAAAGTCCTTATCATCCTCAACAACTTTTATAGGAAAAGATTTTCTGTATCTTTTGTTTCTGTTGTTCAAAATTTACAATAATTGATAGTCAGAAATTACTTAAGAGAATGTTAGGTGTCTTGTGCACCCTTAAATGTTTTCAACTGGAATATTAAATAAAAAATTTTGTAACAAACAAAGTCAGTAACAAGCATACAATTCAAAAATTTAAAAAATACTCCATACTCGACTTCGGAAAACCGGTCCTAGTGAATAGAAAAAATTCCATGTTTTTCATTCCATTCCATTTAAGAAATTTTCGAAATTTTATTTTCAGTTTTCGTGTTTCCGCAGTATTCCTGGGGCGTCGAGTTTGAATCACCCTGTACAGAACGTACATGGTGATTCAACATTTTGACCTATAAAATGGCGTTTTTGACCTGTAGTGAGCAATGTGCATCATTTTTAACTGTTGGTCAATACAGTTGGATTATTCTCTATGCACCTACAGGGTGTCCCATTTTCGATACTTTTGTGAGGTATCTCGGATATTTTTAGAACTAGGGAGTTGCGGTTTTCGGGACACTGACCTCCTTTTTCATAAAAAGAAAGGCTCGTATACAGAATTTTCATGCGGTCTCCTTAGTTTTTTAAACACAAGATGATTTTCAAAATTTGCCATTTTCAGGCACCACCCCATATCCGTTATACGCTATACGGGTTTTTTCTAGGAGGTAAGAATTTCAAAATATAAATATAAGTTGCAAAAGTATTGAAAATGGGACATCCTGTATAATGTTTGTCATTGTTACACCACTTTCAAACATAAAAAAACACAGGGGCCCACCTGAAATTTTGAACACGGGCCTACTCTTCCGTAGTTACGCCACTGGTGTATACAAGTGCAGAATGTGGCAACTGTCAAATGAAAGAAATTTATTTGATAGTTGAAATTGGTTTCCAGCAATTATTTCCACGAATTTAAGTAATAAGTATGGTAAATCGGTAGTGCCGATTTTGCTTATTTAAGAATATGTCGCTATTAACTTGTTATCAGGTTCCTCAATCCATTTGTAATATGTATACTTGAACTTTCTTCCATTGTTGAATGTATCTACCCAAAGAACTTTCACAGATTTCGGGACGGACTAATAAAATTAGGTCTAGTAGGTACTTCACAAACTTAAAATAAACTTATAGTCGTAGAGAAAAACTCTTTAAAAAAAGACCTGACTGAAGCTACCTGCTTAATAATTTAAAATTTTCGAAATACGATTTGTTTTGAACTACCTACTTATACGTAATGCCCACGTAATGGGAATTGTAGGATTACTACAGATAATATAGGAAAAATCTGGTTGCAATTATTGGGACTACTACAGGCGGCCGCATTACCTTTAATTGGCACATCTGAGTACCTGGAAGTTAGATAAGTTAAAAATTGTGAATTATGATAGGAAATAGTTTGCCTCCTTTAGAATCTATGGCACTGGCATGTCACATAAAACCTGATGGAAGTTGGACACTGACATATAACATAACTTTGTATCAGCCCCCTTGTGGTCTCCTTGGAGTCAACAGAAAACAAACTTCCCCTCAAGGCTTTACTTTTCCTATGTGATAGACTGTGACATGCTGGGTCCCCTTATTTTAAAGAGTCCCTGAATCCAAAAGTACCAGCTCATGTAGACATAGGCTTTCTTACGAATGCAAAATGATTCATTGATTATTTCCGATTCAAGTACTCCAACGTCTTCAACGATTTGTCTACTGTTGGAGTAAATATTTTCAAAATGTTTCAATTCAAAATTCTAACCGAAACTAAAAATTTAATTTTGTCTTATTTCTAAAAGGTAGGTAACGTGGATAATAAAAAAACTATTGTAGTTTTCGTACTCTAGGTGGAGCGTATATTTTCTGTGGTTTTCCTTTCTTAACAGTAATACGTCCCTGCGTTTTATAACCTCGTAACTTCACTTGGTACAACAAAACCTGGAATTTATTAATTTTTAGTTTCAACAAAATGAGAGCATGTAACATTCCCTCGTTGCTTTGATTACTCTATCCAAAATTCATATTTTGATAATGATTGCGTACAAATTCTCCCAATAATGGAACCCATTAGTTCCTACCATTAATTGTATCATTGTAACTTCCTATGAATAAAGAACCCCAGGAAGGAGCAAATTTGGGCTTTACGCTGGACCGGTCCAGTCTCTGCATATGGCTGCATGCCGTTTCCGGTTTACAAAAGTACTTAAGTACCGATGGAATGTTATCCCCCAAACATTTTGTTCTGGTAGTCACGGAATAGCCGCAGGCTGCACAGCTAACCATAATAGATCTCCAAAAAGTACTTATCGAAGAACTACACAAATATCTAATAGCACAAACCACCGTGACAACTGTCAAATATAAAAATATTTTGTAAAAATTCAGTCTTCCGTCTCAGATTTCCGTCTCACGTATATTTTATAATGCCCATAGAGCTTTGGCTCTGCCCTGGGGTTTTTTATTCATTGGTAATTTCTGATTATCCAGTTGGTTTTAATTTTAAATCAGAGCTTTAGTTCATTAATAACTATAAACTATAACTTGCTATTATGATTGAATTCGAGTCACGAAAACGGTACATCATCGAATTAACGAACCATGTCCCATAAGTAGGCGAAATCTAATTACTTTATTAGAGTTCGTCTATTCAAAATATGCTTTAGTCTAGGCACGCAAATTTAAATTGTCGTGTAAGTGTAGCTATAATAGTTAACTGCATACAACCCCGATCACCATAATTGTATGGAAATAAAACTCTGAATAAGCCCAAATTAAAAGTTTATTCGAATTGAAAACGTTCCCCCATTCATGGCGAGTGTTTCATTGATGGCAGTTAAGGGCACCAATTAGATTAAAAACGCTAATTTGGTTTTAGGCAGCACTCAGGGCCGTTGCGTGGGGTGGGGATACAGCCTCCAGACATTTAGCGATCTTTTGTGTTTTTAAAAACTAACCACTATTCAATTTCATTGGAAATTTGTGTAACCGTTTAAATCAGGGACCCTTTAAAATAAGGAGATCCAGCATGTCACAGTCTATCACATAGGAAAAGTGAAGCCTTGAGGGGAAGTTTGTTTTCTGTTCACTCCAAGGAGACCACAAGGGGGCTGATACAAGGTTATGTTACATGTCAGTGTCCAACTGCCATCAGGTTTTATGTGACATGCCAGTGCCATAGATTCTAAAGGAGGTAAAATATTTCCCATCATAATTCACAATTTTTAACTTTTCTAACTTCCAGATACTGTACTGTGCTACAGCCTGTAGCAGTCCCAATAATTGAACCCGGATTTTTCCTGTATCACCTTTAGAAATCTTACAATTCCCATTACGTGGGCATTACGTATAAGTAGGTAGGTTCAAAACAAATCGTATTTAGAAAATTTTAAATTTTTAAGCAGTTTAAGAGTTTAGAGTTTTTATCTATGATTACAAGTTTATTTTAAGTTTGTGAGGTACCTTGGGAGAGAAATAAAATTACAAAAATTTTATAATGAACACCGAGAACAACTACATCATTAGAACTACTAGACCCAATCTTATTAGTCCATCCCCAAATCTGTGAATGTTCTTTGGGTAGATACATTCAACAAGGGAAGAAAGTTCTAGTATACATATTGCAAATGGATTGAGGAACCTGGTAACAAGGTGCAATAGTGACAAATTCTTAAATAAGCAAAATCGGCACTACTGACTTAACCATATTTTTACTTAAATTCGTGGAAATAATTGCTGGAAATCCATTTCAACTATATAAAATAAATTTCTTTCCTTTGACAATTGCCACATTCTGCACTTGTATACACAAAATTGTCAAGTCTAATTTTCAGAAATCATGGAAACCATTATTAATTTTTACTAACAATCAAAGTACGTGTTATATTCATAGATTCTCCAATAAAATGACATACTTGGCATCACTGAGACCATTAGAATGAGGAAAGAATAGGCCTCACTTGGGAAAGTATAATGCTGGGTCCCCTTACTTTAAAGAATCCCTGGTTTAAACGGAATCTTTTAACTGGCAGTTAATTTTTGTTTTTAGTATTCTCAACACTAACAATCCAAACTCGTTTCCTTGGTTACCACCTTTGTTGTTTAGCCTTCACAAATAAACTTGTCAGATACTGTCACTGACCAAGAATATTCTCTCTGCTGCAAAATTTGCACTAAATCGCGTTCTAATCTTTAACTTCCCAGGGTTTATATACTCAAATAGAAGATTGGAGACTATTCCTAGCCAATGATAGATGCACAAATAAATCATAACTAGCAAATTTACAGAAAACTTATAGAAGCTCTACAGGGAAAACAATAGAAAACTAAAAGAAAATGGGTGCCTGGGGGCCTCGGGCCAACAAAGATTTATCGGAAAATGCCTCCAAATTAATCATAAATATTATATAACAACTTTACAGTATTATCCAAACCAACAAAACATTTCTGGGACTGAATAACTTTCGTCAGTTGATAGACAAAGCTATTGCTAATTATTAATTTTACTACTACTAAATATTTAACAAAAGTTAGCCCCTCAATTTTAAATGTCACGGGACGGTACTGGCGGCTCTTAAGCAGCACTTAGCTGCGGCCTAAGGAAGGAAAACGTAATTAGTTGGGGATTTGGACGCAGCTGTAGACATAAAATTAAGTGCCACTTTTTGGTGGTGTATATAGACTATGTTTTAGATATTGAAGCATTTTACAATGCCTTGGCAAATTACGCTAACAATTTGCAAGCATTTGCTTTGGGATTTTGACCTTGTAAATTTCTAAAATTTCGCCGGTATCATCTGTTTATATCTATGCACTTATTACACAACTCACGATAATGAACCAAAGCTACAATTTTGCTGTTAATATCCTTACTTGTGATACTCAAATGTGATATTGTCGGCTTTTTTTAGGACACTGAGAAGAAAACAAATACTTTATTTCCTCGCGCTAACGTTTCGGTCTTTTATTTAAAACCTTCTTCAGAGCTACAACCAACATAAGACAACTATTTTTATAATAATAACTATTTTTATTTAATAACTAATAATATATAATATATATATAATAATAATAATAATATATATAATAATAAATAATATAATATATATATATATATAATAATAAATAATAACTATTTTTATAATAATTTAAACCACTAAAATGGCTATAATACTATGTAATTACGTATTTTACAGACATTGATAATATTCACACACAACACAAATGTATGTTGGGCAAACTAAACAATATATTAAAACCAGAATAAAACAACATAGAGGCTCCTGCAAAGAAATTCACAAAACAAAAAGAGAAAAAACGGCTTTAGCATCTCATCACTTTGATTTGGACCATATTTTTGACTTTGATGATATACAAATACTGGATAGAGAAGTGAACTACCAGAAGAGATGTTTGTCTGAAATGATCTACATAAACAAATTCCAAACTGTAAACAAAAAAACAGACACGGAAAACTTAAGTATCGTTTATCGAAATATTATAGACAGACATAAATATTTAAACAAATGACTAGGTTTTTAAGACCTTAGACACCCTGTAGTGTTTCTTGGTTCAAGGAAAAAAACACACGTGTTAGTTCTTTACAACCTAAAGTACCTCTTTTTTAAGTTTTTTAGATTTTGTTATCTTATACCGATTTCTGGCTCCATTTCTGCTTCAACTTTTAATGTGTTTGTATCCGTCATTGCCTATTTATAAAAGTAAAATATTTTAATATGGATAATATGTACCAAGTCTTCGTCCAACCGTGTATTGTAAAATTATTTATGACGTACACAAGTTATGTGTCAATTTTGGATTTTTAAAATTGTTTTCCCAGGTGAGAATATTATCAATGTCTGTAAAATACGTAATTACATAGTATTATAGTCATTTTATAAGTGGTTTAAATTATTATAAAAATAGTTGTCTTATGTTGGTTGTAGCTCTGAAGAAGGTTTTAAATAAAAGACCGAAACGTTAGCGCGAGGAAATAAAGTATTTGTTTTCTTCTCAGTGTCCTAAAAAAAGCCGACAATATCACATTTGAGCAAAACTACAATTTTTTGACGAAATGTTCCAAAATAAATCAAAACTATGCAAAATAATACAAACTGCTTTAACAGCCAAGCTTTACTTGACCTCCAGAAGCCATTTTGGACTGGATCAGCTTATTTGTTAGGCTTCCCTACAATATAACAGTAATATTACTTAAAAGTTACAAATTTGATAAATAATAATCTATCCATGTTTTTTTTTGGCGAAGAAAAACATGTTCCGTTCTGTAATGAACCGTGCTTCTAACGAAAAAATCTTAAAGATCTCACTGTCCTGAGGATGACCAAATAAAGTGGTCGAAACGTCGACAGATGAATAAATAGATTTTTTAATTACTGACGTCCATCCAATTATTCCTTTTTTCAAAAATATTTTCAATGTTTCTTTTAACCCCACCCCTTTCTGCGCTAATGAATTTTAAGTAAAAAAAATAAACAAATTGTTTTTATCTAATTCAAACATACTTAGTCAAAAACAAAAAAGTTATGGAAAGTTCAAGAAACGCGAAAAAAACAAAAACGCTATTGTCAGTTTCATATTATGACTTATTTTTTTATATTAATTTTTTAATATCATCACAGAAATAAATCATAATTGTCATGTTTTCGATAGCGAATGAAGTGGTAGACCTGTCACAAATAGCATTTTCATTTTTAAAAGAATTAGGCACGTTAAAAGTCATTGAACGAGCTGTCCAAAGCATTGTAGTCCCGCAGTTATTTTCCGCTTGAATTCAGAGACTGGCCCAGTACTTTAACAACGATTAGGTACATACTTTTGCGCGGCAACTACTATCAAACCTCACAAAAGTAGTTCACCACCGCAAAAACTACTTGCGGGTTCAATGAATTCTACATGGCTAGTTCTAGTTAGAGGTTGTCCGTTTTGTTTTGATTTAATTTGCGAAAAGTGCTTGAAATGTAGGATTGATTCGTAAACCTAAGTGCAGGCTTTTTAAAGATTCGGCGCCCCAAAAACAACTAATGGATATTGCCCATCCGAGCGGCTGTTTTACTTTTAACTATTCAACACTGCACTGCACCATGGGTCGATATATTTAATTCCTTTCGCCGAACTTGAATAAAAGCTGGCCATTCAATAATTTCCAATTCATATTTATTTTGCTAAATAATAAAAATTGTATTAATGCAATTTCTCTCCAAGTTAATTACCTAAAAATACTATACATGTCGATTACAATAAATAATTTTTCTGAGAGCAAAACATTCATTTTCAAAACAAATATAGGTAGGTACTAGGTACTGATGCAAAGTCAAATAATTTGTTTGTTGAGTCAATCCCTATTGGGAAATAAATAATAAAACAAATAAAATTTGCTCTGAAACGGTAGCAGATACTAAAAAATGTCAAAAGTAAAATGATTTTATACTTTACTCGGGAAATTAGTTGAAAATCGATTGCAAAATTTGACGAAAAGATTTTCAGCTTATTAATAAGAACTGTTGATATTTTCAGGTTAGGTTTTTCGAACCAAAGGATATACTCGGTGCCACAGATAAACGACAACTACTACTTAAGAAGGCCCAATAAGAAGACGGACTACAAGGTGTTCCATAAAATACCTTCATCATCTATGTTGCTCACCAGTTACGATCCATTTTACAGGTACATCTATTGATTATGTAATGGGCTAATCGCTAATCCGGCCATATAAAGTATGACCACGGATTTACTTCTATTTAAATAATATAACGCGTTATTTTCATTATGCTGTTACTCACACGACCTTCTTGCTTTTACCCATATTCTTTGTTTACTAACCGATTTTGATAAAAAAAGGGCGGAATATATGCATTTAATTTCAATCGAAATATGCGCATATATATGCATCATTTTTATTTAAAATATGCAATAATATGCATTTATATTACATGTACAAATACCTTAAAAAAACACCAAACCTGATTTTAGAGAAAGGGTTTATTTTAAGAAAAATGAAAGGAAAACAAATACATGAAATGCCTCTTAAAATACCTATATTAAAGCAGAATTATAAAAACATTTTAATTTGAAATTGTATAGTAAGAATTTATGATTAAATACTTTTCAAAGTTTTCCAATAAAAATCTTTGTCTTCTGTCAGTAAAAATATGTCTATATATAGAAAAGCTTCTCTCAACATCTGCCGATATAATAGGACAATATTTTAATTTGGGTAGTAAGGTATAAGTCCAAGGTGCAACTTCGTTGGATGATTTACCATCAAAAATACTCTTTACTGCCATTACAGATTTGAACCCTTCATTCTATTCCACAGTAGAGCATCTAATTTTTTTCTAACTTTAATACCTACATCACCGGGAACCTTTCTACATTTAGCGGAAAATGTTTGAACAAAATCAATCGATTCGCTTAAACCTAAATTTCTACTTTCTAATGAAAGAATTATATCTAGTATAAAACAAAAATTAACTTTAATAAAAACAAGTTGGTTAGCTACATCCGCATTTTTCAGGATTTCTTGACTTTGCACTACACACTGCGAGTTGTCTCTGGGCTCTCATAATCTTGGTTATATCTTATATCTATAAATAGTATAGGAAAAACATGCAAATATGCACAAAAATATAGTTTTTCCAGAAATATGCAATGTTTTGCGAAATTGAATAAAATATGCAAAAAATGCATATATATGCAATTTGCGTATATTCCGCCCTTTATTGATAAACTTTGTACCCCATTAAATGGTTTCGTTTTAACTAGCATCGATCTTGATGTATTTTTGGTTTTAAATACTGCTTTGACGTTTAAAAGATTCCCTATGCGTTTTAACTTATCTGATAGTCCAGGAATATAAGGAATAATTAAATTTACTTTACTAAATTAAATGGTACTCGACGCGCGTTTCGCTAATCGCGTTAGTATCATTAGGAGACTTAATCATCTCCTGATGATGCTAACATGGTTAGCGAAATGCGCGTCGAGTGCAAAAAACAAAGTTTTGGTGTGTGGAGCTAATCAAAAGAAGTATTTTCTAAGTGCCAAAGGTTCCTGATTCCCAACTTAGTAAACTAAATGGTTCGGTTTGCGTCACGAAGAAGTTTCCGACAATGTTTATAGCGAAGATGTTGTCGATTTATTCAGAACCTCCATAGAAAATCCGCGCCTCCCAAAGAAAGCCCCCCTTGTCTTTTCAGCCCGCTGCTCTCCCGCCTGGATTCCGTCTTCCAGCAGCTGGGCCTGGGAGACGCCAAATCGAAACAGGTGGAGCGGTGTCGCGAGAGGCTGGTGTGCCTAATGTACGCCAATCCTGCCAAATACGCGCCCTACAGCAACCTGGTGTCGGCACAGCTAAGCAGGTGGGTATACATAATATAAGAGATGTACATAGGGATGGCATTATCTATCTCTTCCCCGTTTCCGATTAATTAACATAATTTAATAGTTATTTGTGTACCAAGGCATTGAAGTTCAACTTGAATAAATGCAACTTAAAACTGTAATAAAACAACACAAGTAGGTATACTATGAGAGTTCCAGGCCACTTTCCCATGTTAATTCCCATAAGGCCGAAATGTGGTAAAAACGCAACAAAATTTTATGATGGGGTCACATTCTATAATCTAACGTTTATCGTTAACGTTTCACTAAAAGTTTTTCACGCTTTTCCCATGAAGTTTCACGGGCCTTGATGATGTTTCATGACGTTCCTACAGTTTTTACCACGTTTCGGCCTCATGGGGATTAACATGGATAAAGTGGCCTATAGTAAAACTCTTACGCCTGGCGTAAACAAGAGCACGTGGGTTGAAATATCCTCCGTAGCCGCACGGAGGTACGACCTTTATTTAATTTTAGTCTTACAATTGTGTACATCAAGATATTTCAGACAAGAATTATTGGCTTAATTAAAATGGTTCAAAACATCGATAAAATTATTTATGGCAGTATCTAAATAGCTGAAAACAACAAGATAAAACCGAATATCTACACTTTTGCGATCGAGCACGTCCCTGTTGCCGAGTCGGGTGAAATTTATAGCCTACCGACCAATCGCGGATCGTCATTGAACACGTGGTTTTATTTACGCCAGGCGTACGGATTTCTCGATTTTAGTATAGAACTCTCATAGTATACCTACTAGCACATTGCTGCTGGTGCGTTATATAACAATTATGTTATCTATAGTGATCTATAGCTCTTTAAACACAATTTACAGGCATAAAATAGTGTGTCCACGGATAGAGTTCGGATAGGGTGTAAATGAAAAAAAATTTTCGAGTTGAAATTTGAGCTTCTAGGGATAAGCCCTGCTTGGTTTGAAACTAATTTGTGAAGTAATTTTGAAAAAACTAATTGTCCACATCAGTAAAGTGCCTTTTTTGTACGTTTTACGACAAAATGTTATTAAAGAGACTTGTCCAGAATGAAGAACTGAGTAGGTTTGCGAAATTTCGAAAGTCTAGGCCTACTTTGATTTTTTGGCATTTTTTCCCACTTTTCTTTAGAAAAGTGCACTTTGTGTAACTTTCTCATTAAAATGTTATTAAGAAAACTTCTTCAGAATAAAGAACTGAGTAGGTTTACGAAAGCCTAGGCCTACTTTGATTTTTTTCTGCTAAAAAATTTAAAACGCATAGAAATGCCAAAAAATCAAAGTAGGCTTAGATTTTCGAAATTTCGCAAACCTACTCAGTTCTTCATTCTGAACAAGTTTTCTTAATAACATTTTAATGTGAAAGCTACACAAAGTGCACTTTTCTAAAGAAAATTGGGAAAGAATGCCAAAAAATCAAAGTAGGCCTAGACTTTCGAAATTTCGCAAACCTACTCAGTTCTTCATTCTAAACAAGCTTCCTTAATAACATTTTGTCGTAAAACGTACAAAAAGGGCACTTTACTGATGTGGAAAATTAGTTTTTTCAAAATTCCAAAGGCATACGTGATTTTTCGAAAGTAAAATTACGTCACAATATAGTTTCAAACCAAGCAGGGCTTATCCTCACAAGCTCAACTCGATTTTTTTTGTCATTTACACCCTATCCGAACTCTATCCGTGGACACACTGTATGTCTTTTCATTTATTTCACTTCGACGTGCAATGGAAAGACAAATAAAAATAAAAAAAAATAATTTAAGGGCTCCATGCTTGAACCCTGCCCACTTGAAGCAAGAATGCTAACCACTAAACCACCGCGACATATAAACGAAATTGATGAGACTCTGCATTGGTCAAACAGACAGCTATGATAAGAATTAAGCTCATGGGTTTTCACTTTTTGGAAATATCTCTAGAGCCAACGGGAGACATTTCGCCAAAAATGGTATTTTCATCACACTCATATCTTGTTACCTGTAAACGTCGCCCGATAAAAATTTCCAATAACCCCACAGTCTTTCGTTATGTTATAAAGTATGTTCATTTGAAACCTTACCCTTAATATAATGAAAATAAATTTGAGAGCCGTCAATTTTTATTGGATTATCACACTGTATATGTGATAATAAAGCAAGGAAGAATTTAAACAATGTAAAATTGAGCTTGGATCTGATTTTTTATACATGAAGAAACAAAAAAATATATATTTAAATTTTGTACTTATTGTTGATATGAATTTAGAACTTTTGATGTTGTGGTTCTGACTACAACCTGCGTACTTATTTTTTAACCTACCACTAGATATTTTTGTATGGATAATATTTACGTTTTTTGAATTCATAATTCTGCACAATCCACTAGTTCAGTGCAGTAACATGCCCAAATAAACAAAAACGATAGGCATGCATTTATATGCACTGTAATAAATTCAATCTCCAATTTTACGATAATCAATAAATTCCAACTGCAACATCATTTAGGCGTTTCGCGATTAATTGGATACGGTTTTTTTTGTTGCGTTAGGAGGATTTCGTTGGAACAGCATGGGTCCACGAACTCCTGAACTTCCGTTTATTCAGTACGTGCTGATTTCGCACAATAATATTTATATCCCTTTTTATTTATTCTCAACGCCTTCATGCCGATAAATTTTTATTAAACACTGTAACTCGGGTCAGCAACGCTTCCCCCTTCGGTCGATCCTCCTCAAGTTGTGTTACGGAAGCGTTTTGGGAATTTAGTTCACAAAACGGCCATAACGAGATTTGGGTCGACGCATTAAAAGGGGCGATTTATTCGATTTTCGCCGGTTTCCGCACGAACGATCGGAAGTGCGACATTTTGTCATCGTTTGTCGCCGAAATTTTTACAGAATATGGTCGTCTACGATCGTGCTGTAACATACCAAAAAAGCAAGTATTTTCAGTAGAAAACAATAGCCTGTATAATAAGTTTCCAAAATAAATCAAGCGCATTAAAAATATTACTAGATAGAGCTAAAAAAATTATTCCTGGAAAAATTAAAACATGTATTTAAAAATAGTTGAAAAAGTAATTAGTCCCTGTAATAATCTTATAATTGTTGAGAATTTAATAAATAAAATAAATAAATGAAAAATAAATAAATAAATAAAATATTTTAACACCATAAAGTATAGGTAATGTTGAACCTGGAAATTTTGAATCTAGAGGTGATTTTTGTTAGCAGCAAGAAGTAGGTAACAACCTATAAAATAAATGCCATAAAAATGCAGACCTAATATACAATATTGCATTAACTGCGAGTGCCTAATAACTGCAGTACCTATATTGTTACAAGTATAGGAAAACTTTTGTAGCTTCAGTTATTCGTTTATGAAGCATTGTATTCTTGTGACTAAGAAAATCGACCCACTTCGATATTTCATTTAATGTACCTACTTACTTGGATTCTGTTTATTGCGGAAATTTATTATTTCTTTTCTTTTCTTTAATTAAAAAAGTGAGGTTCATCCATAGATGCCTTAGAAAAATGTAGTCATAATATTAAGCCCTTTTCAGGTAATCGAAATAACATATTTCCAATTAATAAAAAATATAGGCATATCACGCAATTTAAGAAACGAATATTATTTTTGAAAATAGAAACAATTTTAATTTTTCATTAAGAAAAATGTTTGCGGTATACATTAAAACATAAACCGCGAAATTTGTATCCAATGAGAATAGCCTTTGTTGCCGCGATTTCTTATCTATGTACTAGTCAATGTCGGTCATGTGCAGGTATATTCGAGAACACTGATTGGCTATTTTTTTTCTAATAATCTTCCATTCTTCTAGAGAACTGAACGAGCTTAGGAAACCATCTTCAGACAACCCCGAGATATTGAGATTCTTCAAGTATATGAAAGCTGCAAAGGACGGTCAAGATGGACAAGATTGCGTTATCTATACCGGCTGTCCATCACTTCAGGCCGATCAGCCCAGTCCGGCACTATTGAACGCCTACAACGAGATCAACAAACTTGTCCAAGCCAGAAAATTCTAACGTCGATAAATAAGGATGAAATAAATACACTCTCTGTATATTTTCGGAAGCATTAGGGGGATTCTCCGAAAATAGACAACTTGTAAATTTTCTTATATACCTAGACAATATTATTGACTACTGTAATATTATCTTCTGTTGGCTCTGGGAAATTATTATGACTCAATATACGGATATAAAGAAATATTCGTATATTTTCGCACAACATATTTTTCTCCTATTCTATATTTTAGTTTCTAGTAAACTGCTCACCTTAAAATTTTGCTTAAATAAGCAAGATTTTGATGTATTGTATTTTTCATGTAGTACTTAGTTATTTATTTGCCTTATTTATTTATTTATTTATTTATTTATTTATTTATTTATTTATCTCCGCTATTTAAAAATCTATTTATTTATTTATTCTTGTCTTCTGTAAATATTGATGTCCTTAATTTATTAAGTAAAAAACCTGTAGAACGTGGTGTTATATTTGTAAGAGAGAAATAAATTTAAATTATTCGATGTCGTCTTTCATTAATTTAATCTTTAGAACCCTTCAAATATAATTTACAAATTCAACTTGATCTAAATTCAGTAACAGATTATCGGTTTACAAATTATCGGTTTATAAATCATTCAAGAAAATAATTCACGAACAAAATTGACAAGCTTATCTGCCCCTGTAGTTCCGCCAGTCACTTGAACGCCTGGAAGTTATTTTGCTCAAATCAGTTAGAAGAAAATTACAAAAATGTCGAAAACAGCTGAACTTAAAAATTACTTTGTTCGCTATATTTCTGTTGGTTGGAGCAGCATATTAGCTCTTTAGAATTGTGGTTATTTGAAGTCTACTTCGACTCTGAGACGGAAAAATTAATTTACCTAGATAGAATATGCAGGGTGCTCCAGAAATGAGTGCCATGCTATACTATATAAAGAGCCGACGTATCATGCGCCCTGACAGTTTTATAGCCTCGCCAAATTCGTTGTTTCTGATTTGCATTTCTTCGGGAAATAATTTTTCTCTAAATCGATTGATGATTGATACACTGATTAATAATTTTGATCGATTACTCACTCATTCTAAGTATATTTCGTACCAATGTTCATTTCAACAGTTTTATTAATTTGGTACAATTTTTTCGTTTTTTTTTTCTGCATCTCCTGATCTGCTGGAGGCCCTTAAAAGTAAGTATAAGTTTCTAGGAATCAGCGCAAGTGTTCATCCAGAAAATAGATTTTTTCTACACGTAAATCGACCTGCTGAAGCGATCTAGCATATTCACTCATTTTGACTGGTATTTGGCTTTTAATAAGAAATAAGAAAACAGTGTTTTTTTTTGATATTTTAAAAAAAATATTTCAAAAACGGTATTAATGTAAATTTCTGTATACATAACTTTACTGACTCAAATCTTTAAGTGGCATATAGGTATATATTACAAACGGATTTATACATAATTCACAATAATGATTATATAAACTGTGTTTACAACCGGCCAGAATAATAAACGTTGGGGCTTTCCAAAGCCAATCCAATTGCAATGTCCTAAAGCCGGATCTAGATGTCCCCTTTGCGTTATTTCACTTTCTCCATGTTACCTACCGCCAAAAAATTATTGCAACTTTCTTAATACAGTTCCGAGATATACGTCGCAGAATTAGTCATAAAATTATACAATATGAGGTTAGTAATTATTACGGCGTGTGTTATGTAATGGATGAATTTATTTTGGAATCGGCAATATGGCGCCTTGCAAAATAAGACGGGATATTGAATTCTATTTTGGTATTGCATGCGTAGGCACGTGCCTGGTATACTAAATTTAACCTCCCCTCGAATACAGTCACGCTGAACTTCGAGGTATAGATACCTAGATTTTGATAGAATACAGGGTTATAGAGTACTGCAATCAAAGGCTAGTATAGCCATAATACGTTGAGTGATGCCATTTTTCGACACATCATGCCTAAACATGTACCTAGAATTATACCTAAAATTTGTATAACACAAATAAGTCCTTGGTGAAATATGTTCCTATAGCCATTTTTCAATATTATTAATTTTATATTTTACAATGACCAATATTTCAAAAATAAAGTTTTCTGTATCATTTAATAATATTATTATCAAAGTAACAGAAACTCAATTTTTTTTACTAATTTCGGTTTCTGTAACAGACCAGAAAATCACAAATGTATACTCTCCTATTTCGAAACAAATCTAAATACCTACCAAAGTTAAGGTTAACAATCTGTTGCAATGCCAATGCATGAGCGCCGTATAATAACATTGTTAACATCGTTTATTTTTCAAAACATAATTAAGTATGTAAGTAAGTTACAAAATATTTTGACAAGAGAAAAAAGAAGAAAATAACCTACCAAAACCTGGTCACGTGACTTTCTCTATCTGTCAAAAATGACGTTTAAAATATAAAAATCGCTAAAATGGATTCATTTCTTTAAATTTCAAAGAGTTTTACTTAAAAAAGTTGTTTCCTTTTTTTTATCAGTTCTACATAAGTGTAGCATATTTGAAAGCTGTATTAAAATAATTTGTTTGTGCCATTTCTTAATATTTTCTAATTGCTGAAAATTTAAAAAAAATTGTAATTGCATAAAAACTATTCACATCACTAGCTTTATCAATCTATTCACTATTTTATTGCTAAATATCGAGAAGAATATTTATGTATTTTTCAAAGGAAGAAAATTCTGCTTTGTAATTCAGTTAGGGTTTCATCAAGTCAAGTAGCTTGACATTTTAACAAATAACTTGACTTGACTTGAAAATCAAGCTTTTAACAAATTAAATACTTATTTGACTTGACTTGATATTGGAAAATTACTACTTGACTTGAACTTGACTTGATTTCAAGTTCAAAACTTGATTTTTCAATTACTTGAGAAATAAATAAGACTTTTCGTATAATTAATAAAGCGCAATTTACATTTATTTTATTTTTAATAAGCAACACTTTTCATTAAGAAGAACTGAATAAAAAATTTAGTTGTCTTCTCAGTTTATCCTACCATTATAATATTAAAAGGGCGGTAACCAAGGCTTGGTCTAATGAACATTCTGTTTGCATCCCCATGGTATCATTGTTCTAAGACATTTAATAAGTAATAGTAAAAATGTATTGTAAGGTTCAACTATAGCTATCATTAGCGAGATAGCAAAAAATTTATAATTGTGATTAGTCATAATATGGTCCAAATTTTAGGGGCAAAATTTCAGGAATCTAATATAAAACGAGAATAATAAGTAGATTTTTTTATACAGTGTGGATAGAAATTGTGGAATATTGCTTATATTTCTTAAAATATTCCTCATGTGAAAAACTTGTTTTAATAAAAGTGTTAGGGGAAATTATTTCCCGTTTAGTGATATCAAGCAATCTTTCGTAGCACAAAAAATGTGGTTGCCATGGTAACCGACTTGATTTTTTTAAATGGCACCATATACGTTTTTTGGTGAAAATTGATACATTGGAACTTTCTGAATACGATACAATACAATTTTAATGGGGTCGCATAAGAAAAAAATACAAAAAAATTAAGTCTTCTATTATGATATTGACAATGTTTATAAAAATAATAATTAACATCAAGTTAGCCATGCCAGAATCAGAACAATCACTAGCTGTCAGTTGCTTGTAATTGTGTGCATTGTTACAGTACTTTTTTACTCAATTTTCTGTGTACTTAAGTACTTAGTAAGTTATAATGGCCCTTGAATTAAGTGAAACAGAAAGAATACTGGTTAACATACTAAGTACTTAAGTACACAGAAAATTGAGTAAAAAAGTACGTTTAGTGTAACAATGTACACAGTTACACAGCTAGTGACAGTTTCGCATTGTTCTGATTTTGGCATGGCTAACTTGATGTTAATAATTATTTTGATAAACATTGTCAATAGCATAATAGAAACCTTGTTTTTTTTCTTATGCGACCCCATTAAAATTGTATTGTATCGTATTCAGAAAGTTCCAATGTATCAATTTTCACCAAAAAAAGTATAGGGTGCCATTTAAAAAAAATAAATCGGTTACCATGGCAACCACATTTTTTGTGCTAGGAAGGATTGCTTGATATCACTAAACGGGAAATAATTTCCTCTAACACTTTTATTAAAACATGTTTGTGATATGAGGAATATTTTAAGAAATATAAGCAATATTCTACAATTTCAATCCACACTGTATGTTTGCACAAACGGTATGCCACGCTTTTATTTAGCAGTTTCATAACAAGAACTTACATACTTCTCATTGGCAGCCTGTTCAGAAACGTGGTAAAATTAATTATTAAAATACAAGTTCACGTGACAGTGATAGCCCTTTGGGCCCACGCTATCGGTATGCCTATGGTTTTTCGAGGAATTTTCTATTTTGAACTTCATTATGAAACACATGGCAGCCTGACTAAAATCATATCAAAACGCATATTTTTCGAATAAATAAAAACTCAGTTTTTTATATGAAGAACCCAGGATGACTCTCTGATTCATACCTTATTATTGTGAGAATATACGCAACATAATGTCTTTTGAAAGGCATACCGAGTAAAATCACGTCAAAAAATCTGTCACTATCTCCCGGTCTATTAGTAGTTTTTAATTAATATCTGGGTATTTCTGAGAGTGTACCCACCTACAGTGTGTCCCAATTTGATACCTACTGGACACCTCAGAAATATATGAAGGGCAAGGAAAACAAATGGTCTGTATTTTTTTATTGGTAGTACCAAGGGGGAGTATCTCATAGGCGGTGGTATTTGGATGGGGTAATTGTTTCATGACCTGCTACGATTTTTTAAAATAGCAAATTTTCAAGAAACCCCATTAGGGATTTTTTTACGACAAAATGTTATTAAGAAAACTTGTTCAGAATGAAAAACAGAGTAGATACGCAAAATTTCAAAAGGCTAGGCCTACTTTGATTTTTAGATTTATCTTCCACTTTTTTCTTAGAAAAGTGTCCTTTCTGGAGCTTTCACGTCAGAATTTTATTTTTTTTACGATGATCAAGTTTCCTTAATAATATTTTGACGTGAAAGGTCCAGAAATGACACATTTCTAAGAAAACAGTGGGAGAAAAAGCTAAAAATCAAAGTAGGCCTAGACTTTTGAAATTTTGCATTTCTGCTCAGTTTTTCATTCTGAACAAGTTTTCTTAATAACATTTTGTCGTAAAAAAATCCCTAATAGGGTTTCTTGAAAATTAGCTATTTTAAAAAATCACAGTAGGCCATGAAATAATGACCCCATCCAAATACCACCGCCTATGAGATACACTCCCTTGGGACTACCAATAAAAAAATAGAGACCATTTATTTTCTTTTTCCTTCATATAGTTCTGAGGTGTCCAGTATCAAATTGGGAGACACTGTATATTTGGAATATTAATTCGGAGATTTTTCGATTGGTCTATACATAAATCATCCAAAGGGATAATCAAATCAAAGTCTCACATGTGATCTAGATTTACTGTAACAATACAATAATTCCATCATGTGAACCCGAATACTGCGCGCCTCAACACATTAACACCACCCATTCACAAAAAACACTTTCTCCGGGCTTTGCCCCTGTCGCAACTCTGGTTACCTCACCGGGGAATCCCGGTGTTGGACGAACTACGCGCCCCCTCCACGCTATATAGTTCGCGGGCCGGCCAAAACCGCCACGACTTTTGGCGGAATTTTCATTCGAGATCACGTGCGAGCCGCCTAGACCGTTACTCGACCCGATCTTCGGCCGTGCGATTTCGACGGTTTCCCGGCAGTCCGCGGCCATGCTGTCATTTGCGAAGTGGTCGTTTTTGTTCTCTTGGGCGAGCCTGGTGGCCCTCCAGCAGCCGAACGGACGGGGCGACGACGGCAGGCAAGGTAAGGATGGCGGGTCAACGAATCGAGCGTAGCGGTAAATTCAGTAAAGGCCGAGGACAATGTGCCGTCCGCGCGCAGTCGCGGTCGGCTGAGAGCAAGTGGAGCAGTGAGTGTCGTTTTTGGTTGCTTTCGGGAACCGTAAGTTTAACGTTCAAAACTCTTGTGTGGTCTGATGGAGAAATTGTCATTATTAAACAAACAAACTCGCTTGCAAACGAGAGACCTAAGAGCTGCGTGGTTGATATATTTGGTAAGAAAAATAACGCTTACGATTAAGCTTGTCAAATAATATCATACAGTTAATTTTTCCCTACATGCCCAGAAGTGGCCAAAAACTAAAAATTCATTGTTGATTTGATTGCCAATGTGGATCATACTACTACATTTTTAGGGGTAATATTAACAACTGATGTGCCTATTATCGATAATACCTTTCGTTAATTTTACGAATTATAATCCCAAAGCTGAAAATACCACGACTGCCCAACAGGAGTGGTATTTTCTTAGCATGGGGATTATAATGAGTTATAAATTAAGGAAAGGTATTATCTATTATTAGGCATACCACGAGTTGTATTTAAAAAGAGAATTTAACAACTGCAAATAGTTTGACAGCTAGCTGTCATTTAGATTGAACTTTCGGTTCTGAATATGTTTTTTGTGCTAATAGATATTTAAAGATCAATGTGTTAACTGAAAACATATATTCTAGTCCTATATTAAATTTGGTAGTGTGAAGAAGTTATCGGGTTATCAGTTTTAGCTGCCACAATATTGGTTTAGCGTAACTAATAGGACGTAACTAAGAGAGTATGATTTCAGCGATTATTTCCCTCATACTGCTTGCATCCAATAAGGTAGCTCCTTCCATAAAAATTCAACCAATATGCCTCTGCTAGCGATAATTTGCACTAGTGCAATTACCGGTAATTGCACTTGTGCAAATTATCACTTCGTTGCTTAGCAACCGCGAATCTGTTGGATACAAACACGTACCTACTTCTTAAAGTTTGTGTGTTTCACACTGTTCTAAATTATGCAGCTTATAAATTATGTTGCGGTATTATTAAGCATTATATCAATGAATTTATATAACTTTTACATTGCTAAATTCTTGTTATTTAGACCTCCGCCACCGTTTAAATTTATGACACATTCAGAAAATAAACCAACGCCGACAGAGTGTAGGTATGTATAATCGCATTTGCCTTGGATACCCAAGCGTCATGTTTGTTTACTCGAACGCTACAGTCGAAGCTGTCAATAAACTCGTTCAAATGAGCCGTTTTGGAAATGTAAACATAGAAAAAATTAATACAGAAATTATTAAATCGTATTCGTGAAATAATCTCGACAAATACTACTCGTGCCGGAAATTTTTCTAGATAATTTTATTCTCAAGCTTTATTTTGCCCATTAGCAAAACCACTCGTACAAATTGGGCTTTTATTTTCAGAGATAAAATAAAAGCCCAATTTATACTCGTGATCTTTCTAGGCAAAATAGCGCTTTCGAAAAAATTATCGATAAAATTTCCGGCACTAGTGATTACATTCGAAAATTCCACTATAGTGGTATTATCGCTGAAATCATCACCTGATTGGTTAATATTTCAAAAACCTTATCATTTCATTGGTTCATATTGGCAGGCGTTGAATTCTCGAGGGATTGATTTTAGGTACAGGTATTGTTTTTATTCCATACATTTATACAGGGTGAACCATTTGAAATATAAGCACCCTCGTAAAAGTTTTATTTTTCATCCTATTTTAGCCGGTTTTTCTGAAGATAGGTCGCGAAAAACTCTACTTTGGTGAAAAATTTCAGGTCTTAACCTAAATTTTCAGGGCCTATACTACGAATTTTTTCCCAGTAAAAAATGTCGAAAACCATTTAGCGATTTTTTTTATTTAAAATCTGACACCTCAGTCAGGACAAATTTGAACAAAAAATATACAAGGAGTTTCATTCTGCAGGGTGTCAAAGTTGAGCAAAATAGGAATTTTAAAGGCAATTGGGGAATGTGCCACGGAATGACGTCAAAACAGATGAATGATTAACAGGACTACTCAAAGTGTTGGTGTGCAAAGATTCAATACAAAAATGTACAGGGTCCTTTTCTCTGGGCCATCTCAAAATGCTGCTATACTTTTTAATCAGTTTTCTTTATATATATTATTATATTATCATATTATTATACTTTTAGTCCTTTTTAAAAATGTGGCATATTATGAAAATTATTTAAATTTTATTATTTTCTGCTTTTTAGTCTTGTGTTTGAAATTTTGCAATCGATTTTAAACATGTACCAATAATATATCAATCTGTTTAATTTTCATTTTCCTGAAAAAAAAGAGTAGGAATCAAAATTAATGTCATAAGATTGTTATTTCAATATTAAAATAAATTAATTCCAGATCCCTCTTAGTTACCAACTTTTGGAGGTTCTAGTTGTCGCATTCTTGCTAACTGTTAAATAACTCGCTTTTCTGCCTATCTGTTTATTTGCCATCATTTCTTCTTAATGCGTTATTTTTATTTTTATTACCACCTTATTGCATGTGCTTATCTGTTCATAAATTTCATGATTCAGTTCCGGTGTTCAACATGGGGATCTCGGAAACCGTAACAGATACAAAGTCGGTCAAATGGAGGCAAACATGCGCCTTTGGGCGAATAACAATATGCCGTTGAGAAAGTAAAAATATTTTCATGGGTTGCTGAGATATTTAAGAAAAGCCGAATTTTTGAAAATTAGATTTTATTTTTTTCTGTCGCCATTTGCGATAATATTGAAAAATAAATGATACTTTTTCATTGCAACTTTTTCTGGACTACGTTCTGGTATTCTTATATTTTCGGGTCGACGTTTCGTTTTTGAGATAGGTAGAGGGATCATCTTTTTTTTAAATACGGACCTGGATTTTGTATTCCATATTTCGAAATAAATCGTTGTCCTGAGTACAACGATGTATGACACATACATATTTTTTCTCGTTTTGGCCGCCAAAATGCACATTTACTACGAAAAAAATTAATACGGTCCTGGACTATGCATTTTTCTCTCTTTTTTTCAAAGCTATTCCAATTATAACAAATAATCGTTTTTTTATACCTATTGAAGTATTTAAACTCTATGTTCGTCATATTTTGAATTTTTTTTTATACTTTAGGTAAAATGTATCTCACTATTGTTAGTAATAATTGAAGACACAAGTGGATAAAGGTGTCATGTCATATTAAACTTCCAAGATATTTAATAAAACGCGTTTTAAACTAGAACTTTTTCAATTATCATTTAATTTTATTTTGTAATATCGGAAAATTTAGTTAAAAATAACTTAATTTCTTTGATGAATTCTAATTTAAAAAAAATATTTTTTTTTCTACATGTAAATTGTATGTGTACATAATATCTTCATCCACGAAACATGTAACTTGACACCTTTATCCACCAGGACATGATACATATGTGTGACTTAACACCTTTATCCACTTGTGTCTTCAATTATTATTGTTGTTATTTACGTGAAGTATAAAAATATTTTCAAAATGTGACAAACATGGAGTATAATTAATGCAGTAGGTATTAAAATAATGATCACCTGTTATAATTGGAATAGCTTTGAAAAAAAAAAGAGAGAAAAATGCATAGTCCAGGACCGTATTAATTCTTTTCTTAGTGAATGTGCATTTTAGCAGCTAAAACGAAAAAAAATATGTATATACCATACATCGTTGTACTCAGGACAACGATTCACTTAGAAATATGCAATAAAAAATCCAGGTCCGTATTTAAAAAAATGAAAATGATCCCTCTATCTCAAAAACGAAACGTCGCCCCTAAAATCTAAAAATACTATGACATAGTCCAGAAAAAGTTGCAATGAAAAATTATAATTTATTTTTGAATATTATTGCAAATGGCGCCAGAAAAAAATAAAATCTAAATTTCAAAAATTCGGTTTTTCTTAAATATCTCAGCAACCCATGAAAACATTTTAACTTTCTCAACGGCATATTGTTAGGCGCCTAAAGGCGCAAGTTTGCCTCCATTTGACCGACTTCGTATCTGTTGCGATTTCCGAGATCTCCATGTTGAGCACCGGAACTGAATCACCCTGTATATTATATTTCACTCTACTGCTGTACCGACTGTCGTAGTTACATATAAATGATAGGAGGATAGGAGAACTGTGGAATTTGTTCTGTTGAACTGCCACTGATTTTTGTTTTAACTTTTAGAAATATGTAGCTAATGTAGGTATCCCTACCCACAACCTTTATTTTTGGAGATATGAAAAAAGTAAAGAAACGAATGTTGTACATTTTTTCTGCAATTTTCTATTTCAAAAAGTATTATCAGGTGAGGAGAAACTGAAATACCTATGAAATTTCACAATGTTTAAAATCGATTGCAAAATTTCAAAGACTAGAAAGCACAAAATAATAAAGCTTTATTCTGCGTTTTTAAAAAAAGGCTAAAAATATAATAAAATAATATAATAGTATAAAAAGCGTAAAATTATAATATAATTTTGTATACCCTCATAAAATTCGAATAACGTGGGGTGAATGCAATAGATAATTGATTCCGTTTTTTATGTTATTATATTATTTTATTATACTTTTAGTCCTTTTTAAAAAACTTGGTTTATTAAAAAAATGCATTTAAAAATATTCGTTTTTTTTTATTATTTTTCCCTTCAAATCAGTACTCGATGTTTTTCCCCCAATTACTGGTTGCTCTCTTACTAAACCATAACAATACAAATAAATTTCAACCCAAAATTAAGGAGGAAAATATATTTTTTAAAATTTATGGAATAAAAACAATGCCTGTACCTGTACATGGTATCTAAAAATATATTATATAAGATATGTATTATCAAAAACAAAAGATATATTTTGTCCCACTTTTACGATACACCATGTATAAACATAAACCACAAGTTTACGTTTCTAAACCCCGATACTTACCTTGCAACAATACAGGCAAAACATAAAGCACGTTTATGTCTTTAAGTTTAGGAATCCTTGATAATACAGCAATTCTAATTTTAAATTTCCAGTTATGAAGAAGTAGCTACCTACACAAACGCTTATGCTTGTTTGGTGAGTGGCCTCAAAAGTTAATTTAAATTACAAAAATACTTACCGATGGATTATTATCCTCAAACATTTTACACATACTGACACCTATCACGGTTTCAGATATCAAAATATTGTGTCAAAACTTGGTTACTACTCAGGGTGATTTCCGTCTCACGTATTTATTTCCTGGTACTCTTTATTCAAAGGTCAGAACCAATGTTAAGTTATGTAACTAAATAAAAATACCTATATTTCAACCGAGACCCCAACTTACTATCACAGACCTATACCGTACTTTCACCGTTTTAGTAGACATTGCCGTGGCTGGGCGGCGCGCCGCCGTGTATTCGGCTATGTTCGTCAGTCGTTGGCGGGGGGCGGGGCGTGTTTTTTGCTCGCAAAACACGACTGATAAGCGGTGCGGGACTACTGTGTACTCCCCCCGCCAACGACTGACAAACCTAGCTTGACGCACGGCGACGCGCGGCCTATTCCCCTATGTCTACCAAAACGGTGAAAGTACGGTATAGCTTCGCGAAGCTATGTAAGTCTGTGTTACTATCGAGTCCTAAGACATTAAGATCTATATGTTTTAATTTGTTTTCATAACAAAATTAAAGTTCTTGTTCCAGAATTTTTTGCAGATGGTTTCAACAATGCATCCGATCATCCTTTAATTTATGTTTCAAATATGAAATTTCTCCTTTTTGTGTTTTAAAAATTTATGAGATCTGCCAATTTACTGTCCCGAATTCATCAAGAATATGAAAAATCAGATTACATGTAAGCACCATCTATACAATATATTTATATACAATATAAATCTGATGCAGAAATAGAACATAAAATTGGCAGAACAAAGGTCGTTTTCATAGAGTTTTAAGAATTTTCTGTTACATCTGCTTCCTCGTTTCACGTTGTAAATGCATTCTATTTTAGAACCTTTCTCCACTACCTTGCTAACTGCTTTCTCTTGCAACTTTTTCTCTGCCATTCCATGACTTGATTTTGATTAAACGGAGTACGGAATTACATAACTATTTGACTTTTAACATTTTTCAAATCTTATTTTTTTGTGTATTTTTCTTTTAAGGTATTTATTTATGCCAGTGTACAATATTATGTAGAGGGCGAAAATTATAAAAATCTGTTTGTTTTATTTCTTACGGTATACCTATACAATTTTCAAGTTTGATTAAAAATATAACAAAATAAACTATACAAAAAATAATAATCTCCAGAATTCCCAGAGCATATCCAAATTGTATTAGTAAAACAAACCGTGTTTCTGAACTACAACTAGGTACGTTGCGGCTGCAGCTTCTTGGAAATTGAAGCACTGCAGGGTTCTGTTTATGTTCGCATTTTTTGGAACAGCGGAATTAATTAAAGAAAACAAATTCGCTAGTGTTTATGCTGAGAATTAATTAATACTGCCTATAATAATATTAAAAAATATTTAACTTTTACGTACCTACCTACCTATTCAAGCTTCTACTTGTCTAGTGTTATTATCAGTGCTATTTTCAGAATTAATTTCGAAAGTACATTGTAAAGTTGAAAACCTGGGATTAAACGCAATCACCCACGATCGCAAGACAAAGTTTTGGCAAATCGAATCTGACCATTATTTTTGTCGTTTCGTAAGTGGGCTCTATGGGAATTAATCAATTAAACTTTCTTATAGGCAGGAACCTACTGGACTGGATCGGCTTGGGGACGGGCCCCGAAACTGATCCCTACTTGGCAAAAACTAATTCGCAGTGTCTCAATGGCGATTTGGCCGCTTGTTTCCAATCCAGGGCGTTGGGGACCCTCGACGAGTTTTTCGATCAAGTAAGTGTGATTACGGCAAATACGGCTTCTCTCTACGAGGCATTTTACATTGTTTTGTCATTCGTTAACATTTACTAGTATTTTTTGGGCTTTACAAATGGTCCATACTTCTTAAGATACGATTTACAGGCCTGAAATAAATGTCTCTTCGTTTATTTAACGCCAACTTGCAAAAAAATAATCTACAGGGTGAGTTTTTTTCGATGCCCACTAATGGGGGTCTCGAAAACTAGCAGAGCTAGAACAAAGGTTAAATGGGGAAAGAATTGTAAAGACAAAAATTGTAGATAATTTTGGACTTAACAAGATAATCTAATCCAATATTTTATGTTGTTTGTGATTTTTGAGATATGACATAAACTTGTGTTTTTTTAAATGTAAATCATAGTTGGCTGTGGCCTTATACAATCGGCCATTTTTTGAGCTTTCCAAAGATATAATACTCATCATAGTTATTATAAAAAATAATTTTAATAATTTTCTGATTTTTTTTTAATTTTCACATAGTCAGCCATGGAATATTTTCATAATTACGTTCTATTTTATAATTAGACATACTTCAAACTTTCTAATAGTTTTTTTAGCTGGTAACAAAATGTAACAAAATAAAGCAAAAATAAAAAAAACTCAAATTCAAATTATTATTATTATAAAAGGTCACCTTTTAAAATAAAAAAATGTGTTCAAACAATCCACCATTATTATTTATGCAAATATTGCATCTTTTTAAAACTGAATTTGTCGCCTTTCTTAGAGAGCGCCTGTCAATACTGGCAATTGTTTCTAAAACAGCTGCTCTTAATTCAACAATTGCCTCATACTTTATTTTGTACTGTTCCCCACAAAGAGAAGTCCAAAACAGACAAATCGGGGGATCGGGGCTGCCAGGAAATAGGTCTATTTCTCCCTATCCAACTATTTGGAAAGAGCTGATCTAAGTATTTTTTTACGGACGAATAACTATGTGGTAGAGCTCCATCATGATAATTTTTATTTTATTTTGTGACATTTTGTTACCAGCTTAAAGTTTGAAAGCTTGAAAGTTTGAAGTATCGGTGTCTTATTATAAAATAGAACGTAATTATGAAAATATTCCATGGCTGACTATGTAAAATTAAAAAAAAAAAAAGAAAATTAGCCTTATTATTATTATTATTATTATTATTAAATCTTTATAAAGCTCAAAAATTGCCGATTTTATAAGGCCACAGCCAACTATGATTTACATTTAAAAAAACACAAGTTTGTGTCATATTTCAAAAATCACAAACAACATAAAAAATTGGATATGATTATCTTATTAAGCCCAAAATTATATACAATTTTTGTCTCTACAGTTTTTCTTTATAATCAGAAATAACGGAGCTACAGAGATATGAAGAAATAGCAAAAAAATCACTCTTTTCAAAATATCTAGTGAGCCATGAACTTTTTTAAAAATCCAAAAGGGGCATTAGGTTGAACATTCAAAACTGCAATTATTCTTTCCCCATTTAACCTTTGTTCTAGCTCTGCTAGTTTCCGAGATCCCCATAGTGGTCATCGAAAAAAAAAACTCACCCTGTATACAATCGCATAAACTACTAAAAAATTTGGGGATTTGCCCATTGCTATTATTTTGGCTTCATTGCCATTTGAAGCTAGAGGTGTCAACTTTTTCAGATAGAATTAGGGATTATTGTTCTCAAGTATGTAAGTAGGTACTAACGAAAAACCATAGAACATCATACTAATCCCAGAATGTGTAGTAAAAAACGAGGATGCAAATGCTCAACACAATAAGTAATGTCAACCTTAACATTTTTTGGGATGGAAACTAATTTGGCACTTACAATGATGACATATTATTTTCTTTTTATAATTGAGTCACTTTCTTAGTCTGAGCGAAACGTAACATTCAAATTAAGTTTGACATAAGTGAATCTCTCAAATAAAAGCTAACAATTAAATCGAAGTACCTAGATATATAAAAGCAATAATTAATTCGGTAGAATATCCTAGCCATTAAATCGTTGCGGTCTAGATAGATTACTTTCTGGATTTGGTCTCACTTGCCAGCTTGGCTCCAGGCACACCGTCTGGATGTTAAGGATAATTAATTCTATCATCAAAGGCGAATGCCAGGAAATAAATTTCCCAGACCAGACCTTCCCTGTGTCCCAATTTGTCTAAGGAATCCCTAATCGACACAAAAAGTGGCAAGTTAAATGAAGGGAGATTGTTTTCCCATTAGGATGCAACTTGCTGGCTGCTATCCAGATGGGCCCTGGAACGTGGAAAGTGTGGCAAATAAATTATGGCTACCCTTTCATGCAGGTAATGGCTCTGGACAAATTTTCCTGGATAGTCGCGGTAAAGGGTAATATTTCTCCTGTAAAAGCAGGCGCTGTTACGATACCATCGTGGTTTTTGAACATATACTTACCGGGTTTAAATAATAATATGTGGGATATCTAGATTCTTTCTTCAAATTTGCAGGGGATTCGATGCCAAACGCGAGAAAGATTGTAAAAGCCAAAGAATTGATGATATTTAGTGACAGGTATTATAAAAGCACCACAAAACATATTTGAGTTTATTTCATATCCAACCTTCGCCAGTAAACATTTTTCTCCAAGATCGTTTATGTAAATTTTCGTTTAATGCTGGAGCTTTCCTCCACCCAAGTGCTGAGTTAACATTTCAAAGGCAACGTTATTTATTTCCCCATATTTCCTGTCTTTTTCTGCCGACTTGTTGAAATCTTGTCGCGAGAACTTTTGTGCGCCATACCCAACTAAACGAAACTTTCAAGTTCAGGAAAACAAGTGGAAAGAAATAAGTTTTGGGCTGTCCAAATGGAGAGGTTGACACACTAATCCAGAAAAGTTAAACAAGTCACATGTTAATAAGTGCTGGTAAGTTTTTCAGTTACAGATTGCTAGACAAGATTACATTTTGACAGTCTAATAGAACCAGTGTCAATAGGAGCTTGTAAAATGTGTTGCATACTTTTTTTACGAGTATATGTGAAAGCAACACAAAATTGTAATAATTTATTAAAGGATATTTATAAAGATTATCAGACGTTTGTCATCATTTGTCACTTCTTAACACATCTCGTCACTCACCCAGGAATACTAAAGAATGTTTTGCAGGGGATTTTTATTTGTTTTTTGTTTATTTTCAGCCGGTGTACTCGCTTACCGAAAATGCGAAAGTTCTGCGACTACCTGAAACTCACTTGAGATCGTTGGTTCATGAAAGATTCGAATATTCGGAAGCTCCAAGATCAGATGAACCAGAATGGGATCAATTGGTGAAGTTTGTTATGCGAAAAGTAAGTATGTCTATTGAAAATCTAGTATCATATGTTTTATTAGGTACTCTTTTGATGAATATGTGCCTACCTTTTTCATTCTACAAATTTTTTCATTATAGATACTCTTTATCTGTTTATTTCCAAATGTATTTTCTGTCAAAATTTGTACGAATAAATTATGCTTTATAGGTGGAAAAGTTCCTGAAATCCACGGCTTTTGAGTTGGATTTTGATAATGAAGTTACCGAACAAGGACGATATTCTCCAAGATTCTTAGATGAAATCGTCGATGAAATCGATGTGATCGAGGATAAAAAGGATAACCTATTCAGTAAGTATAAGCTGGACCAACACTATGTCGGTTCAGGTATAAGCTAAAAGAAAATTAAGGCAACTATTTAGATGCCTATAACATAAAATAGTTACAAAGCACAAGACTATTTTTTCAAATTTAGATCATATAATATAATAAACGACGAAATACCTAGATTGTACTGAGTCCTACTGCAAAAAGAACAAAATTTATTCTTGCAAGAAACATACCAAATGTCAATGGAACTAAACCAATTTAAAGTTTGGAGTTCCACATGGCGAATTTTCTCGATAAAATTCTTGAGTCTAACTTCCTGAAGAATAAACGGGATTTTAACAAGTTTTCTTGAACGAAACAGGTCGAATTAACCGATGGAAGTGCCCTATTAAAATCAAGTAGATTGAGAAGCAAATGTTATCAGAACCCAATTCCAATTTAGCGGAAATTTTAATATCAGACCTTTCTAAATGAATTATTAATCGTTCAAAACAATACTGAACAGAGCTTTCGACTTCAATAAGGTTCCAAGATTGGCAGTAATAAGAACGTCTAGAGGTTAATTTTGTTAAAAGAAAATTTTGGAGGGCATCACGTTTTAGGCTTGATTTCGTAAGAAATAGGGTCTTGCCAATCTGTTTTTACATGTTTGTATAAACAGGACATGATGACGTAATACCTAAATAAATGAAATAATAAATTAAGAATACATGAAAATGCTTTAAGAAAGAAGTAACGTTATTTATTATTTTAGACAATTCAACTTAGGATGTAAATTGAGAAATGTAAGTTGAGAATTAAGTTGGCAACTTAAAACCTTTTAAAGGTTTCTTAATTCATTATCTGATCTAAGACATTTATTATGGCAAACTCATATCTTCTTTTTCACCTTTAAACCGTAAAATCAATAATAAAAAGTTTCCCCTTTTCCATTCATGGACATATTGTATATTATATAATCAGTTCAACCAGAGAAAACAACAGGCAACTTTTATGTACACTTTATTAATATTTACTGAGAATAGAGTTTATATAATGTTGATATTATTTACGTAACGAGTTTGTATTATTGTGTTAACATTTACAGAAAGAAAACAATTGAAGAAACTCTTGATCCCGATGCTGCTGATTCTGAAGGTCTTCAAGCTGAAGCTGCTACTGTTTTTGCCTCTGATCTTGGGACTGGCATCGTTCAAGAAACTTCTAGGATTCCTGGCTCTCATCATACCAGGAGCGATAGCTTACTTTAAGTTTTGCAAGCCAAATTTCGGAAGTCATTATTATTCTAATAACAGTCCCCAGTATACTCCTGCTGGAATTGCGTATCAACCTCACTTCAGGTAAGAATAAAAATATAAATAGAATAGCTATAAAACAATATGTCACAGTGGAGGCCTACGTAAGGAATAGGACCACAAAATTTTTACAATGAAGTGACTTTCACTGGTGTGAACTTGCTGCCATTGACAACAATGGCATATGTGTCAATATGAGCAATGTCAAAATTAGTTGAATATACATTATAACCTGGACCGACACTAGATATATTAATAGAATGTTGGTCTAGTTAATCACAAACCTATAGTGTTGGTCCAGGTCAAACTCATCAGCTGGCATCAGGATAAAAATGAACATGGGTAAGAAAAGAATGGAGGGTATTCAAGTTTATAAGTCTAAAATATCGATTTTATAAGTCTAAAATATCGTTTACACAGATTTCAAATTTAACCACTATTTATTTTTCTAAACCAATATTTCTTTACTAAAATAAACTAGGTAATCACAAATTTTATTTTTTAACTTGGTAAATATCATTGGTGGGTAAGTTATTTCAGGAGGATACATAAAAATTGCAATTAGCAGCATCTCAATCGTTGTTTCAAAAATTAATTACTTTCAAAATGGAAAGGATTGATTTTGACAAAATTTTGACAACCTGTTTCAACAAAACCGACATTCGAAACATAAAATTTTTACCTACCGCTTTTAAGTGTTTACAGATCAACTGTACATTCAAAATGAAAAAAGAAATGCCAAATGACCAATGTCCATTTGGCATTTCTTTTTTCATTTTGAATGTACAGTTGATCTGTAAACACTTAAAAGCGGTAGGTAAAAATTTTATGTTCCGAATGTCGGTGTTAACAGGTGTTTTGGGGCATGTTTTGCCAATTTCAACGCAAACGGTTGATTTTATCGTTATGAAACAAGTATACACTTTGTAGGATAATGAAAAGATGACTTGTAAGACCAAAAAGATAACCTCAAAAAAGTTACGAGTAAAAGCACGATCCAAAAACAGCTCAAGTGGCGCCCTCTGTGAGATACGTAAAAATTGACACTTCCGTATTATTCTTTATCTCCAAAAAAGCAGGAGTGGATTAACTTTCTGCATTTTCTGCACGTACTTAGGAAACACCCTGTATACCTAAGTTATGTAGTTACTTATGGTGGCCATGTACTATATCATTATTCTCCATTCATTCTATAAGGTCTCTTCAGTGCCGTTTCCTATAATACTAATTTTGCCGAACATCTTGTGATACTGGATCACTGTAAATTATTCTTAGAGTTACTTTTTGCTCAAGTGCGCACTGAATCACACATTATAAAGTGTTGCAATAGGCTCTTAGGTGAGCTGCAACGAATGCTTGATGTGCTTATTTTATGATTTTCTTGACTTATCTTAAAGTTAAAATGACAGTGTCATGCTTACTGCAACATTTTCATACTGCTGTCTCAAACATTTATTTGCAAGGCTAGGCCTCTAAATATTCCACATGGTGTTTATTACCTTTATGCAAAAATATAGTAATAAACTTTACTGGTCGTTTGAAATTTCATTGGATTTTGTTTTCCTGGGTATTCGACCACCATTTAATTAATCAGTAGTTCTTTATTACGTACGTTTCGGCATTACATTTCAACAGCCATCTTCAGATTAAAAAGACAATACACCTTTAAAAAATCTTAAAATTGATTTACAATTTAGACGTCCTAAAACAAAATTGGAAAAATCACAAATTTTTTCTCTCTTTTTTGGGTATCTTATCTAATATGTACAGCTTCAAAAGCATAGATACTTACAAGTCGTAGTTTTGCAGGTGAAGTTTTACATTTCTTACTGTTTAAATAAACGGAAAATAGTTAGAAGCTATTCATACAGCGGGCGGATGAGGAGTGTGGCATTTAACAGTATATTAATACCAGCACATAAAAGAAAAACTTATAGGTAGTAAAAAGCGTAGCAAAAACAGGTAAAAAAAGGTATAAAAATCTAATTCTTGGCGCCAAACGAAAAGTACAATAATAATAATGATCATAGGAATTTTCATTTCTTAAAAACATCTAACGCAATTGTACCCCCTTTAAAATTATATAATTCAAAAAGCAAAACAGAAGAGTAGTAAAAGTTGAAAGGTGGCAATTATTTTGATTTAGAATAAATTGTTGTAAATTTTAGACAGGTTATTGGTATCGGTTCTAAAATTAATGCTGTTAGGTTGATTTTTTATGTTAATCATCTCAAGTACGTTTCTTTTTATATAATCACTCTCGGTAGCCATAATTTTAGGATTTAAAAAATCGAAAGAATGAGAATGCTCCAAGAGCATGTTTACTAAGTGCAGTAGCGAAACCATTGTTTGATCTGATATCATACTGGTGCTTATACAAACGTTTATGCAAATATTGTTTTGTCTGACCCACATAAGTAGCCGGACAATCGCTACAATTAATTTTATATATAAGGTTGGATTTATTTTTGTCTTCTATATTTGGTTTTAATTTTGTGAAAAACTTGTTGGTGGTATTGAAAGGTTTAAAGGCAACTGAGATTCCATATTTCATTAAAATCTTCTGGATACCATCCGAAACACCTTCAATATAAGGCAAGGTTATATAAGTATTCCGGTTACCGTTATTCGTTTGTGGACAAGGCGATCTGTTGTATATTTGATGTATTCTTTTTTTAATAATAGGATTAAAAAATGTTGGAGGGAATTAAAGCGTCTTTAACTTTTTTTAAATGTTGTGGCCTATTATTACCATGTGATAGAACAATCGCTCTGTCAGTTAAGCTGTTAATAACATTCTTTTTGTGGTTTAGATGTACGTTGGAATTAAAATTTATATATCTCTGTGACCAGATATCTTTAGTGTACCAATTTGTTGTAATTAGTCCATTATTATTATAGTGTAAAGAAATGTCTAAAAAGTTGATACTGCCATTCCTATCGTGTTCTTTCGTAAAACGTAATCGAGGGTGGAAAATGGTTTCGCTACTGCACAAATATAGAAAGGTATAATTATGAGCATGCAATAAGCAAAAAGAAACATCCAACTCAAGTCGTCATCTGCCTCACTCTGTCAAACCGAATTTATTTGCTATACCTACCTATTTACTATTTGTATTGTCATACCCAGTATCAAAATCACTCACACATGCTCTGGAGCATTCTCATTCTTTCGATTTTTTAAATCCTAAAATTATGGCTACCGAGAGTGATTATATAAAAAGAAACGTACTTGAGATGATTAACATAAAAAATCAACCTAACAGCATTAATTTTAGAACCGATACCAATAACCTGTCTAAAATTTACAACAATTTATTCTAAATCAAAATAATTGCCATCTTTCAACTTTTACTACTCTTCTGTTTTGCTTTTTGAATTATATAATTTTAAAGGGGGTACAATTTCGTTAGATGTTTTTAAGAAATGAAAATTCCTATGATCATTATTATTATTGTACTTTTCGTTTGGCGCCAAGAATTAGATTTTTATACCTTTTTTTACCTGTTTTTGCTACGCTTTTTACTACCTATAAGTTTTTCTTTTATGTGCTGGTATTAATATACTGTTAAATGCCACACTCCTCATCCGCCCGCTGTATGAATAGCTTCTAACTATTTTCCGTTTATTTAAACAGTAAGAAATGTAAAACTTCACCTGCAAAACTACGACTTGTAAGTATCTATGCTTTTGAAGCTGTACATATAAGATAAGATACCCAAAAAAGAGAGAAAAAATTTGTGATTTTTCCAATTTTGTTTTAGGACGTCTAAATTGTAAATCAATTTTAAGATTTTTTAAAGGTGTATTGTCTTTTTAATCTGAAGATGGCTGTTGAAATGTAATGCCGAAACGTACGTAATAAAGAACTACTGATTAATTAAATGGTGGTCGAATACCCAGGAAAACAAAATCCAATCTTTATGCAAAAACAAATTGAAATGTGATTTTGAGATTGATTGCAGCAACTCTAATAATAATAAAGGAACCCTAGTATAGTCTAGCTCCAGAGGCTATATAGTATAATATAATTTCGCTAAACAATTTTCATAATATATACCATACCAAAGTTTTGATTTTGATTGTACAAAATACATGTTCTGTCAGTATCAAAACAGGGCTGGCCAAAGAAAATTAACGACGATGGACCAACGAAAATGGCAAATACCAAATTATGACTTTAAAAAACATCCTATTTAAAAAGAAATACGAGAAATACGCGACTGAATTTAAGATGCCAACGCCCCGACGGGACTATGCGAACTAATATATGGGCCATCGTCACCATGGGAACGGTGCTAGCCTTGGGTCGACACTGGGTTGTTCTTTGTTGTTGTTCATAGACTAGTTTAGCATTGAGCCTATAGGGGGCGTATTTCTTATATTCAATGGCGTATAGTATTTAAGCGTTGACTGACGTATTAATAAAGACTGCTCACGGCTGTCATGTTTGACGGTTCTCTGGCTCACCATGCGCTTCCCGGAGACAATACAATGCAAAATACATTGTTGACCATAGGCGCCATCTACTTTTCAGAATATGAAGCTATAGCCATGAGAAGTCTTATTAATCAGTCAACGATTTAAGCTGGCGTTGCTGAGATTGGCGACCAAACTGAACTTAACCTAAAGGAAAAACAGAAGTTGAACTTCAATGCCTTCAGTACACAAATAACTATTATTGCTTATTTTATGGATGCACTGACCATGCTGTTCTTGCATTCTGACCAATCATTTTATCGAGATTTTCTACAAATCCCCGAATTGATTTATTCCATAATTAGAATGTGACGAATTCACGATGAAATATATAAAACGTTATGAAAATCCGAACCGTATATTCCAGAGAGCCCCAGCCGAACTTCGTTGAACAGCAACAGTATCCGGCTTACACCCACAGCGGATCCGGCGTCAACTTCGGAGATGAAAATTCGGCCCAGCATTTGGGCTACAATGGATGGAGCCAGTACAGGAATAACGAGAAGGATATCAGGGCCGAAGCGGAGACCACTTCGAAAAAGTCGATATTACCAGATTCGTAGTCAACCCGAGTTCTGGATCATTTTGAGGGATTCTTGACCCTCCTAAAATACTACTTCATCGGTCAAGGGCCATCCAGCAACGGTCTCTTATTTAGTGTTTTTGACCGTAATAAACTACTTAAAAAAATTAAACTTTACCATTAGAAAGAAAGTTATCATCTCACGAATTCATGTTTATTTATTTCGCGTAGTATTGTGTCATAATAAGGTTACTTAAGGTTTTAAAATGGTATCATTCATGTTAATGACTACGTTTATCTCGTGGCAACTCGATCGGATTGAAATGGATCCGACTGAGTTATGTCAAATCTTTTATAATTCTACGTTTACATGATCAGTATTGAATCCTACGGTTTTCAATCCTCTCTAGGGACATTAACTTATTATACCTATTCCACAGTAGGTTGGTGCACATTCTGACCAACTTTTGTTTGGAAATAGCGGCTTGACTTGAAATTTTAAATCTGATTGAATTTCAATCTGTAGGGTTTACGCCGTCTATTTCAGTCCGCTCCAGTGAATTCAAACCTCTTTCAATCGTATCGAACGCGTCGAGATAAAAGTAGTCAATGGTTGTCGTTTCTAATCGTAAACTGTTGCTTTACGTCCAGTGCTGAATTGATAAAGAAAGTTAGAATTTTATGCCATTTTCTCTGATAAATCAGGTTTGGTGGTTTGGTTATATCGTCAACCAATGAAATAAATAGAAGACATTTTGAGAGCTTAACTTGTAAATATACACAAACTATTTAAACGATATTGTACTATTGTGATATTCATCGTATTATTATGTATTTAATATTAGATTTTTTGTTTTGTAAATATATTTTTTAAATCAATAAAAATATGATTGTAAATGTATTTGATATTTAATTAAGTAATTAGGTTATCAATTTTGCTTCATTCTTAAGTTATAATAATTATGAACCTTGAAAATACATAATATATCTATTTGAAAAATATAATATTATGGTATTGGAAAACTTTAAATATCTGAAAACATTGAAAATGGGCAAACCCCTCATTTAAATTTTAGTAAATAATTCCTAAACCATCAATTTATTTAATATTCAAAAGAAAATGCTGAATATGAGAGATATTTATAAGCACTTCAATATTAGATAGGCAATAAATACTAAGTAAAAACAGGAAAATTCTTAAATGGCAACATTAAAGAACGAAACTCAAAAAATAACTTAGCCACCTGTTTGATATTGTTCCCTTGTTCTATCTAATTATCTATACTAATTTCTCTTTGGATAGCTAGTAATAATATTTTCCAGTGAAGTGTCTCAAAATCGTCATTAAAAGCACAGAAATCGTACAATAATGTAGCCCATTATTGTACGATTTTTTCAATAACTAGGCCTTGGCTAGATATAAACATCAAACGTCAGACGCGGAGCCATCGCCCGTCAAAAGTGACCAAATATTAAAAACCTGGCCAATAAATCCCATTTAAATTTTCGTGCACATTGCAAAATTGTTACCTATATACTATATAGCAGCGCAATCTTTCAGTATAAATATTTTAGTAGGTTTGACTATCAATTTATTTTTCATGCAGGCTGCACAACAGGCAGCAGTTTGGAGTTTCTGTTGGGAAGCGCTGTGCCTCGTCATACTTGATCTAAGTAGAGCGATCGTCAAAGTCAAGCAACGCCGGCGCAGTCGGTTCATAGACGGGTGATCCCTTATGATTATTTTTTTCCTATTAAAACATTTTTCTGTTTAAAAAAATAATATGTACCTCGGCACTGGAGTTCTTTTTATGACTCATGTGGTGCATTTGCCTCGGACAAACGCCTAGGCAACTAAATTCTACATGAGTCCCAAAAAGTAGAACTTCAGTGCCTTGGTACATAAATAACTATTACTGAATTCCACTGAACATTCAGCAACATAATTATCTGTACATAATTGTCCGTATTCTTTCATTTTTATTTTAATTAGATACAACATTTAGAAGGAATTTTACAAATGCAAATTTTTTAATCTATGTGCTTTTTTTTAACTATCATCGATCTTAATGTATTTTTTAAATACCTTCTGTTTTTACATTAAAAAGACTGCCTATGCATTTTAGCTTTTCTGATAGTCCAGAAGAATATACTTCAATTTACTGGTCGATCCACCAGATTTGTCTCTATTTGTTTTGTTGGGAATCCTGAAAAACTTGCTCAACAAATTCAATAGGATAACTGTTCTTATATTATTACCAGTTATTCAAAAATAAGTTAGTATAGATAATTAGATAGAACAGAGGGCACCAGGGACTCTTTAAAATAAGGGGACCCAGCATGTCACAGTCTATCACATAGGAAAAGTGAAGCCTTAAGGGGAAGTTTATTTTCTGTAGACTCCAAGGAGACCACAAGGGGGCTGGTACAAGGTTATGATATATGTCAGTGTCTAACTGCCATCAGGTTTTATGTGACATGCCAGTGCCATAGATTCTAAAGGAGGTAAAATATTTTCCATCATAATTCACAATTTTTAAGTTTTCTAACTTCCAGATACTCAGGTGTGTCAATTACAGGTAATCCGGTCATAATAAATTTGTTTCATTTGACAGTTGCCATATTCTGAACTTGTAGACACAACATTGTCAAGTCTAATTTTTAGAAATCATAGAAACCATTATTAATTTTTACTAACAATCAAAGTACCTGTTATATTCATAGATTCTCCAATAAAATGGCATACTTGGCATCACTGATACCATTAGAATGATGAAAGAATAGGCCTCACTTTTGAAAGTATAATGCTGGGTCCCTTTACTTTAAAGAGTCCTGGAGGGCACAATATCAAACAGGTGGCTAAATTATATAAATATATATATAAATTTTATTTGTCATGCCGCTTTGACTTAATATTTATTATTCTGTCATTTTACTTTGACTTGACATTTTGTTTGAGAAAGAAGGAAGATTTATTCTCCGAAAGCGCAGAAAAGAAAGTTGTTGAAGTTATTTTTTTAGTTAACGCTCAAAGTTTCGTTCTTTAATACTAGGAATTTATGAATTTTCCTGGCAACTTTCAAGAAACTATTTCGGTCCTTCAGTAAGTTGCTCTTTTACAGTCTCAAACCCCAACAAAAACAAAGCTCCTTTGATGTACAGTTTAGTATTAGCGCCCGCTCTGTCGGAAACGGAAACTCCACCGCAGTTCGAGTCGTCTGTTTTTTTAACTGAACTGTAACTTTTGATCTGTCTGTGTTTACCATTTGAGGCATGCATAATAATATTTCCCCGCACATTTTCGAATGTGTCAAACCATTTTATGCTTTTACTCACGGTTTGTGTTTGTAATGTGAAAGTAATCATCGAATTTTCATCACATGGCAAGAACCAATTAATCCTGCGTTTTAATCCCAACATTGGATGTAATTTTGATGAAAAAAGCTCATTACTTGAACGTGTTCAGCACTCCAAATTTGTGGCAATAAAAGAGAAAATACCATTATTTTAGGCGATATAGGTATTCGTATAAGACTTTTGCGGTCAGTGCCTATACGAAGTTTTAATTAGTTTACACATCTTTTCGTCACAATTAAGCGGTTTTTAGGTTAATTTTGACAAATTCGGACCTACAATAGCATACGTTTAAGAATAAACAAAGAAAAATATATGTGGGTTAAAAGAAGAAATTTTTATTAGTAGGTAATCGCCATAATGATTTACTATGAGATTTTATTATTTTTAGTTTACCTAAATGTAAAGGCGTCCAACTTGTTTGTTTTACCTAAGTAATTCTACTCTAGAGCATCATAAATTTTACTTTACAGAAAAAAAGCGAATAAAATTATTCAGAGAACATTCTTTGTTTTGTTGCTAAGCTATAGGAATAGGAAGGTAATAAATTCGATATATTATAACCTAACCAGCAAATTGAAGCCTCAACAATGGAAAGTCATTTAACAAGAAAGCCAAAGCAACTGTCTCTATAACAAAAATCGTTTTAAACATGGACAAACACAACAGTATAACAATGCACTTAAGAACCTCAATATTTTAATGTCAATAGCAGAACCTATTATTTCAATAAAACATGATCTAAATATTTAAATCAAGGTAGGTATAAGGTATGCAGTTGACATACATGTCTTTAAATCGATGACATAATGCTCTCACGGCTCTTTTATCTACTTTCTATCATTGTCTGAGTAAGAAAAAAAAGGCGAAGAGGAAGCTTTCTCGAATAAAGACATCAAAATATATCCGCTCTTGTTGTATCCATTGAATAAGCCATAAGCCGAATACATTAATATTAATGTTATATCTATTAAACATCATATTTGTTTATTGCCAACACAAAAAATACTGAAGAGTTGTTAATGGTACTTATTAAAGGAAACAAACATCCAGAAGTTATTGTTACATTGTAGTTTCCTTAATAAGTTGTATAATAACTAATAACTGAGAGACAGTTGTTTTTGGTCAAAATTAAATTTTGGATTTATAGTTCTATTTTTATGCATGACTGTATACTCTTTTTTTGGTGAACTAATATCTCTGAACTACAATCCTCCTACGCCACCTACACCAAATTAAATTTCAATTTAAAAGTCTTCAAAATAATTTTTGTGATATATGATAAGTATAATTTTAAAATGGTGGGATGGAGTTTGTTTTCTGTTTCTTTATTAGTGGGATATTTTTCCTGATATTTAATTCACAATAAAAAAGAATCCCAAATATAATGCCCTGCAGAAATGTTAGTTGGCGATGTAAATTCATATAACTTGTGATTTTTGGGTTTCAGGGGGTGCTTATACCAAATTTTCCATAGACAAATCGCTAATAGCATTTTTCTAAATATCGCATCGAAAAAGACCATACTAAAATATGGCAAATTTAAAAATTATTTTAAAAGACAAAACAGCGTTCTTTTCCATTTTCTTTATTAATGCAGCATATTTTGAGCTGTGTTGAATAAATTTGCTTAATTGTCAGTCAGATATTTCCAAAGCATTCCTCATTAAAAAAAACAATTTTTCCAAATTTATGGTCCTGTATAGAAATGTTAAATAAATAAAAGCTACTTAGCCAGATTTCCGATAAAAAAATCCCTAATAACATTTTCCAAAAAAATCACATCGAGAAAAAATAATAACACCCTGTATATTATGTATCGAAAAATTTGTAGCTTTCGATAAAAGAAAAAATATTTAATATTCAGTGTTTTTTTGTATAAAATTTAACCAGTTCCAAGTAAATTATTCTTACTATTATCATCGGCAATAACCTGACATAAGGTCCACTAAATCAGTTTTGCCAGCGAATATTATATGTCACGGCATAAATTCTCTTGTCCAGCTGCTTTTATCAACTTTACAAAAGTTCACTCTGTCTAATAATTACAGTTCATTATCTAATAATTACAGTTCAGTACATATAAAATGCTTCCTATATGCAATTCTGTATTATAGCAGATGTGCTACATTTGCTTCATTTCATAAAAACATTTTTACTGTCCCTTGCTACATTTTCCACATATGGAGATAAACACGCTGCTAGTTTTTCGACGATATGTGGTTTTTCCACAAATTTAATTCAAAAATCATTCCAGCATAAACTACATGGAAAGTTTTCAACGTAGATTTTGTTATGCACAAACAGAAGCATTAGGTACAATTTTACTGCATACCTATCAATTTAAAGAAAATGCTAGTATACCATGCTTACTAATTGCTCAAAGAAGATCAATACAGTAGTTTGAACGGAAGATAATAGTATTTACCATTTGCGTACACTGGAGAGTTTCTCAAATAAATAGCGGAAACGCCCATACATAGTAAGTCCACATCGGTGAATAACCAAATATTTTCTCGTTTAGGCAGCAACTTCTTCACTGGCTACTAATTGTTCAAATAAGCAAACAGTTCTCAAGTCTGAAAATTGTCGATAATAAAAGAAATCTTGCATCGACAGTATTGGTAATCGAGCCTAAAAACATACTTCCGATGTTTAATCTGGGACGTCAAATTTATTTGGAGAACAAGTTACTAAATTTATGCATAGATTTGTGAAGTAGGCGTAGACTTACCTATCTCTACTTGTATATGCACACATATTATAATAGCGATGTGAGCATCTTCATGCAAAGGATTGTCGTTTTACTGCGTAAAAACGAAGAGTGGAATTTAGTTTAGTAGGATGAAATCACAATTAAATACCCAAATCTTAAGAAGGGAAAGTATATTTTGGCCGTTTTTTCACAGGAATGTCACCCGAATATCCCACGATGTTATTACGATCATTTCTTTCGCACAGATGGAAACGCAATTTTAAAGTAACGGGTTCAAGGAGAAAATTAACTTCTTGCAGACTATATGAAGTATGTGTCAGTCAAAACGATATTTTCTTGGTATTCCTCCTATACAGTGCCACAAGTAAAGTTTGTAAAACTCATTTAAATTCAACCTCAAGTTGGCGTTGGATGGGTTTCGATGATTTACTATCCAACCTTCAAAGTCAAAAATTCACGTGTATTTTATTGTTTGAAATATCCTGCGTTAAAATGGCAAAAAGTTTATGTTTGTTGTGGCCTTGACCGAAGAAGAATAGAAGATCCAATTTTCTTTAATGCGGGACACTAAAGTAAAGAAGACATTATTACACCTTTTATAAATCAGCTTGACAATGAAGAAATTCAACAGAGTAGAGTTTGTTTTTAACTTAGACAAGGAAAGAGAGAGGACACCGCGCTTGCCTACCCTGAAGTGAATAGATTTTATTACGTCATTTTGAATGGCGGCCATTTTATATGTGGCAGACAAAGCGAGTGCGTTGTAAGTTAACTTCGTGAATTTCTGAATTAAAAGTAACAGTGAAAATATACTCTTACGATGGTGAATTGTTCAGCGTTTGGTTGCAAAAGCAGAAGTGAAAAGCAAGAGCCCGGGATTTCGTTTCACAGGTAAATATTTAACAAGCTACCTTTGAAAGAAGCCCTAAAACTTTATTTTTTCTCAATATAACTTCTTCAAATTCCTTCTACATTTTAGTATGATATAGTGCCATGTTTTGTTTGTAAATAGGACCAATATAATTATTTTTAACATCGTTTTTATTGAAAACTTCTTAATTGATTATGATAGTTTCATAAAATATGGGCTGGTTTCCATGGGCGTGCATTATTTATTTTATTTTGATTGATTCGAAATACCCGCAAATAAATATATTTCAGCACTTGATACTAGCTTTACATTTGGGAAATTATCTGCAAATAAATACCAATATTTCAAATTACATGCAAGTCAAAATTAACTTTTCTGTGATATTGGCTAAGAACGCGTTTCATGCCACGCCACTGGCCTGTCGGGCGATGTGGCAGTCGGTAACACGGCCGCGAGCGCTGTTAGACGTCCTCTCTCTTTCCTTGTCTAAGGCTTTCAACAAGATGGTGCTATGTAGAGCACATACTGCAGGTGAATCCATGATTATGTTACGGAATATTTTTCAAAATCGCTTGTGAGTAAGCTCGGAACACTACACAACATGAAGTCATGAATAATGGCGAGTGCTGGGTACCTATAGGGACAAAGAATTGTAAAGAAAATAACTTTCCAGTTATTTTATTTATTTTTTTATTTTTTAATTTTTTTTATTTATTTACTTTTATTTATTTATTTTTTTCATTTTTTTCGATATTAGCAGCGCTTGGACAAGCATGCAAATTTTGAAAACGTTAATATAGAAATGGAGTCGTGGCAAATGATAAAATATGCGCTTAATTTGACCAACTAGTATAATAAATGAAAGCTACAACGCTGGGAGAAATATGAAAATATACCCCTGCGTTACAATGTGCATCCTATGCCGGTTGATATTAAATTTTCTGGCTCCATCCGGGCACGAAATTTCTCCTCTCACCAAGAGGTGATGCTGTGATTCAGGGAAAGGCGCGCAAACAACTGCGAATATAGTATACAGTTACGAGAAATTGAAATATTTAAAAGCATAAAGTAAATTGAAGTATAAAGTAAATTTTTCCCTCGTTTTCTTAGAAAGGTGTATTTTTGGTGGGAGGTACCACAAAATGTTACTAAGAAAAATAAAACAGATTTTCAAAAGATCTAATAAAAAAAAATCCAATTTGATGCAAACTTTATGTATATCCTGTGGACACCCAGTATAATCTATTAAAAAATAATGAATTATCTGGAGTTAAAGTTATTAAAGTAAAGTAAAATATGAAAGCTCGATATATATTCAAATATACTTTTGCAAAGGAAAACCAAGAGCATATGCCATTCAACACCAGTGTCTTCTGATGTGTAAATAATAAACCTAAATTCTATCTATATGGGCTTTTTGGAAAATTTTACATCTGGTTACTAATTATTTAACTCCTCAATTCTCAAATATGTCATCGTTAAACGTTGTAAAAAGGTCTCAGTTTCACGTTTCACCAATGATGGCTAGTAGCCAAAACCATATACAAAACTAGGTTATGCCCTAAAAATTATGTTAAAGAAATTTTGACAATATAATCTCGCATCTCACTATCTGTAGGACAAACACTAATTTCACTTTCTCCGCATTTTGGAATCGAAAATAAACAAGTAATCTTTACTAGAGATTGCATGAGAGAGTACTATACAAACCTATGTGCAATTAGATAGTAAGTGCGAGTCAGGTAATAACATTGTAGTAGGATAATCACTTCCTCGCCACGTAAAACCTATATTGCAACTCTGAAATAACTGTATCTCATTCAACACGTGCGTACTTTATTCTTCCTTGAACCTTGTGGATATTTTTTTGTTTCACATAATCTTTCTATTGTGGAAGTAGGTAAAACTGAAATTTTGCGTTGACCACAGAGACCGTTGGCTGCTAAATTAACTTTTCCTTTTAGTTATTTCACGCTGACTGCTGGCTTCTCCTAAAATATGCTTACTCACGTTATTAGTTTCTCGCCCAAGATCACTACTGCTTTTGATGTTTTTGTGGCAGATAATTACGGTTTGATAACACGTGTTGTGTAAACATGCATTTACTTTCATCTAGGAGGAAGCGATCTGATGTAATTACGAATAGTTTTGCACTTGATCCATTCTCGGCGGTAACAACTGGGGCAAATAAATGCTTACTTGCAATTTGAGAGTCTCCAAACGAAGAAAGTCAACAGAACCAGCCCGTCATTTCTCTTTTATTCTGTTCATCTCACAGCCAATTATTCTAATACAGATGTATACTGAGAAGATTCCACGTAACATATACCTTGAACGGCGGAGTTCATGAAAGACTCACATAGAGGTTATTAGTTAATTGGGTTAGTAAGATGTAGTAGACAGTATGGCGGGCTAAAATGTTCCTTGTTCTAGGACGACATTGTGACGCGGTAATTACACAAAGAACAGCGGAATTCTGAAAGCGCATACAGCATAGGGGCTTTTCGCGACAAAGTTGGTTGAATTAGTGTAAAAGGTTTGCTGTATATATGTACATCCTAAATAGCCACATTTAGAAATACACCTACTCAACAATGTGTGTACAGGATGTACCTAAAGTGCAAAAAAATACCTTTGAAAGACAAGGTAACTGAATGGATGTCATTGAATATCTATGCTAGGTACGATATTAAATCGAAATCAACCAATCACCAAAATCAAACAACCCTTATTTTCATTTATTCCAAAACGTCAGTATTATCTGTCAAATTATTTTACCGTTTATCAAAACATTCGTTTAGCAGCTGTCATACACCTAGAAAAAATACGCTGTAGGTACAACTGAATAATATTTTCCGAAATATAAGCAACATTCCATATAGTTTTACTGACCTCGCATATGGATATAAGTAGCATGATAATATACAGAAATGTCATAATCAAAGTTTGGTTTATGTACTTATCTCTATATATTTAAATCGACTTCAAAGTTAGGTGTCAGTTGTAATAAAAAGAAACAGCTTATTTGTTCATAAATTCAGCCAAGCCTGATTATTTGATTATTCACAGTTAAAACTGAAATTCCTAAAATGTTTCTAGGAATTTGGGTGTGTCCAACTGATTTGAGAGACCACTAACAACAGCCAAATTTCTGGAAAGTTAAAACTTTGTTTCTGTAAATTTTAAATCATGTCAAACACAACACACAATGAACAGCAAAAAGTGTGCACAATAATATGGATTTTTTATTATTATTTTTCAGTTGAATGCAAATGCGGTGGATAAGTGCTGCATGTCCGTGAATCAAAATGTCAATAGTCAAATTAAAAGTAGATACTTACTTTTTTTAAACTTAAGAAAATATTTACTAAGAAAAGTTTCACCTTTTCATCAGCAAAAAAATCTCTCTTTTTAATTACTCAGCATAAAGAAGGCAATAATAATCTATTTAGTTCTCCGTAATTCGTACCGTTTCATTCCTTATTATTATTATTATTAAATACAATATTAACCATATATGCACAATAATTTAGCTGTTTGAAGCAGATCATAAAACAAACACATCTAGGGTGTAGAAAAGCGCGAAGAAAAGTAAGCGTCAGCTTCAACAATTTAGTGAATATGAGAAGCCTCCTAACCTTAAATATTTTTAAATCCAAGAAACTGAATAATTTTTCTATTCGAGAGTTATTGAATCGAAATATGTTTAAAGGTACAATGGGGTTTGGTAGTTTGTTTTTTGTTTTTAATTTCTTATTAAATGTTATATTACATATGACTCATGTACTAGAACATGATTAATTAACGGACTTAACAAAAAGTAATTATTTCACAGGAGAGTGAGGTTATATTTAGCCTGTTTGAGACTGTGAGATACTTTGACAAATGTTACGAGAGTTATAAAAAGTCGAAGTTCAGTACATATTATGTTATTTTTTAAATCGGCAAAAAATGTTGTTTTAAGAAAAAAAATTATCATAAGGGATCACCCGTCCATGAACCGATTGCGCGCGGTGTTGCTTGACTTTGACGATCGCTCTACCTAGGTCAAGTGTGACGAGGCACGGCGCTTCCCAACAGAAACTCAAAACTGCTGCCTGTTGTTCAGCCTCCATGAAAAATAGATTGATATTCAAACCTACTAAAATATTTATGCTGAAAGATTGCGCTGATATATAGGTAACAATTTCGCAATGTGTACGAAAATTTAAATGGGCCTTTATTGGCCTGGTTTTGAATATTTGGTCACTTTTGACGGGCGATGGCTTCGCGTCTGACGTTTGATGTTTACTTCTCGCGGAGGTCTAATTATTAAAAAAAAAATAAAAAAATAATGGGTTACTTCAGTACCGATTTCTGAGCTTTTAATGACGATTTTAAGACACTTCACAGCCGATTTCAAGAAAACGCGTGGGTATCGTAGGTTCAAATCCCACATGATGCATTTTATTTTTTTTTTTAGTTATCAACAAAAATACAGATTTTATTGTTTATTATGGTCAAATAAAATAGCTAGATACATTTAATTCTGAATGTTTTCTTGAAGTCACTTATATCTGAAACTGACATTTCTGATCATTTACCAACAATAAAAAAGTCATTAGGGGTGATCCATATAATTTGACCATACAATTAAAAATATTAAAATATAGAGGAAACTCTTTTGCTGATAAAAGGTGACATTTTACATTTGAACATAGTTTTAATTCAAAACAACTTTTCTTAGTAAACTTTACTCTTGAGGATATTTTTAATTTTTGACCATCTCTTGACGTTTCTGTTCACGGCCATGCAAAACTTACCCACTGTATTTAATACGCATTAAACTCAAAAATAAAAGAATCCTCACTGTATACCCGAAGAAACTGACGGTCTTCCAGCATAAATGAAATTTTCTAAACCCCGTGAAAATCGTGACACGGAATCCTCGAGCCGCCGTTTGTTTACGAAAACAAGGATGCCCGCCGATAAAGAAAAGTTTCACTGTCTCCTCGGCGTTTCGATTTTTCCCCGGGCATCTCCGACCGCAGCGGACCAGCTGAACAGCGACCCCCTGCTCTCCGGTACCGTCGGGCCGTAACCCTAATTCCCCCGGCCGGTCCATGGCGGCACACTTCTGGCGCCGGGGTTCCGTATAAAATCTTCCTTCTTCCTCGTGGGCCACCATTCGGCTGGCGGCATTTGGCCATGTGGTAGCGCACAGAAAAAAAAGCACGCACGCACATACAGACGGGTCGGTGGTCATCTTCAGCGAAAAGTGAAAATGAGGAGCGCGGTGATGTGTGCGGCGTTGGCCGCCCTCGTGGTGGCGGTTCAGGCTGGACCGGTCGTTGATGGCAAACACCACATTAATTCGGTAAGGGAGATTTTGCGTTTTTTTTATTTTTTACATTTTTTATTTTTTTAATTATTTTTTCTATTTTTTATATATTTTTAAATATTCTTTTAACATATCTAATTAAAAAAGTAGCTTTACATTCTTCACCATTTTTTGCACCACAGGAACTAAAATTTAAAAAATCACAAGACATAATGTAAAAAAAAAACATTCGACATTACCAATTTTTTACTTTGTACCGTTTTAGCGAGGTAACTGTTTGAGATAGATCAAAATGAATATCACATTTCTGTCTAATTAATAATTAATACAGAAACATCATAATTAGAGTTGACCTAAAATATTTCAGCTGTCATTTACTATTTATTTGTAATAATACCACCTACTCCAAAGTCCTGTACTGGCTTTGGAAATAAAATTTAGGAAACCAATATATTTCAAAATCTCACCATATCTAGGTTTTTAGTAAGAATTTTGGTAAACAATAACAATATAGTAATAAATAGGGTACCCTGGGTAACAGTGAGACGCTTTTTTTCTTTTTACAATAATTCGAAATTCAATAATTTTTTTTTAATAGTATATTTCATTACGAGTCTGGAAATAAAGATTTTTCCGTGCGCGCGTGACAAATTCCCGTGTAAGATGCAGCCGAACACGGGGAGTCATGCAAGCACGGAAAAATCTATTTCTGGACGTGTAATGAACGATATTTTTTATTATATTTCTTTGAAAACGGAAACTTAAAACATTTTATCGGCATATTATAATAAATTTAATTGACAAAAAATAAACAATGCGGACAATATAGTGTTTGGTATGTATTACGCGTTTCCATGGTTACCCTCAAATTATTTCAAAGGTGCTTTGTTGTAAATTAGTTATTGTCAGATAAGGTGAATAAAATGTCAAAAATATTACAGAAATGTACCTAAATATTGAAACACTTACGAATTAAAATACACAATAGGTACATGTTAAACATCAGAGAGCATATAGAGTTTCTTAAATTTAGTTTACTTTGCTGTATATTTCTATTCTACGGAAAGTTTTTCCATGCGCTGTTTCCGTGCGCTAGCCCGAAAAACTCCATCTTTAATTATTGCTAAAACAGATGAAAATAAGGTGTTTTCAAAGAAGTATAATAATAGTTATTTATGTACCAAGGCACTGAAGTTCAACTTTTTATGACTCATGTGGAGTTTAGTTGCTGAGGCCTCTGGCCGAGGCAAATAAACCACATGAGTCATAAAAAGAACTTCAGTGCCGAGGTACATATTATATTTTTCTTGAAATCGGAAAAAAAAAGTTTTATTAGGCAAGAAAATAATAATAAGGGATCACCCGTCCACGAACCGACTACGCGCGGCGTTGCTTGACTTTACCGATCGCTCTACCTAGGACAAGTATAATGACGTACGGCACCTTCTGACAGAAAAACCAAACTGCTGCTTCTTGTGCAGCCTACACAACAAATCTATTGATATTCTAATTTACTAAAATATGTATACTGAAGGATTGCGCTTCTATAGGAAACAATTTCGCAATGTGTACGAAAAGTTAAATGAGTCTTTATCGGCCGGGTTTTGAATATTTGGTCACTTTTGACGGGCGATTTCTCCGCGTCTGACGTTTGATGTTTACATCTGGCCAAGGCCTACTTATTGAAAAAATCGTACAATAATGGGCTACATTATTGTACGATTTCTGTGCTTTTAATGACGATTTTGGGACATTTTAATGCCGATTTCAAGAAAAATTATTTTTTAGCACTTTGTTTCCAAATTATTCCCAAACCTATGTGAAAAATAGCATAGTCATACTATTGTCTTCTAAAAGTCTAAAGTAAATTGAAACTGCACTTGACATTTGTCTCACTGTTGCCCAGGCATGGGGAACACTGAGACACTATATGTAGTACCTGTTTAATTTTAGTAGAAGAGATAATTATACACAGAATGTATGCAATTTTATGGGTTTATATCTGCAACTAAATTGAAAACCTTCTAATTTTTGGCGCATTGTAAGTATACAAATGTAAGCAATATTTACCTATTATATGGGGATAGGCATATTTATGGATACGTCTCACTGTTCCCCTGTTGAAATTGTCTCACTGTTACCCATGGTACGGCGAAATGAAAACATGATAAGTAACAACATTAATCTCAAATATTATTTTTGAATTTTAACTATACCAAACACCGTTCAACACTGTAGTGCAAGATACAGCCCCTATTTAATAAAAAAAATCGTCGCAGTTTTCTGACAGTTTCTGCAGGAGCTCAATCTAACCGTTAAAAAAAATTAGAAATAGCGTGCAATCTTCACAGCAACATCACAACTTCTAAACTATTTTTGAATGTCTCAGTGTTCCCCAGGTTCCCCTACATTTCCTTTGTTTTCAACTAAAAACAAAATGGGGCACAATTTAATCCTTCGACCCCATAAACATAGGTAACGACATATCACTCACCATTTTCAAATTCACCCTTTTGCACCTTGTCTCAACCATCCCCTTTTATAATAATGTCAACAAAACTCTCCAGTACAATTACATACTAATAAAACTATAGTACTGCACAAAAAAATAATATGTAATTTTAACCTCTCTTTCCAGAGTAGATCGATTTTGCCTAAAAGCAATCCAAACCCTCCTATTGTCTGTTAAAGTTGTCGATATCTTAATCCGTTCAAAAGTTATCGTGAGAACACACAATTCTACTTAAATAAACTTCCCCCAAAAATTAACGCACCACCCAAAAAAATACCCAAAAGTTTAAAGTAAATTTTTGTCAAAACCAATAGTCCGATTTGGAAGAATTTTTTTTTGGATGATAGGTTGTCTTTTCCAGAACGTTGGTGTACTAACAGTATTTGCATAGAAACCTCTTTTTTATAAATACCGGGTGTCTCAAACTTTTGGGTATTTTTTGGTGGTGCGTTAATTTTTGGGGGAAGTGTAGTTAGGTGGAAGTAAAATATTGACTGTAAACGGTATATAGTCAAATATTTACCGTATACATATTACATATTTCATTTATACCCGTCTTTGTAAACACACGCTACACAAGCACCTACCAAACGACGTTATATCCTCATCACGCCAACAAAATCCTGTAAATCACCACTTCATTATCTTTAATCTAATTCACATCTATAAAACTCTGACCAGTTAACAGTAACTGTTGTGGAAGACGTAACAGGAGCTTTAAAAACTTCTTCTTTCTTGCTTCGTAATAGTTACCAATGCCAAACCAGCGTCCTGTAATAGCATTAATTATATCGTTATACCAGTTTCCCATGGCCACTAGACACAAAATAGCCTCAAGCTTGTGCATCATTCAAGAATTCTCGAGCACATATCAAATTAGTAGAGTAATGGTTTCGCTTTTAGATATTCGCGTTTTTGTTTGGACGAATAAGAACTTTGTAAATGGTCAAATATTCAATCAATCAATTTTATCGTAGGTGCATTCCAACGATGCAACAATGGAAGAGTCCCTCATGAAGAAACTTAACTCGAAATGTTCCAACAGAGACGTTTCGTCCTGCATGATGCTGAAACTAGTCACGTACTTCAACCGGATGTTGAAGAAGTCCCAGATCGAATTGGGAGACGTCGAAATCACGCAGACCTCGACGGAGACGGTGACCACCGAGTCGGGCAGGAGTATGAAGGATGCTGAAAACATGCCCGAAGAAGTGCAACTCAGCCAGGTCATCGCCGACAAGCTGTACAGTTTCGTCAAGACCAGGTCACTTAAGTGGAAGGTAAATATTGACAGACACTAATCGGACATCCAGTTTTTGAGTTTTATAGAGAGAAAAATAGTTATTTTCCTAACAAGTGCAGAAAGTAGTACTTTTGCGCACCGGATACTTTTTTGCAAAAGATAGGAACATTTTTTAGTTAAATAAATTAAAGACAATTTTCCGCATTAAAATGCATGTAGCAAAGTGTACTTTTCCACACGCTCGTAGAAAAATATAATTTCTCTAAGATATTTTGTTATTGCCGATTCCAATTCCAAAACATGTTGGTTGTTAATTTTGACTTCAGAATACTATTTTCGCTAATATGTATCTTTTTTAAAATTCGAAAACATTGTTAATCCTATACTTTTCTCAGTTGCTGTTTTTTTTACTGACATTTTATTATACTTAGGCGTAGGTGGCTTATTAAACTCAATTTCTTCATACATGAATCCTGCAAATTCTAAGTTCGGAATTAAGCAATTTAAAACTTTTTCCAATTTTGCTAGAGCCTGATTCTGCCTTCATTTCCTTGAAAGGTGAGGCTAAACCTGTGGGAAATTTTATCTGGTTATATTTATACTCCAAGAAATACAGGCGCTCCTTCAGAGAGTTTCGTTAATTTCGCCAAATTTATTTTGGGCCATTATTTCCACAGAAATATTTTCTGTGGTTTACCGGTGGATTTGTTGTCTTCTTTTAAGAAAAAAAAACGGGGCCAAGATAACAGGCAGTGAAAATATTACTTAGGTATATAGCTTTAAAGAGAAAAATAATTAAAGATGCTGCAGGTGTATCTTGTTTCCGTAGAAACTAATCCCCCTGAAAATATTTTCTGTGTAGAGCCTAGGGCAATGTATAAAAATAAAAGATTATGTTCTGAGGTTTTTAAATTTTATAATGGGAAAATATTAAAGCTATGTTTCAAATCGCCTTCGAAAAGGAATACCGACTGCCGTCATAACTAAATGAAATAAATAAGTAGAGAAAATCATTTTGCTACGAGCATTCTCTAATTATTAACTTCAAATAAATGATAGATTTGTCTGCTAAAGAAAATATGTTACTGTTTCAACAATATATTTATGATTTCCTCTTTTTGTTCAAATTGTTGAAAGATGGAGGTAAAGGACCATTATGTCAAAAATATTTCGCAACTCTTCAATTTTTACAGTGCGAAAAAGTTCGTCTTTTATATAGACACCATCCGGGATATTATGTTGACAAAATAAAAATACAACTATCGCAGTTTTCAAAGAAAAATTATAAAGGGTGTCCCCGGTTTCTCTAGATTGGAAGCGTTTAAAGCAGTACATATTATATTTTGTTTTTTAACTCTGAAACGAAAAGAGATATCAACTTCAAACTGAATATGTAATAATAAGGTCTTCAAGGCTCACAGGTACAAAAAGAAACTGTTAATTTAGATTCACCAGTTGGTAGCATAGTTTCTATGCCGATGGCTTTTAAAAAAATTTGTACATATTTTAATTTTTAGTCTTTATTTGCAAGATAAAGATTTATCCTTGTAAAATTGTTGTGGATGTCTTACATCTTGATAAGTTTAGAAACAACCATTTTCGTGCAGAGTATGTGTATAGGGTGTCCACGCTAAGTCTCCCACTACCCGGTAATTTGGGTAATTTTTTTCTTTCAAATAAACTTCTCCGAAAAATGCATATTTGTCCAGAAATTTTCAAGTGGCCCTCGATTGTATATTTAGGGTTTTACTAAGTCTACTTAATAAAGGTACTAAATTAAGTCATAATAAAAATATATAAAAAACGGAATTCTGTCATGAATCTGTCATGACTATCTGTGAATTTGTTTACTTTTAAGTTATATTACTGATGTGACAATAAACAGTATAGCCTCAAGTTATTTTTAAAAACGGTCAAGTTTCCTATTATTATTCTGTGTTATTATCAGGGGTAAATATAATAAGTGGTGTGCCCATTATCAATTATACCTTTCGTTAATTTTACGAATTATAATCCCAAAGCTGAAAATACCACGACTGCGCAGCAGGAGTGGTATTTTCTTAGCTATAGTGCGATTTGACGTGACTTTGACGTAACTAAGAGAGTATATAGGATTTCAGCGATTATTTCCTTCATACTGCTTGCATCCAATAAGGTAGCTCCTTCCATAAAAATCCAACCAATGATATGCCTCTGCTAGCGATAATTTGCACTAGTGCAATTACCGGTAATTGCACTTGTGCAAATTATCAGTTCGTTGCTTAGCAACCGCGAATCTGTTGGATACAAACACGTACCTACTTCTTAAAGTTTGTGTGTTTCACACTGTTATGCAGCTTATAAATTATGTTGCGGTATTATTAAGCATTATATCAATGAATTTATATAACTTTTACATTGCTAAATTCTTGTTATTTAGACGTCCGCCTCAGTTTAAATTTATGACACATTCAGAAAATAAACCAACGCGACACGGTGCCTTGGATACCCAAGCGTCATGTTCGTTTACTTGAAAGCTACAGTGGAAGCTGTCAATAAACTCGTTCAAAATGAGTCGTTTTGGAAATGTAAACATAGAAAAAATTAATACAGAAATTATTAAATCGTATTCGTGAAATAATCTCGACAAATACCACTCGTGCCGCAAATTTTTCTAGATAATTTTATTCTCAAGCCCTATTTTGCCCATTAGCAAAACCACTCGTACAAATTGGGCTTTTATTTTCTGATAAAATCCCGAGAGCGAAGCTCGAGGGATTTTATCTCTGATTTATACAATTTATACTCGTGATCTTTCTAGGCAAAATAGCGCTTTCGAAAAAATTATCGATAAAATTTCCGGCACTAGTGATATTACATACGAAAATATATTATCGCTGAAATCATTAAATTATGTCATTTCATTGGTTCCTATCGGCAGGCGTTGAATTCTCGATAATAGGCACACCATGCTTAAATTTAAAGTCCATTTGACAGATGTCATTTAGGTTGAGCTTTCGGTTCTGAATATGTATATATAACATATATTATGTTCTAGTCCTATAATATTAAATTTGGTAATGTGAAGAAGGTATCGGGTTATCAGTTTTAGCTGCTAGAATATTGGTTTAGCGTAACTAGGATTTAACTAAGACAGTATGATTCCAGCGAAAATACCACTAGTGGTATTTTCGTAAGTAATATCATAAGGGAATCTAATTTTTCCGAAAAAAATCGAAAAAACACGTTGCTAAGTACCTAATATTTTGACAAGAAGTATGAGTGCTGGTGGCAACAAAAATCCGAGTCGAAGACGAGGATTTTTGCACCTGCACGAATGCATTTTGTTAAAAAATATTACTTAGCATTGTGTTTTTTGGATTTTTTTCACAGAAAAAATTAGATGCCCGAATGGTATTTGACAAGACTATTTCATGAGTAACAGATAATTCATCTGCATGTACAAATAGCTTACAAAACATACGACCTATTATACAACAGCTGTCAAGTTTTGCCGCGGGTAAACTCGAAAAAACTGCTGACAGGTGCTGTCATACAGTTTTTCCATCTAGAAACCATTTGTAATTCAAAATTGCGCGTTTGTGATTGGTGGAAATTAAGACGAGGGAAATAGTCGCTGAAATCATCACCTGATTGGTTAATATTTCAAAAATTATGTCATTTCATTGGTTCATATTGGCAAGCGTTAAATTCTCTATAAAAATACCTTCGAACTTTTTTTATGTTTGTGTTAAAAAGTTGAACCTTTTTGAAATGTACAAATTGAAGAGTTATGGAAAGATACCTCTTATTTATATATGAATATTTTATAGCTAATAAAACGCATTAGCAAATAAACATAACGTTATAGAACAATAATATAATGAGGTTAAAATCCTAACTGTCCCAATGTCCTGCCTAGTTAACATCCACCAATAACTTCTAATAATCGCACAATCGGGTTTCATGTTCGAATCCATTTATTTCGACGATTAAAAGTACCTACTTTGTTTTGTCAGCTACAGTCTGTTTCCTTCGCTTGTTTATTAACAGGAGATATATAACTGCCTACCATCAATTTACCGTACGCTTCCTATAATCAATGACCGATCAGCGTGGGAAGTAAGGAACCATAGATTTCTAGGACGATATCTTGAAACCTCTCAGCCTTGACCCGGCGCGGCCCTGGCAACTGTCACTGCCAAGTTCGGGACAGGTGTGGCGGCCCCAGGCAGTTTTCCCAACCAGTTGCCTGACCCGTTTCCACAACTTTCGCCGCACGATATATTGCGGAGATCAAGATTCCACCGTGAGAGATATAATGCTCGGTGAAACCGAACCTTGTATAGGTCAAATGTCGCGGCTAGACACTTGAACTTAGAAAACATGGCCGCCGGCGGATTCTTGTCCGATGCTGATGCAATTAAATCCGTAATGCGATAAACGTGTTAGAAAGCGGTGGAAATTTACCTCGATTGATGTTAGAAACCGGGGAATGGTGAAGATGCAAGTGTAAGATTTTGCCGTAAATGTGTAGGGAGATTTATTTTGTGCTGAGGCTTTTTTTTACTCGGAGATAGCTGAGAGATTTCCAATACGTATTTATAGATTTACTGTTACGACATAAATGTTGAAGACTAAAGTGACAAATACAAAGAAACAATGGAAGTTACATTTTTTCCCCCTTGTTTTAGTTCAGAGAGGTTAATTATATAAAGTTCATCGTTCACAAAATATTGCTTCATGTTTAAAATAGTGATTCTAAAACTTAGTTAATAATAGCAATATTCACAAATATTATTCGGTATTTCCTAAAAACAGAGAAGCTAACGCCACGCGTGCGGTCGCGTACCACAGACCAAAGAGAAAACCGTTGAATATTATTTGTGTTTTTTCTCTATATTTGAAAGAATGTCTTTGAATTTGAACAGAGTTTTATATTATCATTTTTGTATGCATTACAAAACGCACTTCTAAAAACATAATTTACAAAATTCTCACTTTTTCATATATTATAGTATGGCATATTATACAAGAGTAAAACGGCTTATTCAAGCGTGGTCACACGAATCACGTGACTTTCCCTATCTGTAAAAAAAATAGATTTAGGAGTTTCAATTGAAAAATTTGTTTCTATTTAAATTTTACATACGTGGACAATATTTGAATACTTTATTAAAATATGTAGTTTTGTTAATTTTTCAGAAAAATTTAAAAACATGTAACTTCATAAAAAGCATGTCATCACTAGCTTTAACATTTTACCAAGTCTTTATTATTAAAAAAAAACGATAAAAATAAATATGCCTTCTCCAAAGGAAAATGATATTAACTCCTTAAAATCATATCTTCAGCTTCTTATGAATCACTTAATTCATGTAAGTGTAGTTATCACTTTACAATTATGTTGATGTTTTTCTCTTTGCACAATCTACTGTTGATCTAGATCTACTTGAATAAATCAGACTACTCGCATTTCATTAAATTACAGAAATTAATTCAACTTTGCATCAAGCTCGGCAAAATTTTTAAGCTTCAAGTACGCGTTTGCTTTAAAATGTGCACTGAATGATATATTATTTGGGTAGAAAGAGTGAAAAACATTTGAAAAAAAAATTACAAAAGTTAACAAAACACGAATTAACGAAAATCGGTACAATGAAATGCAATGAATAAATTTTTTATAACAAATTTTTTCCACATTTCGACAAATAAGTGGTGTTTTTGAAGTTTTCTCGTTAAATTTCAAATTTGACAGTTGTGGCAAGTCACTTTTGCATAAGTAATTTGTATCCCTATACAAGCACATACTGCTGACTAAGTCAAATTTTAAATAGTTGGCAAACAAAAAATTGTATGGAAATTTTATGGTAATTTCATATAATTCCAATCAAATTTTTCTATAAAAATACTCTTAATAAACTGCAAAATTGCGAAATACTGAATTGGTTACAGTAAAAAGAATGTAAATCCGAAAAAACTTACACATATTATGTAATCTATATAACATTCCCGATTTCCCGAAAGTTTACTACTATTGACATTCTAGATCGAAAATAACAATGAAATATTACGTCATGCTCGGTTTTTTATACAAAAGACAAAAAAGTTTGTCTTCGCCCATACATTTTATGTATAGAATACATAAAAACATTATTTATCATTTTGTATAATTTTTCAAATTGAACTACGCCATGTCGCATTTCAATTCAAAATGCATGATAATTTGTAATATGTCATCCCGATATTATACTCGTAAAGCTAGCTTGCAAAAGCCAGTTGTTTATTGTGTCTAGCCACCACTCAAAATCAATATACCTAAATAACAAATTACAACTCGTCGGACAACAAAATCAGATTATGATTTTATTATTTTTGCCTTTATACATATAGGTACGCTGGCGTATTGTTCTTTATTTAACCTTTAATTGAATGTTTTAGTCTGTAAACATACATTTTATTTTATCATATCAAGTTAATACATAAATAAATGTTGTTGTTTTTGCAGTTATGTGTATAACAACGACAAGTCTGATCGCGGAAAAAATGCATACAAAATATACCCCGGAGAGGGAAATTACCATTAATATTTATTATTTTTTAAACATTACTTACTCCCATTTTTAACTTACGAATGGACACCGCCAAAAATCGTTGTCATTATCTTCCAGGTCGTCGATGGCGCCGATCTGGTGATCTCAGGGAACTCAGCCAAAGGCGGCGGGTTGAACCTTGGCTTCTCCATCAAACCTAATGAAGACATGCCAGTGGAAGAAGGTCGTAAGAAGAAAGACAAGGGTGGCGGTGGTATGGAGGCCCTGATGGCGGCTGCTGTCATGAAGATCGGTCTTCTTAAAGCTCTCGCCTTCAAAGCTCTAGTCCTGCTCGTAGGAAAGGCCCTACTAGTCAGCAAGGTAAGAAAAAATAGTCAATGATACCCTCTAAACATAGACTAACCTAAAATAACATAAAACATGCCTATTCAAAACAAAGACAACAAATTTGACACTTAAGCCTGCATCATACGAAAAAAGGGGTTACGTTTCCTTTGCCACAAATCGAACATTTTACTCTTCCCATCGTTATTAAAACTACACTTATTCACTAATTACTAACTTAACTATATGTCCTTTGTCCAATAACCCCAAAATCTCTCCAAAAAAAAACAAGAATAACGCAAAAGTAAACACTCGAAACACATCAACGCAAACCGGCGAAATCTCAACGAACTCTGGATCAGCTGTTGGGGTACAATAAAGCAAATGCGCATAGATCACAAAGAGCTCGTGCAGCGTTGCCACGTTAGCCAGAATAAGAAATGTATTAAGGATATTATTTATAGACCAAGTAAGATCAGTAAATTCACAAAATCAGTAAAATTTATTGTTAAAAAATAACTGTTCAAACTTTTTACTATATGCAGATTGTAGATATCAACTAATTATTCCAAATTGTTGTTATTTAACGTTGGCTATACATTTATTTCGTAAGTACCTACAAGATAAATTTATGAAGAAGTTTGGCCATGGTGCAATCATTGCATTGTTACTAAACATTTTTTTATCTTGGCAGGGTCTGTATTATTAGTCTATGTTTATTATTTGTCTGAGATGACACCAGAAAATTATTCCTTCTGCAAAACAACTGAAGCACCGCTATGTAGATTGTCCAAAACAAAAAAATTGTTCAGTTCTTGCTTTTGAGGTAGGTATCTTGAGATGCTCATTTGTTTTATTTGAAAAATATACAACTTTTTATAAAAAAAATCTTATTTCCAGATACTTAGTACGTGTAATTTTTCTTCTTCAATTTATATCAAAATATAAGCTGTTTAACGGCTTTCGATATCTTGACATTATGTCTATATCTCAGATAAAAATTAAATTCCCAAAAGCCTCTGCAAAAAAACAAAATAATTGCCAGCAATACTTTCTTCAAGTAGGGACGCTACACAAATATTACTAACAGCACCTCGTATCCACGTTCGATGTAGAACTACGGTATAGAACCATTCGAGCACAATACCTGCTTTCAACTAAGAAGGCATTCATAGATATAGGCAACCAGGAGTACTTACTTTTCTTAGAATAACATGACATCAATGATCTCTATGAGTGAATGTCCTAGAAAATATCCGATGTTACGAACTAATTAAATGATGAAATTTTGCTTCTTTATAGAAACTTCTCTTCTCCAAATTCCCTTAATTGCTCACGAAAAGGATGTTTTTGTTTATTGATGAAAACATAAATTTTCAGCATGAAGCTGGAGCATATTATGTAGCACACCCATCTGTCAAGTTAAGGTTTCTGTTTAAAGTAAAAATAGAGGGTTTGTTCAAACAGATAGCTGGTTAGAGCCAATCAAATGACAAGGCCAGAAACAGTCAGATAATTTAAATCAGGGACTCTTTAAAATAAGGGGACCCAGCATGTCACAGTCTATCACATAGGAAAAGTGAAGTTTTGAGGGGAAGTTTGTTTTCTGTTGACTCCAAGGAGACCACAAGGGGGCTGACACAAGGTTATGTTATATGTCAGTGTCCAACTGCCATCAGGTTTTATGTGACATGCCAGTGCCATAGATTCTAAAGGAGGCAAAATATTTCCCATCATAATTCACAATTTTTAAGTTTACTAACTTGCAGATACTCAGATGTGTCTATTAAAGGTAATGCGGCCGCCTGTAGTAGTAGTAGTGCCAATAATTGCAACCAGATTTTTCCTGTATTACCTTTAGTAATCCTACAATTCCCATTACGTGGGCATTACGTATAAGTAGGTAGTTCAAAACAAATCCTATTTCGAAAATTTTAAATTACTAAGCAGGTAGCTTCAGTCAGGTCGTTTCTTAAAGAGTTTTTATCTACGACTACAAGTTTATTTTAAGTTTGTGATGTACCTATCTTGGGAGAGAAATAAAATCACAAAAATTGTATAATAAACACCGAGAAAAACTACATGATTAGTACTACTAGACCTAATCTTATTAGTCCATCCCGAAATCTTTGAAAGTTCTTTGGATAGATACATTCAACAAGGGAAGAAAGTTCAAGTACGCACCTATTATACCTACATATTACAAATGGTTTGAGGAACCTGGTAACAGGGTGCAATAGCGGCAAATTCTTAAATAAGCAAAATCGGCACTACTGACTTACCATACTTATTACTTAAATTCGTGGACATAATTGCTGGAAATCGATTTCAACTATAAAATAAATTTCTTTCATTTGACAGTTGCCACATTCTCTAGTTGAATACACAAAATTGTCAAGTCTAATTTTTAGAAATCATGGAAACCATTATTAATTTTTACTAACAATCAAAGTACCTGTTATATTCTTAGATTCTCCAATAAATCACTGAGACCATTAGAATGAGGAAAGAATAGGCCTCACTTTGGAAAGTATAATGCTGGGTCCCCTTACTTTAAAGAGTCCCTGATTTAAATGCAACCAATTAGATTCACACTGACTGCTTTGTGGTCTGTCATTTATGCTGGAACAGGCCTAAACTCTTGCCATTAAAGTACGCTACAAACAAAACCTTGTGGACTTATTTGGACCGCTAAGGGGACTTGAAAACTTGTAAGTTTAAGGCCATCCCCTGGTCGAAGTCATTTCCATCAAGGCATCTTCTGGCGTGGTCGCTCCAAACATTCTAACCGACGATTCCGCTTGCAGCTCGCCCTGGTCCTGGCGGCCATCATCGGCCTGAAGAAGCTGCTGCACTCCGAGAAGCACGTGACGTACGAGGTGGTGGCGCAGCCGCACCACGACCACCACGAGCACCACATCAGCGGCGGCGGCCACGACGGCGGCTACGGCGGCGGCGGCTGGGGCAGGAACTTCGACCCGAAGGACGCGCAGAACCTGGCTTACAGCGCGCATGTGCCCGCCAACTGACCCAAGTGATCCAACCTCTTACCTGAGTTGTCGACTTAAGTTATTTATTTTTCGTATTTATTTGAATGTTGTTGTTTTTAATAAAAAAGAGAAAGATTGTTAGAGGCGTGTTTTCATTTCTTCGGATTCGAATCTATGGACCAATGATAAGGCAGTAGATATAAAACATTTGAGTTATCAATTCTGAATGCACTAACATTCAGTATAATACCATATGTATATAGAGGAACAGCTTATGTCAATTGTACCTAATAGTTCACCTGTGCTGCAATATGAGAAAAATGAGTTTAAACACAATTAAAAAATAATTTTGTCAACATGTAGTTCAAAAATAGATGGCGACATTTTACTTTGGCACCAATGAACTGTCTAATGTGACAGCTATCGTTCTTATTATTGTGGTGTAATATTTTACTCAATGGCACTAAAGTCTATCCAAGTTACAGAAGCAGTGGATTAAAACATTGGCCACCACGTAACTTATTCTCTTATTGGTCTGGCCGTCATAAAATGTCAAGTGTTTACGCGGCGAGCAGAATGCAGGGCCGGCTCTTCCCTCAGTCGAGTTTCCTGCATATTTTAGATCGGATCGCGAGCAGTATATTCTGTAAATTCATTTTGATACTTAATTCAAGGATATTTATAAAGATCCACGAAAGGTAAAAACACAATTTTTAGAACTTCTAAAAGAATTGGTTCAGAATTACAAGCCACTGGGAATCTCATATTAGTCAGACCCTGGTAATCGATCGCAATGTGACTTTGTTTATATCCACTGCCGCTGTAACTTGGATAGACTTTAGTTAGTTTAGTTCGCTATTCAATGATAATCGCAAGGCATATTCAAAGAAACAAGTGAATCAATGAAATTAAATTTGCCATGACTTACAAAAAATATAACAGATACATTTCTCTTCAGAATTAAATCTGGTGCAAAAATGATACCTATCAGTTTTAGGTAGGTAGTTGTGTACTACCTATATATAATATATATACCTAATAAATATATTTATGGCACTAATCGTACCGATGCATGTTTAGCTTATTTAAAAGTATGGTGAAAGAGCAAGGAAAATTATTCTATTGCTTCTAAATTTTTTATTTTTTACCATTGTTGGTTTCTCTAAAAACATTTTTGGTGCATTTTTTTGCGTAGAATTCATTTGTGAAGATGGCAGTTTTCTGTAGTTTATCGTTTTTCAAATATTTTAATTTAGCTTGCCTATTAAAAATATTTTTTTCTCATAACTCGAAAACAGAAGCATTTAATTACTTGTTGTCTACTTCAATGAATTAGGTACCCATAAAAAGTGCCTTAAGGATGTTTTAACGAAAATGAAAACAAAAAAATACTTCAAAGAAAATGTGACATTTTCAAAAACATCCTTAGCTTCTAAACTATCAAGATATCGAGATGCACTAGTTACTTTTGTCGTCAGAAAATAGGAGAAACCCTCTAAAATCGACAAATTTGGACCACCCGTACAGTTTTAAGTCAGTTTGTCGCTTTGGAAACAGGTTTCTATTAAATAAATAAGTACAAACTTTGATATATTTATTGTTTATTGATTTTCCAGCCTTGTTTGTTTTCGTCGGTATTCCGTTTGTCAAATAAACAATATTATGAACAAATTACAGTTTAAATTGCAATCGCAATATTATGGACAGCGTGCATTTAATAATGTTTCCAAAGTATAGTAATATAACCGTTAAATACCTATGTCATTATAAATTTAAATTATTAATAAAGTACGTGATGATTGATTAATGAATTTATATTCATTATGAGGAAAATGAATTATAGACAATTGGTTTAGGTTTATGGCAAGTATAGAAAAAACAGATGTTGAGGTAAAAAAAATAGTATTTTGAACAAATCTAGTTTCAGCCTAAATTTTTTTATGATAAACACAGATGGCAATCAACCCGTCTATTTCTAGACATCAATAATTATACAATACGCATTTTGATGATGGTCAGGTATAATACATACATGTGCCTAAATTAAAATAAATATAAAACTCTAAACCTAAAAAAATAGATGTACCTACAGCTACACTTAACTTTGATTAACCTGGCTTCAACATGAAACCATTAATTCTAAACGATGAAAAACAGAAATATTCATCATAATTTAAAATTTGAGGTTCTACGCAAACTTCCATAAATAAAGTGTTCAATGGTATGTGAAAATTTGGCATAAAACTAAAATGCACCTCAGTTATTCTCATAGCTTCCTCGGTGAAACTTTGCTCATATTAATTTCTTGTATACTTCCAGGTCCTTATCTCTACTTGCAAATTTTCTATGATCGATATGGAAAATCTCCAAGGTAACATTTAAGTAACATGTACCTACCATGTACCCAAACACACGACTAAATTATTTATAGAACGGATTAGCTTGTTTTCGTTGAGAAGTTTCTCGAGACCTCGGTCACACAATTTGACCTAATTAATTTTCAAATGAAACCGCAGATATGTGATGGAAATTTCCAGTTTCTGCGAAATATATACTACCTAATAACCGACCAACGCAATATTCCTCGAACGCGATCCAGAGAAATTTGCTTTGAAATATATTAAAACGAGTAAGGTCATCGTCGTCAATCCTCAGATCTTTCGTAATCGAAATGTTAAAATTAAACAAGAACAATCTCTACGTTTCTAGAGTAGAGTACTTGCGAACGGTCAACGTGGAACTGGGCAGCTTCAACTTGCGTTGCCTGAGCTGGGCTACTATGTCCCGTCTTCTAGACGCACTGCTCCCGGTGGCGTTAGCAGTGTCTACCACTGCGAAATTTGCAGACTCTGCAGCACTGGGTACGTAGTTACTATAGGCGTAGTACTGAGCACCTCCTGCGTAAGCTGCGTCACCGCCTTGATGATGGAATCCGCCACCGGCTCCACCTCCTCCACCCCCACCTGACGGGAAATTAATATCGCAATTTCTCAATATCTCAATTTCTCAATATCCCAATATCTCAATATCTCAATATCTCAATATCTCAATATCTCAATATCTCAATATCTCAATATCTCAATATCTCAATATCTCAATATCTCAATATCTCAATATCTCAATATCTCAATATCTCAATATCTCAGTATCTCAATATCTCAATATCTCAATATCTCAATATCTCAATATCACAATATCTCATTATGTTAATATCCTAATATCTTCATATAATATCTTACCATGTCCATATTCACCGTAGACTGGAAAATGATCAGAATAGTCAGCATGCTGCTCAACTTCTACTACTTCAGGGTGATGTTGGTGTTTCTCGTGCTTCAGAACCTTGTAGACCAGCATGGACATCGAAACTAATAAAGCGATTTTCGCGAGCATCAATGCTTTCACCGTTAATACCTTCATGCTTGTTATTATTATTGTCATAATAGTAGCAGCCTTGTATCCTATCAGCATTGGGAATATCTTATGCCTCTCTCGACCACGACCTGCAATAAATAAATGAGAAAATGCATTTCAAAGAGTCTTGGAGCAGTTTGATTGCACTCAGCTTACCTTCATTCTGATTTTTAACGTAGAAATCAAGTTCAACCGCATCCGCTCTTGCTTTCTTTGCACTAACACCAAGACTCCCGTAGTCTAGATCTAGGGAGACCCTGTCGAATATGGACGCATTTTTGTAATTGTTGTCGATTAGTTTTAATAAAAACCCGCTGCCAATATCTAAGCCTCTCGGCGAAGTAAGTTCTTTAACCCAAACCGCTTCACATATCACAATAACGCAAGCAATCACTAAACTTAATAATTTCATAGTACGGGTAGAAGCAGGTAATCGATTTTTTAAACCTAATACAAGATTGATTGCGGTACATAAAACCAAATGAACGGAGGAATCGGTTACCGGAGTTTTATATATCGTTTACGGATGGTAACCAACCCTAACGCTCGCGTGAAGATTGGCGACGGTTTAATTATTGGCGATGTTGCATGAACAAGGTGTGTTTATCGAAAAAATGTGAGATTTCGAGGTACATTTGGTATATAGGTGCACGCAAGAGATATGAAAAATTTCTATGTAATACGTAAGTTTCCTCGAGAATGATTGATAGATAACACAAAAGTTTACTCTTAATTTCCAATGAGTGCTTAGAATCTAGACAACAAGGAATTCCTTTTACTTTTCAGAGGGGAATTAAAAGATTGAAAAACAAAAAAAACCTGGTTTGAGCCGAAGGGCTTCCACGAGTAGAAGAGATTAAAGCTGTTTTGTTTATGACGTTATTTAATGTTTCATTTAACTTGAAAATTTTGTAAAAAAAAACAAATTAATCCTTAATATGCGTGTTACTAAAATTACCAACGTCCCAGCAAGTTGATTATAATGATTATTTCCCTCATACTGCTTGCATCCAATAAGGTAGCTCCTTCCATAAAAATCCAACCAATCATATGCCTCTGCTAGCGATAATTGCACTTGTGCAAATTATCTCGGGAATACCACTTGTGCAATTATCACTTCGTTGCTTAGCAACCGCGAATCTGTTCGATACAAACACGTACTTCTTAAATTTTGTGTGTTTCACACTGTTCTAAATTTTGCAGCTTATAAATTATGTTGAGGTATTATGAAGCATTGTATCAATGAATTTATATAAGTTTTACACTGCTAAATTCTTGTTATTAGACATCCGTCTCCGTTTAAATTTTAATTTCAGAAAATAAACCAACGCCAACAGAGTGTAGGTATAATCGCATTTGCCTTGGATATCCAAGCGTCATGTTTGTTTACTCGAACGCTATAGTCGAAGCTGTTAATAAACTCGTTCAAAATGCGTCGTTTTCGAAATGTAAACCTAGAAAAAATGAATACACAAATTATTAAATCGTATTCGTGAAATAATCTAGACAAATACAACCCGTGCCGGAAATTTCTCTAAATAATAATTTTATTCTCAAGCACTATTTTGCCCATGCATTAGCAAACCCACTCGTACAAATTGGGCTTTTATTTTCAGAGATTTTCAGAAAATAAAAGACCAATAATTTATACTCGTGATCTTTCTAGGCAAAATAGCGCTTTCGAAAAAATTATCCATAAAATTTCCGTCACTTGTGATCCATTTTAAATAATATTATGATAGGGCTTGCTGTATAAAAACTTTTACTAAGTTTTACAACTAACAACCATTTTATAAAAGGATTTGTGTAGGTATATCTAAAGTCGTTTTGTGTCTCTACAAATTATTGTGTTAAAAAATAACGAAGAATGTAAAAGAAATAGGTAATTAGCAAATAATAATGGTATAATAAATAATTTTGATTATCCTTCCTTCTCCTAATACAATTTACAAGACTAGTGTAGACATACTTTAGAAAAAAGTGCACGCGTATTACAGGTATGTAATAAGACATGCATTTGGGAATTCAAGCAAAAGGCATTTATTTATTGGGATTCTATAGAATGTGCCGGCTTTTATCTAGTATTGAAATTGGGACCTACATTGGAAATATGTATGCCACGGAGGCAGAAAACTATTAGGATCGGTGCCAAAAATATTTCAAATCGTATTGATGTTTTTTCCTAGAGCCTCATCACTAGGCAGGGTTTTAACAAATAAAGTAGGTCAATCCGTTTAGAATCCTCTACTTTAAGGTATATGACGTCAAAGTGAAATTTAAAAATAAATAGAAAACAGTATCGAAAAATTTATCGTTTCTGTAAGATTCTATCGTTTATTGTGTTTTGGAAAATTTTGATTTAGGACTTGGTTTACACATGGCCAAAGCCACGTCACGATGTCATACATTTATTTGGTTTGAAAAACTACTGTTAGCTCTGTATATTCTTTCGTTTGTAATGGCTTATCACAAACCACTTAAATTACAAAGCCATACCTATGAAGTGAAAAAAAATTAATTATGTGTTTTGTAAAGCAAAATGTCTCATTAAATTTAATGTGTCACATATGCCTGTTCTATACTCGCAACAAAAATTTAAGAAAAAATATTGGTAATATTATTTTTGTAGTTGACATAATACCTAGTTACCCATGGAAATAATTATTGTGCAATGATAGCGTTATGACGTTAAGAATTACATACCTAAATAAAATAGGTTTTCTAGAAATCGGCATTAAAATGTCCCAAAATCGTCATTAAAAGCACAGAAATCGTACAATAATGTAGCCCATTATTGTACGATTTTTTCAATAAGTAGGCCTTGGCGAGATGTAAACATCAAACGTCAGACGCGGAGAAATCGCCCGTCAAAAGTGACCAAATATTCAAAACCCGGCCGATAAAGGCTCATTTAACTTTTCGTACACATTGCGAAATTGTTTCCTATAGAAGCGCAATCCTTCAGTATACATATTTTAGTAAATTTGAAAATCAATAGATTTGTTGTGTAGGCTGCACAAGAAGCAGCAGTTTGGTTTTTCTGTCGGAAGGTGCCGTACATCATTATACTTGTCCTAGGTAGAACGATCGGTAAAGTCAAGCAACGCCGCGCGTAGTCGGTTCGTGGACGGGTGATCCCTTATTATTATTTTCTTGCCGAATAAAACGTTTTTTTCCTATTTCAAAAAAAATATAATATGTACCTCGGCACTGAAGTTATTTTTATGACTCATGTGGTTTATTTGCCTCGGCCAGAGGCCTCAGCAACTAAACTCCACATGAGTCATAAAAAGTTGAACTTCAGTGCCTTGGTACATAAATAACTATTACTCAAAAGCTCCATATGATATGTAATATTAAAAAATGATAATACTTGAAGTATAAGCAGCAGCTGAAATGCTGAAGCTGAAAAGATGAAATGCTGAAGAATGTGGTGCTGTTTGTTGTGAAAAGTAGTTGTAAATAGTAGGTGTTCACTGAGCATTTATTGTATAATAGTATAATACAATATTTCATTATTGTCAATTTAAGATATATTCTATGGCATTTAGGTACCTGCTAAATGTTATGTCGAAGGTATTTTTAATTTATTTTCATGGCATAAAAGAATGTCTACGAATTTAGTATTTTTTTATTATTTAAAATAAAAATTCTGGATTAGTTATTCGACATTCGATTAAGTGCATTATAAACCACTTTATTTTCAAATTTTTAAATCCTACTATGGTAACTAGATCTTTACCAATCACAAATTTTACCAATAATTTTTCTCAAATTCCTATAGTAAGTGCAGAACAAACTGCCAAGTGTGACACATCTAATTAAAAGGGTTATTTCGCTTCATAAACAATGCGCCATTAAAATTTTAATTTTTGATCCCAAGAGAGCACAAATTTAGTCATAAGATAGAATATTTGAAAACTTATTTAATATTTGCATTATGACAGTCCTTGCACAAAATTTTTTTTATGTTAAACATTTTTCTGTGATTCTAGAAAAGAAAAAGTTAATTTTTTTTATTTTTGTAGTTTTTGTAGGTGGCCATGGGCATCAACTTGGCAAAAATAGCCGAGACATTTTATATAAGCCGCCCTGTATATCTCTTTCTATAGAGGCCGAGAAAACTTTTGTATTTTCTCATTAATATCCGTCCACAGCAAATTTCCTTCGTCTAGCTTTTCATTGTGCAGTTTTCGAGAAATTTCCGCCGCCTCCAATTAATACAGCATCTGGGTTGTAGTGTAGTCGGTGAATATGATTAATGGATTAAGGAGCGCAACGAAAGAAGTGCATCCGTTTCGAGCGATTTCTCTACAAATCCGGATGCTATTCAGTTTTCTCTATTAAATTCTTGTTCGTTTAAATAAATGACCTTGCAAAACTGCATGTATAGCCCGCAATTTCGAAGAGGTAGCCCCAAAGTATGTAAACATTTAATAACAGATGAACGTTACCTATATAATGTTAACTCGTTCTATCATTTTGAAATAAAGCTACTTAGTACAGTCATGTTGTAGTCGAAAAAAGGCCGAAAAAAAATATCGGTTGGATGATGTTGTGTCAGTTGGTTGTATGGGTGATGGGGGTGATAAAACCCAAAGTGCCAACAAAAATTCCTATGGTTTTTTTATGGAATGATTGGGGATGGTCTTGGATTGGTTCTAGACCGTAATACGTACGACTTCGACCCTGTGGGAGAAATTGTCCAGAAAAATCCGGGCTACATTTTTGTCGTCAGGATCAACAGAAAAAAAATTCCCACAGAAATAATCTACTTATCTATTCTGCAAATTGCAAAGAAAACGGATAATGAATCTTCATTTGTATGAGTAGAAAATGGTTATTTGTGTACAGAGGCACATGAGTTATAATAAAAAGGAACTCCAGTGCCCATGGGCACAATATAGTTTTTTTCTCGACAGCGGCACGCTCAGACTAATCTCGATTGCAGTCTACATACAGAATATTATCGTTGATCAAACCAACCGAACTGCTCATACTGAAAGCTTACGCTGTTATACCTAACAATATTTAGCAATGAGGTTGGAAAATTAAATGATCCTTTATTGGCCAACATTTCTGAGCTTTTAACGACGATTTTAAGAATATTTAGTGGCGGATCAAAAAATATATACCTAAGTATTATAAGCAAAGTAGATTTTTTGTGCTTCACATTTATTCTTCTGTGTTGTAACGTTGCCTCATACCATAATTTTCCATTATGCTTGTGAAAGCAAAGAATTTATTCCATTATCCTTTCATGTAAACCCTGCACATTCCAACGAGAGTGAATTTAATTTTGATGGTTATTTCGCATTTAATAAATTCCAAATGCAGAATTTATTAAGTTGAGGAGAAAAATAACCGGGAATTTTCTGTCCATTCGTTCCATTACGTCACTTAAATTTCTATTTATATTTTAGTCTTCGGGCCCATGCCTACAATTTTTTTATTACCCTTGTATATGTGTGCTTTATGTCTACTTGGACAATTTCTGACAAAAGAAAATTCTTAGTGGCTGGGCGTTTTTTTTGGGACCCTTTCAAACTTTTAAGGGCGTCCGACAACGGAATTTTCTGCAAATTTTTGTTGGACAAGGTTATACCACTTGAAAAAGTCAGTGGTGAAAAAAAAACGTAATGACGCAATACAGTTTCACAGCTGATTTTTTCAGGATCGTTTAATAACAGTTATTTATGTACCAAGGCACTGAACTTCAACTTTTTATGTGGAATTTAGTACCCGAGGCCTCTGGCTGAGGCAAATAAACCACATGAGTCATAAAAAGAACTTCAGTGCCGAGGTACATATATATTTTTTAAGTTTTATTAGGCAAGAAAATAATATTAAGGGATCACCCGTCCATGAACCGACTACGCGCGGCGTTGCTTGACTTTGACCATCGCTCTACTTAGGTCAAGTATGACGAGGCACGGCGCTTCTCAATAGAAACTCCAAACTGCTGCCTGTTGTGCAGCCTCCATGAAAAGTAGATATTAGATATTCAAACCTATTAAAATATTTATACTGAAAGTTTGCGCCGCTATAGGTAACAATTTCGCAATGTGTAGGAAAAATTAAATGGGCCTTTATTGGCCGTATTATTTGGTCACTTTTGACGGGCGATGGCTCCGCGTCTAACGTTTGATGTTTACATCTCGCCAAGGCCTACTTATTGAAAAAATCGTAAAATAATGGGCTACTTCAGTGCCGATTTCTGAGCTTTTAATGACGATTTTGAGACACTTCACTGCCGATTTCAAGAAAAAAAATATTTAATATCAACGGGAAATTCTGTTGTCGGGTGCCCTTAACAATTTGAAAGAGCCCCAAACGAAAAATTGTCCAAGTGGACATAAGGGACTCATATACAAAGTATCAGCGGTGAGGTAATAAAAAGAAATTGTAGGCATGGGCCCGAAGATTATTTGTATATAAGCAGAAAATTCAGCACAGTGGGGAGCGGTCAACAAAAACAAAATTAGATGAATAATGAAGTATCTTTTTGTTCTCATTAACGGACATTCTCCTTCGCAGTGTTCTAGGACGCTAATTTATAAATTAAACACAAATCCTGCGAAAGTGAGTGCTAAAACAAATCCGTTTGGTTGTAAATGAAAGTAAATGCCATTTCTCCCACTGTCTCTGTACTGTACAAAGAAGCACACAATAGCCAATAGCTGTAGCAAAGTTAGTAATACTTTTACTTTGCGGCTTTGTTTAGGTACCGCACACTAAGAAGATTTTTGATGTTGATACACAGTATGTCAGTATGTATCCTGATAGAATACTTCAGGTACCTAATAGGTATACACTTTCAACCACAATATGTTACAATTATTAGACTTTACTATTTTATTTTTTACGTAGGTATCTTTTGGTTATTGAGATATACATTTTTACTATTATCCTGATGTAAATACCAAGGGTATTTTTGAATCCTGTTTCCTTCCATACAAAACTTATGTAGCGTAGCTACAATTCACCTAGCTTCTTTTGTTTTATTCCTTTCCATACTTTACAAAACTATATGTGAGAAAAACTGGTGTTCCAAACCAAGTTCCGGGTAAAGTTTAACAAAAATTCCCGTCCACTTTCGTATATTACCGATGGAAAAGTTTTAGCAGAGTGATTTATTGAAATTCTTTTTGTGTGCCGAATAAAATGAATATATTTCAATTTATTGCTCGTTGTTTTTCTTTTCTTCCGCCTTACTCCCTGATTATATACCTATAAAACCCTTTATATCAAAGACACATTCACGCCTCATGCGACACGACAGACAATAAATATTTTAGCTAAATCTGAGAGAAGTCTCAAAAATTTGAATTTAAAATTTTTGTCGGTGCCTTTTATCTGGGCTTTTGTCCGGACAGAATCCTAAGCAGATTTTATGCTTACATTGAGAAGTGTGGAAATTATTACTGATTTGACCTCGATTCTTGTAAATTTTGTTATCAACGTCTTCACTCCAGAATCTAAACTTCCCTTAACTTCGTTATTTTTCACCTTATAATAAATTGAAATTATTCTTTTAAAAGTTGTGGATACCAAATTTAACTTTTGACGGTTTCACAAAATTGTATTCAGGGTGTTTCCTAAACATGCGGCAAAAATTTAAGGGAATTTGGGAATAAATTTAAAAAAGTTCCTATAAATATATGCCCAGAATTGCTTCATTTCTGGAATACAGGTTGTTAAAGTTTTGTAAAAAAACATTTTTTATTACAATCTAATAATTGTTTTGAATAAAAAATAGAACTATTTTGTTCCTAGATTTTTTCGTAGGTAGTTTCGTTTTCGAGAGTTTTGTAAAAAAACATTTTTTATTACAATCTAATAATTGTTTTGAATAAAGCAACTAAAAATACAACTATTTTGTACCTAGATTTTTTCGTAGGTAGCTTCGTTTTCGAGAAAAATTCAAAATTCGTTATGAAAATTGCAAAAATCTACTGGGCGTTATTATTTTTGAGTAAAATCCCATGCCACCTGCTCCGTGGACACGCCCTGGAATTTCTGGATCAACTCTAATATGTCTAAAAGACACCCCATCAATTTATTAAAAAACTCTAAAAATTTTAGTGAAATCGGTCCGAGCATTTTTTAGATAGCAATAAAAACGATTTTTTTACATAACTTTAACACCCTGTATTTTGGAAATGAAGCAATTCTAGACATATTATGTTTATAGGAACTTTTTTATTTTGGCTCAAGGAATATTCCCTTGAATTTTTGCCCCATATTTAGGAAACAAACTGTATAGATATTTCACAATCTGTGCATTATTGTTATAATATGACGCCGATTTTGAAATATTTCATTTTAAACAGACTAATCAAAAACAACAAATGTTTGTTTTGACCAAATTAATATGAAACTAAAATTCTCTAATGTTGGCTAGTGGAGATTGTACCGAAATCCTCAAAATAAAACATTTTTTAAGTAAAATCTAAAAAGATTCCTATTATTCTTAGGACTTTAGTTTCATATTCTTTTGGTTTTTGATATTAAGGCGATCGTCTCTCGGTACCTATCACGAGTTTTACCAATTCGTGTTACCTTAATAAATTAATTGCCACATTTAATTAGGTATTCAATCTTATTGTGGAATCTCGAAGGTTAAACTGGAGAAATAAGAAATAGGTACATTTCATCCGCATTTTCGGTGCTGTTAGCCAAGTTGCATAAGTTTCCCTTAGCGCCTAACATTCCCATACTATGAGCCTTCTCAGCATTAGATACAAAACATATACCTAGGTATAGGTACAAAGTTTTATTGAACCTAGCCCTGTATATTTTAACAAGCAAAATATGTAACTGTTTAAGGAAAGGTGGGATCGTTGACTGATATATTAATAAAGACTGCTCACGGCTGTCACGTCTGACACATTTTTGGCTCACCATGCGCTTTCCGGAGATAAAATACAATGCAGAGCCATCTGTTTTCCAGGACATAAAGCTATAGTCGTGAGAAGTCAACGGTCGGACGTTTAAGTCTCGATGAAAACAAACCAAAAAATCATCTCGAATTCGTTGTAAAATTATTACCTAGGAAGTCGAGTTATAAAGAAAGGAGCCATACAAACTTAATGCGATGTTTTCTAGACTATTACTCAATAATTACTTTATAAATGGGTTGACATTTTGCCTTTATTTCCATTAACTCCATAATAGAGCAAGTGTTTTCTGACGCAGGTACTATTAATACCCAACAATTACCGGATAAATAGGTATGACGATATTTCGCCTTTATTTTCACCAATTCCATAATAATTTAGCAAAACGCAAAGTGCTAACGGCCGATGCTCTGCATCCTCATCCGCCCGTCCCGCATTCGACTGACCGCCGTTCTAGATACACCGAACCGAACCAAAAATGCACTCCACACATTCATTTCGCCTCGATGCATCCGATAAACGCTCTAGTACCACCGCGGAATACGGGGCGGGGGGCTCCAACCAGGTCAGATGCTGCTTCAAATCTCGATCTAATTATTCTATTTTTGCCACTTTTATGCTCCACTAAATCCGGCCGATGAAAAGTCACTTGCATTTTTGCGGCGCGCTCCTTATAAGTAGGATATGACGGATGCGCCGGCGCATTGCGTCCAGCGTCCCCGGGAAGATGAGGTCCTTGGTGCTGGTCGTCTTCCTGGCGTCGTACGGTACGGCCGAGGTGGCGCACGGGTTCCAGATCGCGTCGAAGGTCCTGAGGGAGTTCCTCAAGGCGCAGCCCGACGACGTCAGGCTGGGCGATGGGGTGCACCTGGTGACCATCGGCAGGGAGGGTGGCGCGAGGGCGTTGAAGGAGGACGGGACGGTGATGGGGACGATAGAGAACTACCTCCAGAACCACGAGGTCAGGATAAGGCTGCCGGAGTTGATGCCGGGAGAGGGCTTCGGGAGGGCCTTCAAGGATGCCATGGACGAGGTGGATCTGAAGAAAGATGAAAGTGAGTGTTTCTATATCGCGGTACCTAGTATAAGTGTTTTCTGGATAGTTCCCTTAAGGACGGGTAGGCGATAGGAGCAGCTGGGGTCAGTTTAAACGGTATTAGTATTAATATTAGAAAGTGAAAACATTCTAAGTATGAATACCAATGCGAGTATGACCATAAACTGATATAATGATATAAAACTTTGTAGCCTTATCTTTTTACCATGTTTTTCAAGTTTTATACTATATTTAGTTAACTTGAATTTGCGGATCCTGTGATAAAGATAGACGATCAATTATCAATCAACAAAAATGACAAAAAAATTATCGTTTGAACAAAGAGAATAACATAATAAATTCTAAAATATTTAGGAGGTTTTTCAGATTTGTTTTACTGCGAGTTCAACGCCTGAAAATGTGAACCAATGAAATGGCACAATTTTTGAAATATTAACCAATAAAGTAGCTCCTTCCATAAAAATCCAACCAATTATATGCTTCTGCTAGCGATAATTTTACTTGTGCAAAAGCAAAGCGGTAATAGCACTTGTGCAATTATCACTTCGTTGCTTAGCAACCGCCAATCTGTTGGATATAAACACGCACTTCTTAAAATTTATGTGTTTTACAGTGTTCTAAATTATGCAGCTTATAAATTATGTTGCGGTATTATTCAGGATTGTATCAATGAATTTATATAACTTTTTCAATGCTAAACTGTCGTTATTAGACCTCCGTCTCCGTTTAAATTTATAACACACATTCGGAAAATAAACCAACGCTAACATGGTGTAGGTATTATCGCATTTGCCTTGGATATCCAAGCGTCATGTTTGTTTACTCAAACGTTAGACCCGAAGCTGCCAATAAACTCGTTCAAAATGAGTCGTTTTGGAAGTGTAAACCTAGAAAAAATTAATACCGAAATTATTAAATCATATTCGTGAAATAATCTAGACAAATACCACTCGTGCCGGAAATTTTTCTAAATAGTTTTATTCTCAAGCGCTATTTTGCCCATTAGCAAAACCACTCGTATAAATTGGGCTTTTGTTCTCAGTAGGAGAGTATTTTGTAGTTAGAAAATATTTAAATTTAAGTTCGAAGGAATTTTCATATTTTCATTCATCTAACTACGTGTCAGATACTTATTTTATTCTCGGCTTGCCTTGGGAAAAAATATCACTTACTGATTTTGTCAAGTCTCCCTTTCCATTGTATTTACTTTGCCGTGTTTGCAGATTCATTTTCTCGAGATTATTAAATATATTCATATTTTCCAATAAACCTTGTGATTGGGAAACGTGACAAAATTGTTATTGAAGGAATTGTTTTTTTTTTCATTTAAATTTATTAACTTTCGGCATTAATACAGTGGTGGCTTTAGAGTATTTTTAGATTTATTACTTTTAATATAAAACCTTGGCTACTCCATTATCCTAATTTTTGTATTTTGAACATGTGCGTTTCTTCACAGAAAGTTGGAAGTTTTTATATTGGTTATATTGATATTCAAAGTTCCAAAATAAAGCACTAATCTATTCAAAAGATATCGAAGGGCTTACTTTGTAGAAAGTAGAAGGTTAGGAAATAGGTTCATGATAGACGATATAGTCCTTATAAATCTCCTACCACGCGTTTACATTTAATTTTAAGGTCATCGTAAAATAATTTACGCCTTTGTCGATATTATCTTCTGCCAAATATTAGATTTTGTGGGTATACGATTCCAGATATTGAGTTTACTGGATGAAACCTGCCTTTTATAGTGTAATTTCCCACACCTGAATTTCTGGAGCTTTTGTGTAACGACATCTATCTAGTTTAGAGATAATCATGGGAGGAAAATGAAATACAAGTTTTATGCTGTATACTTTAGTTCGCTTAAATTTTTACTACTAATATCCAACACCTTTTGCATTACAATTTCTGTATGCATGTACGCAATATTATTCCTTTGCGAAAATTCAGAAAAATGTATCCAGAACTAAATTTTATTTTCGAGTTTCCAGAAATCCTGGCTTTTTACCACGTTTTTATGAACTCGTTTCCTTGTTCTCCTGTTTGTCTGTTCGTCTAATTTTGCAATCGATCTTAAACTGATTTCCCGATAAGCTAGAACTGGATGACAATGCGATAATAACCTGCTATATACATATTCTTATTATGTTATTTGTTATTATAAAAATATGAAAATTAAATAAAAATATTTGACTAGTGGAACTTTGTGAACAGATAAGCAGATGATATAAGATGGTAATAAATAAAAATAAAAAAACAAACAGACAAACAAGGAAAAGAGTTATTTAACAGTTTGAAAGAATGCGAAAACTAGAACTTGCGATTAAGAAGGATCTGGAATTAATTTTTTTGTTTTATTATTGAAATAAAAATCTTACGACATTAATTTTGATTCCTTCTTCATTTTATTTTTCAGGAAAATAATAATTAAACAGATTTATATTTTCGGTAGCTAGGTATGACAATTTTCTATTTCAAATATGATCAGGTGAAGAGAAACTGAAATAAATCTGAAATTTGACACGTATCTGTCATATTCTCATCAAGATGTCTAAAATCGCTTGTAAAATGTTAAACATAAGACTAAAAATCAGAAAATAGTAAAATTTAAATATATTTTTTAATATATCACGTTTTTAATAATTAATATAAAAAACGGAATTAAAAGTATAAAATAAATTTTCCTAGCCCCATAAAGATTCGAATAACGTGGGACGCATGCGATAGATAATTTCAGTTAAGTAGGCCTTGGCGAGATGCAAACATCAAACGTCAGACGCGGAGAAATCGCCCGTCAAAAGTGACCAAATATTCAAAACCCGGCCGATAAAAGCCCATTTAGCTTTTCGTACACATTGCGAAATTGTTTTCTATAGAAGCGCAATCCTTCAGTATACATATTTTAGTAGGTTTAAATATCAATAGATTTGTTATGGAGGCTGCACACGAAGCAGCAGTTTGGTTTTTCTGTACGAAGGTGCCGTGTCTTGTCTTACTTGACCTAGGTAGAGCGATCGTCAAAGTCAAGCAACGAAGCGCGTAGTCGGTTCATGGACGGGTGATCCCTTATTATTATTTTCTTGCCTAATAAAATATTTTTTTTTCGATTTCAAAAAATATATATAATATGTACCTCGGCACTGAAGTTCTTTGTGTTTATTTGCCTCGGCCAGAGACCTCGGCAACTAAATTTCACATGAGTCATAAAAAGTTGAACTTCAGTGCCTTGGTACATAAATAACTATTATACTTTTTAGTCCGTTTTTTATATGATTATATTATTTTATTATATTTTTAGTCCTTTGTAAAAACGTAGTATATTATTTTTTTATTTAATTTTAAACTTTCGTTCTTTATATTATTTTATTTTACTTTTAGTCTTTTTTAAAAACGTGGTATATTATTTTTTATTTATTTAAATTTAAAATTTAAATTCTACTCATATGAAGCAAATATTCTAGCTGTTTTTTTGTTCAAAAATACATTTGTGTTTGGGATCCAACCTTGACTGACTAAACAGTAATATGGAGCATATACCTATTTTTTGTTTTGAAAGACTAAGGGAGAATTGACATTTTTATATTGCGTAGGCAATGTGTCTTTTATTTTCCAGATATCGAAAAATTATATTAAATAAGTTGTTTAGAATTAAAAACCATACAAACGGCAGTGATATTGAAGAATTTTGTCAGAAAAAGTTGTTTATTATATTAAAAATAATGCTTGATTCCAAATTTTTATGATAAATAAAATGTAGGCCTAATAATTTTAACAAAAAACAAAACAAATAAATTTCCGTTTAAATGTCATAAAAAGGCCTTAAATAGCCTCCAAATAAAATATCCGCAATAAAAAAATAAAAAAGAAAATTACCTGCATACAATTGGGACAAAATTATTCTAAAAAATAAATACCAAAACTAAAAAAAATGCTTTTCGGATAGATGTTTATATGATATTTCTAGAATAACTCTTTCTATCTCTCAATACCACATTTGCTTTTTAACCTTGACCTAATTTAAATTTAGGTAAATATTTAGTTAAAAAATGGTAGAGGGCGCTGAAGTTTCCAAAAAACAGTGAACAATTTATTTCAAAATTTTTGTTAATCACCAGAAACCTAATAATAATCAATACCAATGGAGATTCTTTCAAAATCTACGTACATCTTTTGTAAACAAGTTTTTCGGTTTAAATTAATTTTTCTATGTGAAAATAGAGATAAACTGTTTTTTAGAAATTTTGGAACTCTCCTTTTTTTTGGAATGGACTACAGAAAGTTTGGCCCTGGCTTAAGTTGAAAAACGCTTGTAAGCGACACTTCGCCTCTTTGTACCATAAGGTCAAATAAAGACGTTTATTATTATTTATTACTATTATTATTAAATTCCACGCTCTACAACTTTTTTCCTTAAACATTTTTCCCTCGGACCAACAGGAGACGAGATAAATTGATTCCAAACATAAAATTATTATTCAAAATGAATACTTAGTGTCCCCATTATAATTTTAAAAGAAATGGCTTGTGGCATATGGGACAAAATGCCTTGTCGACCCGATCGACAATTGTCGACCCGATCGACAAAGCATTTTGCCCCATATGCCACAAGCCATTTCTTTTAAAATTATTAATAAAAAAATATTTTTAAAAACAAGCTTTTATTTACCTAAATGCTCTAAAAAGAAGAAATTAATCAAAAAATTCAAACCAAAGCAAACCCATAATTTTGTTACTTTATAAAATTGTATATTATATAAAAGCTTGTCGCGAGATTTTCGTGTGTAATTTTCTTTTATAGAAAAATATATTTTCTAGTTAGAATAATTACTTTCAAGATATATAAATATATTCTCGCGACAAGCTTTTATATCATATACAATTTTATAATGTAACAAAATTATGGGTTTGCTTTGGTTTGAATTTTTTTATTATTTCTTCTTTTTAGAGCCATTTAGGTAAATAAAATGTTGTTGTTAAAAATATTTTTTTATTAATAATTTTATTTTCAACTTTTTAGTTCTTCAAGCCCTTTCATTTAATGCCCATATTAAGGGAACAGAAAATGTAATCCGCCGTGTTGGAGCGGCGGCCATATTGAATTTAGTGTGATGTCACTAACTTTATCGTTTTCTACTCTTCAAGCCCTTTTATTTGATACACATATTAAGGGGGTTGACAAAAAAATACATTATCCGATATTTTAGAGGGGCGGCCATATTGAATTTAGTGTGATGTCACTAACTTTATCGTTTTCTACTCTCCAAGCCCTTTTATTTGATACCAATATTAAGGGGGTTGACAAAAAATACATCATCCGCCATCCTGTGGCGACGGCCATTTTAGAAGTATTACAATATTGAGTATTGTATATTGTATTGTCACCGGAACTAAAGGTGTATGCAAAATTTCAGTTCAATCGGATGTCAGGAAGTGGTTCTAATTCAGCTTGCAAGATTTGACCTAAACATACATAGATAAAAGCTTGAAAAAACGGAGAGTGGTGAGAATAGGTTTTGACCAATAGTAACAACATAGAAAAAAATTTGACTGTCCCGGAATTTTTACGATCTCCAACGACCGATCACGGGCGTAGCCAGGATTTAGTTTTGGCGGGGGGGGGGTTAGTTTGAGAAGTAAATAAAACAACAAAAATATACTTATATGAAATTTAATATCTATGTATCCATCCGAAAAACTACGACATATATTTATAAAGTTCTTAACTTTAAATGAAATGGATAAATTAATTTCGTTCCTCTGCGCTAAATCTAAAACCATTAAAGAAGAAATCTTCGGCTTTTTCTTTTAAATATATCCACTACTTCATCTGCGTGAATTTCTGTTCCATAGTGAATGTTCATTAACCATTAAGTCTGTTTTCACTTGTAGTGTATCGTAAATAGTTTTTCAGTCTCCTTAGGCCCGAGAAAGACCTTTCTGGGGTAGCAGTGGATACAGGAATGGTAGCCAAGATTTGTAGTAATGTGTAAATATTAGGATAAAGGTTTTTATCGCACATATCTAGGCATTCCAAACTAGATTTCGGGATAGGCAGTCTTCTTATCAGCATGCAAGGTAGCTGAAGCTTTGATAGCTAAATCCAAATTTGTTTCTTTATTAGAAACCCCTTGACCTTGACTACACCATTTTTTCCAGTAGTCCATACCTTTAGGTTTACCACCCTTCCTTTTTTTCCCCTCCATTTTTCGACAGTAATAATGATTCACGTCTCTATCCTTGACAAGGATAGATAATATTAGGTAATACTTTGTAAATTTAATCGTCCGATGTTGCCTCCAGGTTCACCGAGAGGGGGAGGAGGAGGCATTGGAGGAGGAGGCGGCGGCAAGGGGGGCGGCGGAGGCGGCGGCGGCGGAGGAGGTGGCGTCATGATGATGGGGTTGATGATGGGAAAGCTGCTGGCGGCCCTCGGTATCGGCGGCGTGGGCCTGCTGGCCATGAAGGCGCTCATGGTGTCCGCGCTGGCGTTGATGCTCTCCATCATCATCGGCCTCAAGAAGTTGGTGCACCACGACGACCACGAAGGAGGTAAGTGCCTGTCGCTGGTTGGACTGAGTCAGAACCATTAGTACAGTAAAATTAACACAAAATTAGGCCAAACCCAAACATAAAAAAAGTCCTTTCTAGCGCGAAATAGTTCCATACCCTCCTGACAGTTAGTACTAAAAAGTTACACCACCACCAGCGTCGGGTTTCGGGGGGAGGGGGTGAAAAGGGCAGGAAATTCTTATTTTTCACAGTTTTGCGTGAATATCTGGTAAACTATGAGGTTTAGCGCAAACGTCATCCTATACGCAAATGATATACAATACATTAAATTCCGAACAAGAATTGTTGTGTACAGAATTATGGTAAAGTGAACGGTTTCCATGATATGGAGGGGTAAAGATTTCTTTGTTTTTCTTTGTTTTTATTTCACGTAGTTTTTGTTGAAAAAACTTAAAATGATTACAGTATAAATTAGTAACTGAATAATATATGTAGAATATATATAGATATATCTATGCATATATAGATACATATTACACCCATAGATTGTTATTTTTTGTCACAACATAACCTCATAAGTATATGAATGTAAATATGTCCAATACAAGTTAGTAGCCTTAGTTAATTTGTACTCTTTCATTATAGCGTTCTGATTTCCATTCGTTCTTTTATGTCAAATCATTCCCATATCTAATTTGTCCTTAGCTTGTAAAAATGAGAATGTCATGAATAGGAAGCTCATGTGAAAAACCAGAAAATGATTCTCAAGTGGACGAAGAACACGAAGATTTGTTTCCTCTCACCAGCCCGAGTGAACTATTTGGTGCTGATAACGTAATTATTGATTCACCTAAAACTTATAACCTTTTGTATCATTTTGATTTCCCTCCCATTTTTTCAATATAGATTGTTTAATATATTTTCTTGTTTTTCAAATGAGCTTCCTATTCATGACTGAATCAGAACGCTATACCTAAAGAATGAGGGCAAAAAGTGAGTACAAATTAACTAAGGCTAGGTACTAACTTGTATTGGACATATTTACAGTCATATTCTTATGAGGTTATGTTGTGACAAAAAATAACAATCTATGGGTATATATATATATATATTCTACATACATTATTCAGTTACTAATTTATACTGTAATCATTTTAAGTTTTTTCAACAAAAACTACGTGAAATAAAAACAAAGAAATCTTTACCCCTCCATATCATGGAAACCGTTCACTTTACCATAATTCTGTATATAACAATTCTTGTTCGGAATTTAATGTATATCATTTGCGTATAGAATGACGTTTGCGCTAAACCTCATAGTTTACTAGATATTCACGCAAAACTGTGAAAATAAGAATTTCCTGCCCTTTTCACCCCCTCCCCCCGAAACCCGACGCTGGTGGTGGTGTAACTTTTTAGTACTAACTCTTAGGAGGGTATGGAACTATTTCGCGCTAGAAAGAACTTTTTTTTTGGATGTTTGGGTTTTGGCCCAATTTTACTGTACTACATGCACCTAGACAAATAATTCGAAAGGGAAACCTAAATAAACCACCAATCTCTTCGTTTCCCCCCGAACAACGCTCCTCCCACGCACACCCGAGTGACCCCTTCTTCTTCTCATCCTGTCTTCTTCTTCTCAAGGCCACACGGTGATCCACGCGACGTCGGGCCACGGCCACGAGCACTACCGCAGGAAACGCGACGCTGCCGACGTCGCCTACAGCGGTTGGGAGCACTACAAGCAAAGCTAGACAGTGAAGGACCCATCTAGTGCTCGCCCACGTATTTATTTATTTTCCTTTTATTTATTACCGCCACCAATGTATACTTTTAATTAAAAAGCAACTAATCGCGAATTTTATCCGCCTTAGTTGAAGTTAAACCCAGAGAGTTTTTAACGAAGCGCAAATAGGAATGGTCCTGAACAAGTTCCGATACGCCCTTTCAACGTAAATACTCAACGCAAGATACCTCCCCCAATGTTTTAAAAGCATTTACACTTTTTTTCAGAAACTCGTCTCATCTATCATCTTATTTAAAACTTCCACTTAGAATGTTTAATCTTCTTTAGACTAGTCTTTTCATTTCTGTACTTGCTATGAAACATTACCAAAAAAGCTACTTTTAAGTTTTTGTGTTAATAATACATATATTATTTATTTTTTGATTCCAGTACAAAAAATAAAAGTTGTTGGAAAATTTGTTGTATTATTTACGATATTATTGGCTAGTTTCAGGAATCATTCAGCTGACGTAGGTAATATTTGCAGAAACCCCCTATTAGAAATGTGGAAAATGGTAAATTTTGAAGGAATACGTCCAATATTAATAAGTTCACATGAAGAACTAATAGTAATAGTAAGTAGTACACATACCTATTAGTAGATATTGTATAGTTTTACATAGTTTTCTACAAAAATCTTTTTTAGCATTCGATGCAAATTTCATATCTTGACACAGTGTAAGAAAAACTTAAAATTCGAGAGTCTTTTGCAACGATTCGTTTTTTGAATCATCAATATCAGTTCATATTTCATAAAATAATAGCGAAAATATGAAACACATCGTATTTTGTAGATACCTGTTGCAACTGGTACTGGTATGTAATATTTATTGGGACTTTTTGTTTTGTTTTTTTAGGCTTGGCCCTTATAAAAAAAACAAAACTTATAATTTGCCTTCCTAAAATGAGATATTGGTCCCTCCAGCTTTTTACACGCCCATAAGTTTAATGAATCAATGAATTGCAAGACTGTGCTAACAAAGATGATCAGTTTGGTATTTATAAAGCAACAATTCGTTTAGAGGTGCCAAGCCTAAAAAAAATCCAATAAGCAACCAAATAAGTTTAAACCAAATCTGAAAGCAAAATATCATAGCAGTAACAAAAGCGACAGAAATTAAACATTGGATAAAAAATGGTCTATTTAAACAATGACAGGGGTACGCAGAAAAAAATTGGGATAAAAGTATACATATAACAATAAACGTATTGTAACGTAACAAAACTCATTAATAAAGTGGCGTTTACAAAACTTGTTCCATAATCTGCTAATTATTGATGAGGTCTATTAGAAGAATTTGTAAAATGTGTTGCATGTTACCATACATTTGCTACAAGTGCATGGGATTTATTCTAAAATATCGAATTGAATGTATATTAACCTCATGTTGACAATAATAATGAACAATCACATAACACTAAAGGTAGGTATACAAAAAACAGATTAGATTGCCAGAAACATAATTAAAATTTTAAATCTGAAGTTATAGGTATTCAAAAGCCTCGTTTACATTGCGGCCAACAAGTGTATTATTATCGCTTGCCTACTTCTCTTTCACTATGTGTCATATTCAAATGCCGACCATATTTGCAGCCTGTGATTAATAATCCGTTGTCAACCTCAGCCGGTGGCTTCGAGGGGTTTCTAACCACGGTCTGAAGTTAGTTGCAATTGATCCGATCGCCGCGCCATCTCTGAGAGAGTAGCGCACTTATAGAAAGAAGGGTTAGACCGGACTTCCGCCGCGTAGCTACGTTATCGAGATAGAAGACTGGTCAGCGTTGTATTTATGACTTTGTTTACCAACACGGGACACCTGCCGACCGGCCGCAGGGGCCTCGGACCGAAGAAGAAGAAAAGTTTCGCCGCCGCGCGCGGTCCATTGCCGGCAACCGGTCTCCGGATCGGGGTCAGTGTATATGTGGGGTAACAAGAGGACCGGGGACGTGGGTAATCGGCCGCGGCCGAGAGAGAAACGCGGAGAAATTGGGATGGCATCCGGGTCACGCGGATGTCCTGAACGGCGCGTTTCCATCGATAATTGTTGTCGATGTCTCGGGCGCTCCGAGAGGAGGGCCGCTGTTCGCTGTCTGGTGTCGTGCACTGCTGGACGGAATCCTGCATTTGTGGCGAAGGCACAGAGATCATATACAGCGTGATCAGTTAAGGGCGGCCCTCGGCCATTTCTCGGGAACTATGCAAGTTAGAAGGATGCGGTAAAAAATTGTTAATAAATGTGACCCAAATAATTTCAATGAAAATGTTTTCAAGTTCCTTCGTTTGCCGCCAGGGGGCGAATTCACCATTTGAAATTTTTGAGAAAATCGAACAAATATGGACATTTTTTGACTGGCGCCCAGTAGCGTTGAACATACTTATCAATTTGTCTATGTCAAAAGGGCGGTAAATTCTCCTTGAAACACTCTTTAATATGAGCTATAGTTTGCTGAATTCGGTTTAGGCATATTCGAGATATGACGTCTTGAATTTTTAACACAGCTTTCCTTCGTAGCGCTGTTGCCGTAGCAACCACGAAAAAATGGTTTTAACAAAAATTGTAGAGAATTTTAGGGAGGTTCTAAAAATACTATTTCAGACCCAGATAAGGTAGGCGATTTGTGGAGAAAAAGACAATTTTATACAACAACATGGTAAATTCGCCCCCTGGCGGCAAACGAAGGAACTTGGAAACATTTTCATTGAAATTATTTGGGTCACTTTTATTAACAATTTTTTTACCGCATCTTTCTAGCTTGCATAGTTCCCGAGAAATGGCCGAAGGCCGCCCTTAACTGATCACGCTGTATATAGGTAGAGTGCTGAACAAGTCCCTTTTTATGGCAAATTGTGGATCTGCGCATGCGCATTAGAAATTCAGACTGCGCAATTCAAAACAGTGGTTGTTTTTCTGAATTACTATCTCCCTACAAACTTGTATATTCATAATAAATTAAGCTCACCTCAACGTGGACTGGTCAAGACTTCGATAACTACAACTTAGGTTATCCTTTATACTTGTAAAACTAGTTTCGTCCAAACTACCAGAATTACTTTAGAATTACTTCACTGATGCTAGAACTTATAAAACAAATAAGCTACTAATAGTTTCTTACACCAAAATCATGTTAATATACCTACTTACTTAAATGATGGTTTAGGTGGTTTTAAATTAAAACCACCTAAACCATCATCATTTAATAGAAGAGTTGGTAGGTACCGCATTTTCAATTAGCTGCGTTTTGACTCGTTTCGTTTTTAAACACTGGTGTAAAATGAGCAGAACATATTCGAGATGATCACTTAATTAGATAAAACATTCAAACAACTAAAACGCGAAGAAACTATTAATAATTAGCTGAAAATCGAAAAAATTATGCCACAAAGCGTCTATGATGCAAACAAGGGTAGCTTATACTTAGTTTGTCGCTGTCAAATGGCTGTCAAAGAGTGTCAAGTTTCACAAAACACTACCTCAAATTGCAAATGCGCATGTGCATGGCCTATTTATTACTATTTTTTACTATTTTGTGGTTTTAAATTCGTCAAAGATTTTCCGCGCATCCTATGTATAAAAAACATCGTCCAGCACTCTACCTATATATACGATCTCTATGGGCGAAGGACAGACGGCACCTTCAAATGCAAGGGGTGTCTAGAAAAAAACGTACCTAACTCTACTACAATATACAGTGCTATTCATAAACACAGAAAGATTTTTAGTACCTGTAATAATTATAAATAATAAATGATGTTTAGTGGCATATCAGGTAAAGGATATCAATTGAAAAAAATGCACTCCAGCCGGGATTTGAACCCGGGACTCCTACTGTGGCCGTAGGCACTTTAACCAACTAAGCTACCGGAGATATGGGTTCCATCGGCTAGGTGTTATTTATTCCAATTGATATATAGTTAGTAGCGGTGAGATGTAGAAGACTACGGCGTCTTCTACAGCTACTAGAAGGGGTTAGAGGGTGTAGGGAAACCATTCATTATTGTTGGTTATGTAAACTTCCTATTTGTTCTTCCACCCACAATATTCGACATATAGCGACTTAATGCAAGTATCGAACGTGGAAATTCTAACCTACAATGTCAAAGCCAGAATATGAAACACAGAAAGATTTTTAGTACCTGTAATAATTATAAATAATAAATGATGTTTAGTGGCATATCAGGTAAGGATATCAATTGAAAAAAATGCACTCCAGCCGGGACTTGACTTGCATTAAGTCGCTATATGTCGAATATTGTGGGTGGAAGAACAAATAGGAAGTTTACATAACCAACAATAATGAATGGTTTCCCTACACCCTCTAACCCCTTCTAGTAGCTGTAGAAGACGCCGTAGTCTTCTACATCTCACCGCTACTAACTTTATATCAATTGGAATAAATAACACCTAGCCGATGGAACCCATATCTCCGGTAGCTTAGTTGGTAAAAGTGCCTACGGCCACAGTAGGAGTCCCGGGTTCAAATCCCGGCTGGAGTGCATTTTTTTCAATTGATATCCTTTACCTGATATGCCACTAAACATCATTTATTATTTATAATTATTACAGGTACTAAAAATCTTTCTGTGTTTCATATTCTGGCTTTGACATTGTAGGTTAGAATTTCCACGTTCGATACTTGCATTAAGTCGCTATATGTCGAATATTGTGGGTGGAAGAACAAATAGGAAGTTTACATAACCAACAATAATGAATGGTTTCCCTACACCCTCTAACCCCTTCTAGTAGCTGTAGAAGACGCCGTAGTCTTCTACATCTCACCGCTACTAACTATATATCAATTGGAATAAATAACACCTAGCCGATGGAACCCATATCTCCGGTAGCTTAGTTGGTTAAAGTGCCTACAGCCACAGTAGGAGTCCCGGGTTCAAATCCCGGCTGGAGTGCATTTTTTTCAATTGATATCCTTTACCTGCTATTCATAAAGTTTGCACCAAATTGGAAAAAATTGTGTTATTCTATTTTTTGAAAATCTGATTTCGGGATATGTTGCTGCGTGTTTTGTTTACACTTTCGCGCCTAAAGAGGGTCGTGACGTCACAGCCCATGCCTGTCAAATTTGACATTTGAAATAAAAAAATTGGGCAAAATCAGGTTTGCCTTGAAAATATCGGAAAAAGTTATTAAGAAAATGTGTTTGTATTGCATTATTGTGTATTGAAACTGAATCCATAAAATTCGATACAAAACTGTACCTTATAATTTTGTTTCACTGAATTTCAAAATATGGATGTATTTTATGTAAAAATATTACAACACTGGCCCAGGGAATAAACTTATCTTAAAAAGATTGCGTTCTTACACAATAGCTATTTAAAAAAAATCTCATTTTTCTCCTTAACTTTGCATTGAAATTTATTTGTATTGTTATGATTTAGTAAGAGAGCAACCACTAAATAAGTTTCTTCGGTTATTTGCGGGAAAAAAATATAGAGTACCGATTTGAAGAGAAATAATTAAGAAAAAACGAACATCGTGATATCCTTCTGAAAATTTGCATAGGGGCACAATAGTGCAATACAAACATATTTTTTAAATAACTTTTTCCGATATTTTCAAGGCAAACGTGATTTTTCCCAATTTTTTTATTTTAAATGTCAAATTTGGCAGGCATGGGCTGTGACGTCACGACCCTCTTTAGGCGCAAAAGTGTAAACAAAACATGCACCAACATATCCTAAAATCAGATTTTCGAAAAATAGAATAATAAAAAATTTTCCCATTTGGTGCAAACCTTATGAATAGCACTGTATAAAAAATCGAGAAAAATTATTGATAAAGTTTGTGATTGCGATAAAATCTAGTTAGGTACCCATGGAAACAAAAAATAATCATTGCCACGTTAGATTATAAAGTAGGATATAGTAAGCTTTAAAAATTTGAACATAAAGTAATTTACAGGCACTCCATCGAATGTCGAATAGCTAATCCAGAAGTGTTATTTTAAGTAAAAAAAGGATACTAAACTCGTAGACATTCTTTTATTTTATGAAAATAAATTAAAAATACCTATATAATATCTGCAATTTAACATCACTTAGCAAATACCTAATGCCATAGCAATTATCTTAAAAATGATAATAACAAAATATTGTATCATTACAATAAATGGTCAGTGAACACCTAGTATTAACACCTAGTTTTGACAACAAACAACACCATATTCTTCAATATTTCATATTTTCAGCTTCAGCATTTTAGCTGCTGCTTACCTACTTCGAGTATTTTCATTTTATAATATTACACATTTTGTGTTTAGCTGTTGAATAAACTTTTCTGTTTATTTAATCTCATATAAAAAAATTCCATTGGGGATGTCTTTATGGGTAACTTATATTTCATGTCAACCATAAAACATTATCAATATTTTTTCTTTTGTTATGTTCCTTAAATTTGACAAACCTACATGGCATACATTCATAGATTTTATTAAGAAAAGCCAGTCTAAAAAGCAAGCAAGAGTATTTTGGTACCTTCTGATTTAAAATGAAGCTAGTTTTTGGTGTAAGTATAAGTATACAAAGCATACATTCTTTTAGCAGAGAACAACTTGTTCTCTGCTTTTAGTTTCTTCTTATATAGTGGACCATTGATTTGCTCTGGGGCTATAAACAAGTTTTTTTATTTTCATTACGCATGCGTTCAAATATCCAGAATTCTAGCTTCATCAACTGGTTGAACAGATCATCCTTAATTCCCAAATAGTGTTTATTCTTCTGCAATTCAGATAATGGTCTGGGCATACGATTTTCTTCATGAGCATAAAAATTTCATGTATTGACAAATAAATCTACCTATATAAGCTCTGTTAATATGATAAAACTGAGAAATACGCATATAAAATTTCGTGACCGTGAAAAGGACGGAAATGGTAATAAAGCAGGATATCTTAAATATGGTACGTTCAAAACGTCAGAAACGGACATACCTATAACCACAGAATACCTCTGTTATAACCTATAATAAGTCGCCATTTTTTTGTCGAGTAGCGCCACCCCAGTCCGCAAACAACAATGAAATATGACGTCATGCTCTGGTTTTTAATATAGTGTCGGTCCAGGTTTATAAGGAATGTTTACAAGTCATGCAAAAATGTACTATACATTTGTATAAATTCTATCAATAATAAATATTATGTACAAAGTAGGTAGTAGAAATTATGTTATTAAATAATGCCACTAACGGATAAAATTAAACATAGATCTTTATATTTTTTTTGTTTGTTATATTTTGAAATACCCGTACCATTTGGTTTTGTTTTTCGATCTTATATTCTGACAGGACTACGATTATGCATTTACACGAAAATAAAACAACAGAATTAATTTGTTTTTTATTCCATGCCATCCATTCCATCCTTTGTTGATAAGAGGATACAGCCAATTAAGATAAATACAACTGTTGGTATAACAAAAAATCTAGGGCGGTATTTTATATGTCTCTCTTGAGAAATAAGTGAATAAACTGAAGTGTTGTACATGTGGGCATAGTATTGTTAGCAGGGCATTGTTTATGTCTTAGTGTACTGATGATGTATTTTTCTACTCAAACATGGATATTTGTCGTTTTCTTTACAGTTTACAGAATGGAAAAGTAGTGAATTCCCAAAGAATATAATTTTATATCAACCCTAACTAGGGGATCAAATCAACGAATCACCGTAATGCATTTTCCCGGCAAGTGTTTACTTTTTTGCAAAATATATAATACAAAACATAAACATTCTAAATAGAATTCATAGAATGGGCGTCAAAATATTCCAATAAACATTATCATTTTATTAACTATCGTTAGCAAACTTGTAGAATATTGATTTAGAGATATCTTTGTGCACGTAAATGGACCGTATAATATTATCAAACCAAAAGATCAAACCGAAAGATCTGATTTCGTATCTGCAAACGCAGAGATGGGCAAAGCCTTTAATAAACGCTTGAAATAATAATTATTATAGGTCTCCTTAAATCAAAAAGGGTTGTAATACAAGTCTAAAAATAGCTTCAAGCATCTTTTAAAGCTAGCAGCTCTTTTATAGAGGGGCAGCCTTTGATCTGTTTACGAATATGGGAAATTTCATAAGAGAAGCACGTCTATATGAAGTTTGAAGATTGTAATATTAACTTCCCAGTTGCAAATTGTATCCATAGCAAATTTGATAGGTACACAGTGGGGTCAAAATGCAAGGTATTCAAAAATAATAGTTTATGATACCACCCTCAATTTAGCAGTGGCATTATATTAATAAGAAAAGTAACACGGATCAACAATGATAATTTTGATCGTGGCTTTGAATTACAAATATTTATTTTTGTTGGAAGAACGACGAAGAAATCACTGGTTAAATTATCCGAATAATGAAGAATACTCACACTGTCAAGTTGACCGCTATAAGCATCTCTACAATTTTCAAAGCGTCTTAAATACGTCGTTGATTTATACCTTGGGTCTAAATTACAGGGGGATCCAACTTTTTTTTAAATAACTTCCAGAATATATTAAAAAAATATATTTAAAAATAAATTGAGAAGCAGAAGTAACAAAGGGGCTAAGTGCCAAAATTGTTAAACAGAGATATTAAAAAAAACTGATTATACCAAAATAACAGACTTTTTATTTTGAACTAATAATCAAACATCTTATGTACCTTACGCCTATATAATATATTACTAGGAAAACAACACAAAAAATTAAAACTGAAAAGTAACAAACAAATATAAAAAAAATTGGGAAACTGGCTAAGTGCCGATATATTATTTAGTCAGATCAGAGTAGAATGCTTGGTTTTTATTGCCTTGTAGACAAGAAATCATTGATACTAAATGTTTTTTGTTGTTGTCACAGATCTTATTTACGTCTTGTAGCTGGTTAAGTGAGATATTTCTTAGATTTTCGATGGTTTTTTCCTCTAAGACGGCAATTGGCACTTGACTCCTTTCATGGGGAAATGACTGAGCACTAGCAGAAAGCGCCGTCTATCGGCCTATTTTTCTAGAAAATTTTGAAGTCTTGGCACTTTGTCCGTTTGATGGAATATAGTCAGTGGCACATAGAACCTATCTATGGGAATAACTCATTTTTGGGAAAATTGGCACTTAGCCCCTTTGTTACTTCTGCTCCTCAATTAATAAATGTTACAGGATGACCCGAAAACACTGTAGGTATGTTTATGGGCCACCATATAATAATAATATAATGTAAATGAAAACTCTACTTAAAGACTGCCTGGGCTTATTATTATTAAGTGGCAGCAGTGTTTCAAATACAATTTTCTATGAACTTGACAACAGTGGCTCAGTGGCGCACCCAGGACTTATTTATGGAAGGGGCACAGTATGCTTATGTTTTGATCGTGTCGGGTGCAAGGATAAAAGAGGGGGAACCGAGCTGAGAACGAAAAAAATAAATTTTTATTTAGCCATATAATGTACCGCGGGTGCCCTCCTGTTGAGGTGGGGGCAGGGCCGAAGCTAGGGGGGCTGGGCGGGCAGTGCCCGCATCAGAATTTGTTTTGCCCACTCTCGAAATATCCTCGAAACATAAAAAAATAAGAGAGTGTACGGATAAAAAGTAAAATATATTTTCGAATTTTTGAAAATAAATGCACCCGCCTAATATTTTTTTATTTATAACGGAGGTTTGTTTTTAATTTGTGATTATTTTATAGGTAACTTATGTTAATGCGATATCTATAGTGGCAAAAAAATGGTAATTTTTTGTATTACTCGTATTTCTATTTTATTTCCTGTTATTTTTCAATAATATATTATATTTTCAGTTGAACACTATATCACTTCCATAACTCAATAATAAGAAGTGCAGGTTTTATGTTTCAATACGAAATGTGAGGGTTTGTTGCACGGTTTGACCATTGTATAGTTTAAGGTTTGACCATAGATTATGGATGGGTTGACATTGCAGTTTTAAAAGCAGTACATATACAACATTTGCCAACAGCATTCGTCACGAGAAAATGTAGGTACTAATATGTATATCTTATCCATCTTAAAAAATAAAATACATATTGTGCCTTATCGTCCTAACTAAAATTATACCTGCCTTGAGTTTTGGTCCTAGCTACGGGCCTGGGGGGGGGGGGCACGTGCCCCAGTGCCACCCCCTTGGGTGCGCCACTGCAGTGGCTCCCTACAAATGCCAATATACAAGGCCAAAGCTTCTTTGGTTTTTAGTATTTACTTTAGTTTAGTTTGAATTAGTAAGTTGAAAGACCCCACGAAGACGTTAAGGCCAAGGCCATAATATCGTGATGAGCTTAATTTGAGGGCTCCGCCACCGAAATATCTGGCTTGGTGAGCAGCGCCTCCTGAGGCGTGTTTTCGAAGTTTCCCTTGCCGAGCGCCGGTGGTCGAGTTCGACATTCCTGGCCGGGCGCCGCGTTTTTGTACACGCCGCGCCGCCGCCTGCCCCGCTTTCTCCGGCACTTCTGCCTTTTATAAGGCCGGCCCTGAACCTGGCGCGGCGCGGTCTTACCTTGAGCTCGGAGGCCGCGGCACGCGACCCCCGACGAAGAAGATTGATGGCCGGAAGCACTCTCCACGGATTTCTCGTAACCGAATCTCAATGGGGAACTTCATTATTTCTTTAATATATTTGCCTGTCTATAGAAAGAGCACATACCAAATATCAGCCCTAAAATCGCAATATTTCATTCATTAAAATTGTGACCGCAAGCGACACGAAAAGCGTGGAAATGGTTGTGACGTCACACCGCTCGATCGATCAGAAGGCAGTGACAGGAGTGACAGCTGCACAGAATTAGGGAAGGAAAAATGGAAATTTAACGTTAAAATAAACAGTTCGGCGACCCATTTCCAGAGGGATCTGATGTAGGTCAAAAATAAGAACCGCCTAAAAGTTTTTTTTTAATTATCACTGCATTCTACCTCTTAATATTTGTCACTGATTATTACTTTTAGTAATAATTGGACAATGGTTATTATGAAGATTATTACTCACAATCTACTCCACAGTGTATTGAAATTCAAAGTACCTACTTACCTACCTAATATGAAATTGTCAGTAGTAGGAAAAATGTAATACTTTGTTCGGTGCATTGGTCTCGGAGAGAGTTTTAAGAGTTTTAAGACCCGAGGCAACACGGTTGTTAAACAACCTCCACGGCCAAAAAAAGTGCGCTTACACATCTCGCAATGTAAATAACTATTTAATACAGCACACGCAGCACACTCTTTTCAAACATTATCAACAATATGATAAGAATATAATAAGACGGATAGACAAGGATGGGCGTTCTCGTTGATCTTCCTAAACAAAGCTTGCGTGGTGCTGTAGTTTTGATACATGTGCCGCCCATATTAGTTTATACATGGTGGTGGCGCCCACCAGAGGCGCCACCACCGAGCTACTTGACGTCACAACCAAGGAGGGCGCGTTACAAGAATGATCTGAATTATGCAGTTTTTAATTGCTTACATTTATTACATAAAAATAAAAAATGAGTTTTTTTTGTGAACTGTAGTTCATTTAATGGCAATACCTAAATTATGTGTGAAAGTAATATTTTTCAAATTTAATTTTTGTGCAAGTTCCCATTGTAAGAGGGGGGCGCGAGATTTTTGGAATAATGGGTTAAGAAAATTATTTTACGTTTAGTATGGATCTGTACTTGAAATCCTAACTACATTGTGTTTCACTTTTCATGTAGGCATACATCGACGTATCTCAGAAAAAAACGGATTAATTTCAAATTTAGATCGGGGAAATAAGTAGGCACACTCAAAATATGTTACCTATTGTTTTGACTTCGACTTTGATATTGCTCATTGCCCGTGATTTTTCAAAATATACAGGGTGTTTCTAACTAATGGTGCCAACGTAATTTTTAGATAGAATATGTCATTTTGAACAAAAAGTTACAGGGTGATAAAGTGATACAGTACAGTTTGAAAAACATATTTTTCACAATAACTTCTACAGAAGTTCTTTAATTTAAATGAAACTTGGTCCAATCCTTCAGAGATAAAATCAACTATTCGCCTTTAAATTGGCAAAATGTGCTCCAAAACTCGAAAAATAAAAATTTTTCCTACCGCATTTAAATGTTACAAATGAATTGTAGGTTCAAACTAATTTGTGACTTAATTTTACTTTCAAAAAATCATGTATGCCTTGGAAATTTTGTAAAAATTTTTACACAGTAAAGTGCTCTCAGTTTTCCATCATGAACAAGTTTCCTTAATAATATGAAAGCTACAGAAAGGTCACTTTCTAAAAAAATAAAAAACTAAAGGAGGCCTAGACATTGGACATTTTGCAAACCTTTTCAGTTTTTCATTCTAAACAAGTTTCCTTAATATTATTTTGTCGTGAAATCTACAAAAATGGCAAAGGGGGATGATTTTTTGAACCCCAAACTGAAAACGAAAGAAGATATATTAACACAACAATTGACTTCTCATCAATGTGTTGACGACAACTATAACTAAACAGAAAGACCTCTCTCTCCTTGACACAAGACGTATACAATATAGACGTTTAACGTTCTTCCTTCAGATAATTAAACTATAAATAGTTGCTTAAAAAAGGATCGCCCTACTTTGTCGATAATTTCAAAAGTAGATAATGCGTTGAATTCGTGTTAGGTGCTACAAACCATAGATAATATTTGAAAAAAAAAAAGGTTTGGAAATGGGTTAAAAGTCGACGTATCTCGTGAATCTATTGAGACAATATCCGTTACTAAGCCCACGTTTACGAATGAAATAATCCAAGCACTAATCGAAAATACCTGGAACTGTGGTTGGAGATAAGACTAAAATGATCGAGGGCAGTCTCTTTATCCTGATAGATGAATATGGCCACAGTGGATTTCGGCAATACCACAGAATGATAAGTTATGAAAACTGAGCTTTGTAGGTATACCGGCTGTTTTTCATGTAAACTCAAAAATATTCATATTTCCGTAAGTTAGTTTCAGGAAATATTTTAAAAAAATATTCAGGCGCTGTCATTTCCTAATCGACCAGATATGCAGATAAGTATTCAAAACTCGAAGTGGAAACCCTAGGATTGGTTCGTGAATAGATGGAATGACGACGCGAAAGTGAAATATATTGATTCGGATGAGATGGCGGAAATTATAGGTACAGAACGTCCAGAAATCCCAAGGTATCAGACACCTCATTTATCAAAGGCAGAGGTTTGGACAAAATTTATTAATAGTAAGAGATTAAGGAAGAACATTACTTGCTCAATATATTTTTCTTATTATTATCTAATTTTATCCAAAAACTGTTTCCGCAGTCAGTCTGCACATTTTTTAACCATTTTTATTAGTTGCTTATAATCTTATACTTACGAAGTTCTAGTCATTCTACTTCTTTCTACTATTTAAAAATCTGTCATAATATTTTGGAAAACAACCATTCTTTCTTTCTGAATTTTATGAATAAAAAAATCCTAATATACTTTTTTGCTTTAAATAAGCACTGTGTCATTAATAACGCTAACCATGCATTACAGCAGACATAAAAATGGGACAAATACGACGATAAATATTAATTACCTTTTTATTATCCGAGTTACACACAAAGGGGCTATATAAAATTTTAAGGGTGCCCACTGTCCATTAATATTAGGAAATTCAAACAAGCTGCAAATATAAAACGTAGCCAATATTCATTATCTGAAGCTAAAATTTTATGGGAGAAGTCTCCTAAGATAAACTAACTAGATGATATAAAAGCTACATATGACAGCACTAGTCCATAAAAAAGTTGATCTATTAGCAATAAAGAATGTATTTTTTGACAGACACCAAATAATAACAGAGTTTCAGGAACTAATCTGCTGATTGCCTTCGTCAGTTTACTCTGAGCAATCTCCTAATCGTATGCTTTGGGGCTAAGCACTTGCAGTGGGAAGTTACGGAGAAACAGAATTTAGAAAAATACGAAATCCAAGTCCAAAACTATCATTGAGAAAACTTAATAAGGGAATATTAATAAATATCCCAAAAGCTTATTGTACTTTGTTAGTTACTAACTCCAGAGAATTTCAGCGGAAATTAAAAGAAGTTTCACACAATTATTTTCCTTTCGGTATCTTATTATTTTACCCAATGGCTCTCTAGAGACGACAGAAGGAGCAAGAAATAAAAGTTTCTCCTCAAGGGAAAGGCACAAGTTCGCTTCTAGCGACCGAAGAAGAAACTGCGATGAATCTCGACCTGCTCGCAGTTTATAAATGATGCTCGAAGACCTACATACCTAGATTTCCACAAACCGCGAACTTAAAATCGGGTAATCAGCAATTGTGGTTTTTCTGTTTGTAACATATGCACATAAGTATTGTAAGTGCATGCGAGTTTCTATCGCCAAAAACAGCATTTCCGTAAAAAAAGAATATACCTATAAGCACAGAATAGCCACACACAAGGCTATTCTGTGCTATAAGTGTTTGTCAAATTTGCCATACTTATGAGGAAAATACGGTGAAAATGTCAATGTTTCATCACAGAAAATACAGAATAGATACCCATACAGATACCTCATCTTGTGAAATATGTCAAATGGAGGATAAAATGGATTTATTTCTTATAATTAACTATAGATACCCGAAGAGCCAATATTTTTATTACTAAGTAAAAATAATCGTACTGATAGATATTGGATTGTTAACAATAAGAAATGCTATAAGAAATTTCGTTCAGAAATTATCCAATTTTTGTTCATAACACGATAGAAAATAAGTGTTTCAAATTGACAGGATGCTTTTTACTTCATTATTGTGTCGGTATTTTTCATCTCGCCTTAAGAAACTGTACTTAATTAAAATGAAAACAGTAGAAAATTAAAAGGTGGTGTTTGGAATATGTGTGTTCACTATTTCCAATTAATTGTAACTAAGATCGAGAGAAATTTAAAAACAAATTTAGAAACACGAATCATACGTTTTATCCAACATTGTATAAAACGCTTTATATAGGGTTCCCCAGGTTATTTTTTGATCAAGACTTTGACATTTTGAAAAATTCATTAATATTTGAGTTGCTTACATAAACATAGGTCCTAAAGTTCTTCGTTTCCAAGATTCTTTTTTGAAATTAAATTATGGCAATATCTCCCAAAATAATCAAGCTGCTGAATTGAAATTTGTCACTGCATATTTTTGGGGATGGAAAATAAGCTGAAAATGTCAATTTCTACGTATCTCACAGAGGACGCCACTTGCGCTATTTTTGGATCATGCTTTTACTCGTAACTTTTTTGAGGTTATCTTTTTGGTCTTGCAGGTCCATCATTTTAGTTCATCTTTTTTTATTCTGCAACAACAAAGTACTCTTCTTTCGTAACGATAAAATCAACAGTTTGCATGGAAATTGACAAAATGTACCCTAAAACACGTATTAGTAACTCCAACAGGTATTAGTAACTCCAACATCTAACAAAATATTGTGTGCTTTAATTTTGTGGTGAGAATTTTGAAAGATCTACATCCCTATGTATTTTTGATTATCCAACTACAACCATTTTAAAATGAATTATGATTCATAATTACATAAATAGCTACACCTACCGAGTCTATACTTTAGGTAATCTCAGCTTTAGGATATTCACAACGTTTTACATATTTTGTATTTATCTGGAAACGCAGTATTCCCATTTACATAATACAGTTTTTTCGAATTTAATGAAAGACATTGTTGCCTCTAAAATAACATACACAATATATAATCTCTTCTATTAATGTTCAGTTTTGCAGTGCCCACTATTACATTATAATTTACAGCTAAGTGCTCGCCAAAAAAATATCATTAACATTATATGCATATTCAGTTCGTTTACATATTAGATACCTATGTACGTATTCATTTTTGTTTTTATTACCATTATCACAGATAACGTTGCCATCATAATAAAGTTTATCTACTAGTTCCGACATGGAAAACAAAATCTGCAATCTGTTTGGTGAAACTGCAGCAAGATACTCTTCTATAAATCGAGAAAGTTTGATTCCACATCTTTACCAAGAGATGGCAGCAACAGTACCCAATTATATACGTGTGCTTTCACCTGTAACGGAGCGAGGAGCAAGGTACTTCGAAACTCAGGTTGGAGAGCAAGAGCCTCAAGTAATATTTCATCATCTTGTAACAGTTCGTGTTGTTCTTGCATTGTTAAATTAAGAATAATGTGGGTACATTTACAGTTTTTTTGCTAATGAGATACACCTGTGTGTATAGGTAAACAAAATTTTAGTTCATGTCATTATAACAAAACCCCGTTCTTCTTCTCCACTGAATCTCGTACTGGAATAGGATCCTACCTGACCATTTATTTTCAAAATAGCTCGAAGCTACACTTTTTAATCATGTGATGAATATCAGAATGGCGTTAAAATTATTTTTTTGCTTAATTTAAAAGATTTTTTGGATTAACACCCCTAACCAGACTGATTTAGAACAAGGGTAGATACTTTTCTAAAATTTATTTGTGGCGCAAACAGATCCATTTAATTTTTAATTGGGTTTTTCGCCACCAAACTGATCGAAAGACAACTTTTTCAAGTCGCCTGGAAAATTCATAAATTCTTAACAGTGAATGAACGAAACTTTAAACGTGTAACTCAAAAAATAACTTCAACAAATGTGTTTTCTGAGCTTTCAGAGAATAAATCTTCCTCCTTTCTCAAAGATCATGCCACGTCAAAGTGAAGTGACAGATTAATAAATTTCAGGTTAAAATGTCATGACAACAGAAACAATAGCCTAGCCACCTGCCTGATATTGTACCCTGTGTACTATCTAATTATCTATACTAACTTCTCTTTGAATAAGTGGCAATAATATTTTACTGAATTCCAGTGAACATTCAGCAACACAGTTGTCCGTATTTCCTAGAATAAATGCAGATTCTTTAATTTGTCGTCTATTTCCTACTTCTTCTTTGAGAATTGGTTTGGACATATCCCACAATATCCTAAGATTGTTATTAAAATAATGTTCACATATTTTTGACTTAGAAATTTGATTTCGTCTCATATCATTTTTATGTTCTTTTAAACGAACGTCAAATGGCCTACATTCACTGTTAAGAATTTATGAATTTTCCAGGCAACTTGAAAAAGTTGTCTTTCGATCAGTTTGGCGGCGAAAAACCCAATTAAAAATTAAATGAAGGGTAGATACATTCAGTCCAAAGGACAATAAAATAACATTTTGTCATAAAACCTATATAAAGGGCACTTTGGTAGTGCAAAAAAATAGTATTAGTTATTCAAAATTTCAAAGACACATAATGATTTTTCGAATCTAGAAATCCTTCTTTTACGGCAAAATATTATTATGGAAAGTTGTTTAGAATGGAAAACTGAGTAGATGTGCAAAATTTCCAAAACCTAGACCTACTTTGCTACTTTCATCTGCTAAAAAATTTAAAACGCAGAAAAATAAATTTTACAAGAATGGTATATTTTTCGAAACAAAGTCGCGAATAGCATAGAATTGATTGGGAAATTTAGTGAAGACAAAGAACGATTGCTTTTCCAGTGGTGTACCATTTTTTTATTATTAAAAAATAAACTAGCCCTGTGTAATGAAAACCGTTTGGATTTCGATACATACATGTAAAATGAATATGAAAAATCTACTTATTTTGAAACTTTCTATAGATTTCTGAACACTTTCTTTTGTCATAATGAAAGTTGGTTGCTAATTTTAAAAAAATCAAAATTCTTAAACCGCTGTAACTTTTTTATTTGTAGAGGTACACAAAAATGTTTAACATAAAAATTGTTTGCAAGAGCTGTGCGAATCCAAATATTAAATAAGGACACATTTTTATAAAGCGAAATATCCCATTTAATTGGTGTGTCACACTTGCACACTTGTTCTGTATTTACTATAAGAATTTAAAAAAAGTAATTGGTAAAATTTGTGATTGGCATAAGATACTAGTTACCCTTTGAAATAAATATTCGCTTATGACGTTAAATTAAAGTAGACAAAGTAGGCTTTAAAAATTTGAAAATAAAATGGCTAACATGTACTTCATTAATGTAATGTCGAATAATAGATATACAGTGTGGTCATTTAAGTGTGCAACATATGGGATTTTTTTTATTAATCGCACAACGAAAATTCAAATATTCCCGAAAGTTGGTACATGTTCGATAATCATATTAGGCGCACTTAGAATGGTTGCAAGTCAAACACCATACAGAATAGGTAGAAAAATATAAAAAATTTACAAGGGTAAAGTACCCTTATTTCAAAAAATTCAGCAAAATGTTATTATGAAAAGTTGTCTAGAAATAAAAGTTATGCCTAAATACCAAGACATGGCCTCCTAAAAAAATACATTTTTTTTTAAAAACATTAATAATCTCCTAAAAATTTTTTGTTTTAATATTCACCCTAAACAATTTCATAAATTAATCAATATTAAATCAATTTCGCATAACTTTGTTCAAATTTAAGTATATTTGCAAAATTAACTTAGATTTTTAATTTTTTAGGGAACCACAAGCTTCATGTTTGTTGCAACGATATTAAACAAAACTTTAAAATTTCGCAAAAATTCTTCTGAACAAGGTAAAACATTAGTAATGATAATGTGTATATTAAAAAACTCTCATTTAAGGTGCAAAATTTTTATTTTAAATGTTTATTAAGAAACTGAAAATTAATTGAGGAACCAATTTTTTTCTTTGGAGGCTATGTTTGGTATTTATGCATTGCTTTTAATTAAACAACTTTTCGTAATAACCTTTTGCTGAACTTTTTGAAATAAGGGTACTTTACTGTTGTATAATTTTATATTTTGCGACCTAACCTGTATGGTGTTTAACTTGCCACCATTCTAAGTGCACCTAACATTATTGAACATGCATCAATTTTCGGCAATAGATAAAGTAATAAAAAGATACTTATAACGTAAACATTATTTGATTTTATAAAAATAAATTAAAAATACATATATGTAGCAGGTACCTAATGCCAGAGCAATTATCTTAAAAATGAAAATAACAAAATATTGTACTATTACAACAATATTTGTTCATTGAGCATACACGTTTTTGGATCTGTTGAGTAAACTTTTCTGTTTAGGTAACCTCATAATATGTCATATGAAAAATTCCTTCGGATATATCAATGTTAACTTAAATTAAATTAACAATTTAATTTTCGAGCCCAACACGGTCCAAAGACTGTCAAAGAATAAAACAGTAATAGTGGTTTAAAAATTTTGAATTTTTAGAGTTTTGGCCATAGTTTTCGTAGCAACTTTCAGTATGACAAAAGAAGGCCGCCCGGAAGGAGTGCCAGTGCCGCACGTGCCACAATTATGCCTCCCCGAAAGAAAAACAATACGTATTTTCGTTATTATTGACATAACGTTGTGTTTCAGCTGCCTTCACATCCTTCGCGTCTTTCCGAGGAATTGTTTGTTTTCCCGCGTCGCGTCGCTTTGTTTTCTTTCGTCGCGTTCGTGTTTTAACGTTTTAACGGGCGACCGACCACGAAATCGACAACCCGACGAAACGCGCAGGCAAATGAAGCATTTTCGTTTTGCGAAAGTGAAACCGCCGGCCGAATTATCGCGCGCCCACTAACGAATCCACTAATGCGGAATGGCGTACACGCCGTAGAAACGGGAGTGCATCTAACTCGGATCCTAGATCGAGGTTAGTAAAAGTGTTCGGCATCTTTTTGGCCGGATAATCGGCGCTCGCCTCTTCGATTTCCGTTTCGGTTTCGCTCGGGTTAGGGTCCGAGGTTGCGTAACACCTCGACGCCGGCATGCGCAGAAAAAAAATTACGTTAGTGTTGCCGCCTGGAAACCGATGAACTCTGGTGAAAAAAAGACAAAATATTTCCGATACCTTAATGTGTCAACAGAGTACAATTGTAAAATACTTATATGTTTTAATGATATTCGAGTGCTAAATTTTCTGTCCTGATGGGAGGTGGGAAAATGCTCTCTGGGTTCATTTCACATTCACAAGTCTAAACACCTAAATTTGAATAAAGATTATTATCGATCTTTTTTATTGAAAATGTGACATCTCTCTATCTTATTTAGCATCCCTCGAAATGGTTACGTACCAATTTTCATCAAAAAATATTCAGCGATAAAGTTTTAGGGGTCGATTTAAGACACTTTGAAAATTTTACTAAAGTATAGTAGGCCAAGGAAACATGAAACAAATGACATTTATGACATTGCAAATGAGTCAGTTCCTTGCTATTTTTTATATTGCGATATAACTTTACCGTCCTATGAAATAATTACCTACTTTTTGTCGATAATATACCTGCATAACCGTTCAGTTCAATTAATGCAAAATTCTCACTCACCCTGTATAGAAATACTAATTTAGTTCGATACAAAAAAACATTGTAAATGATGATTTGTTAAGAATGGGAAATCTATCTACAGGGTGTCTCAGTTAACGTGTTAAATTTTCAAGATATATATCGTTGGTGCAAAACGAATCTGATTATATTTAACTTGCATAGTGCGAGTATAAGGATATAAGGAATAAAGCCAAAAAAGTATTAACGTACCGAAAAGGGTTAGAAAATTAATTTCTGTCTTTCGATATGAAATTTAATTGCATACCTATGTGATACAATTTTTATAAAATCGAAAAATTAAAGATTTTCAAAAAATATTTTTTTATATTCCAACTTTTTCCGACTCATGTGAAATTTTGTTGCCGATGCCTCTAGCCGAGGCAAATAAACCACATGAGTTATAAAAACAACTTCAGTGCCTTGGTACGTACATATATATATTTTTTTTAATCGGAAAAATGTTTTATTAGGCAATAAATAATCATAAGGGATCACCCGTCCACGAACTGACTGCGCGCGGCGTTGCTTGACTTTGACGATCCCTCTACCTAGGTCAAGTATGACGAGGCACGGCGCTTCCCAACAGAAACTCCAAACTGCTGCTTCGTGTGCAGCCTCCATAAAAATCTATTGATACTTAAACCTACTAAAATATTTATACTGAAAGATTGCGCTGCTATAGGTAACAATTTCGCAATGTATACGAAAAGTTAAATGGGCCTTTATTGGCCGGGTTTTGAATATTTGGTCGATGGCTTCGCGTCTGACGTTTGATGTTTACATCTCGTCAAGGCCTACTTAGCGAAAAAATCGGCTACTTCAGTGCCGATTTCTGAGCATTTAATGACGATTTTGGGACACTTCACTAACCATTTCAAGAAAGCAATTTTCCATTAAATCGGAAGAGATAACAAAAGACCAGATATTTAGATATTTATTTTTTGTCAGTTTCACTTCTTTTAAATAAATAAATGAGGATCCGCCTTTTTATTTTTTTATGTGCAGATAATTGGTCAAGAGAAAAATTGTGCTAAGTATAAAGACAATTTTCCTGTTAGTTTTTTGGTGACAACATTTTTGTTTGTCTTTCAATTTTCTTTTTCTGTGCCGATTAAATTCCCTGGAGGACACTGCATTAGATCAGCTTTGGACCATAGATTTATCTTGAAAATTACCGAGAAAATCGAGTCTCATGTACAGTGTAGAACAAAAAGTCTGCACCACATGCTATTGTCATTTTTTTTTCAAAATTATTTTCTGGGTCAGTTTTTGCATCATTTATGATCAAAAGAGAGTGGATATAGTATTGGTCTCTCATGTTCGCAGTGCAGTGGATATATCATTTGAATTTTTTTATTTTTCGTATTATGCAAAATAGAGAAAAGGCCACAAGAAATAGTCGTTTATAACGTCTATTGTCAACTATCGGAACTTTTTCCGAGGGATATTGGCCGCAAATCGTAGAAAAATATCCATAAATTATAATTTAGACAAAATTGTAAAGGAAAGCAACAAAGTCATATCAGGACCTATTTAGTTGTCAAACTGGCCTAAAAAAAGATGCAAATTCCGCCAATAGCCCAACTCTAACCTAACTCTGATTCTATCTGTTTGCTAACAGCAAAAAGCGATTACAACTTAATACTAAAATTAGCACCGGAACTAGGATCCGGCAAACTGGGATGCGAAGCTTAAATTTCCGGCAAACTTTGGTCAGATATCATTCCGGCCATCGACGCCACGAACTGGAAACGGCCAAATCCACGAAGTGTTCGTTAGTCTGTGTACAGGGTGTTCCCGTAGAGTTAGTGTCCCCCTCTTACAGTCTTTATGTATCTATGAGTATTTTAAAAATTGTCTTATTTTCTGTAAACCTTTTAAATTCACTAGTTATACATTATGCAATTCTATTGATACAGGCAACCCAATATACTGTTGATGAAATTTTATTCTACGTATCTCACAGAGTGCCCCAAAACATAACATTTTTCGCTTTCAAATGTTACAGAGAACATAAATTACAACAAAATTGTGCTTGGTTGCTTAAAATCATGTGGAGGCGAATACCTTTATAATCAAACAAAACAATTTTCACGACATAACAAGTGAAAACTTATTAAAATTTTTACCGGAACCAATAAAGGACTTCTCAGTAAAAGTTAACAGGGATCTTTTTTTAAATTAGGTACTGTTGATTGGCGTCGAACGAAACCGTCCTTCTATTGGTGAACTTTTTTAATTTGGAAAGGCTCGCGAGGCGTCCGACGCAAAAAAATCCAAATAAAGGGGGACAAGGGACATAACAATGCGGCAGATGTGCCAAAACTGAACGAGCCCAATAAAAAAGCCCCAGAATGAGCGGACGATAAAATTTTTGAATAATCGATTTTAGGAAGTTGGGCGCGGGGATGTGCTTTTACGAGTTTTTTTGTGATACCGTGCGGTTAATGGGCAATTAGTTTTCATATTCTCTTGGTTTGTAGCAACATTCAAGTTTTTTCACGTTCTAAAAGTGAGGTTGAAAATTTTATTACTAGCGGAAGTCCGTGCGCAGATTAGCTTTAAAACTCGAACGAAACAACCATATTTTCGTTGACTGACGTACTTAATAATAAAGACTGCTCACGGCTGTCATGTTCGACAGTTCTCTGGCTCACCATGCGCTTTCAGGAGACAAAATACAATGCAATAGTATATTACACACCGAGGTGGGAAGTGTTTCATTACTGTCGAGAGATTAAATAGTTAACCGAGGTGCGAAGCGCCGAGGTTAACTTTATATCGAGACAGTAATGAAACACGTCACCGAGATTTGTATACTATTTTATTTACAACCATCAATATTTTGTAATTTCAAAATTTTATCTCCGTATACTTCCCGCCCTCCTGGGTGGAAAGTAAACTTTCCACCCGGGCGGGAGGTCGGGAAGTAAAAGTCAAAAAATTGACACTTTCAAACTTCTAAAAAGTCAGAAATGTCAACATTACATACATGGTTGTAAATAATAGTATATTATACACCTAGGTTGAGAAGTGAGCCATTATTTAGCGCGGAAGGATATAATATGCGAGGTAAATAATGGGCTTCTCAACCGAGGTGTATATAGAATTTTTTTTACTACTAACATTGAAATATTGCCATATTTTAGTAATTTCTCGCTTTTTTCAAATACTTCAAAATATCAAGTAGCCTGGGAGTTCAGTTGTCAAGCTGATAAAATGACACTAATTTTTAAATGTCACATAGAAAATTTTTAATTATTTACCTAGGTATTTTTTTATTATCATTATTTACCTAGGTAGAGAAATATTGCTTCTCATTAGAGGAATGAGGTAATTAATGGTGATTTCTCAGGTTAGTAGTAAAAAAAATACATTGTTGGCCATATACTCTCCAGGACATGAAACTATAGCCGTGAGACGTCTTATTAATACGTCAGTCAACGATATTTTCTCGTATATGTTTTTTCATTATTTTATAAATAAACGTCAGCATTTTAGTCATGAATTTCGCTAGACAAGAGTGTAGCGCCGCGAGTGTTTAATAGGAGTGTCTAGAGCAGCTTGTAAAACGTGTTGAATACTATATTTTTTCTACGTGTGTAACACAGCAATTTTAATAACTTATTAAATGTTCATAAAGATTAACCAGTCACACTTTTTTTACAGACATTATTAAACAAGGAATGTACTAGAGATACCAAATATTCTATTTTCTATAGACGATATTAGGTAAACATTATTGTCAGTGTCTAAAAAATGTAACTTCAAGACAGTTATGTTAAAATTATTAACAATTTTGACACTGAGAATAGTATATTATACAACAAACATTTAATGATAGCTAATATACATGATAGCTATTTTACACGAGTATGACAAGTATGATAAGAGCTGTAGGCTAGTGTCATTATAAATATGTGTTTATCAATATCCATTAAATGTAAGTTGTATACTTTTCATGGATTTTTGTATTATTATTTTTTAATGTATCCCAGAAATAGTTTCTTGTACCAAGACTTTTTTATAACGAATGTGAAATTATAAAAAGGAACTTCAGTGCAGTATTATGTATTTTCTGAAATCGGGAAAAAGTTTTATTAGGCAAAATAATTTAAAAAAAGGTCACCCATCCATGATCCGACCGCGAGCGCCGTTGCTTTGCCTGCATATCGCTCTTTAATGCCGATTTAAAAAATGTTTTCGATTTTCTTGAAATATTACCGAGTGGCCGTGTTTCTACGAGCTGTATTAAGAAAATGTCAGTTTGGTTTAACATTTACTTAATACAAAATTATATTTGTTACTTTTTTCAAAAATAGGAGTAGTTTCTTAAAATACAGGATAAGAAATTATACAGGGTGAGTCACATCTAAAGGCAGAGCCGAAAACACAAGGTAGAACTCGCTAAAATAAGCACATATGCTTAATAAACATTAGCCCAAAAAAGCTTGGTTCTCCATATACAGCGTGTTGAAAATTTTCCAAAAATAATATATTTTTTTAATTTCTTTCGATCCCATTTAGGAATTCCAACCAAATTTGGTACACATTATACACTGGACGGTTGCCATTTTGTGGAATAATTTGACCCCGTTCCGATCACCAGCGGCGTAGGTACAAATAGTTACTGTAAATAATTGTAGAAAAAAAGTAGTACGGCCCTGTGCAAAACCAAAAATTTTGCCTTTTTTGGATAGCCCATTTAATTTGGAACAAAAAGTGCCTCTTGGTATTTTTTTTATTTCTGGTACAGTTTCTTCGTAATTTCGGATTTTTTAAACTAGTGTCAAGGTGATTATGCTGGCATTTAAAATAAAATTATTTCTATCTACGCCGCTGCTCATCTGAACAGGGCCAAATTATTGCACAAAATGACAACCCATAATATGTATAAAATAATTCCTAAACGGGCTAGAAAAAAATTTAAAAATATTTGGAAAAGTTTCAACACTTGGTTCTCCATATACAGCGTGTTGAAAATTTTCCAAAAATAATATATTTTTTTAATTTCTTTCGATCCCATTTAGGAATTCCAACCAAATTTGGTACACATTATACACTGGACGGTTGCCATTTTGTGGAATAATTTGACCCCGTTCCGATCACCAGCGGCGTAGGTACAAATAGTTACTGTAAATAATTGTAGAAAAAAAGTAGTACGGCCCTGCGCAAAACCAAAAATTTTGCCTTTTTTGGATAGCCCATTTAATTTGGAACAAAAAGTGCCTCTTGGTATTTTTTTTATTTCTGGTACAGTTTCTTCGTAATTTCGGATTTTTTAAACTAGTGTCAAGGTGATTATGCTGGCATTTAAAATAAAATTATTTCTATCTACGCCGCTGCTCATCTGAACAGGGCCAAATTATTGCACAAAATGACAACCCATAATATGTATAAAATAATTCCTAAACGGGCTAGAAAAAAATTTAAAAATATTTGGAAAAGTTTCAACACTCTGTATATGGAGAACCAAGCGTTTTTGAGCTAATGTTTATTAAGCATATGTGCTTATTTTAGCGAATTCTACCTTGTGTTTTCGGCTCTGCCTTTAGATTTGACTCACCCTGTATACAGGGTGTCCAACTTTAAAACTGTGCAAATCAGTAAAATCTTCATTTTTGGAGATAATCGCCTAAACTTTTTTTGTTTGAAAGGCCTTCGAATACCGCTTCTATTGACCTTCCTGCCATTTTCAAAATGAAAATCCAGGGCCAGCTGCGATTTTTTTATACCCCCGATTTTCACGAAAACCATTTAGCGATTTTTTTATTTAAAATCTGATCCCACAGCGGATATCAGAACACCCAAAAACCCCCATATACCAAATTTGAACAAAAAGTGTCAAAGTTGAGCAAAATAAGAATTTTAAAGACATCTGGCGAGTCAAATGTGTCATGGAATCCCTTCAAAACAGTTGCATGGTCAACAGGACCACTCAAAATGTTGGTGTGAAAAGATTTACTACAAAAATATATAGGGTATTTTTCTCTGAGCCATCTCAAAATTCTGAATTTTTATTAAATTTTATACTGGTCAGGAGTGCTCTGGAATCATTCAAAAAATATTAATAAACACAAAAGTAATTTATTTCTTTACAAAATGCCAACCCACAAATAAAAACAATTTCAATTATTGGACCTTCCTCAACAAAGTCACTGTCTAAGATGATACATTTTCTGTGCGTTTCCGGTAGTGGCACACCAGCGACCTTAACTGATATGGACATACTGACTGGCAGGCTTCTGTATTTTTTAGATATACACGATTTTTGACCCGTATAAAGTTCCAAAAATTTAGTAATTTGAGATGGCACTGATAAGAACACTTTGTATATTTTATATTGGACCTTTGCACACCAACACCTTGAGTGGTCCTATTGACCATTCAACTATTTTGAGGGGATTCTATGGCACACTTGACTTGCCAGATGCCTTTAAAATTCCTATTTTGCTCAACTTTGACAACCTACAGAATGGAACTCCCTGTATATTTTTTATTTAAATTTGGTATTTAAGGGTTTTGGGGTGTTCTGATTAACGTTGTAGGGTCAGGTTTTAAATAAAAAAAAATGGCAAGAAGGTCAAAAGAAGCGGTTTTTGAGGGCCTTTCAAACAAAAAAAAAGTTTAGGCGCTTATCTCCAAAAATGAAGATTTTACGGATTTGTACACTTTTAAAGTTGGACACCCTGTATATCTACCTATCTACCTAGATGCAATAAAAAGCGGGTAATAGACACGTCTATATTTTCGGGGAAAAATTAGACAAACATCGTTCTTGTCGCCATCTGCCACTCAACGGTATTCTTGTATGTTTTGCCTCAAATTCCTATTGCTCGAGTGTGCTACATCTCCGCCGATGAAGGAAACGAAATCGAATCTAAAATGCTGCACTATTACGAAATATCAAAAGCCACGTTCTCATCACACTTAATTGCAGCATTAATTTACCATAATCGCGAGATTTCACAACAGATAATTTAGCGTCTAGCCTAGATTTTATAACCAGTTGTAAGAGAGCCATTAACAACTCGAATGTCAAGTTCACGTAAATTATTAAGCAAGAACGGGCGCCTGCCCCGAATGCCGTTACGCGTCTAGCAAAATCGCACCGAAAAAGTGGGATATAAAATCATATATTGTGACAAAAACACATGGGGGCACACACAGTCCTCGAGTAACTTGAAATGGTTGTGGTATTGTTCGGTGCAACTTTCATTACTCTCGTGATGGAAGTTTCGCTTTGTACCGGTTTTTCCTTAGAGCAACGTCTTGGGAAAGACTCGCCCTTGTGGGAGAACGAGGTAGGCATTACTTTAAGAGCTAGGGCGTTGGTGTAATTTTTATTTTATGCTTTTGGGAAAAATAAGGTTCCGCTAAGAAGGTTTGTGATTTTACAAGAGCTCTACGGCTTCTCTATCTCTATCTAAACTCAGTTTTCAATCCTGAACTTTTCATGTGTCATGGCTTTCTCTAACAAAACTGATTTAGTAAGAATAAAACAAAACAAAAGAAAAAAATCATATTAATATAATGCCCTATATAAATCATATACTATATAATATAATGCCCTGTAAATCATTAAGTATTAGAGTCAAAAGAGATTTTTTTAGAGAAAGTTGACCCGAAGTTCATCTTTGAAAACTTTGGTTAATGTAATTTTTTGTAAAAAGATGTTTACAAGACCACCCCTGGAGCGTGAGGAATGTTTGTCATAAAATAATAAGTAATGCGCTCTAACTCGTTATGTATTAGAGGTACAGAAAAACTTTTTGAGAAAAAGTTGTTCATTCTTCGATCCCCTATAACTTTTATTCATTTTGCTCGAAAAAAATGTTTAGGAAATCAATCTATTGCTGCATTCGTACCAGGAGTTCTAGTGTGATCTTTTGGTTAAGAGGCAGTCCCCAGGCAACCCTGAAAAAATCATTCTGGATTTTTTTTGAAAAGCTGACATCTTTTTTTGCATAGCTGACATCTTTATTGGACTACTGGAAAAAATTAACTTCCTGTTCACAATCTTATCTTATGTTATGTTATGACTTGTGAGTGACAGAAAATGTCCCTTGAGTTTTTTTCTCAACTTAATTCGAACAGGCAACAAAATTCTGCATCTTCGCTAAAATCTAGAACGTGCTGTATCAGTATTGACCTTGAAGATAAGTCTTATTTCGGTTTTATTTTTGAACAAAGTTTTCTTAAATGCTTAAAACTGTACCACAGAAAGTGGTCTTAACAAAACGCTATGATGAAATGTAAATTTGTGACGTTTCAGTGATATGGTGTGGAGCATTTTTTTGAAGTTTATTTTGCAATAATATTAGTAGCACTTACTGTCTTCGTAAAATCAAAACGTTCAAAAATAAATATTACCTTTTCTTGCTACAATGAATGCTTTTTGTCAGTAGAAGTATGAATAGTAGATTATGTCGCAAGGAGCAAAAGTCAGTCTTTTTTGTGCTGAGGCCAGAGGTTGACGACCGAACCAAAGGTGAGGCCGACAACTGGGCCAGAGAACTCCGAGGAACATATACTATTTTATCTTCAGGCGCATCAAATAACAAGAATCAAGTCAAATCAAGAAACTACTAATTATTTCAATGACAATGTGAGACATGAAAACAATCTTCAGAAATGGCCATAACCTAACCGCTAAAGGCACGTGCCAATGAAAAGGTCAAAGGTTAAAGTATGTTCAAATCCCAGACGATGCATTTATTTTTTAATTATCAATAAAAATACAGATTTCATTTTTAATATTGAGGTAGGTTAAAATAAAATAGTAAACAATAAATTCTGTATTTTCGTTGAGAATTAAAAGAAAAGTACGTGCATCGTGTACCTACGATACTATAAATGATGCGCCCTTACTGGTTAGGCCACGGCTATTTCTGAAAATTGTTCTCATGAAGCGACACACATCTAAGGTTGGCATTGAAATTTCAATTGTAGTTTTTTGTTCAGGTGAATTTTCTGAAGAGATTTGTACCTATAGATATTAAATCGCCCTTATCTAATGTGACATTAATCATTTTGACTTTTGACATATATTATGTAGTTTAGCTAAAAGCCATAGGCAACTCGTCTAACATAATCGGCACCAACTATTAAAAAACTATAATATAGTATTATTTACTAATTATCTCGATCGGAATGAATGGAAAATGATCATTAAATATTTCGGTTAGACAAGGAAAGAGAGAGTACGCTTAACAGCGCTTGCGGCCGTGTTACCGCACGACAGGCCAGTGGCGTAGCATGAAACGCGTTCCTAGCCAATACCACAAAATTGTTAAAAATGAAAATGAAGTTAATTTTTACTTACATGTAATTTGTAATATTGATATTTATTTACAGATAATTTCCCAAATGTATAAAGCTAGTGTCAAGAAGTGCTGAAATATATTTATTTGCGGCGATTTAGAATCAATCAAAATAAAGTAAATAATGCAGGCAAATAGAAAAAAAACCCTATTTTATAAAACTATCATAATCAATTAAGAAATTTTCAATAAAACCGATGTTAAAAAATAATTATATTGGTCCTATTTACAAACAAAACAATGCACTTTATCATACTAAAAGGTAGAAGGAATTTGAAGAAGTTATATTGAGAAAAAATAAAGTTTTAGGGCATCTTTCAAAGGTAGCTTGTTAAATATTTACCTGTGAAACGAAATCCCGGGCTCTTGCTTTTCACTTTTGCTTTTGCAACCAAACGCTGAACAATTTACTATCGTAAGAGTATATTTTTCCCTTAATCTCTGTTACTTTTAATTAACTCAACACGTACTCGCTTTGTCTGCCACATATAAAATGGCCGCCGTTCAAAACGACGTAACAAAATCTATACACGGCAGGGTAGGGTGTCCTCCATCTTTCCTTGTCTAAGATTTATGTATAAGAAATATTTCAATTACCCTTAGTTTTTGACGCGAGACTAGCCTGCCTATGAAATCACTTTGTGTGTCATGGCGCTTTTGCGGTTTTTCTCTGCCGGTATCCAAAAAATACTTAACTGTTCCCAGACAGAAACATAAGCACGCTATTTATGGCCGCTTGAAGATAAACAATTTTTTTTAATCTAATCACCATGACAAGTAATGACGTAATGACAGCTTCACGTCACAGTTGTTGGGGGTACACACAAAAAACTCTGGGTTTAAACCGAATATAATATATATGGCTTTAACCATATCTTAGTCACCCTATACAACCTACACGAATTTCGGCACAGAACGATTTTATTATTAGTATCACTATATAGGGTATTTTTGAATATACTGCATACTTACTTTAATTCATATGTATGATCAGTTAAATATCAATTAAATAATAACTTTGTGTTCACAGTTTATCAAATAATATGATTAAAACGAAAAGAAATTAGATTCCATCAAAGTATATTGCTAAGGATCATTTCCATCCTAGAGTATTATCTAGACGAATCTAACAAAGAGGCGTTTAACACACAATTTGCATTCTAAATAACTATAAAATTTAGTCAAATGAAACAAATTTAGCTTCAAATCTGTGATTGCTTATTGTTGATTTTACTCTATTTAGAAGTAATCAGTTAAATAATGTATGGGGTTAGTGTGAAACTATGATAATTTCAAACGAATCTGAATTTTTGTTTATTTTGTCTATAGAAAAGAATGAAATGATTTGATTTTTGGAATAATAATGATTGCGAAATTTTTGGAATAAAATGCAACCAGCCTCAAATTCTCCAAGTCTCAGGTTAATTAATATATTTTTTTCCAAATATATGGTATGGTCTCAAAAAAATATATTCCTGTTTTTTATAGTAAGTTGTATAAGACTAAGTACAGGTTTGTGAATTAAAAATCATATTTTAAGTGGCTAATATTTTATTAAAGAATAAATTTATACATACAGTTCTGGACCTAGCTTGTAAGTATATGTATAAACAAGTAGGTACAGGGTGGCCTAACGAAAATGTAACAGATCATAATATAACAACTGGGAAGATATTTTTTTCTGAAAACCCAAAGACCCAGTTTCATTTGGTAGTGAGGCACCTTTTTCCACAAATTTAATAATTCTACATACAACCTATTAGGCAGCATAGCTTCAAAAAATTGAAATGATGAAAATCTCCTTCAGTTCTTCTTACAACCATAGCTCATTTATTGCGTGTAAAGCGACACTTCAATAAAATTACTTAATGATATGTTTTCTTTGCTCCATATCGTTCTGAAAAAATTATAACAATTAGAGAACTTGTGACAAAAAAAATACAAAAAATGTCCTGGATCTTTTTTGAATATCTGAAGTTTGCTCATCTGAAATCTATATTGGTTTTGGTTTTATATATTGACAGCGGTTTTGGATAACTATAAATGAATTCATTTAAATTATGTGCTGTAGAAGAATGAAAACTAAGTTTTGTTACAATTATTAAGTATTAACGGAAATTCCCTAACGACAATTAAAACCATTATGAATCGACTTTCAATGGGGAGTACGGTACATTAAGGTACACATGTACTTATTATAAGTACTTAAATGATATAATAGCAACATACCAATAAATTTTTGTCAATTTTTGACATGCCTCTTCAGAGAAGCCCCATCCACGTAACAAATCCTGAATCTTGTACGTACACTTCACTTAAAAAATAAACGTCAACGGTTGCAGCGTCCACAGTATCGGCACGTAGGTATTCAAAATGTAGGAACTAATAATACGCGGCTACGTCTAGTAATGGCCACTGTTCGATCGCAAATGGCACGCAGTCTACTGTGGAGGAGTTTTGCAAGGTATAATAGTCAAAATGACACTAACGATTTTTGTTAGAGTTCAACTGACAATCTCGTAATATCAATATGAAGCTTTAAGATAACTTTTAGATTTATTTTGACCGCAATGAGCAGTGATGTTACACTGAGTTTACATTTGACTATAAATCTGAATTGAATATTAGTCTAACGTATTTTCAAAATAAGATTATATTAAACCGTTAGTGCTGGTTTTAGTTTATTGCTAGGCTAGGTATATCCTCAAAGTACATAACTATTTTCAAAGTAATATTAGTTTCTGATTTTAAAATAACGCTCAGTCCAAATAATCACTGAGGTTAAAATATTTCTACTTAGATTTAAATGAAATCTATTATTGTGATACTAATATTATTTTCAAATCTGATCCTAGATTTTTTTGTGTGTATGCTCTGAAAACGCAGACTATATCTCTAAACGTCTCTTACGTCTTTCTAACATTCTAACCTACAAAAAAGCCAATTTCCTTATGGCGCCAACACTTGCCACCGCCGCCTCCTTGATCAAATTGCCTGGAAATATGTTTTCAGCGGTTCGTTTTTTTATGCCCCGCAAATAGGACGAAAGTGGAAGGGTAGTAAAACGGCGCTACAAAAATTAAGATTTCTTGCTTGGCGAAACTCCGTGTCGCGACCTCATAGTTATCTTTTTTACGGAGGTTAATAATAATTTATTAGAGATATTCCCTGGGTTTATAGCGCCATAAACAAGGGGCTCTTAGGGGGCCGCGCAAGATTGCTTTATTGTGTTTTGCTGAGGCGCGCTGGGACGCCCAGGATGGCCGGATATGCCTACATTAAAAATGAAAATTCCTGGGCCCAGAGCTAAATTGCGTATTATTGCGTACATTGTTACCTAGTCCCTAGTCAAACAATAATTTCGTCCCAGTGGTGTGTAATAAAAATACATTATCTTAAAAATTAATAGGTTTCCGAAAAAAATATTTAAAAAAAATTGTTTTGGCAACATAGAAACGTACGAAAGCGTAGAGCGGCCACATGAGATTTTTTTTATCCTTTACACCTTTTTCTGTCAATTATACATAATTGACACTTTTTCTGTCAATTATGTATAATTGACACTTTTTTCTGTCAATTATACATAATTGACAGAAAAAAGTTTTAATTATACATAATTGACACTTTTTTCTGTCAATTATGTATAATTAAAACTTTTTTCTGTCAATTATGTATAATTGACAGTTTTTTCTGTCAATTATACATAATTGACACTTTTTTCTGTCAATTTTAAAATTGTCAATTATGTATAATTGACAGAAAAAAGTGTCAATTATGTATAATCGACAGAAAAAAACTGTCAATTATACATAACTGACAGAAAAAACTGTCAATTCTACATAATTGACGGAAAAAATGTCAATTATGTATAATTGACAGAAAAAAGTGTCAATTATGTATAACTGACAGAAAAAAGTGTCAATTATATATAATTGACAGAAAAAGTGTCAATTATGTATAATTGACAGAAAAAAGTGTCAATTATACATAATTGACAGAAAAAAGTGTCGACGATAAAATAAAATCTCATGTGGTCGCTCTACGCTTTCGTAGAAACGTGGTTAAAATTTTGGTATTTATACACATTCTACACAATCAAACAATAACAATTATCAATCCTCAGTTAAAATTAAGAAAACGGCGACCCTTCACATTATACAGGGTGGGTTAGGTAGGCTTCGGTATCTTCTACATTGTTTATGCTAGAAAAAAGTAACGCCAAAACTTGTAGAAAAACATTAGTACTATATTCTGAAAATATTTTGCAATATACGTACAGGGTGGTCCAATAAGTACTGGTGCCCAAAGTTATTCTTTTTTAAATGGAGCACCCTATATTTTTATACATTTTTGAAAAGCCCTCAAAAATGCTAGGGAGTTGTTTCCATTTTATTCTAATAAAGGTCCTCAAAAACCGATTACCTTCTGAAGGTATCAAAATGACACTGTTTAATATGTATAAACAATATCATAACTCACCCGGTAGAGGTGTTTCACAATCTATATGTATTTCAGCATCATTATATATTTTTTAGACCTCAGAAAACACTACAGATAGCTTCCAAATAACTGATTTTAGAAGATTTGCCGAAAGAGATGAGGAGAATTCAACTAGAAACAAAGAATTACTTATATATCCGATATTGGCAGAAATAATTTCTCACTATAATAGCAGATCACTGATGACTAGGAAATCAAAATCGGGGATTGCTGGAAGATCTAACGATTCAACAATGGACGTCAGCAAGAAGCATATTCCCATTGAAGGTGGGTAGACTAGAAAATTTGAACTTAAAAATAAAAAAATACCTACATATTGTCATAGAAAGGCTCCTGAACTTAGATTAACTTATTAGTGGTCCATGAATGGGGATTTGTTAATTTAGCTTTACCGTTACAACTCGACAGAAACTGCTAATTATTTACATGACACATTTTTGAACATAATATACAACGACGAAACAACAAGTGACAGGAGATATATTTACATTAAAAAAAATGTAGTCTGTTCGTCATTTACATATTCAACCATGTTTCAGCTCGCGGCAAGAAGAAGAAAAAGAAGAAAAAGAAGACGACTCTTCAGACAATGATGCCGTTGATCACTCTTGCATCTTTAAAGCTAGCGATGATATTGGCAGTTTCATATGCTACCGCCGCTCTCATCTTCAAAAAGGTGGCGGCAGTTGCTTTGGTGTCGATACTGGTTTCGGCATTTATTTCTAAACTTTCTCCGCAAGGTACAGAACATGATTATTATGAGCGTCTTAAACCAGCTAGTGTTAAGCATTTTGTAAAGAAATATGTGTTTGAAGACGATGATTTACTTGCCGCTAGAAGAAACTTAAAGAAAATTAAAAAGAAAGTGCCAAGATAGAATGTAATAACTTTTAAAAATGTTGGTTTATGTTCTAGGGTGAAGATAAAATGTTTTTATGCAGCGAACTTCATCCCAGAGAACATTAGTTCATATTGAAAAAATTATTCTTGTGATACTTTGGCAATTAGCTAATTTGTAAACTTGTTTAGATAATTACTTGGTACCTATATATTATAGATTAAATAAAATTGTGACTATATAAAATCCATAAATACTTGTCTCTATCTCTTGTCATTTAATAGTATCGATAAACAATGCCTATTGAATGAGATAATTGCAGATAATATGCTTGTTTTATACAGTAGGCATATGGCAAAAGAATGGTATAATGGAAAGGTTTTTTTTTAATATTTATTTAATAATAATAGTAGGTATATTTTTTAACTATTTTAAAATCAAATGACTCTGACGCTTGATGTAAACAAGAGCACGTGGTGTTGAGATATTTGCCAGAGCCACACTCAGGCACAAACTTTATTTAATTTTACTTTTACAATTGTTCACGTCAAAATATTTGTGGCAGTGTCTAAATAGCGTAGACACATGTGAAAACAACAAGATAAAATTGCATAAATACACTTGCGATCTGGGGTGCGGCACGAGCCTCAGGCGAGTGCTGCATATCATATGAGTGGGAAATGAACATTCCTATCCTTTTTCTACGGCAAATACAAACTTCTATCTTAAGGCAATAACTCACTGCCATGACAAAAAAAAAACAATAAAAGCTTATTAAATCTCCCCGCAAAGTTTGAAAATAAAATGTTCTGCGTATATAAAGCCAATAATACCACACGCGTAGTTTTTTCCTTTGAAAATTATAGATTAGATAATGATTGCGTTCGATTCTCCGGCTGGTCTCGCTCCATTTATGTAGTCGTATTAAAAACCAAACAGTTTCACTTGTGCGATACTATTAAACTGCTCTTCTAATAATTGAAAGTCATGGTCAACGCAAATAAACCGAAGAAAGCTTTCGTGTCGGCTTTTTGTGGTGAGTAATGCCACGACCATCTCTGGAACAATATGTAGTGTTTTGAACGCCATGATCAGATAAGGTGTAATATGACAATAATATTTTCCATTTTAGAAGTACAGGTTTGTACAGAAAGTATAATATACATGCTCCATAAATAAAAATAAAATTTCCATGCTATTCCAATAGATGACATATTGTTATTGGCTCTTCAAAGTACCCAGAAAGGTTTATGGGTTCCTTTGTTTCACTTTCGCGTGTATTTTTTATCTTCTGCCTGGGTATAATACCGAAGCGTTATTTACGGTTAAGATGGCCGGGATGATATCCGCCATCATTATTCTAAATTACGTAGCAGAACTGGAAATAAATGGTTTGATAGTGCCAAAATATAATGTAGCACTCAGTTTTGTGTGTTCGCTATATCAAGCGCCTTATCTTAGTTAAAAGATGGATAAGTTAAGATGGTTTTATACTTCTACTGTTTGTGGAGGCTTCTTACTACACAGCTTTCACTTTTACTGAGATAGTAGAAAAAAAGGAGTACCCATATTCATTTGAATTTGCGAAAGGGTGTCTCGTTGGCCCTGTAAAACTTTTACATCTCTGAAAATTTCAAGTCGTAAATTATTTTAAATTACTTATAGATCCCTATTATCTACCTGATACAGATATAAGTACATAACCTCATATATCTAAACAACGAACGACTGAGTAGTGAACGTTGATATCCTAGATTATAGACTTTGTATACGGCGAAGTTCAAAGAGAAAAATATATATGTTTGTAGGTCTGCAGCAATTAAACGTGGATACCTAACTGTTGCTAGACGTTGCAGAACGAAATTAACCATTACACAACAGATGGCAAGCAGTGATTGTTGAAAACAATTGTCCCAAAGTTTAGGATATCTATAATAGCTGCCCATTTAAGTGGGTTGCTTTTACTTATAGTTAATAATTAACTTTGTATATATCTCTAATTAACAACAGTTATTAAATTTTTAATAAAATTTACAGGTGTCAACCTCTGGTGCAGTAAAATATTGAAATTCTGAATTTCTCATAAAAAAATTACATGTCCTACAATATGCCTATCAAGTTTCAAAATAGGAACATTTATTGGACTAAGGTATAATAACACATTGAAACCACATGACATTCCTGACATTAAAATAATGATAGAGTTGATTAAATATTTAAAAGACACAGCGAGTGGTGAGTATCATTGTTTCATGTTTTAATCGCAACAAAATGCCACACATCAACAAATCTGTAAATATTTAATCTATACAGTGGGTTATATCATTATAAAAAAAACATTTGATATTAAAATGCGGTTTGTAATTTTACAGAGAGGTACCTGGTAATTTTAAACTAATAAAAGAATATGAATATGTAAGTATGATGCATACATCACTTATAAAATCATAGGATCCTTGTCCTTCGCACATAGGTATATATATATTAAGAGAGACTTCCCTGGATTTGGCTATGTTAAAAGCCTCAAATCCAAGGGAATTGTGCCGACTGAAGCTGCAAGTATACTGTTGGCTCGTGCCTGGACTTCATTTGTTGCTTCCCAAATCGTGCCTATATTTTTGATGAACGTTACACCTTACTGATGATTGCCAAATAGCGTGAAACACGTGTATATTGTTACTAAACTTTCTTGTTCATTTTTAGTGCTTGCCCCTTATCGTTGTTCTTGTATATATATGCCATTTGTTTGCTCCAGCCATTTTTACAATCATGTATCTCGGAAACAGAACGTTTGCGGTTCAATTGAATATGAGATGTCGAAAATAGTGCCGCTAAAACGTTTGTAATCATTTTGAACCAACTGCGAATCGAGTTCCATATTTTCGTATTTTGCCCCAGACCGGAAATATCAGCCTTAATTTTTTTGTCTGGATTATTACAAAAAGGCCGTTAATTAATCAGATAACGTTTCGTTTCCGAGATACAGCCCTGTATTGTAAAAACGGCTGGAACAAATAGTAATCAGGATGGAGCTGTAGATTTTAAAAATCGAAAAATGTATACCTATTTTGTTGCATTTAAAGAACTAGAAACTATGTTTATTTTTCATTTGGCCGTTTGAATGCACACCTCAAAATTTCGCAAAGAGTTATAAAACTTTTATATACAAAACATTTTTTGTGAGGCCAAAAATAAAATGGAAACACCGGAGTGACTTATTTCAATTTTCAATTTCTTGATAGTATAATATTATTGTGCAACAAATTTTATACAGCGTGGTCAGTTAAGGGCGGCCCTCTGCCATTTCTCGGGAACTATGCAAGTTAGAAAGAGGCGGTAAAAAAATTGTTAATAAGTGTGACCCAAATAATTTCAATGAAAATGTTTTCAAGTTCCTTCGTTTGCCGCCAGGGGGCGAATTCACCATTTGAAATTTTTGAGAAAATCGAACAAATATGGACATTTTCTGAATGGCGCCCCCTAGCGTTAAACATACTTATTAATTTGTCTATGTCAAAAGGGCGGTAAATTCTCCTTAAAACACTCTTTAATATGAGCTATAGTTTTCTGAATTCGGTTTAGGCACATTAGCTATAGTTTTCTGAATTCGGTTTAGGCACATTCGAGATATGACGTCTTGAATTTTTAACACCGCTTTCCTTCGTAGCGCTGTTGCCGTAGCAACCACGAAAAAATTGTTTTAACAAAAATTGTAGAGAATTTTAGGGAGGTTCTAAAAATACTATTTCAGATCCGGATAAGGTAGCAGGCGATTTGTGGAGAAAAAGACCGTTTTATACAACAACATGGTGTTCACACCGCCGTATAGCGCGGATTTGTGAATGGCCAGTTGTAACGTCTCAGTCGGTTTTCTCGATTCACGATTATCTCCCTGCGCAAAATGAACCCACCGGTAACGCGAAAATTTCGAACCTGGGAACGCGGCGATGTATGATGATGCGAGGCTGGGCAGTTGAGTCATACCTGTACGCAGTGGCGGATCTACGGGGGGGGGGGCTACAGGGGCTATAGCCCCCCCTTGGCCTAATACCGTAAGGTAGGCACTTAAAAAATATGTCTGGCAATTAGAGATGGTGTGGAACTGCGTTTTCTTGGAACAGGTACAACCTGTTCCAGTTCCAGGCAATACCTGTTCTTAAAAAACCTGTTCCAGTTCCAATATTATTAACTTATATTCTAGTCTTCTAAGGCCGTGGTCCGAATCGCGCTGTCAGTGCTTACAGTGCTCAGATCGTTTACAACAGGTACGATTTGATTCACTCGCTGACAACTCGGACCGGTTGTAAATGCGCTGACAGGAACATGCCATTTTGAGGTTATGTGGGCGTGAAGGTCGCAAAGTAACTATTATTATTGAATATTGAATCATTGATAAATATTGCTTCCGTTTCTAAAGAGGGTACGCTAAATAGTTTTTATAGTACAAATTTAAAAATTTGGTGAACGCACTGGGATTGGGACAGGGCCCGGCACAGAACACGGGTCCAGTCACCGCCTTCACCGATCGACAGTTCACGTTCACAGTTGTTCTATTTTATTACTACGAGTAGAGCGGAACTGGAACAGCGGAACGGAACTGAACGAAACTAAGAATATTAATGTATTAATGGTATTGTATTTTAATGAATAAAATGAATAAAAAATGTGTTTCCTATTTTATTACAAAATTTCGGAAATAGAAGCCTCCCTTGACTCCAGCCTAGATCCGCCACTGCCTGTACGAGAGATATTAGAAATTGGAAGGTTCACCGCGGTTTATTGTATGTGCATTCTTGAAATTGTCGTGATGGGAGTCATATAGGATAGGCTTTCAATCCAAAACGAAAGGTATAATAAAATTGCCGTATTTTGCCCCAGTCCGGAAATATCAGCCTTAATTTTTTTGTCTGGATTATTACAAAAAGGCCGTTAATTAATCAGATAACGTTTCGTTTCCGAGATACAGCCCTGTATTGTAAAAACGGCTGGAACAAATAGTAATCAGGATGGAGCTGTAGATTTTAAAAATCGAAAAATGTATACCTATTTTGTTGCATTTAAAGAACTAGAAACTATGTTTATTTTTCATTTGGCCGTTTGAATGCACACCTCAAAATTTCGCAAAGAGTTATAAAACTTTTATATACAAAACATTTTTTGTGAGGCCAAAAATAAAAAGGAAACACCGGAGTGACTTATTTCAATTTTCAATTTCTTGATAGTATAATATTATTATGCAACAAATTTTATACAGCGTGGTCAGTTAAGGGCGGCCCTCTGCCATTTCTCGGGAACTATGCAAGTTAGAAAGAGGCGGTAAAAAAATTGTTAATAAGTGTGACCCAAATAATTTCAATGAAAATGTTTTCAAGTTCCTTCGTTTGCCGCCAGGGGGCGAATTCACCATTTGAAATTTGGCGCTGACAGGAACATGCCATTTTGAGGTTATGTGGGCGTGAAGGTCGCAAAGTAACTATTATTATTGAATATTGAATCATTGATAAATATTGCTTCCGTTTCTAAAGAGGGTACGCTAAATAGTTTTTATAGTACAAATTTAAAAATTTGGTGAACGCACTGGGATTGGGACAGGGCCCGGCACAGAACACGGGTCCAGTCACCGCCTTCACCGATCGACAGTTCACGTTCACAGTTGTTCTATTTTATTACTACGAGTAGAGCGGAACTGGAACAGCGGAACGGAACTGAACGAAACTAAGAATATTAATGTATTAATGGTATTGTATTTTAATGAATAAAATGAATAAAAAATGTGTTTCCTATTTTATTACAAAATTTCGGAAATAGAAGCCTCCCTTGACTCCAGCCTAGATCCGCCACTGCCTGTACGAGAGATATTAGAAATTGGAAGGTTCACCGCGGTTTATTGTATGTACATTCTTGAAATTGTCGTGATGGGAGTCATATAGGATAGGCTTTCAATCCAAAACGAAAGGTATAATAAAATTGTAAATTGGCTACTGGACGTTTGACTAAGCACATGATGTAGGTAAGTATAGCGTTTTTTAAAGATAATTTGATTTTTTTTTATCTCTGACCATCACGAGGTGATGGCAATTGTCAACCAATATTTATTTTAGACAAAATACTAGAGGTAAGGGCCAAAGGGCATATATCAAAGTGTAAGCAATTGTTATGGAACAAGAACAAAATCAAATCAGAAAAGTACGCAAAACTCTCTGCCAAAAAAAAACATCGAACAAAATGGAATAAAACTGTACAATTGTTTACCTCTATCAATTAAAAAGAGGAATACAATTCAAAACAAAAAGCAAGCTATATACATATAGCAAACATTTATACCGTATTGCTCTCACAGGTAGTGTAGCATAATTAATAATAATAATATTTCCAGCTTAATTTTCAATTTTCTCATCAATTACTCCCTTTTACACTCTCAAGTTCCTAATTTATAGATATACCTACTCATTTTGGAAACGACCTTTTTGTATACGGGTCACCGGGAAAATAATAATAATAATTTTGTAAAAAAATAATGCAATACGATTAAAGAAAAATTCAATTTTTACATATACAATTATTTATTTGGCAACAAATTCGGTTACTTGTTTAGTATCGGCTAGCATTTTGCAGTAAATGCACTTTTTTATATAATAATGAAATACATTAGTTCAAATCTTCAACATAACGTTAAAAATTAACAAAAAAATCGGATTTACTGCAAAATGGTAGCCGATATACCAAACAAGTATCCAAATTTGTTGCCAAATAAATTGTGTATCTAAAAATTTTATTTTTTAAATCGTACACTTAATATTACATTATATTTTATAAAATTATTATTTTTCCCGGTGACCCCTATCTCCGCCACTGGTCAACCGGTGAGCTTGGTACTGGCAAAAGTTTTGGCTATTCATGACAACATGTCGTATATACCAAATTCGGTACAAATATCTTTTCTAGTTTCGGACATAAAGGAAAAATTGTTTTTTTTTTCATGAAAATTTCATCTTGAAAACGGTTAACAATTGGAAAAAAACATATTGGGTTTTTCTTGGCGCAAATGCCCCCCCCCCCTTGTCACCCAGAGCCGTTTGGTCCATTGAATATTTAGAGAAAAATGCATAGTTTTTGTTTAAAATTGGTTCACGCTTAGCGTGGTAAAATTCTTAAAATGTAATGTATCTATATCTAAACGATTTGAAGTTTCTCACTAATAAATAATTTGAGAAAAAGTCACACAAAGTCAATTTCAATTTGTATTACTTCATTTTATTGGCATTTTACCCTTGCCAACAATTTTTTGAAACGAACAAGAGAATAGTTTAAAAAATCCTAACTATACTTCGAAATCCATTAGGTTTTCGATACAAGTTTATATGAAAACTATCGTCTTTTTGACTTTTTCTATTGATTGTCAGGGTCAAGTGAGAAGCTTATTTATCATGTCTATGTCTATGATGTTAGGTACTCAGTATTTTTTTCTGTCACTGGCTTAATAACTTATCTATTATTATGCAGCGCGATGGCATTCTTTAAAAACCCATTGTATTTAAAATTTTATTGAAATAAATTAAAAATTGGACGCTTAGGAAGCAAGATATAAAGCAAACACATATACCATGGCAGTCTAAAAATATAGTCGTAAAATTACAGATCGAAATAACTATGCTAAAGTGAACGCCCTTGTTGCAAGTTAGTTTATTGTTCCTATGTCAATGAACGCCCAAAAAATTTAGTTGATTTCTCAGTTACTTAAGTTACGTAAGTTTTAACTCGAAGTGTTTCTCTGGCTAGACTATTTTTTATGATTCGACGTCCAAACTAAAATCAAACTCGCATAAACCGTGTCTGACGGTCTGAAATTGTCGATAATTAACAAGTTTAAATTGATTTGACAAAAAATTTACTGGTGCACTCAGAAATGTGAGTGTTTCAGCGATTTTAATGAGGGCTGTTCCAATGGAAATTTCCCATTTTCCTCCAATTTGTTGCAACTTCTCTGATGCATATAATTTCGCGTGGGCAGCTATCTACTAACTTGATAAATACAACTTTTTTCGCGCTTTTTCAAAACAGAGCTGAATATAATATAATATAGTTGAAATGGATGAAATGGCATTCTCGTCCTGACGTCAAGAAGTAAACGAGCGTCTGGTTGCTATAAGGGACCGGGTCAAAGGTTTTTTCAGACGAACACAGGAGACAATGAGTCCTAATTTGCAGGGTTAGTCTATTTTTATTTTCGCTGGAAGAGATAAATGTCCAAACGGGCCTGATAAACAAGTGTCGTGTTCATCTAACAAAGGGAGTGAGGATAAATCCTTTATATTACGAAACAGACGCAGGTGTATAGATATATTATGTAGGAAGACGCACTCAAAGCATCCAACAATAACTACTGTATATTGCAGGGAAATAAGGGCATGTCACAGTCTATCACATAGGGGAAGTTTGTTTTCTGTCGACTCCAAGGAGACCACAAGGGGGCTGGTACAAGGTTATGTTATATGTCAGTGTCCAACTGCCATCAGGTTTTATGTGACATACCAGTGCCATAGATTCTAAAGGAGACAAAATATTTCCCATCATAATTCACAATTTTTTAATTTTCTAACTTCCACATACTCACTTGTGTCAATTAAAGGTAATGCGGCCGTCTGTATATAGTAGTCCCAATAATTGCAACCAGATTTTTCCTGTATCACCTTTAGTAATCCTACAATTCCCATTACATGGGTATTACCGTTCACTGAAATATTACGTATAAGTAGGTAGTTCAAAACAAAAATCGTATTTCGTAAATTTTAAATTATTAAGCAGGTAGCTTCAGTCAGGTCTTTTTTAAAGAGTTTTTATCTACGACTACAAGTTTATTTTAAGTTTGTAATGTACCTTGGGAGAGAAATAAAATTACAAAAATTTTATAATGAACACCGAGAAAAACTACACGATTAGAACTACTAGACCTAATCTTGTTAGTCCATCCCGAAATCTGTGAAATTTCTTTGGGTAGATACATTCGACAAGGGAAGAAAGTTCAAGTATACATATTACAAATGGATTGAGGAACCTGGCAACAAGGTGCAATAGCGACAAATTCTTAAATAAGCAAAATAGCACTACTGACTTTATTACTTAAATTCGTGGAAATAATTGCTGGAAATCAATTTCAACTATAAAATAAATTTTTTTCATTTGACAATTGCCATATTCTGCACTTGTAGACACAACATTGTCAAGTCTAATTTTTAGAAATCATGGAAACCATTATTAATTTTTACTAACAAAGTACCTGTTATATTCATCTCCATTAAAATGGCATACTCGGCATCACTGATACCATTATAATGAGGAAAGAATAGACCTCACTTTGGAAAGTATAATGCTGGGTCCCCTTACTTTAAAGAGTCCCTGGTATATTGTATATACGGTGTTTTTTACAATCAAAATATTTTGTGACTAACTTCTCAGAAGAGAGAGAGTTCGGGCTCTACCTAAAATTATTTCGAATATTCAGAACCCATTTTTCTCAATTAAATCACAAATTAGCAGATTGTTTTGTTTGTAGGTATTGTAACTAGTATCCAACTGTCGTCCATAACAACTACAGCCCATAGCCCACTTTTTATAACGAAAATGTAGCTAGAACTGTTCAGTTATGAAAATAAGGGTCCGTATGATTGACCAAAAGGTGTGTGGTTATGAGTTAATAACTACACACTGTTGGCTCCTAACAAGTAATAGAAGCAAATTGCATTATAAGTTTGCGAATGTATGAAGAGTGTATGTTACAACAGTGGTTATAAAAAATGTAACACATTGGTTAAATTGCGACTCTGATGATGGCCTAATAAAATTATATGTCAACAGATGATTACATGGTCTGCTAGACGATTCTAATTCGACCATCCTGCACAATAGGAAATAATTAAAAACAAACAACGATCCATGAATTTAAATTGCCAATGTTCAAGAAGGAGACGTCATTAGTTGCAGCTGCTGTTCGCATGACCATTTCGTTTTTTTGCTTCTATAATTTTATTATATCCCGCTATAAGAATGGAAAAAGAGGAACTTCTGTTGAAAACTTTTGGAACGGAAATTCTATTATCATTAAAATATCGCTGAAGAAGATTGAGCGAAACTGTAACATAAACTACAAATAGGTCTCTCATTTGGTTTCATTATCTGGACATAAAAATAATGGCCAATTTTACAGACCCATTGGCAAAAATGATACCAGACAGATTTTCACAAACTCATATTTCAAATGTATTGGTATTGCTCTTTAATTTTCATGTTGATGTAAGTAAATATATTTATAGTGCATCGATTTACTGAAATACTGCGTTTACTCAAACCATGTATCTTTAAGTGATTATTTTCTAGTAGGAATCTACAACTACATTAAGTTATTATCATCAGTAATGCTTAGTTTAGTTGGTTCTTTAATTTATTTGTTGCATATTGCCCATAAGCACAAAAACATACATTACCTCAGAAATCGTATAAACTTGGTAATTATTAGAGTAGAACTGTTCATGTGTCACCTGTAAGAGTTGTTTTGATTTCTCATATTATGGCTAGCGGTACTCAAAATTAGGTCAAATACTTTACAATAGGATTCGCTCATCAATAAGAAATAGGTCTCTATTATTGGGTATTGTTTTCGTTTATTGTTCCGAGCTTTAATTACTATGAAAGCTGACATAATTACAAATTGTGTTAGTTTAGAAATTTGTCGTCGACTAATAAACGAAGCACCTGTTCATCGTTCCTCGCCTAATATAATATACGGGGTGTTCGAAATAAATTTCGAAAAATAGATAATAGCCGTTTCAATAAGATTTAATTTTTGTTGGGTAACTAGACAAACGTAAAAGATTCTGTGGGACTTAACTATTATTGTCAAACTTTTGTGAAAGTTACTTAGGTAGCTCATTATCAGTTTAGCCCTCTTTGTAACAACTAAGTTGGGAATCTGGAACTTTTGGCACTTAAAAAATACTTCTTTGCCTAACTCCACACAAGGATATTTTCGATGCCTTGTAAAGTTTGCCAACAGATTTTGCCTTTTAAACGATAGAGAGAAAGTTTATATATACATAGGTGAACAAATCCTTTCATTAACCAATAGGTGTCAGGTCACGTAATTTTTCCATTCATTAACTTAAATCCACTTTATTTGTTCGAGCCCAGTTATTACACCCAAGAGAAAAATAGTTGAAGTGAAGGGTAGTAACATATTCATTTCCATCTTGATTATACCTGCATCTACATTCTACAAGCTATACTTAGGTATATGCAAAGTTTGAAAATGTAGTATTGCTTAATAAATATTATCTTATAAAATGATACTACTTACTAGAGATAGCATGGCTTAGAAAATCGTTTATAATATCACACCTCTTTCTCTTCTCAGGCTATAGATTGATGGGGCTTTTGAATTACAACATTTAGATAGTATGACAAATGCGATGTCTGAGTAATCTGTATCATATATCAGTCACTATTTACGCTGTACACTCTAATAAAAGTCATAAACCTTTTCATCAGATCCGCTAAAACATGAAATAACGGTAGCTAAACGGTTGCAGTTTTACGATACATCCTTTTTAGTAGTCCCCAGAACAAATAACAACTTTTCTCCGACTGTTTACTTTACAAAGTAAGAGTGAGCGGACTTCCAAACACATATGAACCGAAAGAAGCACATAGTAAAGCCTGCGTCAAGTTTAACATGTTTAGCACTTCAGTTAAGCTACTGTAAACGAAATTTTGCTGGTATAATGTATTCATATACATTTCAACGACTTATGTTCTCCTTTCTTCGGTAGACAAAGAGACGGAAACGACATGTATTTTGTATGGAAATCAATTAAGTAGGTACCTATACAAACGTTGGAATATTTATTTATCAGAGCATTTTTTAGAGCAGCTTTCCTGGTGACATTGAGGTGCAGGATGCTATCAGTTGCATCAAGGTCAACATAGAGAGTGTTTTTCTAGTACAATGTATGTACATTTATTGTTACCGTAATGTGTACGCTCGTAAACATTAAGAAAACTTAACGCATGCCATTATTGGACGTGTCTATAAAACCTCAATAGGTTGTGTGGTGCCTATTAATAGCAAACTCAACAAATTTTATTTTTAAGGTTTATTTTTTATTTTTCAGATCTTGGGTACATTACGTTCATATAGGGTAACAACAAAACAGCTGATCGAGCCGTTTTGCAAACTTTTGATCAATAGTATATTTCATTACGAGTCTGGAAAAATCTATTTCTGGACGTGTAATGAACGATATTTTTTATTATACTTCTTTGAAAACGGAAACTTAAAACATTTTATCGGCATATTATAATAAATTTAATTGACAAAAAATAAACAATGCAGACAATATAGTGTTTGGTATGTATGATGCGTTTCCATGGTTACTCTCAAATTATTTCAAAGGTGCTTTGTTGTAAATTAGTTATTGTCAGATAAGGTGAATAAAACGTCAAAAATATTATAGAAATGTGTCTAAATATTGAAACACTAAAATACAAAATAAGTTCATGTTAAATATCAGAGAGCATATAGAGTTTCTTAAATTTAGTTTACTTTGCTGTATATTTCTATTTTAAAGCCATACCTATATTCGGTATTTTTATTTAGCGCACGGAAAGTTTTTCCATGCGCTAGCCCGAAAAACCCCATCTTTCATTATTGCTAAAACAGATGAAAATAAGGTGTTTTCAAAGAAGTATAATAAAAAGTATTTTTCTTGAAATCGGCATTAAAATGTCCCAAAATCGTCATTAAAAGCACAGAAATCGTACAATAATGTAGCCCATTATTGTACGATTTTTTCAATAAGTAGGCCTTGGCGAGATGTAAACATCAAACGTCAGACGCGGAGAAATCGCCCGTCAAAAGTGACCAAATATTCAAAACCCGGCCGATAAAGGCTCATTTAACTTTTCGTACACATTGCGAAATTGTTTCCTATAGAAGCGCAATCCTTCAGTATACATATTTTAGTAAATTTGAAAATCAATAGATTTGTTGTGTAGGCTGCACAAGAAGCAGCAGTTTGGTTTTTCTGTCATAAGGTGCCGTACATCATTATACTTGTTCTAGGTAGAGCGATCGGTAAAGTCAAGCAACGCCGCGCGTAGTCGGTTCGTGGACGGGTGATCCCTTATTATTATTTTCTTGCCTAATAAAACTTTTTTTTTCCGATTTCAAGAAAAATATAATATGTACCTCGGCACTGAAGTTCTTTTTATGACTCATGTGGTTTATTTGCCTCGGCCAGAGGCCTCAGCAACTAAACTCCACATGAGTCATAAAAAGTTGAACTTCAGTGCCTTGGTACATAAATAACTATTACAGGATTTCATCGTAGAAATAGGACAACGACAATGTTAAAAACGATTCAAAAAGTGACCTTTATATAAAATATATGTGACAGAGAACTCATCCCTTAACAAAATCTAAAAAAAGTTCTCAGCCTTGGCCCAGTCAACGAAAGGTATTCGACGCGGATATCGAGAACAAAAATTTACATAAGAAAGTGTGATCGCGAATTGATTAACTCTTATATTCAGTCTCGTAGGACGTGAGAAAAAATAACAATAAGATTTTTTTGTTCAGAAGAGGCAGACGATATTGCGATATTAATAATTATTAGAGAAAATAAACAGAAAGCTATTATATGAATTTTTAATTTTAAACCGTGCATGGCTATGACAAAATGACAAAATGTCTGTCGGGCGTTTATGGTTTAATAATTATCTCTCTATTTAATACCTACCTACTTGATAATGCACGCAAAACATATGAGTTATGACTTATCGACAACTACCCACATTTCTTAAAAAGGATTTTTAGCCACGATTGTTGTACAAATAACTGAACTAGCTCCGTAAACAGTAAAACTACTTTCAAAAATTTATAGCATGGTTGTTATTGTCATAAAAAATTGTCGAAGTAAATAAAGTAAACTCATACTAAACATAAATACATAAATTAAAATAATTGAGTAACCTAGCTACTGGCCCAAGAAAACAGAAAGCATTAGGTACTGACTTAAATGCATAGTACCTATTTATATGTGAGATATTTTAAATGAACGCTAATCGACCTGTCATTATACAAAGTGAGTTTTTGACCCTTACAAAAATTTCATGCAAGGGTACAAAGTTAAAGTTATTTTGATTTAACTCAAAAATAAACGGGATTCAAATGTTCAAGCAGGTAGAATTTTTGAGAGCAGTGGCAGTACAATCTGTATCCAAAAGACCGGGGGGGGGGGGACGCTGCCAAATATATACTTGTGGTTCACATTATTTTTTCAGCTGTTTCAAAACTTTTGACATTCTTTAAAGGGAAAAGAAAACTCTTTAAAAATGATCAAGGAATGTTAAGATTTTTTCATGGATCAAAGACTCGTTCTGTATATTTACTTTGAAAGGATGATAGCTACTATTTTTGAAAAATATACAATGTGTCCACGGATGAAGTTGTAAACATTGATCTGAAAAAAAATATATTTTAATTTTTGTCTGCAGCAGTTTGGGAAAAAGTTTTTATTTTATGTGTTGTGCTTATTGCTCCTTATTTTTGTCTTACCTTCTCTAATATCAAAATAATGTTAGCATTTACATATCAATTTTTCCTCATGGCCTTTTGTAATTCAGGTAGGTATATGCATAATCTATTTCTAGATATAGATTGCTATTGATCTGCATTGAGTTTTCCCAGACTCCGTTTGCCTACATTTCCTAGACGTCTTTGTGTGGCGATTCATAAAGTAAAAGCCCGATAATCGTTTTCCTTAATTGCTTTGGGAAAATAAACCAGAAACAATATTGGCCGCCTTAATATACCCCATATAAATCTCCGCTTTTATCGTTTTCCTTCTTGTTTTCTCGCGTTGTGACCATGCTCAATAATGCATGAGTTTTCTTTGTTGTCGATCGGCCACTTTTTTACCGGGATGAAAGTCCTGGGAATGGCGCCGATGCCGGCCATTTATTCGATACACAAGTCGCGTTTGATCGACGTTTTAACACGTGGCCACAGGTGCGCTACGCACCAAATATAAGTTCAAATATTAAATCTGTGAGATACGATACAAAAATATCCAACAGAAAAAAATAACGAAAATTGGGTTTTTTATACTATTCGATAAAGACTATTTTTGTAAAGTTGGAAACCTTTTTGCTTTTACATTTTCTATGGAAAAGCTGATTTAGTCATTTTACATTAGTCTTTTATCTTATAGAAGTTTTAAGTTATCATGACTTTGACAGTAATAGGAAGTTTATAAGTAAAATTTATTGTAGTTGAAGTTCAATGCATTCGTACTGAATATAAACAGTTAGAAGAAATCATATTTGTAATTACAAGCTATAATGATACAAAGAAAACATAATACCTTTGTACCTATATAATTACGTTTAAGTTATACCTGTAAATTTTTAAAAATTGTAGTGTTTTATTTTAATTGTTTTATCTTCTTACCGCTTCTGATGTCACTGATAACCCTAGCGTTGCTATTTTCGAGTAGTATACAGGGCGGAAAAGTTTTAAAAACTTATTGATTATTAATCATATCTTACCAGTGGTGGAGTTATAAGGGCTCATTGTCTTCAAATTAAATAAAAAAATAGTACGGTCCTGTTTACAATAAAAACTGAATATTTCTTTGGATTGATAATTTAATTTTCTATAGTAAATGTCTATTGAATCTGCCAGTTCTGTGGACTTGACCCCATAAAGAAATTATTTGAAACAATTATGTTTGAAAGGTTAAAATATATTTTATCGAGTTTACAATTAGTATTATGTGGTTTAAATTTACTTGGAAGATATGAAAAGTTATCCATATACAGTGTGGTTATTTAAATGTGCAACATACGGGATTTTTTCTATTAACTGCACAACGAAAATACAAATATTCCTGAAAGTTGGTGCATGTTCGACAGTCATGTTAGGCGCACTTAGAACGGTTGCAAGTCAAACAGCATACGGGGTAGGTCAAAAAATATAAAAATTGTACAGTAGTAAAGGACCCTTATTTCAGAAAATTCACCAAAATATTATTAAGAAAAGTTGTCTAGACTTAAAAGTTATGCCTAAATACCAAAACATGGCCTAATAAGAAAAAAATATATTTTTGAAAAACATTAATAATTTCCTTAAAAAATAGTTTTCTTATTTACCATAAACAATTTCATAAATCAATTATAATTAAATTAATTTCGCATAACTTTGTTCAAATTTAAGCATATTTGTAAAATTAACTTGGATTTTTAATTTTTTAGGAAATCGGAAACTTCATGTTTGTTGTAACGATATTAAACAAAACTTTAAAATTTCACAAAATTTCTTCTGAACAAGATAAAACATTAGTAATTATAATGTGTATATTAAAAAACTCTCATTTAAGGTGCAAAATTTTTATTTTAAATGTTTATAAGAAACTGCGGAAATTAATTGACGAAAAAATTTTTTGTTTGGAGGCTATGTTTTGGTATTTAGGTATAGTTTTTAATTCTAAACAACTTTTTCTAATAACCTTTTGCTGAATTTTTTTAAATAAGGGTACTTTACTCTAGTACAATTTTTATATTTTTTTACCTTCCCTGTATGCTGTTTAACTTGCATCCATTCTAAGTGCACCTAATATGATTATTGAACATGCATCAACTTTCGGCAATGTCAGTATTTTGGTTGTGCAATTAATAAAAAAAAGTCCCATATTTTGTTGCACACTGACTGTATATATTTTGTCCGATACAGAGTGTCCGATACAGGGTGTTCCATAATGAAGTGCCGTGATCGATTTTTCGGAAACAGACTTTGGAAAAATTTGAAAATTTTGCTGCATTTTGGAATAGACAACCTTATACAAAGTCATCCTATTTTTAATGCTAAATAAGATAAAATTATGAATATAGTGAGATACGTAGGATACAATGTATGTATGTTGGTTACGTATATTAGAGATATCTTCAATGACGTCAGAATCTATCTGACGTCATTTGATATTATAGTTATTTTCACACCCTTTTACTCTACAAATTACAAAGGTCTTACATGAAATAAATAATTCAGCTTAATAATATTTCCTATATCCATGCAGATCCTGTGTTTACCGGTCAGGGATTATATCATAGTGTTTGTCGATGTATTTTTAAAAATCTGATTTATGCAGAAGACATTATGCCGATTAGAAATGATGCAACGTTCACGAAACGCCTAGAAATACCGGAATTTCGAATAACATTAATCCTAATCACTTTCGATTTTCACGGGCCGCATAACATGCACCGGATACGCTCTAAGATAGCGCAAACAAAAACCAAAACACGGAAATAATCCGGCACGCGCGCCGGCCGACCGTCACCTAGACCCAGGCGCCGGCCGGCGACCCAGACCGCCGGCCACCGGGCCCCTCCGTCGGTGCATATCGCACAAAGAGCCCCCCGAAACCAGGTTAGGCAGAAGTGCGCTGAGAAAGCGGTCCAAAGACGGCGCCCTCGGCCGCCGAAATGCCCGTGGAGGGGGCCCCATGTATATACGCGCCCCGCGCCGCCTGCACAACCACACACGTACCGCGCTCCACCCGAAGATGACGCCCACAGTTCTTGGCCTCTGCCTGGTGGCGTGCGCCGCCGCCGTCGCCGCCGCCTCCGCCCTGCCGGACTCCTCCAACACCGTCCAGACCGAGGCCGACCTCCTCGACTCCATCTACGCCGACTGCCTGAGGAAGGACTCCGCGTCCTGCCTCAAGTACAAGATCTACAGCTTCGTCGACAAGGCGCTCGGCAACAAGGACACCGTCACCATCACCGACGGCATCCAGCTGGTCAAGACCGCCGGCGACGGCAAGGACGGCGCCCCCCGCGCCCTCAACACCGAAGACTCCATCGAGTCGCTCGTCTTCAACCGCGTGGCGAACTTCATGGACACGCACACCGTCAAGGTCGACCTGAAGGGCAGCGAGATCGTCGACGCGGTCGCGTCGACGGCGAGATCGTTCGGCGAGTACGCGGACACGCTCGCCGAGGACGAGCCGGTCGAGGAGGGTCGCGGCAAGAAGAAGAAGAGGAACAACATGCTGGGGCCGCTGCTGGCCGCCGTCGCCGTCAAGGCGGCGATCCTGGGCAAGCTGGCGCTCTGGGGTATAGCGCTGATCGCCGGCAAGGCGCTGCTCGTAGGCAAGGTGGCGCTGGTCCTGTCCGCGATCATCGGGTTGAAGAAGCTGCTCGGGAGCGGCCAAGGTAAACACGTGACCTACGAGGTGGTGGCGCACCCGCAGCACTCGTCCAGCCACGTCGCCACGCACGAGGCGGCATACGCGGGCGGTTCGTCAGGCCACGGGGGCGGCTATGGGGGAGACGTAGGAGGAGGCGGCGGCGGCGGCGGCGGATTCAGCGGCGGGTCTTCTGGACACGGGGGATGGGGCAGGTCGCTCGACGCGCAGTCCCTGGCGTACAGGGCGCACGCCAAACCGGAGTAGACGTCACCCGGACCGAGACCGATGGTCTCAGTACCTGCCAAATGAGCGAGGCCGAAGTTCCTCGCGCAAATCTATTTATGTAATAATTTATTGTTAGTCTAGCTGGACGAGACAACGAGAGAGACTATTTACTAGCACGCCGCTCGAGCGCGAGCGGATAGGTTAAGATTAGTTGTTATTTTTGTAAGAGTTAATAAACGATTTTTGAAACGATACTTTCCATAATCCCTTCTTAGAATGATCCTTTGCGACCTGATACTCAGGGAAGCGCATTTAGACCGAAGGGCATTAACAATGTCAAGGGCGATTGGTTAGTGACCCACTGGGGAGAAAGTAATTGTTGTTGCCCGGCCCCGGCTTTGATTCGAAGTTATCCAAAGATTATACGAGCGCGTGCGTGTCGTCGCGCGTACGTGCCTCTTGCGGAAGAGGAACGCAAGGTGTCTCGATTTGCATGAGTTAAGTAAACATAACGGGGTTTCGGTCCAGAAAGAAAACGATTTTGCGAGCGGTGTTCTTTAATCGACCGAAAGTCGGGTATGTATGTGGGGATTGCGCGGTTGACAGGAGAAATTTGCGCGGCCGCGTTTTGATGGAGCCGGGCGGTGGGTTATTCTCTTTTCGGGGAACGATTTGACTTTTTAATAAGATTAATATCGGTACGAGTGCGTCGGGGGAAAGTTTCAGGTATACACCGACCAGGTTTGTTGATATTTAAGATGTTTGGAGCGACTTCAAATGCGATTATCTCGTGAAGGGAAGAGATTTCGGAGAAAGGAATTATCATTTTAATTTAAACAAGATGACAATACAGTGTACATATAAGGTATACCCACCATAATACCTCTATAACCTTTTAATTTTTTTGTGACAGATCAAAGGCTTTTAGATAACAGTTTTTCATTTTTTTTGTGATCGAACAAAAGCTTTTAGATAAAAGTTGTAGGGAATTTTATGCAGTTTATACAGATTGCTTCGCAAATGCTGGCAAATCAAACTTTTGTTTTTAAAATGGAACACACTTTATACCTATACTTTTGCTTTTATGTTTTCCGTTTTCAAATTTTATACTAATTTTATTTAAGTTGAATTTGTATATCTCGTGATAAAGATAGACTATCAATGCAATAACTAACAAAAAATATTTATTTTAGTAAAGAGAATAACATAATAAAATTTTAAATAAAATAGTATTTAGTTTGCCACTCGATACAATTCCATAAAATTTCCTACAACTTTTATCTAAAACTTTTTTTCTATCACAATAAATTAAAAACATAATAAGGTTGGTGGGACACTTTTGGTGGACACAAAAAAATACACTGGAATACTTTATGAAAAAATTTACTCATTTTGTTGTTTCTCTTGCCAGATTGTTTAAAGATTACAGAATAAAAATTGATGTGGGTTTATTACTCGTAAATAAAGCCAGCACATACCTATGTATAATAGTTCTATATTTCGCTGTTACGGAAAATTCCCTTTTAGATATTTTTTTCTAAATTTGAAAATATGACTACAAACTTGTAACAACTGTATAAAAAATTACTCAAACTGCTAGAAGGTAAATTTGGGAATTTTTTTTATTAATTGCACAACCAAAATACAAATATTGCCGAAAGTTGGTGCATGTTCAATAATCATATTAGGTGCCCTTAGAATGGTTGCAAGTTAAACAGCATACAAGGTAGGTCGAAAAATATAAAAATTGCACAAGAGTGAAGTACCCTTATTTCAAAAAATTCAGGAAACGGTTATTAAGAAAAGTTGTTTAGAATTAAAAGCTATGCCTAAATACCAAAGCATAGCCTCCTAAGAAAAAAAAATTTTCGTCAATGAATTTCCAGTTTCTTATTAAACATTTAAAATAAAAATTTTGCACCTTAAATGAGAGTTTTTTAATAGACACATTATCATTACTAATGTTTTACCTTGTTCATAAGAATTTTTGCGAAATTTTAAAGTTGTGTTTAATATCGTTGCAACGTTGTGATTTCCTAAAAAACTAAAAATCTAAGTTAATTTTACAAATATGCTTGAATTTGAACAAAGTTATGAGAAATTAATTTGATTTTGATTAATTTATGAAAGTGTTTAGGGGGAATATTAAAAAATATATATTTTTCGAAAATTATTAATGTTTTTCAAAAAAATATTTTTTTTCTTAGGAGGCCATGTTTTGGTATTTAGGCATAACTTTTAATTCTAAACAACTTTTCTTAATAACATTTTGCTGAATTCTTTGAAATAAGGGTACTTTACTCTTGAACAATTTTTATATTTTTTGACCTACCCTGTATGCTGTTTGACTTGCAACCATTCTAAGGGCACCTAATATGATTATCGAACATGCACCAACTTTCGGCAATATTTGTAATTTGGTTGTGCAATTAATAAAAAAAATTCCCATATGTTGCACACTAAAATGGCCACACTGTATAGTGTCCCGCTAGTAAATTTTAAGATGGAAAAACATCTTTTTGAGAAGTTCTTAAAAAATAATTAAGCAAAAAAAGAAAATATTGATTGAGAAACACGCATTTTCCAATTTATTATTGTTAACTGACGTTTGAAATTTACAGTAGATATGAAATAAATACAGGGTGTTACAAAAATTTGGTCAATCCATTGGCTTGTTTGGACCAAAACAGTATGACTTTTATTATGGCATTTTCATTTAAAAGGTCCTTCTTTAAAATACAGGGTGTTAAAGTTGAATTTTAAAAACTTTTTTTATTAGTTAGGTAGTAGATCGATATTTAGTTGAAATCGATTTTTTCTTCACTTTGTTAATAATTTTATAATTTTTTTAAATGAATCTTTGCAGATACAGTGTTATTTTTGTAAAATTTGCTTTTATTTATTAAATTTTAGGTTAAAAAAGTGTATTGTTTTCTGAAATATCGAATTAAAATTTTGTTTTTCAGTAAACTTAATCTCGAACTTTGCCTAAGCGAAACTGATAAATTAAGAGTTATCTATAAGTTTAAAACTATGAATTTGCCAAATAGGTTAAGGAAATTTAGGCAAATAGCAAATGAAAAGATTGTATTTAGCAAAAACTCATAACAAATTTGGGCATGATATTTAGAAAACACAAAATTTTGCCAAACGTAAAATAAACAAAAACAATAAATAGCCAAATAAGTAATAATAATATTTTAAATCAAATCTGAAATCCAAATTTTACAATTTTTAAAATTACTGAAAATAAACCGCAAATCTACACACTGACCTAATATCTGAAAAACACACACACAGCTGCTATTAATAAAATTATTATTTTTTAAGCTCATTTTAACGCCTTGTGGGTCTAATAATTGATAAATGCATAAGAAAACTCCCATTATTTTTGTCGAAGCTATCAATAGATTGAACACTTGAATGTAATAGTTTTTTATTGTCTGTATATTTAATTGAAAACATTTTTTTTTTGTCTCATAACAGGAACAAATATTCAAACCAAAATTTTCAGATTTAATAATATTTTTACCCTGGTACCTGCCACCTGTAACATTTTAATTAAATTGAAGGCCTTAAAAGGGGCCTTAATAATAAAAAGGCTTATAAATTATTTAAGAATGCTAAATATCTAAGAAAATAAATCAATTACTGAGATGCTCTTGGCTGCTTGTAAATATTTAACACAGCTGTGCTGTGTACCTACTAAGAATTCACGAAGGACAAAGGGTAAGCAGTTTAAGGGTTCCGGAGAAAAGCATAAAATGTTTGTTCAATGTTCCAAGACCTCTTGTAAATGTTTACCATCTAAATAAATTGCGAGGTGATAAAAGTTCATGAAAAAATGGATTTACACAAACTCGATGTTTCAACCGGTATGCTTTCCTCACCCAAAAAACTATGAAGTATAACGCTTGGGAATCGACGATTCACTATCTTAATATGATATTAGTTTAGATTTAGAAGTACGGCAAAACCATGGGAACTGTCTTCACGACTAGAGACTTGTAGGAAATATACAGGACGATTCGAGTATTTTTTAAATTTTTCAACCGATTTAGTTTTCAAGTGAACACACTGTACATGTTAAAACAGATTAATGCCCAGCTCCGTATCTGACGGTGGGGATCCAGAAGATGTAGGCCGGTCAGCAATCGGATTACCTCTGCCCTAATCGGACGATTGTCCTGAAAACCGCGGCACAATCTGCCCAGAACCAGCCTGCAATCCTCAACCACTCAGAAGGAATGAAGGCGAATCACTAAGTCGATTTAAAGCTTTTCAGTAGCTCCTTAGGAGAATAAAGTCGAAGCCTAGCAAAGCATCATGTTGTGGTAAGTATTCTGAAACAAAGACCTGCGATTTTTTTTTGGTTGCAGCAATATTAGTGTTTCACAAGACAAGAAATTAAATTCATTCTTGTCTTGCACGACTCTTGCCGGAAAAAATCTTGTCTTGCAAGCAAGATTTCTTGCAATTTATTGTTCTTGCATTTTTTGTTTACTGACGTCATCGCAAGATTCTTGTTTGCAAGAGTCTTGCTACCAAGACTCTTGCATTATTTATTACGTGTACAGCTTGTTGAGACAAGTTGACGCAGCACTGCAGAGGCGCGGCGCGGCAGGGCGCGGGGTCCACAGTGCCAGAGAACAAGGAAGGGGAGAATATAAACTCGACGACGGCGCCTTTGATGTTTGGCAGCCGGTGGTCGCCATGTTCCCTGTTTAGAAGACAGGGCCGTATTTAGAATTTATTGAAGGAATAGTGTAGGTCTGTACTTTTTAATTATTGACGCAGATTTTTTTTGTTATTATTTGTATTTATTTTTTCCATTTTAATAATAATAATAATTTTGTTTTAACGTTTTCATGATTTTCAATTCGAAATGCCTCTGAGTCTAAGACGTTCCTTTCTGTTAAAGTTATTTTAATGTCTGTGGATTTCGAATATTTGTGTGGAAGTGGACAAAACCTCGAAACCCGCCCTGCTAAAGTAACCCGAACTACATTATGCCACAATAATACGAAGCGAAACAATAATGCATTAGGAAATTAGGAAGTCCAATAGGCTCCTTTGGTTGTTTAAGTATTTTAGCAAAAATATAGTTGAATCAAACTTGTACAAAATAAATTAATCCACTGCAGTTAACTGCAGTAGTTCAAAAAAATAAAAAATAAATTAATTTCTAGGAATATTGTAAATAAAATATATTTTTACTAGATACTAGTATATAGAGACAGTTATTCTTGACTCTTGAAAGTATTCTTGACTCTTGCAGAATAATTTCTTGTCTTGTGTTGCAAAGCAAGACAAGAAATTTAAAAGAGTCTTGTCTTGTTCTTGCAGCAAGAACTAGACAAGAACAAGAAATTTGCAAGAGTCCTGTAAAACACTAAGCAATATGTTGCTTTTATATTCATTATTTTTTGGTAACCAGGCCTGAGGAAGAGGTCGATATCTAATAAATAGGGCTGAAAGTTAGTAGTTACTTTTTGGCAACTATAAGAAGAATTAAAAAATGTTGGGATTAAACAACATCTTAATACTAAATACATATACTAGAATATAAAAAGTTTTATCAGCAAAACATGGAATATAGAAAACGTGAAAGTCAATATTTTTTGAATAGCACCTTCAGTATTTATTTTTCAAGCTTTTATTTAACTTGCAATATATGTTTAGGTCAAATCTTGCAAGCTGAATTAGAACCACTTCCTGACATCCGATTGAGCTGAAATTTTGCATACACCTTTAGTTCCGGTGACAATACAATATACAATATTCAATATTGTAATACTTTCAAAATGGCCGTCGCAACAAGATGGCGGATGATGTATTTTTTGTCAACCCCCTTAATATGGGTACCAAATGAAAGGGCTTGAAGAGTAGAAAACGATATAGAGTTAGCGACATCACACTAAATTCAATATGGCCGCCGCTCCAAGATGGCGGATGATGTATTTTTTTGTCAACCCCCTTAATATGGGTATCAAATGAAAGGGCTTGAAGAGTAGAAAACGATATAGAGTTAGCGACATCACACTAAATTCAATATGGCCGCCGCTCCAAGATGGCGGATGATGTATTTTTTTGTCAACCCCCTTAATATGGGTATCAAATGAAAGGGCTTGAAGAGTAGAACACGATAAAGTTAGTGACATCACACTAAATTCAATATGGCCGCCGCTCCAACACGGCGGATTACATTTTCTTTTCCCTTATTAAATGAAAGGGCTTGAAGAGTAGAACTAAAAAGTTGAAAATAAAATTATTAATAAAAAAAATTTAAAAACAAGCTTTTATTTACCTTATTGCTCTAAAAAGAAGAAAATAATCAAAAAATTCAAACCAAAGCAAACCCATAATTTTGTTACATTATAAAATTGTATATGATATAAAAGCTTGTCGCGAGAATATATATTATATATCTTGAAAGCAATTCTAACTAGAAAATATATTTTTCTATAAAAGAAATTTACACGCGAAAATCTCGCAATTTTATAATGTAACAAAATTATGGGTTTGCTTTGGTTTGAATTTTTTGATTATTTTCTTCTTTTTAGGTAAATAAAAGCTTGTTTTTAAAAATATTTTTTTAATATTAATAATTTTATTTCTTCTGTAACCACGAGTCAGCACGAAAGGCTTGCTATCACTTTTTGTCTCAAGAAATATGCCATTGAATTTTCTACACGTGCCAAGGAAGCACCCTCTATATTTTCCTTGCAAACTTCGACATAAATAATGCAAGAGTTATTATCTCAAAGTAAAAGGCTACGGCTACACCACTGAAGAAATTACAATGATACGAAAAACAGTATTAATGTATGCAAAATTTAAAGTCTCAGAATAATCCCATGCAAATTTACAGGACAGAGAGCTTTCGAAAGTCCAAATTATAATACGATTATAATTTGATGGAATCAAATGTGTCGCTACGTTGTGTTTTTTTGTTAGTAACTTTATGAAGGAATTTACAATAAGGGTAACATAAACTACAGGATAGTTAAAATCCCGCCAAAAAAGTTACCTAACATTATCTAACATTCAATAGTTATTATTGAATACTTTAAACAAATGTAATTGTTTGTAATTTCACAACATAGAGGTATAATTCTCTCTTATTCCTGTAAACAATACCGATTTAGACACAATTCTTAAATTCCGAAAACGCCCTGCCTACTACTATTTCTTTCCTTGCGTTTCCAGTCCTAAGACATCTAATTGAACAAAGGAAGGCGCTTTAGCCCAATAACAATGGGCTGATACTTATCACGTGTATATAATGACTGACAAAAGCGTTTGGGAGATGCCTCCGATCGGATACAAAGGAACAGGCCATATTGTGGGGGAGACAAATTGTTTCACGGCCAAATGACTCGTTTGAATCTGGAGATCGGCAAAAAGTATTTTCTTAAATAAATACTCGCTGGGAAGCAGACCGAAAGCAATCTGAGTTTTGGGTTGATTAAGCCAAATTGTTTTTGCCTTCCACTTGGACTGTGATTATTTTTAGTTCTTGGCGTCAGGTTATAAGTATTCTAAATAAGGTTTGTGAAAACTTGTTGTGATCACAAAAAATAATATAAACATAATAATTAAACTTCGTCATCCATGCACTAAATGAGAAATCAGATGGCTATGAGAAATGAGATGATACCTAATGTAACTTCCCGTCAAGAACTTTTCAAGTTCACACAATTTGGTCGGTTCATTGACATCATCAAAGAACCACGAACCGCGTTCTCTAAGATTGCTTTCACTTGTATACACGACTCGCTCGACTTCGTGTTTTTAATAGGTTTGACTTTGAAACGGAAGATTATAGGTCTATAAAAAAAAACAAATATTTTAAACGTCGTTTTTCAGCTTGAGTTGGTAAGTACATACCTACATATTATATTGTAAAGAAAAGCGAAAATTTTATTAGCTATGTTAATTTAGACAAACTATCCGAATGGGCCCATTAAACATATATATTATACCTACTTAGTTTGTATTGTATTAGTTTAATGATGATCGCGCCTTGCCTTCTCTCTTTGCGAGTCGCACAATTTCGTTTTAATTGCTTATAACACTCTGGGAAATAAGTATGGACTATTCTTAACACGAACACGTATTGCTGGTTGCCGTATCTCTGCACTTAGTTTGCGTAAAAATGCCATAAATGTTTACTTTTTATTTAATAAAGAAAGTGACGTTATTGTTTCTATAAATTTCCGGTCGATTTCAAAAAAACGTGTGACTAAATTTCGAAATTAGTTCCGACATGAACTAGGTTTATTGTCTAGGTCTAGATGTGTTCGTATTTGGAATTATTTTCTAACTTACAGATTACCATGTAAACGACTTTCTTCCACTCGCAACAAGGACAATAACCGTGCGTAATCCATACCAATCAGCTTACTACAGGATATTATAATACTGCTGTAGTTTTGTCGAAAGTTTTGAGTGTTGGGCTTTTCCTGAAACTAGGTAAAACTGGAAATGGCAGCATGACTGAGGCTAAAATATAAGTTCCAATTCTAACCAAAACAGATACCTAGATTATAGAAACATAATATAGTTATCAATCATAAAACCTTCATAAAAAGTTTGTCCAGTTAACCACGTCGCCGTAATACAACAATAACTTTCCAAATATACCTATATAATAATTAACCATACCATTTTTTCTTACACCATTTTTGCATAATTTCCAAATATGAGACGGCTCGCCAGGACACAAAACGAATGAATAATCGAAAGAAAGCTCTCGGTGATGCAACCGGACGTCGGTGTTGCTCGCTCACATCTCGTAACTTTCCTCGACGCGCCAGCCACATCCTTGATCTTGTAACGTGAAATTTAATAAAAAGTCGGCGACGGAATTAGAAATTAATTATATTATAAATGGTATGTTGCAACATCGGGCTCGCCAAGGCTGCCGTAATGAATGCCTTTCAGCGTTTTACTACATCGCGGAATCGAATCTTATGAATGAAAGTTGTAGGTATGTATACGCTAGACACACCGCAGAAAAAATTTATGAATGAGGCAGATCTATGGGATAAATTACCATAGCCGGCCAGTGATTATGTTGTTTGGGTTATTTTAATAAAATGCTAATTATTAGGTAATCACATAATGATAATGACTTAAAATAAGTGTTAGACGTGTTTAAGCTAAGAAGGCAAATGGAAGCAGTGACAGGATAATGACAACTCTTTATAAGGTTAAACTTTCGGAATTCAATAACGATAACTTGAGGTTGTACCTAATAACATAAGAACTGTAATAGAGCAGAAAAATAATAATTACATGACAAGTTAGATTTTATCAATACTCGAAAGACCTTCTAAGCTACATTGAGGTATGCCAAATTGTTCATTTATAGGATACCTATCGGTTGCGTGGTTACGCAAGCATAGTAGTAAGACTAAGAGAGTATCAGATGAAACTTGTCTGATCCCATGCTCTCATAGGGTTCTGAGGGGTGTGGGTATGAACTGATACTCTCAATCTTACTAAGTATACATAAAAAAAATTAAATTATACTGAAAATAAGTAAGTATATAAATTGAATTAGATATTGCCCACACCAAAAATTTTGTTTTTGTCCTATGTTTTGTCAATTTCATATGTTTTTCCACACAAAAAAGGGAAAACCTGTAATAGAAAATTTTACTAAAACAACTTTCGCATGGCATTTCTTACACATTTGAGAAAAACAAGAAAGAAAGAAAAACATAATATTTATATACAACACACAGGCATACGTATCGTTGAAATATAATATGATGAATTTTGGAATTATTGAATATTTATTTGCCTATATCTACTTTTATATGTATGTGTGTGTATGTCAAATATAAAAATATAAATAATAAAATAGTTCGCGTATTGTACCAACCGCAATAGTGTGTCCATTTTTGTTTGTATTTTCTTAAGTTGAATTTACGATAATTCATGCAAGTTGAGATAAATTTAAAAATTTAAAATTCAGTTTGATTTTGAATTGGGGCTTTATTTTGTATTACCTATAAATAAACTTGTTTTTTAAATATTTTGCCTAAAAATGTAAATAATGGTAGGTACCTACTTCTCTCTTAATATGTAATAAATTTTTTTCAAGAAGCAAAATTTTTTTTGTAATGACTTTTTGTTGCAAACTCAATAATTAACGATTTTCTCCTTTTATCAACTCCATCTGTGGACACATTGTTCCAGATAATTTTCTCTAACAACGAAATTATTTAAGTACATGAATATTTTCCTGCGTATAGTAGTAATTTTTCTCAGGTGCTTAAAGTGTCACTGTACATAATTGCAAGAATGTATATAAAACTTCTAGGCTGCTTTGTAACAACATTTCAAGTCTTCTCACGATGTCAGTCATATCATATTTCAGAGTGCAGCACATCTCTGGGCTCGTTCGTAGAATGGGTAGTTTATAAATTTAATTTATGGGGTAATACATTTCTAGCACTACAAGTAAACTGCTCTGCAAATTTTAATATAATTTATTATTTGAAAGCCATCTGCCATCTTTCCCCATACCTAATTAGTACGTAGCTATATTTTTGCAACAGTTCTGTTACAAGTTCCCATTTTGTTCCTAAAACTGTGTAAGGATGCAAGCTAACAGCATATTACCAAAGTCTAGAGAATACTATCTCTAGACTTTGATATTACTTTCTTCAAATAAAAAACCATCCAAAATTGCTGTCGCGTGACTTCACATCGTCATTTTTATAATGATGTATCACTTATTTAAACTAATATAATTAGAGCTAGTTATTTATTATACCGTAAAAGCAAACGCATCTTCTAAAATGGTGGCTCAGTTATAGATAATGATTTGGCGATTTCTTTTATTTATTTGAGGACATTTCTAATTATTTTTGGAAAAGTTAACTGCTGGAAGATTTTAAAGACGTTCAATTCATTACTATAAAAATAATACAATAATTGGTGCTGATTATCATTCTGGGTATATCCTTGCTCTACAGGATGCAAAAATATTAAAACTCAGATACCTACATAATATTGTTATATTTTAACGTGTACTCTATTCTTCCATATTCTTTGTGCCAATATTGGTTTATCCTGTATCAAATAGAACAAATTATTATGAAAGTTAATATTATAACAATATAAGGTGAAACTGATATTTGCGCGATTTGGTAGATTGCGGTAAATTACCATAATTATAGAAGAAATTATGCATGAAAGCAAAATTTAAACAGTTTCGATTCGTCACAAATTGCGCGAGAGACGTGGGCATTTCAAAACGCACGTGTCTAATTTTAAATGGTGCGATTGAGAAGCTCTGCAGTGTATCAGGAATGTGAAACAGCTGAGTTTGTTAATGACTTTTAAAGCAAATTTAGTTTCAAAAACTGGTGAGGGTGGTACCTTTTCGGTCACCCTGTGTATTTTCACATAAATTTCTGGCTTATTTCGTGATACCTCTACAGGGTGGCCGATGGGACGAATTGCATTGATCTATATATAGAAAACTAAAAGTAAAATTTGGCACCTCACCAATGCCGATAGGCGCTGCTCAACTAAAATATTTTGGTGAATCTGGCACTTCCGGTTATACCGGAACTCGATATCAACTTTCTTATCTCAAATGGAACACCCTATATACTATTGCAATATTTGGATTCTAGGCATCATTTTGGAATAAAAACATGCAACATATCCTATGTCTAAATCCAACCGTTTTTGAGATATTTGCATTTTTCCGAAAAAAATTACATGGTGCGCAGACCTAAAGTCAATTAGCCGCAATTAGCAATTTATAGGAGGAAACCTCGAAATTTCAAAACGAATTATTTTTGGCATCGTGGACCAGAAGGCCTGACCTAGTGATCTCTGCTGAGAAATAAATCCGTTCTTATACAGGGTGTTCACAAAATATGAATAAAAATTACATTCAAAATGTGCTTAAATCTCGAAATTTTCAAATGGAAACCCCCATTTTTTTTAATGCGATCTTATTCACCACTAAAAATGATGACAACTTTGTGTAAGATTTCCTATACCTAAATGCAGTAATTTTCTATTAATTTACGAAAAACCCACTTTTCGCCCATAAAATGCGGGGTTTGCTTAACTCTTGGAAAATCATATTAGCCGTGGACGCTGAAAAGACAATCGCGGCTGAGGAAATGTCACTTGGTTTATAAATTATTGTCAACAATAATGCCGGCGCGCTTAAATTACACAAACGAAGATTATTTAAATTTGTTTATTTTCTACGGAGAATGCAACAAAGTAATATCAAGAACGTGCGATACATAATCTTGTGGGTTTTTCGTAAATTAATCGAAAATTACTGCATTTAGGTATAGGAAACCTTACACAAAGTTGTCATCATTTTTAGTGGTGAATAAGATCGCATTAAAAAAATGGGGGTTTCCATTTGAAAATTTCGAGATTTAAGCACATTTTTAATGTAATTTTTATTCATATTTTGTGAACACCCTGTATAAGAACGGATTTATTTCTCTGCAGAGTTCAATAGGCCAGGGCTTCTGTTACACGATGCCAAAAATTCGTTTTGAAATTTCGCGGTTTCCTCGTATAAATTGCTAATTGACTTTAGGTCTGCACCTGTAGTTTTTTTCGGAAAAATGCAAATATCTCAAAAACGGTTGGATTTAGACATAGGACATGTTGAATGTTTTTGTTCCAAAATGATGCCTAGAATGCAAAGATGCAAATATACAGGGTGTTCCATTGGAGATAAGAAAGTTGATATCGACTTCCGGTATAACCGGAAGTGCCAGATTCACCAATATATTTTAGTTGAGCAGCACTGATCGGCATTGGTGAGGTGCCAAATTTTCAGAATTTTCCTACTTTTAGTTTTACATATATAGAACGATGCAATTCGTGGTGGGCCACCCTGTATAGTAAAAGATATAAGTGATCGAGGTTCCGAAATGCGACTTTTTATCCTATTTTATTCTCAAAGATTGATTTCCTTCAGTGCCGCTCATAAAAAACAAAGAAGATAAATGATATTGGACAATGTGAAAGGCCGAAGGGAAAGAAAAAGTGGATTTAATAGTCGACAAATGACCAGACACCGTGAATATCGCCATATATCTGAAAGATGGATATCTTCTCAGTTTCTCTCCGAGCTTGGGTCTTAATAAGTTCCATTTCGGCTTGAATAGTCCGAAAATGATTATGTCAATTCCAACGAGGCTACCCGCACCCGCAAGCCGAAGAATCGACTGGTTCACAATATAAATAATACACCTTGAGGCTCTACACACCGAGGTAAATACTGATATAGATTATCCAAAACACAAGGATACAAAATTGACAAAATCTTTAATTTATGTGACTTCTGTCTCTCTACAGGTGATAACAAACAAAAATATCTTTTATGAACAAACACAGGGAGCTTGTCGCTCAAATAATAAAAATAGGGGAAGTCAAATACACGTTAAAATATAACAAAGCGAAACAGCTGTCATAGCCTAGCAATTATTCAAATATGTAAAACCAAGAACTTTTCTTGGGCTTAATAGTACAGTAAAACTAACACAAAATTAGGCCAAACCCAAACATCCAAAAAAAATTCTTTCTAGCGCGAAATAGTTCCATACCCTCCTAAGAGTTAGTACTAAAAAGTTACACCACCACCAGCGTCGGGTTTCGGGGGGAGGGGGTGAAAAGGGCAGGAAATTCTTATTTTTCACAGTTTTGCGTGAATATCTAGTAAACTATGAGGTTTAGCGCAAACGTCATCCTATACGCAAATGATATACATTAAATTCCGAACAAGAATTGTTATATACAGAATTATGGTAAAGTGAACGGCTTCCATGATATGGAGGGGTAAAGATTTCTTTGTTTTTATTTCACGTAGTTTTTGTTGAAAAAACTTAAAATGATTACAGTATAAATTAGTAACTGAATAATGTATGTAGAATATATATATATAGATATATCTATGCATATATAGATACATATTACACCCATAGATTGTTATTTTTTTGGTCACAACATAACCTCATAAGTATATGACTGTAAATATGTCCAATACAAGTTAGTAGCCTTAGTTAATTTGTACTCAATTTTTGCCCTCATTCATTATAGCTTTCTGATTTCCATTCGTTCTTTTATGTCAAATCATTCCCATAATATCTAATTTGTCCTTAGCTTGTAAAAATGAGAAAGTCATGAATAGGAAGCTTATGTGAAAACAAGAAAATATATATTAAACAATCCTCATCGTATGCTTCTGCAGAGATGGATGCGTCCAAAACTGCGAGTGTCGAAGAAGTGGTCTCAATTGTTCAAGTATGTGCAGCAATTGCTTAGGACTTGCATGTCTCAATAGAGATACTGTAATCATCGACGACGATTTAAAAGATGATTCTCAAGTGGACGAAGAACACGAAGATTTGTTTCCTCTCACCAGCCCGAGTGAACTATTTGGTGCTGACTGATAACGCAATTAATGATTCACCTAAAACTTATAACCTTTTGTATCATTTTGATTTCCCTCCCATTTTTTCAATATAGATTGTTTAAAATATATTTTCTTGTTTTTCACATGAGCCTTCCTATTCATGACTTTCTCATTTTTACAAGCTAAGGACAAATTAGATATGGGAATGATTTGACATAAAAGAACGAATGGAAATCAGAACGCTATAATGAATAAGGGCAAAAAGTGAGTACAAATTAACTAAGGCTACTAACTTGTATTGGACATATACTTATGAGGTTATGTTGTGACAAAAAATAACAATCTATGGGTGTAATATGTATCTATATATAGATATATCTTTATAATATATTCTACATACATTATTCAGTTACTAATTTATACTGTAATCATTTTAAGTTTTTTCAATAAAAACTACGTGAAATAAAAGCAAAGAAATCTTTACCCCTCCATACTCCATATCATGGAAACCGTTCACTTTACCATAATTCTGTATATAACAATTCTTGTTCGGAATTTAATGTATATCATTTGCGTATAGGATGACGTTTGCGCTAAACCTCATAGTTTACTAGATATTCACGCAAAACTGTGAAAAATAAGAATTTCCTGCCCTTTTCACCCCCTCCCCCCTAAACCCGACGCTGGTGGTGGTGTAACTTTTTAGTACTAACTCTTAGGAGGGTATGGAACTATTTCGCGCTAGAAAGAACTTTTTTTTATGTTTGGGTTTTGACCCAATTTTACTGTACTATAATGTCACACAAAAACTAATATGAAGACTAATAATGATGTTTCTCTCACAATATTCTCATAGATCATGCCAATTACATTTCGATGCTTCTTTGTTTTGATCCCGTACCACAGCTGCCTTCGACATTGCCGCACGCTCCATCACCAGCGTCTAATTCTTAATCACCCATATCCGTGAACGATCTTGAACTCTATCGGGCGAGGTCCTCGGCCGTCGGTCGACCCTGAAGGGACACGAGAAGAGAAATCCAGGCACCTTGACCGTGCACGGAGAAAGTCAACTGTTTGGGGAAACGGGAGGGAGCGACGGCGGTGGGTTGTGGTCTCTCGAATTTTTCGCGTGCCTCGAAACTGAGTGGGCCATATTTCCATAATGCAGAAAACAATGAAAGAATTGCGGATGTCAGTCAGCCGGTGTCGCAAATTTATAACGAGAACAGGGTTCCAGATTTTAATTTTAAATGAGCAAATTGTCGCTTTATTATTAGCCGGTCATCGACCTAAATAAACAGAGATTAGTAGGTTAGTAATAACATGTTTCCTTAGAAAAGTTTTCATATTAAATTATTTACTTTCTTACATTTCAATAACATATATCTAATTAACTGCAATGTTCTATGCTATGACAATGCCCCAAGAAAAATCGTTTATAACTCGTTTTTAACAGCATGAGTCCAGTGGACTCCAGTTCGGAGTTATGTTTTTAATAGAGTTCGCACAAACTGCTGCACATGCTGCCTTGGTATAATAGCAATTTTGTTTTACTAACTTCATATCCTGGGTTTACTGTGCCCTTTATAATCTGTTTTTTGCAGCTGAATGAACATGCAACCTAATTGCGTTATATTCAAAAATACATTTTGTTGCCCTAAAGCCAGATTAATTTAATTTTCCATAGCAAAGCAATATGATAATGGGTTCTGGTTTCCTTTTGCAAGCTTTATGTTTCATCAAAATTAAAAATATAATAGTTCATTTAGCAGCTATAATTGTTAAAATGGTGTCATTAGTATCTATGAATATTTTGAAAATACCCTTATTTCTTGCAAACCTTTTAAATGCACTAGTTTTTTCAACATAGCTTTAACTAAAATTCTGTTGATACAGACAACCAAACACAGATTTGTTGTCGATTTTATTCGGACCTCAACTTCATGAAAGTACATATCTACATACTGAATATATTTCCTCTTTTTAATCACACAAATTATCTAACTCCAATCTAGCGAAAACAGTCTAGTATATTACACACTGTGGCTTTACTGTTTTTACTTGTATTTTTTCGTTAGGTACCCTAAAGCTCGAATTATAACTAAAAATCAGCCAGGAAAATGACAAGCCACACAAATATCAAGACTAAATATTGACAGAGGTTTTCTTCGACCTTCAGTAAAGTTTTGCCTTTTTACAGAAAGAGCACTTTATCTAAACACCTTTTCATTGGGATTTAAGACCTAGTTACCATTTTGCTGTGTCATCATAACTAATTGTTTCATGAATAATAACAAATGTTAGTTTAATTTTTTCTTTATTTTCCTTACTAATTTTGAAACAATAAAAACAATAATGAAATTTGTTTTGACAGATTTAACAAGAAAAAACCTGAAACTTTACAAATCATCTTAACACAGATTTTCTACAAAAAAATTAAAATAGCCGATATTTTTTTAACAAAATTTGGTAAAAATCCATTTTAAGGAATTGACAATCCAGTGGCGTACTCATAATTTTTATAAAAAAATTCTTCAATATGATTTGTCCAATTATGACCCAAACAACATGTCATAGAAGCCTTGTCTTTTTAAAATAAAATGTGCTCTTTTGCTATAAAGTACAGTTTTTGATGCTCTATCGTTAAAAATAAAACTAGGCAAAATCGGACGATAAATACAAATGATTCTGTAAAATTGCCTGGGCAACTAAATTCCACATGAGTCATAATAAGTTGAACTTCAGTGCCTTGGTACATAAATAACTATTGCTAAAATTTTCTATTATAGGCCATTCCTTTTTTGTGTAGAAAGACATATGAAATTGATTGTAGAATAGAAAAGTGTGTCAGCAAAACACGGGAACACCCCTAAACTTAGGTATCTACACAGAAATTAAAAAACTATCTACACAGAAATTAAAAAATGCAGCTAACTCTGTCAGTAAAAAGAACAGAATTTCCAATAACTTAAGTATAACAAAATTTTTTATATAAAAATAGATATTTGTGTAGGTGTCCACGTGCCTTCGTTTCTTATTTTCCAAAATTAATAACGGCATTTTGAAGGATTTGCGGAGAGAAATGGCCCAGTTCCTCGACTTCCGACACGGAGTTATAGCGGTCCCGCTGGTCACGAGCCCGTCCTCGTATATCCCCGTCTCAGGGAACGACGTAAAACCCCTTAAATAAAGCAACCTCCAAACTCAAATATGATATTATATAAGCTTCAGTCCCTCCCCATATGCGGACCCTTGTTCACGCCGCATTGATTAATTAATTAATCTAGTTTTGTGCGTTGGGAACCTCCCCTCAGAGACCAAGTTGCTCTACCAAATATTTCTTGAGAAAACTTCTTCATGAACAAAACTTGCTGCCATCATGATTCTCTACAGGTATTAGGTTACCTATATCTAACGTTAAAGCTTCGAGGGGCAGGTACATTTATATCAGTTAGTACATTCATCAGAAGTTATGATCCCACACTGTTATCGTGTCTACTAGGATTCATCTAAAAGGTTTATAACTTAGATTGAGGAAGAGGGGAAAGGAGTGACGACAACCCGTTGTTAGGGCTTATCAATTTGTCACACTCCGGCACTTTGGCAACTGTTTCAAGAACTCTATAAATCTTCCATTCCAATCTGGGTCAGAATAATCGAACAGATAGTAGAAGTCCGAAAGTTCTCTCGAACGTCGAGGACTTATACAGGTCCTTAGGGAATAATGAAAGGAAGCTGTAAAGTAATACAAACTGAAATATTCGACTTATATAATTTACGATGTTGTTTTGACATTAATGAAAATAATAGATCTTTTGCGTTGCAATTCTGTAATGTATTGCAAATGAATATTTTACTCCACCTCTCACCACGCGCATCAAGCGTACTAGAACATGCATAGTCTAAGTACTCAGGTTAAAGGTATTCTACAAACCAGGGACTCTTTAAAATAAGGGGACCAGCATTTCACAGTCTAAAAAGTAAAGCCTTGAGGGGAAGTTTGTTTTCTGTAGACTCCAAGGAGACCACAAGGGGGCTGGCACGGGGCTGGTACAAGGTTATGTTACATGCCAGTGTGTCCAACTGCCATCAGGTTTTATGTGATAAGATAGAGCCATAGATTCTAAAGAAGGCAAAAATTTTCCATTATAATTCACAATTTTTAAGTTTTCTAACTTCCAGATACTCAGATATGACAATTAAAGAATTTCAACTATACAATAAATTTGTTTCATTTGATAGTTGTCATATTCTGTATTTGTAGACACAACATTGTCAAGTCTAATTTTTAGAAATCATGGAAATCATTATTAATTTTTACTAACAATCAAAGTACCTGTTTTATTCATAGATTCTCCAATAAAATGGCATACTTGGCATCACTGATACCATTAGAATGAGGAAAGAACAGGCTTCACTTTGAAAAGTATAATGCTGGGTCCCCTTACTTTAAAGGGTTCCTGCTACAAACTAAACACTTAACGCTAAAGAAATCCATCCTATAGCAAACAAAGTTTGATATGAAGGGAAATTTTACGCATCAAACATAGGAAAGTAGAAATTGCTCGAGTGTGTTAAGTTTCCACTTTACGTAGTTTACGTGTAAGTTATATCAGTTCTTTTGAGATAATTAAATTAGTCTAGGTAACTTTCTTCGGTTAATACAGTTCAAGTCAAGTCGGTATTTATGCTTGGTTGCTAAGTTAGAATAAAACATGTTTCTAGACAATTGAATTTAAGGTACTTGTACCACTTTTAGTAATTACTATTTTTAATATGAAATTGTCATTGCAAATAAGATCAGGTCCACCTTTACCTCTTTTAAATACGATATTAGATATAAGGCAACAGGAAAATTTACTTTTTTATTTGTGGCATCTCCACCAAATTTCAGGTCGATAACTCAAAAATTGCAAAAATATATACAGTGTATCCACGTTAAATTATTATCTCTCTTGTAAAATCTTTATTTATTTTATTGACGGTTTCTTATTCGATTCAATAAGTGGGTAACTTTATTCTTGGGTTATAATCAGGACTAACCACGATCACATTTATTGGCTCAAACTTGTACAGGGTGGCTCACTATAAATTGAGACCACCCTTAACTTGTTAGTTTTTAGGGTTGTGGAGGATCACTCCTTTTGTCATAGGTTGCCATGGAAAACAAATGCCAAATTATAACAATACTTACTAACAGTTTGCAAGTATATTCACCCTTTGAAAAAAATGGGCCATTTTAAGATTTCAGAGAAAAATGAAGAAGGTAAATTGAGATAAATGAGAAATTTTAAATAGTACCTACCTAACACAGTTAATAAACTTCGTCAGATTTATTGTTTGAAATTCAATTTTTATTGGAAGCGACAATAACATTTAAAAAAAAATGCTCCACATGGACCCCATCTTGCTTAATGAATTTATTGATATTTGCTACTAACTTTCTGTTAATTGAGTCAACGATAAAATTGCTGTGTTCAGTATTTAATATGTGGATTGCTTCCCGAATTTTACCTTTCAGTGTTTCTACATTTTCCGGTCTGTGATAATAAATTTCGTTTTTTAAATAACCCCACAAAAATAAATGTAAATATATCCCTTTTCTAAATGTTATTGCCGTTTTCAATAAAAATTATATTTCACACAATAAATTTGACGAAGTTTATTAACTCTATTACCATTTAAAATTTCTCATATTTCTCTCAATTTCCCTTCTTAATTTTACTGATATCTTAAAATAGCCCAATTTGTTTCCGAAAGCGTGAATATACTTGCAAACTTTCAATAATTATTACAATAATTTGGCATTTGTCTTCCATGACAACCTATGACTCAAGGAGTAATCCCTCACAAAAAGGCTCAGTTCTGAGCCAACAGTTGGAATCGAAAAGATGCGTAGGATTCAATAATCCAAAAATATAGAAGGTGTTCCATATAAAAAATCGTAAGTTATGTCTGCCACGGCTTTCTAGAACACACTGTATAAGGTCCAATAGCGTCACAAAAAACGTTATGTTAGTATCTAAAACTTTTGTAAAAAAACATCTTATTCTAACCTCAAAAACTAACAGGTTAAGGGGAGCTGTCAATTTATACTGAGCCACCATGTACAATTAAATTATTTTAAGAAAAAAAAGCAGATTATTGTTAAAACTTTCTGTACCAATTTACATTGTTCTAAAACATGAAAAACGGTGTTATTATTTAGTAGTAGAAAGTTTTAAAAAAGTAAAATATTAATAATTATTTAAATTAATTAATATTTTCTAAAGGTCCAATAATACATTTTGTATCGCATTTTATAACAACGAAAATTGGTACAGATAGTGTTCAGTGAGGTATAAGACTTTGTAGCCACTTTTTTCTTAGTTGGCCTTGATTACAGAAGAAAAATAAAGTTAACCACTTTGTTGAATGCGCTTTTTTAATACTTACCTAACAAAAATGTTTATCAAAATCGGCCAACAAATAAAAGATTTTCAAGGGTGGTAAGTCCTTAACGTGGACACACTGTGTGTAGCCTCAAAATGTCATCATCGTAAACAAAAATGATACTAATGATGGCTCAACAGGCTAAAGGTGCCCAGTATAGGTACAACAACTTCTCTTGCCTAAGACTAGATAACAAACTATTTTTTTCTCTCCTTCTCCTTATTTTTTTCACTATTTTTATTTCTTTGTTATTTGGTTGCAATATGAGTTGAGTTTCGGAAATATTTTTTTTCTTAAATTGACTGAGTATTAATACCAACCTGAAATATTCTATTGTATATCTATCTACTTAAAGTTGCACCCTGTAGTGTAGCCTATTACGAAATTAATTGGTGGTTCACGAAACCGGTCACACACTTTTTTAAAATAAAATATTTTTGGGACGTAATAAGGCTTCTTTTAAACAAACCTATTAATTGGAGAGGGTTTGTCATACAGGGTGTAATTTTGATGAGTACATAAATTTTAATTGGGGATAGGTTCCGACCCCAAAATTACGTTCATGAAATTAGTTATTTTTAAAGACAGTTTGAGGGCCACTGATTGTAAGATCCCTTCGTTATTGAAGCGATGGCTTCCTAGAACAGCGTTGCCAAATTTTTAGATAATTACTTGAAAATCTGTAAACATTTGCAAATTTCCACATCATCCATGTGGTATAGCAGCGGCGTGTTACTTTTTTAAGCCTGTAGCCCCTGTAGTCTTATCATCTCCATAAAGACTATTGTAGTATCGATACTGATCTAGTGCAGAAGCACCCATCATAACCTACTAATAATCACATGTACCACTTCACTAATTATAAATCATAAATGTTTTTTTTTGCTTTATTAGGAGGGATAATCATGACAAATAACGTAGATATTTCCTATATTTGTCGTACGTTATGTTTCTGAGAAAGGAGGTCCCAAAGCTACTTTAGGACCGACAAAACACAAATACGACACAAATGTTATTAAAAGTAACCTTCTAGACTAGCACGTAATTTCAGTTCCTTTCAACATTATTTCCAACCATTTCCTTTTAGAATACTTTCCCTCGCCTACTGCTCGATTGGAACATTAATTTTCTATAAGTACAACTTATGTTTTGCCATTACCCTTATTAATTCTCGGACGCTCATGACTGGCCGCCGCCGTAGAAATTTTAATTTCGCGTGTATCGTGGCGTCCGCTGTTTTGGTCTACTTGCATTTCGAATCTGCACTTAAACCCGGCATAATAATTACCGATCGCATGACGACACGCGCTATCTATCTCCGGACATGGCCGATTTGGCAGGATATATCCCATAAGGCACCCGCCCATCCTTATTCAGTCCTGTTACGTAAGCCTCCGAAGAGAGGTCGGTAACGACACAGGAAAATATGGTAAGAGGATTTGTATTGATCGCCTTGTAATATTTTTCTGATATGTAGAACGTTTTCTAAATTTGTCACGCTTTAGATGTGTCCAATTAGGTATTTGTGAGACAAGTGTTATGCTTAATTTGGAAAAAGACCAAGCTTAATAATAAGATAACTTTCTTCTTCAATTAGTGTTTTAGGAAATATGTTTTAGTATTTTTTTGTTTTATATATATACCTTATTAGTGCTGGGATAAAAAAATATCCTTATTGCTGTAGGTTGTTGGATAAATTTATTTTTGTCATTGTATTGTATTTTTGTTTTCTGTCATGTAATTTTTGTCATATAATGCCCTGTAAATCATTAGAGACAGTAAAAAAGTTTATAAGCAAAAGTTGACTAAAAGTTCATCCTTTAAACTTTTATTAAAGTCATTTTTTTGTAAAAAAATTTTTATAAGAGCACCCCTGCAGAGTATTGAATTTTTGTCATTTAAGTAGTGCGCTGTAACTCGTTATGTATTAGAGATACGAGTTCGTACAAAGAATTCGAGTGTGATCTTTTGGTTGGACACTCTGGAGGCTGTCCTGTCTGGATTTTTTTTTGCAAAACTGACATTGACATCTTTATTGGACTATCTATAGCAGAAACCCGAATTCTGAATAATGACTGACACTATCTTTGAGAAAGGAGGAAGATTTATTCTCCGAAATCTTAGAAACAAAGTTATTTTTTGAGTTAACTTTCAAAGTCTCGTTTTTTTAATGTTAGACATTTTTTATCAATTTCCCCGGCAACTTGAAAAAGTTGTTTTTTAATCAGTTTCGTTCAGGTTTTTTCGTTTAGGTTTTTTTTTAAATGCATTGGCATTTTTAATAACTTCTTGAAAATCGATGAGTTATTGGAAAAAGTTACTTTATGTGAGTCTTACTTATCGAGCAAATTTTTCAGTTAATTTTTAGAAATACCCTGAAACAATACAAAAAATCAAATTTGCCATGAAACCATGACATACGAAAAATTGCCAAGAAGATATTTTTGCTTACAATTAAAATCTACATAAAAAAATTAATACATTTTATTACTATAGAAAATGATTCTTTTTTTAGAAACAATTGTATTAATTACCCACTTCCACGTCACTGGTCGTTCAAGGTGTTTGATATTATTCTAACACATGTCGTTATATCGTATACCAAATTTGACTGAAATATCTCAACTAGTTTGGTAAATATTCAATAAAGTTTACATATTTTTTAAAACTTTAACTCCCTGTAACTTTTTTATAAGGCCTTAAAAACAAACCGTTTAGTGCGGTAATTTTTTTAAAGATCTATCACCTGTTACACTTTGGTCCATTAAAAGTGTACCACCCTGTATAAATGGCTACAACACCTTCTTTTTGTTGCGTTTGTTCGAACTTTTTGACTAAAATTTATACAAATGATATGTTGCTACAGTGTGGTCATTTAAGTGTGCACCATATGGGACTTTTTTGTTAATTGCATAACTAAAATACAGATATTGCCGAAAGTTGACGCATGTTCAATAATCATATTAGGTGCACTTAGAATTGCAAGTTAAACAGCACACAGGGTAGGTCAAAAAAGATAAAAATTGTGCAAGAGTAAAGTACGTACCCTTATTTCAAAAAATTCGGCAAAAGGTTATTAAGAAAAGTTGTGTAGAATTAAAAGCAAAAGGTCATTAAAAAAGGCTATGTAGAATTAAAAGATATGCCTAAATACCAAAACATAGCCTCCTAAGAAAATTTTTTTTTTCGTCAATGAATTTCCAGCGTCTTAATAAACATTTAAAATAAAAATTTTGCACCTTAAATGAGAGTTTTTTTAATATACACATAATCATTACTAATATTTTACCTTGTTCAGAAGAATTGTGGCGAAATTTTAAAGTTTTGTTTAATATCGTTGCAACAAACATGAAATTTGTGATTCCCTAAAAAATTAAAAATCTAAGTTAATTTTACAAAAATGCTTTAATTCGAACAAAGTTATACGAAATTGATTTAATTTTGATTGATTTATTTATGAAATTGTTTAGGGTGAATATAAAAACAAATTATTAGATAGATTATTGTTTTTGAAAAAAGTATATCTTTAGGAGGCTAAGTCTTGGTATTTAGGCATAACTTTTAATTCTAGACAACTTTTCTTACATTTTGCTGAATTTTTTCAAATAAGGGTATACTTTACTTTTGTACAATTTTTTTATTTTTTGACCAACCCTGTATGCTGTTTGACTTGCAACTAATATAATTGTCGAACATGCACCAACACGCACCAACTTTCGGGAATATTTGTATTTTCGTTGTGCAATTAATAAAAAAATTCCATATATTGCACACTTAAATGACCACACTGCATAAGATATGTACCTACCTATGTAAAATTTCAAATAAATATTTTAAAAACACTATTTATACATATATTTACTTTTTGTAACATTTTGCATAAAAAAGTATTTTTATGGAAAATATCTACTAGGAAATAGCAGTTTAACAATCTTAGCTTCTACCCGTTCTATTTTTATTATAAAAATTTTAAAAAATTGAGATAACTGACCAATATATATTTTTTAAATTAAAAAAAACACTTTCTTATATACCTACAGTCGCAGAAAAGCACAAATTCCACTAACTGCAAAGCTGGCCACACATTATCCCGTCCTCCCAAAAACCGACACACTCACACCGCCAAAACCGACGAACCCTGCCCATCCACCCGTCTCCGCGGTCAAGGCTACCCGCCGCGTCGTGCGCCCCGTCCCCGCCCGCCCGCCGCGCCGCCGTAGGGGGGCCCGCAGGCCGTGTCCGAAACCGCGGCGCCCCCCAATCGCTATAAAAGCGTCGCAGTGCAAGTGAATCTGTATCAGTAGCAGCCATGTACCTCAAGTGCGCCGTGTTGGCCGTCCTGGCGTCCTGCGCTCTCGCCCGCACCACCGGGACCAACCTCAACGCCATCCCGGAGGAGTCGGCGCGCTCCGAGGACTCCCACTCCTACCTGGGCGACCTCAGGTACGTCTACAAGGTGTACCAGGAGTGCTCCGCCCAGGACCTCGCGTCGTGCCTGAAGCTGAAGCTCGTGGCGGCCCTGGACAGGGCTTCCAGGATGTACTCGTTGGCGCTGTTCGACGGGATAAGCTTCGTGAAGGATAAAGAAGACGTACAACCTTCGGAACAAGCTAAATCTTTGGAGGAGATCGAGGCGACCCTTCCGAGATCATTGGACGAGAAAGACGGAGCGTTGAACAACATCATTGCTGAGAAAATAGGGAGCTTCCTTTCTACCCATTCGCTACAGGTAACAACAAACGTTTCCCTTCTTGAGAACCTTACCTAACCATTTACTTCCTCTGTTTTTACAGATTAAACTGCCTTCGACCCAAGACCTTGCGCGCGGCTTCACAGAAGAAGGACGAGGTAAGAAGAAGAAGGCCGGAGCGATTCTTTTGCTTCCCCTCATCCTTGGTGGCACCCTCATCCCACTGGCGCTTGGTGCCTTGGCATTGCTGGCAGGAAAGGCCTTGATTGTGTCGAAACTGGCTCTAGTATTAGCTGGTATCATCGGCTTGAAGAAACTGCTCTCAGGGCAGTCTGGACACCACGAATCAGGCCATGTCGAAGTAGTTTCTGGTCACAACTCGGGATGGGGAAGAAGTTACAACAAAGAAGAAGCTCAAAATATGGCGTACCAGGCATACGCAAAGAAGACTCTCTAAAAACGTTTGTATAGTTTACTTTAAGTAATTTATTTAATTTATTTTAATTTGTATAAAGTACCAAATAAAAATTAAGACGCGATTAGTGTTTGATTCGCCGACAGGCTCCTAAAAAAAGATCAGCGAGAAAGTTACGTCGGCGTTACATCAGTCGAATAATTTTACTTTCATGCATCTCATAGATGAAATTCCTAAAAATGAATCTTGGCCCGGAGGCGGCCGATGGAATTCCATCGGAAATGTAAACCAGATCATTGAAATTGTGTCGACAAACCGAGAATCGGTACGATTTTGTTCGGCTCACGAATTCGTCACACGCACTTGAAGTTGGTTGCGGTTTTCGAAAAAAAAGCGCGTGTATTACGATAATTTTATGCGGAAAATTGCACGAATCCCGTGGGGAGCTTGTAAATTTTCTTCATGGTTTGGGCGCGAGCAAATTATTGGGTTAAGACAAAACGCGATGGGTAATTTTTATGATGGGCAGTGATATGGGGAAAACCTAGTTTGCAGATTCTGTCATGACACCAGGAAACTGTTGAAAATAAGAAGTATGAAAAATAAACAATAAGATATTTGAAATGCAAAATTAGCGATTCTACAAAAATGACTTAATTTGATCATTAAGTGAAAGTGATTCTACAAAAATGACTTAATTTGATCATTAAGGAAAAAAATTACTATATGCAAACTGCATTTGGAGGACACGATCGAGTTTGATGTTTAATTAAACATTTAGATTCTTAATGATGATCTAATTAATTCAATTTTAAAATTTTGTTATTGCTAATATTTGATTTCCATAACTTGAAATAACTGATAAAAAAAACAATTTGCCACAAACAAAGGCAACCAGACTACAACTACAACTGTTAACTAAAACTTTTTCAAAAATATTTTTTGGGATCAGTCTAATCAAAAATAATAAAATAGTTTTACATAATGTTATTAAGGAAATTTAGATAATAATTATATTGGATTATATTATATTATTTTATTATAATAATAATTATTTATAATGATAATTTATTAAAATGTTAATTTCACACAATGATCAGTACAAATAGACCTTTAATAGCAATTGGAGACAGTATCAAACACGGTATGATTTTGTTTGTAGCTTTGAAAAAGATTAAAATGTTGGTCGAAAATATATGGTTCATTGAAAATAAGTTTTCTTTAATAAATATTTGGACTGAAAACCCTTGATTTAAATTCTCTAGATTTTCAGATATGGTTGATTGTGTTATCCCTACAGCTTCTTACTAGGTATGTAGTACGCCTATGAATTTAAAAACTGTTAATTTTTTAAATTAATTTATAATTTATTGTTTAGCAAAAACTCCAAATATTCCAGTTGAGCTCGAAATAGTTATTTATGTACCCAGGCACTGAAGTTCGACTTTTTATGACTCGTGTGGAATTTAGTTGCAGAGGCCACTGGCCGAGGCAAATAAACCACATGAGTCACAAAAAGAACTTCACTGCCTAGGTACATATTATATATATTTTTTTAAATCGAAAAAAATGTTTTATTGATCAAAAAAATAATCATAAGGGATCACCCGTCCATGAACCGACTGCGCGCGGCGTTGCTTGACTTTGACGATCGCTCTACCAGGTCAAGTATGACGAGGCACAATGCCTCCATCTCCATGTAAAATAGATTGATATTCAAACCTACTAAAATATTTATACTTACTGAAAGATTGCGCTGCTATAGGTAACAATTTCGCGTACGTAAAGTTGATTGGGCCTTTATTATTATGGCCGGGTTATGAATATTTGGTCATTTTTGACGGGCGATGGGCGATGGCTCCGCGTCTGACGTTTGATGTTTACATCTCGCCAAGGCCTACTTATTGAAAAAATCGTACAATAATGGGCTACTTCAGTGCCGATTTCTGTGACGATTTTGAGACGCTTCACTGCCGATTTCAAGAAGAATTTTTATAAGACGCCAAACGTAAAATAATTATTTCTTAATAATCCATTACAAATTACATAAAAATATTTGTTTGATAAAGAAATAAATATGTGCAAAATTTCGTCTAAAAAATTTCTTTTCAACTTTATATGAGAAGTGGCAATACTTTTTTCGATGTGTTGTTCCAAACAATGTAGCACGTCCACGTTCTGGTAACTGTGTAGAATACGAAAACATACTCAACAAAACGAGGTGGTTAAACTTTCTAAAAACGAACATTTCTTTTTACCCTAAAATTGCCTGTCTAAAACCAAATTTATGGAAAATCTCAGGTACCTACATTACATAAATCGTGCCTCAGATGTCAGATCCACAGCATCCACCATAACTTCCCAAGAATCTCTTAAAAATTTCAACAAGTTGTAAAAGTGTCTTCCACTTTTCATTCTGTTACTCTGTAGATGACAGTAGATCGTTCCAACTACAGTATAAAAATGACTGTTGTTGTTTTTATTCATAAAAACCCTCAACTGTTTCATATAGCCGCACACGAGGTGATTATTCTGGTCGGATGTAAGAATGCCCGAAAATGAATCGCCCGAGATGTAGATAATAGCTTGCACGTACAATGACCCAAAGTGAAATGTATGTTGGTGGTCTATATTTTCATAAAACGAATTCGGAGCTGCCTCAGCCTGACACATTATTTATGCCACATACCTAGTAGGTACCTTCTAATGAGCTGGCGTCTTATTAGATACCTCATCGTTCCCTCATTCGCATCACGAACTGATTTTCATTTTCAACCAGTTATAAATAAACAATAATAATTTGTTAATGTCAATAATTCGTTGATAATGGTAAGACTTAAGGGTGTGCCACAGGGATCCGTTTTGGGACCAATTCACATTGTAAAGTATAAATGAACTAATTTTGGACTATCATAAAAACGCTTGGGCGGCGTTTGCTTTGTAAAATAAGACCGAGTCACAGGCGGCGCGCGGCCCTTAATAATATTATACAAATTTTATTTTAATGCTCTAAAAAAGAATAAACTTTGAAATATTTCGAAGTAAAGCAAACCAATAATTTTGTTATACACAAAACAACACCACACAAAATTCTATACACAAAACCAAAATCCTTAAAATAAAGCGCACTCCTTATTTCCGTGCACGGCACTGGTTATACTGGCCTAACTGGCCCCCGTCGACACCTGCTCCGTGGATCTCCGAAACGCCGGCCAATCAAATCGCTACGTTCGCTTTCTTATTGGCTGCCTCCTTGACTAGGTCGACGTCGATCGCATAAAAAAACCTTTGAATTTTATACGGGTGATTTCTGCTAAGTCTGGTATTTTTACTAGTAGCAGAGCTACGCTACAAGATTTGCAGGTTATCTCTTATGTGATTCTCTCATTTTTTATCTTTTTTTTAGTGATATCATAGTCATCATTTTTAGTGACTTAAATTTTCTATAAATATGTTCACTTTTCTAATCATAGTGTTTTGGTATTTCCTAAATAAGTACTCTTAATATTTACTAGGGCTTCTCCCGAGGCTGTCTTCTTTACAGTTTCGCTTTAAAGTTGTAACTTATACACAACGTAAATTGTAAGTGAATAGGTTGGAGAAGTTTCTCCCTTTTTAACTCCAGATAAATTTCCTTCCATTTAGAGTCGGGTGAAATGGGAGTAGGTAACAGGCGTTAACCTAAATTCCTTTTCTGTAATTCTAAGTGACTTACAATACCACCAAATAACCCAGTTGCGACTCAAAAAACTTGGTAGCCGTAACTCGTAAATATTTTTTAACATTTGAAGATGTCTTTTAATGCTTTTATACATTTTATACTCCCTTTATCCCTGATTTTACTATTTGTTCATAATAATTATATTTTACTTATACTTATAACTTATAAGGACAATTTGTATATAACTAACTCAAATTTCTTCTATACGAACATTTTTCGTTAACTGAAGAAACCATATGGTTTTTATAACATAATATGTACACTATGTACAGCATATAGTTACATTTAGATTTTTTAAACCTGTAAATTAATACTTCAATCTAATACCCTGAAGTTGAAAATATTGAAGGAAAGCTTGATTATTTGAAAGAAGTATATTAAATTTTTTTTGCTGCAAACCCGTTATGTTCAATTCTTCTCTTCATATGATATATCATTATGTATTCACATATATTATAAAAGACCCACCAAAAAACATCTCGGCTATTAAAAATTATTCAGTCGCATATGAATTCCTTTTCCAGGTTTCGAATTTATATGTACTAAAAATTTTATTCGGCAGACACTTTTGTAGACAACCAGTGACCTTTAAGTTAGGTACTTCACCGAATTTTCGGACAACTTTTGTGCGAATAAAAAGTAGGTAGGTATTGGCAAAAATTTAGATTTCTCCATTCCATTATCAAAGAGATATTCAGAACGAACTTTTGCCCTTTTATTATTTTTTTATAACATTATTTTCTTTTAAACGAATCATATTGATCCGCATTCAAGAAGTGAATCATCTGCTTTATTATACTACCTCAATTTTTATTATTGTTGGGTGTGACTATGATTTCTGGCATCCTTTAACAAGCTGTGGCACACTTATCTAAATACTTTTCCACATTGTATTTAAATTCGCCCAACGAACAATTAACAATTCTAAATCGGAAACGATATTCACAATGAAATATGGAATTTTCACATTTTCCCCTAATTGGACACATGGAGGCCATGGAGCGCTCTATATTAATTGAGAACAAGTAAACAATTTGCCACCGTGTTAATTATTATTTATACATATAATACTTAATGGATCAATGGATTTGTTAGCTGCTAAGGTTACATAAATTATAATTTATTCTATCCCTGTCAGGTACATGATTTCCATTTTTAGCTTTCCGAGCTTGTCAAAAATAATATTGAACGTTTCTGAAATTACTGTGTAATATATTCACGTCATCATTCACGCTGCATTTTAGCTGATGCTAAAATTCAGCCGACCCATCTACAAAGGCTTTAAAAAACACAGCGCATTGTTGAGATCAAAGCTTGTATGAGAATTTTTTTTTACTTATTCGAGCGAATTGAATGAAGAGTAGAATAGATTTATTCATAGACGTAACTAGGAGGGGGCTAGGGGGGGCTTAGCCCCCCCTACATCTCTATTAGCCCTCCCAAAAATGAAAAGGATGTGCGAAGATATGCTTCTCGTAAACAGAATACCTAGATCTAGGATTCTGACAACGCAACGTTACGCAACACGACGAACACCGCACGCGCCTTTTTAAATTCACCAGTTTCGACGAATCGCTTGCTCTTGCGGAATCTTGCGCCTTGTGCCCCCACAAAATCCGACTGAAATTTAAACGCGCAAGCGAGAGCGAACACACCGTGCCTGCTGCCGAGAGAAAGAGAGACGAGACGGGCGTCGGAGAATGTACTTTTGCTGTGCCAGACTCCAGACTTTTATTTTGTTATTCATCCAGTGTATTGTTGTTTCGTTATAATATGTACTATGTAAATAATCTTGCATCACAAAATAGCAGACATTCCCAACATTTTTTCTCTGGTTTCTACTCGGAAACCTCTACTTCTTCATAATGTTTTTTCTTAAATGAATTAAAGATGATTCAAAATTACCAGTAGATAGACCTATACATTATTTTTTGAAGCCTTAAAATTAACGTTTTTGGGTGTGGCACCTCAAGGGTGGTACAGGATGATCCAATCAGTAACGTATTTAGAAGGGCGGGACCAAACCCATTTCTGAATTTGAAAATATTTACTCCAGCTTGTAAATTTGAAGATATTGAGATTTCCCAAGGCTAATTTTATGTAATTTTCTTCAAATTTTTAAAAAATTTCGCCTGCGGCGCATTTTTTAGAATTATTTTAAATGCATTTGTTTAAAAAAAGACACAAAAATTATCCCTCCACCACTCGAAATTAAAACCTATATACGTCACAGAAGTGATCCAAACTCGTAGCCCCGGCCTACCATTTTACAGAATGACATGTAAAAAATATACCTTTGTAAGTAGCGTACCGACTTTCAAAAATTTCTTCTTAATGGATTAAATAATTCCTTGTCGGGGCCCCGCATTTTCATGCGGCACCCGGCCCCGCAAAATCTTGAGCCGGTCCTGATCAGCCCCCCCTAAAAATACTACCTAGTTACGTCTATGAGATTTATTCATGCTAAATACACATATTATGTTTACACTTATTACGTTCTTTAAATTGCCACGTAAAAGTGTTAACTCGATGTCGGATTACACAAGAAAATTTTCATTTAAAAATAAAACGAAATACCTATGTCAGTTGTTATATAAAATTTGACGAGCTTTTCTCCTTAGAAAGAAGAATTAAAATGCTGGTGAATTCGACGGTACCAGTGCTTTCAAGTTCATTGCCACCTGTTAGGCAGTACCTGTGGCTCAACAACGGTTCTTGTGAAAGTTGTTGGGGCAAAATAAATATCTTCACCTTCGGTTCGACTTGCAGGAAACATATTCACCTGCTCGCTTCAGTCACTCTTCTTTACCTACTTCTCGAGCTAGCCACTAGATGGCGGAAACTAGAGAATTGTCACGTTATTGTTTGAATTCGTTTGTTTGAATTCTTGCTGGTAACAAATACCTACCTACGTATAGACCGTCAGATAGTGACAGATTTAGGTGCAACATTTTCATACCCACAAGCCTAGAAGAGGGCTGAAAAGTAAAGCGTGGTTCATGCAGCTTCTTTATCTTTTAATTTTACTTTATTTTTAAGAAATAACCAATGGCATTTGTCCCTTTATTTGAACTGACCAATGACATTTAATATTTCTTAAAGATAAAGAAAAATTAAAAGATAAAGAAGCTGCATGAACCAGGCTTAAATCGATGCTGAGTAGAATGAAGGTAAATTTACGAGTGGTCCCTGGGGATAACATATATCCCAAGCAGCATTTTTAGTCGCAGTTACGTTCCGGCGACTTTTGTTTGCAACTTTAAAGTAGTGATTACTACTGATAAGAACGTAATTACTACGTTCCTATTACGTCCCTGCGACTAAAATGGGGAACATTTTGAGGGTGATAGATACGTAACGGCGACCACCTAGCAACTAACACCGCTACGACGCGCTTACGTTCCGGCAACGTGGTGGAGACGTAGCAGCGTGGTCACCGCTACTTTGTTGGATTTGTTTGCTTCTTTACATTCGCGTCCTCGCTTTGTCTTTGTCTAAATAATTAAAAAGTATTCTAGTCCAGCATCTTCCATCATTTTTCAATAACCGTGGAAAATGGAAGTACCTAATATTTATTTAGAACTCATATCTATGAATAATGGTAGGTATAAGAAAGGTATTAATTTGCTGATTTATTTCTCGTTGCTAGATTCAAGAAACTAAAACAATTGAAAATTTTCTGTCAAATATGACGTTGATAGATTGAAAAGTAACAACGCGCCCTCTCAAAATGCATGTTTTAACACTTTTTTATCGGGAGGATAAATTACGAAAATGTGCGAAATTACCTGAAAATGCCGAAAAATGCTTTTTTAATATTTCTATAAGTTATACGAGTTCATTTTTGCTCAATTTTATCTTTTTTGGGACAATTTTGAAGAAATAACTATTTCAGTACCAGAGGAAATTGACATTTGATATTAATGGCGTCTATCAAATATGGCATAATTTTCAGTAATTACTTCTAAGTATTATTTACCTTAAAATGGGTGTTTGAAGGCTGAACGGCAACTAGACTTTTTTCACTTTAAGGTAATTCCTACCTTTAAGACGAAAATTAGTTTTAGATATTTTAAACTCTAAAGTCCCAATTACTACAAGAGAACTTCAAAGTTCCAGAAGCCTCGTTTAAGTTCCGAATGCTACTACTAGGTCTCATTTGGAACTTTAACCTATAATTTTTATATGAGAGTGTTATTTTCAGCCGGTATGTTTTGTGCTATATTTCGAAAAGTTGATATTTAAAATTTTAGCCACTCAAGAGAAGCGTTTTGTAATTTTGTATTGAAGACAAGTGCTCCTGCTTCGATTCGTTTCATCTAACTGCTACTTTAATTTTCTATAAAATGTGAATGTGTGTCTATAATTTTTCTTCTTTCTAATGGCTGACATTTTCATCACTTCGCAAAAACGACCCAATCCTTCAAACGATTGTAAGGAACTAAATGTAGTTTCCATTTTGGTCCCTATAGAAGTGACAGTTACTTTAAAGTATTTTTTTGTAGTAATTGGAACTTTCTAGTAATTTTAAAATGGAGTGGGAAGTAAAACTTACCATACAGTAGTTTTCTCGAGTAGCGGGAAAGTTAATTTCACTTTAAATATGACTATATAGTTCCGAAACTTTGGAGGTATTTCTAAAGTCGCTAAGATGTAGATGTACTTTCACCGTTACCATAAAGTAATGAAAACTTTAAAGTGATAAACAAGTAACACGACAAAGTAATTGTGACCATTGAATATAACTTTAGAGTTAATATGACTTTAACGTAATTTTGCATAGTAACAATTCCGTTCCAGATACTTCAAAAAGTACTTAGAAGTACTGAAACCATAAAGTTCCAACTTGTAGTAATAATTACTACGTAATTACTCATACTTTCTCAATATAAGTAATAAAAACTAATAAGTCGATTTTTAAGTAATAATTACGTAATAACTACTTATTCAAAGTTCCCATCTCAGTTACCGCAACTTTAATGCTGCTTGGGATATAATACATAATATGGAAATTCGAAAAAAATTGCTGTTAAATTTTCCGACCCCAAAATGTACTTATCCATTCGCGCCACTCAAACCAATATGTTTTTTATTACACTTCTTTTCATCTGTTTTAGCAATAATGAAAGATGAGGTTTTTCGGGCTAGCTCACGGAAACAGCGCATGGAAAAACTTTCCGTGCACTGAATAAAAATACCGAATATATGGCTTTAAAATAGAAATATACAGCAAAGTAAACTAAATTTAAGAAACTCTATATGCTCTCTGATATTTAACATATACCTATTTTGTATTTTAATTCGTAAGTGTTTCAATATTTAGATATATTTCTGTAATATTTTTGACGTTTTATTCACCTTATCTGACAATATAGTATGTTTCATTACGAGTCTGGAAATAAAGATTTTACCGTGCGCGCGTGACAAATTCCCGTGTGAGGCGCAGCCGAACACGGGAAGTCATGCAAGCACGGTAAAATCTATTTCTGGACGTGTAATGAACGATATTTTTTTATTATACTTCCTTGAAAACGGAAACTTAAAACATTTTATCGGCATATTATAATAAATTTAATTGACAAAAAATAAACAATGCAGATAATATAGTGTTTGGTACGTATGATGCGTTTCCATGGTTACTCTCAAATTACTACAAAGGTGCTTTGTTGTAAATTAGTTATTGTCAGATAAGGTGAATAAAAAGTCAAAAATATTACAGAAATGTATCTAAATATTGAAACACTTATGAATTAAAATACAAAATAGGTACATGTTAAATATCAGAGACCATATAGAGTTTCTTAAATTTAGTTTACTTTGCTGTATATTTCTATTTTAAAGCCATATATTTGGTATTTTTATTCAGCGCACGGAAAGAACCCCATCTTTCATTATTGCTAAAACATATGAAAATAAGGTGTTTTCAAAGAAGTATAATAAAAACTAATTTACAACAAAGCACCTTTGAAATAGTTTGAGAGTAACCATGGAAATGCATCATACATACCAAACACTATATTGTCTGCATTGTTTATTTTTTGTCAATTACATTTATTATAATATGCCGATAAAATGTTTTAAGTTTCCGTTTTCAAAGAAGTATAATAAAAAAATATCGTTCATTACACGTCCAGAAATAGATTTTCCGTGCTTGCATGGCACGGCACGGCTGCGCCTCACACGGGAATTTGTCAAGCGCGCACGGAAAAATCTTTATTTCCAGACTCGTAATGAAATATACTATTTCGGGCTAGTGACTATGTACGTTTTCATACTTTCGATGGGCTTGTGTGGAAAGATCGGTCAGAATCTCGATTTTTCTTTACAAGATTAAGCCCTTATTTTAACCCTTTAGGCACCTGCAAAACTCAACCCTTTGGTTTCCCGAAGCCAGGTTCTATTAATTAATCATTTAATGAACACGGCTCGCGTGAAAATATCGGATCGAATTGTGAAAAATGAAAAACCGAATGTTCCATAATATGTTATCCCCAGGGGCCACTCTTAAATTTCCCTTCATTCTACTCAACATCGATGTACTTTTCAACCCTCTTCGAGGCTTGCACGCGAAAATGGGGCACATAAATGTGTCACTATCTGACGGTTTAGTAGTTTCGTTTATAAAATGCGTGAATATTGTCAAATTATAATAATTATTTATAGTGTTAGTGTCCCAGCTCTAGCTCTTGTTCTAAATAAACAAACTATTAAAAATGCGAAATCAACACTTGCGAATTGGATTACAGCCTGTGGCAAATCTCATAACGTATCCTATAAATGGCTTCATGTCTGTTACCGTTTTAGACTTTTTCCTGCAACGCAGTAGGCACGTTATTAGGTTTGTAGTTTAGGTGTATCTTGTTTACGCATACACCATATGTCTGGTACATTTTTCAGTAACAACATAAGTAGTGTGGTGTAATTAATTTGCAAATTTGGGTTCATCATATACTAACGCGTTTGTTCTCTATACAAAAAAATTAAAAAACTTTTTCAACGATTGGTTTGATGGCCACTATTGAAAAAATGAAATATATACTTGATCTGAATATGATATATAAAGCTTTTAAAAGAGAAAAATGGGCCCATAAAAATCGCGGGAAAGATAAATCTTTAAATGTCAAGCCACCTACCATGAACTGTAAAATGTAGATAATTTATATCGCAAAACTGTGCATGGGAAAGAGCATTTTGCATTTAAATCCGCTTGAGATGTGCAGTATGCGAATCAAGGTGTAATGATAACTTTTAATTAGCAGAAATGCTCCGACCTGCGAACACGGATTAGATTAGGAGACTAGAATAAATGGATTTTTCCGTTAATTATTATAAATAAAATAGATTATTTTTGTATATTGCAGGATTAATTTTGCTCTAGTTGCAATGCAAAATAATGTATATGGATAAATATAACGACGAACGTAAAATTATTATTATCTGTTGTCTGAGGTTTTTGTACATCCTGCTCAGAGATTACTTTCTTTCGTTACAACCTAGACCTACAACACTGACATTTTTTTATAATAGATTAGGACAAAAGCAAAACGCCTTATTTTTGAAGGTAAAATGTATAGAAAATAAAAGTTTCCATTAGGGTATATAGTTCAAAGGGCTGGCGGAAAAAAGATCGAAAATTAAAAGGTCGAATCACAATCGATCGAATCACAAAATGTCGAAAACAAAATATAGAAACTACAAAAGGTCGAATCACAAAAGGTCGAATCAAAAAAGATAGAAAGGCAAAAAGGTCGAAACTACAAAAAGTCGAAACACAAAAGGTCGAATCACACAAGGTCGAATTACAAAAAGTCGAATCACAAAAGGTCGAATCGCAAAAGGTCGAATCACAAAAAGTCGAAGTACAAAAGGTCGAATTGATAAAAATAATAATTATAATTTTTAGCGAGCAATTGAAAATTATGAATCGCGGCAACACCAAGATTGTGGATTGGCGGAAAAAGAGGTCACAATAGAGGTCGAATCACAAAATATAAAAACTGCAAAAGACCGAATCACAAAAGGTGTCGAATCACAAACAGTCGAATTGACAAAAAAATAATTCTAATTTGTATCCAATAATTTGAAAATAATGATTGGCGGAAAAAAGTCGAAAATCCAAAGGTCGAAAATAAAACACAAAAGCAGGAAAAGCTTATTTTGTATAAACGAAAATTATTGTCAGTAGGTACCCATTTCTGGCTTCAGCTTAGGCCAGAAGTGAGCGTCACAGTTTGTGCAAAAGACACAGGGTGTCTCAAAAAAATCTTAGGCCCAAAGTGAGCGTCACAGTTTTTGAATCACCCTGTATATTTTTCCGCGAAATATAGAGGGTGTTTGAAAAATGTGACGTTTACTTCTGGCCTAAGCTGAAATCAGTAATGGGTACCTACTGACATCAATAATAATTTTCGTTTATAAATAAGAAGCCTTTGGCATCGGCGTATAGCTGCAGTTTGCCTTTTTGGGCTCAAAATGTAGGTCCTTTCAATTATTGAAGACCAATTAGTACATATCGAGTTTTAAAATTTCGACTTTTTGTGTTTCGACTTTTTGTGATTGGACCCTTTGTGATTTGATCTCTTGTGGTTCGACCTTTTGTGATTCGACCTTTTGTAGTTTCGACCTTTTGTGCTTCTATCTTTTGTTTTTCGATCTTTTGATTATTCTACCTTTTCTGTTTTCGAGATTTTTTAAAATTATGACCTTTTTTCCGCCAATCAATTCAAAGATGTCTAAGTTTTCTCTATTTTCCTTTCCATTATTATTTTCTTAATTTCACTTTTTATTTTTTCAGTTATAACAGTCGTATATGAATGCAAGAAGAATGTGTATCCATCGGGTTAAAAAGTTTAGTTGTTTGAAGGTAAAGGAATATATTTTCTCACAACGGTATATATTATTAAATTTAAAATACCTACCTAGTTTTTGGCCATTATTTACAACATACCTACCGAAGATTCAAATTTTTGCCGTTTATATTGTAGGTATCAGTGGCGTATCCAGGATTAACGTCTGGGAGGGGCAATCGGTTATAAATAACAAAACTCTGTCCATAATTTTAACGAATAAAAACAGAACAAAAACATATTTTCTGAAATAAATAAATACAGGGTGTCCGGAAATAAATGAACCAACTTGAAAAATTTGAAAATATGACGAAAAGTTCATATGAACATGGGTCTGCAGATGTTTGGTTTTCGAGATGCAGGGTGTTGAAATTGAAATTTTATTTTCGATTTTTTTTAAGTAACTTTTTGAGACGACAAAATTTGCTTGCAAAGTTTGGTAGCCGGAGTTTTTTTTGGGAAGGGAAGTCATAATTTGGTATTATTTTTTGTGCAATCCGTAGAGGGCTATACGCTCGGCTATACGCTATCATTATTTTATTTAATTTGCCCTAACTTTTTTGACAGTAAGCTTTTACTACCATTTTGTGGATGTATCCTCTTCCCAAACGTTTTCTAAGCAAAAAAGGTATACTTGGTGAATAACGCCAAAGGAGACTGTTTTCGAGAAATTTAAAAATAAAATTTAAATAAACAAGCACATTTATTTTTGACAGTTTACTTAATTAACTTTTTTTTTCAAGAAAATTTTGTCGTCTCAAAAAGTTACTTAAAAAAAATGGAAAATAAAATTTAAATTTCAACACCCTACATCTCGAAAACCAAACATCTGCGGACCTATTCATATGAACTTTTCGTCATATTTTCCATTTTTTAAAATTTTTTAAGTTATTACTGGACACCCTGTATAACATAAAAATAATTTTTCTTCAAACCAGTAAAATCTATATCACAAAATCAAGTATTCTTTTTTTGGTCTTGAGCTCTTAACCCATTCAGTGGGTTTTCGCTAATATTGTCTCTAATATAAATTTTTAAAATTTTCAGTTTTGAAAATGTTCTTTCTGGCGTGGCGGTGCACACTGCAATTGTGCAAAATATGTTTAGTAGGTTGTTTTGCCTAATTTACGGTTATCTACACGCTGCACAGAATATCTAGCTACGCTATATGGCGCGGCGGCGCGTTCTCAAATCTACTGCACAGGTTTTAATTTCGAGAAGACAAGATGAAACAAATAACAAATTGTAGATGTTTGATGTTCACTGCATTTCCAGATTAGGCCAGGAGTATATAATGTTTGGTATTATTAATTTTGATATTACCAATCTCGTTTATCTCGACAGGTCGGGGGGGGGGGGGGGGGGGGGCAATTGCCCCCTTTGGAATACGCCACTGGTAGGTATACATAATGTGCTGATGAAAACATCGTTCTCTGTCTTTAATATAGTGTTGGTCCAGGTCCACGAGACCGCCGATACTGGAGCCGACATATTCACCTGATCACAGACCTATATAGCTCGAAACTATCAGGGTGTAACTAAACTGATAGTCAAAAATGAACCCACGTATTCTTGGAGTCAAAATAAGGGCACTTCTTCATATATTTTTTTCTCCTACGGGCCATAGTTTTTTTTATACAGAGCGTAGAAGTTTGGAGAAAAATACACATATTTCTTAGTATTTCTAGAAGTAGACGAGATATTTTCTTCAAACTTGGCGTGTCACATGAGCAGATGAGCCGTCAAACTTAAGGTTGACATGAAGCTTCTGAGGCTCCTAGTTGCGGAGATACAGGGTGTTAGTAAAATTAATTAGTTCAGAAAAATATGAATACCCTGTATAATCGCATTTTTTTAATTTTTTTTGAGTGGTGAATAGAATGGTTAACAAAAAGTATCTCTTAGTATTTTTTCATATTCGCAGCCGTTTCTTAATTATTTTTAAAGAACGGCAACACTGCAATGAACAATAGTCACTTTAAGAATAAATCTAGCAATCTGTGGATGTCAATTAAACTTTATTTAACAAAATACAAACGTAAAAACAATAATAAAAGAAACGTATTGCTATTAGAAAATTAAATTATTAAATGTTCGAAATGACCACCGTATCTTTCAATACAGGCAACTATGCTTTTCGGCACGTTTATTATTGCCATTCGCAAATTCATAGCAAAAGTGCATATCAGTCAATTCTTCAAATGAAAATATAATTTTTCAAAATATTGATACTAAGGTGCAAAGTTGGCAGCCAAATGATTCAAATAATGCCAAGTTTAATTGACATCCACAGATTGTTAGATTTATTCTTAAAATGACTTTTTTATTGCAGCATTGCCGTTCTTTGAAAATAATTAAAAAACGGCTGAGAATATGAAAAAATACTAAGAGATACTTTTTGTTAACCATTGAGTTTACTATTCAAAACAAATTTAAAAAATGCGATTATACAGGGTATTAATATTTTTCTGAACTAATTAATTTTAATACCACCCTGTATCTCCGCAACTGGAGGCCTCACAAGCTTCATATTAACCTTAAATTTGACAACTCATCCGCTCATGTGACACGCCAAGTTTGAAGAAAATATCTCGTATACTTCTAGAGATACTAAGAAATGTGTGTATTTTTCACCAAACTTCTACGCTCTGTGTAGGAGAAAAAAATATATGAAGAAGTGCCCTTATTTTGACTCCAAGAATACGTGGTTTCATTTTTGACCATCAGTTTAGTTACACCCTGTATAGGTCTGTGACCTGATCCTGATCCCGAGTAAGTATCCCAACTTTCCCGGACGCTATGCGTCCAGCGCGCCATACCGAGAAAACCCGTCGGCGGAAAACCGACAATGGCCTTCTTTCCCCCCGCAGATCTGGTCCGTCGGATCTGGGTGGCGCGAGAGCCGCAGATAACGCCGCCCGCGGCCCGCCCCCTTCGCCCCTTGCGATAAAACGCGGCGGCGGCGGCGTCGGCGCCACAGTGGCACGACGCGTGCGTGCGCTACCGGCCGAACCATGTGGCAGAGGGCGCCGTGGGTACTGCTGGTGGTGCTGGCGGCGGCGGCGGCGGCGGCGGCCCGGGACGACGCCCTCGACGAGTACGGCGCCTACGCGGACGCCGTGCGGTTCGTCGATGAGTGTGGGTCGAAGGCGTTGTCGTTGTGCTTCAAGGTAAGGTGCTGGGGGTATTGCCGCGTTCGACTTTTTTTTGCATAATGTGCATAGGCGTAGCTAGCCTTTTTTCTCCGGGGGGGCTTAAGCCCCTCAAGGAGATGAGACTCAGTAACCCGCAAAAGTGCTGGAGCGCCGCATATAAACACTTTGGTAGATATATATGTGTTTACCTAACTCACTATAAAACGACTCAAATTTCCGTTTAAAAATAAAAGTAAGCCATATGATTTTGTCGAATAAGCGTCACCGTTTACGTCACAGCACCTGCGCGAGGGCATACCGTTTTCTGTGTATCGTGGGTTATTGCCTTGTTTATACGTAAATTTTAAACAAGGCTGTAAAGCTAAAAAATGGCATATCTAAAAAATCACAAACAACATAAAAAATTGGTTTAATTATCCTTTTAAGCCCAAAATTATCTACAATTTTTGTCTCTACAGTTTTTTTGTATAATCAGAAATAACGGAGCTACAGAGATCTGATGAAATAACAAAAAAACACTCTTTTCAAAATATATAGTGAGCCATGAACTTTTTTCAATTCTTTCCCCATTTAACCTTTGTTCTAGCTCTGCTAGTTTCCGAGATCCCCATAATGGGGGAAAAAACTCTCCCTGTATACTGATACTGCAAAAGTAAAAATATAGATGTACATTGGCGTCTTCGCAGTATTACATATCAATAACAGTAAGCAGTCACGTCCAGCCGTCCAGGTTCGCAGTGATGCCAGGGACTCTTTAAAGTAAGGGGACCCAGCATTATACTTTCCAAAGTAAGGCCTTTTCTTTTCACATTCTAATGGTATCAGTGATGCCAAGTATGCCATTTTATTGGAGAATCTATGAATATAACAGGTACTTTGATTGTTAGTAAAAATTAGTAATGGTTTCCATGATTTCTAAAAATTAGAGTTGACAATGTTGTGTCTACAAATACAGAATATGGCAACTGTCAAATGAAACAAATTTATTTTATAGTCGAAATTCTTTAATTGTCACATCTGAATATCTGGAAGTTAGAAAACTTAAAAATTGTGAATTATGATGGGAAATTTTTTGCCTCCAGTTGGACACACTGACATATAACATAACCTTGTACCAGCCCACTTATGTGGTCTCCTTGGAGTCTACAGAAAACAAACTTCCCCTCAAGGCTTCGCTTTTTCTATGTGATAGACTGTGAAATGCTGGGTCCCCTTATTTTAAAGAGTCCCTGAGTGATGCTAATTCTGTGAGTGTGGCGTGTGGCGGACTGACCGGGTCGGGTGCTTGGTGAGTGCGTGACGGCAGTGTTGCCAGTGTTCAGTGTTGCCGCTGTTTAGTTTGTTTTATTTTGTTAGTGTTTTAGTCAGTGTCTATTACTATACGCAATAACACGAACACGCAACAAAATTAAATCCGCTTAGTAATGTTTTTAATGTAAACCTATAATGTCAAAAAAATTATAAAAATAAACGCTAGAATTTGTCAGGGGGGGCTATTTTTATACCAGGGGGGGGGGCTTAGCCCCCCAGCCCCCCTTAGCTACGCCAATGATATTGTGGCGAGGAAGCAATTTCAGAGAATGTCTTGCTTGCTGACATGGCTAAACTCTCCGAAATTAATAAATCATCAACTTTGTGGTCCACTTATTAAATGATAAATTAGATGTTAAAAATTAAGAAAGATGTCGACACTTGTAAGTTTATGAAGCTGAGAGCTTTTTTAAAAAAAATTAGGATATATATACCCAAACAATCTAAAACGCGGTAACACGAGAACACAGTTCAACAAGTTTTTGGCAGAGGCGCCAAACAATACCTACATATTTACTACACAAAGTAATATTTTAAAAGTATCAGGTATTTATTTTTCTGTAATGTATTTAATATTTTTTTATTAGGTATGGCAGGTGCCTGTCGACGAGAAGAGCTTGATTCTTAAAAATCTCACGAATAGAAGATTTAGAAACCGCCCTTTTAATAAAAAATCCAGATAAAAAAACAAATTATAGACCTAGCTCATTTATTTTACTGTAACGGCGGAATATTTACAATATTATAGGAAAATGCTTTATTGCGACCAAAAAACTGTGTAAGAAAGAAAGTGTCAGAAACAAATTGTGCAGGAGATCATAAAATCGGGCATTGTTTCCGAAGAACGTCATAGCTACTTTATTGGCCGACGCAGGGGTAGATATAACTTTACTTAAACGCCATGGGGAATGGAGATCTTCTTCTGTAGCAGAGGGCTATGTGGATGAGTCACTTAATAATAAACTTGAAATAAGTAATAAATATTAATCCCGCCACACACTTATCCAGCTCCACATACCATCATATCACAAAATTCATATTCATCATACTCACATAAAGAAACACTATTTTAGAACTAGAAAAAACACAAAAACTGCTGCTCTTAAAACTCAAAATATAGATACACAAAAAGCAAAACCATTATTACACCCCAATCCATTTTAAGTAAAAATACAGCGTTCGATTTAAAAAGCCCAAATAGGCCAATAATCTTTCAAAATTGTTCAAATTTCACTATTAATATAAAAGGTTTAGATGTCTGCATTTGTTAATGTAGAAAAAATAAACAAACGAATAAATCAGTGCTTAGAGGTGATTAGCGAAGGCGAAATCCAAACCTCGAAATCCAAGCAGACTCACCAATCACTATTATTCAACCAGCTATACCTACCTACACTCCTAATTTTATTTAGTTAAAAACGCGCAACTGATATTAGCAACTAATATTAAAATATCGAAATTTAGAATGATATTGATACACGACGGAAAAGTATTTTTGTGGCCGCTTACGAACCAATCACAAAACGCCATCTAAAAGACTTCAATATTTGATACATTGAAACAAAACATATTTTCTTAATAACCCTTACAATTTCTTATATAAAAAAGGGGTATAACTTACTCGCCCGCACTCCACTGCCGAACTCTAGTGCCCCCGTTCTATTGCCCTCAACGATCTTATAAACCGCACCAAATTGCATATTGGCGTACCATTTGTCATTTCCAAAATAAGCCTGTTTTTTATAGTTTATTTTTATCACTATCACTCTTGACCCTTATGGAATTTAAAAAAATCAGCATTTTGAGATGGCACAGACAAAAACACCCTGTATACTTTTTATTAGATCTTCGCATACACCAACACTTTGACTGATCCTGCTGACCATTCAACTGTTTTGAGTTTATTCCTTGGCACACTTGACTCGCCAGATGCCTTTAAAAGTCCTATATATTTTGCTTAACTTTGACTCCTTGTAGAATGGAACTCCCTGTACATTTTTTGTTCAAATTTAGAACATGAAGGTTTTGAGAGGTCCTAATTAGAGCTATGATGATTAAATAAAAAATCGATAGAAAAGTACACTGAAAATGGAGGTAAGTATAAAAAAAGTAGGTAAAAAAGGGGAAATGAAACACAAATAATCCCTCCCTTCCCTGTTACATGCGTGTGGTTTCTTCTGGGCTACTATATAATCAAGCTTTTGGTACAAAAATTTGACTGCACCCTATAGCCATAAAAATTGAACAACTTGCCTGTTAATTTAAGTTTGAAGTAATATTATACCACCTACGAGTAGGGTCTGTGATTATACCTGCCAACCAATAGTATTTGCGAAAATTGTTCTGCCTCAGTTATCCTATAAACTTTTCTAAATTTATATGTGAATATTAAAATAACAAATTTAAATTGTTATTTATTACTTTTACATAGTTAGAAAATAAGAAATTAAAGAGAATATAAATCCATTATCAACCTAAGGATTTTATATGATGGGTACAGTCCATATCGTAACTTAAATTCTTAATTTAAAGTAATATTATTAAAATGGAATTAAATTTAGACGAAATTAATTTTAATTCAAGAAAGAGTGCAAATATGCAATATTTTATTATTTACTGTAATTTCTCAAAACGATAATTTTACTCTTGTAGAGAGGAAGGACCTAGGGATTCATATGAAGTCATTTGAGTGGAAATATTTAACCCTAAGGTTTGGTTTTTAAAAATGTAAGCTTTATTCTATTAATTATTAAACGATTTTAAAGAGAATAGCCAAAAGGATTTTTATTTTTTAGTATTTTTAAGTGGATGCTCAAAAGTATGTAAGTGAGGCCTATTCATTTCACATTATAATTGTACCAATAATGCCAAGTATGCCATATTATTGGAGAATCTATGAATATAACAAATATTTTATTTGTTAGTAAAAATTAATAATGGTTTTTTGACATATATTAACCAGGTAATCTGTGTTCATGATTCCTAAAAATTAAATTTGGCAATGTTATGTCACCAATCGGTAGAATATGGCGCCTTTCCTATTATGTGACAAAGTTACTTTATAGTTAAAAGTGATTATAAGTATTATTTCGACGACTTAAATAATTGGTATGGTGAGGCTCTGCCTATTATGTACAAAACTGGGTCCCCTAATTTTAAAGAGCCCCTGGGCAGGACCAACGTCTAAATAGGTCTGAAATAGTTATTTATGCAACAAGTGCATAAAGTAGTACTTTTTTTCATGAATGGGAAAGTTGCGCGCACGAACCGCAGGTGAGTGCGCGCAATCCCATGAATGAAAAAAATACACTTTATGCATGAGTTTCATACATTATTTTTTATACGATTGTGCTTAAACATTGAAATATTTGGGATGGGATTTTTGTGTTATATACGAGGATTATAATATTTAGATCGCGGTCTCACTACGTTTACACATAGTATTGAAATCGATTTGAATATGTTTCTAGAATTATTGAAAACCGCATGAAGAGATTTTGAGATTGATTTGAATCTCAAAATAAATTTTCTTATTTTCGGGATTTAACGCCACATTTACCATTTATGAAAACACCAAACTGCATTACACTGAATTCGATTCCAAACTCCATGTAAACGTAGTAAGGAAGTTTAGGGTAAAAAAAAGTTAACTTTTTTTCACTCTAAACTGTTAAGAGTGAAAAAAAGTAAGTTTTTTTAACTTGTTAAAAATATATATACTTTAGGCATTTAAAAAGGTTAAAAAAAGTAAAGTTTTTATAACGATCGTATAAAAAATACATTAATACACAATCTATGACATGTGTGAATTGACAACTAAATTGTTGTATTTAATTAATTATATGCCTTTATTTAGAGTTGCTATAACTTCTCTTAACTTGAAACCCGTAAAACTTTTACGAAAACAAATTCTCCCGGACAGTTCGTTAATCCTTGTTTATGAAAATATACCCACGCGGCTGGTTCAGAGCTTGCCTCTGAACTTTAAAATCTTATAAAACGAGAGGGCGATGTGCGCCAAGTGGTCTAATAATTTTCGCTGACAAATTATCATTTGAAAGGATCGAGTTTAGGAATTTCGCCCGACTCTCAGGCACAACCGAATCCCCAAATTTTTGCCACGGGCAGTTAGTTATTTTCATTAATAATTCATGCAATCCATTATTATTCTTGCAAATAAGTTTTTGGTGCTTGTTGATTTCTAAGCTGTGATAATTTAGAATTCTGCTTCGGGAGATTTATTTAGCTTTAGCATTAGCTTCCACTGAGCATAGCTTGAACTAAAGCGAACTGATAAGTATTTTTTAACTTTCCTAAATCAAAATTTCTGTAGTAGAAAATTTCTTGATTTTCACCCTATACTTATATAAGTATTCCAATGATGAAAGTAACACCGCTTTGTGGCCATTCAAAGTTTCTCGTTTCCTTTTAGAATGTGTAGATATTGTACCTATATACGGTTCACTTAGTAAATAAGTAGTCGTCCACATAGTAATAACCGACTAGTTGAAATAAATGCCACCTACTAAAAATAATAATATAAATTTGCTTCTTGAAGTGTAACGAGATTTTTTCTTGAAGGACATTGAATTCAAACTATAAGGTAGGATTTCTAGGGAAATTATTTCAATTGTCTTTTTCACTTGATATAAAATACCTGAAAAACGCTCTCCATCTAGTGTCTGTTTTAAATCTTCATTATTAAAACTTTATCACACTGATTATGGATTATTTAAACTATTGTCCTTACAATTTCTACAAAGTTCCTCCTGCGACGCATTTTAGTGCACAAACATTTCTACTTTTTAATAAGTACTCGCCTTAAAAAACAATAATAATGTTTATGGGCCCGCACTCTGAAAAAAATTATGTTTGCCTACCACTGGACAGAAAAACGTGCTTTGCAAAAATTTAAATATAATGTCCCGCCTTGCAAAAATGTTGTAAGCAGTAACTTATATTTTCCTTTCACATCACTAAATAATGTCGAGTGTTGTTATTGATAATTAAAGGGCGGAATATATGCAAATTGCATATATATATGCATTTTTGGATATTTTATTCAATTTCGTAAAACATTGCATATTTCTGGAAAAACTATATTTTTGTGCATATTTACATGTTTTTCCTATACTTATTTATAGATTAAGATATAACCAAGATTATGAGAGCCCAGAGACAACTCGCAGTGTGTAGTGCAAAGTCAAGAAATCATGAAAAATGCGGATGCAGCCAACCAACTTGTTTTTATTAAAGTTAATTTTAGTTTTACACCAGATATAATTCTTTCATTTGAAAGTAGAAATTTAGGTTTAAGCGAATAGGTTGCTTTTGTTCAAACATTTTCCGCTAAATGTAGAAAGGTTCCCGGTGATATAGGTATTAAAGTTAGAAAAAAAATTAGAAGCTCTACTGTTGAAGAATGAAGGGTTCAAATCTTTAATGGCAGTAAAGAGTATTTTTGATGGTAAATCATCCAACGAAGTTGCACCTTGGCCATATACCTTACTACCCAAATTAAAATATTGTCCTATTACATCGGCAGATGTTGAGAGAAGCTTTTCTATATATAAACATATTTTTACCGACAGAAGGCAAAGATTTTTATTGGAAAACTTTGAAAAGTATTTAATCATAAATTCCTACTAGGTATACAATTTCAAATTAAAATGTTTTTATAATTCTGCTTTTATATATAGGTATTTTACGAGGTATTTTATGTATTTGTTTTCCTTTCATTTCTCTTAAAATAAACCCTTTCTCTAAAATCAGTTTTATTGTTTTTTAAGGTATTGTACATATATTATATATGCATATTATTGCATATTCGGCCAAATAAATGCATATTATTGCATATTTTAAATAAAAATGATGCATATATATGCGCATACTTCGATTGAAATTAAATGCATATATTCCGCCCTTTATTGATAATACATAATAGAATTTTTGTCAGTTAAAAATCAACATAACAATAATTTAACTTTGTTACCATTTTGGTCTTTTGATAAAAATAATTAGAACAATAATTTCATTAACAAATTATTTGATTTGGCTATTACATTGTGATGTGATACTGGAAAACATATTTTTATTTTATATTATGCTTGCTACGGAACATATATTTTTTTATTAAATAAAAGGAATGAAATTCTATCATAACTCATAATAATAGAAGTAGATTAAAAAAATTCTATCGTAACTCTGTAATAGAATTTTTCTTATACAATTTCCTACATACTAAATGTCGTAAGTACCGCCATTGCCTAATTTATTATGTGTTTATTGATTAAAAGTTAATTAAATCTTGCGTAATTGGGGAATATAATCAAGGTCCCAAATTAAGGTGCAGACAGAAAAATTCGAGGCAATTACATTATATTTGCAGATGACCCTTTGCTTTTGCTATAGGTAAGGAGAGTTCTTGGTAATTTAATACTTAATTGAAAATTGTTATTAATGGGATTCTAGGAAGAAAGGGTTAGAGAGTAAATGGGAAATATTACAGAGCAGAGTGTTTCTAATTGTTATCAAAATTTCACACAGATGTTTATAAAATGTTACATAATTCTTTGAGTAGTACAGAAATTTCAACAAAGGGTAAAGGTGAATCCCTGGAGCACGCCTCTGAAGTATTTTTTCATCTCTTAAAATAAAATTTCTATTTTCTGTGAAAGAAATGTCGACCTCAACTATCCTAATTTAAAGTCTGCACACTTCATAAAAACGACAATTTTATTTAAAAAATGGTAAAAAAAACATTAGCAAGTTAATAACAATTTTTAAAAATCTTATACATATCTCATTAATTAGAGCTGTTTAAAAGCTATACAGAGTGTCCCATTAATAATGGTACCTACATAGAGCAACTACGTATATTTTGTTAAATATTACTATTGAGCTTATATAACTACCGATCAAATCCCAATGGTTACTTATATACATACATAATAGCATTGAATAAGGAATTCCTTAATCAATGATAATAGTTGAAGTCCTTTTTTGAAATTTAAATATGGCTAAATCTCTCAATATCCAAAATGATCAAGCTGCCCAACTGAAATGTGACACCGCTGTGTTTTTAGTGGTGTAAAATAAGCTGAAGATGACAATTTCTACGTATCTCACAGAGGGCGCCACTAGAGGCTATAGGGTCGTGTTTTTACTCGTGACATTTTTTGAGGTCGCCTTTTTCAGGTTCAACATTTTTCAACAAAAGTGTATACTTATTTCGTAACGACAGAATCAAACGTGTGAGTGGAAATTGGCAAAATGTGCCCCAAAAACACCTGTTAACTGCAAAATTCGAAAAATGAAGTTTTCGCCTAACCTTATTTAAATGTTACAGATGAATTGTTCATTTAATATGAAGAAAAAAAATGCCAAAGAGGCATTGGGTAAAACACTCTTGGTATTCTTCAAAAAGGGCGTCAAAATTTTGTCCACTTCGATTTCTTTCATTTTGAAAGCGAAAAAAGTGTTCGGTTTGTTCATGGGGATTTTTTTCGCTTTTAATGGTAAAATTAATCTGTAAAATTTTAAAGCAATAGGTAAAAATTGTGTTTTTTCAATTTTGACGCTAAAGTGTTTTGGAAACATTTTCCCAACTTCAACCCAAACGGTTGATTTCATGGTTATGAAACAAGTATACACAAAAAGACATTTGCAAATAATGTATTGTTCAATTGAGACGTTTAATGTTAAAACAGCAATTTTGTATTATTTATTTATTATATTCATTTTACTGTAAATTATCATCTTCCTCGCAACCAAAAAGCAAATGTTTACAACAATTCTTTTTTGTGGTCGGCTCTCTGACTCTTTAATCAAATAGTTATTTCCAGCATATCACAACCTCCAAGTTTCACTCTATGAGTGGAAGAAAGATTCCACAAACCCCTTCGATTCAGAACTTTCTCAATCTGCCCTAGTAAGCCATATTTACTGTTTTACCTGAACACACCATATAACTGGCATTGAAGAGGTGCGGTCAAGACTAACAGTTTTTGATCGGAGATAGTACCTACCTAGTTGGTGTCAGGAGGTTACATCTCTGGCATTATCGCGGCTATAAGCGGAAACGGTACTAAGAGCCTGTCTGGTAAGTAAAAAATGCGTGTACCTACCAGCTGGTTAAAGGAGGCAGGTAATATGGAATTATGTGCGTAAATAATCGCGGTAAGTATCAATAGTGCAGCTCTATACAGTTACTCGCTTATCGTATAATTGTTAATAGATTGTATTTGTCAAGATACCTACTAAGATTGTTGTGATCCAATACTAAAAAACTATTAAAAAATAAAATAACTTTTTGAAAGGCCATTGGACTTGAAAAGCGGTGCTATTAGTTTACCCGCAAGGACGTCCCTGGTGAATCTTATGTCCTAACGAAGACATCTGGGACTTGAATACCTCTTTCAACAGAAAGAGTTAGTCGATATGTCTTCATTCCAGAGATAAAAAATAAAATACATTTTTTATCTAAAAACCGGGGACACCCTGTATTGTCCGAACCAAGAAACTTTATTATGCACAGTATACATATATACCTAGCTGCAACCCTTTTAAAATTCAGTTTTAATTCTAAAGTAAAGCCATTTACTTTTAATTGCAATGCTAGGAAAGTAAACAAATGCAAGGGCATATTGCCGGCCATGTTTTCATTGAACCAGTGACGTATCCAACGCTGTTTAGTGAATATAAATTGTTTTTTTTTTAAATATAAAAATCGATAAATGAGTAAATCCATAATCTAGAATCTAGGTATTTTCGTTGTGCAGGTCCATGAAAAATAAAGTAAGTATGCTATAAATGACACTTGGAACAACAAAAAAACGCTTGGGCGACGTATTTGCTCTGTAAAACAAGACCGAGTCTTAGGCGACGCGCGGCCCTTGATAATATTATACAATGCTCTAAAAAATAATAAAAAAAACTTTGAAATAATTCAAACCAAAGCAAACCGATACTTTTGTAACACACAAAACAATACCACACAAAAATCCACAAAACCAAAATCCGAAAAATAAAGCGCAATCCTTAATTCCGTGGTGCACTGCACTGGTTATACTGGATTAACTGGCCCACGTCGACACCTGCTCCATGGATGTCCGAAACGCCGACCAATCAAATCGCTACGCTCGCTTTCTTATTGGCTGCCTCCTTGACTAGGTCGACGTCGACCGCATAAAAACCTTTGAATTGTATACAGGTGATTACTGCTGATAACTCTGGTCTTTTTACCAGTTAAGTAGCAGAACGTGGTAAATGTTATGTAATAGATCGCGCCCCGTATATCAGTGTTCCAAGTGGTTCATTTATATTATACCTAGATCATCAATATTTGCAGAAAATGCCATTTCTGTTATCAACAACATACTTATTGAGTTGTTTAGGACCGTGTGCTGAAAGTAGTCCTTATGCCGTATATTTTTATTTTATATAGAATACAGGATGTATCAGTGCTTGCTACGCTCCTGGTCTTCTTACTTAGCCGATGTTGTTACCACAGAGAACGCTGCTTCCTTGTTGACAACTCCATTACCACAAAGTTATAAAACTCCGGGAGTCCAGAGTGGTAGCGTTAGTTATTTTACCGGATTTATCAAAAATGTTTTTGCTTTTAGTATCTGGTGCAATTATTCGTTTTGCCTCATCTATAAAAGTAAATTTTGTATAATGGCTACTTTTCCAGACATATCTACACGCAACCCATAACAACTTTAATACATGGTGGTCTCTCAAGGCACCAACATCGCTAATAATGTATACCTAGCTACAGTTCAATTTTTGACAACCATTTCTCAAATTCCAGTTGTTTCCCGTCTCGATTTATCGTCAATTTTTCTTCCAGGAAAGAGCGTTAAAGTACCTAGAGGCCCTGCCGAAGAACATCGACCTCGGCGGCACCCTGAAGATCAAATACATCGACGGAAACGAGGCTAGAAGCTCGAAACAACACAACGAAGTCACCCTTCCAGATGAACCAAGGGCGAGAGAAGAACTGGTGGACAACCTGCTCTGGGACAAACTGACGAGATATCTGAGGACGCACACTGTTGAGCTTAAGCTACCCACGGATGCCATACAGGAGATGGAGAAGTCTGTGGAGGAAGGTAAGCGTAGTTGCCATAGTTTTTCTTAAATTTGTTTTAATGTGACTAGAACAAATGAATTTTCTAGTACTGTAGCCTCATAAACAACAAGGTTCTTTTAAAGTAATTCAGAATACATCTCCTAAAAGCAGGAAGCCATATTTTAATATTGAAAATGTATCTGTTCGTATACAGGGTGGCCCAGGGAAAAGTTTCCACCCAGATTATTTCAGAAAATACCGTTCCTTCCAAAAAACGCAAAACCACGTCGATTTAGTTTGAAAGGGGGACATCCATTGCAGAGGAAAGCAGTGCTGTAGTTGCAACCCTCTGGCTGGGGTAGCTACCACCTCAAATTTCTTAAATGGGAATAGGGGTACAGTGACACCTCAAATTAAAGGTAATGTAACCCTCTTTACAACTCTATATTAATTTTTAATTTTGAGCACATTTTAGGTAAAAGTAGGTAAATACAAAAAATTAAAAAATGACATCTTTTATTTTTTTGAACAGATATTTCAGTCAACGTTTAAAGTAAATAGGTACAATACCTAAACTGTTATTTATTTTGCAAACATGGTGTCATGGTGTACATGTACACTATTGGTGAAAGAGTTGAAATGTCATCAATTTACTTTAAAAACAGCGATTGTGCAAGAGCAGCAGTTTTGAAGTGTCACTTGACCCCTATAATTTGAGGTGGTAGCTATTCCAGCCAGAGGGTTGCAACTTATGCAACTACAGCACTGCTTTCCTCTGCAATGCAAACTAAATCGACGAGTTTTTGCGTTTTCTGGAATAAACGCTATTTTTTTAAATAACCTGGGTGGAAACTTTTCCCTGGGCCACCTTGTATATGGGAGTCGAGTTCGCAGTTTTCCAATATAATAAATAATTGGCTTAATTAAAAATTATGTTTATTCTTATTACCGACTCGTAAATTTTGTTAATTATATTCCATATAATTTCCAATGTCTCCCATAGTTGCAAGGATTGCGAAATCTGTGAATTTTTTCACAATAATTATTATTCATGGGACAGTTTAAATTCTTTGATACGAAAAGTACCTATATGATGATGATTAAAAGAATGGGAATATTTTTTGCAATACACTGACGACATTCAATTTTTCATGATGTAAACAGTTTCATTACTATCGCAAGTTTGGTTTTTGCCTTATTTCTGTTGTGTATTGAGGGAGAAGAGGAAGTCGAGAGAACGTTAAATCTTCCAAGTGTTCTCAGGTTGAAACATAAAAGAACCCCGACGCGAATTTTTCTCCATCAGAAGGCATACAAGAATAATTTCTATAAAAAGTGCAAATTTCATAACAAAAAGCAAATTAAAGTTGTCTCACATGGTCAAAACGTTTTATTATTAATTTTTTGACATTTTATTTTACTTTTAAATATATTTTTTTAAAACTAATTATCCCTTGTCGATATGAACTGTAATATTATATATAATAAACCAAAACTACAATAATTTTTCCGACCAAATGTTTTAGAAAAAGTCAAAACTTTGCAAAATTAACACGGTGTTATATACTTTTACTGCTTTACCAACTAAGCTTTATTTCCCCACCAGACGCCATTTTGGACATAATCAGCCATTTTGTTGGACCGCACTATTCTAGACATTTACTTTCGAAGGTTGCTATGGAAATCTACCTTGTAAGAAATGGATTAATGAAGTACAATCGAAGGAATTAATTTAAAAAATATAAAATGCAAAGAAAATGATATCATGCCATTTTAGACAAAGTAATGAAGTTTTTTACGTCAATAAAAACTAAAGTAGCCAGATTATGGCAAAAAATATACCTAAAAAAATGTTGCTGAAACCGTTTTTAATTAACGAATATTTCAGGAAATATAATCACCTTTCATACTTTTTAAACACATGGTCGAGCGACGCTTTGGTGTTTTCTTGTAAAAATGTAGTGTTAAACGTGTCCAAAAGTACGAATTCATCTCAAAATATGGTCGTGGAAAAAGTATAGCATTCTACTCTCAACTCGTTTTTTGGATATTAGGTATAGCTACTATTTTTTAGTCTCCTTTGCATTTTTTCAGTTTATACTCAATTTCAATAATTACAGTGCATTGGGAACCCCGTTATATTCATTTTTAATCTAACTTAATTCCTTACGAAGTCGTGGGTTTACCTTCTATTCAAAGCATTTTTACTTTAGCGCAGAACAGGAAAGAAATTTAAAATTCTCCAATTCAAACAGTTCTCACCTATTTCACCTCATCGTTTTTTCGTCTTTTTGTATAAAGCTATTCGCCTCTGGGGTTTCTCGACAAAACCTGAAAAAGGGGAAAAATAAAATATGAAAAAATTTGACGACCGGTTTGGAGAATTCGGGTGTCAGGCAACAAACAAAGAAAAATGTGTTTGCTTATATTTCGGGATCCATCCCTTGGGCATAATATATAGATGCTTTACCCGATTGGGTCCATCTACATCCGTATTATACTAATAATGAAAAAGAAACTCTGATCCGATTTCTCTCTATATATTCAATAATTGCGGAAAGCATCTCAGCTGATTTGATAGCGGGTATAGCAATGATTTTGCTTCTTTATCGTAATCCGAAGGATAATATACAAAACTATTTTTGAACTAGCACTAGTAGATACGTATGTACTTTATTGCAAATAATGTATTAGCATTATGCAACAAGTTTTATAAACGTCACTTATGAAATAACTTGAATCATTAACAATAATATAACACTAAAGGTAGGTATACAGAAAACAGAGGTTAGGCTAGAACAGAATGGGCTAATACAAAAGATCTTGATTTTTTACTTGTGTTTGGCAGCTCTAAAGGTGTCGTCTGGCGTTCAGTGTGTAAGAGTATGAGTATATCCATAATGAGAAATCGAATAAGTAGAAAAGGGATAGGTATAAATGCGACGTTGCCACTACTTGAAAGCAATAAAATATTACAACCAAGTTAGGGAGACACGCACGAGCAGATAGCAAATGGGGTCTGATTATAATAAAAATATTATAATCAGGGAATTAAGTAATGGGAGCTGGTGGGGTGAAGCACGGTCAATTTATTTGTTTCGTGGTAAAGTTATGGACTGGCTATTGCAAACAGCGCGTGCGCACAAAGTTCTTGCAGCGGAATTCGACAAGCCACAATTAGCTAAGTTGTCTGTCAACAAATTATTTCTTCGCTCTAGGAAGGGGGAAAGGCGGAGGAGGAGGCGGCAAGGGCGGCGGCGGCGGCGGCATGAGGATGAAGGGCATGATGATGCTCTTCCAGCTCAAGGCCGCCATGCTGGGCGCGCTCGCTCTCAAGGTCATCGGTTTGGTGGCCTTCAAGGCCCTGCTCATCGCCAAGGTGGCCCTCACCATAGCGTCCATCATCGCCCTGAAGAAACTGCTGGAGCACAAACACCACACCTCCACCTACGAGGTGGTCGCCCATCCCCACCACGAGGAGTACGGCCACTTCGACAGGGCGTTCAGCCAGGACTTGGCCTATAAGGGCCACGAACCGGCGAGAAACGCCTACGGCGGGTACAGTTACAATTAGGGGATGGGGTGACACATTTAATAAATTAGATGCATATCTCTGAATATAATATTATCGATTATAATTGAGATGTTGATACTAATACTCACGTTAACGTTCAGGTGTTCTTTAGAATAAGTTTTCAATTTATGGCTGTCTGTGAATGACTTTTGTTCAAAGGAAATTTCGCATAGTGGGATATTATTTAGCCTGATGTAATGAATTTCCGACTGGATACTGTAGATACCTAAATATTTTCATTTATTTATTTATTTATTTATTTCAGGGAGTAGATCATTTTTAAACATTAAATTGTTTATTCTAACCCAACTGTTATTCTTAATAATTATTTTCTTTTGTATATAATTTAATGTTTCCATAAACTTTGTCTATTGAAGTTCCGTGATTTCTACTTCTTTTCTTCTTATAATTACTTACTTTATGTTATTTTAATAATAAACCAAAGATTTATAGAAAATTCAATTAAGGAGATTGGGGTTATTGTAAAATATACAAAAATCTAGTAATAATAATATTGAACATGGCATGCAATTAAAAAATCCAAAGTACCACAATAGTAAAAATTATAAAATTTATTACATACTTAATGAGTGAATATATTTCAAAGTGCAATAACCTACTTTTGTATAATTCTTGTTAGTTGTGACTAACCCCTCTGAAGGTTTAATAATAACTTTTTTCACTGGTAGAACAGTACTGCCTATTTTAATTTTTAACACAAATATAATGGCCAGAATAATAATTGTCTGTTTCCTAGTTAGCATATTTAAAAACATAAGTTCGAAACTCTATTAATTATTGGTATTCCTAATATCTTGCACATTTAATATATTGAACCTGAAATTAGGTATTCAAGCGTTGGGTGAAGATGTAGTCAACGATTCAAGATTTCATTTCAAAAGTTCAAAAATAAGATGGTTTATCTACCAATTCATTTTGTGATGTCTAACAGAAATTATGGTTAATATTGATATAGAGTGTTCCAGAGTTAAAAATAATAACTATACACTTCTTCATACGCTCTGGCACTGGCCAGGGGCGTAGGTAGATATTTGATTTGAGAAAAATGCTACATCACTAGAAAAATGAACTTTCACAGTCTTATTCTATGATTTATGCGCGACAGAAAAAGTCTTTAGTTTCTCTAAATTTGATTCGTTTGGTCACAACATTCTGCATTTTTCCTAAGCTTGCTAGGTATGCTTGAAAATCAAATAGGTTATTTCTTTTTTGATAATGTCAGATTGTCTGTTGTATTCGCAGTAATTATAATGAATTTTTCGATAGAAGAATTATCTGATTTTTCAATTCCGCAGGCAACATGTATTATGAAGAAATGTAATTATTTTTAACTTTAGAACACACCGTATCAGTATTGGCCATCCTTTCTGTTCAGACTTATTACCGTTATAAAAACTTTTCGAATTATAATGCTATTTACTTTATTTAGTGAACAATTTAAAATTCTGAAATATACTAAATATCTACTTATAAAAACTTCCATTTTTATTTGTAAAAAAAGAATTATTTTAGCAATTTTGAGATCTCCGGAATTTGTTTTATCGGTAATATTCATAATCTTTAAGTACCTAATTATTGTAGTTATATGTTTATTTTCTGACTTTTTAATTATATTAACATAAGAGTTATTTTTATGTTAGGTTTTGTTTATTTTTCTTCCAAACTAGCTATTTATTAACTTATTTATTTATCTGTGTTATTTATTGTTTTAATAAATTATTGAACTTTGAACACAATTGCTTTTCATTAAGTAGCAGCTATTATAAATGAATATACAGGATGTCCCAGAAATGATGGAAAATCGTATTATTCTAAAAAATACGATTAGGGGGGGGGGGAGAAAATGGCTCAAAACATCGATAAAATTATTTGTGGCAGTATCTAAATATCTGAAAACAACAAGATAAAACCGCATAACTATACTTTTGCGATCGAGTACGTCCCTGTTGTCGAGTCGGGTGAAATTTTATAGCCTACCGACCAATCTCGGAACGTCATTGAACACGTGGTTTTATTTACGCCAGGCGTACGGCTTGCTCGATTTTAATATACTTAGGTCATAATTTCTTTTTATCTGATATTCGGACAAAATCAACTTTTTCTTCACGTCATCATTCGTCAGTGAACCTAGTTTGACCTCAAGGGGTCATTTACGTCCCAGATCCCCGAATCTATCAATTTTTTTCATTCGGCAAAACGATTCTCTCTCCCATTAACTGTAATGGATTTATAAGAGAGTGGCGTTTCTTTAAACAGGACAAATAACATAAATTTCATGTTGAGATAGCATTAATCCTATTTTTTGGGCGGCATCTGGCACCTAAACAAAACAAATGGGTGACCGCAGTCCTCGAAAACAAAAAGTAAGTATATATCGTCTCATAAATCTACTACCGGTGGCCATATAGAAAATATATTTTTTATATCAAGTATGCGAGTCGAGTGATTCGGAAAACTATAATAAAATCTAACGTTTTCCTTATCTTGACAAATCGCACGTTTATGATTGATTGTTCTTGGCTGTGTTTTTGTTTCTGGGTAATATTTCATCTCGGCTAAAATCAAGTGGCTATAATACAGAAATGGATTCGAACCTAACTCTTATTTTGGAAGTTCACTAACCTATCTATAAACATAAACAGATTTGTAACTATTGCAATTTTATAATAATAAAAAAATTATATGGCTCTTCTTTTTAGTCGCATTATTGGTACCATAGACTTCATGGACAAAGCTTCTTCAAGGTTATGAATCCCTACATAAACTGCCACAAACTTCTGGAAATCAAATTAGTTTGCTAGTTTCTATAGAGGGGTGTCCTACAACTACGAAGACACTCCAGAAGTGAATAATTGAATTTTAACTCGCCGGGGATTTGCAAAGAGAGGCGAATCTGTAATTGTCTTCCTTCCCAAAAGTATAATATCAGAGAAGTTCGGAACTAGCTGTCCAGATTATTACAGTTTTAGTGCTCTGATTAGAGGACGACCCGTACTAGCTAGGTTTTTAACAAGAAGAGGTATAATCAAAATTTGTAAATTCAAGGGATCCTTTTATTATTTTATTAGGTAAGGCCCTTGTTTGGCAATATGAACTAAGCTCCTTTTGTTTAGTGTATCATAATGATAAATAATTGATAATATCTACTAATTTTCACGGTTGAGGTTGAGGATAAACGGACAAAAATAACACTGGCACTAATGAAAATTGAGTAGGTGGTTTTAGGTTAATTTAACTATAGGATGATAGGGAAACTTAATCATTCCATTTCCCTCACTCAATAAGAATTTTTTTAAGGCTGTCCTTAAAGTAACAAAACGAATATTGCAACTACCACCTACACAATAACCTGGCAATCATGGCATTTTGTTGTAAAAATTAAATCTAAAGTTTAGTTTAAATAGGCATTTGTGGACAAGTTTTTGAAAAATAGGCCAAATGAAAAAAATAATAATTATTAGTATTATTAGCGACTGATTATTTGTTCAGAAAAAAAAAATTGTTTTATAGTGCTATAAGCTCGTTTGTAGGTTTTAATTTACGCCTAAAAATTTAATTAGGACTATAGCGCTTGAAGTAATATACCATCAGTTTTTCCAATTCAGAACTACTATAAGTAATTAATTGTCTAATTAAGAGAAATATAAAATGCATATATATGCGGTTAGCAGCGCAGTAACTATAAACGTTTTCTTCACAACAAATCATAAATTCGTCTCGGGTATATCGTCATCGTCGGCTTTCTTTTCAATTTATCGTAAACTCAAATGTCCGGACAGGGTGCAAGCGTATAGAGAATATTCCCGAACAGTTCAAACATTTCAATAAACGCGGAAGTGCGCTTGACAATAGATCTTTCAAAATGGGAAAGGAGAAAGTAAACAGGCTGGTCTCAAACGGACGCGCATTGTTTCTCGAGTTTAAAGTTCACATCCTGTGACTGACTCACCAATATCTATCCGTGGCCGCTCGCCAAATTCCTTTTTTTTTCTTCTCAAATGCGCCTAGAAAATGTTGTATTTCCAAATAATATAGCATATTAATTAGTTAATGCCATAAAGCGCACAATCTGACAACGCGGCATATACACCTAACCCTTATATTTTGTGGTTATAGCCACGCCATTATGATAGAACAGAAGAGGTCGCGCGTAAAGCTTACATACCTACCAACAAAAACTATTGTAACATATTTTAGACCGGCGGTAGGTAAGTCCTTAACGTGGACACATTGTATGGAAGACAAAGGGAATATCTACAGTGTACACTGCCACTAAAATTTGAAAAACCGTCAACTTCCGTATTAGAGAACACGGAGCCGTTATTCTTGTCGTCTTCTGTTTGTTTTTCCTCTTGAACGGGCAACGTAAAGGAAAATACACCACATTAAATCGTAGACGTCTGAGAGTATTTTTTCAAGTTGTTGTTTGGCTTTGTCCACCAAAGCATTTCGAAGGAATATGGATGGCTTCCAACAGAACAGTAGGAGCTAATAAGTACAATGATTAAAACGTTTTTTTTACTTCAGGCAAAACAACGATTCACGATAACTGAGAAGCAGAACAACAAGTCACCTGGCTCTTAGTGAATAGTTATTTGTGTAATGTGTACCCAGGCACTGAAGTTCAACTTTTTATAATGAATGTTGTTTAGTAGTTGTTTTAGATATAACTAAAAAGGAAGTTCAGTTTGTAACAATCGTCCAATGAGATTGAAAAATCAATCTATCCTTTATTGGACGGGTTATGAATATGTGGCTGTTTTTTTTTTTTGTTAATATGGCCAAGGCTAACTTCAAAGAAATAATCGTAATGGATCATTCGCTGTCTATATTTGTCGTATTTTTTGTTTTCTCGATGTCAAAAAAGTTATTTTCGGGGGGATAAGCAACAGATTATAAAAATTTAATTATTCGTTGCCAGGAAGTTCCAAAGTACCTAATTATACAAATGAACGGACCACATCAAAGGTGTTGGAATTCAGGCAATGAGACAATTTGGTTTCCAATTTTGTTGCCAGGATTGGACACACGGCGATGCTTCTACTTGTATGAAAAATTCTTTAATGGGAAATTTGAGCCTTTCGCTTTCTCATATTATCCTCATTATCAGTTGACCTTTTCGACATGGGCAAAAGAGGATTCACGCTCTTGGGTACGTTTATAGACATTTTGGCTACGATACATGAGAATATGATGGATAAGTTTGTAGGTATAGTTCAATTTTTATAAGAATTCCTTACCAGGACTGTTAGCTGCTATAGTCCTCCTTACGGCAGAATGCGTGCGACGCAAGGGGGAAGAACTCGTAAATATTATAGAATTAGTCACAGTTCAGGGGCGTAGCTCAATTTTGTGTAACTTACTGACTTAATTTTCATATAATTGGTATTTAATTTATAGTTAATACTATTCTTAACGGTGATGCCTTAGACTATGGAGGAAGGCAAACCCTTATAACATTGGCAATTATTTCTCGTGCTTGAGAATGCAACGTTATTCCCTGTTTACTCATTTTGTGCACGTTAATTCCCGAACATACGAAACGCCACTGAGCTCTCTGCCAAGCTTGCCGGCGGCCGAAAAAGTGAGCGCTGTGTGGTAGCCCAAATACGCAGTTAACTTTACGGACTATAGAAACAGGCACAAAACGCGTTGGCCAACTGGTTTTGTTGGCCGGTTCGCTGGCAGAAGTGCTTTGTTGCCGTATTTCAAAGGCGATGGTAGACGCGACGATGTTGAAAAAATATAATAGGTGTTTTATTACACCGCAAAATAAATGATAAATAAAAATGAGTAAATGGTCGCGTGATGCGAGCTTTATTTTTTCGGTATTACAGAGTTCAGAAAGTCGGCTTCAATATGCTAAAACTTGTATTCGCCAATAAATAACGACTACTCGTATAGGAAATCTCGCCACGCTGCCCGCATTCTTTAGAAACGTTTTCTTTCCTTGCGTTGAACTATAATTTAGACTTTATAAGTTGGCATCAATGCAGGAGAAAATACAACCAAGTCCTAAATTCAGGTCATCGACCCAGTTTGCATACACCAAATATTTTGAAAATTTACTTAAATAATATTAGGTAGGTACCTAGATTGGTAGGTAAATTTATTAATTTATATTGCAAAGCATAATATTACTAGGGTGTAAATTTGGAGTTATGTACAAGTATGGAATTACACAAAAATTGGTTAAAATAATAATTATTGAAATAAAGTTTAGATCGTTGATTTTTTAATTCAGAACTTAGTTATTAACCTGACCTATAGCTACATACAGCATATACCTATACAGGTATAGATGTGGTATTAACCCTTCCTTACCGTCAATTATTATAAGCATACAAATAAATAATACATTGGCAAGATATGTAAAATCCACGCAAAAATATCTAATAATGAAGAAAAAAAGTAATAGGTATATACTTTAACCGAATACTTAGACTCTCAAACCTAAACTACTTTAGGTCTCAAATCTTTGGCTCGAAACTGGAGACCCATAAAAATTGTAAACGGTATTTCCTTGAAGCATGGTGGCTTGGAAGTCTTAAGTTGTACCTAGTGATGAAAAATTCTCGAGAACGCAAAATCGGAGAATATTCTCGAGAATATTCTTGTTCTTGAGAATATTCTCTCGAGAATATGCTCTCCCTACATCACCAGTCCTACACTCACTGGAATTACTACTGTTTTATAGGGTTTTCCGTAGTACCCACTTGAGATAATGCTATAATAGTTCTATAGGAAAAAGTTGCTAATGGCAACGAAGATAAAATAATAGTAAATGCCCCTCTCCCCCGCACAAGCATTCAGTTGCCTCTGGGGTACTCCTAGTTTGAAGTATTGTGAGGGTGATCATTATTATTGTTATTATTATATTACTTTTTTGAATACCGCAGCATTAAAAAAAACATAAAAGTTTTTGTAGGTACAGTATAGTGTGTTATGCAAAGTTAGATATAATGTGACCCTTTGAAATAAATGACTCAATTTAATTTTTTAATAGGGTGTCAAATTTTTTTTATAGACATTTACTTACACATATTTTTACTTACGTATTACTAAGGATAATGAATATTGTTATTGATAATAACTGGATTGTTGTAAAAATCAACAATAAACTATAACTCTGTTAACACTTTTCTAAATTCTGACCTACTTTGTAGTTACTGCACACCGCACAAATGATTATGGGCAGGTTACGTCGATTTTTTAGTAATTCTTTTAAACTGCGGCGCAATTTTAAAACATTATTTATTTTTATTTTGTTACCCTTCTCTCCCCCCCCCCCCCCCCGAACCATTTCCCCCCATGGTACTCACATCGAAATAAGTAGTAACTCAAGGTGCCCACCCTGAAAAACCATGCCAGCGACGCCACTGATCTTATAGATATATTTATAGACGTCCATTTTGATTTCGAACTTTTTGAATTGGAAAAGTAAGAATGTTTTTTAAATATTTCAGGATTGACAATAAATTATCGCAGTAAACTAACATAACTTCTGACGTCAGACATTTCACAGTCCATGACCAGACTGATCACATTCCCACATTAGGCTTTGTACGTAACTTTTCTTGGGTGCTGCCAGTGGGGGGCTACGTTTTACTTTCGGCATGAGCTTTTTCAATTTTTTTTTGCGACTTGCAAAGTTATCCAGTTGAGATAATTGCAAATCTGAAGTTGGTCTCCAAAGAGTTTTTATTTCAGCTTTTTTTGTCGATAAAAAGTTACCTTTCTAAATGCCCTACACAGTATTTTCCATCTTCACGCGAGGCACCGAGAGAAGTTTTGACTGGCTGGGACTAGGGCTCAAGAACCGAGGTCCCTCTCGTATGCTGCAATCGCGTATAGCGGAAGCAGCCGAGTCGGCCCGATGGCGCAAATTAGGAAGAAATAAGGAGGTATAAAATATAGAATGTAGCAGTCGTGAAACTAAATTATTTTCCTCATTTTGTAGTTCTGGGTGGGGGGGGGGGGCATAGCCCCTATGAACGCGCCGCCACTGGGCACCAGCCCAAATCCATCACACGAAATTACCGTTGCGTGGCCAGCAATTAAAACAATTTGACGCACCTGCGCCACACAATGACAACAAAGCCCTCGGGTGCGACACATTCTGCGTGATGGGCAGGTCCCCCTTCGAGGCAACAAACGAGACAAAAACCTAATTAAGAATGGCACTTTCACTGGCGGGCATTCAAACATGAAGTCCTACTATATAAATCTCCCGCGGCGATTTTCGCGAGTTCAATCTCCGCAAAAATGTTGCTCGCGCCTCTTCCGGTCGTCTTGGTGGGCGCCGTTGCCGGATTGTGCGGCGGGGCTATCGCCCCGGGCCAAGCGGGGTTGCAGGACGCGTTCAGGCAGTGCCTCGTCTCCCGGACGTCGGCCAGCCTGGGGCAGTGCCTCGGGGTGGGGGCGATCACCAAACTGCAGAGTTGGGACTCGGACCCGGAGTTCGACTTCGTCGACGGCGTGTCCCTAAAGAGGGACGACCAGGAGTACAGGGAGTCGTATAGTTTTGCCGATAGAGACCCGACCGACCTCAGGTTAGTTTTGACAACAACTATACAGGGTGTAACTAAACTGATGGTCAAAAATGAAACCACGTATTCTTGGAGTCAAAATAAGGGCACTTCTTCATATATTTTTTTCTCCTACGGGCCATAGTTTTTTTTATACAGAGCGTAGAAATTTAGAGAAAAATACACATATTTCTTAGTATCTCTAGAAGTATACGAGATATTTTCTTCAAACATGGCGTGTCACATGAGTTGTCAAATTTAAGGATAATATGAAGCTTATGAGGTCCCCAGTTGCGGAGATACAGGGTGTTATTAAAATTAATTAGTTCAGAAAAATATGAATACCCTGTATAATCGCATTTTTTAAATTTGTTTTGAATGGTAAATTCAATGGTTAACAAAAAGTATCTCTTAGTATTTTTTCATATTCTCAGCCGTTTTTTAATTATCTTCAAAGAACGGCAATGCTGAAATAAAAAAGTCATTTTAAGAATAAATCTAACAATCTGTGGATGTCAATTAAACTTGGCATTATTTGAATCATTTGGCTGCCAACTTTGCACATTAGTATCAATATTTTGAAAAATTATATTTTCATTTCAAGAATTGACTGATATGCACTTTTGCTATGGACTTGCGAATGGCAATAATAAACATGCGGAAACGCATAGTTGCGTGTATTGAAAGAGACGGCGGTCATTTCGAACATTTAATAATTTAATTTTCTAATAACAATACGTTTCTTTTATTATTGTTTTTGCTTTTGTACTTTGTTAAATAAAGTTTAATTGACATCCACAGATTGCTAAAAAATAATTAAGAAACGGCTGTGAATATGAAAAAATACTAAGAGATACTTTTTGTTAACCATTCTATTCACCACTCAAAACAAATTTAAAAAATGCGATTATACAGGGTATTCATATTTTTCTGAACTAATTAAATTTACTAACACCCTGTATCTCCGCAACTGGGAGCCTCAGAAGCTTCATGTCAACCTTAAGTTTGACGGCTCATCTGCTCATGTGACACGCCAAGTTTGAAGAAAATATCTCGTATACTTCTAGAAATACTAATATGTGTATTTTTCTCCAAACTTCTATGCTCTGTATAAAAAACTATAGCCCGTAGGAGAAAAAAATATATGAAGAAATGCCCTTATTTTGACTCCAAGAATACGTGGTTTCATTTTTGACATTCCTATTAATTACTACTAAATATGCTTCTTAAATTTATTTCATGGAAAAGTCTGAGGGCCATTAGATAAAGGAGAATATTATAAAAATGCCAACACTCATCACATTGTCCTCCACGTATTTTCCCCACTCATTTCTAATGCCCTTCTTCACCTGCCTGGGGAAAGTACGTAAGTCTTGTTTAGCCTCCTCAAGCGAATGGAGACCATTTCGAAGACGTAAATATTGATTTCGTACTGAAATATTGATATCTTGTTTACGTCACCTCGAACTTATTGTGCTGCGACTGAATAAACAAAGAAAAACCTTTTCGTCAGGAGTTTCGAACTGAAGCGTAAGGGAGCAAATTATTACTTTTTTACTGTCTATGCTTTATAGGTGTTTTATTTATAACAAGATCTTTACTCCGAATGTCGACAACCTACTGTTCTTGGAATTATTATTATTATATTATTTTAACTTTAAACGAAAATAGAAATATTTATCCCTAATATGAAACCTGAGTTTTTGGTATTTTCTCTGCATTATTGTCAATATCTTTCATACCCTGTGAAGGACACTATCAATCCCATATTATACAGTGTGTCCGATTATTTTTATTTTTACCTATTTAAATCAAAATCGGCCGATTTGCTTGAAAAGTTACAATCGGATACGTCTTTTAATCTAAACAACTTTTCTAAGTAAAAGTTTTTGATATTTTTAAAAATAAAGGTAGTTTGTTCTTTATGGTATTTCATGTTTTTGTATTTTTTGGGCACCCTGTATAAAAAATCAAAAATTCTCTCCGTAGACCACATTTTTTCGAGAAGCAGAACCTTTTATCAAGAATGACTTTTTGTCAAAAATGAAATTTTTGGTCCATATTTGCCCTCTTGGGGACTCCATCCGCGGACACACTGAATATTTGAGTTATAGGAACTCGTGACGAAGTAAAAAGTAAATTCTGTGTATAATAAGTGAATATGACAGGAAAATTTAATAATTCGTCTAATTCTGATAATGACCGTAAGAGAAAGTATTACAGAAGCTATGCTAGATAGGTACCTACTTCTAAGAATCTAATTTCCTAATTAGACATAATATGTTTAATTTGTCTATTGTTTTATTTCTTCATTACGTAATACATATTTCCATATTCTTTATTTTGTTACCAATGCATCTTTCTATATAGCGAATATTTCGCTAAACTTTCACTAGTAATCGCCCTAGTGCTTAAATTATTGCCGGAAATTTTTGGAGTAGGTATACGAATTTTCTTAAAAACATTTTTTTCTTAAAAAAATCGCGTTATAGAAAAAAATTCGGATATGAATGCAAGAACGTGGGGGATTCGGTAAGAAAATTCCATACCTACACGTAAATTAAGCGAAATTATTATCAAAATGTTGAGTAGTTATATCAAAGTCTAGAGATAGTATTCTCTAGACTTTGGTTATATGTTACAATGTCACATTATAGTAATGACATCTGTTAAAAAATTTCCGCTTGTAATCACCTCCTGCTGCCTAGACCAAGTGAGAATATTTCCGGAAATTTTTTGAGTTGCCATGACAATGAACTAAAAAACGATCCTCTGATTGGTCAAAAAAGGTAGGTATGGAATTTTCACTAGTAATCGCCCTAGTGCTTGAATTATTGCCGGAAATTTTCGAGTACACGAATTTTCTTTAAAAAATCCGGAAAAAAGTCAAGAACGTGGGGGATTCGGTAAGAAAATTCCATACTTACACGTAAATTAAACGAAAATTATTATCAAAATATTTGTTGAGTATAGATATGTTACAATGTCACATTATAATAATGACATCTGTCAAAAAAATTCCGCTGTAATCACTTCCTGCTGCCTAGACCAAGTGAGAATATTTCCGGAAATTTTTTGAGTTGCCATGACAACGAAGCAAAAAACGAGCGTCTGGTTGGTCAAAAAAGGAAGGTCATTAATTTCCAGTAAATTAATTCCAAATAATGGTAAAATGTTATGAGAATATACAGGATGATTTTTTAGGACTACCACCCAAATTTGTCCGCTTATTTTGCGCCCTACAAAAAAACGTGGCAATTTTGGACAGCTAAAAAACCTCAAATTGAGCAAAACTATTATATTATTATAGCCGCGGAATGTTTATTTTAAGAGGCATAGTAAAACTTGTATATTAAAAATTTATAACAAATTGAAAAAACTGATTTAGGTATTTCAAATCGTAGCCCGCTGTCCGCATCTTCAACGTTCTTCTAAATACCGGTACATGGCCGCTAGTCTAACCAGGTTCACTACTCAACTCACGCCACCTGACACCGTATCCCCCTTCCTCAGGGGCATCGTCGACACCGTCGACCACGTGTTCTCCCATCGCAGCATGCTGTGGGACATGGACTTCCTGTATCCCGGCCTGTCGCTGCGCATGGCGCCATCTACCGTCCCCAGCCCTCTACTAGAATTCATGCTCGACCCGCAGCGCGAGGCGCTCAACGTACACTCCCTGAAGGAGGCCAGCACCGGTGAGTCTAGGTTCCTTTGTTTGAAACGACACAGAAAATCGATCCTGCGGCAACAAAAGTGAAATGCAAGGCAAAATACGGAGCTCGCTTTCCACGGCGAGCGTCGTCGATATGCGACAAAAATCCAACCGTTCAAAGTTGGCCGACTCGTTGCTTTAGCCCTTCGCTCAGAGATGGCGCGCGCCAAGGAGCCACGGGCGGGGCCATGTTGCCGTCTTTGGCGATAAATGTTCAAATTCACAGATAGGAGGTAAGTATGGTTGAAGGTTGAATATCGCGCGTCCCCATTGCTTTAACAGTCCAAAGCTTCATAAAAGAGAATCGGCAACGGTGTCCGCAGCGGCACAGCTGTCGGCTTTGGAATAATGAAGGACTCTAGGTTTGTGCATCCGCGCGCGCCATCTACTATCGAGAAACCGAACAGAACTCGCTAAAGCCGATTCGTTCCACTTCTGATGCCGCGGGCTAAATTTTCTACGATTATTGAACCGCGGGAGATTGCGGGAGTAGCCGTTCGTCTGTGCAGGGGCCTTGAACTAGGCACTGACGGCGCTTCGAGGCGGTTTCGAAATCGACTCGCAAAGTGGTGGCGCAATAAGATTTCTGCCTTCGCCTTGAACACTCGAACAGGTCGGAATGGTAGTTCGTACGGTTGCCGTTGGATTTGTAGGTGCATTGAACTTTAGAGAATAAAACACAGAGCACGAAAGCGATTGGGAGACCGTTGACATAAAAGATTTCTCGTTTGCTTATAATAGCGCCAGACTTCTACAATTCTGTTAGTTTACGACAAAATATACAAAATCGAAGAGGTAATTCCAAGGCCTAGTATACGTCGGAAAACCCATTTTCCTTAACGATTATACAGTGTCCTTCCAAAAAAGTTATCATCGTGGAGGAAATCTTTTATTAATGATTTTTTAACTTTGCCTTAACTTTTCTTTAAAACAAATGAAAAATGTACTCATGTGACTTTCGCCCTCTGTAAAAAATGACATTTAAAAAATGCTTAAAATGGGTTTATTTGTCAATACTTAGTTGTTTCTGTTTCAATTATTTTACATAAGTGTGCTAGATTTGAACGATCTATTTTGACAGTTAGATCGTTTTTCGTCATTTTAATGAAAACTTAAAAACTAACTTGGTAAAAATCATGTTTATATTACTAGCTTTATCATTCTATCAACTTTTATTACTAAATATCGTTAAAAATATAGTTAGGTTAGGGGTTTAAAAAATGATAGGGACGCTTTAATCTACAATAATTAGGTTTATACTTGATATACAGGGTGTCCCAGTTAACGTGATAAACCCGATTTTCTGGGCAATTTTAAAGATAAATTTATGGTTTAAAAACCAGAGCTGTGTAGAATTTTCCGAGAAACTCGAATTGAACGTCAAACTTAGTATACGGATTGTTGTTAAAACTTATTTAAAAAATGTAGTCTTTGACAAAAAATTACGTTGGATTTTAACATGGAATATTATTAGTAATGATTATACTGTGACACCCAGTATATTTTGGCCCAATTGCAACGATATAGTATAATTTTATATAGATATCTCTAACAATATTATAGTTTTAGTAGGTATTTTAGAAAATTTATCCAAAAAAATTGCCGCTTGGGTTTTTTAGAGATAACTAGGTATATAAAACTATAAACGGTTGGAATTAGAACAAAAGGAACTTAGCAACCAAAAAATATACAGTTTTTCTGAAAAATCTGAGCAAGTTATGCTCACTTTCGGTCAATCCGGAAGACATAAATGAAAACGCACAATATTTTGTTACTCCCCGTATACTCATTACAAACAATCCGTATTAAAATCTAACTTCACGTTTTTTTTTGGGAAATGGCATTTTTTTGAACTTTTTAAAAACACCCTTTAATATTAAGTTTGATGTCACATTCGAATTGCTTGGAAAAATCTTCTTCGTTTATTGAACCAATAATTTATCTTTAAAATTAGCGAGAAAAATAGGAATTTAGAACATACCTACATTTATTTATACTTTATTAAATTTTGTGGCACTAAATTGACGAAAAAATAATACCTACCTAAAAAATTAAAAATTCATAAGTTATCTCTAAAGTTAAATTTCAAAATAATTCATTAATAAAAAAAATCCAAATGTGATGCGAACTTTTTGAAGGACTATTGAAGGACTATTGAAAATCCAAGAAAATTAATATTCATCATATTCGAAACACTGTAAACTGAGAAAGAGTCGACTACCTGTATCTAGGTAGTGGACTCTTCTCGTAGAACTGCCAAACCGAAATATTATAATAAAAAATTAAAATCATAATGCAATTTCATTTCTGAATTTCAGCACGCATACTGGCCAGACAATTCGTCCTACCCCTACTCCTCGGGTTCAAGTTCAAGGCGGTCTCGCTGATCCCAATACTGTTCGGAATTTTGGCATTGCTAGCCAAGAAGGCCGTCTTCATCAGCAAACTGGCGCTGGTCGCCAGCACGGCGTTCGGACTGGGAAGCTTACTCTTCAATGGGCAAGGAACTTACGCCCAACCTGCACATTATCAGACCACTCAACATTTCAACCCCGCATTTGGAGGACACTACAATCGGTAGGCATTTTTTTTAAATTCACGCTACCAGCGATTAAAATTTTTTACATAATAACTGAATCACTCTGTATAGCTAGGTGTTATTATCGAAGCACCACACGTATTGTAACTGACGGTAGAGCGTCGACTCCTTCGTGTATTTATTATTATTATTATTCAATGTTCAGGGACTACAACAGTCGCATAGAAAACAAACCCTGAGTTCGGACTACACCCAACAAACATTCCTAGTCAAGATTACCAATTTTTGGTTGAGTATTACCTATGGAGGTAAAATATTACCAAGTTTTTCCTTCAGAAAATTGTTTAAAGTGAGAAAAACCTTAGAAGAAGTTTTTGTGATCTAAAACTACTAATTTTCAACCTAATTATAAACTACATAAACGCTCAACTTTTAGGAAACTTTATTTGGTTATAATTTAGTTATAATTTTTTAAAATCAGGCCTTGAAGACAAGGAAAATTTTACCATCAATTTTTGGTCAAAATTTACTTATTTTAACTTTCTAGATGCCCTTATAGTCAAAAGATAATTCAAGAAATGTTAGAGGTGATAAAGAAGTAAATTTCGTCTCAATATTTGTCCTTGTAGGTTAGGGTTAGGTTAGGTCAAAAATACGTTAGATAGTTAAGTAGTTATTACCTATATTCGACCTATTATATCCCTATAGGCTTTTGGTCATTTTTTTAGTTTATATGTAACCTATTAATTACTATGAAGTTCAAAAAGACTAGTTTTTTGGGCTTGAAAATAAAAACGGCTTAAAGAAGGTTAAAATTTCTTATAAAAATTACCATGAAGTAATATTATCCCAAAACAGTTTTTAAAGTACAGAAATCTTGGAGTGTGTTTATTCATGAAAATAAATCCTGAATACTGAAAACAAAGACTGATGTAGTCTAGCTTGTTTTGTTAGGTAGATACCTATAAGCTTGCTAAATTTGGATTTGGCATTATTTTCTATAAAGTAGATATTGTAGAAACATGCCTAAACACAAGGCTTTTCGTCATTCCTTTTCCTTTTATCGGGCCATAAGGAAGATAAAAAAAATGAAGCCTTTGAAAAGGACGAGCCCGAGAGGTGTGGGTGTTCCGGAAGTGCAACCAGTTAACATCAATACGATATTAGAAGCCTCAGATAACTGTGCCGCAGATAATGAAATCAATTTGGAAGGGTTAGGACAAATAGAAGAAGAAATTAATGAATCTCTCCATGGGCAACTTATGGGCAAGATCTTGTAAAATACGCATGCTCACACAAATAGCAAAAATCTCCTTATTATTACCAAAAATAACCCTTATTATGACTTTAACTTGTTGGTCGCGTTATCCTTTAATAGGGAAAATGTAACTATATGGTCAAAATTCTTGGTTATTTTTTCCCTGATTTAAGAAATTATTACTTCAAAGTCTAAAAATAGGTAAAACGGAACTTTACAGTTAAGAGTTTATTTACTATCAAACAAACAACGATATCCTCCATCTTAAAATCATAAATAATTAAAAAGTGTATGCAATTATGCTTCCAAATATGAAAAAAATTACACTTTGGGACACCAAAAACTCCTCAAAAGGTATGCTTGGTATGTTTTCTTGTCCTGTTCGAATTTTGTTAATAAACATTTTTGAAAATGAGAAAAAAATAATAGAAATTTTTTGTCAATACATAATATGTATGAGGCTTACGAGTTTTTTCGAAGTATTACACCTATAATATACAGAAATATTTTAGGCGCAAGGAGATTTTTGCACAGACAACAAAATTCAAACATCTTTAATAATTATTCCATACCTACCTCTCGGCATACCTTTTAGTTATAAGGTCAAAGGCAGACGACATTTTCTTTTGCATGGGCCGTTTATAGAATAACATAACCATATTAATAGAAAGTGAAAACTGCTGTTCTTCATTATGGTCAGATTTAGGTCCAAGTATAGACATAAATTACCTAATTATTACCTAATTTTTACTATTCACTGGTAAATTTTACTAAAGCCGTTAAAGTTATATTACCTATTTTTAACTTAAAAATAACTTCCACTTCATTCCCCACTTTCCACTTTTTGACCTAATATAGAGGTAAACTGGTTTGGTCAAAATAAATTTCTGACTTGTTGGGTAGTAAAAATTAGGTAATTTTAACTTAGAATGTTTGTTGGGCAACAGTCGCATAGCAAACAAACCCCGAGCATTTTCATTCCAGATATCCAGATGAGTACCCAGAGGTGCTATACAGGGGTATATCAGAGCCGGCCTCGGAGTCGAGCGACCAGCTGAGACTGGTAGGCAACCTGCAACCGGCGTATGACAGGGCGGCGGTGCGAGATGCGCCCGACTCAAAAGGGAGAAATTTCGCCTGGAGCGAGCAGGAGAAAGTAACAAAGCAAACGGCTTCGTGACCTGACGGCGGAGAAGATTTTGTCACACCCGCGTTATAATAATATTCGTTTTGTTTGTAAATAAGCCTCGATGTTTGTACTAACTGATCTCGTGATGAAACGTAATACCAAAGATTTTTTAGCCGCGTACAGAGGGAAAAACCAGTACACACATATCTAGTAAGTACTAATAGGGCTTGAGCTGTAGCCAGATGATTAAAATAATAGAACAACGGTATTCTGAATGTAAAGACAAATTTATTCCATATAAAATAAACTAGTTTCCCTTTTAAGATATTTTTAAATATTATTTAGGGTGTAACTTAAATGTCTGGGCATATTTCAATCGCGGATTCTATAAGTCACAAGTTGATAAAAAAAATCCTATCAACATGGGATTTTGTTAAAATTTGATTTACCTACAAACAGCGCTTGGTTTTGGATTTTAGTTTCACCCTGTATAAACTTATGATACTGCGCAAAATGTTTTTATATCTTCTTGTAGTGTCTCCAAATTTTATCCCAATCGTCGAACAAAATGCTAAAAGCTAATATAGTTTACATTAAATAATGCTACATACTAAAACATTGTACTCTGTATGTTCTTTATTATTGTACATAAACATATATTTACTTACTAAATTTGTGTTTTTTTCTAAATTATTTCGAAAGCATGAAAATAGCAAAAGATAAAGTTGACAAGAATAATAATTCTTTATTTGATCTTGCCTTTTGGATATTTGGATAATATTTGGTTAGCCTACGTATATGACTTTTATTTTGGAAGCTTTGTCGAAAAGTTCATTTTAACACTATATAAATTAGGAAATATTATATATCTTTATTTTCCCCATTTAGAAACATGGTTGCCTTGACTAATTTTTTCTGAACATGTATTTGCATTAGCTAAGAAAATTGTGGTCTCTAGCAGAACGTAAGCCATTTTTGTCCAGGAACTATTATTACTATGTTCGAATGACCCTATACTGTTTTTACCTATTAAAGAAATTTATAAATAAAAAAAAACGTTAGAGCTTTATTATGTACCTTATTTTTGTCCTTCTAGCTGTGTATCTAAAAAAACACATCAAAACTATCAAGCAACAACAAATCTAAGAAAAGAGCTTCATATTTGTTGAATTTGGAACAGTTTGAATTGGTGGCAGAATAAATACCGCAAAAAACTGTTTTACCTACTGTATTACTGGCACTTATATTTTTAATAGCAGCATTTAAGAAAATAATGCATGACTGTTACTTTTGCAATTAGTTAATACAGTTTACCACTAATATGGGTCATAGATGGGAGATAATGAACAAAATATTATACACACACCAAAAGCGTCTAAGAAAGATGTGGAACATGTTACACCCATACCATCTCTCTTTTCGGTTATTGGCGACAGTCTGTCAGCCTACAGGGTGTTCTAGGGTGTAGTACGAACTTTTCTTTGGTGCCATGCTAATACATAACACTCGATTCCACGAAATGGAACGTCTTATTCCTCGAGTTAAAAGTGATTCTGCTGAGAAGAGAAGATTTATGGCTGAAACACTGAAATCTTTTGTTGGTGGTTTATAAACGCGCTGCAACACCAGATGACAGGATGGAAAGTTTTGTGAAGATGCTCGCCGCTGAGGAATTCAGGTCGCCGTATACTCCGTAATGTCTTTTCGTGTTCGCCGACTGCCGAGGATTGCTGGCAGAATTAAAGACTACCGACACTTGACTCCTTGCATGGGAGCCGTAAACTGTGCTCGTCCTGCTGCTGGTTATTTTGAGATGAATGAAAGTACCACCTGCAAAACGCATATATGGGTCATAGATGGGAGATAATGAACAAAATATTATACACACACCAAAAGCGTCTAAGAAAGATGTGGAACATGTTACACCCATACCATCTCTCTTTTCGGTTATTGGCGACAGTCTGTCAGCCTACAGGGTGTTCTAGGGTGTAGTACGAACTTTTCTTTGGTGCCATGCTAATACATAACACTCGATTCCACGAAATGGAACGTCTTATTCCTCGAGTTAAAAGTGATTCTGCTGAGAAGAGAAGATTTATGGCTGAAACACTGAAATCTTTTGTTGGTGGTTTATAAACGCGCTGCAACACCAGATGACAGGATGGAAAGTTTTGTGAAGATGCTCGCCGCTGAGGAATTCAGGTCGCCGTATACTCCGTAATGTCTTTTCGTGTTCGCCGACTGCCGAGGATTGCTGGCAGAATTAAAGACTACCGACACTTGACTCCTTGCATGGGAGCCGTAAACTGTGCTCGTCCTGCTGCTGGTTATTTTGAGATGAATGAAAGTACCACCTGCAAAACGCATATATGGGTCATAGATGGGAGATAATGAACAAAATATTATACACACACCAAAAGCGTCTAAGAAAGATGTGGAACATGTTACACCCATACCATCTCTCTTTTCGGTTATTGGCGACAGTCTGTCAGCCTACAGGGTGTTCTAGGGTGTAGTACGAACTTTTCTTTGGTGCCATGCTAATACATAACACTCGATTCCACGAAATGGAACGTCTTATTCCTCGAGTTAAAAGTGATTCTGCTGAGAAGAGAAGATTTATGGCTGAAACACTGAAATCTTTTGTTGGTGGTTTATAAACGCGCTGCAACACCAGATGACAGGATGGAAAGTTTTGTGAAGATGCTCGCCGCTGAGGAATTCAGGTCGCCGTATACTCCGTAATGTCTTTTCGTGTTCGCCGACTGCCGAGGATTGCTGGCAGAATTGAAGACTACCGACACTTGACTCCTTGCATGGGAGCCGTAAACTGTGCTCGTCCTGCTGCTGGTTATTTTGAGATGAATGAAAGTACCACCTGCAAAACGCATATACATACAGGGTGATTCAGTTTTACTCTGGGTGACTTCACCACATCGATTTGTTTTATTAATTCGATTAGGTAAATTCTAGTAGTTTTTGTTTGAAGGCGATGCCAAATAAGGTAATTTTCAAACGTCTACTATAATCGGACAAATCTTCTAAAACATACGAGGAATTGTTTTCGCTCAGGGACTCTTTAAAATAAGGGGACCCAGCATTACACTTTCCAAAGTGCAAGTTACACTATTATAAGTGCTACCGTTTCGGTTTGAGTCGTTCGGGAAGGTTATGGCTGCCTTGATGAACCTAATAAGGGGAAACAGCTGTCGTAGTCTACCTTCTCGAACGATTGAAATATGAAAACACCGGCACATCAATTAGAACTTGGATGTTGGTATGATATTACCAGTTGCCAAAATTTATAGTCCCATAAAGCCGCTAACTTTCTTTCTATAATAAAATGTAGGTATTCAATTTTTTTATGTCGATTTTAATAATTTTAAACAAAAATGTCCTTTTGCCATTTTTTGAAGCAAATTAATTGTTTGGTTAATTTTTCATAAATTCGCTGTAATTATACAAAAAATACAATTTGCCACCCCTCTTGATTTATAATATTTACAGATGCGAAAATCCTTCTTATTTTAAATTTTTAACGTTTTAATTTATATTTTTGTCCATCGTTACAGATATTCAAACCAAATTTGCGACACAGAACAATATGATAATATCTACCCAAATAGCCAGTGGCGAGATATGGGGTATACACTACATTTATTTATTTAAAAAAATACTGACAGGGCCCTTTTAGAAAAATGTATTTTCACATTTGGATAACTTTTCTTATTTTAAAGAAAGATTATTTAGAACTTTTCTCCAAATTAAAAAAATTTCCAAAGGTTCCGTTCTTCGCAAACCAAATTATACAGAGTTGGTCCAGGGCATATGGGACAATCTGTAAGAATTTTTATTTCAAACTTTTGTCTTACACGGAAAATAAGACAGTTACACATAGTGGATTTTTGAAGGGCGTAGATATTAAGTGGGACAACCTGTAGGTCGTACTGTATAGGTATCTCCAAAAACCACCACGTTCCATTTTACCCAGAATACTTCCATGGTTATTATTTATTGTGTACTCCATAATACATTAGTTATCTATCTATAATAATATCGACTACACTCTGCCATAATAACGCGAGAAGTCGAGATTGGCTGACCAGTTTCTCATGTCCAAATAAGCTTGTGTTTATATTTTCTCTTTTGCTGCGTCTCATTTAAAGACACCAAGGAAAGTGTACAACACGGATACCGAACCGAAAAGTAGAATCTGCAGGTGAAATTATCGCTCGCAATTGTTTACATCTGCTGCATTTTTAATTCTCCACACTTACAAACGCCCAAACACTTGGCTTCTGGCATAAGTTGAACACGTGTTCGGCTAATTTAGTTTTTATGGTCATTTTTATTGCACTTTCGATTCTACCCATACTCCTAATTCTACCATTATGGTTCTAAGTGGTGTAAAAGTTGAAACGAAGATAGAATATATTACCATAGTAAAATAGACGTACTACAAAATATTAGTGTATCGCTTAGCGTTCAATGATTGTAATAATAATTTATTTAGCACTAATGTCCGACTCATGAGAGAAGTCCAATGAAAAACTCCATCTGTATGTTATTAATGTATGCATGGGCGATTAGACTGAGTTTTTTACTGGACTTCTCTCGTGCGTCGGACATTATTCGTCGATATTTTCTAAAGGAATTCTGAGTCGAGTAATAAAAAGTGATTATCATTGATAATAGAGAGAAAAAGTTAAAGTTTTGTTATTTGTTTGAAGCAAATATATGGATTAGGTAATTACTTTAAAAACTAGTCTACCCTAGAGTTCCTGGATAGAAACCCTAGTCTACCCTTCTTACGATAAGATCAACAAAAGGCTTATAGTCCTCCTTACGGCAGAATGCGTGCGACGTAAGGGGGAAGAACTCGCAAATATTATAGAATTAGTCACAGTTCAGGGGCGTAGCTCAATTTTGTGTAACTCACTGACTTAATTTTCACATAATTGTTATTTAATTTATTGTTAATATTATTCTTAACGGTGATGCCTTAGATTATGGAGGAAGGCAAACCCTGTTTTATAACATTGGCAATTATTTCTGGTGCTTGAGAATGCAATGTGTTCTTCCCTGTTTACTCATTTTGCACACGTTAACTCCCGAACATACGAAACGCCACTGAGCTCTCTGAGCCAGCGGAAAAAACTTGCCAGCGGCTTAAAAATGAGGTCTGTATAGTAGCCCAAATACGCAGTTAACTTTACGTACTATAGAAACAGGTACAAAACGCGTTGGCTAACTGATTTTGTCAGCCGACTCCTTCGCAGAAGTGCTGTGTTGCCGTATTTCAAAGCCGATGGTAGACGCGACGATGTTGAAAAAAATGTAATACGTGTTTTATCACACCGCGTTAAAAATAAATGATAAACAAAAATGGGTAAGTGGTCCCGTGATGTGAGCTTTATTTTTTCGGTATAACAAAGTTCAGAAATTCGGCTTCAATATGATAACACTTGTACTCGCCAATAAATAACGACTACTCCTATAAGAATTCTCGCAACGCTGCCCGCATTCTTTAGAAACGTTTTCTTTCGGGCTTTGGACTATACTTAGGGTAAATGTGGGAGAGTTCCCGCACTTTTTAAGAAAATGCCCTAGTATCATTGTTTTCAGTTTTAATTTGTAAAATTTTACTAAAAGGTAAAGGACACAATACGCAACATCGTAAAATATAAACAAATAAACGTAAAATATCATTATCCCTAAAATAAAAGAATATAAAAAATATATAAAAAAGCGGCGTCTCTCCTACCCTGCGTGGGGATAGATGCCGCACAATCAAGGGAGAGATGCCGCATTCGAAAATATAGTTATTTGAGATGTTTTTTTCGAAGTTCTTCTCGTCCACAAACGTTACATGTGCTCCCATACATAGAACAGCTTTCGTGAAACCATTGTCTACAATGTATAAGCCAGTCGTCTTTCTTGGTTGTGATTTAATATTTCTCAAAGCACTCTGCACAGCGACAATCTGCCTCTTTTGAGTCGTTTTAAGTTACAATATACCTGCTTATGAGTCGTTTTTCGTTGCGTTTACCTAGCACACCTGTTAAACAAACAATATTGTTTATAAAAAATTTGAGCTTTTACAAAAAAAATAGGTACCTACCTTCTGGGCAGAGAGCACCCTTTTCTACTTTTCCAGACTCCATTCGTCGTATAAGTGTTCTAGGTGGCACGTTGAATCGACGATGTGCTTCTCTTCTACTTATTTCGCTATTTCTTACTTTTTCAATAGCCTCTAAAAGCTGTACTTCTGTCCAAGTAGCTCTGGGGCTTGTATTTGTTTTACGGATGTATTTGCGCGGCATGGTAATGAAAATAATCTAAAAAGTACCCATTAATACATTTCAGACCCGATATGTCTTTCGTATACAGCGATACAACTACGCGGCATCTCTCCCTATTTTCAATGCGGCAACTCTCCTTTTTTGTAGGGAGAGATGCCGCGCCGTATAGGTGTAACTAACCTATATCAACAAACGCCAAGATGAACACAACTTGTTCGCAAGGTTGGTTATAAACTGCTCTGATAGCCGAAAATACAAAAACACTACAATGCGTTATGTAACAATCTAAATAAATCACACTTATAAAATTCTGGACAATTGGTATTAGTCTTACCTTCATATAAACACAAAAAAGCACTAAAATGACGACCGATCGCAGTTGCAACGTATAACCTAACGCCATTAGACTGCAGTTGCGCCATCTAGTTGATAGTAGCAAAATTATGACCTATGCCGCATCTCTCCTGCCGCGGCATCTCTCCCGCATTTACCCTATATGCACACATTTTTGTATAATTAATTCTTAATGATTTTTTAGGTATAATATAACATTGTGTGTGCTTGCGAAATTTGAGACCAGAGCTAATGTTACCGTTCTATAAGAACCTGCCAGTTAATCCTAATATGAAACCTGGATTATATATCATTATTTCGATCACCATTGGCCTCGATTGATGATCACTTAATAACATATTGTTAAATAGACGATGCCGTTAAACGTAAAATCAGATTTTCATGAGAGGTTCTTTAATTAGTTGATCTTTAAAAGCTTTATTCTTCTAGGCAGAATAAATGAGAGGCACAGAGTAAATATGGCAAACTTACAATATATTATTAATAATATTCTACTGACATTAATTAGAACAATGGAATATGATTTTATAATTGTCTGCGTCTGCTAAGCAAAATTTGTCAAACTTATTAATATTTTTATTGGAAAATATTTTATGTCAAATAATTTCTTGTGGCCTATTTAACAGTGACCTACTCTCAGCCAGTCCTCGAATAGTAATGTAATTTTAATGATTTCGTTCATGAAAACGTTCTTATTTAAGAATATACGAAAAGCCATTCTCTGTAAAACGAATGCTATTTCTTTAAAAAAAGAGTTTAAACCTTGTTATGAAAAAGTCGTAGATCAGATGTAGGAACAGGGTGTTAATAAATTAGGAAAACATGAAAATGCTTTAGGAGAACCTATACTAAAATGTGTATTTTTTGTTGTGTGTGATAGCAGCCAATGTATTTATTTTTCTTAGTTCATTTTGCAAACAATTTGTTCTCGTCTTACATCCTAGATTTTGCTTTGAGGATATTTTTAAGAAATTCCTTCTATGATGTCAGATATCCCAATTGACAAAAACCAAACCATTACCACGTCTCCAATTGTATAAACACTGAGAACTGGGTTGTGTAAATGGTTTTATAATAATTCCGCGGACATCTTGCACTTTTTTGTCTTTTGCTGCAAGGAGTGCAACAAACAGACTATAAAATAGCGTATTCGCCGCCAGAGGCTGCATTTGCCGACAACAATTACAAAAACAATTTAGTGGGAGCTCCCGCATGTGAGCCATCCAGAAGTTCGTGTCGGCTCGTTAGCTTGCACGCCTTGTGATTTTTCGCCACGTATAAAGCAATTTCGTAACTTCGGCTCCTTTTAGTATAATCGCGGCCGTTTGTGCTTGAAGATGTACGGCCGCCTGGTGATACTGTTTCTTGTGATAAGCGGGATAAGTGCCGCGCCCAACGACGGCTTGGTCGAGCTCTACAAGACGGTCAACGTCATCAAGGAATGCTTCAGAAGCAAATACCCGGGGGTGTGCTTTAAGCAGAAAGCCCTGACGGCGCTGAACGAGACGATGTTGAGCGACGTTCCGGTAAGAATAGGCTTCATAGAAATAAGGAAGAATCCTCTGTACGAATGGAATAGCACCATCGAAGAGGAAGATTTGCCAGATGAAGACAGGAAGAGGAGTTTCATTCTGAGCGACGCACTCTCCAACATGCTGATCGAGTATGTCAAGTCCAGGATCGTGAAGTTCAACATGGAAAATGCTTTTGAAGGTATAATATAGAGTTTTAACATTTCAATTTAGACAGTTTGCCTCAAGATTAAATAAAGAAATCGCACAATATTTGTTCATTGAAACACCGAATATTTATTTTGTAGAACACGCCTTATACATAATATAGACAACATTGGTGCCAATAACAAAATATAAAAAAAGTACCTACATAATATCCATCGAATTGATAAGTACAATGGAAGTCGCACAGGTACCACTTTCATTGTTGTTTGGGGCAGCCAACCCTAGAGAGAGATAGGTTTCAAATGGCAATAAGTAAGACAAGGCCGCCTAATGAACATGTCAGCTGATTCGGGCAAAGGAGTTATATAGGGATGTTACATATTACATATTAATGGGCGAATTTAATGGGCATGTTCCGTAATTCTCTTTATTGTATGATCTGTATTCCGAAATTCGGGGCTTGTTTGTAAATGTAAATATTTGTAAATGTAAATATTGCACAGAAAAAGTAGTGAATTGATTAAAAAAATTACCAACATGGCAATTTTATGTACCTGGAAGTAAATTGAGACAAATAAAATACAAATTACAAAATAAAAGTTTATTTTAAAATAAAGGCGACAAAATATCTAGGATAAGGTATACATTTTCAACTTTAATTACTTATCTTAATTGATTTATTAATTTTAAAATTTAATTTAATAGGGAAAGCATGTAAGACAGGTAGCTTTTACATATTTTTTATATAATTTTTAATGTTTAGGCATCTAACAAAAATAATTACAAATAATTACCTTTTAGAGGGACCAGAACCTCAAGATTAATTCCATCTTTGACTACGAAGAGCTAGGTTCATTAGCACAATATTTTGCCAGTTTTTCCCTTGATAGTTTCTATCATGACCGGGAAAATAAAAAACTGTAGTAATTACATACTTTTTAAGTTTGCGCTGCCCAAAATTATCTATGAAATTGCTCTCAATAAATTGTTGACTACAAATGCAAGTAAATACTTGTAGACAATACAAAATTTTTCCTTTTTATTGCTGCAATCCACTTGTCTCTAATATCACCTTATCTCTTGGAAAACTGCAAAGTTATTAGCAAAGATTTTTAAGACTTACGAATGAAAAGAAACCCCACTATTCTTATTATTTCCGCCCCGTTTGGTACATCCAAATACACAACAGGAGTTGACCCTCTTTTTTGTAATTTACAACTTAAACAGAAAGAATATAGCCACATAGCTAAATTAAATTTTCTCTCCGAACTAAAAATATAATATTAAACCAAACACCAACTAGGAAAACTCAACGCCGTTTTATACGAAACTGCTACCACGACACGAACTCAAATCAAATATAAATATAATACAATATTTATTACTCCTATTCGTATTGGGACTTGGGACAGAAGGAAAATTAAAATGACGTTTGACAACGGAACTCGTTTGAAACACAGGACACAAAAATAGAAAGTTAGGACAAACACCTCTTTTGTGTTATGTGGTTTTTGCCGGAATCAGCTGATTTATTTACTATTTCACTTACTCAAGTTTGGCTGCCAAAAAATCTAGTCCATAATATACATAATAATGTTCATTGAAAATTAAAGTATCTATCTACTTATTTTTTATTTTTATTATTATGACTGGTCGTAGGACAAATAGTGTATGCAACTCACATTTAATGGCTATTAAGCCACGAGTGTCGTAACAAATATGGTTTCTCATACTCATGTCTTAATAGTTATCAGTAAGTGCTACCAGAACACTCAGTTTATACAGAATTTAACTGAAATACGTATGTTGATTCATGGTCCTTGGGTAAGTTCAGTCAAATTCTATGCCAAAATCTTCTTCTGCAAAATTGCAGATATGGATTTTATATTATGCAAGTATGGAAATCGACGTTTTGTAAATCTTCAATTTTTTAACGAGGAAGAATGAAATTAATCCTCATAAGAGAACATGGATATTATTTTATAGCTATGGCACTGCCTCAGGTTGTAATATAATATATATAGGTAAGCCATGTTTTTACAAATAATGCAATCTCTGTTGCAAAAAAAATAAAAATACAAAAGCAAGATAACGCGAAGACCAAATTTCTGTGGTAAGGAATATTTAAAGACGTAAAGACTGTCAGAATTAATTATTGTATGTTCTTATGACTTTTTCAATTGCTTCTTCTTCTCTTTCTTATTCTTGTGTTCTGGAAACAATCACCAGGTTAATTATGTTTCGGTCAATCAAAATAAACTCTTTTATCAAAATTCTCAAAAATATAGAGAATCGAATAGGTATAGGAGGAGTACACAAATTTTACTATTATTATTAAGTTATTATTAAAAAAATTCGAAATTAAAATTTCCGCTTTCCATGAATGTTTTAAAATAGTTTTGGGACACTTCATAAAAATCGTAATCTTATTTTAAAATATTTAAAAAACATTCATCCTGTATAAAAGTTTCCCATCTCCAAAAAGATTATTTTATTTCAAGTCCCTACAAATTTAAAATGTTAGGGTATACAAATGTAGTTTCCCTATTATCTAACTGATTTGAAGCACATTATGTTACACTCATTACTGTTTTCTTAGTCTTAACATAATAATGGAAGATGACATGACACGACACACCTTCACACCTACTCCTAACGCAATGCAGAATAAGCATCTTCCTTTCGCTCTCTTTATTTTAATAGTAGATTCTATGCAATGCCCAATGTCCATGCAGAACAATTTCGAATAGATTTGTTCGATACGACCTGCCAAGTAGGCAAATCAAGACCATAACGTAACATGTCACTGACATTAACCCACTTTAGTATAAATAACACATCTTTTAGTATTACTGTTAGACAATTACCTCTGCACAGTACTAAGACATAATTGAAATGATCTTCATTACCCACAATTACACCTGGCTACAGTGTTAAATCATTGCGTAACAGCAACACCTAAGCTGATGGTTCTGGCGACAGAACCATGAAGATGGCCTGAGATTTGCTGCTCTAGTTGTGACGAAGAATGGCACAGTATCATTAAAATATTAAATGTCCCTTTAAGCGTTTTATTTTGTTTTGGTGGAGTGGAGGTCATTCGGGAATCTCTGGGAAAAAATAACATGATTTCAAAACGTTCATATACAGAAAGAATAGGAAGTATAGGAAGGAAAACTTAACTGTTTTTAAGAAAAACTTCACTTTAATTTTTGTGCTTCAGGAAGAAAAGGAGGAGGTGGAGGTGGGGGAGGTGGAGGAGGAGGACTTATGGGGGGCGGAGGAGGAGGAGGGGGAGGTAAAAAGGGCGGAGCTGGACTAATGGTGGCCGCAGGAGTGTCAATGGCTTGTCTGGGCGCTGGAATGATGATGGGAAAGGTGAGTCTTAAACCTAAATTTAATTGAACATGGAATTTATGTTTCAAAAAGTTGTCCCAACCACATAAGAATGATTTATGATATAAATTTATTTACGGAAATAACAACTATTCAGAACTGCATTTTTAAATTCAATTATTTTATTTTATTTTTTAATTTCTATACTACTTTCAGATGAATTTTAGTAAACCATCAAAAATAACCTCATTCCAACTAGGAAATCATATAAAATTGCATTAGCATTTCTAGTACATGTGGCAAATTTTAACAGGCAAGTCACAAAGAATATGAGAGAAATAAATAACAAAACGAAAACTCTATGCATGTTGCTTTGGGATGTTAGGTTATGGTTCCTATATTGAAATAATTAAGGCAATAACAAATTGTCAATAGTGGTTAATTTCCTTTGAAAAGGAAAAATTTTATCTCGTTTTTTGCACTTCCCTCGTGCACTTACCTTTGCTGCAGTCAGCAAGATTAATTTTATATGTTTATTTATTTTTTAATGGTTATAATGGATAAAAGGGATTGATTGTATTAATTTATGTACTATGTGTAACACTATAATAATTATCTGCAATATTTTTTACAGCATTAAAGGGAAATTTATTTGACAGAAAGGTAGAGGGGACTTTAAAATAATCCCAGGGAATTATCATCATGTAATTTAATGATTTTCGAGAGTGGTATAAGAAAAAAGGGTATTGCAATCATATAAATTTAATCTATTTTAGAATTCAAAAAAATTCTAAACAAATGTGTACCTGATCTTACGGAAAGTTCTTATTTTCATTTAAAGGTTTTCCCTAGAATTTTTTTTTTGTGTTTAGGCAAACCTAGCTCCAAAATAATTAAAAAATAACACGTGGGCAATGTTTCTCCATGGAGAAACTTGAACAACAAACAATATTTTCAGATATGAATGAATTTCTCATTCGCATTCCGCATTATACAGTATCCCAACGAAAATTCGAAAACCGAACAATATTTGAAAATTCGCCGAGACCCGTCGATTTTTGTTTTTGGGGGGATCTTTTTTGACAATCAAGCCAACCCGATATGTTCATCCCCCTAATCCCTAGCAACCCCAACTTTAAAATTTCAAATCGAACTACCCCCTTTGTGGCACATCATTTTAAAGCCCTTTTTATTGCGAATACAGGGATGTATCGTTTTTAGAATTCTGTTGAGATTTGACAGAATTATTGGCTAAAAACGGAAAGTTTACAATCCACTGTACGCGTAGTAATTTCTACACAAATGCCCGCCACTATTCAGTTTTTTTGTCTACTACACACGACCAAATTACATACTTTTTATTGACGTCTCGATCAGTTTACAAAAAAGTCACAAATGAAAAAGCAGAAGCAAAAAAAAAGTTCATACGAATTCAAACCTTATATATTTTTAAAATATGTAACAAAAAGTTACTGTCACAAAAAAGTCCCCGTTTTTTGCTTGTAACTACGAAATAGTTAGTTTCAGCCTGTTATTGAAAGTGTAAACGTGTTTTTGAAATGGTTTATTCTATCGTGGAAAGGTTAGAAATTGGTGCTGTAGCTTTAGCGCAATCTTGATTTCGATAATAAAAAGGGCTTTAAAATTATGTGCCACAAGGGGGGTAGTTCCATTTGAAATTTTAAAGTTGGGGTTGCTAGGGATTAGGGGGATGAACATATCGGGTTGGCTTGACTGTCAAAAAAGCTTCCCCCAAAAACAAAAATCGACGGGTTTCGGCGAATTTTCAAATATTGTTCGGTTTTCGAATTTTGGGGGGGGGGGTCAAGTTTTCGTTGGGATACCCTGTATAAGTAAATAAAAACTAGACTTTAAAAAATTCCCGTTCTGTGGAAAATTGAGATGATTCCGAGAGGGCAATATTGTTAGTGTTTCTTGTGGAGATCGGATACTACTGATGAGCAAGCAGAAAAAAATTTCACACTATACTAAAATCGAGCAACTCTTACGCCTGGCGTAAACAAGAGCACGTGCGTTGAGATATTCGCCAGAGGCGCACTCAGGCACGACTTTTACTTAATTTTAGTTTTACAATTAATTGTTTACATCAAAATATTTCGGAAATAAATTATTGGCTTAATTAAAGTGGTTCAAAACACCGACAAAATTATTTGTGGCAGTGTCTAAATAGCTGAAAACAACAAGATAAAACCGCGTAAATACACTCTTGCGATCGAGTACGTCCCTGTTGCCAGGCGCGCTGATATTTTATGGCCTATTGACCAATCGCCTTGTTTCGCGGAACGTCATCGAACACGTGCTTTTATTTACGCCAGGAGTAATAATTACTCGATTTCAGTGTCAGTCAAGTTAACCTTCAGGAGATTATTATGAAAGATATAATAGAATTAGCTTAGGTATTTGTTTCTTCATAGTTACAGGCTACTTTTGAGGGCTCAGGCCTTGCACACAATGGCTAGCTGAAACATTTATGGTCCACTAAATTCGTTGTAGGTCGGCATGATGGCTGGGGCGGCCATGATGATGTCCAAGATGGCGCTCATCATGTCCACGATAATGCTCGTCAAGAAGATGAAGGGCGACGGCGGCGGCGGGGACGAGGGGGGCAAGAAGGAGGTCAAGATCATCTACGCGACAAGCGACGACGGCGGCGGCGGCGGGTACGGCAAGGGCGGCGGCGGCGGTGGCGGCGGCTGGCACAGGAGTCTCGACGCCGACAACCAACAGGCGCTCGCCTACCGATTTCACCCGAGCAACGCCGGGGACGGCAACTACCTAGGAGGTTATTAGGTTATCCACATTGATTCGCTTTGAAACAAGATAAAACACAGAACACGTCACTCAAGGGCCGGTCTAACAAACTCAACAGCAGCATGTCAAAACGAAACGAAAAATCTATAACTCTGCAAGTACACAAGTTTGGTTGGCACCTTGTTTTCTTTTCGTTTTGTTGGTGAAATGACATTAATTCGCATGAACTTGGTGATAAGTCAAGTGACTCTATTCTTCAACAATTTCCTATTAACAAAAATAAGTTGTCATCTACATCTTTACAATTACAATGCCTCCACATACGAATTCAGTCTGTACTAACAATGTTAACTGGAAATAAATCGGAGACTTGGTAAAACAACTATTTTTTAGGAGTACGTCTAAAAATTGGATCGCAATATGTCAAACTTGATTGAATCATCGTTGGAATAAATGAATGACTGCGAATACTTACTAAAGTTCTAACTTAGCCTTTAGGTGGAATGTTGTAAAATATTAATACATTATTGGAGTTGTATTATAGTGTCAAAGTTTTGGTACAATGAGTTTTTGTATCATATTTAGCTAAGATTAGTGCTGTGGGTACATTCTATATCGAGTGGCATCTTAGTTTTTGGAGCATTTTTAGAATACATTATTTATTTTAAATGCAGATTTTACATAACTGTAGGTTAAGTATTTTATTTTCATAATTTCTTCAGGGTTATTGATTATATTGTAGTAAATTAATTGTTACGTTAATTACATATTAAAATTTAATAAAATAGCCGGTTTAAACTGACCGTTTAAACTGCCTGTTATAGAAAAAAGAAGCATGTTCGTAGACACGATATTCTCCTACTTATACTACAAACTGTTACACATTATTATTATTAATATTATTTTGATTATTAATTTTTAAAGTCTAAGAAAGAAAACGCTATGTTTCAGGTAAACTTAGTAAAGATTGCCAAACATCATACATTCCAAAGGGTGGAGAGGGGCAAACTAATTATTCTTGAACAACATATAACATAAGTGTGTTAATGTAATTCTTTTGATGTTGATTTTAAAAATATATTTTTATAACAAATACTTATAGTAACTAAAATTATTACGCAACATTATTATTATTATCGATTTTTAATTATGTATATTAGCTTGTATACAATACTCCTATTTCCAGCAAATAAAATAATTATTGTCCGAAATGATTCTGATTGCTTAATTTACTAAATTAGCTAAATTAAGAAAATACATTGTTATCTTAGAAAAACTAGCTTGGTACCTACATTGCTAACTAGCCATCACTACGTGGCCATTGTCCTTAGTATTATAATACAAAACTGCCAGTCACATTTTCTTTTGGTCTTCAAAGGGTCATAATATCAGACGACGTCTACAATTCCTCTCTTGCTATTTTTTTTTCTGTTCACAAATCACACGTTGAATATGCTGAACAACCTCAGCCACCACAGCCATTGGAACCTTGATTCTTGACCCGTAACCTATAACCACAGACTAACGAGTAATAAGCTATTTATTCTGTGCTATAACATATCCATTTTTTGTGATTACGCACTGACTCGTATCCAATTTTCACTCGGTTTACCCTTCACAGTACAGGGTGTTCCGCACAAGGTGATTTAACGGAACTTACCTCTATACTAAGTTGCACCCCTGAGAAGTTATAGGCCTTGAAAGTGGGCTTTGAAATTTCGAAAAAAATCAATATCTTAGTTATTTTTTAAATTGGAAAAACCATAAATTTGGTACACGTAATGGGTGTAATAAGGGCATTAATCGACAGAAAACATAGTTGAATTGTACCATTTTAAAGGGTTGATACAGAGTGATGCAACCTAAAAAAATGGCAGAACTTTTTTGTCCGTTGGCTGACTTACTTACAAAATTGTCACTATGTGTTACGAAAACTTTTTTTACTCTTGTTATTTTTCGAAAAACTTATCGCTTTCGCTAAAAACGCGAATAACTGAAAAAACGTATTGCAGATGTGACAGGTATATAAAATCTTTGAAAATTCAAAAATTGGCTATGAAATTAAACGCCAAACTTAAATAACAACCATTTAATGGAAAAAGAATCAAAATAAATAGATTGGAAGCGGAAATAATTGCCCACAAGTTTGGCCGCCACGATCACCAGATCTCAACAAATGTGACTTCTTTCTTTGGGCAATTATTTCCTCTTCCAATATATTTATTTGGATTCTTTTAAAAAAAGTTTTAGAATTAAATTCTTTATAACTAGATTAACCCAAATATGCAAGTCGAAACCCTAAAAATATGCGCATAAATATGCAAATAATTTAGTCAAAATATGCAGGGAAATGTCGAAAATATGGAAATTAAGAAATACTTTAAAAATATAAATTTATTGTTTCATTTACAAGTAAACATATATAATGTACATACAAATTTCTAAATGCATTTAGGTATACATAGTAAAAGTAACAATATTTTATTTTAAATTTTCTACATAGGGGGAGATTGAACTAAATCTAAATATATGCATTTATTATAAATTATAAAAATCAGGTTGAAATTTAGTTGTAAAAACAATAAACCACTAAATGTTGCTAAAAATTCTCAATTAAAAAATTGTGTCTTCTATCAGAATATAAAAATTCATAAATGGGGAAACTCCTTTCCACATCAACCGATTTAAGAGGTGCGCTTTTAAAATTGCTCACTATCACAGGATCCAAATCGATGGATTCGGTAAAATATCCCTTTAAAATATTTGCTACTTGGCTAAGAAATTGAAACCCACTATTTTTTTTTCATCACGTTTCTAAATTTTTGAAATATTTTGTCCCCAGTTTTACCTGTGACATTTTGAAAAGCAACCTTAGATTGTTTTACCAGTTTTACACTTCGGGTTAATGGCAAATTAGATTCCTCCATTTGTGTTATTGTTTTAGAAAGAAAGCTATAATTTGCTTTTAGAAAGGAAAGTTGTTTCTTCATTTCCTTGTTTTCGAATAGTTGTTTAACATCTGTAAGGGACTGGGAAGATTCGTTCGAAAATTCTGAAATTAGATCTTTCAGTTGGCAAAAATTGTCGCAATAAAAAAATGCAGCTTCCACACTGACGCACTATTGACTTTGGGCATTTTACTCGGTAAAATACAACAACTCCCAACACAAAACAAACACAAATCTGTCCTTTTCAATAATTGTACTTTATTAAATAGGTATAAATACCTACTTTATTCGTTTTCACATTACCAGGATTACTGCCCTTAAAATTATAATTTACCTATATTATTTTGGGAAAACCAGGTAGGTACCTACCTAGACACCGACCCCTGTTTCCAAAAATGAATGAAACGCCTGCCAAAGATTTAAATTATCCTAAATTCTTTCAATTATGCACAATGCCATATTTTAAGGATATATGCAAATATTTTAAAAAAATGCATATAATATGCAAAATATGCCTGTTGCATATTTGGGTTACTCTATTCATAACACAAAGTAACAATTTTGTAAGCCCGACAAAAAGTTCTGTCACATTTGTAGGGTGCATCACTCTGTATCAACCCTTTAAAATCACAACATGTACCAAATTTGGTCTTGAAGTTCAAAAATAACTGAGATATTGATTTTTTCGAAATTTCAAAGCCCAATTTCAAGGCCTACAACTTTTCAGGGGTGCAACTTAGTATAGAGCTAAGTTACGTTAAATCACCTTATTTCGGGCTCCCCTGTATATGCTCCTGCTCTGTGCGGAACACCCTGTATAACCACGTCATCAACCGAAATCTCGCAACTCAATCGCCGAGTGGAAATTTCATTCATTCCGCGAGGCCGGGCCCTAACCAGAAAGCAAACATAGCGCCGAGAAATGGGTTAAGCAGCTCACGACCCACCGCTTCTCGTACATCTTGCGCGAGCCAGCGAAAGTTGTGGGAAATCGACGACCCAGTGAGGGCCGCCGCGAGCTGCGCCTCTCATCCGGTCAAGAGCGAGGAACTTGAACTTGCCCCGGTCGTTTTGTTTCTTTCGGCTGCCGGGTTGCACAACATTTCAGTGCAATATTCGGCGAGAGAAAGCGAAAGCCGTGCCCGAGAAAAGTCGATAATCACGGCAGATGAAATGTTTCTATTTGAAATGCTAATTGATACTTGGTTATTCGTAACGTTAGCTTAATATAGAAGACGTGCAAGGCGAGTCATTGCACACGACGAGGAAATCTGAAGGACTATAGTAGTTTAAATGAGGCATGGGATCAAATTTGATACATTTACTCTAAAACCACTATCCAAAGAAACACCTCTCTACACCAATGCATTCTACTTAAAAAATAAACAAAAATTGTTTTTGCGGAAATCGAAAATACTCAAAAACGAATGGAGATATCAGAGTGAGGTTTGCACATTCAGCTGTTATGGAAAATCCAGCCCTGGGCACCTTACCTACTTACTTTTTGTTATATGTCTTCGAGAAATAGAAGCAACTCCTCTAAAATGTCAAATTTTTGGATCTCGTAGAGTTTACATTATTCATAAATTGTTTGAATAATCGGAGAAGTCGTGCATAGGTATAATTTTTCGGTGACTATATTTTATACCAAAGTTGTTAGCCTAGACAAATTTTTAATCAATATTCAAATTAATCATTGTCCTATAAGTAGGTACAGCGTGGTCACGTATATTTTTACATCCCCTTATTTTCTACAGTGTGTCCACGGATAGAGTTAAAATTTGAGCTTCTGGAGATAAGCCCTGCTTGGTTTGAAACTAATTTGTGACGTAATTTTACTTTCGAAAAATCGCGTATGTCTTGGGAATTTTGAAAAAACTAATTTTTTCACATCAGTAATGTGCCCTTTCTGTAGGTTTTACGACAAAATGTTATTAAGGAAACTTGTTCAGAATGTAGGTTTGCGAAATTTCGAAAGTCTAGGCCTACTTTGATTTTTTGGCATTTTTTCCCAATTTTCTTTAGAAAAGTGCACTTTGTGTAGCTTTCATATTAAAATGTTATTAAGAAAACTTGTTCACAATGAAAAACTGGATAGGTGTGAAAAATTTCAAAAGCCTAGGTCGCTAAAAAATTAAAACACACAAAAATCAAAGTCGACCTAGGCTTTTGAAAATGTGGAAAATTAGTTTTTTCAAAATTCTCAAGGCATACGTGATTTTTCGAAAGTAAAATTACGTCACAAATTAGTTTCAAACCAAGCAGGGTTTATCCTCAGAAGCTCAAATTTCAACTCGAATTTTTTTTTGCCATTTACACCCTATCCGAACTCCGCCTCCGCCCTATCCGTGCACACTGTATATTTTTGAGGTTAGGAAAAAAGTTTCAGATAAAACCAACCAAATACCTGTTTTTTTTATAATGGAACATCCTGTATATTTTTAGATATTTACCTAAAATCTGCTCATTGTCACACTTTCAATGATATATACGTTTAATATGTTTGTTTCTAGCGTTTGGAAAATATTCGGCCTTGAAACGTCACATTTTGAAAAAACTCATGAATTTTGAATACCTATATATTTATTAACTTCATAGATTCTTGTCAAGTAGATGCTATTACTTGACTTGCATTCCCACGATAAAGTATAGTTTCTAAAATTTTGTGAGTGTAGAATTTATTACTAGATACAAAAATATTTTATTTTTTGTTGGAAAAATTTATTTAATTAAATAACCTTGTTTACCTGGACCAACACTAAATGAAAAATATAGTGTTATTCCAGGTTTGACAAAGGAGCAGGATTTTTCTACTTTTAGTACGTCTTAGCCGATTTTTCACATAACTTATTTTGCCAAATAAAAAATCGAATTGTTTGTGAAACAGTAATGTAATTTCATTTATAATAATTAAATTCGATACAAGATATCTACTGGTAAAAAATGAAAGTTATTTATGCAGAAAAAAAAATCGGCCAAGCCAATCAATAAAACCCCTCAAATTAAGCCTAATTTTCAGTCAGACCATAGTCCTGGCTCCCATACCTGCCTCTGTGAGAAAGAAAAAAAAACAAGCTTCTTACAAAGTTAAAGACGCACCTCTGTAGGTAAGTAACTCGCGTGCCACATTTAGTCCTGGAAATTTAAATCTAATGTGTTCAAAAATGTTTTGTTTCTTGTTAAAAAAATTTCCTCAACATTGCCATTTGGCTTACTCCGCCTTTATTATTATTATTAAAATATATTTTTTACCATCCCTATAAACTGGAGATTTCCCTTCAAAAATTTTATACTTGTCATTTTATTCCTTTCAACCTTTTTCAACCAAATTTTATTTACACAAATATTTTCTTTAGATGACATTTGATCTCCTGGAAGCTTTGTAAATTTTTCTTACCATATTATTTACTACTGAAGATGAACCCCTAGTGGTTTAAAATGTGTACAGTTTTTAATTTTATTAAAAACTAAACTATCTGTGGAGTTTTGACTTAAAGATTTTCAATTTTAATTTGTAGGCACTGCTGTTGTTTTTTTTTTAATCTTGTTTGTATCTCCTAATATATCGCAATAAATAATATATATAATAATTAGATTTTAAAAACTTCAGGAAACAGTGTACTACAATTTTTATTACATTTCTCTAAAAATTTTGAAAATCTATAGAACAAATTAATAAAATATATAAATAAGCGTAGAATATATTTTTCAATGTCAATATTACCAGCATGCATTAAATAAATGTTATAATTTCGAACAAATCCCCCACTTCATATCACCTATATACCAAGGTACATAATTTAGAAATACCTTTAACTTATTTTCATTCTAAAACAACGGGAAATAATAACATTTATTTTGAATAAAATGTATTCATTATTTTTCTAAATAAGACGGCACTCTCACAAATCTTGGCAATTCAGTCCTTATAACACGTACAATAAATACCTACATAATATATTACAGCCGCGTTCTAAAACTTAAACAGGTATCTGATATCTGTAAATCCGCCTTTGGATACCGTCATCATCGAACCCTGTCCTCCTGTGATGGTGACTATCATCTTCGTACGACGTCGTGTGAATATGCTCCGAAGTATATTTCGGCTGCTTGATAATTTCAAAAGTCGTCTTCTCTCGGTTGCCATTGACTAACTTTTTCAGTCCCAAAATGGCAGCCAGCAGGAGCGCCATTTTTCCTATTATCAAAGCCATTCCCGACATAACAGCGATTCCTAGAAAATGGCTAGTGAAACTACTGATGACTACATGCAACGACAAATAGGTAAAACGGTCAAATGCATTGCGATGATTTCCTAGACACCACAAAGGTATGTGTGTCATAGGTCAAGGTCATGCTAGTTTTAAAAGGTAAGATAGTAGATACAAATTTACTACTAATGGTGTACTAACCTTGATATGCCATAGCCAAAAAACTACCTTTAATGGCGAGAGCCCAGTACAACGCCCCATAATTGTTGTTTTGTTGTTTTCTCTTCTTGCCGCCGCCACCTTGCCTACCTTCTTCAACCATTTCCGGTACGTTAAATTCAAGTTGGTGGGTTTCGAGAAACTTTGTCGTTCTGTCGCTTAACAAGTTATCCAGCTGGTTCGAATCCAACTTGTCTAACTTGGTTTCATTTAAAGGAAGACTCCTCGCAATTCGGCTGTTCCTTACAATGCTGACACCGCCCAAAATGTCCAGTTGTTTTGCGTTCAACGCCCTATCTGTTATTTTGATTGCTTGTATTTTTAAGCACTTGAAAAGTTCTTCTTTTGAAGCGCACTGGTCGAACAACTTCTTTACCACCCTAAAACCGTTGTTCTGTTGGCTAAGAGCGGTCGATGTCAGGGACAAAATAACGAACAGTCTATACATGGTAGCGGACATTATAAAATCTATGCGAAGACTATGGTCAAATGAGCAACCTAGTTCATTTTATTAACTGCGTTTCGTGTTGAGGATATCTAAACGTTTTGGAGCGTATATTAGTCCTATTAAGATAACACACGCAAATATTTTAGAGAGAACTAAAGAAAAAATTGTAGTGCATCTATGTGTGAAATCTCAGTCGAACGTGTGGAAATGAAAAGTTAGTATCTACCTAGAGAATGACACGAAATTTCAATTTAAGAAACGACTGAAGGACCATTTTGAAAAATATATATGTTTAGCTCTACATACAAACATAATATACCGAATACACAAAGCTACATAATTCAATGAAGTAGATACTCTGAATGCATAATATCAAAGAAAAACATTTTTACCATTGTCCGTTAAAAAACAACACACGTCCATCATAGTACTTGCCTTGCAATTCTTAAACTCATTAAATAACCTGAAAGCTAGAATGTTATTCACTCTTAGTTTCATATGAACACATTTCACTTAAGTAATTTGTCGGTTGTAAACGTTGCTTTAGTTATTAACAGGACTTTTGTCAAAAGTTTCTCTGTAGGTACTATATAGTTTGAGTGCCTGAGAGTGAGACTGAGTGAGAGAAATTAATTGCTTTGTCTGTTTTGTATAAATTCAGTAAATCCCGCTTGTTATATCAATGCTGAATAATTACCTTATTGAATATTTTAAAACGAAAATTCCATATCAATATACAGGATGTCTACCTACTTTTATAGCTATACCTATAAATCCATATAATATATTTTTTTATTTTTAGAGATACTTATTCGGCTGACTATTTTTTGTTTGAAAAACCTTAAAAAAACTGTTGACCTTTTCACCATTATCAAAACTCAAATACAGGGCCTGCTACGATTTTTTATTGTTTCGATTTAGCCAGTTAGCGATTTTTTTAATTAAAATCTGACACCGCAGTGTTAATCAGAACAAAAAGACTCCTCTCTATATCAAATACGTAGAGATCCATTCTACAAAGTCATCAAATTTTCGTAACCAAATAATTTGAAAATCCAAGAGATAAGTTTATTCAAAATTAAATTTTGCATTTAATAACGTATTGAGCTCTAATTTTATTGAATTATTACATCTGAACTCCATCTTTCTGTCACTGGTTGTATTGAAATCACAAAATTAGGTAACACATAATGTTGCTATCTACCTGGACATATTTAATGATAGAATGTACAGCTTACTCAACCACTCAAATTCAAACTTTACAAATCGTAATATTTACAACTTTTCCGTTATTCTGGCATGACTGAAAGTACTATCAAAAAATTCGTTGAATTCTAAGCTTTCAGCGCATCTTTTGATCAGGACTATACCTCAAACCGCTGAGAAGTTATGACCTGTCGAATATCCAGTATTTTAGTCACAAAAATTATACACATGCGAAGTAGCATGTTTCTGTGTTGGCTCCTTGTTTTGAAGTGTTAGGAATAATTTAAGAAATGTTAAAGCCAAAAATTGCTCTATATTGTGTTCATTTTGTAGGTTATTGGACGAAACTAGTCTTGTTTTATGTGTTTATATTACTTTATTTATTTTATATTATTTTAATCTATTTTTATAGTGGGAAACTACTTTCTTAATAGGTTTGTATTTATTTTATAAGCTAACGCTAGCCCAGTTTACTGCCAGCAGGATTCTGTCGTCCTCCTCGAAGGACAAACAAAAATGCGGAACTAAGTCCTTCCAGCAAGAAAACTCCTTGATATATAAAAAATATTCCATACATTTTTGAAATTTTCATTTTAAAGGGTGATTTTCTATCCAGTGTTAAAGCCCTGTTTCAAAAAACAGACTCACCATGTAAAACCAAAAATTTAATATATACAAGGTGGTGGAAAATGAAATCCCCTAATAGCATCATATAATTCTCTTCTATCCTCTACATGCACGAATCGATTGGACATTATTACTTCCGTTCAGTCTATGTTCATTCATAAGTAGGTTATTTAATAACTGGGTATCTATGTTAATTTCAATCACAACTTGTAGGTATGTGTAAAATTGCTAATTATATACCTTGTTCGTTTATTAGTCATTTCAAGACAACCGTAATTGATTGCCCTTCATTAAAAATATTATGAAAATAGCACATTTCTTATTTTATCATTTGCTACCAGACGGATTTCGTATGTCAAGCGAAAATGTATAAAATTAGCACGTCCAATATAAGAAATAGGGTGCAAAATGTGTCTCACGCCATCAGCTTGTAAATAGAAACATACACGAAAGGAAAGAGAAAACGCTCTGCACAAATTTTCACCGGTACCTAGTATAAACAATAATCACACTACTTCACATGAAATTTTATAATAGAAGGTTTGTTAAAAAAAATAACGTGAGGATTCAACTTAATTAGAGGTCTTGAGAAGTGGGTTGAATAATTATTTAATTGTTCGATTTCCTAGTTTTGTATATGGAATGGGCAAAATATAATACATTATGATACACAAGTGTGAATTCATTTAAAAAACAAACGGAAACTATTAGCATAGATTAAAGGAGACTTAGAAAACATTTGAACTTTAATTTTGGAAATTTGGAAACAAAATATTATGTGGATTTTAGTCTTCTATTTGAGGGGCGTACAACAACTCTATTAGTCTCTTTCGTCTTGCAGTTATTTCTAGATTAAAGAGGAAAATGCTATAAATAGGAATACACAAGCAAATAACAATGTGGCTATATGAATAGATTCTTTTCATATTTGACAATATTCGTTTTTTTTATTGGAATTATTTTACCATTGAATATGTTGAAAATACTGACCTGAGCCAAAGAATTAGTTTAATTTTTATGTAAAAATTTAAGAAATGTAGACTCATTATTATTTATTCTGTTTATATAAAGTAGAATTTAAAAAATTCCAATAATATGAAGAAATATATCAGTCTACTTTGCTTCTACTTATAAATTAGTAATATGACATAATTAATATTTACATATTATTTAATAACAGTGTAGTCTGTGTAGATTTTTCGAAGGAAAACCCGTTTTACTTGATTTGTCCTTATATTACCAATAATGATGGTTAGCTCAGTTAACTGATTTTTTCGTATATTTATAAAATTTCCAAAAAAATTATCATTCTTTATTTATCCCAATTATTTTATTCAGTTCGCACTGCAGTGTCATATTATCTTTTATTTGTGGCGAACGTGTGGATTCCATATAATAACAAATTTTAATCTGGCATGTTTATAAGATTTTATATTTCTGTGACATAGATTCCAACCAGCATCAGTAGGCACCCGTATAATAATTCAAACAAGATTTTCGCTAAAGCGCGAAGACTAAATACTAAGTACCGGTTTCGATGGATGGGTGGTACGGAATTTTTCCTAAGGGCATACATATGTTATTGATTTCCGATGCGACGTGTCAAAAATTGTGGGCAAGATCTGGTCAATTCGAGGTCAATATTTGAATATACTAGCTTTTGGCTGCAGCATACCTACTTTTCATCATTGTGGAATTTTCGTTTGAGATTAAAACTTTCGTTTTGCCGAAAGACGGTCTTGTAAACCAGTTAGTAAGGATTTGAAATGAGTAGAATTAGTTTAAATAATTAATTAAACAGGACTAATTTTACTTTTCAGAAGGTCTTGGAACAATATTTCATGTTGATGTTGGTCAAAACTTTGGTATTTAGAATGCAGGTAAAAAAGTGAAATAGAAATATATATTTTCTTTCATAATCAATCAACAGTTATTTGAGTAGGTACCAGGGCACTGCAGAATTCAACTTTTTATAACAAGGAATGGGGAATTTAAATAAATCAAGAGTAATAATAAAAAAAATTTTAACAAAAAAATTAAAACCGACTTCAAAAATTTGCCCGTATGCACACTCCACTAAAAATTAAAAAAAAAAACAAAAAATAACACCGACTTTACAAATTTGCCCGTATACACATTTCAACTAAAATTAAAAAAAAAATTTTTTTTTTAATTGAGTTATCTTTGGAGTCGGTGACAGTAAGTTATGATGTATGTAGGATATGATGTATTCATATCTAAATAGATTTAAATGCCTTGCCTTGACTGTCACCGACTCCAAAGATAACTCAATTTAGAGAGAGAAAAATATTTCTAAAATTTTAGTTGAAATGTGCATACGGGCAAATTTGTGAAGTCGGTGTTATTTTTTGTTTTTTTTTTAATTTTTAGTGGAGTGTGCATACGGGCAAATTCTTGAAGTCGGTTTTAATTTTTTTGTAAAATTTATTTTCTATTTTTTAGTGAATTATTATTTTTTTAATCTACGGGGAACATTCACTCAGATCCCGGGTATCCAGGATATTATTATTTATTATTATTATCATTCCTAAAGTAATCCCTTTGTAATAATAATAATAATAATAATAATAATAAAAAGAGAATCATAGAAATCGGTTCAATATGAAATTTCATCCCATATTTTTGGTCCACCCTTATGGGTGGAATTTTTTCTTCAAATTTAAATGGGACCATTCTGTAGGTATACCCTTTCAAATAAAAAAAGAATTGTCCAAATCGGTTTATAAATAACGGAGTTCTGAGGTAACAAACATAAAACATACAACCGAATTGATAACCTCCTCCTTTTTGAAGTCGGTTAAAAAAGGAACATCAGTGCGGAGCAGCACAAGACTTTTAAGAAAGTTCCACAAAGTTCCACATAACGAAAAATTTGAAAATATGCGAAATTAGATCCTTCTTAAAAGGTATTCAGTAGATTTGTTTCTTGCAGTTTTGCAACAAACTCCAATTTGGTACCTACAACTCTTACATTTTATTCTAGGGTAAAAATAAAAAATGTCGAATATCTCTGTATTATGGGGTTTGATTGGCTGAGCATTTCTAAAAATGAAAATTCAAGGAACCAAGTAAAATTGGACAACTTTTTATAAAACACTAGATTATCGAATCACTTTTTAATAAATGTTTATCTAGAGTGTAACAAATTAACGGGCACTGCTTATTAGCAACCGGCAAAACTGCTAAAAGGACCAATTAACAGACAATATATTCACATCATTTAATTTAATTTTTAAGGGAAAAACACCTGACACCGACTCAAATTATATTGCTATAGATTTCTCGTAAAGTCTATATGCACTATTATCAAATCTTGTTACTTAAACACGTTCCGGTCTGATGATCTATTAGACGGATCCGGAGCACTTGCGTTTTCTATCCGCCGGTCATCTCTGAAAAAATGCGCCTCTCGTCTTCGTTTTTTTTCCCCGGTCTCGGCCACCAGATTCACTGTCGCTGACTTAATTGCCGCGAAAGAAATCCTCGTGCACCGAAGCACCGCACTTGGTGGGGCTCTCTCGCCGACTCTCTCCCTCTCGCGCGCCTCCACCGACAGACAAGCAAATTTGTGGGTCATCCTCGGAAGCCGATACGCGATGCCTCAAACCACCTCCCCTCGGCGGGTCACGTCTCGGAGGAAAGGTCAAGCCGTGTCAGCTATAAAACGTGCGATGCTCGCGGACTGGCATCAGTTATAGTGCAGTGCTCAACATGAGAACCTGCGCGCTCGTGCTGGCTGTATGCGTCGCGGGTGCGCTCGCACAATTGGACAGTTACGAGAGCACCGGCGTACGGATCGCCCTCAAGATCTACGATGACTGCTCGAAGACGGACGCGTTCGCGTCGTGCCTCAAGAAGAAGGCCATCACCTTCGTGGACAGGCTGTCCAGGATGGAGAAGATACCCCTGACGGACGGAGTTTACGTCATGCGAACCGGCGCGCCCGCGGTCGAACAGGTCGTCACCGAAGAACAGCTGGAGAAGACGCTGCCGCGCGCCGCCGACGCCCAGGACACCGCCCTCAACACCATGCTGATGGATAAGGTGTCGAAATTCGTCGGATCCCGTACGATCGAGGTGGCCTTACCCCAAATATCCGCCGCCGATCTCATCGAAGAAGGTAACAACCACACTCGCATTCCTTTTCAACTTTTCTGACATTTTTCTTGTTCCAGGTCGAGGCGGAGGTGGAGGCGGCGGCGGAGGCGGCGGCGGCGGCGGCAAGGGAGGCGGCAAGGGGGGCGGCATGAAGGGCATGATGGGCGGCATGATGATGGGCATAGCGGCCAAAATGGTGGCGCTGATCCCGATAGCGATAGCGGGGCTGTTCCTGTTAGCAGGCAAGGCGCTGATAACGGCGAAGATTGCGCTGCTGATCGCCGGCATCATAGCGCTGAAGAAGTTGTTCGCGTCGAAGCAACAGGGCCACGGGGGCGGCGGCGGCGGCCACGGCGGCTGGCAGTCCGGCGGAGGCGGCGGCGGCGGCGGCGGGTGGCAGTCGAGCGGCGGCGGTTGGGACAAGAGGTCGCTCGACGAAGCGCATGCCATGGCGTACAAATCGTACAGCCCCAAGTAGAGACTCTTTTGAGCCCTTTAGTCATTTTTTTATTTGTACAAAGATTCGCTGGCCGGAGTCCGGTCCCGTTTTACCATTCTCCTTGACTCGAAGTTATTTATTTTTGTTGTTATTTATTGTATTTATTTGTTGACCTCAGACGACGACCGTAACGCTTGACCAAGACAGTATTTTCTTTGCAATAAAAGATGTTTTCCACGTTTGGTGTTTTAATTCGAAAGCATGCCATTAACCTGTACGCACGCATACGCATTGAATCGGATTATTTCGTGTTGGGGAATCGGGTCGAGATGCGCACGTCACTCATAAATAAAATGCAGTGTGAGACCCGAATTTCTAAAATCCCGCTTGATAATAATCGTTTTGGCGAGATGCTTTCTCCGCAAAATCTCGTAAACAAGAATGTGGGAAGATGCCGAACCTGCGCCTTGTCGCGGCTGCGACACACAAATTTTGAGGTCAGCCGTTGGTTTCAGAAGGAATCTCTCGAGGAAAGTGAATTTCGGTGCGGGTATGCGGCATGTGTGTTATGCGAGTAGGCGGATGACTTGCTGGATTTGCATATACATATTAAGATTTTTAGATAGGCGTGTGCCCAATTGGATGTAAACTTTGTATACCTAGCTGTAGTAATTAATAAAATTTAGCATTGCCTACATACGAGCAAGTCGCAGGTAGGTGGTTTTAATTTGTGTACAGGGTGGAGATTTCAACCAGATTTCAACAAAAAAATAACACCGACTTCACAAATTTGCCCATGTGCACATTTCAACTAAAATTTTAGAAATATTTTTCTCTTTCTAAATTGAGTTATCTTTGGGCTTGGTGACAGTCAAGTCAAGGCAAGGAATTTAAATCTATTTAGATGAATATACCTACATCATATCTTACATCATAACTTACTATCACCGACTCCAAAGATAACTCAATTTAGAAAGAAAAATATTTCTAAAATTTTAGTTGGAATGTGTATACGGGCAAATTTGTGAAGTTGGTGATATGTTTTGTTAATTTTTTTAAATTCTTAGTGGAGTGTGCATACGGGCAAATTTTTGAAGTCGGTTTTAATTTTTTTGTTAATTTCTTTTATTTCTTATTTTTTAGTGAATTATTAAGAATTATCGAAATCGGTCCAATATTAAATTCCATCCTCTATTTGTCCACCCATAGTATTGAAATTTTTTTCTTAAAATTTAATTTCTCTTTAAATTTAAATGTAACCACCCCTAAGGTAGCTAACCCCTTTCTAATAAAATAAGAATCATCCAAATCGGTCCATATATGAACTTTCATCCCCTATTTGTCTACCTATAGGGGTGGCATTTTTTCTTTAAATTTAAATGGGACCACACCTAAGGTACCGCTTTCCAATAAAGAAAGAATCATCGAAATAAGTCCAATATGAAATTTCATCCCCTATTTCCCACCCTTACGGATGGAATTTTTTCTTCAAATTTAAATGGGGCCACCTTTATAAGTTACTCCCTTTCTAATAAAAACAGAATCATCGAAATCGGTTCAATATGAAATTTCATCCTCTATTTGTCCACCCTTAGGTGTGGAAATTATTCTTCAAATTTAAATGGGACCATTCTGTAGCTATACCCTTTCAAATAAAAAAGAATTGTCCAAATCGCTTTATAAATGACGGAGTTCTGAGGTAACAAACATAAAAAAGTACAACCGAATTGATAACCTCCTACTTTTTTGAAATCGGTTAAAAATAGGCAAATTTATAGAAAATTCCTCTTTTCAGGAGCGTACCTTTTTAGTTATGACATCTCAAAATCTTCTGAAAACGATTCGTGACGAAGTCAAATATTATCACGATATTTGGTAGATAATATCAAGGTTAGATAAAACTAATTACGAAAATAAATTTTAAACTATTGGAAAAATGTTTGTGATTTTGAAAGTTCGTTGATATAAAATCAAAGTAATCAAAAACTTAGTTCTATTTAGTGTAATAAATGTGGGACTCACATGCTTAAGAAAATATCAGAAAGCCTTGACCTGAGCTTTCGAAGTCAACGTCAAAGTGTAATGTTCAAACTAAAATAGAGTATAAACAATAAACTGCAGGGTTAACCATACATTTCTTGAGCAAAAATAATGTTACTTTTATTGGGCAGTTTGTCACTTTACCAGCCTACTTTAAAAAACAAGGTGTTTTAAAACTGAATAAATAAAAATAGTGAGAAATATTTTTCTGAGTAAGCGTACGGTTTAAAGAGATATTTTTCAGATCCAGCGTTTGTTTTCTGTAAAATTTTGATTTAGGATTTGGTTTGCGTGGTTTCAGTGATATTATTTGACAATTTATTGCCATACTTTTCTTTATTTTACTTTTACGTTTTTTTATAAATATCAAATTCAAAGGTATGAGTTTTTGATAAACACAAACTTGCAATGTGTAATGTTCATTAATTTCCAATTTTAACCGAAATAGATCCAAGTCTAAGTGTATAGAAACATATTATAGGTATCAGTAAACTGCTTTAAATAAAACTCTTGCCTAAATAAATGCAAAATATAAGCATCACATCAGGTGAAATGAAACACGGAAAATATAAGCTATTTTTCTGCGATAGTTGGGTAATATGCACAAAGCGATTTTCATGTTAATCTTTTTTGTGTAGGTATACCTCTAGAAATAAAAAAGTTACAGCGGTTTAATAATTTTGAATTTTTTTATCAGAGACACGGGACACTCTGTATATCCTGTTTTATACGTTTATTTTTAAGTTTGTAGCTTCTTTACATCCATGTCATCCACCAGTAATAATTTTCAGCCTTATCGTGCAGAACGCTTAAGTACAGACCACTCTAATGACGAAACTAGTCATTACCATTTTTAACAATTTAACTTTTGGGTCCGAATTTTTACAAATTCGCTCGTGCATGCACACTGACCTGGTTTGTTACTGGCCACTTGCAAATCGGATTGAAAACAATTTGCATTGCAGATAAATAGAGTTTACTGTATAGGTAGTAATAATTCTCTCAGCGCCTATTTAAATGCTTGAAGAAAGAGCAGATTCATAGATGCTTTGGCGTTTTCTTCGTAGATGTCGCTGAAAGTAACAATCATGCCGAGATTAACGGTTTTCCTTTCCCAAAGCTAGAACTCGGAGTCTTCATCATCGTATAAGAGAGAATTTATTGTTATGATGGCATGTATACAATAGTTATTTATGTACCAAGGCACTGAAGTTCAACTTGTTATGACTCATGTGGAGTTTAGTTGCTGAGGCCTCTGGCCGAGGCAAATAAACCACATGAGTCATAAAAAGAACTTCAGTGCCGAGGTACATATTATATTTTTTTTGAAATCGGAAAAAAAATGTTTTATTAGGCAAGAAAATAATAATAATGGATCACCCGTCCACGAACCGACTACGCGCGGCGTTGCTCGACTTTACCGATCGCTCTACCTAGGACAAGTATAAGAGGGGGTTGCCGACAGCGAAAGCATATGCACTGGAATTATTATTTTTTCAAAGGTTTTCATAGCCTATAAAATAAAACACTGCTTGTAAGATCTTATGATTAAAATGAAGACAGAGATGTTTGTACTAAATTTTTGCCAGGTAAAATGTTATTAGATTTTATGCTATACAACTTAAAAAAATACGAAATCTAAGGTCACTTTCGCTGTCGGCAACCCCCTCTTATGATGTACAGAAAAACCAAGCTGCTGCTTCTTGTGCAGCCTACACAATAAATCTATTGATTTTCAAATTTACTAAAATATGTATACTGAAGGATTGCGCTTCTATAGGAAACAATACGAAAAGTTAAATGAGCCTTTATCGGCCGGGTTTTGAATATTTGGTCACTTTTGACGGGCGATTTCTCCGCGTCGGACTTTGATGTTTACATCTCGCCGAGGCCTACTTATTGAAAAATTCGTACAATAATGGGCTACATTATTGTACGATTTCTGTGCTTTTAATGACGATTTTGGGACATTTTTATGCCGATTTCAAGAAAAAAAACTTATTAGACAATATTACATATTACTACTTTTATTCCCTTAGTATGAAAATAAATCTTAGTTAGTCGAAAAAATTAATCGATCAAAAGATATACAGGGTTATTGGTAATTCGATACATTCCTTTCTAGATGTGATAGAGAAGGAGGTAAGGAGTAAATTCAATCCTATATATGCATTATGCAAAACTCAATAGTTTTTGAGATATTTCAATTTCTCTTACAGATATGTCAATCTGCTTGTATGCACCTCCTTCGCTTAGTCACGGTGATTGCATACCCATTGTCTTATTCGGAAGTGCCCAAAATAATAACGAATATGAACAACGACCTTAATGTCCTTAATAAAGTTGTATACTGTCCGACTTTTTTTTAGATGACAGGGACTATCTCATGTTTGAATTTCCATCACTAACATGAGATTAAATTTAAATGAACGCTCGATATTTTAGATGTTTCGTAGTTTTGATTTCCAATCACTTGTCCAAAGCACTTTGTGTATTTTGCGGCCGAATTTATCAAAACAGACAAAGCTTGTAAAATTAGCGTGACAGCTAGCGGTCCCTATTCTATCCTTCCGAAAGCACCGCCTTTGTTAACAGAGCAATTATTATTTTGGGGGCGAACTGTCCCTCATTTTGATACTTTAATTCGCGAGGACGAGAACCCCGCTTCCCGATCGGCGAGTCCGTTAGCCGGTGCTTTGTTAAATAATGCCCAGAAAATGACAACAATTTCCATGTCCACCTGCCCATTATCTCGAACACTCAGACGTGTCTTAAATATTCAGCGGCGTTGGCGGTCGCCTGGAACCCTCCGTGACGGGAAATTTCACTGAAGAATGTACAGGGTGGCCCCTGACATCAATCGGGATTTTTTCAACGTAAAAAATAATATACTTTTTCGAAAACATAAAAAGAAAAGTTATTCTTGTGGGCACAGCCAACTATATAGAAAAAGTTATCGCCCTATATACTGTACTTATAAAAGGCACTTTAGGCACTTTGGTGGTATACAGGGTGGTGAAAATTGGACCGGACGAGAGTGACACATTTATGTGCCCCATTTTCGCATACAAGCCTCGAAGAGGGTTGAAAAGTACATCGATAGAATGCAGGAAAATTTACGAGTGGCCCCTGGGGATAACATATGGAGAATTCGATTTTCCTTAACAGAAATACAAGGTGGCTTTTGCTCATATTTTCACGCAGGCCGTGTTCTACGAAACTACGAAAGATATATATAACGTCGGTAACATTAGACAAAAGTTGGGCTGTCATACCCTCTATACAATATTCTGTTATGAAATCCGCGACATCTTGAATTATACCTACTCAAAAAACATTTTTTTAATGTTACATTTTTTACATCGCTTGTTAATTAGAATAGAGGGAAATATAGATTTAGGTTCTTGGTCGTGGCCAACTCTATGCTATTGTCCAAAATTTTCTATGCCTTCCCGATTGCGGGCAACCCCAGGCGAGATATCACCTACAGGGTGATGCTATCTTTTGCACTCCAGGAACTAACATTAATTTATAAATTCATAGGAAATTATGTAAAAAAATGTTGTTTTGGTGTAAAAAGTTTTAATAAATCCAAACGTCTGATGGTTTTCTAAATTGAGTAGCCTATTTAATTATAAACAAAAATTGTATCTCTTAATCAGTATATGGAGGGTGAGTTTTTTTTATATGATCATAGTATGGGGATCTCGGAAACTAGTAGAGATAGAAGGAAGGTTAAATGGGGAAAGAATTGCAGTTTTGTAGGCCCAATTTAATGCACCTTGTGGATTTTTGGAAAAAGCTATGGCTTAGGTAGATACTAGATATTTTGAAGAAACGAAATTTTGGCGATTTATTCTATAATCCATCAAGCTTCGTTGTTTCTAATTTTATATAAAAAGTGTAAATATCAAAGAATTGAAGAGAATTATGTGCGTATGTGCCTAATGCGTTTATCATGTCCTACATTCCGTGACAGCTGCCATTTTCGAGATATGACACAAATTTGTGTTCTTTGAAATGGAAACCAAAGTTACTTCCGTCGAGTATTATATAGCTGGAAAGCTCTAAAAATGCTTGATTTTTTGGAGGCTATGGCCATGGTTTCCATTAGAAAAAAAGTTTGATGGCCGCTGTCACGGAAAGTAAGACATGATAACCGCATTGGGGACATAATTCCCTCCAACTTTGGTATTTACACTTTTTATCTAAAATCAGAGACATCGAATCTACAGTGACCGGCAGAAAGTTGGACACAAATGGAAAACTTTTTTATTATTAATTTCTGAGAAAATTTTATTCTTGATAAAAGTTGGTGCATCATTTCAAACTCAAAACGCACATATCAAAATTTAAATATATCTTTTTGGATACGAGCTAGATTCAAAAATATCAAAATAACTCAAGAGTAAAGTACCCTTATTTTTTAAAATACGGTTAAAAGTTACTTACAAAAGTTGTTTGGAATCAAAGGTGGATGTCAGATTTAAAGTCACAGCCACCTAGTAAAAAAAAGAAATTGAATTTTTTGTGTATTACAAATAAACAAAATACTGCAAGCGCAACTTATCATCGGATAACACATGAATTTGCTACTAAACTTTAATTTTGTTCGATTAGTAGCTAGAAATTTTAATTAATCGAAATCCAGAGTCTAAAAATATCAAATTTTTGTGTCCAACTTTCTGTCGGTCCCTGTATATTGATTAGAATAAATAGCCAAAATTTAGTTTTTTTGAATATCTAGTAAACCATAAGTTTTTTCAAAAATCAACAAGATGCGTCAAATTGGGCCCGCAAAACTGCAATTCTTTCCCCATTTAACTTTCCTTCTATCTTCCTAGTTTCCGAGAACTCCATACTGATCACAAAAAAACTCATTTGTCTTTATCTTTACGTTCTAAAAAATGGTTTTCAGGCTGGTGCCCGATATCAACGCTCCATTGCACTTTATGTTGTTATATTGTTTACCAAAAATATGGTAGCATTTCCACATAAACAGATTTTTCGGGGGGGGGGAGGATTTCAACAATAACTTCAAGCTAATGAGACAACGTTCCGCGAATTCAAGTACTTTTTCCCTTTTTTTTGTATTTCACAATTTTTTTTGTGAACATCTTTATTAAGCTACTGCGGAAAAATACAGGGTGTCCCAATAAGGACTCCCGTCGCCGATATCTCCTTAACAAAAAGAGATATTTTAATTCTGCTAACGCCGTTTGCTAGGACGTGAAGAGGGCTTTATCCTAAACTGATAAGCGTTCATTTTGATATTGGCGTATAGATGGCGCTGCGGTGTAAAGAAACTTTTCGATCCTAGGAACGTTGGAGCGTAGCGCATTTGAAAGACTGGGTAATTTGGAGAAATTTTTGTTCTATGGACTATTTTCCTACTGTCACTAGTTTCCGAGATAGCTGCTCTACAATGTCATTTTTAAAAAATGAGCTAACTCGCTTAAAATTAACTTTAGAGGAAAAAGTTATTAAAAATATCTTTGTAGTTCACTAAGACGAAGAAAATAGCGACACGTGTCAAATTATTACACATCCGGGTTGACCGGAAGTACCGGAAGTGACCCATTTTTCAGTTTAAAATGAACATACTGTATAATTTATCCCGCAAAAGTGAAAAAAGGTAATTTCCAGAGTCATATAATAACAATAACACATGTATATACATACATCTAGACAACGAAAATTTGGCTGAATTTATTTTTATTAACCGAAGGTGGCTCTGTCTCTGTCCATTGTTTCAATATGATATTGAGCTTCAAACGCCCAGGTAATTCTCTATCGTTGTCAATTTGTTTATTGCCTAATTAGTTTATTAATTTTTGTAATAATGGTTAATCATAATAATGTGGCTAAATTAAAATATAGTATTAGTTTATGGAGAATGCAGTAAAAACAGTGCTGTAGCCGCTGCTCGTATTTAGGTATGGAAATAATTTTGGACATGTTTATTGTAAACATACATGTTTAATTTCTATGTCACCTTCGGTTGATAAAAATAGATACAGCCAAATTGTCGTTGTCTACATGTACCTACAAGGTGTTATTGTTGTTAGGTAGGTTTTTTCCAATTTTGAGGGAAAATTGTACAGTATGTTTATTTTGAAATGAAAAATGGGGCACCTCCTGTCAATCCGGATGTGTAATAATTTGACACATGCCGCTATTTTCTTCGTCTTAGTGCACTACAAAGATATTTTTAATAACTTTTTCCTCTAAAGTTAATTTTAAGCGAGTTAGTTCTTTTTTGTAAATTACATGGTAGAGCGGTTATCTCAGAAACTAGTAACAATAGGAAAAGTGTCAATAGAACAAAAGTTTCTCCAAATTACACAGTCTTTCAGATGCGCTACGTTTCAACGTTCCTAGGATCGAAGGTTTCTTTGCACCGCAGCGCCATCTATACGCCAATGTCAAAATGAACTCTTAGCAGTTACTAATAAAGCCCTCTTCACGTCCTAGCCAACGGCGTTTGCAGAGTTAAAATATCTCTTTTTGTTCCGGAGATATCGGCGACGGGAGTCCTTATTGGGACACCCTGTATATTTTTGAGGTTTTGAGCATATACTACAGATTTTGGTCGTTCGGTCCGTTAGTAACCCACGTTCAGAACAACATAGCTGAAATGTTGGTTTGTAGGAACTCCAAAATTTTGCCTGCATTGTCTCTACAACTCTTTCCATTTCGAAAGCAACAGTAGATACATCAGCTTCTTCTTTCACTTTTCAAACTTTTTCGTCGATGCTCATAAAAAAAAACCTCCTCACCCTGTACACCGTCCGTTTTTCGGCGTTAGACCTCCGCCACTGCGTTCCGGAGCGGAAATGCCCGCCGATAATAGTCGGCATTAGGCCCCCGGTGATGTTAAAACGCGCCCGCGCCTCCCGCCGCCGCTCAGACGACCGCGATGCCCGTCCAGACGGACGCCGACGCCCGCGTCGTCCCCGTCGCCATGGCGTCCCTGTGGTAGAGAGATGCCGCCGGTGCCGCTGCTCGCCGTGGTGCCGCTCTGCCTCCTGGCGGCCGCCGCCGCCGCGGGGTGCTGTCCGGACGCCGTCGCCGAGACCAGGGAGTTCAAGGACGTGGCCACCTGGAGCGGCGCCTGGTCGCTGTACCCCACCGCGGCGACGTGGTCGCTGCAAACCAGGATCCCGATGACCTCAGGTACGGGTGGGCTTCCTCCGAATTTCAGCTGGTGTCTTGGTTCAGTTGCGGAACTTGTGTCCCTGTTCCTTCTGGAAATTGGTGGGTACCTGGTGGTATAGCTGAATCTCACCGCCACGGTCTGGCGTTTCCATGACCCCAAGTACGAGGGGGTTCTTTATAATGTGATACGTCTTGGTTCAGTTGCGGGACTCGTGTCCTTGTTCCTTCTAGCAATTGGTGGGTACCTGGTGGTATAGCTGAATCTCACCGCCACGGTCTGGCGTTTCCATGACCCCAAGTACGAGGGGGTTCTTTATAATGTGATAGCAGCAACTATCATTCACACCCAGTAGTAGGTAGGTAGGTAGCCATCAGTGTTTGCTTGTGTAACTACTGGTCGTAAAATATTTTCTGGCACCAAGGGTTTAGGACCTAATCGTTTTATCTTATAGTTATCAAAAACTAAGATTCCAATAACCTGTTATGAATTCCCGATAGAAGACTTGGTGCTATTCGTATCCCATTACTGAACGTGGTAGCTGCAGACGTGATTACTTCAAAATGTGTCGCTTCGTTTGCTGACATCTACGATTGTGTTACCTCCTATTCCCAACTGGAAACGGTTCTGGTATATGATTATTTTCCCAGAAACTTATTGCATATAGTTCATGACAATTTTTGACAAGGATCTATACAGGGTGAGTCAGAATGTATAGTAAATACTTTAAAGGGGTGTTCGGCAGGTGGTTTTAAGGAGGGTCTTTCATACAAAATTTTTCGATTTGGGCTTTCCTTGCCAAGTTATTCGGGTCTACAAGGCGACCCAAAAGTATTTTTTTTATTTATATCTCAATAACTACTGGAAGACGCCTTAGGGTAGTTTATTCATTTACACAGTGCCCTAAAAAAGGGTAAAAACTAACAACCCCTATTAATTATTTTGCTCAAACTTTTTTGAGGTTATCTTTTTGGTTTTCTAGGTCCATCATTTCAGTGTATCTTTTCATTTTGCAACAAAAGTGTACTCTTGTTTCATGACGATAAAATCAACCGTTTGCGTTGAAATTGGCAAAACGTGCCCCAAAACACCCGTTGACTTCAACATTCGAAACATAAAATTTTTACCTACCGCTTTCAAACGTTACAGATCGACTGTACATTCAAAATAAGGAAAAAAATATCAATTGGACATTGGTCAAAACAGCATTGGTTTTCTTGAAATAGGGTGTTCAAATTTTGTTAAATCCAATCCTTTCCATTTTGAAAGCTAATAAGTTTTGGTACATTGTTCATGAGAATTTTTTTCTCATTTTAAATGGTACAGTCGATGTGTAACGTTTAAATGCGGTAGGTAAAAATTTTATGTTTCGAATGTTGAGGTTAACAGGTGTTTTGGGGTACGTTTTGCCAATTTCAACGCAAACGGTTGATTTTATCGTTATGAAACAAGAGTACACTTTTCTTGCAAAATGAAAAGATACACTGAAATGATGGACCTGCAAGACCAAAAAGATAACCTCAAAAAATTTTGAGCAAAAAAATTAATAGGGGTTGTTAGTTTTTACCCTTTTTTAGGGCACTGTGTAAATTAATAAACTACCCTAAGGCGTCTTCCAGTAAGTAGATAACACATACCAAATTTCAATTTTTTAAGTGGCGCCGTTATTGAGATATAAATAAAAAAATACTACCCCCTCCCCCGCACAAGCATTCAGTTTTTTCTGGGGTACTTCTAGTTTGAAGAATTGTGTGGTCGGGAATTATTATTATTATTATCACCTGTTGAAGTCTCCCAAAATAAAACTGAATTATAAGATCACTTTATGTCTTTCTTGTTCTTCAAAAAAAAGTACCAACTTAAATTTGTTTCATGTTTTATTCGTAAAGTTTACTTTTCTGAAGCCTGGTATATCTAAACTTGTGGTTTTGGTTCTATTATCGTATCATTATTTTCTCCTTTGAAATTTACAACTTTTTCCAGATTAATACAACAAACAATTGGTTTAATATCACTGACACAATAGCACAATAACTTTCTGCCATCAACTTCCTGAAATTTATCGGTTTAATAATTATTATATTTATTGTAAATTTCCTTTCAATAATTATTTTTAATAAATATCCGTTTAAAGCAAACACAAAATATGACTGCTGTTCCACATTTTAAAAATACATTGACAAAGAAGAGAAACTGTAATAACATTTATTTTAATGGAGAAATGCATAGGAATTTAGTCTCTACCAGGTCACGAAGTATTTATTTCTATATTATGCCTTTTTTCTCCCGCCATTTGGACCGATTTAGTTGTTTACTAAAACAGTCATATAGCGTAAAAATGTAACCGTACTTAATGCGTCTTCGTAAAAACATATTATAGTCGAGTATTGTTACGCCTTGTAGACAGATTGAAACGATAAAAAGGACTCTAGAATCATCGTATAATAATTCCATTAAACAGTGATCCTGTTTGTGTGACAGGTATAATAATGGTCGACATTATGGACCGGGAGATAGTGACAGATTTTTGGACGTGATTTTACTCAGTATGCCTTTCAAAGGGCATTATGTGGCACATATTCTCACAATAATAAGGTATGAATCAGAGAGTCATCCTGGGTTCTTCATGTGAAAAACTGAGTTTTCAATTATTCGAAAAATATGCGTTTTGATATGATTTTATACAGGCTGCCATGTTTTTTAAAATGAAGTTCAAATAGAAAATTCCTCGGAAAACCACAGGCATACCGTTTGGGTGGGTCCAAAGGGCTATTATTGCCACGTGATCTTGTATTTTAATAATTAATTTTTCCACGTTTCTGAACAGGCTGCCAATGAGAAGTATGCAAGTTCTTCTTACGAAAATGCTGAAAAAAGGATGGCATACCTTTCGCGCATGTCCAAGTACTGTTTAAATTGAATGTTATTTAATCATTTAAACGAGTTATTCGATGTAAAGTGTACTTGGACATGCGCGAAAGGTATGCCATCCTTTTTTCAGCATTTTGGTAAGAAGAACTTGCATACTTCTAATTGGCAGCCTGTTCAGAAACGTGGAAAAATTAATTATTAAAATACAAGATCACGTGGCAATAATAGCCCTTTGGACCCACCCTAACGCTATGCCTATGGTTTTCCGAGGAATTTTCTATTTGAACTTCTTTATTAAAAACATGGCAGCCTGTATAAAATCATATCAAAACGCATATTTTTCGAATAATTGAAAACTCAGTTTTTCACATGAAGAACCCAGGATGACTCTCTGATTCATACCTTATTATTGTGAGAATATGTGCCACATAATGCCCTTTGCAAGGCATACTGAGTAAAATCACGTCCAAAAATCTGTCACTATCTCCCGGTCTATTAATTGACATTAATAATACTAATTTATTTTACTAGCGAAAATAAGACAATTTTGATGATACTTTGACAAATGAACTTCTGACGCACCACGCTGTGGTGTCAGATATTAAATATCTACTAAAACCGCTAAATTATTATAGTGTAAATCCGGGGTGTAAAAAAATTTGGCTTGTGAAGCCCTTTCAAATAAATAAAAAGTTCTGGCGATTATCTCCAAAAATTAAGATTTTGTGGATTTGTATACGTTTCAAAAAGACACCCTGTAGATACTCGAACAGATACCTAGCTAAAAATATAGGTGTCTTAAATTCGAACCATAGAGATTTTCCCTTTTGAAACCACTAGGAAATCAAAGAGAATATCTCTCTACTCCAATGAATTCTACGTAAAAAAAACGAACAAAAATATTTTTAACAGAAATCGGAAATATTCACAACCAAAAATTTATGGCACGTTTAAGAATCGAGATATTATCAGGATGTGGTTTGCGGCATCACGAATATCGAATACTGGACAGTATAACACCTTACGTACTTTTGGTCTATCTCTTATTCGGGTAATAGGAGAAACCCCAGAAAAGTGTCCGTAATTAACTACTTCCTTAGGTCATTCTCTAAATGATTCTACTCTTGAATTCTCTCCTAATTTTTATTTTCATTTCCAGATTTCGCCGACGTTAGTCGACAAAAGCGGGGCAAATACAAGATGAACAAGAAATTCAAGAAGTTCCTACTTCCCCTTCTGCTAGCTTATAAGTTGAAGTTCTTCACCTTGATCCCAGTGCTAATAGGAGGACTGGTTCTGCTGACAGGTGCGACGGGATTGGCGGGTTTTTTCTTCGCCCTGTTTGCCGCAGTGATGGGGCTGAGAACTGGTGGACATTCGTGACGATTAGTTACTTTTATGTTATTTATTTTATTTATTGTAGAATATTATAGGATGATATTTTGTGAGAGGACGACTAGCGGCTTCACGGTTTGTGCAATTTTGTGTATTTTTCGTTGGAATGTTGCAATACCAAATCACGGATTTTAGAAAATTAAGGTGGTTTTGGTTATTTGTTATAATTTGGGTCAAAATAAAAAAATCCTATAAACATAATAGGTCTAGAATTGAAGAAATACAGTTTGTTAAAGTTTTGTATAAAAAATATATTTTTTTATTCTATTTGTCATAACGTGCTTGGATAAAGCAATTAAAAATACAACTTTTTTTGTTCCTTGATTTTTTTGTATAGTACAGGGTGTCCCATTTTGGGTGTTTTTGGGTGTTTTTCTCAAAAATCTCGGTTATTATTAAAGCTAGAGGGTTGCGGTTTTCACGTCACTGTACTACTTTTTTGAGAGGAATTTGGTGGACCAATCAGATTTTAGATAAGTTTTATAGTTTCCGCGCATTGGCGCAGGACTGAAATTTTCGATTTTTTGGCTCCAACTTATATATTATATATGTATATCGACAAATTTAATCAACTATTTTTATAGATTTTTTGGCGTAGAATCGAATGGAATAATTCGTTTTTTGGTAGCGTTAATAGTTTTTGAGATATGAACCAAAGTTATATTTTTTTTAAATGGAAACCTTAGTTCATATCTCAAAAACTATTAACGCTACCAAAAAACTTTTAACACCCTGTATTTCAGAAATGAAGCAATTCTGGACATATGTTTATTTGGACTCTTTTTTATTTTGGCCCAAGCATTAATCCCTTAAATTTTTGCCGCATGTTTAGGAAACACCATGTATAACGGACATACTACCTAAAAATATAAGATATCTCTCAAATTTAAAGACTTTGGCAAAATATTTGTTATGATACCTTTCGACTAAAAAATGACGTATGCAAAAGCGGTCACATGACTTTCTTCAACTGTCAAATTTGACTTTTAACAAAAGAAACTTCAAAAATGTCACTTGTTTGTCAAAACATCGATATGCTCTTTTTTTTCAACAAATTTTACTCTAAAACCCATATTCTATAACGGCTTCTATGTAGTAAGTAGGTATATACTTACTTACATTAACTTGGACATCGTTTATTAATTGTCGGCAAAACTTTAATGTATATTGTTGAAATTATTGTCTGCCTTGTTTAAATAAACTTATTGAAATTTATGTTATAATTTTCTACTAGAAAATAACTGTATTTATTGAAACCCCTGAAATCAGTGCTATATGCGATAGACCTAACCCATCATTATCCCACCATTGTTCTTGGTGGTTCTATCCATAATGTCTGGCTTTACCGACATTCCCTTTGGCATACCTTCGCAGCAGACACCAATTATTGGCATACGGACATCTGAAAAAAATCCAACCGTAATTGTCAGAATTCGAAAATATGCGGTAAACGCAGTTTACGAGTGAGCGAAGATGTAATTGGACCATGACTGGGGGACAAATTGTTTAATGTAGCGTTAGTAAAATTGGAGGTTTTCTTTGCGTGCCAGATTCGAGGAGTAATGCTTTATTCGCGGATCGAACTCGAAATCAAAGCCATATTCAAATGACCCAGAAGAAATACTGTACCGGGTGTATTCTAGAAATTATAGATTAGTTATTATAGAGAGAGTAAAACTACATTTTAAAAAATTGTTCAATAAACTCTGCTCAGTTCTGATAGAAATAATTAGAATGTAGGTAATTGGAAATTCTACTAAAAAATATGTGTTTTCCACTGCATTTTTACGTCAAAACTAATCTAATTTGAAATCGATGTTCAAAATATTAACAATTTTGTTGAAAACATAATTCACATCGACGTCTCATGGATTGTACACCAGCCATTAAATTGCAAATTATTTAACAAGGAATAATGTACAGGGTGTCCCATTTTGGGTGTTTTTGGGTGTTCTTCTCAAAAATCTCGGTTATTATTAATGCTAGAGGGTTGCGGTTTTCACGTCACTGTACTACTTTTTTGAGAGGAATTTGGTGGAGTAATCAGATTTTAGATAAGTTTTATAGTTTCCGCGCATTGGCGCAGGACTGAAATTTTCGATTTTTTGGAAACCTCTCTCCTGGCTACAACTTATATAAGTATATCGACAAATTTAATCAACTATTTTTATAGATTTTTTGGCGTAGTATCGAATGGAATAAATAGTTTTTTGGTAGCGTTAATAGTTTTTGAGATATGAACCAAAGTTATATTTTTTTAAAAGGAAACCATAGTTCATATCTCAAAAACTATCAACGCTACCGAAAAACTAGTTATTCCATTCGATTCTACGCCAAAAAATCTGTAAAAATAGTTGATTAAATTTGTCGATATATCTACAGTGTGACCCATTTGTTTTGGGGTCAGTCTGTAAAAAGTGTATCAATCGTGCGATTTGGCTGATTTTTTTTTTTTAATTGTAGAGCTCGATGAACTGCACATTTTGAACAAAAATTGCCTGGTTCGCATAAAATCCAAAGCCTACTATGACCGTTTTTATGAGCAAAATTTTAAGAAACCATATTAGCGTTTTTTTTTGAAAAAATCTGTGTGCGCCAATGGATTGAGCACCCCTCGAAATGGGTATGTACAAAATTTCATCAAAATATTTCAAGTAATAACGATTTTGTAGAAAAATTAAAAATGCAGCCAAGGTACGTCTTTATTTTCAAAAATTCAAAGTTGGCCATGGAAAATAATTGAATTGTTTACTTTTATTAAGTGTCAAACTGTCTAAATTGAGTTCAGAAATTGTTTGTGCTCAATACAATTAATTATCATAATTATGGAATATTTAAGCATAAGAGACAAAATAGAAATTGTTCGACTCGTGGGCGACAACGAGCCCTCGGCAGCAGAAGCTGCGGCCGAATTTAACAATAGACACCCAGGTAGATCAGTGAGTCGAAGTACTGTACAACGTATAAACAATATTTTTGATGAAACTGGATCGATTTCTAAAAATTTATTAAAAACTAGGCAAAATGGACGCCGTGGACTTGTTGAAAATAACAATCAAATTCTGCAATACTTTAGTGACAATCCTCGAAATAGTGTTCGAACGGCTAGTTTAGACCTTCATATACCCAGAGAGAGTATAAGGAGATGTTTGAGACAAAACAAAATAAAACCGTTTAAGCCAAAATTTTTGCACACCCTGGAACCAGGAGATGAGGAGAGAAGATTAGAATTTTGCTATTGGCTGCAAGGTGAATATCTCCATAATGGCAACTTTTTAAATGAAATTTTATTCACCGACGAAGCCACGTTTACTACAAATGGTGTAGTATCAAGTCAAAACTGCCGTCACTGGTCAGCTGAAAATCCAGAGTTTATAATAAATGCAAGGAGACAATATTCACAAAAAATTAACGTTTGGTGTGGAATACTACGAGACAGAATAATTGGCCCATTTTTCTTTGAAGGGAATTTGAATGCGGCTGGCTTCTTGAATTTTCTAGAAATTGAATTTAGAAATGCTTTAGATGAGTTACCATTAAGATACCGTTTAAATTTAAAGTTACAGTTAGATGGCAGTCCTATTCATAATGCTCGTTTAATCAGAAACTGGCTAGATAATAATTTTGAAAACTGTTGGATAGGGCGAAATAGTCCTTTCTGTGAGTGGCCACCGAGATCTCCGGACTTAACTCCTTTAGATTTTTTTCTTTGGGGTACACTTAAGCAAAATGTTTATAAGTCAAGACCCCATAATTTACAAGAACTGCAAGCTAGGATAAACCGTAGTTGTGAGGAAATTACTCCACAGCAAATACGAAATGTAATTTTGAATGTACGCAAGAGGAACGACAAATGCATTGTAGAAAATGGAGGCTTGGTAGAAGTTACAAAAATTTTATAATTTTAATTGTTTTTATGTTTTGTGTTTATAAGCATAAGGTTGTATTATTACAATTCAATTATTTTCCATGGCCAACTTTGAATTTTTGAAAATAAAGACGTACCTTGGCTGCATTTTTAATTTTTCTACAAAATCGTTATTACTTGAAATATTTTGATGAAATTTTGTACATACCCATTTCGAGGGGTGCTCAATCCATTGGCGCACACAGATTTTTTCAAAAAAAAACGCTAATATGGTTTCTTAAAATTTTGCTCATAAAAACGGTCATAGTAGGCTTTGGATTTTATGCGAACCAGGCAATTTTTGTTCAAAATGTGCAGTTCATCGAGCTCTACAATGTAAAAAAAAATCAGCCAAATCGCACGATTGATACACTTTTTACAGACTGACCCCAAAACAAATGGGTCACACTGTATATAAGTTGTAGCCAGGAGAGAGGTTTCCAAAAAATCGAAAATTTCAGTCCTGCGCCAATGCGCGGAAACTACAAAACTTATCTAAAATCTGATTGGTCCACCAAATTCCTCTCAAAAAAGTAGTACAGTGACGTGAAAACCGCAACCCTCTAGCTTTAATAATAACCGAGATTTTTGAGAAAAACACCCAAAAACACCCAAAATGGGACACCCTGTACAAGTTATTTAAAAGGTGTCATTAATTATAATTATGTTTCAATTTGACAAAAAAATTAAAACACTTGTAAAACTGTTGTTGAGAATTAAAATTTCTTTCGGAGTAAAGTTACAAATTTGATTTTGGGCAGGGCCGAACTCTATTTTTTTAATTAATGTAATTATCACGCTATTAAAATAATTGGTATTTTCTTTGGAATTTTCAACACCTTGTATCTTTAAAACGAAGCGTTTACGGACCTATGACATGAAATTTTCCGCTTCAAGTAATTTTTTTTCTATCGGCTGTTAAATTCCTGCTACAAAAAAGTGTACCACCCTGTATATACTGAATTTACTTAGCAGTTGTCTTTTGGTGGACACGCCAAATACCTAGATAATCATTCTGAAACCTTGAACAGAATCATCCAGCGTATTAAAAAAGATTTATGAAAATAATTGCTGTACCTAATTCGTTGTGGTAACCGATAAACTAGCAAAACAAATAAAATGGGTCAAAACGTCCATTGGGCACATTATTCTATAGTATTTTTTTTATTGGTATAGGTAATATAATATGATGGGATATCATTAAAAACCGGCATCAAAAAAACATAAAAAAATAACAGAACATTGGATTATTTAAATGATCCATGCCCTGCAAATCTTGCTTGACACTGACGAAATGTCAAGTAGGTAGATTCGTTACGGTAAGTGGAACCTAAGTGCATGTAATTTTTATCATCTCATTTGACAGAATAACATATCGCCGACCCATTTCACACAAAAAACACGAGAACGTAATCAAACGGGCACACTCCAACACAACATGTCCTTCCGCAAAGTCGTATGCGTCTTAGTTTTATGTGTTATGGCCAGTGGTTGCTGTTTTACCTTGTCCACTATGCCGGCGTACAATAATAGTGGTGCTGCTAACAGATCTCTTATAGGTGAAGGTGAGTTGAAGTTAGTGGAATATGCAACTAGGATTAAAAACATACCTTCCAGATTTTGAAGAAGAAGCTAGGAAAAAGAAAAAGAACAAATACCTTATTCCGCTAATATTCGGTGCCCTTATTGTCAAATCGGTGCTATTTCCAATGGCTTTCAAAGCGATGGCAGTGATGTCAAGTATAGCAGTTGTGCTTAGTACCATGAGCTTGATAATATCCTCAATAATTGGGTATGCGAAAGTAGCATACAATCATCAACCACCCCCATCGGTAAGATTGGACAGTACCTACATAGGTACTGTTTCTTGGAATAATACGCACATTTTTATAAGTTCATTTCTAGTTCAACGACGGTTAGCTACAGTATTGGCTCTGTGTCAACCTAGAACTAGAAATGACACGATTTCCTCACAAATGAATTATTATTATAGACAATATCATTTATGCACAAAGTTGTGCGAATTTTTAGCTTAAGGTGGTGCACGTAAACGAAGGCACATGGGCAAAGGAAGATGACACCAAGAAAGGATACATGCCAACAATGATGACAATGGATGGTTTAGATTATGAACAGTCAGCACCGCAGGACACAATATATTACACATATTGATTAGTGGAAAGCAAACTTGTGGCGTAGTTCAATAAATTGTAATTTTGAATGGACCTTTGTATTTTTTTCTAACGTTTCTATGAAATACCCACTTTTCACAAATAAATCAGTATAGACTTCAGAAATATTTCCATTTAATTTTTAATTGGGATTTTCGCCACAAGATGCCAGAAAAAAACCCAGGATGATTCATAAATGCCTAGGACATTAAAAGAACGAAACTTTGAACGTTAACTCAATAAATCTGTCTGATATTGCACCCTGTGTTCTATTTAACTCTATATACTAATTTCTCATTGAATAACTGCTAATATTATTTTACCGAATTCCGCCGAATATTCGGCAACACAATTATTGTCTATATTTCCTAAAATAAATCCGATTCCTTAATTTTTCGCGTATTTCCTAATTCTTCTTTGAGAATTGGTTGGGATCTATCCCACAAAATTCTTTGATTATTATTAAACAGTGTTAACATATTATTGACTTTAAAATTTTACTTTCCCCGATGTAATTTTCGTTCTTTTAAATGAACGTTAAATACCTTACAAGTCTCCCCAACATAGAACTTTCCACATTCACAAGGAATTTTATAATTGTTTTTAAAACCCTACAACTTTTCTTTTTAACATTTTTTATTGTTCAAAAATAAAAGAGTTAAGGGGTGTAAAAAATAACTATGAACACCTTGTAAAAGGGGTTGACCCCCGAAAATATCGAGAATTCGCTACGCTACGATTGCCGCAAGATGGAAGGTCGTGGTAAGTTCTTACTTATTTACTATGCCATGTTTTCGGATCGGTACCAAATAATATTGTTAACCAATGAGAATATTTTTGTTTATATGTTAAACATTTAGTCGACTCACACGTTTGCGATTTGGAGGCAAACAATTGAGCCATCAACTTGCACTGTCAAAACATCCTACATCAGATTCCAGTTGGCGAAAATCTTTTATTTCGGGGGCACCCAATTTACATATCAGCCACCGTTATTGAAATTATAATATCAATACGAATTACATACATATATATTAGTATCTATGTCTATATACTCATATTCTTCCCAATTTTTCTGCAAAGATTGTGAGAAAGCAAATCATTTCGGCTTTCCACAAATATTGACAAGACCCGTGACAATATTAAGTTCCGGACGACATTTCTCCTCCAAAAGCAAATACTTACTCTTGTTTCCTTATTTCTGTAGGTCAAACCACGTAACTGGGCAAGGTGGGTGAGGTTTAACATACAATACGTCAACTCCTCGCATTGTTTGAAAAAAATGTATGCATTGTAGGGGATCTCTTACCGTATATAAATATGCCACGCCGCGTTTTCGGAAATTAGTGTGCCTTTTGTGTCCTAAAGTGTCGGTTCCTCCATAGTGCATCAGTCAAGATGAATGATAAATTTATTGTGTACCGTGCAGTTATCCTGTATGGATTAGTAGCAGTTTCATCTGGAGTGAGTGATTTTTTCGTTTTGTGATTTGAGTCAACAAATTAAGATATATTGTTTGTCGGCACAGAAAGATGTTCCTGTAGGCGTAGGACCTTTGAACATCCTTGCAAAATGTTCGTCCGAGAGTGGAGCAAATGGGATCATTAACTGTGCCGCGGAAAAGATGCTCAGGTCGTTGGAAAAAGTGTCTGGACAGCCCAACTTGGAACTTTTACCAGGGGTATCAATTTCCAGGTACCTATACTCAATGCTCGACAACAAAAGTTTAATTTTTACATTTGAAGGCAGAAAATGATATAAAAAATAAATGTCAAATACCAAAAAATCAAACAATATTAAAAAATAGCCAGAAGTACCTGAATTCGTTTGAATTTGAGAAGCGCACTCTTTACTCTTTATTTCGGTATAAGAATTTTATTGAAATAGACAATTGATATATAGTACAATTAGTGAAATTTAATAATTCTCCTATTTAATATGTCTTAAAATATGAGTATCTTTAGATACTTCACCCTTGAAGCATTTTCGGGTTCATTAATTTTCTAAATCTATATGATATTTCTTGTTTATACTTACCACAGCCTTATGGATGTCAATATTGAAACGTGAAGGAAACCGAAATAAAAGGTGTTGATTGCTATTATAATTAAATTATGTAGAGCTTTTATTTTTGAATCTAAGTAGAAAATGTTTAATTCAAAATTTTTCGTTTTTCTGATCATTAAAATTTGCTGTGAGGTCAAACAAGTGAGCAGAGACATAAACTTATGTTTTTTTAATGATATTTTATGTTCTTGAAATATATCAGTTTAAAATTTTGTACCATATTTATTAACTTGGATTTGTGGGTTTTTTGATAAAGATAGACGTTTGATGCTATAACAAAAAAAAGCTTGTATCAAACAAAGAAATTTAAGGCTATAAGAAACTGGGATTTTGTAGGTTATTGCCGACGTTTCGTTATATTTTATTACCATCCTCAGGGTTTTACAAAAATATTAAAATAATAATCAAAAAAGTTCTTAAAATTGGAAAGATTGAGAAATACAAAAGAATACATCAAAATGACAAGAACTAGGTGTACAAATATTGCAATGCTTACCAAACTAGTATTTCCTTTTGTGTAATAAATAAGATAAATAAGCTAACATTTCAAGAAACAGGTCTATGGTAAATTAATAATATAAAACAAATTGAAAATGTCTGCCTGACTGTTGGAAGTAGAATGAATACAAATAGTAGTAGAAACTTATGATAAACCATAAAAAGATAAGAACAAAAAAACAACCGATCCAGGTACCGCAGTAGTTTAAAACAAAAAACAACTAGACGGTGTTAGAAAAATTACGTTAATCTACCGATGATGTTTAAGGCTTATTGAGATGGTCTATATCCTGTCTTGTATTGACACTATTACATTTTCAATGCAAATCGTTTAATGAATCGATTGGAAAGATTGTTCTGTGTTCCTAAAATCTTAGTCCTATCACAGAAAAGGGACGAAGTCCTACCAAAATCAAAATGATGTCCCTGCTCCCTCACATGGTCAATAAAAGCCGTTGGATTTAATTTATTTGCATTTTTGCAATCTCTTTTGTGTTCCTTAATTCTAGTACTGACCAACGTAACACTTAGAACAATCCATACAAGCAATACTAGAGACGGCTGATGACTTTGAATTATTCAAAGGGAGTTTTACTTTTAGTTTTTGTGAAAAACAACTTTCCAAAGTGTTGTTTCTGAATGCAACCTGGAAATTGTCAGATGCTAAGCATTGACCAAGTTTTTCCGAAAGGTGTGGCACGTAAGATATCTTGCCAAATTGTCTTCTGTCAAAATCAAGACTAGATGAAGTCTCCTTGTTTTTATTATTGTTAAGCATTTTGTTGACTAAGAAGATTGGGTAGCTGTTGTTAATTAAAAAGGTTTTAATGATTTTAAGATTTTTGGTGTAAAATTCCGGTGAATAAGTTTTAATTGCCCTACTCTATAAGTTATTGATGATATATATTCTTTTATTTAAAAGAATGACTTTAGTGGAAATTAAGAAATCCTTCTGAGAAGGTTGGTTGATGATACCAATCTACTATCAATTTATTAAAATCCGTTCTAACGACTTTAGTACCTATCTAGAAAGGATAAACTATCATTTGATTCCCTATAGTCAATTTCAATTTACTTCCAACAGCCAGGTAGACCATTTCAATTTGTTTTATGTTATTAATTTATCATAGACTTGTTTTTTGATATGTTATCTATGTTACCTGATTTATACTATTTATTACACAAAAGGAAATTCTAGGTAGTTTCATATGCATTGCAATTTTTACACTTAGTTCTTGTCATTTTTATATCTTGTTTTTGAATTCCTCAATAATTCAAATTTTAAGAAATTTTTTGATTATTGTTTGATTTGTATTTTTGTAGAGTCCTGAGGATGGTAATAAAATATAGTTATAACCCTAAATTCTACCAGCTTTCAACACAATATCAAATATAAGGGGGGTTACTATAAATTTTATCAAGAAACGTTTTATTTTAATTTTTTCAAAAATTAAACATAATTCAGGCGAAATTTATAAGTTGCTTATACCACGGACCAATATAGCATATATGTCTGTGCTTATACCACGAAATAGTTTTATTTTATGGTTTTCTATTACCTGCTCAAGTCTTACAGAATAAAACTGAATCACCCTGTATAATTCCTTCCCATTTCCCATTATAGCGATGGAACCGAGAAGAGCCGGATTGCCAAAGAGCTATCCTCAGACTTACCAGTAAATCCATCAGAAAGAATGACCAAATTGATGGAGCTCATCATGAATGCTATGTCGAGAATGATATCTGGAAAAACCCTGAAGATCAAACTGCCCGCTACAGAAACCCTGGCCAGAACCCTGGAGGAAGGTAATTTGTTCGGAAATAGCCATGAACATGAAAATAAAAGACCGGGCAAGTTTTATATGTTTCTTTTTAACTAATATCTACGTAGCTGAACATGAACATCCTTATTGCTAGTAACATTGAAACTCATAATCACATAATCAGATTCCTTGCTTCAACTCGGGTGTTCAGTAGTTTTTGCTTACTCTGCTAACAAAGATCCTCTATTAAAATTGTTACTGATTCTCTTTCGAAATTGAAATTTCGTTTGGCATTACAAAATAATAGCAATTTTCTTAATTTTTCAGGTCGTGGAAAGAACAAGAGAATGTCCAACCCTTTCTTCATGATGGGAGGTCTGTTCTTGACAATTATTATTCCAGTCGTACTAGGAGGATTGGGTCTCCTCACCTCTAAAGCTCTAATTGTCGCAAAGTTGGCTCTGGTCGTTTCGTTGATTTCCTTCGTCCAATACTTTATGAGAAACGGGGTAGGTGTATAACCAAATTAAGTGCTCACTTATTGATAACTTTGTTACTTTTAAAGATACACCATAGGTTGGTTTGGGAAAAAATTATTGTAATTGTGTGATCACACTGTCACTTTGAAGTTTGTGTTTACTTATTCAACAGATAATTGACAGCCAAAATCTCGTAGGTGAATTTTGTCCAAACCAATATATTGTCTACTTAAATAAGAAAGTTATCAATAATGAACACTTGATTTTCTAGGTACAAGTTGTATCTAAAGTTTTTAAAACATTATTTTATGTAGAAATTCTTCCAGTCGTTCTTGCCTGGTGGATACTATGGTTCCTTTGGTTATGGAACCCAGAGCACTTACGGCACTCCGGTGTATGGTGCACCAGCATTCGGGGGAGGAACCAATAACTTGGGCCCTGGACTAGGAGGACCTTACAAACGGTCTTTCCAGGATGATAGCACAGGAGATGCCCAAGATGTGGCGTATTCTGCGCACAAATGAAAAGTTTATGTTTTGTACAAAGTATTTATTAAAATTATTTTTCAAATCTACACGCCGGTGGTATTTTCTTCAGCAATAATAGAGAGATATTTAGACAGCAGCGCCGACTAGAAACGAAGTTCTGAACTGTACCACTTTTAAACCAGCTTGTCGCTTCTCTAATAACGGTGTATAGGCGTGACGAGAAATAGAATGGAAAATGTAAAGCTAGTAGAGAAATAAATCGGTAGATGGCAACTGTAAGTAAATAAGACTATTTTTATACTTGCGGTAACACGAAGCAAAAAATAAAAATAACCAAAAATATAAGGAATTGTCAGGAAAACTAACTGTGTGAAAAAAAAAATCCAACGGCCTATGGAAATGCACTAAATAGACAATAGACAAGGCTAGAAGAAATGAATGGACGCTATTTTATTATCTTCCATGCTTCAGAGAATCATTATACCGGCGCCTTCTCCAAGGTTGCGAAAATTTGCTAGCTCTACAAAATAATTTCCTAATAATATAGGTCAGGTAAATAAGGAAAAAATGATCAAACTTTTTACTCTGGAATTTTTGTATAGAAAAGTGTAGGTTTTGAGGTCAGAAAACATGTCGCACCACCAGCAACATACAGCGTTTTGATATATACTGGGTGTTCAGGTTTGATCCGAAACACCCCTGTAAAATTGTGATGCGCTGCACGATTTTGATAATATATTGTGTTTGTAGGAAGTGTCCTTAAGCATTCGTGGGATATATCGTCATGTGGCATCACTATTCCACGGCCTGCTATAATTTTCATTGATGCGATTTTTTGAAAAATGATTGGGACTTTTTTATGGAAAATCTGGCAACGTAGCTTTATTCAGCATCCCCTGAAACTGCAATCCCCAAGTTTTATTAATTTACTTGGCCGACTAATATTTCTACTGGGCCTTAAAGTTGGGAAAATTGATTTTTTTATTTTCAATTAAAAAACAGGAATGTTTTGGAAATATCTGAAAATCTAGCAAACTTATTCAAAACTGACCAAAAATGTTGTATTAATAAAAAAAAACGGCAAAGAACATCGTTTTATCGTTTTAAAATATTGCCTAAATATATGCCATATCTTTTAATTATTGTAATTTTTTTTTCGATACGTTATGTTATAAAAGTCTATTAGCGATTTTTTTTATAAAAAGACATCGTAGCTTTAATAAACACTCCCTACTCCCTGAAACCCAAATATCCCAAGTTTGAGAATTTTCCTAGCCAACTAACATTTCTATAGAACCTAGTTGAAAATTGTTTTTTTTTTTAATTTTAAATTAAAAGTCAGGAATGCTTTGGAAACATTTGAAAATCGACACATCCCAAAAATGTCCCATTAATAAAGAAAACGGAAAACAATCACCATTCTACCGTTTTAAAATAATGCTTAAATATGGCATATTCTTCACAGATCACAGGTATTATTTTAAAACGGTACGATGGTGTTCTTTTTCTGTTTTCTCTATCAGTAGGACATTTTTGGATGTTTAGATTAAGTTTACAAGATTTTCAAGTATTTCCAAAGCATTCCTGATTCTTAATTGAAAATAAAAAATACATTTTCCCAATTTTAAGGCCCTGTAGAAACATTAGTCGGCGAAGCAAATTATTAAAACTTGGGACATTGGGGTTTCAGGGGGTGCTGAATAAGCTACGTTGCTAGATTTCCGATAAAAAATCCCTAAAATAGCATTTTCCAATAAATTGAAAAAATAACATGTCATAAATTCCCTAGGTGACTTGATAAATCTAATTTTTTGTCAGAAGTAGACAGCAGGATGAAAATGTGAGTTTCCCATAAAAACCTGAAGAGTTATCTGTACAGGGACATTAAACTAAGTCCATTAGTGGACGCCAGTATGAAGTTGGTGCTAAGAAATTTATTAATAATTATCTTTAAAACGATTTTTTTTTTCACCTAATGACGCGTAGGCATATCCGAAACATCCGAACGTCAAATATATGCGCGTGAGCTTCTCTATCAATAAGAATACAGGGTGTCCCAATTTGTAATAAATAAAACTGATTGCATTAGTTTTTGAACATATTTATTGTCATATCAACTTTTTTCTACCACCAGTTTTATTTCTGACATTTACACCTGGGACACCCAGTATACTATTTGGGATTCCATAAGGTATTTCAACTTTGTTAGAAGACAATACAAAAAAGCCAATAAAATATACAATACAAAAAAGCCAATAAAATATACAATACAAAAGAGCCAATAAAATATTCTATTAAAATTGGCTACTGACATAAACATATTATTACTACAAACATTTATTACAATTATCTAGATATTTTCCGTGGATTTATTACACGCAAGTACCCAAATGCTTACTATCATTCGATAAAATATATCTAAAGGCGCTCCTCTTATCGATCAGCGTAATTATTTCTTCAATGGTCGTAATTTAATATACAGAGCTATTTTTTTGCCAGGTCCGCAGACGGGTCAGACTTGTCCCCCGGAGGAAAATCGGTGTCCCGAATTCCTAGCCCGGTATACTAAAATAATAATTAGACACCTCATCGTCGGTCGCGTAGCGAGAGTTTCAAAACCGGTTTTTTCACGATCTCTCGTCTCTTCGATAAGATTCTTTCAATGGATGCCGTGTACTATCGACCGTAGGATCGGTTTGACCTGGGAAACTGTTTTTGTGAGAACGAAACTGATAGTATGGGCGATTTGAGGGTATGACTGCAAACGTGGATTAATATCCTCAGGAAAATGTCTGGAATAAAACAAAATAAAAGCTTTTTCTTGAAACCGGCAGTGAAGTGTCTCAAAAAGCTCAGAAATTGGCACTGTACGATTTTTTCAATAAGTAGGCCTTGACGATATAAGTGACCAAATATACAAAACCTGGCCAATATTTAACTTTTCGTACACATTGGAAAATTGTTACCTAGAGCAGCGTAATATTTCAGTATAAATATTTTAGAAGGTTTGAATATCGATCTATTTTTCATGGAGGCTGCACAACAGGCAGCAGTTTGGAGTTTCTGTTGGGAAGCGCCGTGTCTCGTCATACTTGACCAAGCAACGCCGCGCGCAGTTGGTCCATGGACGATCTTTTATGATTATTTTTTTGCCCAATAAAACTTTTTTCCGAATAAAAAAAATATAATTCTACGTACGTCGGCACTAAAGTTTTTTCTTCCTCGGCAACTAAATTCCAAATAAGAGATAAAAAGGTGTACTTTAGTGCCTCGGTACATAAATAACCATTAAGCCAGAATTCGGAATGGGAGATGAAGAAAGAAGATAAGAGTTTTACTATTGAAATGAAATTTTATTTTTAGGTTACTTTTGCAGTTTACCAAGCTCTTCAATTAAAAAAAGGACAGGAAAATCGCACAATTAATAAACTTTTTACAGGGAAATTTAATAATTATACCAAATTTGAAAGAAGGATTGTACTCGTAGATATTCTAATCATAATTTGAGAGCAAATTGAGTCTAGTATACAGGATGTTTTAAAAAACTGACCAAATGATGTTCACTTCCTCTCTAACTAGAAGTCAGAAATGGGAACTGGTAATTTTTTGTTGCTTCCACTATAAGTCATTAACATTAGTAACACTCTTCATTAAAATTCAACTTCAAAATGTTATCTTTTTTTTTGTTTTTTTTTTCGGGTAAAAATAATTTATACATTCTTTGTAGCAACTGACATAAATTCAGCAGTTTTCGAGAATTCGTAAACTAAATGTCAAATATACAGTGTGGATAGAAATTGTGGAATATTGCTTATATTTCTTAAAATATTCCTCATATCAAAAACATGTTTTAATAAAAGCCTTAGGAGAAATTATTTCCCGTTTAGTGATATCAAGCAATCTTTCGTAGCTCAAAAAATGTGGTTGCCATGGTAACCGATTTAATTTTTTTAAATTGCACCATATACTTTTTTTGGTGAAAATTGATACATTGGAACTTTCTGAATACGATACAATACAATTTTAATAGGGTCGCATAAGAAAAAATACAAAAAAATCAAGTTTTCTATTATGCTATTGACAAGGTTTATCAAAATAATTATTAACATCAAGTTAGCCATGCCAAAATCAGAACAATTCGAAACTGTCACTAAAGTCTATCCAAGTTACAGCGGCAGTAGATATAAACAAAGTCACATGACCGCATTGCGATCGATTACCAGGGTCTGACTAATATAAGATTCCCAGTGGCTCGTAATTCTGAACTAATTCTTTTAGAAGTTCTAAAAATTGTGTTTTTACCTTTCGTGGATCTTTATAAATTTCCTTAAATTAAGTAGCAAAATAAATTTACAGAATATAATGCTCGCGATCCGATCTAAAATATGCAGGAAACTCGACTGATGGAAGAGCCGGCCCTGCATTCTGCTCGCCGCGTAAACACTTGACATTTTATGACGGCCAGACCAATAAGATAATAAGTCACGTGGTGGCCAATGTTTTGATCCACTTCCTCTGTAACATGGATATACTTTAGCTGTGTACATTGTTACACTAAACGTACTTTTTTACTCAATTTTCTGTGTACTTAAGTACTTAGTATGTTAACCTGTATTCTTTCCGTTTCACTTAATTCAAGCGCCATTATAACTTACTAAGTACTTAAGTACACAGAAAATTGAGTAAAAAAGTACGTTTACTGTAACAATGCACACACTTACAAGCAACTGACAGCTAGTGACAGTTTCCCATTGTTCTGATTTTGGCGCATGGCTAACTTGATGTTAATAATTATTTTTATAAACATTGTCAATAGCATAATAGAAAACTTATTTTTTTTGTATTTTTTTCTTATGCGACCCCATTAAAATTGTATTGTATCGTATTAAAAAAATCAAGTCGGTTACCATGGCATCCACATTTTTTGTGCTACGAAAGATTGCTTGATATCACTAAACGGGAAATAATTTCCCCAAACACTTTTATTAAGACAAGTTTTTCATATTATTATGAGGAATATTTTAAGAAATATAAGCAATATTCCACAATTTCTATCCACACTGTATAAATAAGAAGTATCACTTGGATCAGTTACAAAAAAAATCTTTTGGTAAATAAAAAATTAAGGTCTTAATATTCTCACAGCTCAAATTTATTTTTTTAAATAGGCGACCGGTTTCGTGATTTTTAAAATTAATCACATCTTGAGGCCAAGACTACAACACAGAAATGTAAATAAATTAAATAAGTTATAAACAAAATACAAACAAATGACTTACGCAGCCATAATGGCATTGTACATTCAAAACTATATGTCATGAGGTAAATTTAAAATTAGAAAAAGAGGGGCAAACATTATACAAACAAATTATTTGTTAACAAACAGGACCAGGGTATAAAATAATAATGAACCAGTAAGTGCACAAATCCAAAAAAATGAGAAAAAAAATAAGAAAAACTACGTAGGAAAGCCAGGAATTCGCTATTGTTAGAGTAAACAGCCATTCAAACTGTCCAACTAGATCGCTACAATAGCTATCAGTGGAAAAGATAATTAAATGTCTTAGATGATTCAAAATCAATTTGAGCATTCAAAACACTATCAAAATTAGTTTTACAATGTCTACATATCTCGAGTGATTCTAAATTATTCAAAATATAACCTTTCTTAGCAATATGTAAAATTTGGATATCTGTCGTTTGATTAAAAGTATGTCCCGTGTCAATCAGATGGTTAGCAAAATGGGACTTTCTCGAACCAGTCTTTAAACAATTAGTATGTTCTTTTATTCTAGTTTTAAAGTTTCTGCCAGTCCTACCTATGTAAAAACTATCGCAATCTCCGCACTGTAACTTATAAACTCCACTCCTATCCAGTATATTTATTTGGTCCTTATTTCTAACGAACAGGTTATGTAACGATCCAGAAGCTTTAAGTGAAATTCTAAAGTGTTCTTTAAATATATTAGCTAATTTATAAGAAGTTGGGCCAAAGAAAGTTAATGATCTAAATTTCAAATTTGAAGCTGAGTCCATAGAAGCAGGGTTAATGATATAAGAATTGTTTAAGTCGATTTTATGTTGTTTTTAAGCAAAAGTTTATCTATGAGTGTCGGGTTGTAATTGTTTCTAGCAGCAATCTGTTTTATTGTTAATAATTCTTTGTTGAAGGATCCTTCTGATAAAGGCACTTTGAGGAGTCTATCCAAGTGACTATTAAAAGCTGATATTTTGTGTGAAAAGGGATGGTTAGATGAACTGTTAATTATTATGCCTGTGTTAGTATTTTTTCTATAAATATCGAAACTATGTTTGTTGTTTTTAATAGAAATACTAAGATCTAAGAAATTTAAATTTCCCTGTTCGTTTTGCACTTCGATAGAAAATTGTATGGAAGGATGTTTAGAATTCATATAAAGTAATAAAGCCTCTAGTTCGTTACGTGAGCCTGAAAAGAGAACAATGATATCATCAACGTAGCGGAAATAGTATAATAGTGAGTTTTGATGTGGGTTGTTATCATTTATAATATAACTAGACTCGAAATGATGCATATATATATCCGCCAAGATTGGTGACAATGGAGAACCCATAGCCAGACCGCTATTCTGACTATAAACCTCATCCTCAAATTGAAAGAAATTTTGATCCAAGCACAAATTCAATAATTTTAAAATGTCATCAGTGTACTCATCCGAATAATCACTTTCAATTAGTTTTTCTTTTACTAAATCAACAGTCAATTCTTTCGGAATATTAGTAAATAGATTTGAAACATCGAAAGATACCAAGAAACTGTTGGCAGGCACATGCAACTGTTTAATTTTATTTATGAGATCTATATTATTAATGACTGTGTGACTAAAGTGTCCCGAAAATAGACTCTTAAGCACGTTGTTCAACCATTTGGCTAGTTCGTATGTCGGAGAACCACAAAATGAAACAACTGGTCTTATCGGCATATCGGTAAAATTATCAGACTTATGAATTTTTAGAGTACCATACAACCTTGGTATCGACGAATCACTTGCCAAAAAGCGGCTGACACTAATCAAATCAGAGAAGAGGGTATTAATTCCTTTAATAGTTCTATTAGTTCTGTTTTTAAAAGAATTGAAATTAATATTAGATTTAACAAAATTATTTATCTGGAGGAAATGTAAAACTTTCTTATTATATTCGTCACGTTTGAAACTGCTGCTAGAAACAATTACAACCCGACACTCATAGATAAACTTTTGCTTAAAAAACAACATAAAATCGACTTAAACAATTCTTATATCATTAACCCTGCTTCTATGGACTCAGCTTCAAATTTGAAATTTAGATCATTAACTTTCTTTGGCCCAACTTCTTATAAATTAGCTAATATATTTAAAGAACACTTTAGAATTTCACTTAAAGCTTCTGGATCGTTACATAACCTGTTCGTTAGAAATAAGGACCAAATAAATATACTGGATATGAGTGGAGTTTATAAGTTACAGTGCGGAGATTGCGATAGTTTTTACATAGGTAGGACTGGCAGAAACTTTAAAACTAGAATAAAAGAACATACTAATTGTTTAAAGACTGGTTCGAGAAAGTCCCATTTTGCTAACCATCTGATTGACACGGGACATACTTTTAATCAAACGACAGATATCCAAATTTTACATATTGCTAAGAAAGGTTATATTTTGAATAATTTAGAATCACTCGAGATATGTAGACATTGTAAAACTAATTTTGATAGTGTTTTGAATGCTCAAATTGATTTTGAATCATCTAAGACATTTAATTACCTTTTCCACTGATAGCTATTGTAGCGATCTAGTTGGACAGTTTGAATGGCTGTTTACTCTAACAATAGCGAATTCCTGGCTTTCCTACGTAGTTTTTTCTTATTTTTTTCTCATTTTTTTGGATTTGTGCACTTACTGGTTCATTATTATTTTATACCCTGGTCCTGTTTGTTAACAAATAATTTGTTTGTATAATGTTTGCCCCTCTTTTTCTAATTTTAAATTTACCTCATGACATATAGTTTTGAATGTACAATGCCATTATGGCTGCGTAAGTCATTTGTTTGTATTTTGTTTATAACTTATTTAATTTATTTACATTTCTGTGTTGTAGTCTTGGCCTGAAGATGTGATTAATTTTAAAAATCACGAAACCGGTCGCCTATTTAAAAAAATAAATTTGAGCTGTGAGAATATTAAGACCTTAATTTTTTATTTACCAAAAAATGGACTCAAACGGAGTAACAGAAATATTAACAAAAAAAAATCACCCCACTTTACAGCGATTTTGTTGCAACCAAGTTTCCCATTATGAATGAAATGAAGACACATAGATACTTACTTGCAGAACGAATGATTTATTGAATAAATAAATAGTAAATAAACCTGTAAATGACACAAGCATGATCTCATCTAACATAACTTCCTAAGGGGGGCTATATCCCGGTTGAAGGCCTGCAGGTAACCCGTTCGTCATCGCATTCTCATAACTCCTTCTATACCCCGAGTGACCGTGTTCCTCAAAATGCACCGGCTTCGCGATCACCTCGTACGTGCTGTGCTGCTGCCCCTGATGCGTCAGCGACTTCAACCCTATTATCGCGGAGAGAACCAGCGCTATCATCCCCGTCATAAGCGCCTTACCCGCTATCACCCCACTTTACAGCGATTTTGTTGCAACCAAGTTTCCCATTATGAATGAAATGAAGACACATAGATACTTACTTGCAGAACGAATGATTTATTGAATAAATAAATAGTAAATAAACCTGTAAATGACACAAGCATGATCTCATCTAACATAACTTCCTAAGGGGGGCTATATCCCGGTTGAAGGCCTGCAGGTAACCCGTTCGTCATCGCATTCTCATAACTCCTTCTATACCCCGAGTGACCGTGTTCCTCAAAATGCACCGGCTTCGCGATCACCTCGTACGTGCTGTGCTGCTGCCCCTGATGCGTCAGCGACTTCAACCCTATTATCGCGGAGAGAACCAGCGCTATCATCCCCGTCATAAGCGCCTTACCCGCTATCACCCCACTTTACAGCGATTTTGTTGCAACCAAGTTTCCCATTATGAATGAAATGAAGACACATAGATACTTACTTGCAGAACGAATGATTTATTGAATAAATAAATAGTAAATAAACCTGTAAATGACACAAGCATGATCTCATCTAACATAACTTCCTAAGGGGGGCTATATCCCGGTTGAAGGCCTGCAGGTAACCCGTTCGTCATCGCATTCTCATAACTCCTTCTATACCCCGAGTGACCGTGTTCCTCAAAATGCACCGGCTTCGCGATCACCTCGTACGTGCTGTGCTGCTGCCCCTGATGCGTCAGCGACTTCAACCCTATTATCGCGGAGAGAACCAGCGCTATCATCCCCGTCATAAGCGCCTTACCCGCTATCAACGCCACCGATTTCAGGGCGATAGCGTACAGGGTCCCTTTCAACATCGCCGCGGCCGCCAAGAAGTATCTCATGCCCCCGCCACCGCCCCCGCCGCCACCTCCGCCGCCGCCCCCCTTGCCGCCCCCTCCTCCCATCTGACGAGATGTTTCGTTGGCATTTCCTTCTTCGAAGTCGTCCAGCTTGATGACGTGATTGCTGACGTACGCAGCGGCAGTCTTCAGCAAGAACGCGTCCAGGCGCGCTTCAGGGTCGTCCGGAAAGTCCCTGGCGATGTCCTGGACGATATCCAGGGTTTTGGACTTCGTCGATCCGTCTTGCCGGACGATGGTCACCCCGGGTAGGATGTCGTAGGCGTCCTCTTCGCTTATCTTCTCGAACCACGCCACTATGTCGAGCTTCAGGCATACGGGGTCGTAGGAGTATTCGCAGTTCTTCTTGATGAGGGACTTTTTGAATTCCGAGGCGGAGGCAGTAACGCACAGAACTACCACGAAACCCTTAAACCACATCGTGGAGATGGCTTGAACGGTACTGGTCAGAGAGATTTATGGTGGATCTATATATACAGCGATGTGTCTATTTGGCTTATAATTAAGAAATGCCTTTAATTGTTGGTGGAAATTAGCGAGTTACTAGAGCAACAAGGTAAAAGTTGCCGACCGCTGGGTTTTTAATCTCGCATTAGGTATAGATGAATCTGGAAATATGGACAAAATATGACATACAGAATGGGGCATAGGTACAATGTAAATATGAGGTTGAAATAGTGAGCAGTCGCCTTTGAAAGTATACACATATATCGGAGATCGCTGCACGACAATCTTAATGGAAATGAGAGCGTTTTTAGAAGAGAGTGTAGTCTATTTAATTAATGACTGCAAAATGCATTCTGCATTATTACAGGATGGTAAATTGATCTTAGCGAAAGATTAATGGGAGAAATAACACCTTTATAACAGTAATCTAATAATAAGAATTGAGGCTAACTAAAAGCGTTAACACCTATGCGTTACAGTGGCTAATGCCCCGTCATCAAAAGGTACTTCATGTTTTATTGTCACTAAATACCTACACATTAGTGTAATTATTGGTATTAATAATAATGATAATCGCCATTAATTTAAATTCAGCTTAGCGCATTTATTTCCTGGGATATAAAAAAATTAAAATAAAAAATATATTCATTGGTCGCGCAGTATTAATATGTAGCTAGTTAATAGTTTACTTTGACTTTCAGATTTGAAAAAAAATCGTAGTGTGCCGATTGTTTTAAAATTTGATACGGAGACTTAAATTTGAATTCTGAACAACTTTTTCTAATACAATTTATCTATATCTCTTAAGAAGAAGGTAGTTTACCTGAACTGAAAATGAATAAATTGCCCCTGTCAAGGCCTGCTTGATTTTTAAAATATAAAAATATGGTGTAAATTAGTTTCTAATCAAGCAACGCTGATCCCCCACGAAAAATCAAGTATGCCTTGGAAATTTTGAAAAAAGTATTTTTATATCAGTAAATTGCTCTTTATGTAGGATTATATTATTATGGAAACTTGTTTATAATGAAAAACTGAGAAGGTTTGCAAAATATCAAAAGTCTAGGCCTACTTTGATTTTTTTACCTTTTTTTTTCACTTTTTTTAGAAAGTGCCCTTTCTGTAGCTTTCACGTCAAAATATTATTAAGAGAACTTGTTCATGATGAAAAACTGGGTATGGTTGCAAAATTTCAAAAGCCTAGGTCTACTTTGATTTTTTCTGCCAAAAAACTTAAAACGTGTAAGAATAGAAGTAGGCCTAGGCTTTTAAAATTGTATACAGTTTTTCATCATGAACAAGTTTTCTAAAAAAAAGTGAAAAAGCTGTGAAAAAATAAAAATAGGCGTGGACTCTCGAAATTTTGCATACCTACTCAGATTTTCATTCTGAACAAGTTTCCTTAATAATATGTTCTCGTAAAGCCTACAAAAAGAGCACTGTACTGATGTAAAAAATACTTTTTTCAAAATTTCCAAGGCATACTTGATTTTTCGAAAGACAAATTATGTCACAAATTGGTTTCAAACCAAGCAGGGCTGAACCCCAAGCAAGCGTTACACCAGATTTGTAGTGTTTGGGGTGCATTATTTATTTATTTTTTTAATGTAATATTATACTGCTAATTTATAATAATTCATGAGACACTGTGCCAAATTTTAATATAGTTCAATCTTATATTTTTGGGACACGTTATAGAAACCAATGTTCAATTTTAAGTTTCATTTCATGATGGAACCACGTAGTTCAGAGGCACTTAAGTGAATAATGTTTTGGTCTGACTCTTTGTCGTGAGTAACACTCGAAAAGTAGACACATTAAGTATTATTTAATATAATAATATGCTAACTTTTCAGACTTGTTTCTTGTTTCTTGTTTCACTTTCGTTTCGTGGTGCCTGTTTAACACCTATATCTCCCGTTAACGCATACGAAAAATGTTTATTTTAAAACCGTCTATTACAATAACCCGGAGAGTATATAGTACCAGCAAATACCGTCAAAAGTATTGTCGCCGAAATTGTGTTTGCCCACAGCAGGTGGCCTGGCTGGGCCTTATGGAATGCGCACCCGCCTTCTACTAATTCATTGTTTGCAGTGACGATTTCCCGCAGAGATGAATCACTTAGCGATTCGTACATTGCGTCGTTCGAAAAAATTGCCCCACTAACACCCATCTATTCCTACTCCCAAAAAAAAACCGACGCCGGCATATTTTCCGATTTCGAAGACCTCGCCTCCCAAATAAATACAGCTGGTGGCGGTATTGTCACGCCATATCATTGTTCTCTCTTCGCCAGTTGCGGTCATACGATGCGGGTGTCGAAGGTTATCCTCGCGGCGTTCTGCTGTACCGCCGTTCGGCTCGCAGCCGCCGAAATTTCACCAGTCCAAGACGGTCTTCGCGATGCCTACCTCCACAACGGCTGCGAGTCGTCGTTTTCGGTTTCCTGCATCAAGCTCAATGTCGTCTCCTGGTTAAACAGTGCGGAATCGACCGAGAACTACGAAGTGACCCCCGGTGTTACCCTGGTGCGCGACAGTGACGCGAAGCTCGAACCAGAAGCAGTGTCCGCAAGAAGCCTTTCCGACGACAACCTGGACTCTTACCTCTACTCGCGCGTGGCGCGCTACGTGGCTAACCATTCCTTCAAACTCGACTCTAGCGATGAAGAAAACGAAGTCGAAACCGGAAGGAGGAAGAGCGGTGGCGGCGGCGGCGGTGGCGGTGGCGGCGGAAAGAAAGGTGGCGGTGGTATGATGGAAAAAATCGCCGCCATTGCTTTGGTCAAAGCCGTTCTGCTCGCGTTCTTCGTGAAGGCCGTGGGCTTTCTAGCGCTGAAGGCGTTGGTGGTTGGCAAGATAGCGCTGCTGATCTCCGGCGGGTTACTCATGAAGAAGTTGCTGTCTTCGAAGGGAGGAAGTGGTGGAGGAGGTCAGGGCGGTGGTCATGGCGGTGGTTGGAGTAGTAGCGGAGGTCACTCTTCGGGGGGCTGGGGAAGAGCTTACGAAGTGGGGGAGCTACCGAAGGGGCTGCAGCCTGACTACACGCCACCACAGTGATTTCATTTGTTTGTTCGGAGAGCTATTTATTTATTTATTTGTACATTGTCAGCGAAATAAAGACTGCGACGAACGAAATGTTTTATTCCATTTTCTTGCAGAGAGTTCGTAAATAAACGTTTGTTTTTTGTTCTATTTTTTGTATTTAGAATAATTGTAAGTAGTCTATAGTTTCCGTTACGACGTTTTAAACGCACTATTTCATCCAGTTTCGCAAAATACACCCAGTATATTATCATGCGTTCTAAAAATATTGTCCTACTACCTGCAACCATCTAAAAGCTGATGTACTTTATGTTGCCTAACCCACTCTAGAACTTGCTAGTTTAAAACAATATTATAAAACAGTAACAGTAGATGTAAAACAGACATGTGCCTAGTGCTACTATATCGTTATTAAATAATTGACTAATTCGAGGTATGTGTATTAGAACAAATAATTTTTTTTGCTAACTTGTCTGACTTAAATAGTATCTACAGTATACAATACTTGATTCTAAGTATATCGACGTTTCTATACAGTGTGGTCATTTAAGTGTTCAACATATGGGACTTTTTTTGTTAATTGCATAACCAAAATACAGATATTGCCGAAAGTTGATGCATGTGGTGGAAGTGATTTTATCATTAGCATTACTGGCAATGCTATTATAGGTATTTATTATCCGAATAAATATTTTGCTGAATTAAATGATAATTCTTCTTTAATTTTCTACGAAATGCACCCATTTTCTCTTGAAACACGCTTTAATGTACCTAAGTTTTTAGGTTAGGTGTTGAGAGCACACCTAAATCGTTCTGTAATGATTGCAATGCACGCTTTTTGGTATTTATGCTTGCTTCAATGCTGTTAATTTAAATACTTGGTAAGTACTTCTATAAAAGCATCTTTGGAAGTAAAAATATATTGGAAGGAACTGAACTGTGATTTACCAAGCTCTTACAAAGCTGATTTATAGAGTGCTTAATTATGTTCTTATAAAACAGTTATATACGCAAAACTAACCGAACCATTTAGTTGTAACCACTAAACAGACGTGTAGCAGTCGTATACGTAGTACTAGAACAATTAAAAAACGATTTTATAAACGTTCTATAATTTAGCTGAAAGAACGTTCTAAGAACTATATTACAGAACAAGTTAGTTGCACACAAAGTACCCTTATTTGAAAAAATTCAGGAAAAGGTTGTTAAGAAAAGTTGTTTAGAATTAAAAGCTATGCCTAAATACCAAAACATAGCCTCTAAGAAAAAAATTTTTTTTGGTCAAATAATTTCCAGTTTCTTAATAAACATATTTAAAATAAAAATTTTGCGCCTTAAATGAGAGTTTTTTAATATACACATGATTATTATTAATGTTTTACCTTGTTCAGAAGAATTTTTGAGAGAAGTTTTGTTTAATATCGTTGCAACAAACATGAAGTTTGTGATTCCCTAAAAAAATTAAAAATCTAAGTTAATTTTACAAATATGCTTGAATTTGAAGTTATGTTAATTTTGATTGATTTATGAAAGTGTTTAGGGGGAATATTAAAAAAATATATTTTTAAAAAATTATTAGTTTTTCAAAAAAAAATATTTTTTTTCTCAGGAGGCCATGTTTTGGTATTTAGGCATAACTTTTAATTCTAAACAACTTTTCTTAATAACATTTTGCTGAATTCTTTGAAATAAGGGTACTTTACTCTTGAACAATTTTTATATTTTTTGACCTACCCTGTATGCTGTTTGACTTGCAACCATTCTAAGGGCACCTAATATGATTATCGATAATGCACCAACTTTCGGCAATATTTGTATTTTGGTTGTGCAATTAATAAAAAAAATTCCCTTATGTTGCACACTAAAATGGCCACACTGTATAGGACTGCGTGATAAGAATCGTGGCGCTTCCCATTTTATCACGCGAGGTTGAGTTCTGAATTTTCTGTTGGTTCTCCGTCGGAAAATCTTTTTCGTTGCTTAATTCTCGTCCCTTTAGGATCTCGTGTACGTTTAGTTTTGCTGTGCTAATAATAGTTTTTCTGTCTCTCACTAGGTCAAGGTTACATCTTGTTATCTACCATTAAGTTTGTATCGTTGAATTTAATTACGAAAATCTGAACAGATTGATGTATTTTTAGAGGAGTCTCGCGTCCCAGCTGAGTTGTAACCTACGAAAAGGAGTGGTGGTAACGACTACTCAGTTTTAACTTCTAGAAGGTTTCGAGGAAGTCTGTGAATTTAAACAGTCCAAATGTTCTCTAGTGCTTATTAAGTAACAGAAACACAAGTCACAGGTACACGCGCTTCTGGCCGCTTAAAACCTAACCAAACCTGCATCGAACTTAAAACTAATCTGACCAGAATTATATGCGCCTAGCCTTCTGTTTACTACTGTCCTTCATATACGGCAGGGCCGTAGATAAGGGGGGGAGTTGAGTGTTCAAACCCTTCCATTGATAAAAAAAGAAGAGGAAACATCATGGTGATGTAACTTTACAATTTTCTACGCCTCAATTAAATTGTTTGTCGTTAAAATTTCTAAAAAATTTCGCATGCGGCGCATTTTAATAAGCGAACACCTCATTTTAATTCCTGCTATTAAAAATCAATAATCATTATGAATCCACAAGGAATAACTTTCTATAGGAAGATACCTATCTATATATTCTACATTTGGCCCTTTGAGGGGACATGTTAATTTATAATAGGATGTGGCAATAAATTTATAGGCACTAACTTATATTTTTACTTCCACATTACTCAAGGAATTCTCTCTCGGGCTTTTATGTAAAAGAAAAAAAGAGTAGGTACCTACTTCTTACAGTTACTGCAAAGTTAAATTATCATTATTATTATGGTTCCACAGTTTACAAAGAAAAAACTACAATCACTTGCCTAATATTTTTTGTTTTTTTTTATTTTATTAAAAATGTTTGACCTTGAAAATTTGAAAATTTTCGCCTGCGGCGCAATTATTAACAATAGAAAATTAACTTTGTCGACCAGCCCCCCCCCCCGACAAGAATTTCTGGTTGCGCCACTGCATGTATATATTCGTAAATTTAGTTTGGAGTCATCCTTTTCTTTTGCAGGTATTTTGTGAACGCCTTCACTTCATGTTTCTCCATTTTCTCAATTCACTATGCACAATTGAAGAATAAAAATTCTTACTCGAATATTCGAAACGATGTGATATTGAAATTTGGCAAGCGAGATTGACAGATGTTGACAGTTGTACTACTAGAGTACCGATTGTTTTGGTCAACGCCAACTAGTCTAGGGACAATAATAATTGGTGAACCGCCCTCGTAGATTGTAAATATAAACATGTTATCTTTTGTTTAACCTTCAAACTAGTTGAAGCTTCCGGAGCTCTAACGATCCATTTTGGTTATAGAAGTAGAAAGACTCGGCACTGTGTATTTCACCTAATGTGCTAATTTTTTACTTGTTTCACTTTCGTTTCGTAAAGTGTGTTTAACATATATTATATGCCTCCCATTAGTTGGGTACATTCATAGAATATTTAAATATTTCAACAGTCTGACATCATAAATGTAGACCCATCAAAATAATTGTCACCGAAACCACAGCAAAGCTTATGGAATGCGCACCACCCGCCTTCATTTAATAATTCATTGTTTGCCATGTCGATTTCCCACAGATATGAATCACTTAAAGATTCGTACACGATCACAAAGTATAAGGAGGCGGGCGTCGAAAATTTGCCCCACTAACACCCATCCTACTCCCAAAAAACCAACGCGAGCATATTTTCCGATTTCGAAAACCTCGCCTCGCAAAATAAATACAGCCGACAACAATATTGTTCCGCCAGATCATTCTTCTCTCTTCGCTAGACGCGGTCACATATATATATATATATGATGTGGGTGTCGAAGGTTATCCTCGCCGTGTTCTACTATACCGTTCGGCTGGCGGTCGCCGAAATTTCCCCAACAGCAGGCGGCCTTCGCGATGCCTACCTCCACAACAACTGCGAGTCGTCGTTTTCGGTTTCCTGCATCAAGCTCGACGTTATCTCCTGGTTAAACGGTGCGGAATCGACCGAGAACTACGAAGTGACCCCCGGTGTTACCCTGGTGCGCGACAGTGACGCGAAGCTCGAACCGGAAGCAGTGTCCGCAAGAAGCATTTCCGACGACAACCTGGACTCTTATCTCTACTCGCGCGTGGCGCGCTACGTGGCCAACCATTCCTTCAAACTCGACCCTAGCGATGCGGAAAACGAGGTCGAAACAGGAAGGAAGAAAAGCGGCGGCGGCGGCGGAAAAAAAGGTGGCGGTGGCATGATGGACAAACTCGGGGCCATTGCTTTGGCCAAAATGGCTCTGCTAGCGTTGTTCGTCAAGGCCGTTGGTTTCCTAGCGCTGAAGGCGTTGGTGGTTAGCAAGATAGCGCTGTTGATAGCGGGAGGGCTCGCCCTGAAGAAATTGTTGTCGAAGGGAGGAAGCGGTGGTGGAGGCCACGGAGGTGGTTGGAACAGTGGAGGAGGTCATGGCGGCGGTTGGAGCAGTGGAGGAGGTCTGTCTTCGGGAGGATGGGGAAGAGCCTACGAGGTAGAGGATTTGCCCAAGGGGTTGCAGCCGGACTACAGGCCACCGCAGTGATATTGATTAGTTTTATTTAGAGAGTTATTTATTTATTTATTTATTTGCACAGTGTCGGCAAAATAAAGACTGATGAAGTAAAAGTGTTTTATTTTATTTCTTGCAAGACGTTCGTTAATATAAAACTGATCCCATGTTAACTCAAGAATAATCACACATATTTTATTTCACTCACTTGAAGAGTACCTACAAACCTATACAAAGGTGTACGGAAATGGAAAAGAAATAATTAGCACAAACATTTCTATTTTTACACATTTATACTATCTTCTTATGAAAGCTCTCACTTCCCTCGAAGATTCATAAAATAACTTCAGTTAATACCCCTACGAAGGTCACATTGTTGTCCGAAAACTTGGTTTATTAAAATAATAAATAGGTATAAAATTTCCGGAAATACACATAGGTAATAGGTACGTGGAAAAATTGTTGATTCAACTGGCTCCAGTTGTCAAAGTTATATGTTTTCTTAATAACGCATGAGCTAGCGTGTCGAATCAAGCACTAACATATGATTTAAATTCGCATTAGCAGTCTTTTTCAAGGTTGTCAAAGAGTTTAGTGAAAATAGAAAACGAGATAATAACTCGCAACTACATAATTAAGTGGTATATACAAATAAAGTCCATTTTAAGAGGCTAGTATACAGTGTGTCCCGATTTGATACTGGACACCTCGGAAATATATGAAGGGCAAGGAAAATAAATCGTCTCTATTTTTTTATTGATAGTACCAAGTGAGAGTATCTCATAAGCGGTGGTATTTGGATGGGGTAATTATTTCATGGCTTGATATGATTTTTTATACGATCGTTATAAAAACTTTACTTTTTTTAACCTTTTTAAATGCCTAAAGTATATCTTTTTTTAACAAGTTAAAAAAACTTACTTTTTTTCACTCTGAGCAGTTTAGAGTGAAAAAAAAGTTAACTTTTTTCACTCTAAACTTCCTTACTACGTTTACATGGAGTTTGGAATCGAATTCAGTGTAATGCAGTTTGGTGTTTTCATAAATGGTAAATGTGGCGTTAAATCCCGAAAATAAGAACATTTATTTTGAGATTCAAATCAATCTCAAAATCTCTTCATGCGGTTTTCAATAATTCTAGAAACATATTCAAATCGATTTCAATACTATGTGTAAACGTAGTGAGACCGCGATCTAAATATTATAATCCTCGTAATTGAAAACCATAGTGCATTTATATGCCCTTTAGTATATAACACAAAAATCCCATCCCAAATATTTCAGTGTTTAAGCACGATCGTATAAAAAATAATGTATGAAACTCATGCATAAAGTGCCTTTTTTTTCATTCATGAAAAAAAGTACTACTTTATGCACTTGTTGCATAAATAACTATTTTTAAATTAACAAATTTTCAAGAAACTCAATAAGAATTTTTTTTTACGAGAAAATGTTATTAAGATAACTTGTTCAGAATGAAAAACTGAGTAGATTCGCAAAATTTTAAAACGCTAGGAGTACTTTGATTTTTAGATTTATCTGCCACTTTTTTCTTATAAAAGTGTCTTTTCTGGAGCTATCACGTCAAAATTTCATTTTTTCACGATCATCAAGTTTCCTTAATAATATTTTGACGTGAAAGCTCCAGAAAGGACACATTTCTAGGAAAAAAGTGGGAGATAAAGGCGAAAAAGCTAGAAATCAAAGTAGGCCTAGACTTTTGAAATTTTGCAATTCTACTCAATTTTTTATTCTGAACAAGTTTTCTTAATAATATTTTGTCGGAAAAAAAGCCCAAGAGGGTTTCTTGAAAATTAGCTATTTTAAAAAATCATAGGAGGCCATGAAATAATTATCCCATCTAAATACCACCGCCTACAAGATACTCTCCCTTGGGACTACCAATAAAAAAATAGAGACCATTTGTTTTCCTTGTCCATCATATAGTTCTGAGGTGTCCAGTATCAAATTGGGACACACTGTATATTGTTGAGGACGAAAAGTTGAGTTTTTCGGACCGTCAATGTGCTTGTGTCGGTCAGATCAAATATAATTTAATCGTTTTAATAAAAGAAATACAAGAAAAATGAACATAAATGAGGATTCTCCTGAAAATTGCATTAAGAGAGCAGCAAATAGAACTCGACATAAATGAAGGACGTTTATACATAATATGGTGTGTTGTGAAATGTGGCCCAAATTAATTTCTAAAAAGGCTTGGTCGGAAAACCGTCAAATTTTAACTCTTAATTATTTTACTACTTGAACTCTAGAGCACGCCTATTAAGTTTTTTTTTCATTAAATTATATCGAATTTTAAAAAATGTATGTATGTTATAAACAATTAGAATTTTTAATTATTTTAAAATAAAATAAATTTATTACGTGTGGCAATGTTGCAGTCTAAGTTAGAATCAAAGAACAAGATCAGCGATCACAAGTCAAATTTAACAAAAAATTGAATGGAAAGACAAGAGTTAAATAATAATTACATAGCGTGCTTCAGGGGTTCAACGTTCAACTTTGCCCCTGGTTACAATGTTTGTACGGGTCAAAGACTCACTCTGTATTGCAATCAACACCATGTAGGTAGATGTAAAATTTAAGAAAACAAGTTGTTTGAGAATCCAAAACTGTGCTAAAATCTCATTTTTAACTCTGGATGCGTTAGACTCTATTACAAGAAAACCATCGCAATAGGCTTGTCATCATGATCCCTGACATTTTTTAAGTACACTTTTTACGCATAAAAAAGTAATAAGCTATTAAATAATAATTTAGCAGGTGTTTTGTTTAACCCTACAACCTTATTGTCATTTTTTGTGCACAAAATATGTGCAATGTATTAATTATACCATAGAAGATCCTACTACGAATTTCTCTAGGATTATACTTAATCTACTTCAGCGATCATTTCTGCACATCTACAGAGTGTCTCACTTAAGAGTGAAACAACCTTATAACTTCTTTAATTTTTAACCGACCAGAACGAAATTTTTACCAAAGTTAGATGACATTGTTGCTACACTTATTTCCAAAAAATTAGTTGCAGACTCCTAAGTCAAAGCCACCTGCGACGCCACAATCTAGGCTAAAAATCCCAAAATCATTTTAGGCACTTTTCTCAAAAAAATTTACTATAAGAAGTTGTTCAGAATCAATCTAGAACCCTAAATCCAAAATTTTGTCAAAATCAAAAAATATTAAATAAAAAAAAAATAAAGTCCAAAAATAGCAATTTAAAAATTTCCTGCATTTAGAAAAGTGTGCCATGGAAGTTTTGAAGGCAAGTTGTTTTCAAAAAGAAATAATTTTTAAAATAAAGTTAATAGCCACAAAATAAATTTTAATTTTTTATAATTTTTTCTTAATTTTTTTATTTAATATTTTTTATCGTGGCATCGCAAGTGGCTTTGACTTTTATGTAGACAACTATTTTTTTAGAAATAAGTAGGCCATCTACCTTTGGTAAAAATTTCGTTCTGGTCGGTTAAAAATTAAAGAAGTTATGAGGTTGCATAGATCAAAGTTTTCCCCTTTACCAACGTAACATCAAAGATACTGCTATCTTTGTTGGGACATGTCCTGACCTGCTGCAGGCACAATGATCCCAGCCAGCCCATTACCGATTTCATCCTCTTTGGGAATCATCAGATGGACGTAGGCAAAGTCCGGAGTGCAGATGGATTCAAAAGATAGAACCAACAGAAACAGCTACTCCGAGGGCTAATACCCCTACCGGCATTGAACTACACCATTGATTCTCGATTTTCGTTGGGAATAAACATTGCATAGATCAAAGTTTTCTCCTTTACCAACGTAACGTCAAAGATACTGCTATCTTTGTTGGGACATGACATGACGTTACGTTGGTAAAGGAGAAAACTTTGATCTATGCAATGTTGATTCCCAACGAAAATCGAGAATCAATGGTGTAGTTCAATGCCGGTAGGGGCATTAGCCCTCGGAGTAATTGTTTCTGTTGGTTCTATCTTTTGAATCCATCTGCACTCCGGATTTTGCCTACGTCCATCTGATGATTCCCAAAGAGGATGAAACCGGTAATGATCTGGCTGGGATCATTGTGCCTGTAGCATGTCAGGACATGTCCCAACAAAGATAGCAGTATCTTTGACGTTACGTTGGTAAAGGAGAAAACTTTGATCTATGCAATATTTATTCCCAACGAAAATCGAGAATCAATGGTGCAGTTCAATGCCGGTAGGGGCATTAGCCCTCGGAGTAGTTGTTTCTGTTGGTTCTATCTTTTCAAGTTATAAGGTTGTTTCATCGCCCTAAAATAAAACATGTCGCTCGCTTCGACAACATTCAGACAGTTTATTCAAAATAAATATATGTACACAAATAAATAAATAAGTTAACTAACAAACAAATCACCTACTGAGGCGGCTTGTACCCGGGCTTCAACCCCGGCGGAAGCCCGATGGGCCCACTCCTGCCCCACCCGCCGTGACCGCTTAACCCGTAATCCCCGTGGCCGCTGGTTGCGTAAGCTTCCCCGCCACTTGCCCCATAATGCCCGATATCATGGTGAGCGATATCGTGGTGGCCGATATCGTGGTGGCCGATATCGTGGTGGCCGATATCCGGGTGACCGTGGTGGTGCGAGACCGAGTGCGTCTTCCCGTAGCTGTACACCGGATGCGCCACGACCTCGTAGCTGGTGGTGTGCTGCTTCTTGGCGAGCAGCGACTTCAGTCCGATCCCTGCGGCTATGAGGAACGCCAGTCCGCCCGTCAGCAGCGCCTTGCCGGCGATGAGCGCGATCTTCTTCAGCGCCAGCGCTATCAGGCCGGTCTTGAGCAGGGCCAGGGCGAGGATCTTCTTCTTGGCGCCCCCGTCGCCGCCCTTCTTCTTCCTCCCCGTTTCCACTTCGTTTGTTTCCTCGTCTTCTTCGAAGCCCACTTTGATGGAGCGGCTGGTGACGTACCTGGAGACTTTCTGCAGGAGGTACGCGTCAAGTCTGGACTTGGGGTCGTCCGGGAACTTCTTGGCGATTTCTTTCACGACTTCCGCGTCGGACGGCGCACTAACGTTGTCTAGTTTCACTATGTTAACACCGGGTAACACGCTGTGGGTGTCCTCTTGTTCGAGTTGACTAATCCAGGAGACCATGTCCATCTTCAGGCATGTTAGGGAGTAGTAGTTGCAGTCTAACCTGGAGAAGGGTTTTTTGGTTTTTGCGGAATCCGTCGGGAGGGACGAGACCGAACACAGGACGGTTACAAACGCGTATATCACGACCACGGCCCGCATGTTGCTTGTTTGGGAGCAGATCGACTTGTGAGAAAAAAATATGGGCGTCGGGTTTATATAAAGACTAGGTAGGGTCTCGTGAAAATTTTTCTCGGGTCAACTAGTAAAAGTTTGATATAATATGTAGATGAAGCTTAAAGATGTTTATGGGCGATTACCAATTCCGTGTTTCTGAATTTACATAAATAAAAGAGTTTTAAGAATACGTGGATATGGGCCTACGAACAAACTAGACGGTCTAGCTGACACACATCGGCATCAAAACCAGTTTCGCCTTACAGGTGGAGGCATATTAATTTGAATCGAAAAATTTAAAATTTAAACATAATTCTAATTTTATTGGTGCTGCATCCTCTTTTAGTGTGTCACATTGTACGCATAAAAATCTTTGTATACTCTAAGTGGAACCTATTTATAAGAATTTGTTTAGATGATAATAATATGGCGCATATATGAACTCCAAATTGTAAACAAAGTAGGTACAAGAATTTGGAAAGGCAGAGAGGCAGCTGCGGCTTCCAAATTTAATAAGACTTACTTAGCGTTCCTTCAAAAACATATTAGCACTTTGCATTCTCTTTCACGGTTCACTCTCAGTTTCATACCTCAATCATTATTATAGGTAGCGTGTTAAAGAGAAGCCACAGAAGGATCAGAACCTAAATAAACACTAGAAAATTATGTGTCAAAATGAAATTTTGGTAATACCATAGACAAAGCTACACGTGGATTATCAGAACAATAATAATTAATTGTTGAAATTTACGCACGCTACACCATGTTTGATATAAAAACTAATAACTAAATTAAAATACCTATATGCCTCAACTTAGTATCGAGTCCTAAAAATTGTAAGTTGCAAGGCATTACAATTTATCTGTTTTACTTTATTTTCGGTCTAAAATTAAAGTTTGAAAGTTGGTGAAAATTTGTGTCATATCGACTCGGACCTATACTAAATAAATTCACTTTTATTTAGCATCTGTAGTAGCGAATTGGAATAAATAAATATATTTTTGCTATTTTAAACACAATGTGACAATATAAAGAAATAATTTGATGCCGGATTCAATAAAAATAGGTTCCTATTATTTGAGGAAATTGTGATATTCTAATTTATTTATTTTATAAATTCAATTCAATAACAAACAGTCCTAATCCAAGAGCGAAAAAATGTGGATAAAAAAGTATGGGAATGGGTGGAGAGTAAACTTAAGGATAAGTTTAAAATAGAAATAAAAGGATACAGTAATTTAAGGGATATTTTTGAAAAAATAATCGAGAAAAAAAGAGAAACAAAATGTTTGGTTATCGTTTTTGTGAAGTGCGATATACTTTAATTTGGAATGTAAAGGCAGTAAGCAAACTTAGTTTAAACCTATCTGTGATAACTAACTAGTAGCATGTAAGAGTAGTTTAAGTATAAAGCACTTTGTAAATTATAAAAAGTTAAAATAAAGGTTTAAAAAAAATCCATACATGTTTCCTAAACCAGCTGACTTGATATTATCAAGTAGGCCATAATAATAAACCATTTAAACAATTCCATGGCTTACTATTCACCGGGTGTATTGTTTTGGCGATTTCATTGCCACCTTAGGAAAAACTACTGATCTAGGAGACCATTTTTAAAATTTATATTTTGTTAAAAAAAATTAACACTAATAATTTATTTGCTTTTGCATAAATCGTAAATCATAAAATAATTATTATCCTTTCTTTTTTGTTTTTGTTCTTTTCTGAAAATAATAGAAAAACCAAAGAATGTAAATTTGGTTCACTATGGCGTAAAATGCAAAACGTATGTTTATATTTGAGGATATTGACTCTTGTTTCTTGAATACAGACAAAAGATACAACGTACCGCTAAGGAATTTGAAGGCCAGAAGCACAATAAAGTAAATCCAGCTGATAGAAACAGGGCAGGTTAATGAATTAAGTTCAATATTACATTTAAATAATGATAATGGTGCTGTATTAGGCAGTTGTCAAGCGATCAGCAGTTGTTGTCTTTTATTCATATAATTAGTTACACCGTTAAAAAATTGTAATGATTCCAGTTAAACGATTAAAAATATTCTATTTTCACCGTTTACATGCTTTTGGGAGACAGTGAATCATCCTGTATCTACCCAGGCTATTATCACACATTACCACTTCCGTTCATTCAAAACAAAAGACCATTCACTGAAATATTGTAAGGTATACATTTATCACTTAAATACCGTAAAATTCAATAATTAACAGCAACGAAGCGGAGATATATTAAAGATATCGTTTTACAACCAGGATATAGTTAATGTCTGGTTTTTACTTTGATGTTAGTGCCGAGAAGCGCTACTTTGCACATGAAAGAGATATGGATGAGTATCCATTGGCGTAGCTATTATAAGGGTTGTTCTGAAACAAAATTAGTTATTTCAATACAAAAGAAAAATAACTGCAAAAAAACAACAAAAATTTAAATATTCTGTAAGCGAAAATTTCGGTGGTAAGTAACAGTGTTATACGAGGATTGGACTTTAGTGGAGAAATTACCAAATTCTAAGAACTATTGTTAATATTTGATTAATATGTAATTTACCTAATAAACACCGATAAAAATGTATTTTATTATCAAATTAATGCCAACAATAGGTAGGTATATCAAATCCTACAAAGTGGGTATATTAACAGATTCTTCAATGTACTTATAATGCATTCCAAATTAATAGTGCCTGATATACCTACATTTCTCAAATTATATAAATATAACTAAATTATATTTTAATGATAAAAAATTGGATCTCCCTTTAAAAAACCTGGCTATACCTACCACTGTGCGAGTTACATCGTAGATCCTGTTATTGTTTATCGTACACTTTGTAGTAGATACTTGAATAGAAAGCATATGGCAAATATAGACGTAAAATTGTCGCAGGATACAGACATTGGCGTAACAAGGTGAATAGTGAGACAACTAAACTCCCCCTAGAATATCATTGGATGAACCAAAATCATGTTAAAAACATTTAAAATTTGCAATGCTATCAAAATATTATGGAGAACACAACTTTATTCGTTTATTAATTTTTAAACTGTTTTTTTTTTACAATATTCGAAATATTTTGTGAACTACATAATTACTACTACTAGTAATTTCCGGTTGTTACCAAGATCGATTAGATCTAAAGTCTATATAGAAACATGTATCAACAATAAAACCGCTTTAAATAAAATTTCTTACCGAAATTGATGCAAAATATAACCAACGAATTTGGGGCTACTATGAAACACTGCCATTATTATCCGCAATTTTACGGCGTCTATTGTGGGATTGTTAAGTTTCTCTTGTGGTAATGTGCACAAAGCACAGCAACATGAAGGACACGCGGGCGTCCCAATTGAGGCAGTGACGTCATGCTTATGAGACCGTTCCGCGAATTCAAACGAATGTAGATATTTATTTATCTACTTGATTTTTGATGATGATGAATAATCATTCGGAACTACAGCCCTCAGAAATATGTACAACCTACGCCTATGTCCACGAGTAACATTTTATTTAATTAATGTGGTGGACATTTGCATAATCAGCGTGATAGCCGAAGAATAGAAATCCCAAGTTAACGAATTCGAGTTTTTTGCCACTTTCATCGTCTCGCTGACTCGCATTATTATGAATTATTCACAGTTCAAGCAAGTGAAAATCCAAGGTTATTCCTTTGGATCTAAAATAATTTTTTTCAAGTATTATTAGTTTAATTATTTTGGATTCAACAACAATAATACTCCCTTTGATTTAAAATATTGTATATATACCTGTCACGTAATTATTAGCAACCTGAAAGTAGATAACTATTAAAATAAACAATTAATTAATAAGAATGCCTTCGTTAAAAATCTAGGATTGCTTTATACTGACGGTATTGTTATTGTTCTACTGTCACAAGATACATTTTTCATACTGGAGCGGACGTTAGGTACGAATACGAAAAAGTGGTGACAAGGTCAGAAAGCAGTGATTATATCTAATAAGTTTTTTTGCAACACATTTTTATTATCGCCTAAACCTAATCTTCGATTTCTAATGAATGATCGATTTAAAATTTTAAACCAAGATTCCATGCAAGCATTTCAACGGTATACTGGGATTGGTCTAGTCTCACACAGACCTACATATTATCAGAAAGGAATTCCTGAGATGAAGACGACAAATATTTTAAAATAATCTTTAATTTATCCTTCTGTATATCAATTTATAGAAAATCCTTATATATTTTTTGAAACATGTTACATGAAAAATAACTAATGAACTATTTGCAGATATACAAATATACCATGCTAATGTTTAAAACCAGGGACTGTTATTACGCATAATATGTTTGTATTTTTCATAAAATTTAAGTAGGTACCTATATACAGGGTGAGGCAGAGCCGAAAACACAAGGCAAAATTCGCTAAAATAAGCACATATGTTTAATAAACATTAGCTTAAAAACGCTTTGTTCTCCATATACAGCCTGTTGAAATTTTTCCAAAAATAACATATATTTTTTTAACTTCCTTCGAGCCGGTTTAGGAAATTCCAATAAAATTTGATACATATTATGGGTTGTCATTTTGTGCAATAATTTGGCCCTGTTCAGATGACCAGCAGCGTAGATACAAATAATTTTATTTTAAATGCCAGCATAATCTTCTTGGCACTAGTTTAAAAAATCCGAAATTACGAAGAAACTGTACCAGAAATAAAAAAAAATACCAAGAGGCGCTTCTTGTTCCAAATTGAATGGGCTATCCAAAAAAGGCAAAATTTTTGGTTTTGCACAGGACCGTACTACTATTTTTTACAATTATTTACAGTAACTATTTGTCTCTACGCCGCTGGTCATCTGAACGAGGTCAAAGTATTGCACAAAATGGCAACCGTCCAATGCATAATGTGTACCAAATTTGGTTGGAATTCCTAAACGGGCTCGAAAGAAATTAAAAAAATATGTTATTTTTGGAAAAATTTCAACACGCTGTATATGGAGAACCAAGCGTTTTTGAGCTAATGTTTATTAAGCATGTGTGCTTATTTTACCGAGTTCTACCTTGTGTTTTCGGCTCTGCCTTTAGATGTGACTCACCCGTATAAAGACAACATTAAATACAAAAACAACTACGAGTATAAAACTCCCCTCTTCCTTTGTGATTACCTAAAGATACAAAAATTGCATCCATATTCTATCCACACATATTATGATCCTATTACCAGAATAATATTTGACAAAATTAGAAACAATTTCCAATTTAAACCATATAATTTAAATGCTTTATGAAATATTCCCTATTATGCTAACCTGAAACGAAAATAAAATATTTTGGAATATAAAGTGGTTTATACACATATTTAACCTAAACTATTTAATATAAAGAACTTTTTATGTAAAATTTTATGCAAAGTATTTGGTGTAGCGTGCGGAAATTTCAACAATGGTTCTGACAGTCTATGTGCAGCTTTGTCTATGGTTGTACTTATTGCCATCTGTGACCACTTTTATGAGCTCAAATTTCGAAAAGTACTATTAACGATTCGAGAAAAAACTGACTGAAGATTCATGTTTAGGACCTATCTGTACCAATTTCCATAGATCTACATTTTTTTTAAATTGAAGGTTTTGGATTTTAACATTAGACCAAATTTTTCTTAATCAATATGTACATTTTTTATAAATGAATAAAAAATTGTAAAAAAGTTAAATTGCAATAATTTCTATTAACTAATATTTGTAAAAGTCAAATCATATTTTTCCTGGCATTTTAGAACAATGTAAATTGGTAGGTACATATATAGGTTATGAGAGATTCTAAATAAGAATTAGTAGTGAGTTTTTTCTAAAAAAGTCCGTAATAGTAATAGTACTTTGAGCCCATAGTGGTAGTAATTGACCGATGATTACAGCACAAAAATAGGCAAAGTTATTCACATTGTTAAATGCGCCTTTTGAACAGCTACTTAACGAAAAAAGTGTATCAAAATCAGTCAACAAATAAAGATTTTACAGGGGTGGTAAGTCCTTAAAGTGGACACACCTAGGTATGTTATACTTTGTAAATAGAATTGAAGAATTGGGCAGTAAATAGTTTCTTTACTTTGAACCATGACAATTAAATCAAAAGGCAAGACAAAATATATGCTGAAGATTTTAAATATCTCGAATCTAATGATCACAAATACTTACTTACTTATTTGCATTTGGAAATAAATTCACTAAAATGTCAGTATTTGATCATAATCAAATAAATTTTAGTTAAAATATTAACGACTCCGATAACAATAAAATGTAAGAGACAATCGAACATATCTAGATCTTTATAATGTCAAAAGTACTAACCTAAAACATTATAACTATTTATTATTATTTAAATGTATTCAAATGCTATGCGTAGACGTTGATGTAGGTAGCTTTGGTGATTTACTAGGTGCTAAAATTTATGCCGGCTTGACGCACGATTATGTAACGAATTGTTTATTTATATTGGTTCTTTAGTTTCACGTGCATCGGTGCATTTGATGGCACGATGCATTTTGTAATAGTATTAATTGCTATTGTTATTGTTCGTTATTTATTTGTAGAATGTAATTTTGTACAAAAATAACAGTTTTTTAATTTTATCTCACTTGATTTGAACGTTGTATAAAAAGTAGAATATATTTATAAGGAGAAAAGAACGCTATACATTACCGAAATACGAATCACCGAACAATGGACTTCATTCGAAATAATGAGCCATCTAACGCTTCATCCGACTAATTCGGCTCCAGTTCGCACGAGATCTGCATAAAATTACGCTTAAAGCGGCCGCCTGACGAATTTCTTCCGCCTGGCGGGTGGAAACGCTGTTTCCTTCAACGGGTTAATTGCCAAAATAATGTCGAATAACTTTTACTCGCTGCCCCAGTATCATATTAATCCCGTGCATAAAAAAACCCGCTTTTTTCTAATGGGATTGATGGGCGGCTATATAAATATTAGAGAGGCACCGTGCACAACCATCAGACGACCCAACAGCCACCATGCGGTGTACCACGGGAACAGCTGCTCTGCTCTTATTCGCCGTCGTTTGTTCGGTGCACGCGGACGACCGAGGCGCGTCCAAGAGGTCGTTCCTCGACAAGAACTGCGACTACTCGTACTCGCCGACGTGCCTCAAGATCGACATCGTCTCGTGGATCGACAAGCTGAACGAGAACGACGACTACAGTGTGTTGCCGGGTGTTAGTTTGGTGCGGCAGAACTCCACGACGAACGCCACCAAGGACACGGCCGACATCGTGGCGGAGCTGGCGAGGAAGTTCCACGACGACCCCGACGGCCGGCTGGACGCCTACGTGCTGAAGAAGCTCGCCAACTACGTCAAGGCCCACTCGCTGAAGTTCAGCCTGTTCGAGAATGGAGTCGGGGACGGGGTGGAGACGGGACGTGGCGGCGGCGGAGGCGGCGGTGGCGGCGGCGGCGGCGGCGGCAAGAAGGGCGGCGGCGGAGGAGGTATGGGAACGGAGATCTTCGCGGCCATGGCGATGATGAAGGCGACCTTACTAGCCATCGCGCTCAAGGGTATCGCACTGCTCGCCGGAAAAGCTTTGATGGTGGGTACTTTGGCGCTGTTCCTGGCTGGAGCGATCGGGTTGAAGAGCCTGCTCAGCCACGGTGGTGGACATACCACGTACGAGGTGGTCGCGCACCCAGTGCACACCCAGGCGCACTCGCACTCGGTTTCTCACGAGGGTGGACACTACGGTGGAAGCGGCGGCGGCGGCGGCCATTCCGGATGGGGCAGGAGTTTCGACGACCTACCGCCAGGCTTGAAGCCTGGATACAAACCACCACAGTGATATTTTGTTTGTTAATAACGCAGTTTTAATTTATTTTTTGTATTTATTTTATCGTTAATAAATTATTTCTTTATAGTTCGCAATTTTATTGCCACCTTAAAATCAATTACTACATGCAAAAAAGACATCTTGAAAACGAAAGCATTAAAACAATTGCTATTCCATCACAGAATAATTATTCTCCATGCATAATGTAATAATAGTGTCGACAGGGTGTCCCTTTTGCTAGCCTTACTCTACCTCTAATCAAGATCACGTTCCATTCTAAATTAATGGGTGTGGTCATAGTTCAAAATGAAAGTACCCGTGACAAGAAACGCTACAAACCTATATTGGTAAAGATCGTTTATCAGGTATGTTCCGGAGCGAGCGTTGAAAAAAAGCAAGTAAACGAGGCGTGCGCGATGTAATACCTTTTCAGGATGGACGGCATTTTCTCTTGTGGTTTGTTTACGTTATTGGGTATGGCGAAGCCGCACATTAGTGAGATTTATGAGAGGTACTGTATAAGAAGAGTGTTGGTTTCTGTCAGATTGAAAAATGATGCCATTACTAAAGTGGAAAGCAACTAGTTGTATATAGTTTATTATACCTGGAGAGTTTAAATTTTATAATACCAACATGCTAGATGCTAGAACAGTTACCTATAATGAGCAAACAGTAAAAAAATAACAGAATTGCATTCAGACAAAAATAAAAAAATAATTTTTTTCCAGATGTTAGATTTGTATCGAACGGAAAGGTCGTCATTTTGAAAACTTTATGTAAGAATTTAAAATAACGGCCTGTAAAGTTATTGGAATTTTTCACAAAACCTAAACCAAGAGCTGACATGTCACATGTTAATATGAACTATTTTGTTAATTTGTGTCGTAGGATCCGGCATTAAAATATGCCCCAAGCATTTTTCGTACACCCTGTATTACGATTTTTAAGTTAAATAAAAGGACTGTTGTTATATACCTACTGTTATGATTTTTTAAATATCTAATGTTGTATTAGGGCTATTTTTAATATTTTATTAGGTAACGTCACTGACGCAGAGAAAAATGAATATGTAAAATCATAATAATAAAATAATGTTGCAATTTTGCTTTATTTATGGTTTATGAGATCGAGATATTAGATAAAAACTGTTTTAATTTAAATTATGGTTTTAATTTGAATACCATGTCTGTTCTCTAGGAAAATCAGCAGAAATAACTGATAACAACTGTGCTGATAATGTCGTATTGAATTTAGCTACTTCTTCGCGAACATTTGTAATTATACTTACAAACACTCGTCAAAATTTAATTACCTAGGTAATTAATATTTTAAATTTATTGACATTTTTTTCAAATGATTTATTTTGATATTTAACATTGGGGAACTATGTCTCTTAAAATAAACATTCCACACGGATATTCATAGTTTTGCTCAATTTGAGTTTTTTTTATAATTGCGCGACAAGTTGGCCATGGATGCTGATTTCTTTTTCAGCACCACTTAGCTGTCCAGAATTGCCCCATTTTTGTTCCTTACCTTCCTTACGTATAACCAAATTTGAAGGGAAAAAAAAACCATCGGTTTTCTTTTTATAAGGTTTCATTACGACAGAAACTGTGTGTTGAAAAGTTCTTCATCCGGATAAAATTCCAAAGAATGTGTAACTAGCGCCCTCTAGCAGCCACCAGAAATCTATGATAAATCAAGTCATGTGGAACTATTTTTAACAACCTGTGTTAAATCTGCGGAAAATCGGTTGATCGGTTCAACAGTTATGGTCGTAAAACTAAAAGTAAGGGCCCATAATATCTTCCTTAATCCGGACCTGTGCCACATCGCCTGTATATTATAATTTTTTTGATTTTTTTTAAATTTGTATAGCTATACTTTTTTAGGCTAACATCTTCCCTGTACTAAAAACTGACTCGATTTGTATGCTATAGTAAATATACAGTGTGTCCCAATTTGATACTGGACACCTCAGAAATATATGAAGGGCAAAGAAAACAGATGGTCTTTATTTTTTTATTGGTAGTACCAAGGGAGAGTATCTCATAGGCGGTGGTATTTGGATGTGGTAATTATTTCATGGCCTGCTATGATTTTTTAAAATAGCTTATTTTCAAGAAACCCTATTAGGGATTTTTTTACGACAAAATGTTATAAAGAAAACTTGTTCAGAATGAAAAACTGAGTAGAATTGCAAAATTTCAAAAGTCTAAGCCTACTTTGATTTTTAGCTTTTTCGCCATTTTCTCCCACTTTTTTCTTAAAAATGTGTCCTTTCTGGAACTTTCACGTCAAAATATTATTAGGGAAACTTGATCATCGTAAAAAAATAAATTTTTGACGTGAAATCTCCAGAAAGGACACTTTTCTAAGAAGAAAGTGGGATATAAATCTAAAAATCAAAGTAGGCCTAGCTTTTTGAAATTTTCGAATCTACTCAATTTTTCATTCTGAACAAGTTTTCTTAATAACATTTTGTCGTAAAAAAAATCCCTAATGGGGTTTCTTGAAAATTTGCTATTTTCAAAAATCATAGTATAGGCCATGAAATAATTACCCCATCCAAATACCACCGCCTATGAGATACTCTCCCTTGGAACTCCAAAAAAAAAACCATTTGTTTTCCTTGCCCTTCATATATTTCTGAGGTGTAAAGTATCAAATTGGGAGACACTGTATATCTGTTCGAATACAGAACACTTTTTGCTATTTTAATTTAATACTGATAAATAGAGACAAGTAGACCAAAGAAATAAGACAAATTATGTGTCCTGACAAATTACGTGTCCTGACTGGACACTGCCCTTTAAGATATCATCTTAAAAAAATGGGCAAAACAGACAATGGACTATGCAGATTCTGCAACGAACGGGATGAGACTAGCGAGCACATACTGTGTGAGTGTCCCCTCTTAATTCGAAACAGACTTAAATATTTCGAAAGGATCAATATAAATCCAAATGAAATTGGCAACTTAGCCCCAAGGAAAATACTAAGCTTCGTCAAAAGCCTAGGTGACCTTGGAATTTATTAGAGCAGGGTCATTCACAAAAGATCTAATTAGGTCGCAGTGAAGAAAGGCCGTAAGGGCAAAAAAAAACGACCCCCAAGAAATCTACAATCTGCAATCTAGGATAAATAAAAATTTTCACGTAATAATTTATTTGTACAAATAAATAAAATAAATACCAATAAATAATATAATTTATCGCACTCGTACATTATTCAGGCCTGTACCCTGGCTGCAACCCCATCGGCAACGGCACTTCATTGTAGACCCTTCCCCAGCCCGACCCATGATCGGCACTATGCGTAACGATCGGCTTGGTGATAACCTCGTGCGTCGTGTGTCCCCCAGTGTGACTCGTGAGAGACTTCAACCCGATGATGGCCGAGATCAGCAGGGCCGCGGCCCCAACGAACAACGCCTTCCCGGCTATCAGCGCTATTCCTTTCAGGGCGACGGCGAAGAGGGTGGACTTCGCGACCGCCGCAGCTGCGAGAAGGTACCCAAGTCCGCCGCCGCCGCCGCCTCCCTTTTTGCCTCCGCCGCCGCCTCCCCTGCCTCTGGCGGTGCCCACATCTCCGAAGTCGTCCCAGTTGACTTTGAGCGAGTGGCTGTTGACGAATCCGGAGGCTTTCTTCCACAAGGCGGCGTCTAGCCTCGCTTCCGGATCGTTCGGAAACACTCTGGACGTTTCCTTCACTAATTCTTCAGTGGTTGGCACGGTGCTGTCGTTTCCGCGCACTAACTCAACACCGGGAAGCACACTAACCGATTCTTCTTCGGCCACATTGTCCAGCCACCTCAGGAGATCCAGTTTGATGCATTTCGGCGAGAAAGAGTAGTCGCAATTGTCCTTTAAAATGGATTTTTTCAAGGGTTCAGAAGACACCGAGTAAATGTTTAAAAGCAGCACGACGACCAAGGTCGCTCTGCACCACATGTTGGTTCTTGGTGTGTCAGGTGCGTAAAGAAGATTGATGCTCAGTAGTCAGCGCCTCCTGAATTTATATATGAAGTATAGCCACTTGAATAAATCACCAACCATAAATGTTGTTAACTATTTTTGTTATGATAATTACGTGTTTAGTAGAGCAGCCAGACAAGGAAAGTGTATTTTGAGCTGCCGAATGCGGCAACCGAAAAAAGTTATTCGATTATACTTTCATTATAACGGAAGCCGGTGCTCATGAGCGTATAATCATGTGTTAAGTTCTAATTCATGTTATAGCAAACAAAGGCATAAATACAGAGTGGCAACAGATAATAAAAACCTACCGAACAATAGCATAGTGAAGTCTTGAAATTGGGGTTCATTTATCAAAAAAATTATTTTCACATTTTTTTTATTTATTTATTTATTTCGAATTTTTTATATAAATTTTTATTTTAGATTCGCATTCAGCATCATCAAATACCTTATACTAACATTGTACAAATTTGTTACAGTGATATTTTATTAGATATTTTCTATTGTTTTATTTGTTAAAAAATGTATTGTTATTTCTCCACGTAAAACTTAAGAACTTTGGTAATTTAGTTTTCATCGCTTTCATTTTTTTTAATTTATGAAAACCCTGTATACTAAATCAAGGTTCCGAGGCAAGCCATTTTTTATGAAAAATTACTTTTTCTCGAAAATAGTTTTCTTTTGTCTTTTTTGTGATAGATATAAACAACCTGAACTGGGGACACATTGTATAGTAATAAGTTAATTCATAATTTTAATTTATGCAGTCACACTGTATCTAGATATTGTATCGAAATATTTTGGTTTCTTTTATTATAAGAAAAAAAAATATTTAAAAAGTTGAGATATTTTTTCTAATCATTATTATATTTAAACTTGCATCTACTCCCGAAAATAATATTTCACGGTTTCGAGGTACATTATTATATCCTCCTTTCATATCAAAAAGAAATATTCTAGATCTACGTCAGTTTTTTTTATATTTCAGTTTGCATCATCTACCATCCGCTACAGCCATCTCTAATCTATTCTACTCGATCTCTTGCGTTCAGCTCCTGATTTGACGGCGTTTGTTTCACGCCTCGTCGGTCAATATTTATGCCAATGATCAGCAAATTTAACCGCTTGGACACCTTCAATCTTTCAACACCTATTTTGGTAATTTCTTTCATTTCTAGGTCAAAGACAAATTGTTAAGGGCATGACTCTGCTGTTTCTAGTTCCCATGTACCCCCAATTTTTGTATACTCATTGACTATCCCATACTTAACACTTTTTTTCAATAGCGCTGTGTATTTATTAATAAAATGATGGTGATCCAGAGGATGTTCCTACTTTCCTAGCATATAGGGTGGTCCAATTTTTATGGATAAAACTTTAGGAGTCATGTCATGTCATGTCATTTACACATTTTAAATTGTTAAAGTTAAAGTGTTTAAAAAAGTGTTAAAAAAATAATTTAGCCTGTCTACTTCCACCAGTACCGGAGACGCGGGGGTCAACCCTAATATTTGTTTATTAAAAAATGGTATGCCACCAGAAATGTAATCTTTTTTAACTAAATTTCCTAATCTATTATCAGAAAAAACTATTCTTGACTGTTTTGGAAAAATATACCGTTTTTGATAAATTAATTTTCCGGCGTTTTACGTTTTTTCACAATAAAATCAAAATAGAGATCTGAAATGTTGCACACCGACTCAGTAGTTTTTTATTTTGGCCATATTTTCTGTAGGTGGCCATGGACATATTTCATTATGTCCGGCTGCACGCTGCACCTGCCATCGATTTTTCGGTAAAAAAAAATAGCCACTATATTTTGTGTGAGCCTCTTATATCTTGTACCACCCTGTATATCTTTAAATATATGCATCTATATTAAATTTGGGTACTTTCTGGCTAACTGTGTTCACGGTGGGTGGGATTTACATGAATTTGATTAATCGTTCATGCCTAAGGCACAAATAATTTGGATTTAATTTATTTGTAAAAATACGGTATATTATACCTAACTGATCGGGCGCTTGCATGGCTAACTGATTTTGTACAAGATCGATCAGGTAGTAAGCACAAAGATAAATGAATAAATTTAATTTTATTGCAGGTCATAAATAATAAATAATATTGCACATAGCCTACATATTGCACTAATAGGCCGGGAGATAGTGACAGATTTTTGGACGTGATTTTACTTAGTATGCCTTTCAAAGGGCACTATGTTGCGAATATTCTCACAATAATAAGGTATGAATCAGAGAGTCATCCTGGGTTCTTCATATGGAAAAATGAGTTTTCATTTATTCGAAAAATATGCGTTTTGATATGATTTTAATCAGGCTGCCATGTGTTTTATAATGAACTTCAAAATAGAAAATTTCTCGGAAAATTATAGGCATACCGTTAGCGTGGGCCCAAAGGGCTATTATTGCCACGTGGACTTGTATTTTAATAATTAATTTTTCCACGTTTTTGAACAGGCTGCCAATGAGAAGTATGCAAGTTCTTGTTATGAAACTGCTGAAGAAAAGATGGCATACCGTTTGCGCATGTCCAAGTACACTTTATATCGAATAACTCGTTTAAATGATTAAATAATATTCAATTTAAACAGTACTTGGACATGCGCAAAAGGTATGCCATCCTCTTTTCAGCATTTTCATAACAAGAACTTGCGTACTTCTCATTGGCAGCCTGTTCAGTTATTACTATACACGTGGCAATAATAGCCCTTTGGACACACCCTAACGGTATTTCTATAATTTTCCGAGGAATTTTCTATTTTGAACTTCATTATAAAACACATGGCAGCCTGACTAAAATCATATCAAAACGCATATTTTTGAAATAATTGAAAACTCAGTTTTTCACATGAAGAACCCAGGATGACACTCTGATTCATACCTTATTATTATGAGAATATGTACTATATAATGCCCTTTGCAAGGCATACTGAGTAAAATCACGTCCAAAAATCTGTCACTATCTCCCGGTCTATAAAAGAACTTTGGAACAGAACGTCATCACGACCTTAGAAGAGGTATCGTCAGGTATTTTCTTCTTCTCGTCCCTTCAACAACATTTCCATAACTGTCATAGTAACTGCCCATTCCAGTTTGTCCAACACCTTCATAATTGGTGTAGGAATCAGAGTATTCCGATGAATATCCACTACCCTTCGATGAGGAGTACGAGTAGTGTCCTAAAAAGAGACACTATTAGATATTGTGCGGGTTTCTTTTTTGGAGTATTTTCAAGGTTTTCAAATCATTACACCCATTTGAAAACAAATAAATAAACATTTTTTATTAAACAACAAACAAATAAATAACAATAAATTAATCGAGTCTTCTGGAATTTACTAGGCGGGCTTATAGTCCGGTTGCAGCCCCAACGGTAAGGGCATGGAGAAGCTCCTACCATATCCGTGACCTCCGCCGTGGCCGCCGTAGTCCTCGTGCGACATCGAGTGCGACTGCGAGTGCGTGTACACCGGCTTGGCCACCACCTCGTACGTCGTTTTCCCTTCGCCGCCGTGCATCCCCTTCAACGCCGCCAACCCGGCTAGGACCAGCGCCAGCAAACCGGTCATCAGGGCTTTCCCCGCCAACGCGGCTACGGCACCCAGGGCGAGCGCCCCCAGGGTCCCCTTCATCATCGCGCCGGCGGCGAGAAGGTAGCCGAGACCGCCGCCGCCGCCGCCGCCCCCCTTGCCGCCGCCTCCGCCGCCCAAACCGCCGCCGCCCCCCAAGCCCAAACCGCCGCCGCCGCCGCCGCTCGCACGCGCCGATTCATCCTCGCGTCGGTTCCAAACGTCCAGCTTGATGGAGTGCGAGTTGAGGTACCCGGTGACCTTCTTCAGGAGCGTCGCGTCCAGGCCGGCCTCCGGGTCGTCGGGGAAGCTCCTGGCGAGATCCCGCACGATCTGAGCGGTGTTCACGGTATCCGTGTTGTTCTCGCGCACTAACACGACACCGGGCAGCACACTGTAGTTCTCGTCCTCGTCGAGTTTGTCGATCCACCGCACTAGGTCCTGTTTGAAGCACGCGAACGAGTACGATGAGTGTTCGCACGTTTTCGATAGGGACCTTTTGAAGTCGCCGCGGTCACCCGCGCCATCGGTGGTTGACGAGGAAGCCGCCAAACTGAACACGAGAACCAGCACGGCGCTCCGGTACATGGTTGCGGCGGTTGCTGACCAGTTGCTCACTGATGGGTCGGCAAAATTCGCGTCGGGTTTATATACCTTAACAATCAAGTTTTTTTTTTCTAATTTAACACCACCGATTAGATGAATGCTTCGTTAGTGGAGCGCAAAACTATATTTGTGATTGTAAAAGTGACTGGGCAAATTCGGTAGTTTTAACGAATTTGGAACGAGATCAATTCATCACGCTAGTATACAATCTCCCGCGAAGTAAGTCGAGAGCAGTTTTTTTTTTCGTAGTTTCTTTCGGCTAATCATGGTCGCTTGGCCACATCCCACTCATTTCGGCAATCCCGCAGTACTCTTTTGAAGATGGCACATTTAGTCGCTTACTAACAACCGTACATGCGATTTCGATGGGCGCATTTGATGTGCCCTGATTATATTTATGTTTTTTTCTGTGGTTTCAGACACGGGCGTAGCCAGGATTTAGTTTTGGGGGGGGTTTAGTTTGAGAAGAATAAAACAACAAAAATATACTTACATGAAATTTAATATCTATATATTCATCCGAAAAACTACGACATATTTATAAAGTTCTTAACTTTAAATGAAATGGATAAATTAATTTCGTTCCTCTGCGCTAAATCTAAAACCATTAAAGAAGAAATCTTCGGCTTTTTCTTTTAAATATATCCACTACTTCATCTGCATCAATAGTGAATGTTTATTAACCATTAAGTCTGTTTTCACTTGTAGTGTTTCGTAAATAGTTTTTCAGTCTCCTTAGGCTCGAGAAAGACCTTTCTGGGGTAGCAGTGGATACAGGAATGGTAGCCAAGATTTGTAGTAATGTGTAAATATTAGGATAAAGGTTTTTATCGCACATATCTAGGCATTCCAAACTAGATTTCGGGGTAGGCAGTCTTCTTATCAGCATGCAAGGTAGCTGAAGCTTTGATAGCTAAATCCAAATTTGTTTCTTTATTAGAAACCCCTTGACCTTGACTACACCACTTTTTCCAGTAGTCCATACCTTTAGGTTTATCACCCTTCCTTTTTTCCCCTCCATTTTTCGACAGTAATAATGATTCACGTATCTATCCTTAACAAGGTCATCGAATAACATCGCACTAAAATTACTCACTTACACGGTACACTTAATTCTCTTCACTATTCGTTCACCACTTTTCACTTTTATTCGCTTCGAGTTCGCATGGAACAATACTGCCGTAAGCGCGGTCACGCGCCGCGGCGCCGCTTATATAGCAGCCCAGTAGCCCTCCAGAAACTTCCACGAACTTCCACAAAGTTCCGCTCATTTCGACCTAGGGGCGTGGCGAATAATCGAGAAACAACGCAAAGTGTCCCTACAATACAAAATAGTTCGGCTGCAACTGCGTCTGCCTCTCGTCAAAATATGGCGCTAGGCGCTACTATTACTACATAATATATTCAAACGTAATAATAATTTAATTCTTCACTCCTCGTATTTTTTCGGTATAATATTAGGTAATATTTTGCTTATTTCGGGGGAGGGGGGGGTTTGAACCCCCGAAACCCCCCCCTTGGCTACGCCCGTGGTTTCACAACCGAACCAAGGGCAAGGCTGGTGGCTAGAACCACGGATCTCAGACAACGCAGTAAATATTATACAGTTAGACAAAAGAAATATTTGGAAGTTTAATAGAGTACGTGCCATAGCGAACATTTATTTTATGAAATGTTCGAAGTGATCGAAAAACGAAAACAAAGTCTAAAGCCGAAGAAACGTACCAATAGATACGACTCTCGAGCTCTTTCTCATGTTTGGTTATTTACTGGTTATCCTACCTTCACAGCAATTTTCATAGCTTTTGCAAGGCACGCGTGTATACGTGTTATGCCCCCCTCCGCACACAAGCATAATATCAGTGGTTCCGAGAAGATTTGGCTTTTTCGCATTAGAAAGTAAGAACGATTTGGGAGAACCTAGTCCTTCTTTCGACGTCCATACACGACTTAATCTATTTTTAATGAGTTTCGGCAAAATAAATTGGAGCAAAATACTAGGATATAATGACAAAACAGCTAATAAACATATACAGGGTATCCCAGGGTTTTCGATCAGAACTTTGACATTTGTAGAAAAACTCATTGTTAGGTGGGTTGCTCATATAAACATAAGCCGTTCTCCTTTTGCAGTTTTAAGTGATCTCAAATCGATTCCGAATCACTTGAGATCAGCTGACATCGAGTGTTCCTTTTACAAATGTTCAGTTGATTATGAAGTGATCAGTTTACGCAGCAAATCGATTTTTATGTAATTTGTGTTGGTTTTGAGTGTTTCTGAGGTTAAGGTGGTGAAAAATATTGAAAAATTCATTCAAGGGTTAGATTATAGATAACGTAGTCGTACACTGTTCCATTTACCAATAAAAAATCATTTCACTATCAGATCACTTCATGTTCATTTCACTTCAAATTCACTTGTGCAAAAAGTCAAAAGGAGGACAACTATAGATTCTAAAGTTTTTCTTTTCTGAGATACAGAGCGTTGAATTTCTCTTTTTGAAATTGTATTATATATTTCGCAAAATAAAGAAGCTGTTGAACTGGCACTGCAGTGTTTTTGAGGATGGAGAATCAGCAATTTCTGCGTATCTCACAACTCGTGAGGCCACTTGTGCATCTTTACATTTGCAACAAAAGTTAACTCTTGTTTCATAACGATAAAATCAACCGTTTGCGTTGAAATTGGCAAAATATACCCCAAAACACCTGTTAACTCCAACATTCGAAACATAAAATTTGCACCTACCGTTTTCAAATGTTACAGAACAACTGAACATTCAAATTGAAGAAAAAATACCACACGGACATTGTTGGTCAAAACATCAATGGTTTTCTTGTAATAGGGTATCCAAATTTTGTCAAATTCTATCCTTATTCCATTTTGAAAACAAATAATTTTTGGTTCATTGTTCATAGGGATTTTTGTCTCACTTTAAATAGTACAGTTGTTGATCTGTACCATTTGAAAGTGGTAGGTGAAAATTTTATGTTTCAAATGTTGGAGCTAACAGGTGTTTTCAATCCATCAACCCAAACGGTTGATTTTATCGTTATGAAGCGAGAGTACATTTTTTTTGTAAATGATGAGGCAAATGAAGAGGCACTAAAATGATGGACCTGCAAAACCAGGTAAATATGTTATGAGTAAAAGAACGATCCAAAACTAGCGCAAGTGGCGCCCTCTGTGAGATACGTGAGAAATTGGCATATTCAGCTTATTCTCCATCCCCAAAAGGCACTGCCAAATTTCAGTTTAGTACCTTGATTATTTTGGGACATATTATATTAATGTGTGAGTAAGTAGTTGGCTAACTTTTTCAGAATCATTTTTAAAGAACATTAAGAGATATACCTAGTTTATATTTTTAAAAACTTGTAACTTCGTAAAAACTATTTTATGTCACTAGTTTTATCATTGTACTGACTTTTTATTAATAAATATCAATACAAATATATTATTTCCAAAAGAAAATTATATTAAGGCTTTCGTTAAAATTACGTTGTTTGGTGCAAAGTTGATGTATTTAAATAAAGTGAATAATTTTCTAGTACAAGATCGATTCCAAAATAATAATAAACTAAAATATCATCAAACTATTTGAAATAAATAAATAAGAGTACTGTGTATACCTATTGTATAATATCTAATATTTATTGTAAATCCAATATATTACTGAAGAAAAGCAATAATTTAGAAAAAACTGATTTGTTTCTATTCCCCATTGTGCATTAAAAATTGTAGGTATTCATCCATTTTTCAATTTAAAGCTGAAGTATGATTTTGTCTAGAACAAGTATTACATTTTTTGGAAAGTTGGCACAGAAAGTTTATGCTTTGGAATTTTCTCTAGAAAACATAAGTTAGTGGAACAACAGGGAATTATGCTGGTGGCAGCTGCAACATTCCTTTGGCCACTATAGATTATTTATAAAATTCTCTCTAACTTTTATAGTAAATTTCGAGTTACATAATTCTACATACAAAGTAGTGTGCGATATCACACTTGTTTTTTAAAACTGAAAATGTTTTACTGCTTTACATCTTCAGAGTTTTGGCATAATGTTGAGATGTGGCCAATTCAGAAAATTCAATGAAAAAGCACAACTTCTTTGATAAGTCAATAATTCAATAGTCAATAATTTGTAAGTTAAGTCTATTTTTTATAATTTTCTTGAAAGGTTAGCGCGTTAGAAAAGCATTTGCCGAACAATATTTTATATATACTTCCCAATTCTCAAGGCAATATTTTCTCTCACTGATAAAAAATGTACGATCTCAAATTTCAAAAACTCTTAAACCAATGAAAATAAAAGGAATTCGTTTTTTATTGAATATATAAGAAGTGTCCCAAGAATATCTTTTGCGAAAAATCGTCATTAAAAGCACAGAAATCGTACAATAATGTAGCCCATTATTGTACGATTTTTTCAATAAGTAGGCCTTGGCGAGATGTAAACATCAAACGTCAGACGCGGAGAAATCGCCCGTCAAAAGTGACCAAATATTCAAAACCCGGCCGATAAAGGCTGATTTAACTTTTCGTACACATTGCGAAATTGTTTCCTATAGAAGCGCAATCCTTCAGTATACATATTTTAGTAAATTTGAAAATCAATAGATTTGTTGTGTAGGCTGCACAAGAAGCAGCAGTTTGGTTTTTCTGTCAGAAGGTGCCGTACATCATTATACTTGTCCTAGGTAGAGCGATCGGTAAAGTCAAGCAACGCCGCGCGTAGTCGGTTCGTGGACGGGTGATCCCTTATTATTATTTTCTTGCCTAATAAAACATTTTTTTTCCGATTTCAAGAAAAATATAATATGTACCTCGGCACTGAAGTTCTTTTTATGACTCATGTGGTTTATTTGCCTCGGCCAGAGGCCTCAGCAACTAAACTCCACATGAGTCATAAAAAGTTGAACTTCAGTGCCTTGGTACATAAATAACTATTATTTGCATCACAGTGATTTCTATGCGGCTAACTTTTCGAATTACCGAATAAGGTTCCTCCCAAGTTCAAGTCATTACACCATTTTGAAAACAAATAAATAAATACGTTTTATTAACAACGAAAAATTAACAATAAATTAATCAAGTCTCATTTCACGCACTAAGCGGGCTTGTACCCCGGCTGCAGCCCCAGCGGCAAGGGCACGTCCAGACTCCTACCGTGGTGCCCGTATTCTTCGTGCGAGTACACGGGCTTCGCCACCACCTCGTACGTGCTCTTCCCTCCGCCGCCGTGCATCCCCTTGAGTCCCGCAATAGCCGCCAACATCAACGCCAGCAAACTGACCATGAGGGCCTTGCCGGCCATGGCCGCTAGGCCGGCCAGCGCCACCGCGAACAGAGTTCCCTTCATCAGGGCCCCCATGGCCAGCAGAGCCCCCATGCCGCCGCCGCCGCCGCCGCCGCCCCCCTTGCCGCCCCCGCTCTTACGCCCCGACTCTCCATTCTGCCCTTCGGCCTGGTCCCACAGGTTCAGCTTGATGGAGTGGGTGTTGAGGTAGCCCGTCACCTTCTTCAGCAGGAAGGCGTCCAGGCGGGCCTCGGGGTCGTTGGGGAAGCTCCTGGCCAGCTCCTGGACGATGTTGGCGGTGTTGACGCGCGCCGTAGTGTTCTCGCGAACCAACAGGACGCCGGGCATCACGCTGTAGTTGTCGTCTTCGTTTAGTTTGTCCACCCACGTCACCACGTCGAGTTTGAGGCACGTGAGGGAGTACGAGTACTCGCAGTTCTTCGACAGGCTGCGTTTGAGGTCGGCCCGGTCGAATTTGTCTTTGATTTCATTGTCCGCGGTCGATAGAGTGCTGGCCAGACTGAACACGACGAACAGCACGGTGCTTGTCCGGTACATGGCGGCTCACGAATGGATCTACCGAATTCGATTCAGGTTTATATAGCTTAACAATCGACCTTTTTTTACTAATTTAACACCATGGATGCTCGTTAGTGGAGCGCAAAACTATATTTGTGATTGTAAAAGTGACTGGGCAAATTCGGTAGTTTTAACGAATTTGGAGCAAGATAAATTCATCACGCCCGTACAATCTCCGCGAAGTAAGTCAGTGGTTTTTTTAATTCATTTCGGTTAATCGGCGTATGATGGCCACATCCCACCAATTTGGGCAAATCCCCCATACATTTTAAGATGGTCGATTTAGTCGCTTCCTGTGACTCAAACATGCATCAGTTTCGACGCGCAATAGTTAAAGTGTTGTTAATGAATGGCGTGCCGTCAGGATCACTCTATGTAAGTCAATTTTTTTGTCTTATAATGTAAATGGACCTAAATCTGCACCATGACGTCAAAATAATATGGCGATTTATCCACACTGACCTAGATGTAAAAATGCTTCTCAAAAACAAATGAAAATCGCATGGAGACATGACTTTTACCCCCCAAAACTTTTTCTGAGTTATACGTCTATAGTGTCTATAGTTTTAGTCCAATAAACCTTTGGTGATTTTATATACTTATGTGTTCGTAGATTTAACTATACTCATCATCAGAGTGTGTGAGGAAGCGTGCAGATACCATGTGATCACGTATTATTTTTCCATCATCCTTATTTTCTATATTTTTTAGGTTAGGAAAAAAGTTTCAGATAAAAGTTGTAGAATGCAAAGCACGCTTTTTTCAGCGTTTATTTAGTTTTATACAGGATGTTCAGGAAAGCGGTGCCAAACCAAACATTGTCACAATTTCAATGATGTATACATGTAATATGTTTGTTTCAAGCTTTTGGAAAATATTCTACCTTGAATTTTCCAATTTTGCACTTTTGATGTAATTTTTTTCGAAAATGAAACTCTTGCGGGTATAACATTATACAAGGTGAGTTTTTTTCGATGACCACTATGGGGATCTCGGAAACTAGCAGAGCTAGAACAAAGGTTAAATGGGGAAAGAATTGCGGTTTTAAATGCTCAATGTAATGCCCCTTTTGGATTTTTAGAAAAGTTCATGGCTCACTAGATATTTTGAAAAGAGTGATTTTGCTATTTTGTCAGATCTCTGTAGCTCCGTTATTTCTGATTATACAGAAAAACTATAGAGACAAAAATTGTAGATAATTTTGGGCTTAATAAGATAATCTGATCCAATTTTTTATGATGGTTGTGATTTTTGAGATATGACATAAACTTGTGTTTTTTTAAATATAAATCATAGTTGGCTGTGGCCTTATCAAATCGGCAATTTTTTGAGCTTTCCAAAGATATAATACTCGGCATAGTTATTGTAAAAAAAAGAGCTATGGCTAATTTTCTGTTTTTTTTTTAATTTTCACATAGTCAGCCATGGAATATTTCCATAATTACGTTCTATTTTATAATAAGACATACTTTAAACTTTCAAATATTTTATTTTTAGCTGGTAACAAAATGTAACGAAATAAAACAAAAATTATCATGATGGGGCTCCACCACATAATTATTACCTATATATCAGCTCTTTCAAATAGTGGGATGATGAGAAATAGACCTATTTCCTGGCCGCCCCGATCCCCCGATTTGTCTGTTTTGGATTTCTTTTTGTGGGGAACAGTACAAAATAAAGTATGAGACAATTGTTGAATTAAGAGCAGCTGTTTTAGAAGCAATTGCCAGTATTGACAGGCGCTCTCTAAGAAAGGCGACAAATTCAGTTTTAAAAAGATGCAAAATTTGCATAAATAATAATGGTGGATTGTTTGAACACCTTTTTTTATTTTAAAAGGTGACATTTTAAAATAATAATAATTTGAATTTGAGTTTTTTTAATTTTTGTTTTATTTTGTTACATTTTGTTAGTAGCTAAAATCAAAATATTAGAAAGTTTGAAGTATGTCTAATTATAAAATAGGACGTAATTATGAAAATCTTCCATGGCTGACTATGTGAAAATTAAAAAAAAAAAAAACAGAAAATTAGCCATAGCTCTTTTATTTTTTATAATAACTATGCCGAGCATTATATCTTTGGAAAGCTCAAAAAATGTCCGATTTGATAAGGCCACAGCCAACTATGATTTACATTTAAAAAAAACACAACTTTATGTCATATCTCAAAAATAACAAACAACGTAAAAAATTGGATTAGATTATCTTATTAAGCCCAAAATTATCTACAATTTTTGTCTCTACAGTTTTTCTGTATAATCAGAAATAAGGGAGCTACAGAGATCTGATTAAATAGCAAAAAATCACTATCTAGTGAGCCATGAACTTTTTTAAAAATCCAAAAGGGGCATTAGATTGAGCAATCAAAACTGCAATTCTTTCCCAATTTAACCTTTGTTGTAGCTCTGCTAGTTTCCGAGATCCCCATAGTGGGCATCGACAAAAACTCACCCTGTATAGGAAAAAATGTCATAAATGTATTTGCCCTTAAAATGTGGATGAACTTTAGAGTGTTTTAAATTCAATGTAATTTGGACTATGTGGAAATGAAACCATATTTTAAGGGCGAATAGTCATCATCATTTTGATTTTTTTTCCTATATAAAGTTATAAGTATCTGCAAAGGTTTCATTCTCGAAGCAGGTAAATCAACAAGAAATATTCTAGTTTTTAGTCCCAAAAACTCAAAAATATTCCGTACGAACAAAATAACCTTAAAATTCAAAATTCTCAACAATATTTCAAAGTTGCACCGTCATCAAAACATTTCCTTTCTCATCTAGAACAAATAATATTGCTCAAAAGTAGAGTTATTCGTGAGTTCTATCGAATTAAAATTAAGTAATATGTCTTTTACACAAAAACCAAACTAGTTTATTTGCTCCTGTTAGTTTAAAAATAGTTGGGCTCTTCAACGATATAGTTAGGAATTCGGTACTTCCTAACGATTAACTTCATGGGTGTTTAAGAAAGATTAGGTTTTACTTTTACGTTCGTTATCTCTCGATGTCTTAGCGGATACTATTTATTGTCAAGAATTTTTATTATTTTTTTATACTTTCAAAATATAAGTATATTTAAGATCGACATATTGGCATTTTATAAAGGTATTAAAATTTTTGTATGTGCTTCAATTCCTTTAACTATTTGTTTTGGCCAAAATAACAAGAGAAACAAATTTATAACAAATTATAAATAATTAAGAAAAACAATGCTTAAGGTTGATACTCGGGTCTTAATCCCAACGGCAAGGGAACATTCACACTCCTCCCATATCCAGTATGCCCTGTATGGTGGGCATACTCTTCAGGACTAACTGAGGAATGACTCATAGACTGCGAGTGTGTATACATGGGTTTGGACACCACTTCGTAGGTCAACAGTCCGCCCCTTCTCAGTGCCACCAGTCCAACTATGATCGAGAGAAGCAGGGAAATCAAACTCGTGGTTAGAGCCTTGCCAGCCACTATGGCTAGACTTTTCAGGGCTATGAAAAGGAGGACTCCCTTGACCATGGCCGCTGCTGCCAACAAGTGACCAATGCCTAAAACGAGGAAGGGTCAACATTAGAGAATGTACCAGCAACCAAAGCAGCCATTGGCAACGATATTTTCTTACCTTTATTCTTACCGCCACCGCCACCGCCTCCGCCGCCACCACCACCACTACGTCCAACTTCAAGGCCATCATTGTCATTCAGGAAGGTCAACTTCACAGAGTGTGTTTCCAAATATGCAGACACCTTCTTCACCAAGAAAGCGTCAAGCCTTGCCTCTCGATCATCCGGATATTCTCTTGCTATCTCCTGCACTATGCTCGCGGTTGTAGGGGCATTCGTTAGGTTTTCCTTTAAAATGGTTACTCCGGGAAACACATGGTAACTGTCGTTTTCGTTCATTTGGTCTATCCACGAAACGATGTTGAGTTTCACGCAGTTGGGCAAGTAGGAGTTGCTGCAGTTGTCCAACAACTGTTTTTCGACGTGCTCGGTGTTGAGGTGGTGGCCCTTTGCCGCCGAACATAATAGTAATAGAAACACAGAGTAATGATGAAGATGCATTTTGATTGAAGAATACAAACTATGCGTATTGTGCGTCGATAATAGTTTTTATACGCCAAAAGTAGATTATCGGAGCTATACCGAAAATGAAATGAGTTAACGGAGCGGGAAACAGCTCTGCAATTTGCTTTATTTACACTTACATATACCAAGTGATACAACGTCAAGTAATTCTATTAATGTAGGTGTATTTTTGTGTACCTACTTCGTTCCCAATATTAATTTCTCTCTTGCCATGTTCATAGATCCAATTGCAGTACATATTTTGGGTTTTATTGTATCAATTATCTACAGTAAAGATCAAGGAGATTTAGAGATTAGATTTCAGTTATATTCCAATGTTTAACCCTGTATTTCATAGGCCAATCCATTTCTTAACCACAAAATAGTCTACTTGTTAATGTAAATTTTTTATTACTGACATAATAACAACCTTAGGTATGTAAAGTAATTGAATTCAGAGACACTATTTGGGATAGATAGAAAATAATAGTTATTTATGTACCAAGGCACTGAAGTTCAACTTTTTATGACTCATGTGGAGTTTAGTTGCTGAGGCCTCTGGCCGAGGCAAATAAACCACATGAGTCATAAAAAGAACTTCAGTGCCGAGGTACATATTATATTTTTTTTGAAATCGGAAAAAAAAGTTTTATTAGGCAAGAAAATAATAATAAGGGATCACGCGTCCACGAACCGACTACGCGCGGCGTTGCTTGACTTCACCGATCGCTCTACCTAGGACAAGTATAATGACGTACGGCATCTTCTGACAGGAAAACCAAACTGCTGCTTCTTGTGCAGCCTACACAACAAATCTATTGATTTTCAAATTTAATTTAAATATGTATACTGAAGGATTGCGCTTCTATAGGAAACAATTTCGCAATGTGTACGAACAGTTAAATGAGCCTTTATCGGCCGGGTTTTGAATATTTGGTCACTTTTGACGGGCGATTTCTCCGCGTTTGACGTTTGATGTTTACATCTCGCCAAGGCCTACTTATTGAAAAAATCGTACAATAATGGGCTACATTATTGTACGATTTCTGTGCTTTTAATGACGATTTTGGGACATTTTAATGCCGATTTCAAGAAAAAATAATTATTGTATACAGTGCCAAGAGAAAATTTGTAAGTACACATCAAAAAGTACTTTCCAATGTACCATGTAAAAGCGGACATGTGACTTGCGGTAACTGTGAAATTTTAAATTAAAAATATAAATAAAAAAATAAATTTTTAACAAAAATCCAAAATCTAAGTAAAATTTTTACTTGATTAAAATTAAAATTTGCAGAAGTGTTTTTATTACTTAACAAAGAAATATGGATTTTTGCTCCTGTAATAAATAAAGATGTTTAAAAAATTAGGGTCGTATCTCTTTAGTCTAATTTTCTAACCTATGAAAAAGGCAATTGTTTTTCATTTATTTGTTTTTAAAAAAAATTTAATAATACTATTAAAGTTTTTACAATTTTTTATATGATGAAACCAATTTTATGCAAGGAATTTTACTAATAATTTATAACAAAAAAAGCCATACTTTATGCAAAAGAGTCATTTATAACAAAACTACAAGAAATAATAGCCCAATTTATGCAGGAAATTCAATTATAATTTTATTTTAATAGTAATTAATAACTATTAACGACTATTTTAATATTAGAAAATTTATTTATTAAATTTTTAGCCCTATGAAGGCCACAATGTTGGGAAAGCTTGGTTATTAAAAAGCAGTAATATAATACACTTCCTTTTGGTTGACCCGTGAATTATAAAAAAAACATCAGTGCCGAGGGACACATAATATTTTTTTAATCGGGAAAAAATGTGTTTATTATTCAAAATAATTTAAACAGGGTCACCCATCCATGAGCCTACCGCGCGCTCCGTTGCTTTGTCTCTATATCGCTTTGCCTAAATCGAGCACGGGGCAACTGACTTGCAAGAGTCATCTCGCCCCTCTCTTGTAGTCTACATTTGGGACTACGGTTTTATTTAAAAAAAAAACATTTATTCTTAAAATGTTTAGAAATTACAATTGAGAAATAAAAAAATAGGACACCCTCCACAATACGTTACATTAGTGTCATACAAATTAAAACCAGCAAAATATAAAATTAGGAATGAATTTATTTGTTATGAATATAAGACATAAATATTATAATTCACTGTACTACAGTTCGTCTATAACTAGGACTCGAATGAACATCTATACTCCCAGATACTACTCCACCCCTGTAATTCTCATGCCCGTGATCATAGTCGGAATGCCCATAGTCTTCTCCATAACCCTGCGAGTATGCGTGCATCGGATGCATCGGTGGCTTCGCCATAATTTCATAATGCTGTGACAGTCCTCCTCCTCTAAGTGCCGCTAATCCTATAATGGTTGAGAGCAGCAGCGATATCAGACCTGCTGTCAATGCCTTCGAAGCTACTGCCGCTATAGCTCCCATCGCAATGGCTATTAGAACTTTCTTCACTATAAGGGCGGCCGCGATAAGGTACCTCATGTTGCCCTTTTTACCTCCACCGCCTTCTCCTCCCCTGCTTTCCGATTCGTCTTCTCCAACGTCTTTCCAAAAGTTCAGCTTGAGTGAGTGATTGTTCAAGTAGTCCGAGAATTTCTTCTTCAGTTGTGAGTCCAGGTTACTAACAGGATATTGCCTTTCCAGTCCTATGTCTTCTTTCACTTCTTCGTTGTTTTCTCTCACCACTGTCAATCCTGAAAGTATTGTCAAATTCTCATTTTTACCCAGTTCTTGCATTAGATATAAAACATTTAATTTAGCACAAGTGACAGAATAAAACCAGCTACTGCAATTTGATAGGGAATCTTCGATTTCGTCAGTCGCGTCACTACGGTTTCTTTCTATGGCATATGCTTCAATTTGGCATAAGAAACAAGCAAGCAGAGCGATGATTTTAACCAACATGTTCGAAGCGGAATAAACTGTTTGTTGTGCCAACTGCGATATTTATAAGAAGAAACAAGAACAACAAAATGTCTCCCTAAAAGTAAATGGAATAAAATGAAGTTAGTGGAACAATTTTATGATGTACCACAAATTGCTGTATCTAGGACTTACGCGACCACAAAAATCTATTATAGGAGACTAATAAACAAACTACTTATTGGTGGATTGCTATTATTGGATAATATGTCAGATGTACCTATACTTTTTATGTTTAGTAGTATAGTGCTAGTCTTTGAGTGAAGATTAAAGAACCCATACAGCCAAAGTAGTAGGAGTTGTAAAGGAGTATACAGTTGCAAACTGTCGATATATTATGATGGTAAGATTTAATTAAAAAAAAATAATATAATAGGCAACAAGTTAAGTAATGAGGCTTGTTGCGTGCTAGTTCCGATTCATATTGGGGTATTTTTTAAACGATAGGGCATCAAAGGCCTACTACGACATATTTATTGTTGGCGCCACAATTAGAAAATGAAATTTAGTGCCACTGGATTGGGCGCATCCGTTGAAATGGGTATGTATCAAATTTTGTTAAAAAATATCGAACAATAAAAATTCTAGAAATCAATGAAAATCGCGATTTAACTACCTATTTTACCTACCTACTCGCTTAAATCAAGTTGCATGAGAGAGAATAATTGAAACCAATAGTTGAAACTGTAACCTGCTTTATTAAAAAGAATAGTAATGTCAATCGGTATAGGTACCTAAATACAAAAACCCTAATGTAAAAATTAAGAGGTATGAGGTACCTATATCTATACCAGTTGTAATAAAGCAAGTTACAGTTTCAATTATTTTCAATCCCCATGCAAGTTGATTGTAAATAGATAGTAAAATGGCGATTTTTATGAATTTTTGCTTTTAAATTTGCTACAAACCCGTTTTAAGGGATGCCCAATCCAGTGGCACAGTCAGAATATTTATAAAAAAAATCGCTAATATGACATTGAAAATTTTAGCTAATGCTAATACATTTTTAAATAATGTACATTTTATTGAGCTCTTTTCAGTAGAAGGCATCAAGATATATAAATGTAATGTTTGAATATCTTCTCTTTGAATTAGTGTTCTCTCATTACATTTATTGCCAATGCACCTCAGCCTTGATACTGATCTTGTAGATACAGATAATCGCCTGAACTTTTTTGGATTGAAAGGCCTTAAAAACCCGCTTTTCTTTTGACCTTCCTACCATTCTCAAAATGTACGGCTGCGATTTTTTTATACCCCCGATTTTCACGAAAACCATTTAGCAATTTTTTTATTTAAAATCTGACCACAGCGTGAATTAAGACACCCCAAAACCCCCATAATGTCAAATTTGAACAAAAAATGCACAGGGAGTGTCATTTTCTAGAGTGCCAAAGTTGAGCAAAATAGGAATTTTAAAGGCATCTGGAAAGTCAAGAAGTGTGCCATGGAATCCCCTCAAAACAGTTGAGCGTTCAACAGGACCACTCAAAATGTTGGTGGGTAAAGATCCAATACAAAATATAAGGGTGTCTTGATAAAAAAAATACAGAAGCCTGCCAGTCAGTAAGTCCATATGAGTTAGGCTGGCTGGTGTGCCACAAAAGGAAACGCACAGAAAATTTATCATCTTAGACAGTGATTTTGTTGAGAAAGGTCCAATAATTTAAATTGTTTTTATTTGTTGGTTGGCATTTTGTGAAAATAAATTATGTTTGTGTTTATTAATATTCTTCCAATAATTCCAAAACATACTTGACCGTTATAAAGTTTCATAAAAATTCAGCATTTTGAGATGGGCCAAAGTAAAATACCCTGTACATTTTTGTATAGCACACCAAAACTTTGAGTGGACCTGTTGACTATTCAAGGGGATTCCATGGCGCACTTGACTCACCAGATGCCTTTAAATTTCCTATTTTATTCGACTTTGACATAATGCAGAATGGCACTCCCTGTATATTTTTTGTTCAAATTTGGTGGAAGGGGGTTTTGTTGTGTCATTGTGGAAATTATACCTTTAATTTTTTAGATGTGAAATATTTTTGATTCCATTAGGAATGAAAAAGTTGCTCCTCTTTTTAAAGTGTTCTATGAGACATTTCATGAAGAATCCAATACTGATCAAAAACCTCTAAAAACGTAACAAAACAGTAAAACAAATTTGACACTCGATTAAAAGAAATAAACAATAAATAAATATATTTCTAAATTAACTCGCATGAATACAAATAAATAACAATTATCTCTAGCAGCACACCTTACTTCAACTCCTCTCAGTCTCATTCTTCACCTTATACCCTTGCCGCAACCCAATCGGCAGCGGCACGCTCAAACTCCTCCCATACCCCGAATGTCCGTGATGTCCGCCGTACTCTTCGTGCGACGCCGAGTGCGTGCTGGCGTGCGTGTACACCGGCTTGGCCACCACCTCGTACGTCGTCGTGCCCCCCTTCGACGTCAACCCCTTCAGCCCTATCAGCGCCGACAGCATCAGCGATATCATCCCCGTCATCAGGGCCTTACCGGCCAACGCCGCCAGACCTCCCAGCGCTAAGGCCATCAGCGTGCCCTTCATCATGGCCGCAGCGGCCAGCACGTAGCCCATGCCGCCGCCTCCGCCGCCGCCCTTCTTGCCTCCGCCGCCGCCGCCCCCGCCGCCTCCCCCGCCGCCCCTCGCCTCGCTTACGTCCGTCGGGTTCCAGAGGTCGACCTTAACCGAGTGGGAGGTGAGGTAGCTCCTCACTTTCCTGATCAGGAATTCGTCCAGCCTCGCGTCCGGGTCGTCGGGGAAGTCTCGCGCCAGGTCGTGGACGATGTCGGCGGTTGATGGTTGGTCGGTGGCGTTTTCCCGGACGACGGTGACGCCCGGCAGGACGCCCACGTCGTCCTGTTCGTTCAGCTTGTCGACGAGCGACACCATGTCCAGTTTGAAGCAGGTGGTGGTGTAGTTTTCGTCGCAGTTCTTCTTCAGGGTTCTCCTCATGTCGCTTGCGGTTGTTGTGGTCTCGAGCGCGAACGCGCAACAACTGATCCAGGCGGCGACGACAAAGGAGTGCAACCCCGGCATTGTCTTTGATGCTGATGCTGCGCTCAGGGATAATGGGCGACTAATAGCGGAGATAAAATTCGTGCGGGTTTATATACGACGATCAAAGTAGTGAAAATGACGGTTTTTACGACGAAATTAGTGCCCCTCGATAGACGAACGCAGTTAGTGGAGCAGATAGTAATTGTTGCACGAGCGTAAGTGACGGGTTTATTTTCAGTTGGTCTGCGGTGCGGTACCAGGGTGGTACTCAGCCAATGTATGCTTGCATGCGTTAATCGGTGAAGACCTGAAAATATGAACCAATTTTCATCAAAATCCTTTCATAGATTTTTGAAATATCCATATCAATAACACACAAAACAACTATAATAAAAATTCCCTTCAATAGTTGTCGTCCATTGAGAAGGAATAGTATATTTCATTACGAGTCTGGAAATAAAGATTTTTCAGCGCGCGCGTGAGGCTCAGCCGAACACGGGAAGTCATGCAAGCACGGAAAAATCTATTTCTGGACGTGTAATGAACGATATTTTTTATTATACTTCTTTGAAAACGGAAACTTAAAACACTATCGGCATATTATAATAAATTTAATTGACAAAAAATAAACAATACAGACAATATAGTGTTTGGTATGTATGATGCGTTTCCATGGTTACTCTCAAATTATTTCAAATGTGCTTTGTTGTAAATTAGTTATTGTCAGATATAAGGTGAATAAAACGTCAAAAATATTACAGAGATGTATCTAAATATTGAAACACTTACGAATTAAAATACAAAATAGGTATAATATGTTAAATATCAGAGAGCATATAGAGTTTCCTAAATTTAGTTTACTTTGCTGTATATTTCTATTATAAAGCCATATATTCACCCCATCTTTCATTATTGCTAAAACAGATTAAAATAAGTTGTTTTCAAAGAAGTATAATAAAAACGTTTGTTCTTTATGTTATTATAATGATCACGTGTGTTAAAGGCTTTTATTTTTTATTACCTTCACCTGTTAGTATGTATGTGCGAGGGTCGAATCTTGCAAGCTGAATTAGAACCACTTCCTGACATCCGATTGAGCTGAAATTTTGCATACACCGGTGACAACCGGTGACAACACAATGCGCAATACTCAATATTGTAATACCTGTATGATGTATTTTTTGTCAACCCCCTTAATATGGGTATCAAATGAAAGGGCGTGAAACGTAGTTAGTGACATCACACTAAATTCAATATGGCCGCCGCCCCAAGATGGCGGATGATGTATTTTTTTGCCCAACTCCCTTAATATGGGTATCAAATGAAAGGGCTTGAAGAGTATAAAAAAAAAAGTTAGTGACAACACAATAAATTCAATATGGCCGAATGCTCAAAGATGGCGGATTACATTTTCTTTTCAACCCCCTTTATATGGGTATCAAATGAAAGGGCTTGAAGAGTACAAAAAGTTAAAGTTAGTGACATCACACGTACTATATGATCACGTATATTTTTACATCCACTTTATTTTCTATATTTTTGAGGTTAGGAAAAAAGTTTCAAACTCTTTTCTGCGTTTACTTAGTTTTATACAAGGTGTTCAGAGAAGCGAGGACAAACCAAACCTGTTTTTTTAATGTACCTATATTTTAAATATTTGAAATATGCTCATTGTCACAATTTTAATGATGTATACATTATACGTGTAATAAGTTTGTTTCAAGCGTTTGGAAAATATTCCCTTAACAAAGATTTTGTTGCAAAATCGTTATAAAAACTTTGTATAATCGAGCTTGATGGTCGATTTATATTAGAGACCTTTTTCCTAAGTACCTAACTTCAGAGAAAAATATTGTCGCGACTAGTCCGTTCCTGTGCGCTACGACTATCTCCAATGTCTACTCCTTTTTTTCCAGTGGATTGTTCTTTATGCGTTCACCGCACGATTTTAGACTGTGTTTTATTGCCCGGCCCATTATTCTACCCCGCCAAGTGTTACCTACAATTGTTTTACCATTTCCTTCCAGCTGCCGCATCCGTTTCTTGTCTACAGTAATTTGCGGTTTGGCATCAGAGATGTGGAGCTAGGCTGAAACCGTGAGATTGCTCTCTCTCCGAAAATTAGTGTGGCTGAAAAAATGTAAGTACCAATATTTTGGATCATATAGAATTTATATAGGAAATAATTTTCATATCATCTAATTTCAAATTGTTTTGAATTTTACTCCTGATCGATATGCAAATAATATAATTACAAAATTTAAGTGACGCACTGTTAAAAAAATACGAACATCCATCTATTATACCTATGTATTTATAAACATTACTATTACTTTCTACTAATAAGGTTGTCGTCCTGTGAGTAACGTAAATTGGAATAATTTTAAAACGTAATACAGGTAATGATAATGAGTGTTACGATTTGCTTTGACTGCATCATGTAGAAATTTCTCATTGCCTGTTGGTAATTTGCTCACAATTATCAAAGAGTAAGTATAATTCGTGTATTAATTTGTATTATTGTTTAAAATTATTTTATTTTTCTTGTTTTCTAGTTAACATCTATTTTATAGGAATTTTCGGATTTTGAACAATTTTCTGGATCCACTGAACTCACATTCTCTATGCTAAAAAAGTATTTTTCTTAATAATTTGAATTTGTATAAAAAAATAATTAAATATCAGTATCAACAACGACTTTAACGATATTATCGACAATAAATAATTCATAAAATATTCGCATAACCAAAACATAAAATATTATAGTCCGTCAGATAGTGACATTTTCGCATACAAGCCTAGAAGGGGGTTGAAAAGTATATCAATGTTGAGTAGAATGAAGGGAAATTTACGAGTGGCCGCTGGGGATGACATATTATGGAAAATTCGATTTTCCTTAACAGAAATATAAGGTGGCTGTTGCTCATATTTTCACGCAAGCCGTGTTCACTAAATGATTAAATAATAGAACCTGGCTTCGAAAAACCAAAGGCTTGAGTGTTGCAGGTGGCTAAAGCAACCCAATAAGGACGTAATCTTGTAAGGAAAAATCGATCGATCGAAATTTTTATACACAAGCCCATCGAAAGTTTAAAAATGCACATCGTCACTTAGTTCGAAAAACATAAAAAAAACAATTATACTTAATTAACATACTATACAGGGTGTTCCATTGAAAATGAATGTTTTGCATTTTTCACGCTGTATCTTTTTGAAAAGTCGATCGATTTTTGAAAATATGATGCAGGTGTATAGAGAATTGAGAGACGTTCCCAAAGGTGTGCGACATTAACCCCCTTCCCATTTAAATTTTTTGTAGGGGTTCAACCCCTGCTCAGGGGTTGCAGATAGATCTATCAATTTTACGCCAAAAGATGTCCCCCTGCCAAACAAAATTGACCTATTTTTGCGTTTTTCCAAGAAAAAATTTTCCCGGCCGTTATAGAGCCTATTACGTTTCCGCTGGAACACCCTGTATATGTATAAACTATATAGGAAAATCAAATTTTCCATATGTTATTCCCAGGGGCCACTCGTAAATTTCCCTTCATTCTACTTAGCATCGATGTACTTTTCAACCCTCTAACCCTCTTCGAGGCTTGTATGCGAAAATGGGGCACCTAAATCTGTCACTATCTGACTGTCTATTAGCAAAATATAGTCAAACGTAGTCACGTGACTTCCATTCTCTGTGAAAGATTAAATTTAAAAAAGTTAAAATGGGATTATTGTAGATACCTACCTCAAATAGTCAGACAAGTGTGCGTTTGAAGGCTGTATTAAAATATTTAACTTTCTGGAATTACATATTTAATATTTATGAAATTTCTGAAAAATTTGAAACTTGAACCTAAGTAAAAACTACGTCACAAGTTCTATTATTATACCTATTCTAACTTTTTAATACTAAATATCGATAAAATGTATATTTTTTCTTCTAGTAGTTGCAAACTGCTTTGCTTTTATTTTTAGTTTCGTATCGTTATGAAAAATCAGCCAAAATATTGTCACGACTGGAATCGTGACCGGGGGTGAGCATCAGAAGTAGAATCAATAATTGAGACTTATTTAAAAAACTAAAAATATTTATTTAATCTTGTACGGACAAAGAATCATTTCCCACAAGGGAAAATATGAAACACTTACATTATAGGATATTGCTTGTTACTGGTGGGTCCAACATCTCGCTCGCCGACCAGGGGGAAGTCACCGGCTGTCAACCAGAGTACCTTGTCGTCATCCCGAAGGGTATTCTGTCGTCGTTCCGTAGGGTTGAGTAGAGTTGAGGTGTTGAGGTGTAAGTTGAGTAGTGCAGTACGAACCGGGGCGCCTATTTAGCAATAATTTTGAGGTTTATGAACTTTCCGAATTTGTCTAAAAATATGTTAGGACCCGATCTTATTTTCTCTGGTTGACAATATTTGCTTCAGAAAAGCTGACTTAGTAAGCTTCAAAGTAGGAAAATAATTTTTGCCAAAAACATAAATCTCTCCTGTAAATTTATGCATGTTCTAAATCTGCTGAATCTTTCTGGTTACTTACCACTGGCATAAATGCATACTATTTTAAAAATCCATCAAGGATTGTAATCAACTAATTATATCAATTACACTTGAGGAAGCATCCATTTGTCATGTTCTTTATTCTGGGCTATCCAATTAACTTTATGGTTAACGGAAGATCCCACGATATTGTACAACCAAACAACCGGTAAACAATTAATTTTATGCTAAAAGAATATTTAGAGCCTGCTTTATTTGCTTGTTATGCAAGCTTGTTATGGAGATAATTCTCATAATAACTTAATAATTATTATTGGCTGAAGAAGATAGACACGCGACATTTTTTCAGTAAACGGTTATGTTATGTTACGTAAATAATACAACATTAATTAAAAAACTGGAGCGAAATGGGAAAACAACGCAAGTAAATAAAAAGAAATAATAACTACGGCGTCAGCACTGACAAGGTACCTTGGTACCTATAATCAAATAACTCTGACGTCTGGCGTAAATAAAAGCACGTGTTCGATGATGTTCGATGATCGCAGGTGTATTTATGCGGTTTTATCTTATTGTTTTCACATGCGTTTAAGCTATTTAGACACTGCCACAAATAATTTTATCGATAACAATTGTAAAATTAAAATTACATAAAATTTGTGCCTGAGTGTGGCCCTGGCGAATATTTGAACACCGTGTGCTCTTGTTTCAGAGTTATTTGACTTTGATTATCAATAATTATGATATATCAATAATTATCTATGCTTTGTGCTCGTTCTGCTCGACAAGCAATTCGAAAATCTTGTAGAATCAAACAAAGAGATGCTGTGTAGGATCGTGATCTTGCCATGGTAGATTTACTTCAAATTTTTCGCCACGCTTTCGTATCTGACAGTAACCGTACCGAAATTAATAATCCAAATCTTTGCGACCTAGAAAGGTTCCCATGAAAAGAACAAATTAAGATGCTTAAGTCAAGACCGCCCGGAAAACTCATATTGCCCATAAATTATTGTTAATATAATTGATTATATTATAATTAGGTACTAAATTAATGAGATAGTTAAAATTTTGTAGGTATCGTTTATTTTTAGGGAATAATAACAGAATAATAACATTGTATCTGTACTTACCCACTCTCGTATTGGCGGTATATTTTTTAAATTGGCCACAGATTTGTGGCAGTGCGAGGTTGCCAGATCCAACGAAAAGTCGGAGATGGATTTAACGGTTTTCCTAAGACATTTCAATTTTTTTGCCATACCTGATAAGAATATTATCATTTATATTTTCTACTCATGTGTGTACTATGAAATATCACGTTTTAATTATTACGAGAATTATTATGAAGAATGTTGCAGGGAAAGTCGTGTATACTGCTAAATAAATTTCGTAGCAATCATAAGAGAAGGTGGCCTTGAATAATCATAGTTTCTATTTTTAAGGTGTAAAAAAAACCTCCAAGGAAATATGCTTGGGACCTTTTTATATTGTAGAGATGTGGCCAATTATTATGCTTGCAATATATCTGATTTATGTCTTATATCCAAATTATTCAAAATTTTCTAAGGATTATGTTATTTTAGTTTCTCAAGATGTCACAGATTACCTACTATGGATCCTATTTTAGAAGTGTCAAGTATCCAATATAAGTTAAGTGGTTATTAGACATTTAACATTTGCCTGTTGCTTCAACTCTAGGCCACCATTAGTTGTCATACCTAAGGAATTTCCTAGAAATCTTTTTGTAGAGTAGCAAAATATTATAACTGTGTAATTTCGGTATTTTTTTCTAATATCTTAGTCAAGACGAACGATGAGTTCATAATTTGGTAGGATCAAAGGAAAACCCAACAAATGCAATTAATAATTTATTGGGAAACTAAATAAATAGAACAACCATATTAACATAAACCCCCCATCACTCCGGCTTGTATTCCGGCTGCAGCCCAAGCGGCAGCGGCATGTCGAAGCTCCTTCCATACGACGAATGCCCTCCGCCGTAGTGCCCGTGGTCCTCGTGCGACACCGAGTGCGTCTGCGCGTGGCTGTACACCGGCTTCGACACGATCTCGTACGTCGTCGACTTGTGGCCGTGGTGCGTCAGAGCCTTCAGCCCTATGATCGCCGACAGCAGCAGCGATATCAAACCGGTCATCAGCGCCTTGCCGGCTATGGCGGCTATGCCGCCCAGCGCGAGCGCCATGAGCGTGCCCTTCATCATGGCGCCGGCGGCCAGCATCATGCCCCCCATGCCGCCGCCGCCGCCTCCGCCGCCCCCCTTGCCGCCCCCGCCGCCGCCGCCGATGCCGCCGCCGCCCCTGGCCGTCTCCACGGCGGTCGCGCCGTCGCGGTCGGACAGGTCCAGCCGCACCGAGTGGCTGTTGAGGTAGGACGTCACTTTTTTCATGAGGAAGGCGTCGAGGCGCGCGTCGGGGTCGTTCGGGAAGTTCCGGGCGAGCTCGGCGACGATGTCGGCGGTGTTGGCGCGCTCGCTGCCGTTCTCGCGCACCACCGACACCCCAGGGAGCACGGCGTAGTCGTCGTCCTCGTTCAACTTGTCCACCCACGACACTATATCCAGTTTGAGGCACGTGGCGGTGTACACGTTTCCGCAGTCTCTAGATATCGACTTTTTGAATTCGGTTTTTTGCGTGGTGGAGTCGTCCGCGAATGACGACACACCCAGGGAAGCTACCAACAACACGACACATTTTTTGGTGAACATATTCGCGGTATGTTCACGATCGCACCTGATAGTTCCAACTAAGGACTTGCGCGCTTTTATAGCGCAGTTGTAGCGTCTAATTGTAAAAATTGATCTGGTTTTGCAACAAAACCACGAACGCGTACCATTTCGCATCAATGAAATTTGCTCTCTATACGGAACGCCTTAAGCCCCGTCGACATAAGGATCACGTCGAGTGCAAGCGTCTATCATTGGCGGGCGTGTGCATTTTTGATTATTAATTAAGGCAAAAACGTTGTATCGGCGATGAAAGTAGACAAAATCGCTCCATATTAAAAGGATGCCGAGTTGAGGTGCCCTACATGTCGCGTTTGTATCGAATCTGCGGTGAGTAAAAGCGGCTTTATTAATATCATTCATATCAGCGAGGTTATCGGCGGGTTATGTGGTCTCGAACTATATTTTTTTGAGGTTAAGGAATAAGGTAATTTATAGATTTTTTTAGCAATATTTTACTATACCCGATCAATTTAAAGTACAAGCACAGACCTATATAGCTTCGCTAGGTACAAGTAACAATAATCAGTAATATTAGAAGGTACCTATCATTCGAATTTAGTTTCCAACACTGCAACCTCTGTCAAGTAAATTGTCCAGAAACATTATGATTGTGTCGACAAGAACAATGTTTTTTGGTGTTGCAATTAAAGAACATTTCTTATATAAATTATAAAAAAACTTGTATAATTATTTTTTCAGATAATCGTGGTGACCACTTTTAATTAAACATTTTTGTGGTTGATTAGTACGATCTCTAGTTTCCCCTAAAAATTATATATAAACCAATGAAATTCACGAATTAACTAGATACCTATTTTAACTGCTTACTCGTTGAATGGGGATTGAAAACAATTATTGAAACTGTAACTTGCTTTATTACAAATAGGTATAGGTACATAAATACAAAAAACCTAGTAAAAATGAAATTTCATTTTTTTTTCTACTAATCCATTATTTATTTCGATAAATTTTCATACTTCATAATTTTTACATCAGGGATTTTGTATTTAGGTATACCTATTCACGTTACTATTATTAAATAAAGTATGTTACAATTTCAATTGTTTTTAATTCACATGCCACTTGATTTAAACGAGTAGGCAGGTAAAATAGTTAGTTAAATCAAGATTTTCATTGGTTTCTAGAATTTTTATTGCCCGATATTTTTCAAACAAAATTTGGACAAACCCATTTCAGGGGATGCCCAATCCAGTGACGTAGTCAGAATTTTTATCAAAAATGTACCTAATGTGATTTGTCCAATTTTAACCCAAAACATATTATGTCGAAGTAGGCCTTGACTTTAAAATAAAATGTGGCGTTTTTCCCTAAAGTACATCTTTTGATACCATATCGTTTAAAAACTAGATCAAAATCGGATGATATATTATACAAATTTTATGAAAAGTGAATTTAGTGTCCTTCGAAATTCCTCATAACTTAACCAGTATAGTTGGTACCACGAGTCTTGATCCCTGCGTCACATAATAGCCAACAATGCGATTTTTTTGTCGACCATTGTGGCGTAAGGATTATTCAATGACGTCAGAACCTATAGACAGGTTTGTTTTGATAAACGCTTGACGCCCAGAACTAATCACAATCTAAGCGCTCCATTAAATTATTCCGAAAATGTCGCGAGATTGTCAGAAATTGCCCCTTTGTGTCGAGCCGTAGCGAACTTATTTCGACTCTGGGCTCGGAGGGTGGCGTCGTTAGACCATCCCCCGAGTCTTCAGGTGAGGTTGCGATGCTTCCGGCGCCCCCAAACAAGAAAAAACATGCGATATCTAAGTGTGATTCTGGAGGAACTATAACCGAGAATCACCGGGTGTATAGTTGGTTGATGGTTGACTTTCTGTCTTTGTTTGTGGCATGTTTTTAGAGTAGTATGGATATATTTAATCTTGGGGTCAAAATAAAGGGCATTTTAACAATGGGGCGCCACGTCTATAGGTTTTGACGTCATTGGGATTATTAATTGAGATATCAAGTACCCTAGATAGTAAGGTTGTTGGTTACTCTTAAAGGAGCAAGATACCTAATTATGAAAAGTCAACAAATGCAATCAATACTTTATGTAACAAAACAAAATAAATAAAAAACAAATTAAACTAAACCCTACATCACTCTGGCTTATACCCTGGCTGCAGTCCCAGAGGCAGAGGCACGTCGAAGCTTCTTCCGTACGAAGAATGTCCTCCGCCGTAGTGCCCGTGGTCCTCGTGCGACACCGAGTGCGTCTGCGCGTGGCTGTACACCGGCTTCGACACGATCTCGTACGTCGTCGACTTGTGGCCGTGGTGCGTCAGCGCCTTCAGCCCTATGATCGCCGACAGCAGCAGCGATATCAAACCGGTCATCAGCGCCTTGCCGGCTATGGCGGCTATACCGCCCAGCGCGAGCGCCATGAGCGTGCCCTTCATCATGGCGCCGGCGGCCAGCATCATGCCCCCCATGCCGCCGCCGCCGCCTCCGCCGCCCCCGCCGCCTCCCTTGCCGCCGCCGATGCCGCCGCCGCCCTGTCTGGCCGTCTCCACGGCGGTCGCGCCGTCGCGGTCGGACAGGTCCAGCCGCACCGAGTGGCTGTTGAGGTAGGACGTCACTTTTTTCATGAGGAAGGCATTGAGGCGCGCGTCGGGATCGTTCGGGAAGTTCCGGGCGAGCTCGGCGACGATGTCGGCGGTGTTGGCGCGCTCGCTGCCGTTCTCGCGCACCACCGACACCCCCGGGAGCACGCTGTAGTCGTCGTCCTCGTTCAACTTGTCCACCCACGACACTATGTCCAGCTTGAGGCACGTGGCGGTGTACACGTTTCCGCAGTCTCTGGATATCGACTTTTTGAACTCGCTTTTTTGCGCGGCGGCGTCCTCCGAGAACGCCAACGCCCCCAAGGAGGCTATCGACAGCAGCACTAGATATTTTTGTGTGAACATGTTTGCGATATGTTCACGACCGCACCTGCTAATCCCAACTAAATACCTGCGTGCTTATATACTCTAGTTGTAGCAATTAGTTTTGTAAAAATGGACGAGATTTTGCAACAAAACCGCGAACGCATGCCGTTTTGCATCAATGGAAAATGCTACATGTGCGGAACTCTCTAAGCACTCTCGACATAAAGACCACGTCGAGTCAAGCCATCAGTCATCGACAAATGAACGCAATTTTGATTGTTTGGATGGTCGTTTATGCACGGCGGGAATATGCCAGCCATCTAAACTAGTTTCTCGAAACAAGAGAAAAACTGTACCTACTAAGTGGTCAATGATTAAGGTAAATTCTTCACGCAGATGAAAGTAGACGAAGTCCTTGACTAATACGAGGATGCTATTTTGCCCTACATGCTGTAGTTTTTGTTTTCGAATCTGCGCTTAGTAAGAGCAACTTTATTAATTTATGCGTATCAACCAGGTTATCGACAGGATGTTAATATCTGTATGCTTCAATTTAGACTCTTCTTAATTTATTTACCATCCGTTCCCTTAGCCTGTCCCATAATATATTTTGACTAATGTTTCCAGTTTGCGTCAGCAACGAACGTAGAAACAAAAGAAGAGGACCCCGTATGAAACATAATAAAGGAAAATTGGGTTTCAGGGTATTTTAGGATCTTAAAGTTCTGATAAAAAAATTCGCTCTGTTAAAATCTCGTAAGTTTTATTTTGCGTTGCGAAGGGCCTTATTTTTTCAACATCAAAGTTGCAGCCAATGGTCACCTGCGAAAATCATACAGGGCGTAACAGAAATGATGGTCAATATTGATACGTGTTTTTTAGAGTTAAAAATAATAACACTTCTTCATATATTTTGATAGCAGCATCACAGCAATATTCGCTTACTTAATATACAGGGTGGCCATACGAAAAGGAGAAACAGACCCAATAACAACTAGGGAGTTGTACGACCAAAGAAGTGCACTTACGCATTTTGCATTTATAAATAACCATAGTACTCGTACAATCGGCAAGAACAAGAAAAAAAATTAGTGAAATAGTTATTTATGTACCAAGGCACTGAAGTTCAACTTTTTATGACTCATGTGGAATTTAGTTGCCGAGGCCTCTGGCCGATTTCTCAGCTTTTAATGACGATTTTGGGACACTTTACTGCCGATTTCAAGAAAATTAAATTACCTATTTATTTTTATTATTATGACTCCTCGTAAAAAAATAGTGTGTATCCAACTCACATTTAATGGCTATTGAGTCACTCTCACTAATTACGACACTCGTCTTCGGTTCGTGTCGTAATTCTCGTATTCGTCTCTTAATATATAGCCATCATTAAATGCTGGTTGCATAATACACATACTAATTTGAGAACAATGGAAAATGCTGGGAACAAAAAAAAAACACTTACTCGATACGTTCTTAATAATAGGTACTTCAGATAGTAAGGTGATTTAATTTCTGTTTATATAGGTGTCCTTTTCAAAATAAAATTTTACTTAAAAAATCACGTAACACACTAAATAAGTAAAACAAACAATCAAATTAAGTAAATTTTCTATTACTTTGGTATTTACTTGGGAGTTAGCTTTACAGATACTTTCGAGTTTACTTTAGGGTTTATAAATAGGATGTAATAATGTTGTTTTTTTTTACTAAGTGAGAAGAATTATATTACTTGAAAAATTATAACATCAACAACCAGGCAAAATTCTTAAAGGCAAAACAGCAGCTACGATCTTTGTTCTGACTAGTGAGATCTATCAAGTCGTGCAGGATATACAGGGTGTAAATGAATAAGTGCGAAAAAATTCAAGGGGTGAATCTTTGAGTGATTCTAAGACCAAAAGTCTATATAAATATAGGTCTGCTAGGTAATGCTTCGTTTTCAAAATGCAGGGTGTCAAATATTTTTTAATAATTATTATAATAAAACAAAAAAATTTTATAGCTAGCATTACCGTTTATAGAAATTTTTAAGACTATAATAAACTATTAATATGGAAAAAATATCGGGTATACCCTAGTAGTTGTTAATTGGTAGTTTTAATTTTTTATTATGTTGTCCGGGAGACATGCAATAAAGTGATTTTTATTTTTTTTCTCAAAAACGAAGTGAGATACGAGAATAATTCAAGAGACAAAAAAGTTGTATTTTTAGTAGCTGAATGCGAAAAAAAAAGTTTTAAATAATGTCAGTGGCGCACATTTTTTTTACAAAATTATTGGTAAGGTGCCCTCGGGACGCCACTGTATTTAATAATTTTAATCTAGTAGAGGCTAAATTACCCTCTTTCTGCCATAATTAGTACTGCCAAATTTCAACAAAATCGGCTAAAGGATTATTAAGATATTTACGAAAAAGCGATTTTTTAAGAAGAGTTTAACACCCTGTTTCTTGAAAAGGAAGCATTACCGGACCTATGTTTATATAATCTTTTCGTCTTAGAATCACTCAAAGATTCTCCACTTGAATTTTTTCGCACTTATTCATTTACCATACCTTTGAAGTGGACGAAGCGACAAAAACGTTGTGAAGCCTTTTTACCAAATTTATATGGACAGTACCATCAAAAACAAACAGAAGTTTCGATAAATTGGAACAAGGTGGAAGTTAGGCAGCATTCCACTTGAAAATTTGTTATGCGCGTGTCACTTTTAAAGGTGGTTGCAGAAAAAGTCAACAAATGCAATAAATAATTTATGTACCAAAACTAAATAAATAAAGCAACAAGTATCAAATCTGTTTCACTGTGGCTTGTACACTGGCTGCCGCGCCAGCGGCATCGACACGTCGTAACTCCTGCCGTACGACGAGTGCCCGCCACCGTAGTGCCCGTGGTCCTCGTGCGACATCGTGTGCGCGTGGCTGTACACCGGCTTCGCCACGATCTCGTACGTCGTCGACTTGTGTCCGTGCGTCAGCGACTTCAGCCCTATGATCGCCGACAGCACCAGCGATATCATACTCGTCATCAGCGCCTTGCCGGCCATGGCCGCTATACCGCCCAGCGCCAACGCCATGAGCGTGCCCTTCATCATGGCGCCGGCCGCCATCATCATCCCCATGCCGCCGCCGCCACCGCCGCCGCCCCCGCCCCCGCCGCCCCCCTTGCCGCCCCCGGGGCCGCCGCCCTGCCTGGCGGTCTCCACGGCGGTCGCGCCGTCGCTGTTGAACAGGTCCAGCCGCACCGAGTGGCTGTTGAGGTAGGACGTCACTTTTTTCATGAGGAAGGCATCGAGGCGCGCGTCGGGATCGTTCGGGAAGTTTCGGGCGAGCTCGGCGACGATGTCGGCGGTGTTGGCGCGCTCGCTGACGTTCTCGCGCACCACCGACACCCCGGGTAGCACGGCGTAGTCGTCCTTCTCGTTCAGCTTGTCCACCCACGACACTATGTCCAGCTTGAGGCACGTGGCGGTGTACACGTTTCCGCAGTCTCTAGATATCGACTTTTTGAATTCGGTTTTTTGCGTGGTGGAGTCGTCCGCGAATGACGACACACCCAGGGAAGCTACCAACAACACGACACATTTTTTGGTGAACATACTTGCGACGTATGTTCACGATCGCACTTGATAATTCCGACTAAGACATTGCTGGCTTTTATAGCGCAGTTGTACTAGCTAGTTCTTAAAAATTAGTATTCTTTTGCAAGAAAACCTCAGACGAGTACCATTTGGCGTGCAATTTTGATTATTTGCCAGATAATTTCTGCATTGCGGGTATATGCAAGTCATCTAAACTTGTTTCTTTGAACAAGAGAAAAACTGAACTCCTTCGTGTGGTTAATTAAGGCTAAGTGTCCTCGACGATGAAATTAGACAAAATCGTTCTATATCAGATGGACGCTGCGTTGCGCTGCCCTACATGTCGCACTTTTATTTCGAGTTTGCGCTATAATAAAGCGGCTGTATTAATTAAAATCATATCAACGAGGTTACTGACAGGATGTATAATTCCGTGGGCTCTAATTTACCTTCGTCTTAATTTTTTTAACATCCGTTCTTTTATCCTATTTAAAAATACCAGTTCCAGTTATCAAAAATTAATTTATTGTTAAATAAATAATTACATTTAAGCAAATAAATTAGTGTCTAACATTAATGTCTTCATTCGTATTGATAGGCTGGTGACAACCCAGAGATCTGAGAAGCGTCAAGACCAGCTCTGCTCCAGTGCGGTGCGACTGGTGGAACAATTTCGTAGGATACCTTCGATCCATGATGTTCCAGGATGCTCTTCAAGCCTACAGCTCCAGAAACTGCCAGAGCAATCAGACTGGCACCTAAACCTAAGGCGAGAAATTGTTTACAGAAATAATTTATAAAATAAAAACAGTGTCTAAATAAGTTTGTTTCATTTTGTACCTTTGAATGCAAGGAGGGCAACAGCAGATAAAACTACTGGTATGACAATGGCAGCTTTTAGTTTCAACAGGAGCAGCATTGGGAGGATGATTTTCTTCAGTTTGCTGCTACGGCTCTCTAAAATAAAAATTGCATAGTGTTATTTAAAGAAAAAACATATGGGCGCCTCATTACAAAAAAAAATATAGTTTAGCATTGGTTAGATCGGTTCAAAAATATTTTTGTATGCGATTCATGAAAAAAATCTAATTTCATAGTTTTCAAAACTGTCCAAATATGCGAGTTGTTCTACTGGGAATTGCAAAAAAATAGGTCAATAAATTGTCAACAGATTCAAAATAATGCGATCCTCCTATATGCGGTTTTCCAATTAAACGCCTCTAAGTCAGAATGGAGGGTGTCAAAATTGAATGTAAAAAATTTTTATTAATAATTCCTGTGATTAAGATATATTTACTTGTAATTCGGTAACGGATTTTTTGCTTCTATTTTGGTCAAAAAAAATCGAAGAAGATACAGAACAAAATGGGATTTAAATGAATTATTCTATAGAATGATGTTAATGTTCCTTAATTTGGTTACTCTTGTACAATCTCGTTTATTATTTGACATGCCTGATATTACAACTTATTAAAAAAATATCGTAATTTTTTAAATGTCAAGCTCAAATTTAGTACCAGCTTTCTATAAATACAATTTCCTAATTTGCTTAACCTGACATGCGAAATTAAGAGGGGGTTGCCGACAGCGAAAGTGACGTTAGATTTCGTATTTTTTTAAGTTGTATAGCATAAAGTCTAATAGCATTTTACCTGGCAAAAATTTAGTACAAACATCTCTGTCTTCATTTTAATCATAAGATCTTAAAAGTATATGCACTGGAATTATTATTTTTCCCAAGGTTTTCATAACCTATAAGACAAAACACTGCTTGTAAGATCTTATGATTAAAATGAAGACAGAGATGTTTGTACTAAATTTTTGCCAGGTAAAATGCTATTAGACTTTATGCTATACAACTTAAAAAAATACGAAATCTAACGTCACTTTCTCTGTCGGATACTCCCTCTTAAAAGATTTGGCAAATAAGCTTACGAGTTTAAAAACTGTCAATTTCTCAAATTAAATTAGGCAAATTACAAAATAAAATTAACAAAAAAATTCCAAAAAATAGCCAAATAAGTTCAAATATCTTGTTAATCAAATCGTAGATCGAAATCGAGTAAAAATTTCAGTACAAACTAAATGTAAAAAATGTTACATTTATTTAGACAAGTGCCATACGCAGAAAAGAGTGCGGGTCAAAGTTTAAAACATCCCCCTTTTGTTACATTTATTTATTGAGTCAAATTTAAACTAAATATCTTAAAAACCCAGGAGTTATTAATATACAGGGACCGGCAGAAAGTTGGACACAAAAATGTAATTTTTTTAAACTCTGATTTCGATTAATTTAAATTTCTAGCTGCTAATCGAACAAAATTAAAGTTTAGTAGCAAATTCATTTCTTATCCGATGATAAGTTGCACTTGCGGTATTTTTTTAAAGCCCAGGGTGGTCGAAAAAAATACAAAAAAGGTAAATTTCTTTTTTTTTACTAGGTGGCTGACTTTAAAAATCTGACATCCACCTTTGATTCCAAACAACTTTTGTAAGTAACTTTTTACCGTATTTTAAAAAATAAGGGTACTTTTGTGCGTTTTGAGCTTCAAATGATGCACCAAGAATAAAATTTTCTGAGAAATTAATAATAAAAAAGTTTTCCATTTGTGTCCAACTTTCTGCCGGTCACTGTATATATATTTTTTAAAATTCAAATTTGACACATTTTAGGACAAAGAATCTGTGCTCAATGGATCAACCTACTTTTTGTAGCGCCGTGTAGAAAATATTCTAAGGAAGAGACACAACTGCTATCAATTCTCTAGCAATCGAATAATAATGTCTACAACTTTATATCCAAAAATATTTTTTTCTCAGAGCAACATAATCCGACAAGCAGTTTATGGTTGAAGAACAGTATGGAATAATTTGAAAACTACAAAAAAATAGATCTGCCATACTAGTCACCTACTATAAAATACAGGAAAGTGATTTCTGTAATGTTGATGGACATCAGTATTCTGCCGATTAGTTTTCCATTATCGCTTATGTATCAATGAACTTTTACGACTGCGTTCACATTAAAGAAATTGTCAACATTTACATATATAATTTGAGGACAGGAGAAGCGTATAATATACATTGCGCAACACAGAATGTGATAGTGAAACTATATTGTTTGTAAACAATAGATCATGGTCATGGTGAATTATCATTCAAGGTTCAAGTTTACGGTGCAATTGCACAGATTAACCAGCTCTGTGGCAATTGAATGTTGTTGTTCGTTACTATTTACTTCATTTTAATGTGCGGGCTTTCATCGAAATCAACAATTTGTAGTTTTTGAAGTTCCATATTGTAAAATATGCGTTCTTACTATTATCTGCTTGTAGTTATCTTAAATAGAAAACGACATCGACTAAAATCTGTCTTTGTTTACGTGGGAGGGAATGAACCAAATAAACACCTTTTTTAAATAAAAACAGACCAATCTTCCTTTCTCCGAGAAAGTAATTCAAATATGAAAGCTATATAAACGATTCTGTTTTTGCCGGAAATTTAGGTCAAACCAGATCTAACTCTAGATTGCCAATTCCTTAAAGTGTATGGAAGGTTGTCATATTAAATAAGAAGAATTAGAAATTTTTAATGAACGGTTTTTGCAAGATGACTGGTACGTGATGTAGCGAAACTATGCAAAAAACTGTATCTTTTTAAAAAATTGGTTAGGTATGAGGTATAGGCTGGACTGCCTGCTCTAAAAAAGCTAATAATTGTAAGAATTAGAATCGAATTAGAGATTTTAAATAGTTAGTTGTTACTTTTTTAAATTTTAAACATTTGGTTATAAATACATATTTAAAACTCATTAGATAAAATTTTAAAAATGTAGGTCAAACATAGTATTTGTAAGTGGGGTTCTTGTACTTACTTTGTGCGGCTTGGGCCTAATTGTATTGTTATATTTTGGTATTCTAAACGTTAGTGCCATTTTACTTTTCCATGTTATCTAAGGAAAATCACAACTAAAAACCAGTACCTACCTACTTACTTTTCGAAACGAGAGACGATTCACCTATGGACTGTGCGTTGTTGCCAGTTGTATTAGAAAAAAATCTGGCAGTATCAAATACTCATTCAATTAAATTTATTATTTGTTTTTTTTATAAATATTTCAGAAGCTATATAAGGAGTCTACTCTACATTCATATCCACATAAACACATTTTTGTTTATTTCTGGAGATATTCTCCTAAACCTTTCTGTTTGAAAGGCCTTTAAAAACTGCTATTTTTGATTTTCGTACCATTTTCAAAATGCAAATCCGGGGTCGGCTCCGATTTTTTATACCCCCAATTTTCACTAAAACCATTTAGTGATACTTTTATTTAAAATATGACATTTAATCAGAACACTTCAAAACCCCAACATGCCAAATTTGAGCACAAAATATACAGGGAGTTCCATTTTACAGGGTACTAAAGTTGAGCAAAACAGGCATCTGGCGAGAAACTGTGCCGACAATTGAATGTTTGAATTGTCAAACATTTTAACGTTGTATATTTTATTTTTCCAACAACTGGTAATATATTCAAATGACTGACTGCTTGCATTTTTAACCAACTTCAAAAAATGAGTAGGTTATCAATTCGGTTGTATGTTTTTTTTATGTTTGTTAACTCAGAACTCCGTCATTTATAAACCGATTTGGACAATTCTTTTTTATTTGAAAGGGTATACCTACAGAATGGTAAGGGTGGAAAAATAGGGGATGAAATTTCATATTGGACCGATTTCGATGATTCTCATTTTATTAAAAAGGGATTACTTTAGGAGTGGCCCCATTTAAATTTAAAGGATGAAATTTCATATTGAACCGATTTCGATGATTCTTTTTTTATTAGAAAGGGAGTACCTTAGAGGTGGTCCCATTACACATTAGACCGATTTGGATGATTCTTATTTTATTAGAAACCTTAGGAGTGAGCGCATTTAAATTTGCAGAGAAATTAAATTTGAAGAGAAAAATTTCAATCCTAAGGGTGGACAAATAGGGCATTTAATATTGGACCGATTTCGATAATTCTTAATAATTCACTAAAAAATAAGAAATAAAAGAATTTTAACAAAAAAAAATTAAAACCGACTTCAAAAATTTGCCAGTATGCACATTTCAACTAAAATTTAGAAATATTTTTCTCTTTCTAAATTCAGTTATCTTTGGAGTCGGTGACAGTAAGTTATGATGTACCTATGTAGGATATGATATATTTATATCTAAATAGATTTAAATTCCTTGCCTTTCCTATTATTGTGAAAATAAATCAAAATTTAAGTTACATTATTGCTAATTATAAAATAGCGACACAAATTTAAAATTTTGAAAAACAAAAAGTTCTGCTATCCGATTCGGTAGGTTTAACAGAAGAATTTTGAAGGTAAATATTAAAAAAGAAACCATTTAAAAGAAAATAAATAGTGTTCTTGAAAAAAGGAGGGTTTTAAAATTTTGTGCAATATGTCAAAGAGCCCAAGAGACATGTTTTCCGATTAATTAGGATCAACAGATCCGCAGGTAACATCTTCTTAAAGTACAAGTACGCCCCATACAAAAACATAATTAGCAACAGAAGACAAACTTTGAAAATTATTTGTAATATAGAAAAACATTTAGCTTACGATAAAGAATTTGTTTGTAATTTGCTTATATTTTTGTCCTTTTCAAATTGTGACTGCTTTTTTACCTAAAATACCTGTCTTTATGGGCGAGTTTTGACATTTTTTCCACCTTAAAATGTGGCTTTAGCCGGCATTTTATTTTACTTCGTATATTAAATTCATTGCAGCGTACTTTTCGACAATGGTGTTTGTAACATTGGACCACGCTGGTGATTTTTTCCATAAGTGGCGATCGCACGAAACAAACAATAGAATAGTAATGCGGAATAAAAACTCTGCGATCCCAAGTAGCCGCCTTCTCCGCCGAACCGTCGAACGCGGCAACGCCGCGCGAAAGCGCTGCACAGAGGTCATTTATGAAAATTTAGGCAGTAATTAATACAAACATAGAAATCTTAGGCTTTAACTGAGCTTAAGTTTATATATATGTTATTATTTTTTCTTAGAGTTGTATTTCAGGTCTTACCTCATACAGGGTGTTTATAAATATTTAGTACCTATTATTATTACAAAGTATATATAATCAGCTTAAATGTTTCCAGGTATTTCTAGGATGTTAAATCGAAATAATAACGTTATCTATTTTATTTTTAATCAAATTGGATAAACAGGGTATTTTATTTCTATTTAAATTAATAATAATGAGTATAACAAAAAAACAATATTTTTAAAGTACCAATACGTATTTACAAAAAGACGCAACACTCACTAACTAGGTAACAATACTTAGACTAACTAAATAATTTTATGTTCTATTGTAGGTACAGTTATTGATCAGAATTTTCGGAATCACTAATGTTTTCATTTTCATACATTTTATTATTTGACAAATGAGGCTCTTGAAGCAATTTTAAAACTTCTTTGTTTAAAGGTTGCTTACACGCTTGGATAATGATGATATGAGAGGGTCAGACGATAGCAATAACCTAGAATATACATCCTTCATAGTTTCCTCCCTTGAAAATTTTCTGGAGTATGATTCTCGATATTTCCGAAAGTCTTTGTTTCTTGATTCAAGAGCTTCCTCTGAAAACATGCCTAGCGGAAGAGGCACTGCCTTTATAATTTCTGGCCCGTGAATTAGTATTCGGTGTAGACTTGCTGGCATGTAGTACCATGGATACAGCTCAATGTAGAGTATCGCAGTGTTTTTGTAGTAATCTGCAAACTCCTTTTTGTTGATTTCATAGCCAGATGACATTGTACTTAATATTATAAATAAGTGCTTTAGAAAATATTCATCAAGTCCTATAACAAAATCCAAACATTCGTAAGGATGTCCAGTTTGTAGAGATAAACAAAAATTACCTGTTATTAAAGCAGCCTGGCAATAGTTTTGGAAAAACCTACGGGCGGTATTTCCGTCGTTTGTTGTGCCATATCCTTGTTTAGGAATATCAACCAATAGACTTAAGTCCTGTTTTAACCGTTTTATTATAAGGTCTTTTTTTTCTTTCATCATTTGTTTTTCGTTTTTGTCTCGAATCTGCCATTTCTTTAAATCAAGCCTGTATGCAATGTGAAGGCAGCATTCCAAACATCTTATCCATGCGTGTAACGTTGAAATGCCATAATCATATAAACTTTGATCTATTGGTAGTGTCATTAACATTTTCAAGTTGTTCATCATTTTAGGACTTGCTCTACAGATCCCACAGGTTTGCGTTGAAGAATTGCTAATGACAGAAAACATTTTTCCATCAATCATTGTCATTTTAAATGCATGACTAATAGTTAATTGGTGATCATCAATAACTGTAGGTTTAATTTTTGATATTTGATCTTCAATATTTTTTATTTCATTTTTACACAATTCAGGTGTTTCCTTTTGAAAAATCAGTTTTATAGGTCTACAAAACCTGATGGAAGATGGCCGTGGATTTTGCCAGAGTATAGTGCCATTATTGAATGTCATTTGCAAGGGAACGAGGCAAACCGAAAACAAATTTAAATCCGAATATGATTCATCATGTTGCCCGCTAAACTGTTGCTTGTAATGTGAATGCCCTGCACTGCCATCACATCCCCATTTGTATATAATAGTAAATTCATTTTTTGAGACATTTTGCGACAGGTTATTGTAAAGTTCTTGCTGAGATTCTATTATTCTTTTTACTGTGTGGTCAACGAGTGCCTGAAGATTAACCTCAGCGGATATGTCTGATAACATTTTTTTTTAGCGTCTAAAAGTATATTGTAATTAGGATAAAGTTGGGCATTATGATCTTTTGCGCCCTGTTGCAATAAAATATAAGCTTTTTTGGTTAGAGAGCAATCAAGAAAAAGGGTAAGTGCTTCATCCGCAGAATACTTTACAGGCAAGGTTTCTTTCTTACGCATGGCTTTCTTCATTTTTGTTGCTCTGGCAGGTGAATTTTCTGTAATTTCTTTGATTATACTTGAAGCATTTCGTTGGCCTGAAGATTCGAGACTTTTGCGAGTAGCAAATGTAAGCTGCTCCGCAGAATAATTATTCAATAATGGCATTAATTTTTGCCTTTTTCGTTGGTCGCCGAGATCTTTAAACAACTTTTCTGGCCTACCTCTGCTGGACCCATCAGGTACATTCAACTCTTCAAAAATTATGGATTGATTTAGCCACTCACAATGTCTAGCTTCAAAAACTTTTCGGGACCGTTAGCAATTCTTCCACATTGTGGAAACAGCGCTGTTAAAATTATTAATTTTTCTCGCAACCATATCACGTTGCTCATTAACGTTTTGCTCACTATTTAATTCCAGCTTTCTTAAAACAAATTTAAAAACAGAAGAATTTTTATCAGCAAGTGAGCTTTGCTCGCGCCAGACGGCAAACATCTCGTTTTTAGTTATTGACATGGTCCCTAAAAATATATTTTGTAAAGCGCTTGGCACTTCTTGGCACTCAAAATTGTAATTAGCGAGAAGGTAATAGAGCAATATAAGTATAAAAAATATTTGCGTGACAAATATCTTTAAATATTACAATTTGCAGCTTTTGAAAAGTAATGAAATTTTAAGAAATGGTAAAAAAATGATGGATTTACTTGTAAGTATGTTTTAGACTCATGTGCATATGTTTTAAATAACTGTGTCAAATATTAAAGCCCTTACCTTGCACTCTAAGATAACAAAATCCAAATTTAAAAGCCTACAAGTAGAAAAGAGAAATACACTTTACAAACAACGCAACATAACATCACAAACTAAACGCCAAGTTGTCAATAATTGTTTACTGATATAGCAAGTGTTTTCATGGCCAACCCGTATCAGCAAAAAAAAGCACGTTCAAAAATATTATTCTTTGGAATGTTTTCTTTAATATTACAGTATAAAATAATTTATTTTGAAACATAATTTTTGTCATTTATTAATTCCTAAAAAAAATAGAATGACCTCTGTGCGACGGCCCGACAGCCGGGAAGAGCGGGAAAGTGTGCCTCGCGCGGTGTGCCGGAAGCGCCTCGCCGCAGCCGCTCAGTGGGTCACGGCAGGCCGGGAATGCGGCTCAGGGCCGGATGCGGCGGGTACCCGTTCCGCCAACGGTCGGAGTATTGAACGGGGATTGGTGGTTTCGGTTCATTATCGGGTAATGTTTTCTTGGCAGCTTATATTTTTGTTGAGAATAAAAAAATCCTCTCATTTATATGCAAAACTCTAGAGAAATAACTATCGAAGGATAGAGGGAGTAAGAACAAAAAGTAAACAGAGCCAATGTCTTTTTGACTGATGCCATGTACTAAATTTCATTTCAAAATAGAGGGGTTTACTAATGAGATCAAATGAAGACAACACCGCCCATAACAGTAAATTAAAAAAATAGCTATTAATTCCTTGCCTGTGACAATTTTAAACTAAAACTAAATTGCGCTGTAATTATAGTAGGTATGCTAATTATCACTTTAATAAAATCGTCAACCGACTTTTCAAAGCGCCCAACATGGCAACGCAGCTGTCCGCCGCCGCATTCAATCTGTCTGCATCGTTTGTGTTTTTGACATTTTCTCTGACTATTTACGTGTGTATTTTTCGTGTTTTCAAGTATTTTTTTGTTTATTTATAACGATTTATTAATACTTAGGAAAATAGTGACCCATTTTGCTTACAATGGGACGCAGAAAATATATGGTGTGAGGTCAAATTGATATTTCTCAGGACAACCTATGTCACAGGTAAAGGTTGTACACAAAGAGGTAATGTTTGTTTACTTTAGTAAATTTCCGTTATTATATGTTGGTTGACTACAAACGTGTGCATTTTGATGCTTTTGCTCCCTCTATCCTTATTTATTTCCCTGAGATTCAAAATAAATACTACAGAAAGACCATTCTTGGTAGAACTTGTTCGTTTTTGCCAGGAAATTCAAATTATTGGTAAGCAAACGTTTTTTTTTTATATATGTTACAGACCGTATATGTAAAACAGGCCGTATACAAACGGACTAGTCCCTATGTAAACAGACTGAAGATATTAGTCCATATGTATAAAAAGCTTGTCCGTCAACAAACGGTCTAGTCGGTTTGAAAAAGGACTAGTCTTATGTGCAATGTTTTCCGGGCGGTTTCGACGTCCGCCATTTCTGAATTACCCCTTTTTTTATATAGGCCCATCAAAGAAGGATATTACTTCTTGCTGGTACGTAGTAGTTTGAAGGAAAAAAGGTAATTATTTAGTATAATGTAGGTACCCTAGATTTTTTTCTGCATCATACACACCTACTAAAACGAAGGCATATTCTTCTTTAATATGGGCCTATATAAAAAAAGAAGGGTGATTCACTATGATTACACATACATTCTGAATGTCAATAGTCCGTTAACGGTCTAGTCCGTATATGAAATGCCATGTCATTCACATACGGTCTGCGCCATTTAGGCCGTATAGATACAGCCTAGACCGTATACATACGGTCTGTTTTCATATACCGGCTGTAACATACAAATAACTTGTTTGTGGACATTTAGAAAATTAATTTAAGAAGAAAAGTATTTATAAGTGAAATGTAACAGATTATATGATTAAAACATAGGTAAAATAGCAGGCTGAATGTGCTTACATGTGTACAAAAATTAAAATTTCGCAACGGGTCTAATAAGCAAAGATGAATAAAGAGAAAATAATTTTCTGTATTTTCTTCACAGTAGGCCTATGTCAGTTATTATTTTAACACCGTAGGTTTATGTAAATCTAGGAAATTTTGATTTTTACCAATACATTTAATAAGCCGTAACTTTTTAAGGATAGCTTGAATAAAAAAGAAATTATATCGAACACCCCCATAAAAGTTTCATTTTTAGACCTATTTTCGGAACACTCTGTATATTTAAGGAGCACAAAATAAATAAAAAAAAAATACCAAGTCCCCAATTCGAGAGGTTTTGATAACCACAACAAAAATGGAGAATAATTTTAAGATAAGCAAGGATAAGATAGAAAACCACAAAAACTATAATAATTTTAAGTATTGATCAAAAAATGTATATCAAAGTATCATGTGAGATGTGAGTTACTCTAGTAAAAAACAAACAATGAAATTAAGTACAAATAATAGAGCCTAAATTGGTTACCTATCGACAGTTCCAAAAAGTAAAAACGCATAATTCTATTACACAAACTTTGTTTTCTAAATCCGGTGGTGAATTTTGTAGGTAATGTTGGACTAGAATAACAGAGGGGAAAAATATGTCCTAATTGTTATTTTCCTTTCCTGCGATTTGTGGATGTCGTAAAATGAAATTGAAAGTATCTACCTACTGATTGTTCTCAGAAAATAAATACAATAAAATTTGTAAATTGTTTTATAGTAACAAAGCAAAATAATATAGTTGTTACTTGGAGATTTATTGAGGTCTGGCCATTGGCGGAAATAGCAACTGTTACTTTTTTTACATTCAGCTTTTGACGAGAGATTTCAAGGCTTAACAGGTTCGTATTGAACTTGGACTTGCCACAAGTGAATCTGAGTGAGCCGCATTCCTTTATGTATATAGAACATTAAACTGCCGAAAATTAAAGAGCCATTATCCTCGTCTTCGTACAAGATGAAATTCTCAAAGAATAAAAATAACTAGAAAAAAAAGACTATCAAATGCACCTTTTAAAAAGTGTCCAAGAACGTGAATTTTAAAAAAATCAACTAGTTTTAATTTAACAAGAAATATGATTTTATCAAGATGATGTGTGGTAATATTATGAGATTTGACAAACAAAACAAAGGAGTTTCTAGGTTACGTCCTATGCCAACCACACAAAAATTTGGCCATTTATTAAAAAAAAACAACGCTTGTAGGAAACTCTCTCATATATCATACTGTATATGTGTATAAAGAAGTAAACCTAATTAATACACCAAAAATTTTATCAAAAACAGAAGATGGTAAGTTGACTGACGTGTTGTTAATGACTGCTCACGCCTGGACCTTTTTTGGTTCACCATGTGCTTTCCAGAGACACCATATTATGCAAAATACATTGTTAGCCATATGTTGTCCATGATATGAAGCTATCGCCGTGAGAAGTCTTGTCTTTTTAAATACGTCAGTCAAAAAAGATATTGTGTGTTTACTCTTTAAAAAAAAGTTTGAACACGCGTGACCTGTACTCGACTATTTTTCTCGCAAATCTTAACTTTTTTGCAGCTTCTCACCGAGATAGTTTCTGTGATCTACTTTTAAAAAGAAAACACGACGAACAGGTGTGTCGGTACGCGCCAGATGCTGCACAAGGATCTACCTAAATCGGACAATCCGGAGAAAGATAAGAGAAAGTAGAATAAAATCGAGAACATAGAAAACTCTCAATATAAAAACCGGAAACTCAAGAAAACCGCCTAAATACCTAAATAACCAGTGCGGAGATCGACCGCAGATAAAGATGGTGATCTAGGAAATAGAAATTGGATTAAAGAAATGGATAGGTATTTTGAAAATTGTAAGAATCTCATTGTAAGAATCTAATCTTCTTGACTAAGAATCCGTTACACTTGGTTCATCCGGTAGCTCCAAGAATAATAATTAAACATTGTGAATTAATTTATTATACAGGTAGGTGCCATGGTTTCTTCTTTCTCAAATAATGACGTGAGAAAATATTATAGAGATTAAGAAAGATTTATGGACACAAAATTCAAAAAAATATTGAAAGCGAAAATACATCTATTATGTATTAAACAACAAGACAATAGTTACACCTACACCTACAAATAGTAGTTCTATAGGGTGTTATCATGCAAGATCATTACTTATTGTCAGAAATCGTATGACATGGGAACCGCAAAAGGCATTAGTCCCACAAGGTCCCAAACGATGTCAAATAGAAAAATTATGCAAATGAATTCGTTATTTTAAATATTTTAGAGCACCCACGGCGACTTTCTTCTGGCAAGTGACTAACGGTAGGCCTGGGAAGATGTGACTGCCGCCATAGAAAGCTTCCACTTCGTTTTTATACCAGAATAGTAATCAGTTCATCGATTTGGTGTGATTCGAGGTCAGCGATTGAGCGCACTTGGTCTATACTAATAAAAACATTATTTGTCGCTTTAGATCGTTTATGATGATTGCTTATTTTTGGATGTAAAGGACAGACCCACTGATTTCCTATATAGTGTGTCTCAATTTAAGTGTTAACACCCTCCTAAAATTGTTGTTTAAGCGGAAAAAGTTAAATAATTTTTTGCTACTTTAAGTCATACTTATGGAGCCAATTTTTTAATTAATTTTTTAGAAGTACCCCTGAAATAAAACAAAAAATACAATCTTGTATACAATTATAGGTACAAATTTCAATCCATTTTATTGTAATTTAAGGTTATTCATTTTTTTAATAACGATTGGACTAATTACCCACTTCTCCACTATTGGTTGTTCAAGGTGTTTGATATTAACATGTTTTATGCTTACCTATACCTTTATAAATTGTACCAAATATGACTATATGACTTAAATATCTCAATTACTTTGGTAAATATTCAATATTCACATATTTTTTAAAATCTTAACACCCTGTAACTTAAAAAGATACAGTTTATACAAGAAACTGAGGTTATTTTTTGAATATCTACCACCTGTTACAGTTTGTTTCCTTAAAACTGAACCACCCTGCGTAATATTTTAATAGTCGGTTATTTTGCCGTATTTTTATATTTTTTAAGAAAATTATGAAAATCTAAAAACCTGTATTTTTTGTTAGATATGCGAAATAGTTTAGTGATGTTTTAATTTATTATTATTTTGGCATCAATTTAGTACTGGCGTATTTTTGTTTATTAAGTATTATGTATGTATGTATGTATGTCCAGTTTGTTTTACGTTATCAAAAATTTGTTACTTAACAATAAATAAAATACCTACATGTTTATTATCCTGCTTTTACAAAATCCCTTTGATAAGCCATTTAAATGAAATTCTATTATAGGATTTTTTCTTTACCAATTGTACAAAATATTGTTACTTAATAAAAAATGTAAAAAGCTGTTGATTTATGTTTTACAGAATGTGTTTTTATTGGCTACTTTTTTCTATTCTACTCTATAGGATATTTCTATTCTACTGAAATGAAATGTCATCTGGAACATTACACGTTTTATTCTCACTGTCCCAAATCTAAACAAAGAAAAGCCAGAAAATTCCCAAAATAATACACGCCGCCTTATGAAACACTATGTCTTTCAACACTTTCTCGATAATTTTGTCGGCGATCCAAATAAAAATAAATTTACCTGTTTCTAAACTTCTGGCTTCACCACCCGGCAGCCTTATACTGATTTCGTGGGAAGACAGATATCTCAAACATCTATCTACAATATCTTCGTTACTTCTTGGGCTGATTTCGTGTCCTTTAATCTTTTTCAGGGTAACATACTCGCCAACAATCTTGAGTGACGGCGAGTCCTCCAATTTGTCTATAAACGTAACTAAGTCCTTTTCAACACAGGCTTCACCACTACATGTACTGTAAACGCCTTCACATGCTAATAGTATAGCACAGAACAAGACTACGCTGGCAAATTTCAACATTTTTGCGGAAAAAAGTGTCGACAATAATTCTAGTAACACAATGAACGAAATGATTGTTATATTGTCATTTATATTTGCCTTTTTTCTACAATTGAGAGGGGAAGAAGAGGCCGAAAAATTCATCAAATATGTAACACGGTAACAACGAATTCCATGTTAAAGCGTGTTCTGGCAGACAATCAGTTTCGGCAATTGCAAATGCTGATTTTAATGCATTCAACGACACGATTCTTTTAATAAATTCCAAGAGTACGCAAAATACTGTTTAATATGTGAAAATTGTGTGTTCCGACATTGAAAAGGAAATTGCTCTGAAAATAATAAATTATTATACCCACTTTAGGTAAGTATAAAGCCAAAAGATAGTCAAAATATTAATTTATGAAAATCACTAAAAATTACTATATTAAAAATATAAAATAACTTGGGGGGCTTTAGCTACCTACCCTAATGCCCGACACTGACTTGCTAAAAAATCAGCCAACTCGTGAAGAAAACCAAAGTCGTCATTAAAATAAGACTATAGAGATTGTATAGTTTTCTACGAATAAAACTGATTACGAACTTACTGAAGTAACGTTATAAATTCATGCTTATAACACAGATAACGTAACCTTATCTCGTTGGGTGAAGATTTAAAAAGAGAATCTACGCCCATGGAACAGCGTGCCGATTTAAAAACATCTCCGGAGCCCGCTGGCACCCTCTACATTCCGGACCAGAAATTAAAGCGGATCGATATCGAAAATCTTCTGGCATTTTCGCCGGAGCCATCTTGCGGCTAGCGGAAGTAACAATTATTCACAGTCGGTGTCGCTGACTCGAAAGCAAAGTCTAGAAAACAGCACACTGTTTTCTGGGGTATACTGGGATAGCTCGGTGGGAATTACAGATGGGACATTTCGAGTCTGGCAATATCTTGATTTTGACTTTTGACAGGGTTTTACTTGACATTAAGACCTGGGAATTGGGCCTGGAGAAAGTGAAAGGTTAGAAAGCGATTTTGTGCGAATTTTGGAGCTGAAAGAATATTCTTGGGCAGTGACAGTAATCTGACAAGTTTATTTGTGATTTTTGAAGGCTAAACAATAAAGGTGGTAACCAAGGTAACGAGTTTGGACTGTGATTTTTGAGATTCATTACAATATTATTTGCCCCTTTCACTGCTCCCTTTCGCGACCAGAAATTTACTTGGGGAAAGGACCCGCCCAAATACACTTATTAAACAGGGGTATCATTCCATCCTTTTCCCTTTAATAGAAATCGTATATTACATCAACCACACACGAGCAGAAAATACAGACACAAAATTTTATATTTCCAGCTCCATAGATGGTGTTTATTTTCAACGGGTACGTTGGGATCTATAGTAAACCCTAGAGCTGCGGGCGAGACTTCGAATTTTTTTTAGCCTTGAAACTCTTTTTACACATTGTGAAACTATTGACTAGTGGGGGACTATTATTATTGCCAAAACAAAAACCATACAGTGTGTCCAACTTTAAAACTGTACAAATCCGTAAAATCTTCATTTTCGGAGACAATCGCCCAAACTTTTTTTTGTTTAAAAGGCCTTCAAAAACCGCTTCTTTTGACCGTCCCGTCATTTTCAAAATGCAAATCCAGGGCCGGCTGCGATTTTTTTATACCCTCGATTTTCACGAAAACCATTTAGCGATTTTTTTATTTAAAATCTGACCCCACAGCATTAATCAGAACACCCAAAAACCCCTTTACACCAAATTTGAATAAAAAATATACAGGGAGTTCCAATCTGCAGGGTGTCAAAGTTGAGCAAAATATGACTTTTAAAGGTATCTGCCAAGTCAAGATTGCCATGGAATCCCCTCAAAACAGTTCAATGGTCTATAGGACCACTCAAGGTATTGGTGTGCAAAGGTCCAATACAAAATATACAGAGTATTCTTATCTGTGCCATCTCAAAATGCTGAATTTTTATGAAACTTTATATGGGTCATGAGTGCTGTAGAATCATTGAAAAAATATTGATAAACACAAAAGTAATGTATTTCTTTAAAATTCCTATTTTGCTCAAATTTGACACCCTGCAGAATAGAACTCCCTGTATATTTTTTATTCAAATTTGGTATATAGGGGTTTTGGGGTGTTCTAATTAACGCTGTGGGGTCAGATTTTAAATAAAAAAATCGCTAAATGGTTTTCTAAATTGGGGTATAAAAAAATGGTAGCCGGCCCTGGATTTGCATTTTAATAATAGCAGGAAGGTCAAAAGAAGCGGTTTTTGAAGGCCTTTCAAACAAAAAAAGTTTAGGCTCTTATCTCTAAAAATGAAGATTTTACGGATTTGTACAGTTTTAAAGTTGGACACCCTGTATAATAATTGTATATGCGTTAAAATGTTCTTACTTATATAATTTATTTATGTTGACAATATTTCTGGATTTGGTATTTAGGTGTTTTTTTAATAAATGTGTTTTCTCATTTAACTATTTTATTTTATTCCTCTCTGTCAAAAAATGTTCAAAGGTAATTCTGACTGAAAATGGGTAATTACTTTCTGGCGTGTTCAGTCAATACCTACTTAAAAAATCTCAATTCCTACATGTAGGTACAAACATAGTCAACAGTTTAAAAAATCCTTATTTACCTACTTTCACTATTTTTGTTTATATCACTAATAAAAGTAGCATTTCATAAAACAGTGTTAGTTTTTTTTATTAAGGAATTCATTTTCGTCAATGTAATTTGAGCAAAAACTGCAAATTAAACAGTTATAGAGGGCAGGCCGTTACCTTGATTTAACTATAGAGAAAAATCAAACGGCAGAACATAAAAAACGCGATCACGTAAATTCAACAAAAGTGTCTACTTAAAACTGAACTTAGCACTTAGCAGCCAATTTTCTAGGAGCCAAAAATTTCAACGTTTATTTTTTGATGAATATTTTTCTTCATTCTCCAGTTTAATCTGCTTAGAAGGTTTAATAATAGTTACCCTTTCTACTTTATTTTTATCAAAATAAATTTGTGGAAATAAGGGCGAGGAAAATTTTTTGCTGCCAGAAAATCGGCTACTAACTTTACACCGGTTTAGTTAGGCACATTGATTTTTAAATGTCTTCCGATATTTGGCCCCGCCTGTTTAAGTTTAAATAGCTAGCTAGCTTTTAAAATTGAGGGTACAGTTTACTCCAGCCTTGTTTTTTTTTCGACAAAAATACACCCTGTATACACTGTGTACTGATAGCAAAGTCTAGTATCCTCTAGACTTTGCTGATAGGTTCGGCCAATTATTGGGGCAACACCAAACAGAATGTCAACTTACAATTAGAATTTTTTTATCGTTTACACCCCTTGGGCACTGAATCGCCGGACACACAGTATATATTTTTATTAGTTACTTAAGGTTACGTTATCTGTGCTTAAGCTAAAAAAATAAAAATAAATAACAACCTCTTTCTGTATTCAACATTTTTTCAGAAAAACGCCTCGGTACATTAAAAAATATTCCCTAATAGAGGGAAGGCAATCAGTTTTTTCACTTTTCTCAAAGTTTTCATTTTGGACATAGGTTTTGTTTTTCAAATCAACGTAAGAAATTGAAGCAACATAATGTAGATCACTATATCCTAAAAAAGAGAATTTTAAAAATCTGCCAATCCGTTAAAATCGTCAAATATCAAACTGAAATACGCCCAACCCTGAATCTATTCCTAATTTTATAAAAGCCAAATCGTAGAATTATTTCACTGGCCCCTTCTCCCTTCTCCCCCCGTGTCTATTTTTAGACTTGTTTGCCCCGCCCCGAACACAAACGAGCCTTTTGGAATACGAAATTGTCGAGTACGAAACCTACCACTAATTATCGATTTTGTTAGAGTCATTGTAATTATCGAAAATAGATGGTGCTAAACAGTAGTACTGGACGAGAGCTAAATAGAAATAATAATACCGCTATACACCAGTAGATGGAGTTGGTGCGCGGAGGCGAATGACTAGGATCATTGGAAAAAGTTCGAATATCCATAGTCCTTCGCCTCCAAAAGCGCTCGGCATTTTATCTGGATCCGTGAGAGGTCTTTTTAAACCTTCAGTCAACGCTTATCTGTGCTTATAAGCTGTTGGCTGCTCAAGAGCCATCTATGAGACAATCACTGAACGTCTTCAGACCCAACCATTTGCTTCTTGTGCCTGTCTAAAAGTAGGTATATAGAAAACTACAGAAGTAAACATTCAAGGCTTTTATTTATAAACGCAGCATCCTGTTTCAGGTCAAGCATCTATCTATAGCACCACATTCAGAGAGCGCAAAAATTTATTAAGTTTATTAAAATATGTGCAAATAATTTGTTTTTCTCATAATCCTTTCCATCATATGGATAATGGAGGCCATAATTAAAACAAAATAATAACAGTGACTATAGAAGGAATCTATAGTCACTGATAATAACCAGGTGGCTTTGCCAACACACTGCTATCGCTTAGGTAAAGCTTGGACTATATGGAAAATTGAATCTTGTATCACAGACATATATATAGCTTCGCCCAACAAGTAAACTTCATCTCCATCTAACGTTGGAATGCAAAATTATTTCGAAAGATCTTAAGACAAATAATATAATGTGTGTTCATTCCGAAAACAGTTTGGTCAGTTTGGTTTATTGTTGACGGCTTTAAATGAGTTTAGCCCTTCGAAACTGCTTCAGGGTATATCAATTTGCAGAAATACGGAATATTATGGTACCATCGAATAAAAAAAAATTAATGTGGAGGAGCTGGGATTTGAACCCAGGACTTTCCGCATGCGAAGCGGACACTCTACCACTGAGTTACACCCCCGATAACGAAATATTTCGTCAAAGGCGAAGTCACCGCAGGTGTTACCTAATGACTTTATAACTACATACTTTATTATTACAACAATCGAATAATAACTGTAGTACTGTAGTAATGGCTATTTACAGTACTCTAGATTTTGTGCTTTCATTGTCAACTAAAAAGTAGAAAATTATTCATTTGCGCTCATAGTACCACCAACGTACCTATATAAATATTTATACAAGGTAAGTTTTTTTTTGATGATCCATCTAACTTCGTTGTTTCTGATTTTAGATAAAAAGTGTAAATACAAAAGTTGTCCCCAATGTGGTTGTCATGTCCTACTTTCTGCTTTCTGTGACAGCCATTTTCAAGGTATGACACAAACTTGATATGGTTATTCGGAAAATAACGGAAATAACTATGGTTTCCATTTAAATAAAACACAAGTGTGTGTCATCTCGAAAATGACAGCTGCCATGGAAAGAAGGACATAATAACCGCATTAGGAACACAATAGGGTAGTTTCCTCTAATCAAATTTTCAAATAAATTGCACATAACTTGATTCATTAAGTCCTAAGATAGCTTTAACCATTTTTTATTTCCCGAATAAGTATCCACAAAGTTAGAATTTTCAAAATAAAATTTGAATTTATTTGAATTTGCGTTCGGGACCCGACCGCGTGTTGACGTCATAATAACGAGCCGAACATTTTCATTCGTTTTTTTATCATGTGGTACGGACTTGGACTGGAGACCTAATCTTATTATTCTGTGATTTGATATGTCACTAGTCAAATAATATCAGCTGGAGTTTTGTTTACATTTCAAAATTTGTAATTTTATCAAAGTTATTGAGGGGTTCCAAACGATTTTGAATTATAAACCATTGTTTATCGCGTCGTCATAATAGTAAAGGACGAAATGAGGTATTAATTCATTTTTATACCTGACCTAAGTGTTCACAAATCAACGATTAAAATAAGGTAAGCAAGTAGGCAATGTAAATTTTTATCATTGCTCCTTTCTTATAATATAATTAAAAATTGTGCTTGTGTTTCAAATTGAGAGAAATAGTGTAATAAAATCTAATTAATTACAAATGCAAATCTTAACTTATGTACATGGTACAATCCTAAACCCTATAGTTTCAATTACAAAGAAAAATGAATAGGTACCATAAAATTGATATTGGTAGTAGGTAGTTCAATCCCCAGATAAAAGTGTTTGAGAGCAAAGTATAATTTAGTAAGCACTCTTTCTCAATTTGATTGTAGGTAGGTACCTAAAGAATATAAATAGGTAATCATTTAAATTCCAAGAAATACCTACCTACCTGATGCATTTATATAGGTATGAGAGTAGATAGAGTGTTTAATTTGCTTTCTGTTTCAGTGCGAAGAAGTTGACAAAGAGTAAAGTAATGGCTCCTCCTGTAGTGAATGTGGGTTTTGTTAAAGCAAGTTCAGACAATCTTCCGGAAATTGACATACCTATTTATGCTCTCACAATTTTTAAAGCGAGATGCCAAAGCGAAACAATCTCGCGAAACGCGAAAACCGCAAAGCTAGAAAGCTAGGTTATGTTTCGATACCCACAAAACATCAAGATTAGGTTAGGACGGCACCGTTATCGTTACTAGTTTGCTGCACCTTTGCCAGATCCCCTTTCGGACTTGTATTCAGAAGTAAATCATGTACTCCAAAGAACGACTATTCTTCAACAAACATTGAGAAAGTATATTATATCTTTACCGAATATAGTGTTTTTTTATAAAGTTAACTGCTGTTATTATTTATTGCAATTAATAGGTTTGTTCTAGGAAGCAATCTCAAACTAGTCCGAACCAATAACCAGAGTTAAAAACAGTCAGAGAATTTGAACTGTATAATCAACTTTATGTTGACAATTTGAGTTTCCATACTAGAACACAGCTATTCTAATAACAAAATATTCGACCAGCAAGGAAAAATCACCCGAGTTGGCAACGTACAATAAACGAATAAAGCTTCAAGGCTTCGCGGTCCTATTCACATAGCTCAAAATTATTATGACGTCAAAATTAAGAAAACCGTTAAAAACGGAAATAATTTTGAACTCAATTTTCTCCCAAAGGAGGCAAAATTTTTAGTTTAGAATTTTACTAGTGTAGTCTGCATCAATACAGGCTTTCAACAAAATAAAATTTGAAAAACGGTTATTACGGCTAATACCCCCAAACTTTGGTATTTACACTTTTTATCTAAAATCAGAAACAACGAAGCTAGATGGATTAGAAAAAATCGCTAAAAGTTAATTTTTTAAGGGGATCTCGGAACCTAACGGAGACAGAGGGAAGATTAAATGTGGAAATAATTGCAGTTTTGTGGACCCAATTTAAGGCGCCTTGTGGATTTTTGAAAAAAGTCATGGCTTACTAGATATTTTGAAAAAAAAAAAACGGTTTCCCTTTTGCCTCACTATTGGCATCTCTCGGGTAGAGGTTGAAATAAAGCCTGATTTGAAAGCTATCTCTCCTGCTTGACCTCTAGTTCAAATAAATAATGCCACAGAATAGCCAACGGTGGCTATTCTGTGATAATGCTAAGTGGAACAAGTTGCCATCTATTGATGGCAAATTTAATTAGCATTTCTTGAAAACAGTAATTTGCCTAAAATGGAATGTTGAAAGCACTCCTCGAGATAGATGTCCATGCGTTCGCATTCTACAGAAACCTGCTTGTGTTCGTTGATGTTGAAATATTAAACCAGTGAGCTTTACTATTTACTCGCAAGATGGAACTAGAAATATCTTAAAGGAATCTCTCATTAAATATGCAATTTTATAATAACAAAATGCTGATTTAAAATAGTAGGTACATAACAATCACAATAGAATGTAACAGAAATTCTAATTCAACAGAAAAAAGCAGACACCAAAGTTTAAACTTTGTTCAGTGAAGTAGGCGGTAATATTTTTTACCAACTGGTAATAACGTTAGTATCTGTCTGGTTGATTTTAGGAGTAGATATCTACCTTCAGAATACTCTAAACTAGAAGTGGCTATATAGTAGTAACTTTTGTATAGTAATTTGCAATTAACATTGCTTAAATGTAGGGTTGTGCCGTTTGAAAATTTTATTTGAATGTTTCTCATTTGGAACTTTCGAAAGTGAAATATTTTTGAGATAAGTACTAGGTATACTTAATATCGCAAAATATTCTAGGCGTAGGTAGCGATATTTATTCTGAGATATAGCACAGAATAGCCACCGTAATGGCTATTCTGTGGATATAGTATCTAATTATTTCTTGTATAAATGACCTCAAATACAGAACGCTGACTCCAGAAACAAGTACCCACCTATTGTTGAAATGCCAAAAGCCTAGAGTTTTTAGTTAATGAGATGTCGTTTTTTCCTTTCCGTAAGTAGAAAACAGCTTGCAATATTAGGCTTGGCCCGCGATTTAGGTGAAAACTTGAGTATCTACTCTTAAGATGGAGCCAGCAGGTCCCAGAAATCTTTGAAGACTTTTATTCAAACTATAGAACACTTTTTTCCACAATTTAAAGGTATAGTTATTCAAAAATTAAACATATTTAAGTATACATAATAAATAATAATAATTTGTTTATATTATTATTGTATAAACTTCGTTACAACACAGATAACCCAGATAACGTTGTCTGTGGTTACAAAACAAAAATTATTGGGTTGCTCTTCTGACTCACTGTTGGTATCTCTCAAATAAACCTGGAAATCTTAGGAAAGTAGGCTTTTATATTATTTGTTCTCAACCCAATATAGCATATTAATTTTATATATTATGATCTTTAAAATTGATTCGTGTTTTCATTGTTTTTGTGATATTTTTCTAGAAAACAAAAATTATTAGCACGGGTCGCTCTTCTGACTGTTGGTATCTCTCAAATAAACGTGGATATCTTAGGAAAGTAGACTTTTATATTATTTGTTCTCAACCCAATATAGCATATTAACTTTATATATTATGATCTTCAAAATTGATTCGTGTTTTCAGTTGTTTTTGTGATATTTTTGTACAAAACAAAAATTATTAGCACGGGTTGCTGTTGTGACTCACTGTTGGTATCTCCCAAATAAACGTGGAAATCTTAGGAAAGTAGGCTTTTATATTATTTGTTCTCAATCCAATATAGCATATTAACTTTATATATTATGATCTTCAAAATTCATTTGGGTTTTCAGTTGTTTTTGTGATATTTTTGTATAAAACAAAAATTATTGGCACGGGTTGCTCTTCTGACTCACTGTTGGTATCTCTCAAATAAACGTGGAAATCTTAGGAAAGTATATTATTTGTTCCCAACCTAATATTGCATATTAACTTTATATATTATGATCTTCAAAATTGATTCGTGTTTTCAGTTGTTTTTGTGATATTTTTGTACAATATCTATATTTAAGGGAAGAATGTTCCTAAGAAAAAACTATTAGTTTATAGAACTACTATATTCTTCTTTTTTTTTCTAAAAAAATATGTATAAATAAATTGATCCTATAGGTATAAATACTTGGGTTGCCTCTATAAAATGTGAATAGAAAGTTAAAATGGGAAGATCTTCAAGAAAGGGCATATTTAAGGTGAGTAAATATTATGGAAATGTGCTTATATATTTCCTGCAATATTCGTTATTAAAAATGTTTTAACGAAAGTTTTTAAACATATTTTTTCCATAAATGCCGACATTCAATTTTTCTTCAAGTAAACAATTTCGTTGTTATGGCAACCAATTCTTTTTAAATGGCATGATATGATTTTATTTGCATTTCTGGAAAGAAAGTTTTTTTCGGGATACACCAGCATACGATTTTAATGAGGTTCCATAAGGAAAACAAATTATCAAGTTGGCCATGGAAAACAAGTTAAATGTCAATATCTATATATTATATATCCATACAAAACTAGAATATAGGTATATCAAAATAGAAAAAAAAAGGAAAACCTAAAACTTGCACCTTGCAATTCACTCGCTCATTTTAGAGTCTAATCGAGACCTATGTGTACAGAGTGATTCATTTGTTGTAGTAGCCAACCTTCGCTCAAAGTTAGGATATAAATTTGACAAAAACCTACACCGACGCTAGGCGTCGCGACGCTCCGAAATTATTTTTCTCAGAACCATACTTTTTGTTTTTTTTTAAAGGTGGATAAATTAGATGCATTTTTTCCTTCATAAGTATTTTTCTATTCCTAACCGTTCAGAAGTTATACGCGAGTTTTTATAATTTATAACTACATCATTTTTTCACCTACCCCACTCAAGTAGGCTGTTTCTGTTAGATCATGTATATCAAGTAGGTATTGTTAGGTATCAAGTAAGTATTAGAGAGCAAGCTATAGTAAAAAAACAATATTAAATAACTATCAAGTTTATTATTGCGCTTAAAATGAAAAAATACAACAAAAATATGGGTACCTACCTATTATAAACTGAAAGCAAAATAAAATTAGGTAAGTATTTATTTTAGAAATTGTTCTATGTAGCCTCCATTATGATCTAAACATAAATTAAAACGTTGTCTGATTTCCTTTTTTGTTACTTTTTTAATGACATCAGCATTTCTTATTATATGACATGCATTTAAAATTTTCTCCCTGAGGTGGTCTATATTGTTTGATTTTGTTTTATAAACCTCTTGTTTCAGAGTTCCCCATAGAAAAAAATCTAGGGGCGTCAAGTCTGGAGATCTTGGGGGAAATGTCAAAGTGCCTCCTATTCCAATCAACCTATCTTCAAAATGAATATTTAAATAATTTTGCACTGTACGAGCGGTATGACATGGGCACCATCCAATTGAAACCACATGTTTCTTCTGACTTGAAGGGGAACATCTTCTAATAACTCAGGAAGTTTATTTTGTAAAAAGTCCAAATATGTTTGCCCAGTTAAGGTGCCCTCATAAGAATATGGACCAATTAAATGGCGACCTATTAGGCCACACCATACATTTATGCCAAAATGCCCTTGCCTTTGAACTGGTCTAATTTTATGAGGGTTTTCATCCGACCAGTGGTGGGTATTTTTTCTGTTGGGTTTGCCGTGACTAACAAAATGACTTTCGTCGGTCCATCAAATATGGGAATATAAATTTGGATCATCATTTAGAGCAACAAGAAATTGAAAAAGAAACTTTCTCCTCGTTCAAAATCCGTTGCAGATAAATCTTGCAAAAAATTTATTTCATAATCATGAAACTTTGTAGTTTTTAGAACTCGCTGTATAGTGGAATATTTTAAATTTAAGTCTCTTGAGGCTTCTCTTATTGACGCATGTGGGTAGTTTTCAAAAAAAATTATTATTAACGCAACATTTGCATCTGAAGCAGCAGATTTTCGCCTGGATCTCTTACCTACAAACCGTAGTACGCAATTTTGGTATTTGATGACAAACTTCTCGATGATAGAATCTTACCAGAAAATGCATCAGGGTTTTTACGCAGACCCGGATATCTTTCGGCATATAGTCTTCTCGCCGCTATAGAATTCTTACCAGCCTCCCCGTAAATCAGTAACATATCTACTTTTTCATTGTGGGTAAACATCACAATTTATAAACACTAAATTTGGTTACGATATTATCTACCTCACGTAATGATCGTTATGACAGATTTTGATAGCTGACAGACCAACAAAAAACAAAATTTAGATTTTCAACGGCCTACCAGGTTTTTTGTATTATTTACGGTGCACTATTTATTAATTGGACCATATTTTTTCATTTTAAGCGGAATAATAAACTTAATAGTTATTTAATATTGGTGTTTTTTAATATAGATTGCTCTCCAATACCTACTTGATACTTGATCTAACAGAAACAGCCTACTTGAGTGGGGTAGGTAAAAAAATGATGTAGTTATAAATTATAAACCTTTTAAAATAAAAAATAAAAAAGTATGGTTCTGAGAAAAATAATTTCGGAGCGTCGCGACGCCTAGCGTCGGTGTAGGTTTTTGTCAAATTTATATCCTAACTTTGAGCGAAGGTTGGCTACTACAACATACTTTTTACAGAACGAATTTTCCTCCAGCCGTTTTCGAGAAAAACGCATTTCCCATGTTAAATGAATCACCCTGTACAAATAACAAATTAATACAGTATCAACCCTTTGAATTGTTCCTTGATCCGTATGTAGTTGTGACTTTTTTGAGATAGTAATTATTAGAAAGTTGCTTCATTATTTTGTTGATTGTATGAGTTTTTTTGGGCTTGTATAGTAAATTATTAATATTTATTTGAGATTATCGTTTAGAATATTATTGTACTTCTGCTGACATTAAATTGAAACAACAGAAAAACTGGATTCTATTAGAATATAACTGTTAATAAGAGTTGGCTAATAATCACATACATAATATAAATATTAGATATTTTCCTGTATTGTAATGAGCCATTGTATAGTGTGACAATTATTTATTTACACTAGTCAAGAGGTAACTACCTAATTATAGAGAATAAAGAGAACAAAGGTACATTAAATAAGAATTTACAATAGCACAAAGGCCTATAGCATATACCTAATGAAACTTATCTTCAAAAGTAATTTATTTCGGTTTTCACTTTAGGAACAAATAAACAAATAAAAAATATTCCCAATTTCATACACTCCTTACTTTCTTAATAGAAATTGTGCATAGATAGTCTGAAATATCAAAGAAAAATCCTATAATTAAGAAACTATAAAATGAGGGACTAATTTAAATATAAAGATCCAGGATTTCTAGATAAAATATTGTAAATCGACGACAGTATTTTTCTCTTATAATGTCCTAGTTTCGGTGTTAACTAGTTTTTTTATTGGTGCCATGTGTGATGCATGATGCATTATTTATCAGGAATTATAATGCTTTGGTGATTTTTAGACACCGCTAGTAGGCTTTCATTCCAATTTTTTTAAATTACACAATATAATAACATTAGACATTGTTTTCATTTTATAGTGGCTTACTTACTGAACAATTTAGTAAACTGCTTATTTATTCCGATTACCACAAAGCCTTCCCACGAATTACATTTCTTGATTACATCAAATACGCGGCATGGTCAATGGTCATGCTTGTTGGAGAATCAGCGCTATGGGATTAAGCAGTTTTAATAATAATACAGTGTGTCCCACTTAAGGACTGGCCACCCCTGTAAAATTTTTATTTATGGCTCGATTTCCATAAACTTTTTTTTGTTGAATAGAGCTTTAAAAATGACATTAAATGTATAATTCAGGTACCTCGTGCCTTAAATTCATGGCCCACTGAGACGGTGTTTTAGTGCTGAAATTTAGAAAAATACTATTAGGGATTTTTTTAGAGGAAAATCAATGCCTGATTCTTATTCAGCGTTGTTCGAAACCCAAAGGTACCAATTTGAATTACCATAGCTCTACAGGGTGTTTCAAAAATTTTAGTGTCCCACTTAATTAGTGACCACCCCTGTAAAATTTTTATTTTTAGCACGATTTCATAAACTTTTTTCTTGTTGGATAGAGCTTCAATAATGGCATTAAATGCATAATTCAGGTGCCTCGTGCGTTACATTCAAGGCCCACTGAGACGAAGTTTTAGTGCTGAAATTTCGAGAAGTAGGTAAGTACTATTAGGGACTTTTTTAGAGAAAAATTAATGCTAGATTTTTTATTGAATTGAAATGACTAAAATTTGAGTTTATGTTATGTTGTGTTGTTTATTCATATATTTGATGATATTAAATTAAATTAAAAATTTGTTCGCTAGTAAATTTTTGAAAGAATATAGTGTTCCTCATGAATATTTTAGTGACCAACTTACCAGAAATTAAGAAAATTAATTACAAATTAGTACGTTTTTGTTTGGAACCTCTCACTGCATGTAAGAATCCGGCCTTACTTTTCCTTTTAATTTTTTTGGAGCACCCTGTGGAGCTATGGTAATGCAAATTGGTACGTTTGGGTTTCCAATAACGCTGAACAAGAAATCGGCATTAATTTTCCTCTAAAAAATCCCTAATAGTACTTCTCGAAATTTCAGCACTAAAACACCGTATCAGTGGGCCATGAATTTAACGCACGAGGCACCTGAATTATGCATTTATTGCCATTTTTAAAGCTCACCCAACAAAAAGAAGTTTATGAAAATCGAGCTATAAATAAAAATTTTACGGAGGTGGTCAGCCCTTAAGTGTGGCAATAAAAATTTTGAAACTCCCTGTAGAGCTACGGCAAAGCAAATTGGTACGTTTGGGTTTCGAACAATGCTGAATAAGAGTCTGGCATTAATTTTCCTCTAAAAAAATCCCTAATAGTACTTCTCGAAATTTCAGCACTAAAACACCGTCTCAGTGGGCCATGACTTTAACGCACGAGGCACATGAATTATGCGTTTCATGCCATTTTTGAAGCTCTATCCAACAAAAAAAAGTTTATGAAAATCGAGCTATAAATAAAAATTTTACTGGGGTGGTCAGTCCTTAAGTGGGACACACTGTATACACAAGTCAACAATGCGTTAAGATATTTTTTAATATGGTGCGCATGCCTCTGTGGTTAAAGATACTTTCTATGCAGTTTTTGATAAAAATAAATCATAAATATTTCAAGATAACGGAAAATAATGCTGTAGAAATATTGCACGATATCAATCACAGACCAACGTCATACCAACAAATTAATAGTTATTTATGTATCAAAGGAGCAAAGGAAGCGTTTGGGACCCGCGGCCTGCAATAAATTGTAATGTAATTATTTTTCTATAGGCAGTGTATATTTTTCTTCATTTTTAATTCTCCCAATTGACTGTTACCGGCCATTTATATATGGCAGACAAAGCGAGTACGTTGTGAGTTAATTTCGTGAATTTGTGAATTAAAAGTAACAGTCATGAAGGGAAAAATATACTTATCTTACGATGGTGAATTGATCAGCGTTTGGTTGCAAACGCAGAAGTGAAAAACAAGAGCCCGGGATTTCGTTTCACAGGTAAATATTGAACAGGCTACCTTTGAAAGATGCCCTAAAACTTTATTGTTTCTCAATATAACTTCTTCAAATTCCTCCTACCTTTACGTATGATAATGTGCATTGTTTTGTTTGTAAATTAGGACCAATATAATTATTTTTTAACATCGTATTTATTTAAAATTTATTAATTGATTATGATAAAATATGGGCTGGTTTCCATGGGAGTGCATTACATTTATTTTATTTTGATTGATTCGAAATCGCCGCAAATAAATATATTCTTTCAGCACTTGACACTAGCTTTACATTTGGGAAATTATCTGCAAATAAACACCATGATATTGGCTAAGAAGGCCTTTCATGCTACGCCACTGGCCTGTCGTGGCCCTAAGGATGCAATAGATAGGTAATAGAATAAGGAGAGTACAGGAATAGCTGTCATTGACTTAAGTGCATATATCAGTTATTTATTGCATGCGTCCCACGTTTTTCGAATTTTTATGGGGCTAGGAAAAATTATTTTATACTTTTTAGTCCGTTTTTGTATTTGTTTTGTTATGCTTTTAGATCTTTTTAAAATCGTTGTTTATTAAAAAATATATTCAAATTATATGGGACCCGCGGCCTGCAATAAATTGTAATGTAATTATTTTTCTATAGGCAGTGTATATTTTTCTTCATTTTTAATTCTCCCAATTGACTGTTACCGGCCATTTATATATGGAAGACAAAGCGAGTACGTTGTGAGTTAATTTCGTGAATTTGTGAATTAAAAGTAACAGTCATGAAGGGAAAAATATACTTATCTTACGATGGTGAATTGATCAGCGTTTGGTTGCAAACGCAGAAGTGAAAAACAAGAGCCCGGGATTTCGTTTCACAGGTAAATATTGAACAGGCTACCTTTGAAAGATGCCCTAAAACTTTATTGTTTCTCAATATAACTTCTTCAAATTCCTTCTACCTTTACGTATGATAATGTGCATTGTTTTGTTTGTAAATTAGGACCAATATAATTATTTTTTAACATCGTATTTATTTAAAATTTATTAATTGATTATGATAAAATATGGGCTGGTTTCCATGGGAGTGCATTATATTTATTTTATTTTGATTGATTCGAAATCGCCGCAAATAAATATATTATTTCAGCACTCGCGTCCTCTCTCTTTCCTTGTCTAAGGATGCAATAGATAGGTAATAGAATAAGGAGAGTACAGGAATAGCTATCATTGACTTAAGTGCATATATCAGTTATTTATTGCATGCGCCCCACGTTTTTCGAATTTTTATGGGGCTAGGAAAAATTATTTTATACTTTTTAGTCCGTTTTTGTATTTGTTTTGTTATGCTTTTAGATCTTTTTAAAATCGTTGTTTATTAAAAAATATATTCAAATTATATTTTTTATTATTTAATTATTTTGAACACGAAAAACTGGATATTAAATTTAACACAACTTGTAACAAAATATTGCTTACCTACACTTATTTACAATAATAAAATGATATGTTAGTGCTTACAGTTATAAAAAACAATGGAAAATTTTTCTTGAATTAAATTTTCTGCCATCACATTCGTAGAACCCAAAATATGCGATAGTATGTCATTTCTATCTTATTGTCCCTAGAATTTTCCATTTTTCAAATAAGTTACTAGTAATTAATTGATTTTTTTCACAGGCACCAGTTGGGGATAGAAAGGTGAAAATATTAAAAACTATAAAACACGTTTCAAATTGCGATACAAATCAAACTTTTCCTAACTGACTGCATAATTTTTTGTTCAGAATAAAGAACTTATTTCCAACATTAAATTCTTGCTTGGCTTCTTGCTTTCAGTTTACACATGATTGTACAGGGTGTCCCATTTTGGGTGTTTTTGGGTGTTTTTCTCAAAAATCTCGGTTATTATTAAAGCTAGAGGGTTGCGGTTTTCACGTCACTGTACTACTTTTTTGAGAGGAATTTGGTGGACCAATCAGATTTTAGATAAGTTTAATAGTTTCCGCGCATTGGCGCAGGACTGAAATTTTCGATATTTTGGAAACCTCTCTCCTGGCTACAACTTATATATATATATATCGACAAATTTAATCAATTATTATTATGGATTTTTTGGCGTAGAATTGAATGGAATAATTAGTTTTTTGGTAGCGTTAATAGTTTTTGATATATGAACTATGGTTTCCATTAAAAAAATATATAACTTTGGTTCATATCTCAAAAACTATTAACGCTACCAAAAAACGAATTATTCCATTCGATTCTATGCCAAAAAATCTATAAAAATAGTTGATTAAATTTGTCGATATATATACAGGATGATTTTTTTAAGTCTACCACCGCGATTTTCCCGCTCATTTTGCGGCCTACAAAAAAAACGTAAGAAATAAAAATGTGGCAATTTTGGACAGCTAAGTGGTGCTGCAAAAGAAATCGGCATCCATGGCCAACTTGTCGCGCAATATTAAAAAAAACCTCAAATTGAGCAAAACTATTAATGGCCGTGGAATGTTTATTTTAAGAGACAGAGAAATACTTTTATATTGAAAATTGATGGCACTGAGAAGCTTTATCCACCCAGGTGCTCAGATAGTTTCAGTAAATTACACAGGGTCTTCGGCTCTCTTGAGACCATACATTTTTTTGTCGATTTTAGGTTTTTTTAGTACACCGCGAAAAGTTGAGTATGGAGGCCCATTCCTTCTTTAATGTCGCCTCGCTGACCAAAATTGCCATATTTTGTTTTCTTACATATTTTCTGTGCGGCCCAAAATAAGCGAGAAAATCGCTTGATAAGAAATAAACAAAAAATAAATTCATAGCCTCAAGAGAGCCGAAGACCTTAATTAATTAGTAAGTAATTTTCTGAAACTATCTGAGTACCCTTTTGCATAAAGCTTCTTAGTGCCATCAATATTCAATAAAAAAAAATTCTGGCTCTTAAAATAAATATTCCACGGCCATTAATAGTTTTGCTCAATTTGAGGTTTTTTTAATATTACGCGACAAGTTGGCCATGGATGCCGATTTCTTTTGCAGCACCACTTAGCTGTCCAAAATTGCCACATTTTTGTTTCTTACGTTTTTTTTGTAGGCCGCAATATGAGCGAGAAAATCGCGGTGGTAGACCTAAAAAAATCATCCTGTATAAGTTGTAGCCAGGAGAGAGGTTTCCAAAAAATCGAAAATTTCAGTCCTGAGCCAATGCGCGGAAACTATAAAACTTATCTAAAATCTGATTGGTCCACCAAATTCCTCTCAAAAAAGTAGTACAGCGACGTGAAAACCGCAACCCTCTAGCTTTAATAATAACCGAGATTTTTGAGAAAAACACCCAAAATGGGACACCCTGTACTATACTTTTTCTAATAGCATGATGATATACACTGACTATACGTAAATCCATTACTGATTACATAGGAAACCTGAGATTATCATAGTTTTTCTGTATTATGTACTTCAAATGTATACCAAAATCTTCTTATTGCCGGTTAGTATAAACTATAACCTGAAAACATAGGTATATTTTTAAATTTCCAGTCAGTTTATCTTTTATTCCATTCCCAAAACCATAAAACGTTGTATATAATATAATCCTTTTGATCTCTTGATTGTTTCAAATACAAAAGATAAACTATAATTTGTTCTCTAATGGTCGGTTTTCCTCATTCGCGTTATAACTACACCCATTAAGTCATCCTCAATTAGACCAGTATAGAAAGTGTGTCCGTGCGCACCTGACCACCGCGCGATCCCTACCCACATCCCGCACCCATCGGCCATTTCTCAACCCAATTAAATAATCTTCACGCCCAATTACTAGGCCTGAGACAAAATATCGATAAAATCGAAAGTATCGATACTATCGATTTTATCGATACTCGATATTCAATTTCGATAAATCGAAATATCGATATTATCGATTTTATCGATATTTTCGATCTTTTCGATCTTATCGATTTTATCGATCTTTTCGATTTTATCGATCTTTTCGATTTTATCGATCTTTTCGATTTTATCGATCTTTTCGATTTTATCGATCTTTTCAATTTTATCGACCTTTTCGATTTTATCGATCTTTTCGATTTTATCGATATTTTCGATTTTAACGATCTTTTCGATTTTATCGATATTTTCCATCTTTTCGATTTTATCGATTTTTTCGATATTTTCGATTTTATCGATATTTTTGATTTTATCGATCTTTCCAATTATCTATTTTTTGAAATTGTTTGCAAAAATAAAGGAAATTGCTGCACCCATTGCGTCCAGTCCAGACCGCGTCCGCAGCAAGCCGATCGGCTCTAGCTTCTTAAATAAAATTGATTATATCGATTTTCTCAATAAGATCCATTATATCGATAAGATCGATTTTATCGATAAGATCGATTTTATCGATAAGATCGATTTTACCAACATGATCGATAAGATCGAATGTATCGATAAGATCGATTTTACCAACATGATCGATAAGATCGAATGTATCGATAAGATCGATTTTATCGATAAGATCGATTTTATCGATAAGATCGATTTTATCGATAAGATCGATTTTATCGATAAGATCGATTTTATCGATTTATCGATTTTATCGATATTTTTTCAGTATCGATTTCCGATACTGAAATTCGGAGATCGAACAGCCCTACCAATTACCAATACTCGAAAATCGACGCCGACGCCGGAGACAATGCCCGAATATCGGCGCTCCGGGAATAGCCCGAAGGTGGGGACCATACGCCGAAAAGTGTGCCACCAAATGATAAGTCCACGATCGCAGGCGGCGGCGGTATTCGCGCCGCGCCGCCGCCGAGAGAACGTTCAAAGTCCCAGCATGCCCCGATTACCGCGGTCCAGTTCGGACATGTGACGTGAAAGGAAGTGTCAAACGAAAGTGGCGCGAGTGCTGCACCAAACAGACATGTATCGCATGGACCACCTCATTCCGGTGTTGCTGTTGTCCCTGCCTTGCGTTTACGGCTCGAACGTCACCGACAATGACATTTCCGAGGCCAATCTGGCCAACCTGACGGCCGGCAACGACCTGTGGTCGTCGCTGCTGCGAGACTGCAAGGAGCCGACGATATCCTGCCTGAGGGCGAGCATCTACAACTTCCTGAAGAGGACGCTGGACAACAGGACGGACCTGGAGTTTACGAACTTCCTCAAGTTCACCAAGAACAGTTTAAATTACACGGAGCAAAACGGCAACGACGCGCCAACCAACGAATCTTGGTATGAAGACGAATCGCCTTTGGAAGAAATCACGCGATCGCTCCACGATAACACTGTCAAATTCTTCATGACTCATGATGTAGAACTGCAGCTTCCCGACACTTTCTTTCACGGAAGTTCGCTGAAAATTTCACCGCGGTCTGTGGACGACGGCGGCGCGTTGGTTAAATTAGACGTGTTGCCAAAGCCAAATAACGAAGTAGGCGAAGGCAGGGTGTTCTTTAAGAAGATAAGTAAGTATAACACGCAACGACGCTTTTTTTCAAGGTTGGCTGAACAGCCAACACGAAAGTAGAACCTATTAATTTACTGCACACTTCAACTTGACGACACGGTGCGAAAAATCGCTTATGCATTTTGTCAACAAGGTACCTACGTTTTATGACGTCACCTCTGTTCGCGATGACGTCACACAAATAAGTAGGGCACACGTATGTATGTACAACTATCTATTTGCCTTTGCTTAAAAGTAGTTTAAACGAAATGGCATCATGCATTTTTTATTGATATACATACGATAAAGTGTAATGAACCTAAACATATACAGTTAAGAATTTAAAATAGCGTTGCTTAATATGCAAGAGTGTAACAATCCATGAAGAATGTTTTGCTTTATCCGTGTTTCGTTCCCCTATACCGGTAATTATTGAGTTCTTCATAATTAGGACTGTTCATTGATGAAAAGTATATCAGGATGTTTTTAATACTTTCAGGTTGTGGATATCGTCCATGCCCACCACATGTCATTGGTAACATTAGTATACAATGTAGCTGAACTGTTTTAGATGAATAACATAAAGATGCACACTTAGGTACTGAACCTAAACTAACTTAGATACTGTAGCTGACGTTCTAATGCACCTAGAATACTTAAAATAGAATAAAAATGTATGAATATCTCTTTTGTACCGATTCTTCATATTCCAATATTTCTTCGAGCATTAACTATGTCTTCTATTTCCAATACCCGCAAGAATGTTTTTAACCGACTTCAAAAAAGGAAGAGGTTATGAATTCGGTTGTTTGTTTTTTATTTTTTTGTATGTTTGTTACCTCAGAACTCCGTCATTTATAAACCGATTTGGACAATTCTTTTTTTTATTATTTGAACAGAATGGTCCCATTTAAATTTGAAGAAAAAATTCCACCCCTAAGAGTGGACAAAGAGGGGATGAACTTTCATATTGAACCGATTTCGATGATTCTTTTTTATTGGAAAGGGAGTACTTTAGAGGTGGCCCCATTTAAACTTGAAGAAACATTCCACCCGTAAGGGTGGAAAATTGGGGATGAAATTTCATATTGGACCGATGTCGATGATTTTTTCTTTATTAAAAAGGGGGTACCTTAGGTGTGGTCCCATTTAAATTTAAAGAAAACATTCCACCCCTAAGGGTAGATCAATAGGGGATGAAAGTTCATATTGGACCGATTTGGATGATTCTTATTTTATTAGAAAGGGGTTACCTTAGGGGTGGTCACATTTAAATTTGCAGAGAAAAAGTTCAATCCTAAGGGTGGACAAATAGGGGATGGAATTTAATATTGGACCGTTTTCGATAATTCTTAATAATTCACTAAAAAAATAAGAAATAATTTTTTTTAACAAATTAAAACCGACTTCAAAAATTTGCCCGTATGCACACTCCACTAAAGATTAAAAAAAAAAACAAAAAATAACATTGACTTCACAAATTTGCCCGTATGCACATTTCAACTAAAATTTTAGAAATATTTTTCTCTTTCTAAATTGAGTTATCTTTGGAGTCAGTAAGTTATGATGTATGTGGGATATTTAAATAGATTTAAATTCCTTGCCTTGACTGTCACCAAATCCAAAGAAAACTCAATTTAGAAAGAGAAAAATATTTCTAAAATTTTAAATAGAAAAAATAGTCCATCTTCTTACAGTGGAGTAATGTGATAAAAATTAATAAAGCAAACCTTACAGTCGAAACTCCACAAACAGTTTATATTCTCAAAAGGAAACTGTACATGTTTCAAACCACCAAGGGTTCATCTTCAGCAGCGAAATAATTCATTATGAGATATACAAAGCTTCCAAGCACATTTTAAAAAATTATATTATATTACATTATAAAAAACCCAAAATTAAAAATTAAAGCCACCAAAAGGCTTTAGATAAAGTTCATAAAATTCTTCAAAAAAAAACTTTAACGGTTGCCTAGAGTGAAGTTTTTTTTTGAAGAATTTTATGAACTTTATCTAAAGCCTTTTGGTGGCTTTAATTTTTAATTTTGGGTTTTTTATGGTTACAACTCTACTCCATTTAACTTTTCAAGTTTTCCTATGAATTTTTGATAATATAATATAATAAAATTTGCTTGGAATTTGTATATCTCATAATGAATTATTTCCCTGCTGAAGATGAACCCTTGGTGGTTTGAAACATGTACAGTTTCCTTTTGAGAATATAAACTGTTTGTGGAGTTTCGACTGTAAGGTTTGCTTTATTAATTTCTGAAATTTTAGTTTTTATTCGTCCACCATACACAAACTGCCAATATAAATAGGGTTAAAAATGACGACAAATTCCATCTCTTTTCGTTCCCTGCGCCTTGCCGTGCGCAGAAGGTCTAAAAGCTGTATATGTGAATGTGATCTATGTGGTCGAACCCATGAATCTTTAGCTTCCCAACGAGACCTGTCAAAGAAATCAGTTGGAAATATTGGCGACATGATAATAATAAACAGATAATATTTTTATATGTGAAAATATATAGTCGTTTATTATTAACAATTGGCAACAAATCATGTGTTTTTACTTATATGCGTAGCGATGCAGCACATTTCCGATATAAATAGGTAAAAGAAAAATCCAAACAATAGCACTTTCAGTATCTCAAAGGTAAACTACTTATGCGAATAATCGAATAATCGTGGGAAGGAAAACACTCAACGCAAATGGGTGAAACTTGTAATTTGAAGTCACAGTGGTGTTTACTGGCTACTGTATGAGGCGCGCTTGGTGATAACAGTAATTAGAGCCAGAAAACTGCCACCTACTAGAAATTACAATGACTGAATGTGAGAAAACAATATAATCGTTTTGGTATACTTACAATAATAATAAGACACTTGAACCATAAACATAGATGATGCCTTACTTACTGCAGCAAGTAAATGCTTATTTTTGTGTAGCCTTTTAACCAAGTGTTTTTTTGTTATAGAAAAATTCATCAGCGAAAAACTGGTCTACGCTCTCCTGGCGCTTTTGCTGGTGATCAAGTTGTTAGCGGCAAAGTTCCTCTTCATTCTACCAGCAATTTTGGGTGCAGCAACAGCCAAGAAAATCCTAATCAAAATCCTTCTATTCGTTTTTCCCGCTCTTCATCATCTCTTCAAGTTGTGTGTCTACTACCCAACTCAGACCAAGTATCATCACCACAAGCATCTGATATCTCACATACATTCAGTAAGTATCTAAATCATATAAGGCAATCCTCTAACATCATGTTCTCTATAATGTGTTTCCTACAAAGGGTATCATTTCTGTTACACCTTGTATTGAACAATAACTCAATCTTTTTCACGAGACAACTGAGTTGTAATCTACAATCTCGGAAGTCCGTCCCACAACATTTATCTACTTGCAGGTATTACCAAATGTAAATAAACAACTCCAAAAAAGTAGATGTAAACATGTCACTAATTAAAATAGATCATTTCATTAGAAAGTAAAATGCAATGGACTGGTATTCCACTTGAGGATATATCTGTAGGTCAGAAGGCGAACTCAAAGGTGAAGTGAATAAAAATAACTGCCAATACTGATATAAAGTGGGTAAATTAGGGAAAAGCCTATTAAAATATTCATGTTTTCCAATAAATTATTTATAAGTGACTCCTTAATTACCATCAATTATTATTTAGAACATGGAAGAGCATTCATAATGTGATAGGGTATCACACATAGGCGGTTCTAGGTGGGGGCTTGGGGGGGCTAAGCCTCCCCAAATCTTGAATTAGCCCCCCCCCCCCCAAATTTATTCTTCGTTTCCAAACCGAATTAGACTGGTAACAGCGGTTGGAGCTCCCACTGGTGTCAAACATTTTTAACATTAACATTTTTTTTTCATTAAAAAATACTTATTAAATTGCACCCTTTTTTTGTTAAATTATTAAAAGTAGGTAGGTAGTATTTTTTATAAATCAATATTAGTTTTTTTATAGAACGTACTTATGTAATAGGCCAGGGCCTAAGCCCTTGAAAATGGCAAAAAGTGAAAAAAAAATAGAACAGTATGAAACCCATTGGAAAAGGAAGAAAATATAGCAACAATAACAGAAAAAATAATTTAAGGGCGATTTGAGGTACGGGGGTTGTAGGGGGTGATCTTTTAGGGGTGGAAAACGGTTTATCACGATTTCCGGCAAAACTGCAACTCCTATCGAAAAAAGTTAAATGCCAAAGTTGTAGGTAATAAAAAGATCTACAACTTTTGTATTTACACTTTTTTCACATAACCTCAAAATATCCGCGAAAAATCGAAAAAACGGATTTTTTGGTTTTTAATTTTTATCTCCCACAAAAAAAATTCTACGAAATTTGGTGGAAACTTACCTTCTTATGTCCCGAACAAACTATAATCTAAATATGGGTATCTTGCAAACGGTGAGAGATAGAACAACGGTTAAATGGGGAAAAAGTTGTGCAATTTTGAGGCCAATAAAATGGTACAAACAGATTTCTAATATCTTTTTTCGTTTTGAGTTATTTTGAAAAAAGTGAAATTTTGCATTTTCGATTTTATTTTTTTCTCTGAAGTTGTTATCACAGATAGAAAAAAAGAAAAACACTTTCTTATGACACTTTTTAACGGGCTTTAAGATGGCGTTTTTAGATTTGTTCTAAGTACAACATTTCAACTTTATTTTTTTAAAATACGGACCTGGATTTTTTTGCAGATTTTGAAAGCACTTTTCATTCCAAATACCATGATGTATGACACGAAATATTTTTAAAATGTTTTGAACAATTATACTGAAAATTCCTTTTTTCCACTCATTTTCCACCCCTAAAAGATCACCCCCTACAACCCCCGTACCTCAAATCGTCCTTAAATTATTTTTTCTGTTATTTTTGCTACATTTTCTTCCTTTTCCAATGGGTGTCATGCTGTTCTAATCTTTTTTGTTCTCAAAAATTATCTACACCGGCCTATAATATGTAAGTAGGTATATTTTGTTATGTGAAACAATCCAGTTACATGTTAACAAAATTTCTTTTGGTCACCTTAGCTATATGCCAGGGCCCAGGGGCTTAAGCCCCCCCCCCCCCCAAAACAAAAGGTCTAGAACCGCCTATGGTATCACAAGAAGTTTATTGACAAAAATTTCATCTCTAGGTGTGTCAACTTGGCAAGGCTAAGCACAAATCGTAATTAGTCTTGCTGACTATACTTTTTTTGCATTTTCATGACTTTTTGGGTTTCTATGATTGTCGTTTATTTTTTATAGGTAGCGCACAAGCATCCTCCACATGCACACCATGGACCACCACACCATCACGATGATGGTGTCGAAGTGATCGCACCACACGCGGGTGGTCCACCATCGCTACACCATGGAGGACATTTCGAAGATCATGACCACCACCACGGACATCATGACCATCACGGACATTCCGACTATTATGACGCCTATGAGAATAACCTCGGACTCAGCTTGTTCCCTGGCAGTCCTGGGATAGGAAACGAGTAAGTCATAACATAGTTTCAACCCCAGACAAAATAAATTACCTCAGGTTTTGCGCAAATATATCTAAAGTTACATTCTAAACAATTTTTGTGTTACCTCGTCATTTAACCTCAATTTTCTTAACTTAATGTTTTTTTTTAAATTGCCGCCATATTGGTGGTGATTTGACATATCTAAAAATCGATTATTAGGTTCTTGACATACAAAAAAGATTATCAACAATAAAAAAAATCCCATTTTTGTTGCGTACCTATTCTTTGGCCCACACTGTATTTTGTCTGGGTTTTCCACTTTTCATAGTTAACTAATAGTATTCTCATAATACAGAAATGCCGTGCACTGTGAAGTGCAACTAACGATATTGAGTTTCACCTCATTTTTAAATCCTTCAACACTTGTGAATCGAGCTCACATGAAAACCAACCACATTCAAGTTTCACACTTGAACACAATTGACACGTTAATGACCACAAATTATGGTTGTGTCTTGTGTCGCTCGTAACCTCGCGCTTTTTTAGTTTCTAAATCGTAAAAGGATCATAAAGAATTCAAAAACACAAAACACACGTTCGGGAATAACCAAGACTTAATAGATTTTGTCGATTTTTATTTCTTAATAAGTAGAATGTGCCTACATATTTTAGAACAGAGCATGGTCTTATTGCAGCAAATGGGCTCTAGTGAAAACGGTGGCCTTACGGCTTGGCAGAGCTCTCATGATTTTTGTGCAGAAAATGTATAAAGCGTCAACGTAAGATTTTCGTAGTGGCCACTAGTAGGCAGACAATAGATGATTTAATACAGATATAAATATTGTAGTTGGTAGACCTAGGCTTTGTATATACAAGCTACTGACTGATTCTATGTACATACATACACACGTATTATTTATAGTTCAGATATCGATCGGTTAGTAGCACTTTTATAGTTTTGATTGTATGTTGTTAGAACTATGTTTTCTACCCTGTCCTGAACGTGTTGATAAGGGTGGCAAAGAAAGTTGGACACAGATTTTATGTATAATGTTTGAATTTTCCTACATTTTGGAAGAAAAAGTTTGGAAACACAAGGTATAAAAAATATATTATACAATATGTATTACCACTCATATCTCAGCTACTGATTGTTTCTAGAATTTATACTCTTTATATTTAACGCTTTAGACTTTCACATTAAAACCGTAACACATTGGAAATTTTAACGCCCTGTATCTTCGGTTATTATTTGCCGCAACTACTGGTTTTCCTTTTTTAATTATTCTTAATTACCAATTAGTAGGTACTTAAATCCCATAAAATATAAAAGTATATTGGTGTAAATCTATAAACGTTTAACAATTGAAGTATGTGTTGTGCTCTCCAATAAAATTCTAATAAGTTCTTAAAAACCTGTAATTAAATTGGAAATTGATCAAATGACACGCTTCCCTTAATTTAACGAGTAACACATATTCCTTTAATGAGTGATAACAGGCAATTTAATAGCTTTAATACACTTTTACTTGACCCTCTCACTAACAGTTTTTCGTTCGATTAAACCATGGTAAATTTGACTTTCTTTCTTGAAATAAAATAAACGTCCGTCGTCTGTGTCGTTCTATAACCGTTCTTGTTCTCTAAAAATAAACGAAGAATTATTATTATTGCGCTATGTGCTAGTATATAAGTACAATTAATTTTTTTTCTAGTGACCAAAAAGGAAATGACATTGTTGTCGCAACTACACACGGTGTAACAGAAAATGATGGTCATATTGATTGAATTATTTTAACTCTAGAACACGCTGTATGGATATTAACCATAATTTCTTTTACACCCTGTTTTTTTCCGAACACCTTATACTTACCTTAAGCTTTCTTGCAATTATTCTCAAATGTATCTTCATGAGAAGGACTGCATGGGTATTCTTCGGTGGTTATAAAATGTAACTGACAATTGGTAATAAAGCGGCTGTTGATGTTAACTGTAAATAGGTAGATACCTAATATTCTCTCAAAAATAGTTGCTATATGCAGTTATATACCTTCCTAGTCTGAGAAATGTGTATGGGATGGCACTTGCTAACATGATTTTCGGGTATTTCCACAGTATAATATCGCACCGGTACGATCCATACGAGGACAAGGAATCATGGGGCCAAGGTCAAGCCGTTAATCCTCTAAAGAGGAAGAAAACCAAGAAGCCTGTGCCGGCGGATCTTGAGAATATGGTCTTGAAGGCCGAAAAAGAAGCATTGGTAAGTCCAAGTATACTATTATTATTATTATTCAAATTAGATTGCACATTGTGTTCCTAAAGTATCCCATTAAAAAAGGCAATTGGCAACTTGCCGCAGTTTTTTAATATTTACAATATTTTTTCTTTCATTAATGCCACCGATACAGGGTGTTCCTAAATATCATGTACATACGGAAGGGGGTAATTCTTTGGACCATTTTAAGAAAAAAACTTCATATGAACGTATGTCGTAAACGTCCTAACTTTTAAGATACATTGCGTTGAAGTTCATTTTTTTAAATTGAATTTTGGCTACATCTCCCGAAATAATCAAGCTGCTGAACTGAAATTTGGCACTGCTATGTTTTTGGGGATGAAGAATAAGCTGAAAATGTCAATTTCACCGTATCTCACAGAGGGCGCCACTTGCGCTGTTTTTTGATCACGCTTTTACGCGTAACTTTTTTGAGGTTATCTTTTTGGTCCTGCAGGTCCATCATTTTAGTGCATCTTTTCATTCTGCAAGAAAAAGGTATTCTTGTTTCATAACGATTAAATCAACCGTTTGCGTTGAAATTACCAAAACGTGCCCCAAAACACATGTTGATTCCAATATTCGAAACATAAAATTGTCACCTACTGCTTTCAAATGTACATTTAAAATGATGAGAAAAATGCCAAATGAGCATTGGTCAAAACACCATTGGTTTTCTTGGAATAGTGTCCAAATTTGTCAAATTCAATTCTTTCCATTTTGAAAGCGAATAATTTTTTGGTACATTGTTCATGGGGATTTTTTTCTCAGTTTAAATGGTACAGTTGATCTGTAACACTTGAAGGTGGTAGGTGAAAATTTTTTGTTTCGAATATTGAAGCCAACAGGTGTTTTGGAGAACGTTTTGGCAATTTCAAAGCAAACGGTTGATTTAATCGTTATGAAACAAGAGTACCTTTTTCTTGAAGAATGAAAATGTGCACTAAAATGATGGACCTGCAGGACCAAAAAGATAACCTCAAAAAAGTTACGCGTAAAAGCGTGATCAAAAAACAGCGCAAGTGGCGCCCTCTGTGAGATTGACATTTTCAGCTTATTCTCCATCCCCAAAAACATAGCAGTGCCAAATTTCAGTTCAGCAGCTTGATTATTTCGGGAGAAGTAGCCAAAATTCAATTTAAAAAAATGAACTTCAACATCTCAAAAGTTAGGACGTTTACAACATACGTTCATATGAAGTTTTTTTCTTAAAATGGGCCAAAGAATTACCCCCTTCCGTATGTACATGATATTTAGGAACACCCTGTATATATATTTTTCATTTTCTTCTTAAAACTTTTTGGAATAACCTGTCTAGACTGCTTTTTTATTAGATTATTTCATCGAACTCTCATCCTCGACTTTTACTTAGATCAGTCACAGTCAAGGAGAAACTAAAACTAACCCAGATATTAAGAACCAGTCGTAGTATTTTTTTATTTTAATGTCAAAAAGAGAATAATGACAAAATTAAAATGAAAAAGATGTTTGTGAAAAATTAAACATGCGCGGCACACATTTAAGGGGGATATTCCTTGGCCAAAATGAGAAAAAAGGTTCATATAAACATATGTCCACTTCATTTCCGAAATACAGGGTTAAAGTTTTGTAAAAAAAAAATCTTTTTTTTATTACTACCTATTTAAATTGTTTTGAATAAAGCAACTAAAAATATAACTTTTTGCCTTGATTTATTTCGTATCTAGCTTCGTTTTCGAAAAAAAATCATCACATTTATGTTAATTAAAAATATAGTCTTTCGAATTCATTAGTGGCATTCACATTTTTTGAAACACCACATTAGCAAGTCAAAATCGTATCTTTAAATTATTATTAGAATCCAACAAATTTTATGTTATATTAATTTACTCATAACGGAACTGTTAATTTTGTCAAAAAAACTTTATATTCAGAGATAGTATTCTCTCTCGGACGACACAGTATAATATATTATAGCTATGTTTATATTTCAATTTGCATCGTCCTATATGTTAATGATACTGAATTTTTAATAGGTACCTTTTTAAACGAGGTAATGTTCTTTGTAAACTAAATGCTGCTGGAAAGTTGACTGAAGTGTTAAATGACTTAACACTCATCGTTTTCACAGCTCCTTATTTTCATTCAAACAATGCCAGTGAAATTAAAACTAATATCGGCCCAATTCTATTTTAATCCATTGTACTCCGCAGTGTATTATTATTTTAATATCCCATTCAGTACGTTTTTGTGCTTATTTATAAATTATCAATAATTCATGGCTGTTGGCTAATACTGAATACTTACTAACTGTAAAGCCGATCTTCCGTATGTCTACCCGTTAGAAATGAATGAGGATAACTTTTACATTATCTATAGATATCTACGGCAATACCAACTAACTGGGATATATATTGTTTAGATCAAACTGCGCTTACATAAAGAAAAACAACGCATCCAAGAAGAAAACCTGCGCCTTCAGGAACAGCTAAATAAGGAACTAAAACTGCAAGAGAAATTGAAATTGCAACAGGCCATCTTCCATTCGAAAGTACCGCCGAACGTAGCGATCTCAGCATTGGCAAATCATAAACAAGTCATTAACCCTCCAAGTCCATATCTTCAATCACCTCCTATTGGTCCAGTTGCTCCACTTAGTCCAAAAATTCCGACTGGGCCTATAAAACCTGCTTTAGTGCCAGCTGTACCACCTGCTGGTATTGTGTCTCCAATTAGACAAGTAGCTATAGTTGGTTCGGTATCTCCAGTTGGTCCAGCAGCTCCTAACGCTCCAAACGCTCCAAGCAAATCAATAGTTAATCCTTCTTCAATTTCGAATACTTTGCTACAAGGTAAACAAAATGCTAATTGATTCACCAACAAAATATAACAATAATATTACAGTACCCCCAGGTGTTACACTACCTCAAGCATCCCAAATATTCAACGCGTACCAAGAGCTTCATCAGAAGGGAACCAAACTGCCGCCTCAAGAGCAGCCAGACGCTCAATCGCAACCAACAGCAAAACAACCCGTGTACAAGAAACCCGAGAAAAATCCAGAAAAACAAAAAGTGGAACCAGCGTTTTCTGGAAGTGTTGAAATAGTGAAAGCTGTAGAACCGGAATTGCCAAAGGCCGAAAGGAAGATATACCAAGCTGCGTCGATTACCTTTGATCCGTTCTACAGTCCCATTCTTGAGAAGATTGATAAAGTAAGCGATCTGGGTCTCTAAAAATGTGTTGTTTATTTTATATTTTTCAGGTTCTGCAAGGACTAGGATTTGTGGAGGAACCATGTAAGGAAAGACTGATTTGTAGTATGTACAAGAGACCGGCGAAATTCAGTCCGCATAGTAACCTACTCTCCGCTGAGTTAAGCAGGTGAGAATTGCTGGAATTAGTATTCCCTGATAGTTAGCGCCTCCTTTCTTCAGTGTGAAATTATTAAGTGTTTGTTAGCGGATCTGATAAACAATAGGCAATGTGTGCATACAGGAATAAACAAATTTATATCTTCAATTCACTGGTGATTGTCAGTATCGTAAACCATAAACTGACACCTGCCAATACAAAATTTTCATGCTATAACCTGAGTTAATAATACGTAGATGGTTTTTACCAATGACGTCAAAACCTATAGACGTGGTGCCCCATTGTTAAAATGCCCTTTATTTTGAGTCCAAGATTAAATATATCCATACTGCTCTAAAAACATGCTACAAACAAAGACAGAAAGTCAACCATCAACCAACTATACACCCGGTGATTCCCGGTTATAGTTCCTCCAGAATCACACTTAGATATCGCATGTTTTTTCTTGTTTGGGGGCGCCGTAAGCATCGGAACCTCACCTGAAGACTCGGGGGATGGTCTAACGACGCCAGCCTCCGAGCCCAAAGTCGAAATAAGTTCGCTACGGCTCGACAAAAAGGGGCAATTTCTGATAATCTCGCGACATTTTTGGAATAATTTAATGGAGCGCTTAGATTGTGATTAGTTCTGGGCGTCAAGCGTTTATCAAAACAAACCTGTCTATAGGTTCTGACGTCATTGGTTTTTACAACAATGCTGGTAGATATTCAGCATTACCAACTACTACTGCCAAGTCCGGTGTTAATACGAATCGGTCGATCTCAGTTATATTAAAGATAAAAAGAATGGTAGATTATGTCACAACTAGTATATTATGTGAGTCTTCTTGTGCTGAGACCATAGGTTGAGTTCAAGGTTTCAGGTTTCAGTTTTCGAGTTGAAATGCGAGCTCAAATATGTCTTTACTTCGCGTTCTATCTATAATCTTCACTTCCTGTTTTTCTCATGTAGTCCGGCTATTGTTCTCTGTCTATGGATCATTTTCCGCCAATCTACCAAAAGGCCTACTTAGGCAGAAGTTTAATTAGGATGTGCCGCGCTTTCTGCAGCACGCGTCCGCTGTCTGTTCTTCACGGAAGAAAGAAACCAACCAGTAATTCATTCGTCAGTTCCGCTAGCAGAAAATTTGGAAATTCTTCAGTAGTACCTATGGGTGTACGCCTACGACAGTTTCTAAAAGGCGATTATGTATTTTGATATGAATAATTTGACTCACGTCTGACACAGTTCGGTGTCCCGAAAAGTGACGTGACGCAGAATACGCCACTTTTCCCAAACCGAGGAACAGTTAGTTCATGCTTAAGCAGTCTGTAGGTTTCCGTTTAGGAGTTTGTGATCATTTCTCATCTCATTTAACGACCACCAGAGTTTACAGAAGAAACAGGTTTACCAACATCGTTATCGATTGTTTAAACAGTTTTAGAGAATTCCTTAGTAAATAAATTTTTGTGGCAATAGGTGTGCCAGAATGTTTGTTGTTTAGGTGTATTTTAACAAGTAATCTGTTATTATTTATAAGTAATAAAGTATAAGTACCTAATTATGTAGTCGACATGCAGTTTATAAATTAGAAAACTTTAGTAACTATATTATTTTCAGTAGCTCACCCTAAATATCAGCCAATTTTTGCAAGAAAAAATTGATGGTATAGGAGAAAAATCCAGAATGTTTAAACCGCCTTAACTTTTTTTATTGCTGATAGATATAAAAAAATATATGTAAAAAAATTGTTCGTCGATTAATTTCTACAGTTTCTTAATAAACATTTAAAATAAAAATTTTGGGCCTTAAATGAGAGTTTTTTAATATACACATTATCATTACTAATGTTTTACCTTGTTCAGAAGAATTTTTGCGGAATTTTAGTTTTGTTTAATATCGTTGCAACAAACATGAAATTTGTGATTCCCTAAAAAATTAAAAATCTAAGTTTATTTTACAAATATGCTTGAATTTAAACAAAGTTATGCGAAATTGATATAATTTTGATTTATTTATGAAATTGTTTAGGGAGAATATTAAAACAATTTTTTTTTATGAAATTATTAATGTTTTTCAAAAAAAAATTTTTTTCTTAAGAGGCTGTTTTGGTATTTGGGCATAACTTTTAATTGTAGACAACTTTTCTTAATAATATTTTGCTAAATTTTCTGAAATAAGGGTACTTCACTCTTGTACAATTTTTATATTTTTTTACCTACCCTGTATGCTGTTTGACTTGCAACCATTCTAAGTGGGCCTAATATGGTTATCGAACATGCAACAACTTTCAGGAATATTATTATTTTCGTTGTGCAATTAATAAAAAAAATCCCATATATTGCACACTTAAATGACCACACTGTATACACCCTTGGCCCCTGAGGGTTAATTATAGGCGAAATTATTTATTCGATTTAGAAGGTATAGAGAGTGTATTTTTCAATAGAGGCATATAGAAATTAAAAATTACCTATTACTTTAATACAAATGAAAAAAAACGATATATCAAAGTATTTATAGATACTGCGTGATCTGTGATTTTGGACTAACTACCTATACAAGGTGTAACTTTGATTAATACATAAATTTTAACTGGCCGTAGGTAGGTTTCGATCCCAAAGAAGCCCTATGAAGTTTATTCTTGAAAAAAAAAGAATCACGGATATTTAAAATACCGTCATAACTATAACCTGTAAGTCGCCATTTGTTTCGTATACTAGCGCAAATTCCAGAGAGCAAGCAACAATGAAATAATAACGTCATGCTCGGGTCTTTAATATAGTGTTGGTTCAGTCATCACAGCAAGGGAGAAGAGTAAATACTTTCGGATAGGATATAGATCAGAGCTCCTAAATTAAGTTTCCAAATAATGCTTATCCGCACATCAAACTACTACAATGAAAAATATGGCTTAGATAGTACCCACAAAAGATTCTTAGTGTTTTAAATCCAGCGAAACGACTTTAAACGGGAATTTCATTAACAAGCTCGGAATGTCGGAATCAAAACAGAAATGCAGCGGCCGGTGGTCGCCGCTCTCGCCTTGACCACGTTTGGGTTCACTTCACTTAAAGAATATCCCGGTCACCTACTCATAGGCGTCTTCACTTCGCCGGAAGGTTGCTGACGTTCGGCGATCGCCCGGAAGTTGCCGTCGCAGGGCCGAACTAGCCACATCGGTAACAGTAAAAAATATTTTTTTTTTGTATTTCAGCAGATTCTTATCGTCTTTGCCTGGTGGGAAAGCAAAAGCATTGTCGAAAGATTTCTTTCCGCGTCAAACTATTTAGATAATCGTCACCAGAGAGTTTATGTTAAAAATAACTATTCAGATTATAGACTGAAAGCGAATGGTGTGCCTCAGGGCAGTGTCCTTGGTCCACTCCTATACCTTTTATATACGGCAGATTTTTACAAAGCCTTGACTCACTGTAAATCACATTTTTATGCGGACGATACGCAAATATACCACTCATTCCCTGTTGCTGACCTGCAGAGCTCAGTAATGCAGTTGAATGCGGACCTGAAGTCTTTAGTTGATGTTTCAGAAGCACACTCCCTGGTTTTAAATGAACTTAAAACTGAAATGTTGTTATTTGGAAGGTGTAGGAAAGAAGTTGAAAGTGATGATTCCTTTCGTATTTTCGTAAACAACGTTCAATTAAATGTCACAGACACTTGCAAAAATCTTGGCTTGTTCATAGATAGCGATATGAGGTTTGGTACGCATGTTAATCATTTAGTAAAAAAGGCATATGCGAAAATGAGACATTTATATCTGCAAAGAGACTACCTGTCATCTGATATAAAACTCAGGCTCTGTGATGCACTTGTGTTATCGAGTATCTCTTACTGTAATCTGGTATTTTGGCCGGCCTTAACTCGCTGTAATCAAGTTTCGCTTCAAAAAATACAGAACTTTTGCATTCGGTTTTCTTATAACTTAAGAAAATTTGACCACATTTCCGATAGTTTCGTTGCGTCTGGATGGTTAAATCTGGATAAAAGATTTACACTAAATATGGCCTGTTTAGTTTTTAAAATTAATAAATATAAAGTGCCGCAATATTTACATTCCAAATTAGTTAAAATGTGCCAAATCCATAGTCGCTCCATGAGACACTCATCTCTATATGTAGTTCCCCGGCACTCCACCGCACAGTACCAGCAATCTTTTTCCTACTCTGCAGTAAAAATTTTTAACAGTATTCCCACCAACATCAAGGATTCCCTTAGCGTTCCCAGTTTTAGAAATAAATATAAGAAATACATACGTGGCATAGCTGTTTAACTTTGATGTTTTATCGATTTATTACTTTCGAAATTTTCTTTATACATGTTTCCTAGTATTAGGTAATGGTTACGTGGAAGAGCACCTAGTGTGAACGTCGCCATCCTCTAATATTCATGTTTTATATTTCACTGATGTATTCAATAAAGACACTATTATTATTATTATATCGACTTAGCCAAAAGGCATTCGCACTCCCTCTACGGGGAACATTCACTCAGATCCCGGGCATCCCGGATACCAAAAGGATCTGGCTCGGACGAGACCCTTGCCATGTTATCGGGCCCTAGGTGACATTGATGTTCTTGGACGATCCTGCATTCCCCATGAATTTCCTGACGGTTCGGGCTGTCGCAAGTAGTACCGCTTTCTGCATGGACCTGTAAAGACTATCAGTTAGATTCAGCTCCTTGATGTTTCTCAGCAAACTTTTTGGTATAACACCAGTTGTTGACATGATGATTGGAATCGTCTGGACGTTCTCCATTTCCCATTGCCTTCTAATTCGTTCTTCTAAGTCTCTGTACTTCGCGATCTTCTCGACTTGCTTCACACATTATTATTATTATTATTATTATTATTTTTTTTTCAATTTTTAGAAAAATCGATAAAAACATGACAAATGATCTGAAGGATGAAATATGTACAGGGTTATATGCACAATACATTCTACCTCTTAATTTTTTTGTTGCCGAATTTAGAAAAAAGTTGTAAATATGATAATTGAAAAAAAAATTCTTGCGACTTCAGAAAAACCATGAATCGCGTTTTGGAGATATATACCAAGATTATGTTTCATTTTATGGAACACACTATATATTTTTCCAATTTAAAATTATGAGCATTTTTCATCGTACTTTGAAAAAATTGCATTTCGAACAAAACCAAGATTGATATAGAAAATTCAAAACGATAATTATTATTGTTATGATAAACCGTTATTTCAGACAACGGATAAACATAATTCGGCAGTTTTCATTATTTGCCACAATGTTTTTGTGTTTATTGTTAATGATAATGATATATTACTAAAAAATGATACCTAATTATATAAGACTAGAATATTTCAAATATTTCATAATAATTAGGTATTTAAGTATAATACTAAATTTAATTCCTAAAATTAAATAAAATTAATTTAATGTTTAATAAAATATATTACATTCTCTCACATATCCCTTTTAATTGCAGCAAAAATAAAATTTAACGCACGGAAAACTTTTACAGTAATATTGGTTTTGTAGAATTTTCAATGTTTTTTTGTATGTAAGTAAATGTAGGTATTATTTGAAATAAGTTTTACAAGCTTATTTGGTATGCATTTTTTAACACTATAATAACACACTGAAAATTGTGGGAATAAAACAATTATTATTAATGTAAATTGTCAAACATCTTTTTACAATAATAATTATTTTTAATTTGAATTTTCCATAGCAATCTTGACTTTGTCCGATATTCAATATTTAAAAGGGTGACAGTAAACTAGTAGAACAAATCTTATATAAAATGAATATATATCATTAAAATCAGAAAAATTCGTAGCTCTCGTAAATTGAAAAATATACCATCTAAAAAAACATAAGTTTGACTAGGTATATCTTAGAAATGCAACATTCAATTGTTTCTCTGAATGCATATCTAAAATCGCAACATAATTTGCCACAATTCTCATATTTACAAATAAAGATTTTATGGATTTGTATATATAGACACCGGCAGAAAGTTGGACACAAAAATTTAATATTTTTAAACTCTGATTTCGATTAATTTAAATTTCTAGCTGCTAATCGAACAAAATTAAAGTTTAGTAGCAAATTCATGTGTTATCCGATGATAAGTTGAGCTTGCGGTATTATGTTTTTTTTGTAACACACAGGGTGGTCGAAAAAATACAAAAAAGTTAATTTTTTTTACTAGGTGGCTGTGACTTTAAATCTGATATTCACCTTTCATTCCAAACAACTTTTATAAGTAACTTTTTACCGTATTTTAAAACATAAGGGTAGTTCACTCTTGAGTTATTTTGACATTTTTGAATCTACCTCGTATCCAAAAAGATATATTTAAATTTTGATATGTGCGTTTTGAGTTTGAAATGATGCACCAACTTTTAACAAGAATGAAATTTTCTGAGACATTAATACTAAAAAAGTTTTCCATTTGTGTCCAACTTTCTGCCGGTCACTGTATAAGTTTAAAAGTAAACGCCCTATTACACGATATTCAATTATTTGTCTGAAAATGCACTCAAACGGCTCTACTGAAACCCATCCACTTTTCTAGTTAATGTTTTTTTCTAGGTAAAAAAATAAAAAAAGTTAAAGCGGTAAAAAATAACTTTGATTTAATCAGGAAAATTTAATAAACTATAGAACTTAACTCCTTCGCACGATTACCCTTGAGTACCTATCTAGGTAAAATAATTTAATCTGCTAAATTGACACTTGAATTATATTATATGTGTTATTTTCTTAAAATAAATAACATTTTCATAGGAGCCGGCCCATCACACAATGTCACCTCGATTTTCATCGATATTTACCGTTAAGTATGATAAAAATGTTGAATGGTTGGGCAACCATCACCGTTTAACCCGATTATAAAAGAGTATATTTCTACCAATTAATTAAATTTCTTAGCCTAGCTTCAAACAATACGCTAAGCGGGAAAACCAAAACACTTATACAGGGCGATTGAGTACAAATGTCCCTCTTAACTTTTTTATTTTGAGGTTAGAAAAAAGTTTTACACAATACAATAAATTAATCAAATTATTATAAAATTACAAAGAGCACTCTGATGTTGACAGTAACTAGCAGCTAATTTTAAGATTTGTCTGTGTATATGCCTCAAGTTTAGGTACTATGTGGAGGTTTTTAACAAATTTTAAAATTTCTGCCAGAAAGGATTGTTTTATAATTTGTTTTGCAGTTACTGTCAATAAATTCCAAACTTTTTTCGAACGGGAAATAAATTAACAAATTAGGTATAATTATCATTGAGTAAAGGATATATCCCAAGCAGCATTAAAGTTGCGGTAACTGAGATGGGAACTTTGAATAAGTAGTTATTACGTTATTATTACTTAAAAATCGACTTATTAGTTTTTATTACTTATATTGAGAAAGTATGAGTAATTACGTAGTAGTTATTACTACAAGTTGGAACTTTATGGTTTCAGTACTTCTAAGAAGTTTTTGAAGTATCTGAAACGGAATTGTTACTATGCAAAATTACGTTAAAGTCACGTTAACTCTAAAGTTATATTCAATGGTCACAATTACTTTATCGTGTTACTTGTTTATCACTTTAAAGTTTTCATTACTTTATGGTAACGGTGAAAGTAACTTCTACATCTTAGCGACTTTAGAAATACCTCCAAAGTTACGGAACTATATAGTCATATTTAAAGTGAAATTAACTTTCCTGCTACTCGAGAAAACTACTGTATGGTAAGTTTTACTTCCCACTCCATTTTAAAATTACTAGAAAGTTCCAATTACTACAAAAAAATACTTTAAAGTAACTGTCACTTCTATAGGGACCAAAATGGAAACTACATTTAGTTCCTTACAATCGTTTGAAGGATTGGGTCGTTTTTGCGAAGTGATGAAAATGTCAGCCATTAGAAAGAAGAAAAATTATAGACACACATTCACATTTTATAGAAAATTAAAGCAGCAGTTGGATGAAACGAATCGATACAGGAGCACTTGTCTTCAATACAAAATTACAAAACGCTTCTCTTGAGTGGCTCAAATTTTAAATATCAACATTTCGAAATAATAGCACAAAACATACCAGCTGAAAATAACACTCTCATATAAAAATTATAGGTTAAAGTTCCAAATGAGACCTAGTAGTAGCATTCGGAACTTAAACGAGGCTTCTGGAACTTTGAAGTTCTCTTGTAGTAATTGGAACTTTAGAGTGTAAAATATCTAAAACTAATTTGCGTCTTAAAGGTAGGAATTACCTTAAAGTGAAAAAGTCTAGTTGCCGTTACTACCAGTTAAGTGGCAAAGCCTTCAAACACCCATTTTAAGGTAAATAATACTTAGAAGTAATTACTGAAAATTACGCCATATTTTCTTATAACATGATAGACGCCATTAATATCAAATGTCAATTTCCTTTTGTACTGAAATAGTTATTTCTTCAAAATTGTCCCAAAAAAGATAAAATTGAGCAAAAACGAACTCGTATAACTTATAGAAATATTAAAAAAGCATTTTCAGCATTTTTAGGTAATTTCGCACATTTTCGTAATTTATCCTCCCGATAAAAAAGTGTTAAAACATGCATTTTGAGAGGGCGCGTTGTTACTTTTCAATCTATCAACGTCATATTTGACAGAAAATTTTCAATCGTTTTAGTTTTTTGAATCTAGCAACGAGAAATAAATCAGCAAATTAATACCTTTCTTATACCTACCATTATTCATAGATATTAGTTAAAAATAAATATTAGGTACTTCCATTTTCCACGGTTATTGAAAAATGACGGAAGATGCTGGGCTAGAATACTTTTTTAATTATTTAGACAAAGACAAAGCGAGGACGCGAATGTAAAGAAGCAAACAAATCCAACAAAGTAGCGGTGACCACGCTGCTACGTCTCCACCACGTTGCCGGAACGTAAGCGCGTCGTAGCGGTGTAAGTTGCTAGGTGGTCGCCGTTACGTATCTATCACCCTCAAAATGTTCCCCATTTTGGTCGCAGGGACGTAATAGGAACGTAGTAATTACAACTTTAAAGTTGCAAACAAAAGTCGCCGGAACGTAACGGCGACTAAAAATGCTGCTTGGGATTATTCTATATAGTAGAATATATATCCTTTATTCATTGTAATTATCGAAATTCCCGATAGGGCCGCGATGTTCAAAAGTATGTTGCAATTTGACATTAAATTTCCTTAACGAAAACTTAAACTTTATCTATGAGAATATTCGCAGTTGGTGACAGTACAGGGTTATTCACTGAGAATTGACCCCCCACCTAACTTTTTGTTTTTTAAGATAAAAGGGTGATTCAAAAAACAAAATCAATGGTTCGGCGAATACTTTTTTATGCCATGACCGTTTAGTGTACAGGGTGTTCCAAAAAAGTAGGACCAATGGTAACTTAATTTTTTTAAATAGAACACCCTGTATATTATTGGATTTTTGAAATCTGCTCATCAAGGCAATCAAAATGATATTAAACTTTGTGGCATTATCTTTTTCCGTTTTTGAAAAATTCCGTATTAAAATTTTAAACTAAATTTATTTAACTCGAATTTGTGGATCTCGTGATAAAGATAGACGATCAATGTAATAACGAAAAATATTTGTTTTAAACAAGAGAGTAATATAGTGAAACTCCAAAATGTTTAGGAGCATTTTCAAATTTTACTGATTATATTCTCGAAATAAAGAATTTCAGGAAAATCGTAAAAGCTCCTAATCATTTTGGAGTTTCACTATGTTACTCTCTTGTTTAAAACAAATATTTTTCGTTATTACATTGATCGTCTATCTGTATCACGAGATCCACAAATTCGAGTTAAATAAATTTAGTATAAAATTTTAATACGGAAATTTTCAAAAACGGAAAAAGATAATGCCACAAAGTTTAATATTATTTTGATTGCCTTGATGAGCAGATTTCAAAAATCCAATAATATACAGGGTGTTCCATTTAAAAAATTAAGTTACCATTGGTCCTACTTTTTTGGAACAACCCGTACACTAAACGGTCATGGCATAAAAAAGTATTCGCCGAACCATTGATTTTGTTTTTTGAATCACCCTTTTATCTTACAAAACAAAAAAGTTAGGTGAGGGGTCAATTCTCAGTGAATAACCCTGTACCTAACAAGTATATTTTTGTAAAGGCTACAATAAAGGTGGTAGCCAAAACAACGAGTTTGGTTTGGACTGTTATTTCTTATTTTCGAGCTTCATTGCGTTCGCCTCGCCTAATCTCGAGAAATATTGTAACCTGTTGCTCTGCTGCATAAAATGAAGCATGCCATTAAATCTTATGTTTACTCTCGAACTAATCTGCGTATCCTCCAGCATTGGCAAAAAATTTACTTTCTCTCGTATTGTGCTTACAATTCCGAACAACGAACTTTTTGTTAGAACAGTTTCGTTAATAGTCTGCATACAAAATTAAAAGAAACTTGAAGAGTGTCCTACATTCTTCACATATTTACGCCTTATTCATATTATTTTTTATAGACATAGGAACTATCATGTGCTCACTTTTTCAGGGATCCCGAGGAACTACAAAAACCAAAAACAACCAACGCAGCAGTGATAAGGTTCTACAAATATGTGCAAGCTGCTAGAGATGGACAAGATGGCAGAGGGTGTTTGAGACTATATCCAACTTGTGCTGTAAATACCGAATTGTAAGAAGATTCGAAATCTTAACTGCAGAGAAAGTAGTATCTACCTATTTCTTCTTGTATAATAAGAGTGTAAAAAAATGCCTCTCACATTTAGACATTTCTACTACTTACAACTGTAATAGAGAATAATTTTGTGTAGGTGTAATTTCTCAGATGTCTTTAGTTGTATCCTAAGCAATAATTTGAATGATTTAATGTTGTAATCGATTGTGCCAAACATACTACTTGTTATAATTTAAGTTCGTCTATTTAATACTGTGCGATTTAGTATGTTATAGGACCTAAGAGCAATTATTTTGTATACTATGTATTCTTACACGGCTCAATTTCTAAGATTAGATCTACACGAAAGGTGTAGATCTTTGAGTATATCTAGTTCCAATGTGTAGATATAGTGGAGAATCATTGAATTGCCAAACAGATGTCGATACTGGTGGTGGATTTTCTAATTTCTTCCTGCTTCTATTTGAGGATATGTTGTACTGACAATAAATTTTTGTTTGGCAATTCAAACTCCAATTATTGTAAAGTAACATTTGCAAAATGTAGATCAGTAAGTTATTTAATTGTAATTTATTGTTGTCTACAATGGTGTAATTTATTTATTTATTTATTATGTAATTTATTTGTTATTTATTATGTTGATTGTTTGTGAAATGTTTTTGAAGTTCTTCAAAACATTGTGTATATAGACTATTTATGACCTAGGAATAAAAAAATAGAAATTTATGTTGATAATATCTATATCTATTATTTCTTAGATATTTTAGAAGTGGTCTAAGGCTATTGAATATTTTACAACATAATATTATTTCTTATCCAAAAGTGGAAAAAATATATTGTAGGTTCACTTTTCGTATCTGCTACCGTTTCAATTTAATTTTTTTCTTTATTTTTTATATTATAATACCTACACATAATATTATATGAAAAAAAAAACTGTTTTTTAAAAAAAAGAGCACCCAAATCTAAGAGAATGTTTTTAGGACAGACGATTATTAGATTTTGATCCTCTTTTTCATAAAAAACACAATTTTTTCATACAATTTTGTGTGTTATGAAAACAATAAAATTGCCATGAAACCGTAACAGATTGGAAAAAATACGTTGAATACTTTTTTGTGGGAAATGAAAAGGGACATCCGATTTAGTGTACCAAATTTGGTTTACATAGCTTTATTAATTTCAGAGATAAAAAATATCTTTCCCTATGAAATTTAACACCCTGTACCTAACTTCCTTAAGGAGCCCCAAAGACATGAGAACCTGGGATTATTTTTCAAAGTTCTATCGTTTCCGAAAGTATGTCAATTTAGAACTGAAACACCCTGTATTGTTTAGGAGTACAAATTTAAGATAGTGCTTATGTCCTCTCTAATTAGTTTTCCAACTGCCATTTAGTTATAGAAGGTGGTCCACTTTTGTAGCAGGACATTAACAGTCGATGGAAAAATTTATTTGAAGAGAAAAATTTCATCTCAACAAATCGCTTCGTTTTAAAGATACAAAAGGTGTTGAAAGTTTGAAAAAATATCGATTATTTTTTATAGTTTTTGGTATGTAGCACCACTTTATAAGGTAGCAGATTTGGTGTTAATTATGTTGTGTTTCCCTTCCATTAATTTAAAAAAACTACTAGTACGGTCCTGTCCAAAATCAATTTTGAAACTTTATTTAAAAACAACGATTAATTCTCAACAAGAAGTGTCTCTTGACATTTTTTCATATCTGCCACAGTTGCGTACAAAATTTACAATTTTTGATGAAATTCAAAAATAATTTCGAGCTTGTTTTGAAGTACAACATCAATTTAATTAGTATCGCTACCTAAATAAGTTGGAATTAAAAAAATATTAATTACAATTACGTCTAATGGATTGTATGTTGTACACCAGCCATTGAATTATAAATTATGTTAAAGATGAATAATCTGCGACATATAATAATAATAAAAAGATTTAAAAATTTGGTAAACAACCGTGGCAGATACGAAAAAATGTCAAGAATTAATCGCTCTTTTGTAAATTTGATTTTGACTTGGGCCGTACTAGTTTTTTTTAATTACTGCAATAGAAACCCCACAACTCTCTCTCTTTCTATAAAAACTAAACTTCCGTTTTATTTTTCAAAAACATTTTTTAAACTTCTTCCGAATCCTATGGAAATCGATATTTGGGAGTTTGAGTTGATTCTAACAATTATTTTCTCTTGATTATTTCCAAAACATTTTTGCTCACTCTCTCTTGAAAGTTATACGAAGAACAGAACAAATAGGAACATTTTTTTTTCAATGCCTACATTGTAGTTTTTTTGCCGATGTATTTTATTTAAAAGAATGTTACTCATTCAGCAATTTGCGGCATTACAATGACCACGTAAGAGTTACTGAACTGGGATGATGCATAACAACTGTCTCCTACTTGCCGTTATTTTCATTTTCAAGTATTGAAGTAATATCAAACGTATCCAGAGAATTTTAGAATAGGGGATTCTAGAATAGGTATAGGTACCTCGGCTTGTCAAAATAGTACTTCCAGAAGCTTCATACGATTAGTCTCAGCAACCTAGCGACCGTCTTGTAAATTGCACCAGCAATGCTCTTAAACCAAAAATGACCAACTCAACTTTTTTACTGAAGTTACTGGATGGCCAACATGTTATCCAGATATTTCACCACGTCCTCCTTTGTTCAGCTCATACCGTCCCAGTTCTTGGAGACCGCGAGTTGCGTTTATCCTTTCTATTTGCACTGAACGTAAACAAATATAGATGACGATAAAGGATTAGTCTTCAAGCATTTATTTACAAAACTCAAAATAATTTAATAAATATCAATCAAAAATAAATAACAAAATTCACTTAAAATTCAGTTCTGCCTCATGGCCTAGACGTGGACGAGCCAGCGCTTCCAGACGCAGGTCCTGGGTAGTACGCCGAGTACGCCGTCCTCTGGGCGTCATCGTTGGAAGCTGTCCACACTCTGGAGTAAGGCCCCCCGCTGTTCGGTTCCCAACTGGGTTCGTACGAGCTTGGAGGCGCTGGAGATGGAGCCGGCGCTCCGTACACCGGCGCTGGAGGCTCTGGTGGAGGCATCATCAGCGGCATTGGCATACCTGGAACACGCAAAATAGAACAATAGAAGAATGATAATGAGCATGATGAGGTACATACCAGCTTTTCCTAATAGTTGGTAGGCTACGAAGCCGAGCACAATGAGGATGGCCAATTTTGAGAGGATGAGGGCTTTGGTGGCTTTAAGACCGATAATGGCGACGAAGATGGGCATCAGGAGTTTCATCTTCAGCTTGAAGAGCAACAGGAAGGGGAGGAGCAGCTTCTTCTTCAAGATGCCGCGAGCTGAAACATGAAATAATATAACCTTCAATGCTTCAATTTGTCTCCTACTTACATTCGTTTTCATTTTCGACTGTAGCAATATCGAATCCATTCTGAGGATTGTAGATTGCCTCCGCTCGTCCGAAAAGCACCTCCGGAAGCTTCATCCTGATCTCCCTGGTCTGCAGCACCCTGGCAACCCTCTTGTATATCGCACCGTCGATGTTCTAAAACCGAAACGTGTCAACTTAAACCTCTTACACAAGTTAGAGCGCCACCTTCATGCTCCTGGCTTCGCTCTGGATGTCCAACACGTTGTCCAGGTACTTCAGCACGTTGAGCTTCACGCAGCTCATGTCGGCGCAGTGTTCGGTGACCTCCGCGACCAGCTCTTCGGCAGATCGGGGCGTCGCGCTGGCGACGACCGCAAGGGCCGCTAGGGCTGCCGCGAACCTCCACATGATTGCTCGAGGGAACGTTAATCAATGGTAATCAGGCGCGTGGGTGCGGCTTTATACGTCGTTAATACGGGGTCAAATTGTTCAATGCGCGGTGGGTGTCAAATAGTCGGGTTTCGGTTCCGCTAAGCGCAGATCCGGCGGCGTTTAGTATGCAAGAGGTGGAGGAGCGTGTTCGCTTTCCAGATATGACCGGATTGACGACGTGTATGGTGCGGCTGCCAAATTGGAAGTGGTGCGGGCATTCCTGGGGGACGGATTTGGCACTCGAGTTGCGGAGAAATGTTCTGGTTTAGTCCGTCTAGGGATATTTCGGGTATTGGGGGCATGATAGTAGATTTGGGTTGTACTTCTGTCGACCTTTATTGTTGAGGTATCCGCATATTACTTTTTTATTTGTTCTTAACAATTGCAAAATACTTAATTACCAAAATCGATCACTCGGGACAGCAGTAGCACAGACCTATATAGCTTAGCTATATAAGGTCTGTGGTAGTAGGTATTCATATTAGTTAATAGTTGAATATTAATTTAATATCAAACCAGAAACATTCCCATTATATCAAAACTGTAGGTGTTTAGGAGCTAAATACTTCTATCACAAACTAACGAGTAGGTAGTAGATGGGTACATACAATGAGGTATTTCAAAATGAAACTGGCTTTTACTTTTAGTTGAAATATCTTCCAAGGGATTACCTACCTTGGTGAAGCTTATTTGATTTCACGTTATTCCACATTGAAAATGGACTGTATTAAAACCAAATTAACTTTGAACTAGAGGTTATTTTTCAGTAAAGTGCAATGGCAACTCGCTCATCTTTGATTCATGCCTTTAAGGAGAAAAAACAATGGGCATAAACTTTTTTCTATTTGCACCTGTATCTACTATTGATCTGCTTGAATAAATAAGATCATTGTAGCATCAGCTCCAAAAACATGTTTACTATGAAATATGTACCTAAAATAATATTTAGCACATAAACAGTAGGTATTTAAACTATGAGTTTCTTTAAAATAAAGGATACTATGTGTGTTGAATCTGTTGAAAAAATTATCGGAAAAAAAATTAAAAATACAAAATACGAATGATTGCAAGTTCATGAAAATTAGTAGGTATATTGATAAAGAATTATTACAGGGGAAATATTTTTTATAATAAGTTTTGTCGACATTTCCACAAATAAGTGGAATGCTATTTGTTGTGTGAAGTTTCTTTTATTGAATGTTAAATTTGACAGTTATAGTAAGTCACGTGACCGCTTTTGTATACGTCATTTTTTAGCTTTGTACAAGCACAAACTGGTGCCAAAGTCAAATTTTAAATAGTTATGCAAACACATATTTTCCCCTGATTATGCAAACTTTATTCGTAACTGTAAATATTTAAACCTCCAACAATAATTCCAATATCTGGATTTTGACTTTTTACGAAATTGCAGAAGGTATATTACTTCATATAGATTTCCAAAACGTAGAATTAAATTAACGACTATTCTATAGTCACTGACATGAGTTGTCACCACAGGCACAGGTTATATAAGGGTTTTAAGTTAGGGTTACCATACCTGGTTACCATACGTTGTTATTTTTAATATCGAAATTGTATTGTTTATGCAAATATAATTTTTGCAAGTAACTATACAATGTGTCCTTGAATAGATCCTAAACCGCAAAAACTGAACTGTATACTGACTGACTGAACGGTATACTTCCATTATTTCCATAATTTTTCAAGATATATTTTTTCGTAATTTGACTCAAATTAGGCAGTTTTTTTGCCCACATCTTTTTATTTAAACATTTTATTATAAGGGTCATGGGTCATAAGGGAAAACAGTTATTAAAAAATAGGCCAATTAGTCGAGTAGGTATCTGAGAGTGTAACTTTTACTTTTAAGCAACTTTTCATTAACAACATAGGTGTAAGATTGTGAGTGTACATGTAAATACAAGAAAAAGTGATAATGGGCATAAGCACTCAAAGTTAGAAAACAGAAAAACTAGTAACCGCATAAGTACACGTGTTTCATGCTATTTGGCAATCATCAGTACGGTGTAACATCAAACAAATCAAAAAGACAGGAATGATTTGGGAAGCAACAAATGAAGTCCAGGCAGGAGCCAATAGCACATTTGCAGCTTCAGTCAGCACATCCCCAATTCGGGGCGTGTACTAACATTAACAGTTTTTCTTGTATTTACACTCACAATATTACATCTATGTTGTCATTGTATCTTGGACTATGAAGATTTCCAGGCATGTCGCTTTAGCAGCCTCCGTGGCGATGTTAGTACAAGCCCCGAATTGGGGATGTGCTGACTGAAGCTGCAAATGTGCTGTTGGCTCCTACCTGGACTTCATTTGTTGCTTCCCAAATCATTCCTATATTTTTTATTTGTTTGATGTTACACCATACTGATGATTGCCAAATAGCATGAAACATGTGTATGCGGTTACTAGTTTTTCTGTTTTCTAACTTTGAGTGCTTATGCCCGTTATCACTTTTTCTTGTATCAACTTTCATTCGACATATTCATAGCATCCCTATTTGAAGCGAAGTGGGCATTATTTCCAAAAATGTTTGTCATTTTAGGTACACAAATTTAGGAAATCTACAAAAAATATTTTGTATTTCGTTGATTTTGAGCTGTTTTCTGTCTTTACAGACTTATTAGACTTGGAAAAATATCAGAAAATAGATAGTAAAATTTTTATGTATATTTTATTCAAATTTGACAAACCTAACAACAGAAGAGAAGGTACAGAAAAATGAATGCACACTTAACAGTTCCAATTTTTGTCATAATGTAGTATTATTTCAGTTTAATTTTAATATTTTGCATCTGCCTAAAACTACAGAGTAGAAAGAATTCAAAGAGCTCATCTTATCATATACATATGTCTCACGTTATATTGTTATTATATGCCTCTCCATTATAGACATTAGAATACAAATTTATTCCTAGTTTATTTTTTCGTCAGTAATTTAAATGAGACCAAGAAACTTTGGTTATACTGAAAACTTATTGATATCTTTATTATTGTCACGGATTAATAACAAAAATTTAGCTATTACTTGGTTTACTTTATTTACATGTTGTTTAGTATTTCTAAAATGTCTACCGAGACATAAAATTTAAAATTATTTTTTAACTTTAACAACCTGTAGACTGAATATTTTGATAAAGCATGTTTGGCCAAATAGACACTGATATTACTATTTATAAGGGGTAAGGCAATAATTATTATAGTCATAATTATAAGAGAATATAATAATAATTTTTATAACCGTTCTATATTTATTTCCAAAGTAGGTACGAACATACTTTTTTAACGTAAACCAGCCTTTAGACTGAAAAGATAAATTGAATACCCAATATCTCATTGTAAATGGGTCACCCTATATAGAAGTTATCGAGTAAATTATTATGTAGCTCACTGAATTCATGAACTTAAATAAGAAAAATAAAATAATACCTAGAAGGGGCATATTACCATGGCAGAAGGCAGACATGGCAGTTTGACAACATATACTGTTGTTTGTTTAAAAGTAGGTACTTCACCTTCTGCAAAATTTTAAAAAAATGTAGTTATTAGTATTAAAACACCCTCTATAAATAATAATATTAATTAAATAATTAATTAATAATTAATACATTTCAGTAAACCCTGGACAAACTATAGTATATTCCTGACCTGACAATTCAAAATGTCTTGAGATTTCTTTCAATCATTTTTATTTAATCAACAATAACAAAAACACATAAAAAAATTAAATAATATCACATTATTGCTGAGGAGCATAGGCGTTGTAGGCCATCTGTTGGGCCGACGCGCTGTCAGATCTATGCAGGTGATCATGCCCGATCACGTGGTGATCATGGTGATCATGAACAATATGCGGATGCGCGTCGTGGATAACATGCCCGTGGTGTTGATCGTGGATCTCATGGTACACTGCTGGTGGTGGAGGATGATCATTGACCTGAAAGTGGAAGAAAATATTAGCAAAAGGACATTTTCGAATTTCTGAATAGGCTTGCCTTTGAGCAAAGCTTCCATACTGCCATGACCACAGCAGAAATGAAGGAAATGAATGAGAGCTGTATGGCGTTCCAAGTCTTGAGTCCAAGGATACCCAAAGCTAGGGGGATTAGTGTCATAGCCTTGATCAAGATGAAAACCAGGATCGGTCCAACAATTTTCTTCAGTTTTGACTTCTTGCGGGCTAAATAAACAAAAAGTAACTAGCAGTTTGCAAATTGTTATCGAATTTTTTTTACCTTGCACTTCTCCACTGGATCGCATGGAAAGCTTCATGTCCAGTTCATCGTTATCCAGGTTTCTGCCTCTGATGGTTACTGTAGAGTCAACTAGTGGCAAATTCACCGCTACATCATGGCTTTTAATATATTCTTCAATGTAATCTTCTAGTGAGTTGTCCACATCGCTTCTTCCAGATTCTAAGCCGTTGCTTTTCACTTCCACATCGCCACCGATCTAAGGTAATTCCTTTAAACTCTAATAATGTTATCTTGATCTTCAACATACCTGTAGAAGATTGTCCCATGACGAACCTCCAACTTTAGGAGTGGGGGAACCATAGACCACCGCGATAACAACTGTAATTAATAAAAATCTCCGCATAATGTGCAATGGACAACGAACAATGGTCGAGTATTTGTTTTTAACCATATTCTAATTATTTATACAGCGACACTATCAAAAAGTAGTGGAGGAAGAAAGTGAAAAGCTTGAATTCTTCGAGGAAGCTCCCGTGAATAATAACGAGTTGGAATACATATTTATGCTATCCGCTGCGGCCGATTTTGTAGGTTATATCACAGAAGAATCCTAATACTTATTTTGGATTAATATCCTAAATAAATTTATAAATTATTAACTCGGTTTTTATAATAATAATGTACGAAAATAATAGTAATTAGTATTAAACAATTACTCTAATAAATTACACAATGAAGCTAGTAAGGCTTGACACTTTTGTCCAACAACGGTATTTTTTCTGTAAAGACAATAGCCCAGAACCAGAGATAGATAAGGATGATAATAATTATTATTCATTTCATAAATAATATTTTTAAAAATAAAAAGTTAAAAGATAAAAGGTTAAAAGTACTTCTTAAAAACAAGTTGTATTTAAGCCATGTACTAAAACGAATAAAATAAGATAAGTCTGTGTTTCTGTTAAGATAATTCAATGCCAAATTGCGACAAGTTTTTGTAAATAAAAAAGCTTGTCGCGCGAAATGTTCATAAAAGTAGGTACCAATTGATTTTATTGGACAGTGATTGGTTTTTAAGTACCTACTTGCCAAAGTATGTATTTTCTTTAAAATTCGAGCTACAAGCTTTTTGATTTACAAAAATTTGTCGCAATTTGGCACTGAACTATCTTAACGAAAACGTAGACTTATTTTATTTTATCCGTTTTAGTACATGGATTAAGCTTGTTTTTAAAAAGGTTTTTTTACCTTTTATTTTATTTTGTGCTTTTTAGTATCTATTTGATTCTCAGGAGGGTGGTAAAGAAATTTAGTCCGCCATCTTGGGATACCCGGTATATTGGATTTAGTATGACGTTACTAACCTTATTATTTTGTAATAGTCTAACCTTTTTATTTGATACCCATGTTAAGTAGGTTGTGCAGAAATAGATAATCCGCCATCTTCGTCCGGCCGCCATATTGAATTTAGTGCGATGTCACTAACATTAATCGATTTCTACTCTTCAAGCCCTTTCATTTGATGCTCATATTAAGGGGGTTGAAAAGAAAAAAATGTAGTCCTCCATCTTGGAGCAGCGGCCATATTGAGTACTAACAAGGTAAGTTAAATAAAAGCTTGTAAAAACTGTGGGGTGATATCCAGGCAAAATATGCTACCTAAATAAAAACCCTGAATATGTGTAATCTTCAGGATCTGAAGTAGGTAACCAGTTAAAGACCCATGTATATCTATTTTATTAAAAACAACTATATTTATATCCTTGATTAAAACTAAAATAAGTTTTTATTTAATGGAAATATTAGTTTTTACGTAACCCATAAAAAAATTTAATTTTGTTATATAATAAATTAAATAAAATTCATATAGAAACAGGGTTACCTATGTAGAACTAAATCATTATAAATGCATTAATCTAATCTTACATGGTTCAACACACTTAAATGAATAAGTAAAATGTAACCTATAGTAGTAAAGGATTAAGTAAACAAACAATTGGTAGGTACCTATGTACTCATAGGTACCTACATACAGGGTTCCCCTTATTAAAGTACCCATTTTAATATGCGTATAAAATTCAAACGAGGTAACTAATGGAATGTCTCTATAGTTGGCCATTATTTGCCAAGTTTGGGATTTATTCAAATAAAATTACTGCCATCATCAAGTAGATACCTGTCACCAAATCACATTAATTGACTGTATTGTTGAAAGATGATTTTTTCTCGGTGAAAGTGAAATCGCTATTAATTTTTCTTAATTTAATTTAATTTTTCTTTATTTTATGGCTTTTATGCGAAGAAGTTGTGTAATAGCTATTTTCCTAACAAGTGTGGAAAATTTTAAAACTAATTTTAATAATTTTATTATTTATTATTATAATAGTTTAGAGTAAAATTACAATTTATAAGACTAAACTCAATGCGGAAAATTGGACTTTTCGCACGCATGTAGAAAAAATATTTGTTGTAATATGAAATGAATTATTGACTCCAATAATGTCTGTTCATAACTGTTATGGGAATTGAAAACGCACATTGTTGGAGTAAATAATTCATTTTATATTAGGATGCATGTCATTTATTGCAATTTATTTAATACTACGTTTATTCAGGGAAATAAAGTTAAAATAATTGTGAAATATAAACACTATAGACAATGTCGATTTTGAAATTAAATAACAAATCACCCAGAGAAATGCCAGGCTATTGAAGAAAGTATGGAAAACATGTCTTTACGACTTAGTTTGGTAAAGGAAATGGTGGATTTGTTTGTTTTTAATTCATTTGATATTCACCTATACATTCAGTTGCATTTCTCAATCCAATGCAAAGGAAAACAATCAAACAGAAATAATGAACAATACTCGTTATATCTAAATAAATATTTTTAATAATTTATATACAGTCTTCTCAAATTCTATAATTACACAATCATTGCCTATACGAATTGTAAGCCAGTTCTTGCCCATCAATATCGTCAGACCTGGCAGCTGCATAGTGACCATCATAATAAGCTTGGTGAAGCAACTGGGGATGATGAACCGGCTCACTGACTTTCGCACACATCTTCCAGAACGCCATGCCCATGGCCACCACGAAGGAAACGAAAGACAACTGGATGGAGTTCCATGCTTTCAGTGCCAGGATGCCCAAGGCTGCTGGTATCAGGATTGCTGCCTTGATCAAGATGAATGCCAATATCGGTAGGAAGATTTTCTTGATCTTTGACTTCTTACGAGCTGAAATACAAAGATATATCACAAACCGATGCAACTGTTTTTGTTTCTTTATTTTTGTGGCACCTTTTACATATTTGACTCTTCTATAGGAAACCATTTTGTTTGCATTTACCTTGAACTTCACTTCCAAAATTTAACTTAAAATTCAACTCTTCATTGTCCAGATTTCTTGCATCCAAGCTAACCTTTGAACCAATGATGGGAAGGTCAAAAGAAACTTCTTGAGCCTTTAGATATTCCTCAATTTGGCTTTCTACATCCACACTGTCGGTGGTACTGCTTCTACCAGCTTCCAAATTGTTTGTTGTAAGTTCCTAAAAGTAAAAAAATGTTCAACTGTTCCAACAAAGCATCTTCGATCTTACTTGCACCACATCACTTGTTGGAAGCTTAGGTGCTGGTGAAGCACTAATCAGTGCAGCCAAAACCGACAAAACAACCAGTCGGTGCATAGTGGTGAACAATAGGAAGCAGACTAATTCATTTTTGGACACACCCACAATATTTATACTAATATTTTTATAGTATTGATAACACAATTAATATCAAAGGAAGAAAAATTTCTCTGCACCAAATATTGTTTGCTTAATTTGAATTCTACCGTACCGGCGTTTAAAATGCAGGAGTGGCAACGTTTGTTGTTTTGAATTATAAACAAGGGATACCTATTTAAATGCCTTGATCATGAAAGTATGTTTGGTTTAGTAGGGTTATTGCTTTCGCTAGATTTATGGCACTAGGTTATAATTTCAAAAATTTTTCTGACCTGTCTGAGAATTTGGCGTCACACATAACAAAAGTATCTCTTATATGTTACAAACAGGTGGGGTCAGTAATCATATGTTTTTTGTTTCTGTAGTCAGCATAGGGTTTGATTTCTCTAATTTTTGTATGCATCAAACGCCAAATGAGAATCCATCATAACCACTTGAAACCAAAAGACCATTCATAAATAACACATCCTTGAATTATATAAGCAAGAGATGTCACAGACACATCCTTGCAAATTTGTAATAGATTGCTTAGATTTTTGTGTAAAACAGGAGACATGATAGGTTTCACTAGAAAAATCTTCTGCTTTACATTGTTCCGTACTTTTCTTATAGCGTTTTTAACTTATACTCAAATGAACTTTTCGGCTTAAAATTATTTTCTTCAATGTTAGTTTTTATTATTTAGCAACGTATAAATATTTTTTAAATTTTATGTGTTACACTGACATTTGCAAAACGCTGCATCTCTTTTTTTTTCTTAAAATAAGATTTTCCAAAGCCAGTTTTATTTATGACATTTAGAACTGGGAGACCCTGTATCTACATTATATTTAGATTTTCATAGTGTTTTTTTATTTTGATGTTTAAATAATTTTATTACATTTGCTATTATCGATAGAAAAGGTACTAATTTGTTTATTTATTTATTTATACACCAGTGGCCATATTGCAGGTGCATGTACAGGGTGTCCCAAACTCGACGCCCCAGGGATATTATAGGCAAACAAAAACAGCCAGTAAAAATTTGACTTGTGGGTTTCTTGTAGGACCACTTAAGCTTGCTTTTGGGCCAAAAAGATAGTTTTTGGGAATTTGGGAAATGTAGGTTATAACGTCATCAAATATATCCATTGAATTTTAAATATTTTCTAAAATTTATTTGTGGCGTAAACAGATAAAAAAATAGTCGTCAAATATATTTTTCCCAGGTCCATACCTGTTCCTATTTATATTTGGAAAGAGCACGTTTTTCTGATAAACTTTCGAAAATAATTTTTTTTGATATCTTGTTTCATTAAAACGTTATACAGTGTGGATAGAAATTGTGGAATATTGCTTACTTATATTTCTTAAAATATTCCTCATATCAAAAACATGTTTTAATAAAAGTGTTACGGGAAATTGTTTCCTGTTTAGTGATATCAAGCAATCTTTCCTAGCACAAAAATTGTGGTTGCCGTTGTAACCGACTTAATTTTTTTAAATGGCACCATATACGTTTTTGGTGAAAATTAATACATTGCAACTTTCTGAATACGATACAATACAATTTTAATGGGGTCGCATAAGAAAAAAATACAAAAAAATAAGTTTTCTATTATGCTATTGACAATGTTTATCAAAATAATTATTAACATCAAGTTAGCCGTGCCAAAATCAGAACAATGCGAAACTGTCACTAGCTATGTAACTGTGTACATTATTACAGTAAACGTACTTTTTTACTCAATTTCCTGTGTACTTAAGTACTTAGTATGTTAACCTGTATTCTTTCCGTTCTTACTAAGTACTTAAGTAAACAGAAAATTGAGTAAAAAAGTACGTTTACTGTAACAATGCACACAATTACAAGCAAGTGACAGTTCCGCATTGTTCTGATTTTGGCATGGCTAACTTGATGTTAATAATTATTTTGATAAACATTGTCAATAGCATAATACAAAACTTAATTTTTTGTATTTTTTTCTTATGCGACCCCATTAAAATTGTATTGTATCGTATTCAGAAAGTTCCAATGTATTAATTTTCACCAAAAAACGTATGTGGTGCCATTTAAAAAAATTAAGTCGGTTACCATGGCAACCACATTTTTTGTGCTACGAAAGATTGCTTGATATCACTAAACAGGAAATAATTTCCCCTAACACTTTTATTAAAACATGTTTTTGATATGAGGAATATTTTAAGAAATATAAGCAATATTCCACAATTTCTATCCCCACTGTATATGTTCATTATTTGGCTTTGTGTGGTGGAGCTCCGTCGTGTTGAAACCACAGAGTTTCTTCCTTTAGCTTCTGATTCAATAAATCGATGACCTTGTAAAGCAAATAATCTTGTTTGTTATGTTTCTCTTTAATTATTTCACCTTTGGATTGATTTTGACTCACTCCGGTTCTTAGCACAACAGTAAACCAGGTTGTTTTCCCCTAAAGTGATTAAGCCAGCAATTTTGAGTGCACATGGTGTGTAAGCACTTTTGCACATAACACAGATTTTCTTGGGATCACTTTCATTGAGCTGCTCATTGTCAGCCATCTTGCTTTTTTATTAGGTTAATCTACATATATTATAGAATTACATAAATAAATTTGTAAAGTGGGATATTTGCCTTTATACATTAAGGACGGGCATTTCAAAGTTCAGTTCTTATTATAGAAAAAGAAAGAGAGAAGATATGTTTTACTGTGGGAAAAATATCGTTGCCGCTGCAATTTTAATACTTTTGTAATCATCACAAGGAACTTGTTGCTGCCAACAAAAATAATCTTCTTCACTCTTAACAATGAACTAAAATTTTTTTAACAAGTCTTTATTTCCAACAGCTAACAATAAAAAATAAAAAAATAACACATCTACCGGGCGTAAGCCGAGTACACTCTCTCCTGCGCACCATCGGACGATCTCTGCACATGCTGGTGCTCCCATGCGACCGGCGGCGACGCGATAACAGCAGAGTGGTTGTCGGCGGCAATCTTCTGGCACAGCTGGAAGATGGCCAAACCTGACGTAATGATGAAGGAGAAGAAAGAGAGCTGAAGGCCGTTCCACGCCTTCAACCCTAGGACGCCCAACGCGAAGGGGACGACGGTAATGGCCTTCAGCAGCAGGAAGACGATGAGAGGGAGGAAGATTTTCTTCAGCTTGGACTTCTTGCGAGCTGAAACGGAAAGATTTTTACGTAGAAACAAATCCAGACAAATCCAGGCATCAAAATAACGTTGAAGTAATAATTCCACAATTTAGATACCTGTTCCTTAAGAAATTTGTGCCCATTGTGTGTTTCCACGCGACTTCTTACCTTCGACAGCCCTTCCAGTGTTCATCTTCAACTTAAAGTCAAGTTCCTCATTGTCCAAACTCCTGGCATCCACCTTCAAATCTCCCACAATTGGCAATCTAAACGTAACATCATGCGATTTGATGTAGGATTCTAAGGCATCTTCCAGTGAGTCACCATAAGACCTGCTCGTCACTTCGTTTTGGTAGCTGTTGGGGGCGACTTCGATGTTTTCCGTTAGCTGAAAAAGGCAAGACTTATAGAAGGACGCAACGGATCACAACGTTCTGTTACTGACCGGTTTCATGTAATCCTTGCTCAAAACCGAATTCAAAAACTCAAACGCCCTGTATTGAAAACAGGCGATGCTATCGTTGTCATCGCAGGAACTCCTCATTTTCTCCACGACGGAATCCATTGGCGTTCCTTTCCAGAAGGGTTTGGTCGATGGAGCTCCATTTGCTAGGCAGACGAAGCCAACGAACACGCACAATTTCAGGGACACCATTTTGGATAGCCACCACCGCCACCGAAGTCACTTGGTCGTGGCTGACTTGCGAATGGTCGATTTAAAATATTGTCGTAGCTTTTATTACCGTAACAATTGAAAGTGATTAGGGATGTCATATCAATGAGTTCCGATTCGTATATATGGTAAGGCACGAGGCATGAAGGTATGCGGTACCGTGTGCGCTGAGCATGTAGGTTAGAACCTGCAGGGTTCCTATATGGATCGTTTGGAGTGGTCTCGTTTACAAAAACGAAATTTAGTAGTGCGTCAAATTTTTACTCAAATATTTATTTATTATTGACCACACCAACTTCAATCTGATTGAAAAGGTAGATGTTGAGACCTATTATGATCTAATTCATGCCATGGGTATCCAATTTGAATGTACAGGATGTTCCTAAATTATGGTGCCAACGTAATATGACACGTAGAACTGCATCCTTCTCGTCAGGTGCATCATAATAAATTTTTACTGCACATTTTGGCGACATTGCACAAGAGTACCTTTTTGTGACATATTAATTTCTTTTTACCGAAAATGTAGAGGTTAATCTTTTTATAATAAACGACATTGTGCTACCCCTCCCCTCCGCCTCTAGGCTATGAGAATAAATTGTTTTCATACGAAATTGTTGCACTTCAGAGACTAAGGAACGGCATCAAGTTTCATCTAAATCACTTAACTTCTGTAGAAATTATTGCGAAAAATATGTTTTTCAAACTGAATGTACAGGGTTCCAAAAAATTTAAAAATATTCCAGTTGAATAAATTTAAGGGTGCGCAAGGCATCCTAACATACTCTTAAATAATTTCTGACTATCAATTGTTTCCATGGCTAGCTAGATATCGGAAAATGATTAGAAAAAATTCCATGTTTTTTACATATTTGACCCTGTATATTTTGAACAATAAAAGATACAGAAAATCTTTCCCTACAAAAGTTGTTGAGAATGATAAGGACTTTCAATGTATAGAGAAAAAACGGGTATGTTTCTGGGAAAATAATATCGATGACGTCACAGCGGCCAACTAGTAATTGATGATGGTTATAAAATATACCGAAACGTTGGCAATGAACTAATATAATTTCCATTTGGTTTTAACCCTAAATCCTACCAATTCTCAACACATTAAATGTATTTTGTATTATATTTTGTCTCCGGGAAGAGTATGGTGAGCGAGAGAACTGTCAAACATGACAGTCGTGAGCAGTCTTTGTCTTTATTAATACGTCAGTCAACGATAAAACGTTTCTATCTCTGGAATAATTTTCAGTTGTTTTTTTAATTTGGTGAAAACACTACAATGAAGGTACTATTGCGTATACAATTTGGCATATTTTTTGTCCTTTTGTCCTTTTATAGCACTTGCATTGTATATCTTTTAGCCAAATTAGTCTAAGGAAAAATAAACAAAAAATTAAGAAATCGCAGAAATTCCACGAGGTCTAACAGTTTTCAAGATATTTGCCTATTGGAGCGTTTTTTGAGGAAGTTAAAACCAAATCATCCATCATCCTTTTCCCGAAAATGAGTAATATTTTCTTCAATTCAATTATAGTTATAAATGACCATAATATGGACATTCCACTCTAGTTGTACTTTTTTTCAACGTGTAATGGTTGCTAAATGTGTATTTGGATAAACGGTGAAAATAATTTGACAAGTCACACTGACTTTTGGAGTAATATAAATTTAAGGATTTCGTTGATTTTAAACACGCCAACATGTGCTGGGGAAAGCTTCACTGATTGGATTAGTTGATTTCGATTTGATATCCTAACTACCTAGTCTGTTTTTGTTTAAATACCACTGTTTTTTGCCGCCATAGTAAAAATCTGACGATAAACAAAATACTTTTATTCTAGACAAACTCTCTAGGTATCACACTGCATCGATAAATACAATAAATAATTCTGACTAGTAACACTATTGCACACTATTGCAGGTAGGCAGCGTACGCCATCTGCTGGCCGTATCCGTCGACTGCTTTCTGGCCGTACTCATCAAAAGATCTAGCGGCATACGGGGCTGCCTCCCACCCACCATGGTGTGCCGAGATCTGAGGTGCAGCAGAATCTGCTGCTATCTTCTTGCACAACTGGAAGATCGCCAATCCAATTGACACAATAAAGGACAGGAAGGAAAGTTGCAGGGAGTTCCAAGCTTTTAGACCTAAGATACCCAAGGCTAGCGGTACCAGGGTGATTGCCTTCAAGAGAACGAAGACCATAATCGGGATGAGGATCTTCTTCAGTTTGGATTTTCGAGCTGCAATGAGGAAGAACTTTTGGTTAATCATATTCTTGCAATGTAGATAAACTCCTTACCTTCTTGCACACCTTCTCCGAAGTTTAGTTTCAAATCAATTTCATCGTTGTCTATGTTTCTAGCTCCAACAGTAACAGCCCCAGCGAGAGGTAGCTGAAAAGTTACATCATGGCCCTTCAGGTATTCTTCAATTCTATCTTCGTAGTCAGCACTTCTTGCGCTTGTCACCTCATTTGAACGATAACCGTTCTTTGATACCTTGACATCTTCTGATAACTACATTAACAAAAATAACTTTATAAAACGCAAATAAACATTGTTTGTTAATTTACCTCAAAGTTGTCTTTTTCCAAAAATCCTTCAAGAAAGGAAGTAATCTTATCCTTGATGTAGCTTATTGGATCCTCCTCAAAGCTCACAGCTTTTTCCCCTTCGGCGTCATTTACCTTCTTGGCGCAAACCACGGTTGCTATCACTAAAGCACAAAATAAAATTCTCATGGTGGTTTCAGGCCTGCGCCAAAATATCAAATGGAATGAAAAATGTGGGGCTATCAATTTATAAGGACACAATGTCGGATGTGCAAACCAGAACGAAGAAACTGATTTGGGAAAACGATGTCGCTGATTAAGAAGTCAAGTTGAAGGTGGTGAGCGCGTTGAATATTAATACGTGGATGAAAAGTTTTGTTTGGTATTATAGATTCAATGAAATAGGCACGAGTTTAAATATTCAGGGCGGATGGGGTATTTGGGGCAAGATTTACTTTTGTTGGGTCTGTTGTGAGGGAATTCTTTAGTGAAATTTTGGAACACTTTAATAATGATTTAACAAACTAGGTTCTACATATTTTATTAATCCAATAGGTACCTAAGTTTTATAAAAAAATTCCGCCAAATAAAAGGTCGTAGCTTCAGCCATTTTGGCACTAGAATGAAGAAGTTTGACAAACATAACAATAGTTGTTTTTGTATCAAAGCACTGAACTTCAACTTTTTCTAACGAATGTGAGTGTTCTCTTTTTAAATTGAATTAATTATGCTATATTTCCCACAATTATCAAGCTGTTGAACTGTAATTTTGTGTTTTTGGGGGTGGACAATAAGCTGAAATCAATTTCTACGTATCTCACAGAGTGCGCCACTTGCGCCGTTTTTGGATCGTGCTTTTATTCGTAACTTTTTTGAGGTTATTTTTTGGTCTTGCAGATTCGTCAGTTTACTACACATTTTCTTTCTACAACAAAAGCGCACTCTTGTTATATAACGATAAAATCGACCATTTGCGTTGAAATTGACAAAATGTGCCCCAAAACACCTGCTAACTCCAACAACAAAAATAAAATTTTCAACTACCGCTTTCAAATTTTACAGAATAGTTATTGTGCGACAATAAAATAATTACTATTAACAATGTAGCAAAAATTTTTCGCTTTCAAAATGGAACGGATTGAACTCGGCAAAATTTTAACACCCTATTTCAAGAAAACCAATGATGTACCTAATGCCAATTTGATATTTTTGTCTTAATTTTGAAGGTACAATCTGTAAAATTGAAACGTACACTTGTCACCAGTCTTGAGGGTTTTTTTATTAGATTGACATGGTTATGATTTAAGATTCTATAAATTTTATTAGAGTAAAATCGTATACCAGATATTATGAACAAAAAAATTTACAGGGATTCTTTGGTAATATTTAAGCAAAAAATTAAAAATAAGAAATTTCTCAAGCATTACGTTTTCATGTTTCATGTTTATTTACATGTCGTTAGATTTTTTGAAAAATTTTTGTTTTTATTTTTTATATCTGACGACAACCCAAATTTTAACAATTTGGTACACAATATGAATAGGTAGAGCAATGACGTCAGAACCTATAGACAGGTTTGTTTTGATAAACGCTTGACGCCCAGAACTAATCACAATCTAAATGCTCCATTAAATTATTCCTAAAATGTCGCGAGATTGGCAGAAATTGCCCCTTTTTGTCGAGCCGCAGCGAACTTATTTCGACTCTGGCCTCGGAGGCTGGCGTCGTTAGACCATCCCCCGAGTCTTCAGGTGAGGTTCCGATGCTTCCGGCGCCCCTAAACAAGAAAAAACATGCGATATCTAAGTGTGATTCTGGAGGAACTATAAGCGGGAATCACCGGGTGTATAGTTGGTTGATGGTTGACTTTCTGTCTTTGTTTGTAGCATGTTTTTAGAGTAGTACGGATATATTTAATCTTGGAGTCAAAATAAAGGGCATTTTAACAATGGGGCACCACGTCTATAGGTTTTGACGTCATTGAGGTAGAGTCTCGCAAAATGTCATAGTATCCAGTTCCTGCCATTGTATGTCACATTTCATGGCAAACTTTTTATTTCTTTATTTCACTGTTTTTATAAAAAAATATCGGTTAAAATATTTACTAGTAAGTGGTTATAAGTGGAAAAATGCGTTCTTTGATCAAAATGGAAGATACTTTTTTGATCCAAATCGGAGCACTCTTTGCATTCTTTGTTTGAAATTCTCAGACTTTAAAGTGAGTTTGTAGCTTCTTATAAATTTATTACTTAAATATCCTTTTACTTGCCTAGGTTTTTCAGGGTAGGTGTGATGGATTTGTATGTAGGTAAAGTATACAATAAATATTATATATTATTAAACATAGAGGAGAATTTTAATAAATAAATAAATAATTCACAAAACAGACTAGTATCTCATTTGCCCCTCATACGCCATTTCTTGCGCTGACCGCCTTGCTCTATATACAGGGTGTTCCCAACCAAGTGGAACACCTGCAGGAACTATTGGCACTTGAACATCCAAGTGGTGAGGATCAAGGTGAGCGTGCTGAGGGTAATGCACCACTTCGTATGTAGGAGCCTGAAAAAAATTCGTTTGTAACTTTCTTCTTCATATTAACAATCAGCTAACAAAATATATTGTTCAAAATCTAAGAATCAACATTTTTTAGGTTAGGCAGTTACTTACATGTTTGGTAAACTTAGAGAAAAGTGCCACTGCCCCACTCAGAACCAACGAAATAAGCCCAAGGGTAAAGGCCTTCCATGTCTTCAAAGCAATAAGGGTGAGTGCGAGTGGTACCAAAACTGCAGTCTTGAATTTCAGACCAAGCAAGAATGGGAAGATCACTTTTTTAACCAGCTTTGACGAGCGTCCTAAAATGATATCAGAACTGTTTAAATAATCCACAAATTTATTTTTTTGCACGCACCAGTAGCTGCTAAAGGCACCTGGATGGGACCAGCTTGAAAACTTCTTGGAACGTAGCTTCCAAATGGCCCATCTGGACGCAAGAATGCAGGAGGTTGGATAATCACATCGTGAGTTAGCAGGAAATCGTCAAAACTATCCATGATATCTTTTTTGAAGCCTCTTTCCTCCTAAAAACACATTTAAATTATTCAATTCACATAATTCATCCTTTTAACTCACATCCACATGATGATTATCCTTCTTGACCACTGCTAAATCCTCGGTAATCCTGATAATGGGTTTGTCAGCTACAAAGTTCCTCCACTGTAAAGCTTTAGGTCTCACGCAACTCACAGAAAAATCTCTCAAACACGTATGATAAATGTCTTGAAGTACTTGAACTGCGGAAGGGTCGGCAAGGGCAGAACCAACGAAAGCAACCAATACTAGTAGCCTAATTTCAGCCATGGTGGATGTTCTACCGTGACTTGGCGAGTGAAAAATGGCAAAAGAAAAAATGTATAGGACGTTATATAGAATTAATAACGGAAATAGACACGAACGGGAGGCATAGGAATGCGCAATGGTGGGCACTTGAATATTTTGTCCATGTTAAAAGTAAAAGTTTTGGTCCAATTCTTACTGCCTGGTAAAATTGAGGCATTTGCCTCGTTAATATGGTAAGTAGCGTATAGTTTTATTAACTGAATGAAATGAGGCAACTTCTGAATACTAATAAGTAAAAATATATCTAGTATTATACGGATACGAAACTACTAAATTAGTACCTACTACAAAACTATTTGGTTTAACCTTATAATTTTCTTTGGTTGATTCCCTGAATTTTTGTTAGGGATTACTTATTTAACACGTCAACTGGTAACATTTTTCTTTTGTCGTAGATACTTAGATGGATTTTTTTAAATATTTTATATCCAGAATTGGCCAATGAATATCAAGCAAGTTGAAAGCAATAAAAGATAAATTCTAAAAATTGAAGCAACCCCCATAGAGGTTCTAATAATTAAACACGTGGTACGCTTAATACCAGGACACCAAACCAAAATATATAAGATGTTACTTTTAAACATTGTAACTTTGTGTTGTGGCACTTTTATGATGCAACCTGCTTACTCTAGTAAGCTCACCAGAATGCTTGTATAATTGCCTGGAAGTTTTGTCCATTTTTTCTAGTTTAATCAAAAAATAAGAAAGTTATATGCCTGTTCTCGCGTGAACACCCTATACACTTAACTTCAATTTCAAACGACCTTTTTGACTATGTTGAAGTTAAGTAAATCGTATGATTAGAAATAAATACCATACCTATTCAGAACTTTCATGTTATAGAATCGGATTTATCATTAAGTTAACACATAATTTTTTATTAGGGAAACAGTTTCCTGCAACCATTTTCAATTTCGAAGAGAATCACTGTCTCAGATCCGTGCTACCTAGATTTTCTCCAAAAATTTTAACATTGCAATAATTTTTTGTCACAGCCTATCAATATTCTTTCTTGAGAAAAAATCAATGTCTTTGTTACCATTAAAAGTTCTTGCTTAACACGAGTAGGTACCTACTAGTAATATTTAGGGCTAGGTACGTCTTATTATTATTTTAATAAAGATGTAACAATAATTAATATATTAGATAAAATTCTTAATCTTGTTTTGTAACAATTTTCCAATATGTCATCATGATTAGATTGGATATTCTGGATCAAATATGTTTTCCAGTTAATCAGAACTCATTTTCTTTCGTTTACTATGGGTAAAATATTTATCGATTCATAACCAGAATTTCTTACTGGTGAAATAAATGCTTCATTATTTAGATTAGTCAGTCATTACCCTTTGTTATTTTCTCAAGTTGTACACACATTAAACTGTTTATAGGTTTCCCATTTTCTTGATTAGATAATTACAACAGGTAACAAAATATAAATTTCCAAATTCAATAAGTTAAATTCTTTACTATAAATAATTAAATAATTTATTTACACTTAAATTAATTCACAGATAAGCATTGTACGCTATTTCGTCTCCAGTCATCTTCCTTCCGTAGCCTGGGTGATCCCACCCACCAGCAACTGGAGGGTGATCCACGTGGTGGTCGACATGATGCTCCACGTGCTGGGGCACGTGAATCACTTCATAGTTCACAGTCTACAATACAATTTGTCAGCTTTTATAAGTAAAATCAAGTTAGATTTACCTTTGGCTTAGTCAGCTTGAAAATGAGCAGGGCTCCAGTGAGCACCATGGAGAGAAGTCCCAAGGTCAACGCTTTCCATGTTTTCAGCGCAATCAGGGCCAGCGCAAGCGGTACAAGAACTGCAGTCTTGAATTTGAGACCAAGGAGAAACGGCAGGATGACCTTCTTTACGATTTTCGACGAGCGACCTAAAAATATTGTTAGGAATGTTATCGTTAGATACCTAGTTTGATAAGGGTAGGTATTACCAGTTTCAGCAAGGGGTACTTTGATGTCTTCTGGTTGGAATGATCGCGGCAAAATTCCACCAAGAGGACCATTGGCTTGAAGAAGTGCTGGGATTTTCAATACCAAGTCATGTGTTTGAAGGAAGTCTTCGAACTTGTCCAGGATATCATCAGAAATACCTCGTTGTTCCTAGAATTTTTACGGTTGAAACAAAGTTCCTAAAAATGTAGCGAACCTCTCAAACCTCCGTTTCAGCATCCACAGGTGCATCCTTCTTGGTGATCACCAGGTCCTCGGTGACCAGTATCCGCTCCTTGTCGAACACCTCGCTGATCCAGGCCAGCGCCTTCGGCTTGACGCACCTGACCGACAAGTCTTGTATGCAGGCCCTGAACATGTCCTGGAGGACCTCGACGGCGGACTTCTCGGCGCACGCGCCCGCCAAGATGGCGGCGAAAACGAAGACAACTTTGACAGGTGCCATGGCCAATCACCGCGCCGCAAATGACTGGGTTAATTGCCTTCCGGTTGTTTTATAGACAATGGCGGACGGACGTCGACCGGCGATCGGGGTTGGACGTGATGGGAATTCGGCGCTTTTGGTTTCGGACTGGAGGAGCGCGCCACCGCGCCGGTGCGTTTGTATGCAAAGAGCCGAGCTGGCATGGATTTGTTTTGAGAGCTGCGTTTTCGGTTTGCCGATTTTTTGGGTTTACACTTTCAACGGTTAAGTACAACACATAATATGTACGTACATACCCGAAGCGTTTTAAACAAAATGCGCCAAGGACGTTGTATTTTCTCTAAACAGTTCTAAAACTCACGTAAATATGTAAGCAACCGTTGTATTTCTAGAGAGAGCATCAAGTGGTTCAATTTGAAGTTTTTATGGAAAATAAATTCGAATAATTGCAAGAAAAGAATTATCAAAAAAGCTCTTTTCCAGGGGCGTGCGGTAACATTTTAAGTAAGGGAAGCAATGTTTAAAAACTTACCTATTTGTAATGTAATTCGATTCTTCGATCACTTTTTGCGAATTCGTCAATGACATCATCATGAAAACGTCGATGCTCTAACATGTTCTGGAGAAGTATATTCTCAATAGACAACAGCGATATCTGTGAAAGTCATTCATTCATTTTTGTGGTTAAATTTTTCATAGAGGGTTTTGCTCTTCCGTTTGTAATTAATTGAAGCTTATCCGCAAAGTTTAATGAAAATCCCTTTAATATTAAGGCATACACTACACATTCACACACACTCTTCTCACTTAATAATTATCCAACTTTAACATTTTCAACGTCATTCCCGACAGCCGAAGTTGACGGTATTTGCATGTCCACGTCCGTATTATTGTCTTCCATATCGCCCGAGATACGACGCGCGCGACGCACCGACGCAGATCAAAACCCACTAAACTATACAAAGAACCTACTGCAACGATAGCTTCCACGCCCGCTTAAAACAGGCGTTCTCATTCGCGTCAGCCAGTGCGGTGGAGGTGGAAAGTTCAATAACCTCTCGACTATCGAACGCTACAGAAAAGCTAGCGGCCGGCATAGCTTACATTGTACTGTACTGTCGCTCGGTAGGATGGGCGCAGTCGGAGTCAACGCCGCATTTGCTATAGGCATAACATATTTTAGATTTGATATATTTATGATATATAAGATATTTTTTAGCGTTTTTGATATATCTAGGTAACTAAACTAATTGCTTCCTGTTTAAAAATTCAAAAATTACATTTTATCATTTTACATTGTTTTGGTTTAGGGGAAGCACTGCTTCCCTTGCTTCCATGGACTGCACGCCCCTGCTCTTTTCAGCATACAAGGCGAAAATGTTAATGAAAAGAATAACAAAAGAATGATTTCATCAAATATGTTATCTTGTAACAAACATATTACAACAAACAATACTTTGTTCGAAACAATAATAATAGGTATATTCAGGGTGTCCCACTTAAGATGATTTTCATTATTTTAGAAAAAAGTTTCCAATAAAAGTTGAAAGGTACGAAATCTTCTACAGTTATAGATTAGCTTACATACAGCTCCACCCATAATGCCCAGGTCCTAACACAATCTTGTTATTTGGTTTGAGAAGACTTTTTTGAAGACGCTTTTGAGAAGAATTTTTTTTAGTTTAGGGAAAGTTCCAAATTAATTTTATTTCTAGAAAATTTGTTTTTGAATGTCTATAAGCACAAGCGCCTGTTAATTCAGCTTATGCCAGTAAAAGCTTCAGTTGCCTCTGCCACCTGGAAGCTGTTTTAATGAGGAATGTTCAATACAACTAAATTGAATGAACAGTTACAATTTGTGTTTAATGTAGAAACGGGAAAATTTGCTATTTTTCAGTAAGTTCTCTGCATACTCATAATTCTGAATAAAGCAAAGACTTTTGAGAAAAACAGGAAATCAATTAATTTCAAACTCTGCCAGTTCTTTTGTCATATCAGTCTTCATTACATAACGTAAAAGTAATATACGGTATTAGTTAATACCAAAAATGCAAAGAAAAACACAAAGGCTAACAGTGTGTTTTTTGCACAGAAATTTATTACTCAATATTGTAATTTATTCAAAATGGCCGCCACTCCAAGATGGCGGACTAGCTTTTTTTACAACCCTCTTGATATGGATATCAAATGAAAGGGTTTGACGAGTAGAAAACGACAATTTGAGTGACGTCATATCTTATCTGAGTGACGTCATATCTTATCTACTAATATGGACACCGTCCCAAGATGGCGGATTACCAATTTCTTCAGAACCTACTTGTCAAGGGTATCAAATTAAAGGGTTTGACGAGTAGAAAATACCTTTTTTCTTTACAACCTCCTTGATATTATGGATATGTTACAGCCCGTATATGAAAACAGACCGTATGTATACGGTCTAGGCTGTATCTATACGGCCTAAATGGCGCAGACCGTATGTAAATGACATGGCATTTCATATACGGACTAGAGCGTTAACATACGGACTATTGACATTTAGACTGTATGTGCAATCGTAGTGAATTACCTTTTTTCCTTCAAAATACTAAGTGCCAGCAAGAAGTAATATCCTTATTTGATGGGCCTATATAAAAAAGAAGGGGTAATTCAGAAATGGCGGACGTCGAAACCGCCCGGAAAATATTGCACATACATTCTGTCTTTGTTTAACTCTCTGTGTGATATACGGTCTAGTTGCAGATAGACCGTATATAATAGGACTAGTCCTTTTGCAAACCGACTAGACCGTTTGTTGACGGACAAGCTTCTTATACATATGGACTAATATCTTCAGTCCGTTTACATATGGTCCTTTTGTATACGGCCTGTTTTACATATACGGTCTGTAACAGACATAAAATAAATGGGTTTGACGATAAGAAAACGATCACGGTGTTACGTCATACTAAATCCAATATGGCAGATGCCCCAAGATGGCGGTCTAAATTTCTTTACTACCCTTGTGAGATGGGAATGAAATGCTAAAAAGCACAAGGTAAAATAAAAAATAAACCTCTTTGAAAACGAGAATAGAAACTTGTCGGAAGCAGGAAAAATATAATACATTGCACGATGCGTAAGCTCTTTTTGGCCTCGGAGGACTTACGCATCTTGCAATGTAAATAACTATTCTATTATTATTGTATTTTTATAATTACACTTTCGGATCACGGTCGCGAGAGATCATTTCGCGCCAAACCGTTCACCGTGTATTCAGCTCCATCTATAAGTGAGCTAACCGAACGAACCCAACAGTTCAATAACCCAAAAACGACTCCGCGCTGAACTTGTATCATGTGTTTACTAGTGCGGCCAGTGCTCCATAGGTTTCCTTACTTGTATTTGCATATTAATTGCCATGTTACTTGAAAAGTAAACTGATTGCTACACATGTTTTTTTAATCGATACCGAAACCGGTATGATAGGTACACTGTTGTCCGTTTGACTTGTCAAGATCTTCCCAAGATCTAGATTCCTACAAGCGAACAAAGCGAAGCCCGCCCCCCCACTCCCCGCTATCGATGCACACCATGAATTTCATAAAAACGTAAATCACCAGCGGCGAAACAGCAGTAGAACACTGGAGGCCCGCAATCATGACTGGCACCGGGTAAAAACAACCTTATCTGAAAGCTTATCCGCACGCGCCTAACAACGTTTTATTTTTAGCCCGCCGCAGACGCACCTCGTCGTGGAAGACTCGCTAAATTCCGCCGAATACGACGGTCTGATCCTAGTCACGACACCTGGGCAAAACGTAAGATCCGCCGTCTTAAAGTCGGCTATATCCAAGGCTTTGGCGTACGACCCGTCGCTGGCGACGGAGGTCGGGGTCGTACCCGTCGACTTGCCCGCGCAGAGGCTGGTGCTGTCGCCCACCGGACCCGTGGATCCGGACTACGACGACGTGACGTTGGTGAAGAACAGCGCCGTCGCCGGGGTGAGGAGGGCGCTTAAGGCCGGTGTAAGGAAACCGCTGTTGGTGTTGGAGGAGGGAAGCGGTTTCGAGAACGAGGGGTTGCTGGCGATTCTGGGAGCGTTGGAGGTTCTGTATACGGTGAGTTACCGTTGCAAAAACAATAAAAACTTAAAAGAAATATATACGGGTAAATAAAAATATTAAAATATTATCTTACTATCCAAATAAACACGTTGATCCATTGGGCTTCTACGGACAGTTTCAAGCTTGCAATTGCAGGTTTCCTTCTACTCTGCATCTAACGCGAAACTAATTTTATTCTGTAGTCTGTACCAGCATCATATGAAACTTGAAGGTCACATATTATTGTGGGTATGTGTTTTGATTTCGGCGACTTTTTCTTTCAAATTTTTATTTGTATAGAAATAAGGTGTCTGGTGTCTGAAGCAACCAAAAAGGTTTGATGGAATTGCTATTTTTTGCCCCCGATATGTTGTTCCACGATACACTTACCCACTGTATGTCATTGCGCATCTCGTAACGTCAGTTGCTAATCAGAATTTAAATTGTTCCACGGCAATATATACTTTTTTATGGGTTTTTGCTTATTTTAAACGTTTTCTTTTAAAAATATGTAGATTATATTACTCGATAAATGAATGAATATTCTGTTGATAAAAAACACATTTAATTTGATAATTATATTTTACAAATAATTTGTTTTCTTTGCGTTTTGGCTAATCGTATGCATGCAAATAAAATTGATGTATATTTTGTTAAATAAACAGGATTTTTCTCTTAAAAGACCGTATATTGGTAGACAATAAAAAATATCATATAAGTATCTAAATAATACATTTATTGTAAGTAAGGTAATCCTGAACTAAGTTTTGGCTTCTCTCGACACAAACTCTCCATCGAAAAAAAGTATTTTACAGGTGACTTGTTATAAGCAAAGATATTGATAAATAAAATTCAAAGCCTTACCAAAAATATAACTTTTTCCGTCCAGTGTTTATGTCGGTTTATGTCAATTAAAGCCTTATTTACCAATTATTAATGCACACAAGCCTCGACACAAGCACAACCTGCACAACTAATGCTTTTATAGTTAAACAACAAACAAAACAACATAATAAATAGTGAGTAAAATAGGGATCAAATAATAATGATTCCGTTTAACCATAACAAGGCTAATTTTTTATTGCACATTCTATTTTATTTGCTGTATAAACCAGGCAGAAACTCCCCTATTTTTAATGCTGTGTTCTATTAATAATCTGTTTCCTTACCATTTTTTAAATTGATACTGTCTTGTCTGCGGCATGCAGCAATCCATTTTTTGGAAAGATTATTGCCCTTGGGAAATCTATAGTACTTAATTTCCGTTCCCTTACTGTTTCTGTTATTATTTGGACAAACGCTGAGTGCACATCCCGGCATGTTTGGCCTATTTTAAAGCAATGCCGAGCTGGACTGACGATCAGTCAGTTGTTTACACTTTTTTCTTGATACATTATTAAACTGTAAACTATAAAAAATCGTAAAACACAACGGCAGCCGCCCATTATTTTGAATTCGTGATTCGCAACTGACGTAGATGCGCAGAGTTGCCTTGTTTTCGGATTCGTTAGTGACATACCGTATCGTGTGTTGTTCACTAAATTTCGTTAAAAAAAGAATAATTTTTTAGATCTAGCGTTTCTGCATTTTTTTACCTCTTGTAAAATTTTGATTTAAGATATTGCATCTTTTTGGCGATTTATCGGAATTTTGAAATATCGAGCTCACATTTGGTACGAGTTTCTGCTAAACGAAATCTTGTAATTTGTCTAACATAATTTTAGAGATTCACTATCTGATAGGCGTAATATATAGGTATAGTATTGCTAAAGTCACTTCAAACAGCATAAAAACTCTAATTGGCGTCACAAAAAGAATATAGGACATAAGCATCACCCAGTTTTCAAAAATATTCATATTCTACAAGCAACATAATATTTCACTTTTAAGTTTTTTTTTTGAGGTTGTCGTCAAACAAAACGTAATGGTTAATGCACCATATAACATAGTGAAAAGGTCTCTAAAAAGCCATATTGATTATAACTATTTACGCAAGTATATTCTGATATCTGTGAAATTATGGCACGCCTATCCACTGCATTTCGCTGCACAAGTGGCCAGCCGCCGAACAGTGTAACCCATGCAAGTATTGGTTATATTTTATATTATATTAGGCGAGCATGCAGTCACTTGTTTTTACTACAATATATCTTCTCTGTCTCCTTCATCTCTTTTTACTACTAATACCAGGTGCGGTTTAATATGATTAAAAAAGTGGTTTGTCTCGTATTTTAATGCCGAGGCGCCTGCTCTCGAGCTACCCTGGTAAAATATAAATGAACTCACTTGGAACACAGTGATATAAGGGGCGCGATCTATTTCATAGCATTTACCACGCTCTGCTACTGGCAAAAATACCAGACTCATCAGCAGAAATCACCCGTATAAAATTCAAAGGTTTTTATGCGGTCAACTTCGACCTAGTCAAGGACGCAGCCAATAAGAAAGCGAGCGTAGCGATTTGATTGGTCGGCGTTTCGAGGATCCACGGAGCAGGTGTCGACGTAGGTCAGTTAGGCCACTATAACCAGTGCCGTGCACGGAAATAAGGACTGCGCTTTATTTTATACGGATTCTGGTTTTACGTATAGATTTTTGTGTGCGGTGTTGCTTTGTGTGAAACAAAATTATTGGCTTGCTTTGGTTTGAATTATTTCAAAGTTTATTTTATTCTTTTTTAGAGAATTTAAATAATTTTTTTATAATAGTATTGAGGGCCGCGCGCCGCCTAGGACTCGGTCTTGTTTTACGTTACGAAAAGTTGAACTTCACTGCTTTGGTACACCAATAACTATTAACAAACACAGGAGTTATTGGTGAAATTCGTTTTATACGATCCAATTTTAACACTCCTGTATTTTGAAATAGAGGCATCTAAATGAAAAATATCACAAGCTATATGAATTATTATATTGAGGTCTAATGAAGATGTCTGATGAGATATAGGTACAAGTGTTAGGTACATATTGGGATGATTAGCTAATTTTTCGGAACGGTATCTTATCGTCAAACTAAGTACTTATTTTTAAATTAAATCCAATAAGTAAATAGCACCCCATGTGATTTAAGTACCTATAACTTTTGCTTTTCCTACCTATTGGCATAAGATTACCCTTGCCAGATGATGTCTCGCCTAGTAGGTATGTAAATATGAGATTTTCTGATAGTACCTACCTCATACAAATAACATATTTTTCACATTACGCATATAGACACATCTCAAATATTTGTAAAGCTAAAGCCATAACCAGTGATAGTTATATTTTAATTAAAATAAGACAAGTCGGTGTACCTAAAACACGACATACTTACTGATAATAGGAACATACTTTTGACCGCTTTATCTCATATCTGTAAAAATGTACAAAATAAAGTACCTCTGGTTTTTCAATTCACTATAATCAAAGATATAATATATCTTTGCTATTATAATCATTCATTGATTTTTATTGCTCTTATTTGTCACATATTGTATTTGTTCATCAACATTACATCGTACGTACAAAAATAAAATTGCAACAACAAAATCACTCAGATTTCACTTCAAGAGAATATTGCTGTACTGGTTATTTTTATCTAAAGTCTATCCAAGATACAGCGGCAGTGGATCAAAACATTGGCCACCACGTGACCTATTCTCTTATTGGTCTGGCCGTCATAAAATGTCAAGGGCCGGCTCTTCCCTCAGTCGAGTTTTCTGCATATTTTAGATCGGATTGCGAGCAGTATATTCTGTAAATTTATTTTGCTACTTAATTTAAGGAAATTTATAAAGATCCACGAAAGGCAGAAACACAAATTTTAGAACTTCTAAAAGAATTAGTTCAGAATTACAAGCCACTTGGAATCTCATATTAGTCCGACCCTGGTAATCGACCGCAAGGCCGTCATGTGACTTTGTTTATATCTACTGCCGCTGTATCTTGGATAGACTATAGACGGGATTTTACACTCTTTCGTGAATTTGTCTTTTATTTAATTCAAACGTACGTTTTATTTGCAGCCAATACAAGTTCGTGAACATGACAAAACGAAAACCCACAAGGTCCAGCAGTTGGGAATTCTCACCCACAACATCGACAAAACCAAACAACTTGTCAACTTGGCAACTATCTTGGAGCAGGGCAGACGCGTTGCATGTGATATTGGAGATGCTGATCCAGAAAGGTAATATCACAGAAAATATAGCCTACGTAGACTATATTTTTCTGTGCTGATATAAAAGAAATATGAGAGCTCAAAAGTGACTCGGTGTTTTTACTTGAATTCGATCCATAACAGTTATTTATGTACCAAGGCACTGAAGTTCAACTTTTTATGTCTCATGTGGAACTTAGTTGCCGAGGCCTCTGGCTGAGGCAAATAAACCACATGAGTCATAAAAAGAACTTCAGTGCTGAGGTACAGCGTGTCCCAAATAGTTTGTCCTACCCCCTGGATCTCAGGAACCGTAAGAGATACGAAAAAAACTTGAATACAAACGTTGTAAGGTTGGCAGTGGACGTAACCGCTCTTTTATTTTCACATATACAGGGCGATTCGTATTTGCAGGACAAAAATAAAATATTTAGATTTTGACAATTGCATTAATCCTTTGGAATATTTGCATTCTCCATTAAATTTGCTACAGAACTGTTTTTTTGTTTTGTATTTTGGATGCAGCGTTGCCAAGATATTTTTCGTGGAATTTAGGGACTTCGTGGAGGTTATGGATATCTTTTAGCCGAAGTATGACAGCACAACCGTGTGTGGTGTGGTATGTCGAAACTGGTTTTTGCATATACAGTGTGTTCATAACAGGCTCTCAAAATCAGATAATTTCAAACAGCAATAACTTATTTTTTCAAATGGAATGACCCATATTTCTATAGTTTGTTGGATGCCGGCGTCCAAGCCCCACATTTTATGCAAATAACATTCTATACCAAAAACTAGCCGTTTTCGAGATATTTAGTATTTAAGAAAATTTCTTTGAATTTTTCATTCAGATGAGAAGGTTTTATCAAGCAAGCCATAACTATTTTTCCAGACAGTGGCAGAAATAATTGTCATTTTAGATCTTTTAATAAAGAACCCCTTTATAATACGGGAAATAAAATTCCTATACCCGTATACAGTATGTCCACGGATAGACATCCCAAGAGGACAAATGGACCAAAAATTTCATTTTTCTACAAAAAGTCATGCTTGTTGAAAGTTTCTGCTTCTCGAAAAAATATGGTCCACGAAAAGAATTTTCATTTTTTTTTATACAGGGTGTCCAAAAAATACAAAAACATGAAGTGCGATCAAGAATAAACTGCCTTTATTTTTAAAAATATCAAAAACTTTTACTTAGAAAAGTTGTTTAGAATTAAAAGTTGTGTCCGATTGTCACTTTTCAAACAAACTCAGCCATTTCCGTTTTTTTTTAGTTCCAAGGGTGAAACTCCTTTGTGTTGAAAATTATCAAAAATATTTATTTAGAAAAGTTTTTTAGAATTAAAAGACGTGTCAAAGGGTAATTTTTTAGCCATATAAGTCAAAGTCGTTCGATTTGCTTAAAAAGTTACAATCAGACACGTCTTTTAATTGTTTATTTAGAAAAGTTTTTTCTTGATCGCACTTCATGTTTTTGTATTTTTTGGACACCCTGTATAAAAAAATCGAAAATTCTCTTCGTGGACCATATTTTTTCGAGAAGCAGAAACTTTTAACAAGAATGACTTTTTGTCGAAAAATGAAATTTTTGGTCCATTTGTCCTCTTGGGATGTCTATCCGTGGACATACTGTATACGGGTATAGAAATTTTATTTCCCGTATTATCTAAAATGACAATTGTTTCTGCCACTGTCTGGAAAAATAGTTATGGCTTGCTTGATAAAAACCTGAATGAAAAATGCAAAGAAATTTTCTTAAATACTAAATATCTCGAAAACGGGTAGTTTTTGGTATAGAATGTTATTTACGTAAAATGTGGGGCTTGGACGCCGGCATCCAACAAACTATAGAAATATGGTCCATTCTATTTGAAAAAAAAAAAGTTATTGCTTGTTTGAAATTATCTGATTTTGAGAGCCTGTTATGAACACACTGTATATGCAAAAACCAATTTCGACATACCACACCACACACGGTTATGCTGTCATACTTCGGCTAAAATATATCTTTGATATCTATTAAAATAAAGATACAGCATTCAGTTTCCATAACCTCCACGAAGTCCCCAAATTACAAGAAAAATTCGATATCTTGGCAACGCTGCATCCAAAATACAAAACAAAAAACGGTTCTGTAGCAAATTTCATGAAGAATGCAAATATTCCAAAGGATTAATACAATTGTCAAAATCTAAATATTTTATTTTTGTCCTGCAAATACGAATCACCCGTATATGTGAAAATAAAAGAGGGCTTACGTCGACTGCCAACCTTACAACTTTTGTATTCAAGTGTTTGTTCGTATCTCTTACGGTTCCTGAGATCCAGGGGGTAGGACAAACTATTTGGGACACGCTGTACATATTATATTTTTTTAAAATCGGAAAAAAAATGTTTTATTAGGCAAGAAAATAATCATAAGAGATCACCCGTTCATGAACCAACTGCGCGCGGCGTTGCTTGACTTTGATGATCAATCTACCCAGGTCAAGTTAGATAAGACACGGCGTCTTTGAACAGACAAATCAAATTGCTGCCTGTTGTACAGCCTCCACAGCAAATCTCTCGATATTCAAACCTACTAAAATATTTATACTGAAAGTTTGCGCTGATATAGGTAACAATTTCGCAATGTGTAGGAAAAGTTAAATAGGCCTTTTGTGGCCGGGTTTTGAATATTTGGTCACTTTTGACGCGCGATGGATCCGCGTCTGACGTTTGATGTTTACATCTCGCCAAAGCCTATTTATTGAAAAAAATCGTACAATAATGGGCTACTTTAATGCCGATTTCTGAGCTTTTAATGACGATTTTGGGACACTTTACTGCCGATTTCGAGAAAATAGTTTTTTTTTCTTTTTTTAGAATGGCACCACCAAAAGTGGAGGAATACGTCACCAAGCTGTTCGCCAACACTTCTATAAAAGTGACAGTCATCAGCGACATTCAACAACTGACTAAAGAATACCCATTGTTTGAGGCTGTGAACAGAGCTGCCAGCGTACAAGAAAGACACAGGGGTAGAATTATTTACTTGGAGTATACTCCAACTGAAACTCCCAAGGAGACCCTCTTCCTTGTCGGCAAAGGTATAGATATATCAACTGATTCAGAAATAATTGTTTTGACATAAATTTTTGTGTCTTCCAAGACCAAACTGATAATAATGCCCATCAATGTCACGATAAGTTTAGGTAATGTCAATATTAATTTCTTATGAAAGGTTGCCATAATAAAATAATTATTGTTGACTAATTGTAGCGTGATTAGTGGTTGACTGAGCTAAATATGTATCTGAAATTGAAATTTGTCGCAACGTATTATTCAACTTTCCCCCGAAAATACAGTGAAATACTACTATGGTAAATTACACAATAATTTCCCAAATTTCAAGCGAACAGCTATTTCGAACAATTGATTTTCTAATAAGCTTATTATACTTAGTAGTCCTGCAACTGCACGAAGCAAAAGTGTAATTATTGTTTCAAAGTTCGTCATCTGTTATAATTGGAAGTTGCTATATTTACTCAAAATCCAAAAATTGAAATTTGAATTTAACACATGTTGTAGCAGCAATATATTTAATTGTTTGGCGTTTTATCATAATTTTCTGAAAATTTCGGAAATTTTGAATAGTAGGTTTACTGTTAATTTTGATTTATCTGGAATTTAACCTACACTAACTATGATGCTAGATTTTTAAATGCGCCAATGCCTGTGTAAGTAAGGAATTGTTATTCTTAATGAAAATGGTTTAAAAAGAGCATAAATTATATTTCATTTTTTTCTAAATTACAAAGCATAAAAAGTTATCTTTATTTTGAGTACCTACGTAATGCAAAGCAAAAACCAATTAACTATATTAGGAATTTTTTAGCAATAGTTAGCGAACAAATTTAGTTGTTGTCAAAATAAATTCATATAATATCCTAAAATATGTATAAAAATCATAAAATTGCGATGTTCAATTCTTTTGATAGATAATATGAATATTTACCTAAAATTATAGGGATTACATAAAAAAATATATTGAAAAGTGAAGTGAAATCCCCACCTTCAACTTGAATACATTTTTCTTATCTTCTTTGGAAACTAGGTAAGGTAATGAGGCATCTTTTAATCAATGCTTAAAATGTATATTATTTTACTTAAAGCTTCAGGTGAAACTGTAAACGACAAAATATATTACTACGGATTACATATACAAATTCACCTTTATTTAATATGACCGACATATCAAGTTGGAAAATTTTATTTGGAAACTGACTTTTGCAGGTGTCACCTATGACACTGGCGGAGCCGATATCAAATACGGCGGAGCCATGCTGGGCATGTCCAGAGACAAATGTGGTGCTGCAGCTGTCGCAGGCTTCATGCATGTCGTTGACCAATTAAAGCCGGCTGTCAAAGTTGTGGCTGCCTTGAGTGTTGTCAGGTAATTTAATCTTCAATTTCCGAGTCCGTCGTTCATCAACTATAAATATAAATCTGTAGATTCTAGGTAGTCGTATAGAGAATATAAGAGAGTTTTTAATTTGTAGGAATAGCATTGGCTCAAACAGTTACGTAGCTGACGAAGTAATCACTGCAAGATCGGGAGCAAGACTAAGGGTCATTAACACCGATGCGGAAGGAAGAATGGTTATGGCTGACGTACTTTGTAGGGTAAGTTATTTATCTTCGTAGAAACAACGTTGTTGTGCTAACCAATACATGATTAGTAATGGTATTGATTAAATGATAACGAGATTGCAAAATGTCACATAGGTATAGCAACACCACCACACCTATACCATCATTTTTACAATCAACTATTCAGCCTTGGGCATAAATATACAGTATATGTATCAGAATCATTTTAAAAGAAGTTCAGGAAGAGATGTTGGATAATTGTTGTGTTATTATGAATACTTTGCAAAGATCAGTTTTTATTATAGTATAATTATTGTTCTTTCATTGCATTCTTAATTAAATTATAGACAGAATCGAAAAATATCAATACTTACAATAAAATACCAGTGTGGAGGCGTATTGAAAACGTAAAAAACTTAAAACCTTGAATTCAAAATTATGGTGAAAGAGCCGGTGTATTAAGGTAAATAATAATTTAATGCGGTTGTAATTTCGGTGAAGGTACTGGTTTTTATTGCTATGAAAAATTGTCATTTACTAAGGTTGACCATGTTTGTTCAAATTTAATTTTAATTTTTGACAAATCGCCTACAAAATCTTTTCAACTAAACAGTGTTGATATTAAAAATTTTCGTTGCACTGGCAAAGTACAATATATTATCAATAGAGGCCCCAGAGCTGAACCCTGAAGAACTATTTTGTTCCGTGTTCGGTTCTTGACACCTGTCTTTCCTGTTCAATTTCTATCTTTTCTACATTGTTGTTACAGAAAGTTGTCAAGTCAAGCGACTACCTTTATCAACTCTCTCTTTCTGCTTATTTTTCTGAGTTAACGTCTGGTTGTGTGTAAACAAAATACAAGGCAGGATTGTTTGAAAATACAAGTCAGACAACAAAGCGGTCTAGTCTTCGTCACAATATTATTATAGTAATTGCTTGACAACACTTAATTGTCCTGCCGCCTTTCCAATGGATCAATGCCAACAATCCATTTTTACATTTCGAGGAGCTAAAAACAATATAGTTATAATAATTATATAGGTTTAAAAGTGAAACTAAGTTTACGTACTTTGTATGGAAATTTTGTCATAAAATCATGAATAAGTGGCCGATAAATAAGAAGAAAAGCACAAATTGCTGGCGGAATACCCATGTTAGAAACAATTGCTTCCTCATCAAGACCGAATGGGAAGCGTAGGTAGCTATTATGGTTTACAGCACTCTAAAAATATCCGGGAAAAGCGAGCTCCGCATTTCGTTCTGAAAAACAAGCAAACCGTGAAGTTGCAACTCGCAACACTAAGACTAGCTGGGCGCGGATGTACGTGGCTATTTGCAACACTTAGGCTGTATGTACAACTATTTGGATGTACGCGGCTAGTGAAGTGTGCAGAGACTGACAAAAACAAATTAATGCACTTATTTAAACATTTACATTTCCCTTGCTTGCCCTGCAGTGAAAAGGATTTACCTAGCCAGCTAGGTAGTCAATACTTATCCTAAATTTTATTCCATGCCACGAAAATGTTTACATTTCGTTCTTCTGTTATTAATCGCAGAAAAGTCACTCTTCATAAAAGTTTTTGCTTAATTCGAAGTGAAAATTCGCATTTAAAAAATATTAATTTGTTATACGGGGTGTCCAAAAATTCCAAATTTTGAAATTAGGTCAAGAGTGAACTAACTTTAATTTTCGTTATATGTGATACTAGATACTAATAGGCCAGGGCAATTAAGGGTGATTTCAGGTACGGGGGTGGAAGGGGGTAATAAAAAGTAGGTAATAAAAAGATCTACAACTTTTGTTTTTACACTTTTTTCACATAACCTCAAAATATCCGCAAAAATTGAAATAATCGATTTTTTGGTTTTTAATTTTTATCTCCCACAAAAAAAAATATTTTTTAAGAAATTTGCTGGAAACTTACCTTCTTATGTCCCAAACACGTTGTAGTTTTTTCTAATCAAAATATTTATTTTTGTCCCTTATTTTGATTTCAAACCGAAAAAGTAACCTCATTTTCAATCGAAAATAGCCACGTCAAAAAAATTGCTTTTTAAAAAAGTCGGTGCGCTTTTTTTCGTTCTCTACTTTCTGATGGTGTAAAAAAAAATATTTTCTCAGAATGCAAAAAACGATTTTTTTTAATCATTGTTTAAAATGTTGCGCTATTTATTGAAATTTACACTTTAATTACTTGAAAAATGTAAGATTCCATGTTACATTGATAAACCAAGAAATTGCAAATCCATGAAACATAGAGTTTGCAAAAAACATGCGAAAACTGTTAGTTTTCTAAATATTAAAGACTTGATTTAAAGGGGATTTAATCAAAAAGTTGATTTATTAAATTCTAGTTACATTTATGGAATAGAAAATCTTATAATACAAAAATATTTTTCTCTTGAAATCGGCAGTGAAGTGTCCCAAAATCGTCATTAAAAGCTCAGAAATCGGCACTGAAGTAGCCCAGTATTGTACGATTTTTTCAATAAGTAGGCCTTGGCGAGATGTAAACATCAAACGTCAGACGCGGAGCCATCGCCCGTCAAAAGTGATCAAATATTCAAAACCCGGCCAATAAAGGCCCATTTAACTTTTCGTACACATTGCGAAATTGTTACCTATAGCAGCGCAATCTTACAGTATAAACATTTTAGTAGGTTTGAATATCAGTAGATTTGTTATGGAGGCTGCACAACAAGCAGCAGTTTGGTTTTTCTGTTCGAAGACGCCGTCTTGTCATACTTGACCAAAGTCAAGCAACGCCGCGCGTAGTCGGTTCATGGACGGGTGATCGCGTATGGTTATTTTCTGGCCCAATAAAACATTTTTTTTCCGATTTAAAAAAATATATAATATGTAGGTACACCTCGGCACTGAAGTTCTTTTTATGACTCATGTGGTTTATTTGCCTCGGCCAGAGGCCTCGGCAACTAAATTCCAAAAAGGTGAACTTCAGTGCCTTGGTACATAAATAACTATTTTTGACATTTCAATTTAAAAAAAGTATTATAACATATTTTTTTTGTTTTTTTTTTTTGCATTTTCTGAGAAAATTTTTCATAGTGATGTATATTTTAACACCATCAGAAAGTAGAGGTTTCATCGAACAAAAAGCGACCGACTTTTTTTAAAAAGCAGCTTTTTTAACGTTGGTATTTTCGATTTAAAATGAGGTTACTTTTTCGGTTTCAAATCAAAATAAGGGGTAAAAATAAATATTGTGATTCGATAAAATTACAGCGTGCTTGGGACATATTAAGGTAAGTTTCCACCAAATTTCGCGAAAATTTTTTTTTGTGGGTGATAAGAATTAAATAGGTACCAAAAAATCGTTTATTTCGATTTTTCGCGGATATTTTGAGGTTATGTGAAAAAAAAGTGTAAATACGAAAGTTGTAGATCTTTTTATTACCTACAACTTTGGCATTCAACTTTTTTCGATAGAGTTGTAGTCTTGCCGGAAATAGTGATGAACCGTTTTCCCCGTACCTTAAATTATTTTTTTTACTACTAACCTGAGAAATCACCATTATTTACCTCATTCCTCTAATGAGAAGTAATATTTCTCACCTTAGGTAAATAATGATAATAAAAAAATACCTAGGTAAATAATGAAAAATTTTCTATATGACATTTAAAGATTAGTGTCATTTTATCAGCTTGACAACTGAACTCCCAGGCTACTTGATATTTCGAAGTATTTGAAAAAAGCGAGAAATGACTAAAATAAACTAAAATATGGCAATATTTCAATGTTAGTAGTAAAAAAAATTCTATATACACTTCGGTTGAAAAGACCATTATTTACCTCGCATATTATATCCTTCGGCGCTACGCGCCTCAGGATATAAAAAAGATCGGTATATAATGGCTCACTTCTCAACCTAAGTGTATAATATACTATTTCCTGCTATTGTTGCTATATATTTTCTTCCTTTTCCAATGAATGTCATACTGTTCTAGAATTTTTTGGTCTCAAATTTTATCTACCCTGGCCTATAACTGTCAGCTTTTATCAAGTAGGTACCTCCTCCAAATTGCCTGCCAGCTCTTGGGCTAACATTTTGCAATCAAGACTAAACCACAAAGGAGTCTTGACGATAACACGGGAATTGTAGGTAAAAACTATGTTCTAGGTAAAAACTACGGAATCTTAAAAAATAAAAAATTACGCTAGTTGTTGAAACTGACAGGAAAGATCATCTAACCAATAAATACCCATCATTTGTGTAGTCATTTATTTCGTTAATCACTTTGCATTATCTAAAATGCACCGGCGTCGATTAAGCGTCCATGATATTTGAACCTTATTAATAATGCATCCGACAATACCGCTAGAGCATATAAAAGGTGTTAACATTGATATTGATATTAACCTTCCCGTATTACCGCATTGCATTACGGTAATAAGCACGACATATTACTTAAGCGTTACGTTATGTTAAACAATGCACGTACGTCTATTTATATCGATCGCCGCGTACAAGTTAATAAACAGTAGGATTTATGTGGTTGCCCTTAAGCCATCGGATTTATTCTCGAGCGCCATTCACGTGCTGCGGGGGGGCAGACGGTGTTGCTAGCAGCAAGGTGTAGCGGCGCTCACGTTTTCATTATGCAATCTGGAAGCTCGAAACACGTGCGACATTTAAATCTCGAAGCGAAAAAAAAATGCGACAGCGGTGGCCGGCATGCGGTTTTTCTCTCTTTACCGCTCGATTTTTTATTATAGCGCCGCGCATGTAAATAATAACGCCGCGTTATGGAATTCTAATGCAATAATTGCGTGTTTTGTCGACTGTGAACGGATCGACGATTGCGGATTCAGGAAACAGAACTTTATCAAACAAGATATCCGCGATAAGTCTAAAAAATTGCCCAGTCCGTCCCTTATACAGTGTGTCCCAATTTGATACTGGACACCTCAGAACTATATGAAGGACAAGAAAAACAAATGGTCTCTATTTTTTTATTGGAAGTCTCATAGGGGGTGGTATTTGGATGGAGCAATTATTTCATGGCCTGTTATGATTCTTTAAAATAGCTAATTTTCAAGAAACCCCATTAGGGATTTTTTTACGACAAAATGTTATTAAGAAAACTTGTTCAGAATGAAAAACGGAGTAGAATTGCTGAGTAAAATTTCAAAAGTCTGGGCCTACTTTGATTTTTAGCTTTTTCGCCACTTTCTCCCACTTTTTTCTTAAAAATGTGCCCTTTCTGGAGCTTCCACGTCAAAATATTATTACGGAAACTTGATCATCGTGAAAAAATAAAATTTTGACGTGAAATCTCCAGAAAGGACACTTTTCTAAGAAGAAAGTGGGAGATAAGTCTAAAAAGCAAAGTAGGCCTAGCCTTTTGAAATTATGCGAATCTACTCAATTTTTCATTCTGAACAAGTTTTCTTAATAACATTTTGTCGTAAAAAAATCCCTAATGGGGTTTCTTGAAAATTTGCTATTTTCAAAAATCATAGTATAGGCCATGAAATAATTACCCCATCCAAATACCACCGCCTATGAGATACTCTCCCTTGGTACTACCAATAAAAAAATAAAGACCATTTGTTTTCCTTGCCCTTCATATATTTCTGAGGTGTCCAGTATCAAATTGGGACACACTCTATATATAAATTTAGTACAAGCCCGTTTTAAGGGATGCCCAATCCAGTGGTGTGCCAGAACTTCTATAAAAATATGCCTAATATGATTTGTCCAATGCTGACCCAATAAAAAAATGTGCCTCTAGCTCTAGATGATTTCCACATGAATTAAATGTTTTCTTTAGACATACAGGGTGATTCAGTTTTATTCTGCGACACTTCAACAGGTGATAGAAAACCAAATAACCGCACTTTCTTTTATAAACTATATCGTTTTAAGGCCTTATTAAAAAGATACAAGGTGTTAAAATTTTAAGAAACATGTGGTCTTTATTGAATATTTACCAAACTAGTTGAGATATTTAAGTCCTATTTGGTACACGTTACAACGGCATGGGTTAGCATAAAACCTGTTAATAGCAAACACCTTGAACAACCAGTGGCGTAGAAGTAGGTAATTAGTATAATTGTTTTTAGAAAAAAAGGAACCACTTTATATAGCAATAAAGGGTATTCAATTTATTATGTAAATTTTAATTTTAAACAAAAATGACCATTTGGTAATTTTTTGTATGTGTCATGGTTTCGTGGCAAATTTGATTTTTTGTATTATTTCGGGGTATTTCTGAAAAATTATCTAAAAAATTTCCTCCATATGTAACACTTAAAGTAGAAATAATGTGTTTGCTACTTGAAATAAAGTAAAATTTTCCAATAAACTCACCTATTTCACGCTATACTTTTGAAGATACAGGGTCTAAAACATTTAAGGAAGATACAATTAATGTTACACTCTGTATCTTGAAAAGTAAAACCTTGAATGGGTTAGTTTATTGGGAAAAGTTATTGTATTTAAAGTAAGAAACAATTTTTTTCTGCTTTGAGTGTTACTTATGGAGCTAATTTTTCAGAAGTACCCCGAAATAATACGCAAAAATCAAATTTGCTATGAAATCATGACACATATGAAAAATACTAAGAGACCTTTTTTGTTTACTATTCAAATTTACATAAGAAATTAAATACATTTTATTGCTATACAAGTTGGTTCATTTTTTTTTCTAAAAACAATTAGACTAATCACCCACTTCTACGTCACTGGTTGTTCAAGGTGTTTGATATTAACAGGTTTTATGCTAACCCATGCCGTTATAACGTGTACCAAATATGACTTAAATATCTCAACTAGTTTGGTAAGTATTTAATAAATTCCACATATATCTTACAATTTTAACACCCTGTAACTTTTTTATAAGGCCTTAAAATGATATAGTTTATAGAAGAAAGTGCGGTTATTTTTTGGTTTTCTATCACTTGTTGAAGTGTCGCACAATAAAACTGAATCACCCTGTATAAATATTAGGCAATAGGTTCTTTGTGTCCATGAGTTGATTCGCCCACCCAAACAATAACTCCAAAAAAGTATATAATATGCGGCGCATGCACTTTGCATTACATAGACACAGGAAATAATTGAACAATGGGCATCTATCCGTTCTTTTTAATGTTTGGATGTGCTAGCAAGTGTACGTACAAATTGGTGTTTCAGCCTAAGCATTTGCATAGGTTCTCTGTGGGTCATTCACGTGTCGTCTAAAATTTTGTTCACACAATGTCCGTGCTATTTTGGTAATGGCTCAAGATACAAGTGTAGGCATACTTAATGATGTAATGCACGGAGCGCACATCATAGTATTTTTCTTTCAATGAGAAAATAAATTTCATAAAATAATATAACACTATAAATACGGGTTGTTAGTTTGATTATTTTTGACATAAGAATACATAGCTAAAAATTGTTATTTTTATGTATACTATGATAAGTAAACCATGGATTTGAGAATTTGTTTCATCCGATTAGTTGTAGGAGAAGTTTCCTTATTCTATGCCAGGGACTCCTTATTTTAAAGGGTCCCTGTTCTATGCCAACCAGGAATATCGTTGAACTTTCATTAGGATACTTTTGTTCGTAGTATTAAATTTTGACAGCTCTGAAAAGATTACTTACTAGTTTTTTAATTAATTTTCTTTTGAAAAACTTTCAAGCTTGCCTATATATGCTGGTATTTAGAGTTAAGTAATAGCAAGTAAGGTAAAGTCAGATAATGATTGAGAATAGACGGAAAATTTACTCTTTATAAAGGAAATGTCAAAGTAGAAACAATATAAAAAAATATATTTATCGTTTAGGACATAATTATCGGTAATAAAAACGAAGTAGGTGTAACTAAAAATGTTAAAGAGGCTTCTTCTATAAATGTTTAATAGTGATTTTTTTATATAATTGTAAAAAAGGTTATCTGAAATGTCAAATCGGAATACTTATTATGTAATTCCCTGTTACACAGTAGAATATTTTGTGGAGAGTGGGCCAGAAAGACAAAGAATTCTAACATTATTAAACTATTAAATTATGACTAGTTGCAAAATGCTTACATTCTTTTTGTCTCGATTGACATGAACGATACTGCATTTTTCGTAAGTAATATCATAAGGGCATCTAATTTTTCCGAAAAAAATCGATAAAACACGTTGCTAAGTAATATTTTAAGAAGAAGCATGAGTGCCGGTGGCAACAAAAATCCGAGTCGAAGACGAGGATGTTTTCACCTGCACGTATGCATTTTGTAAAAAAATATTACTTAGCATTGTGTTTTTTTTTTATTTTTTTTTTCACAGGAAAAATTAGATGCCCGAATGGTATTTGACAAGACTATTTCATGAGTAACAGATTATTCTGCATACACATAGCTTATAAAACATACTACCTATTATACAACAGCTGTCAAGTTTTGCCGCGGGTAAACTCGAGAAAACTGATGACAGGTGCTGTCATACAGTTTTTCCACCTAGAAACCATTTGTAATTCATAATTGCGCGTTTGTGATTGGTGGAAATTAAGACGAGGGAAATAGTCTTTGACGTTTTGAAGTGAAAATAGATTGCGTCATTTGGAATGGATTAGACTTTTCTTGTTTTACTGGGCTTTATAATATAATAAGTACGCTATTGTTTGCATCGTGAGGACAAAAACTTACGAAATCCATAAGAAATTATGAGAAATAACTGCGGAAACATAACCAATTTATATGAATTTGTATGAACAAATATTCTTCAGTTATAAAACAAATTACCAATAAACCATTAAAAAAAAAGAAAAGTATATAATAGTTATTTATGTATCAAGGGCGTTAATAGCCTAAGGCCTTTGGCCGAGGGACACTACACGCGTAGGGCTTTTTAAACGCATTATAACGCCCGAGATTCGTACAAAATAATTATATTCATTATTCAAGCTAGCACCTATTTGCGTCAGTAATTTGCCTGCCAAAAAAAAATTAAATCAAGTAATAATGATGCGATTTTGCCCCTTTGAATAAAGAACCCCAAGAAGAAGCAAATTTGGACTTAACGCTCGACCGGGACAGTCGCAATTAGGGTTTCCAGTCCCGGATTCCGGTATCTCGAAATCCCGGGATCCCGGAGGGGTTTTAGATGGGATCCCGGGTATTCGAGATCCCGGGATGCCGGTGGGGTCTCGAAAATCCCGGGTTGAAATATAGCGGTCCCGAAAATCCCGATTTTTTTTAAATGATCGAACTTTAATCTGTTCTCGACGGTTTTTGTGTAAAATGCATTTTTTTGTACTTTATCGGCGTTTTATTTAGTTTTACCCAAGTTATTTACGTATTTATTATGATACAACCGGGGATTCACTTTTTCATTTCACTTATATACCTATACCTACCTAATACAATATCTATTATGTAGGTAAATATATAAAAATGTTTTTTATTTCTGTGTTTTTTAATAATTTTTTTCCGTATGTCTGCATTTTGATTCGCTATTGCTAATATTACGCATATTAATAAAAATATTATTAGAATTGATCTCGTGATCCCGGGATCCCGAGATCCCGAGATTTGGGTTTTGGATACCGGGATCCAAAACGGGATCCCGGGATTTGGATTTTCATCCCGGGATCTCAAAACGGGATCCCGATCCCGAAAATTGGAAACCCTAGTCGCAATATGGCGGGATGCCGTTTCCGTTTTTACAGTGGCGCGCAACTTTGAGTTGTTTCGACAAACTAATCGAGGCAGAAATCCTCATTTTTCGTGAAATCAGTACCTAAAATACGGGCAAAAAATTATACAGCAATTCTAATTTTAAATTTCCAATTATGAAGAAGTAGGTATACCTACACAAACGCCTATGCCACTTTGATGCCTGGCCTCAAAAGTTAATTTAATTTACAAAATTACTTACCGATGGATTATTATCCTTATAGATTTTAGTTTTGGCAGACAGGGAAATGCCACGAGCCGCACAGATAAGCATAATAACCCTAAAAATTATCTAAATAAGTACCACATTGACACCTAACAGATCAGATATCAAAATATTATGTCAAAACTTGGTCTCTACTCAGGGCCATTTCCTTCTCACGTATTTTATAATACACATAGAGCTTTAAATCCTTCCTGGAATTCTTTTTTCAAAGCTTTGCCCCGTTAAAAAAGATATGTAGATAAGTAGATGTAGTTGGTTACCAATTTTTGTTGTTTACCTTTTGTTAATAAAGCTGAATGCCTCAATTATTACTTTTCTTATTAAAAACGGAGTAAAGGTATCAATTTACGGGAAGCGAGTGTCAATTTAGCGGGCGTTAAAGTGCCGATTGCGCAAAATTCAATCATAAAGAGAACCTTAAGGCCCGGCAATGAATAAAATATTGTAGTCCCCACTGATTCTATTCATGATAACTTGGAGCAAACACCTCATTATTAATTTTTCGGAAATCATCGAAAGGAAAAAATACGACCAGGGACTCTTTAAAGTAAGGGGACCCAGCATTATACTTTCCAAAGTGAGGCCTATTCTCAGTCTAATGGTCTCAGTGATGTCAAGTATGCCATTTTATTGGAGAATCTATGAATACAACAGGTACTTTATTGTTAGTAAAAATTAATAATGGTTTCCATTATTTCTAAAAATTAGACTTGACAATTTTGTGTATACAAGTGCAGAATGTGGCAACTGTCAAATGAAAGGAATTTATTTTAAAGTTGAAATTGATTTCCAGAAATTATTTCCACGAATTTAAGTAATAAGTATGGTAAGTCAGTAGTGCCGATTTTGTTTATTTAAGAATTTGTCGCTATTGCACCTTGTTACCAGGTTCCTCAATCCATTTGTAATATGTATACTTGAACTTTCTTCCCTTGTTGAATGTATCTACCCAAAGAACTTTCACAGATTTCGGGATGGACTAATAAGATTAGGTCTAGTAGTTTTAATAATGGTAGTTCTTCTCGTAGTTCATTATAAAATTTTTGTAATTTTATTTGTCTCCCAAGGTACCTCACAAACTTAAAATAAACTTGTAGTCGTAGATAAAAACTCTTTAAAAAAAGACCTGACTGAAGCTACCTGCTTAATAATTTAAAATTTACGAAATACGATTTTTGTTTTAAACTACCTACTTATACGTAATGCCCACGTAATGGGAATTGTAGGATTTCTAAAGGTGATACAGGAAAAATCTGGTTGCAATTATTATTGGGACTACTACAGGCGGCCGCACTACCTTTAATCGTTGCTTTAATTGACACATCAGAGTATCTGGAAGTTAGAAAACTGAGAAATTGTGAAATATGATGGGAAATATTTTGCCTCCTTTGGAATCTATGGCACTGGCATGTCACATAAAACCTGATGGCAGTTGGACACTGACATATATCATACCCTTGTACCAGCCCCCTTGTGGTCTCCTTGGGGTCAACAGAAAACGAACTTCCCCTCAAGGTTTCACTTTTCCTATACGATAGACTGTGACATGCTGGGTCCCCTTATTTTAAAGAGGCCCTGGATACGACCATCCCCGGACACCTTTCAGTTTCTATTACGAATCCAGAACCGCTACATTAAAGACGGCCCTCGCACCAGGAAGTAATCTGCACCCTCCTCGAGCGGCAGATGCGGCCCGCCGCCTGCGCCTGTCGCTTTTTTCCGCGCACTCCAGATCGTATCGCCGCCGCACGCAATTTGGAAGCAGAAATCCGCCACCTGCCGGCGAATCTGAACCCTTTCTCGGCGCGGGCGGTGGGCACGCGTCCCGCACGTGGCCCGATCCCTTTGAAGTACCACCACCGCTCGCGCCGGGTGGTGCCAGTAACGGTACCACCACCTTCTGCCGCCCGGCAATAGCGGACGTCATGTGGATGCAATCCTTTCACCTGGGAGGGTGGCTGAATGGCGGTAGTTTTTTGCGCGAGTCGCCAGGTAGGTACCCGTTAATAGGTACCTACCTAGCCTGGCGTTTTACAATTTATAGAACAAACTAAACAATATATTAAAACCAGAATAAAACAACATAGAGACTCCTGCAAAGAAATTCACAAAACAAAAAGAGAAAAAACGGCTTTAGCATCTCATCACTTTGATTTGGACCATATTTTTGACTTTGATGATATACAAATACTGGATAGAGAAGTGAACTACCAGAAGAGATGTTTGTCTGAAATGATCTACATAAACAAATTCCAAACTGTAAACAAAAAAACAGACACGGAAAACTTAAGTATCGTTTATCGAAATATTATAGACAGGTATATAAATATTTAAACAAATGACTAGGTTTTTAAGACTTTAGACACCCTGCAGTGTTTCTTGGTTCAAGGAAAAAAACACCCGTGCCAGTTCTTTACAACCTAAAGTACCTCTTTTTTAAGTTTTTTAGATTTTGTTATCTTATACCGATTTCTGGCTCCATTTCTGCTTCAACTTTTAATGTGTTTGTATCCGTCATTGCCTATTTATAAAAGTAAAATATTTTAATATGGATAATATGTACCAAGTCTTCGTCCAACCGTGTATTGTAAAATTATTTATAACGTACACAAGTCATGTGTCAATTTTGGATTTTTAAAATTGTTTTCCCAGGTGAGAATATTATCAATGTCTGTAAAATACGTAATTACATAGTATTATAGTCATTTTATACGTGGTTTAAATTATTATAAAAATAGTTGTCTTATGTTGGTTGTAGCTCTGAAGAAGGTTTTAAATAAAAGACCGAAACGTTAGCGCGAGGAAATAAAGTATTTGTTTTCTTCTCAGTGTCCTAAAAAAAGCCGACAATATCACATTTGAATTTATAGAATGCCCGGCATATTTTTCTATTTTTTAAATCTACGTATCTTTGCGAGTCCAATGATATACAATGTGCTCCGGATAAGAATGAACTGCATGGGGATCTTGCAAACGGTGAGAGATAGAACAACGATTAAATGGGAAAAAAGTTGCACATTTTTAAGGTCAATTTGTACAAACAGATTTCTAATATATTTTTCGTTTTTGAGTTATTTTGAAAAAAGTAAAATTTTGCGTTTTCGATTTTATTTTTTTGTGAAGTTGTTGTCACAGATAGAAAAAAAAAAGAAAAACACTTTCTTGTGGCACTTTTTAACGGGCTTTAAGATTAATCAGTATTTTCAACAAATTAACTTACAGTTATTTTTACTTCGAAAACTTAATATTTTTAAATACGACCCTGTATGTTAAGTCTTTTCCTCTGTTATTGCAAAGCAAACAGTGTCGGATTGTGTTTTTTTTTCTAATTGTGAGAAGAAAGTTTTAAGCCAATGAAACCAATAACTTTTGTCATTTTATTAATTGCAACAATACATTCGTTGGGCCTCTGCACTATTCCTGTGACACAAGATATAACATGCTAACACGTTAAATTTGTCGTCATTTGAAAAAGCACCCTCCATTTCTAATAATACAAATTATTAACTAAATGATACAGTGGGATTTATGACAAATGACAAGGGGTTGGTTTCGTTGTTTCAAAGCCTTCTAGGTGGAGGATTTTTATTTATTTATTATTATCTGACTGTTATTAGTCTTTGCCGTCTTTTTTTGGTTCTCCGATTGAAAGATAAGTTGTAAGTTAAATTGATGACAGGGCCGCATTAGAAAAAAATGAATAGAAAAAAAAAGGAATTTTCAGTATAATTATCTCAAAACATTTTAAAAATATTTCGTGTCATACGTCGTGGTATTTGCAATAAAAAGTGCCTTCGAAATCTGCAAAAAAAAATCCAGGTCCGTATTTAAAAAAATAAAATTGAAAATGATTTCTCAAAAACGGAATGTTGCAGAACAAATCTAAAAACGCCATCTTAAATCCCGTTAAAAAGTGCCATTTGTTTTCTATCTGTGATAACTTCAGAAAAAAATAAAATCGAAAACGCAAAATTGTACATTTTTCTAACTCAAAAACGAAAAAAGATGATGGGTAGAAAGTGCACGATTCTATCTACAACTTTTCTATATTTCACATTTTTTTCTAGGTTAAAAAATAAAAAAGTTAAAGGGTAAAAAATAACTATGAATGTTCAAACCAAAACTAAAGCAGGAAGATAGTTATCTAGTAAAATAATAATAACTTGTTTCCTGGGCTCTATTTTGGATTATAAACAATTTCGGCTTATAAACATTTTGCCTAAAATAATAAATAAAGCATCTCTTAAAGCGTTTTCTTGTTTTCTTAATTTATTAACACCCTGTGCGGGGTAGTCCAAGTAAAAGAGCTCTGGCTGTTATTTTGGTTATTTTGAGCCAAAAATAAAATTCAATATAATTTTATGAGGTATCCGAATATGATATCAGGTTTTTTATATGGGGCATCGTCGAAAAGATAAATATTTGAAGAAAATATTTTTTCGGAAAATCTTTAGGAATGTTAGTAATGGGTATACACGGAGTAACAAACAAATTGTTGGTTTTTATTTCTGGCTAACAAAGCAACGAATTTTCATTTTTTTAATAAATTTCCCAGGGTGGGCCATTTCTATTGTCCGATAATATGATAGTGTTTTTGAAAAAAAAGGGTTTCAAAAATATATCAAAATTTTTCTAAAAAAATATCGTTGTAATTGGGATACCAAAAGGAATCTTAAAAGCCCAAAATATACACTGACCAAGGAATGCTTCTTTTCGGTTAAACCGAAAGTCAGAAATAAGAACCGAAATTTTTTGCCACTGTAGACTTATTATTAACATCCAGTGATAGAATTCGCCCTAAACTTTTCCGAGAAAATGTTTTTTCAATATTTTCTTGACGACGTCCCGTATAAAAAACCTGATATCATACTCGGATTCCTCATAAAATGTATAATTATAGTTTTTGAATTTTATTTTTAGCTCAAAATTATGGAAAATAACAAATTTTTTTAAGGAGCATGATTTTTTATAAAAAAAATGATTTTTTTCACTAGTAAAGTCCCTTTCCTATAGAAGTTAGGGCAAGTTATTAAGAAAAGTTGTTCAGAATGAAAAACTGATTAAGTTTACAAAATTTCAATGTCCTAGGCCTATTTTATTGATTTTGTGCTCTATTTTACTACAAAAGTGAGAAAAAGTGTATTTTTGGTAAAAGATACTACAAAATGTTACTAAGAAAAATTGTTAAGAATGCGGAAATTAATAAGATTTGAGAGTCGTCTGCCCATATTTTGAATTTTATATTTTTCTTTTTTTTTCTTTTTTGCACAGATACAAATAAAACATTCTCGAATAATCCTAGGTTTAATTTTTTTGTAATGTATTATCATGTATTTTCATGACGTCCGTCTTTCAAAGGGTAGATTTTTTGTCGACATAGGGCACGTGGCATGCTAGATAGGTACCCTTTATAATTTCCTTGTCATCGGGTGGAATCAAGTAACGGTATAAGTAAATTGCCTTCTGCCAAACTGGCGTCATATGGATACAACCCTTTCACCGGAGGAAGTGATTTCATATGGCAGATGAATAAGTATCAAGTTTTTTTTGCTCGATCGAGCACCAGGTATTATACCTACCTAGCTGAACCATGATATTAAAATAGATATAAACGCATGCGTAGGTATTAGAGCCCTCTTGTATTTTTACCTTGCGATTAGAAAAAACATCGTTTTTTTCTTTTTTTTGCAGATGAAGGAATTAGCCTTGAATGCTGTTAACCCGCACCTGTTTACTATCGCCACTTTAACAGGACATGCTGCAAAAACTGTTGGTGATGGATACTCCATTGGTAAGTTGTATAAATATATAACTTTCTTATGAGGGCCTGAAAAAGGGTAGGTATATTTGTTTCCGATCTATAATGGATGAGATGTGTATTTTGTTTACTAAGAAACCAAAGGGGGAGTATAAAACCTCACTAAAAACTCTTCCTACAAAAGGAATAGTTAATAATGTGTTTGTAAAATCAAAAAAATATATTGAAGAATTTCTAAAGCGGTTCGTTCTTGACTTTTTTTCGATTGGCAATGATAATAAAACCTTCGTGGTTGTCCTCTCGGTACAGTTCCATTTCCTTGTAACTTTTTTGCCAGTTGATCTTTACGCTATGAAATTGTTTCCGCTTTTTTGCTCGTCTAACGCACAATAATAATTAGTAATTGATTCACATAAAACAGTTTCATGAATGAACCTACCGCAAACAAAATCCTGCCTCCAAACAACCGAACAAAAAAATGTACTGTTACAACAACTCTAATCGCTGTTTAAGTGACTTTGGTCACTAACGGTAACCGATGTTATTATAATATATAGAATCGAATGTAGGACAGCCATTACTTGGCATGCGAAGAGCCGGAATGGGGCCATTAAACAAACTTGGATAACGGAACACCTTTCTCCAGCGGTCCATTTGTGGTATCTTCCGAAATATCCGTGCCAAAAAGCGACTTTGGGACAGTGGCGCACCAAATCACCTAGTGTTTCTTTTTGCGTTTCTTACAAGCTCAAATGTTGCAAGCTGAATTAGAACCAACTTCTTGACTTGACATTCGATTGAGCTGAAATTTTGCAAACATCTTTAGTTCTGGTGACAATACAATATGCAATACTCAATATCGTGATACTTTCAAAATGGCGGCCATTCCAAGATGGCGACTTATCAGTTAAAAAAAACTTAATATGGGTATAAAATGAAAGAGACTAGAAAAAAATAAAGTTAGTGGCATCACACTAAATTCAATATGGCCGCCGCTCCAAGATATCGGATTACATTTTCTTTTTAACCCCCTTAATACTGTGGGTAAGTAGGTATCAAAATAAAGGGCTTGAAGACTAAAAAAGGATAAATTTAGTGACATCACACTAAATTCAATATGGCCACCGCTCCAAGATAGCGGATTAGAACCCCCATATCAAATGAAAGAGTAGAAAACGAAAAAGTTAGTGATATTACGCTAAATTCAATATGGCCGCACACGGGCGTAGCCAGGATTTAGTTTTGGGGGGGGGGGGGGTTTAGTTTGAGAAGTAAATAAAACAACAAAAATATTAACATGAAATTTAATATCTATATATTCATCCGAAAAACTACGACATATTTATAAAGTTCTTAACTTTAAATGAAATGGATAAATTAACTTCGTTCCTCTGCGCTAAATCTAAAACCATTAAAGAAGAAATCTTCGGCTTTTTCTTTTAAATATTTTTTTGCTTTTATTCCATAGTGAATGTTCATTAGAGCCAAACCATTAAGTCTGTTTTCACTTGTAGTGTTTCGTAAATAGTTTTTCAGTCTCCTTAAGCTCGAGAAAGACCTTTCTGGGGTAGCAGTGGATACAGGAATGGTAGCGATGATTTGTAGTAATGTGTAAATATTAGGATAAAGGTTTTTATCGCACATATCTAGGCATTCCAAACTAGATTTCGGGGTAGGCAGTCTTCTTATCAGCATGCAAGGTAGCTGAAGTTTTGATAGCTAAATCCAAATTAGTTTCTTTATTAGAAACCCCTTGACCTTGACTACACCACTTTTTCCAGTAGTCCATACCTTTAGGTTTATCACCCTTCCTTTTTTCCCCTCCATTTTTCGACAGTAATAATGATTCACGTATCTATCCTTAACAAGGTCATCGAATAACAGTGCACTAAAATAATTACTCACTTACACGGTACACTTAATTTTCTTCACTATTCGTTCACCACTTTTCACTTTTATTCGCTTCGAGTTCGCATGGAACAATACTGCCGTAAGCGCGGTCACGCGCCGCTTATATAGCAGCCCAGTAGCCGTCCAGAAACTTCCACGAACTTCCACGAACTTCCACAAAGTTCCGCTCATTTCGACCGAGGGGCGTGGCGAATAATCGAGAAACAACGCAAAGTGTCCCTACAATACAAAATAGTTCGGCTGCAACTGCGTCTGCCTCTCGTCAAAAGATGGCGCTAGGCGCTACTATTACTACATATATTCAAACGTAATAATAATTTAACTCTTCACTCCTCGTATTTTTTCGGTATAATATTAGGTAATATTTTGCTTATTTCGGGGGGGGGGGGGGGGTTGAACCCCCGAAACCTCCCCCTTGGCTACGCTCGTGTGGCCGCAGCTCCAAGATGGCGGATTAATTTTCTTGCTTTCTGATGGCTGCTGCACTCAGGGTTGGCTCCCAACGAGGGAACTCCTCAATGGTGAACAGAATACACACGAAATTGTGTATACGCGTTCAATTATAATTATAATAGCCCGTTTATATTATGCTGGGCTTGCACAGTACACAAAATGCGGGGTAGTACTGTCGACCATGCCATTGTCTCGTTTTAGAAGAACTAGATTGTAGTAAATTAACAGGCAAGCGACTGTGCAACAATGACGAATCAACGCCGGTTTTAGGGGGGTGCTAGGGCGCTAATAGCACCCGGCGGTTAATTTTAGGAGGCGGTATAAGCTGGTCTAATAACTAAAAATAAATCGCATTTTGTTGCTATGTCACTCACGACGCGACACCTTCATTTTGATCGTCGTCTGCAAACATAACATCTGAAACGTTCTCCTTTCTCCTATTCATTATCTTATTCATCTGTAGGTTGAAGATTTTACTCCCCCCCTGGATTTTTGGACGAAAATAAAAATTTCTAAGTGAAAATATCCTAAATGCAGAATATACAACATTGATTAAATATAAATTTGAAAATTGTCATGTAATAATGTGGAACATAGATACATTTATTAAAAAATATACTTATTATTGTCAAGTACCTAGTCGTAGCTACCGATTCCACGAGACCTGGCTTTTCCCATACATAAGCCCAAGGCTGTATATGGTTTGGGGGTTCAAGCCCCCTACATTGAGAAAATACGAAAAAAACATTATACTGTTATGATTTTGTAATTTCCTATACCTCTTTTAAGGGGGGGTTGCCGACAGAGAAAGTGAGGTTAGATTTCGTATTTTTTTAAGTTGTATAGCATAAAATCTAATAACATTTTACCTGGCAAAAATTTGGTACAAACATATCTGTCTTCATTTTAATCATAAGATCTTAAAAGCATATGCACTGGAATTATTAAACACCTCTGCTTTTTTTGTATAGCCGGTTTAAAAAGCAATTATTTTTATGGGCTCACACTAAAACAAATTTCGAAATTTCTATTGGTCACAGTGGTTCTATAAAAGAAGAGTGAGTAGGACTTATTGGCTATAAATAGTGAACCAAAAAAATAAATACTAGTTAACAAGAATATGTTTTGCTTGGAAATTCTTTTCGTTAATTTAAACTGTTTGACCTTGAATATTTGAAAAATGTTCGCCTGCGGCGCAATTTTGTACCACAAAGATTCTATTTATTTATTATTTTTTTTACTAAATCCCAACTAAAAAGTTTAGCTTTTTGAGCAAAAGTAAAAAATTGAGAGGAAAGGTAACGCGTCTTTTAAACTTACCACCCGACGGTAGTTAAGCTAAAACCGGCGCTGGTTTGAATATAGTTTTTCCGATAAATAAACAATGTGTCTATCTATCTAACTCCTGACCATTAAAGTCAGTGATGGATGGGGGTAGTTTGTGAGGAAGATGTGGTCGGGTCGGTTACAGTTTTCGGCTCGTTTTTTTTTTTGGGATAGTTCCTCGAAATGAGATAAACTCCTGGACAAAATTAACGCAACATCATAAACTTGCCACTTATTTGATGCTATTTTTTTTCTGAATTTATGATCTGATTTGAATGATTTTTTTGCATTGTAGGTTGGTTCCTTGACAATGTCATAGTTTTCGCTGTTTATGATAAAAAGTTCATTTTCGATTTATACCGGGTGTAATAAAAATGTTATGTTTTTTCCGAAAATTCGTATCACCCTGTGGAGTATACTAGCAACCGAAACATATAGCAGTTGACATTAGACGTTAGGTCCATCTTTCTTAAACATTTTCTTTTTTGGTTTACTTCATTATCTCTGTTATTAAAGGAGATATACTGTTTTATAGAGTAACATGTCTTTATTATTCAGCACATTCACTGTTAAATGTGTTCAAGTAGGCTATGGAACCTTTCTGACATTTCAAGCGATGGGTCAACAGATGTGTTTTAAAGTTACAAAGATCAAATAAAATTCGCCATACCGATAAAAACTGTTCGGAAACTGCTTATTAAACGTTCGTTTCATATGCCCAGTTACAAACCAACATAAAGGCAATTTATACAGGGTGTCACCAGGACGACCGACATGATTACAGCCTGTAATCAAGTAGGTATAAATATGAAAATATGCCTTGGCACGGGCGTAGCCAGGATTTAGTTTTGGGGGGGGTTTAGTTTGAGAAGTAAATAAAACAACAAAAATATACTTACATGAAATTTAATATGTAGGTATATATTCATCCGAAAAACTACGACATATTTATAAAGTTCTTAACTTTAAATGAAATGGATAAATTAATTTCGTTCCTCTGCGCTAAATGTAAAACTATTAAAGAATAAATCTTCGGCTTTTTCTTTTAAATATATCCACTACTTCATCTGCATAAATTTCTGTTCCATAGTGAATGTTCATTAGAGCCAAACCATTAAGTCTGTTTTCACTTGTAGTGTTTCGTAAATAGTTTTTCAGTCTCCTTAGGCTCGAGAAAGACCTTTCTGGGGTAGCAGTGGATACAGGAATGGTAGCCAAGATTTGTAGTAATGTGTAAATATTAGGATAAAGGTTTTTATCGCACATATCTAGGCATTCCAAACTAGATTTCGGGGTAGGCAGTCTTCTTATCAGCATGCAAGGTAGCTGAAGCTTTGATAGCTAAATCCAAATTTGTTTCTTTATTAGAAACCCCTTGACCTTGACTACACCACTTTTTCCAGTAGTCCATACCTTTAGGTTTATCACCCTTCCTTTTTTTCCCCTCCATTTTTCGACAGTAATAATGATTCACGTATCTATCCTTAACAAGGTCATCGAATAACAGCGCACTAAAATTACTCACTTACACGGTACACTTAATTCTCTTCACTATTCGTTCACCACTTTTCACTTTTATTCGCTTCGAATTCGCATGGAACAATACTGCCGTAAGCGCGGTCACGCGCCGCGGCGCCGCTTCTATAGCAGCCCAGTAGCCGTCCAGAAACTTCCACGAACTTCCACAAAGTTCCGCTCATTTCGACCGAGGGGCGTGGCGAATAATCGAGAAACAACGCAAAGTGTCCCTACAATACAAAATAGTTCGGCTGCAACTGCGTCTGCCTCTCGTCAAAAGATGGCGCTAGGCGCTACTATTACTACATATATTCAAACGTAATAATAATTTAACTCTTCACTCCTCGTATTTTTTCGGTATAATATTAGTTAATATTTTGCTTATTTCGGGGGGGGGGGTTTGAACCCCCGAAAGCCCCCCCTTGGCTACGCCCGTGGCTGGAACCGATCGGGGACCTAGGTCGGGGCGAGGTCAACGCCACATCCCGCCCGCTCGGCCCAAATGGCGTGAAAGGCGCGCCCCGGACAGAAATGGGGCCGTGCCGAACGGGCAAAAAGACAGATTAACGGCACCAGCCGAGGAAATGTCCGCGTGGCGCGCGCGGCCACTCCGCCCGACCGGTAACTTCGGTGGAAATGGGGACACGTAGCGGACCGTCCCGATCGTTTTTTGATTAGAGGCCGCGACGACGGGGCGGCCTGCCATTTTTACGGTTGGCCGCGGTCGCCGGACCGTGGGACGGTTGCCTATAGGAAACGCCGACCATCGGCATTCGGTGGTTATGGGCGTAAAATATGCGTTGGCCCTTTGAAGGTTGCCATCGATGGAGCCGCGTCGGGATCGCCGGTCGGGCCAGCAACTGGCCAGCGAAGTACCTTCATGGTTGGACTGATCGCCAATGACCAATGCGGCTTCTCCATAAGGTCATTTGGTCAATGGCCCACCTAATTTATATCAAATTTTGTAAATGTTTAATAATAAACTATATTTAATTTTCATGCAAAAGTTCCGCAATCATTACTAATGGAGTCAAGATTACTAATATCTAATAATAATTCATTATTAAATAATGCCTTATACGAATGCCGAGTCTTACGATATGCTTGCCGTATGTTTTGAACATGCTGCACTTGCGGAACGTATGAATACGCTGTCAGGTACCAAACGATTCTGTTTCATGGCTTACTAGACGATTTCCCAGATAAATTCATATCGGTACGACAGGTAAGGTAGGTAAGTAAATTAGAAATATACGTTTAACGGAATAAAAGTGAGAAAAATAGCAATTTAGGAAAAGCTCAAGCATATTTTTATTTATTTCTTGGCATGCTTGACCACGGAAATCTTTGACAACAAATACCTACCTTCTTCTTTCAAATAACATGTTAATAATTATTCTTTTGGCGAAACTAATGAAGATATCCATTTGAACCTTGGGTATTTTTTGTTGTAAATTTAATCTACTTTTCGATTGTAACAGAATAAATAATAATAAAGGATGTTTTTAGTGGCATGTCAGGTAAAGGATATCAATTGAAAAAAATGCACTCCAGCCGGGACTCGGCTAGGTGTTATTTATTCCAATTTTGATATATAGTTAGTAGCGGTGAGATGTAGAAGACTACGGCGTCTTCTACAGCTACTAGAAGGGGTTAGAGGGTGTATGGTAACCATTCATGATTGTTGGAATAATATGTCATTGCATTTACAATTTCGAAGAAAATTGTAATAAAAGGAAAATTTTTCAAAATGTGCCCTCTAGCGGTGACCACGAAACTCGAAATGACCTTACCAGACAATCATTTGATAGAAGAAGGAACGCTCTCTTCAACAATTCGACCAATTCGGTTAAGCCAAACCGGAGTTAGCAGCATTTTTTTCAAGTCTAGGTTTATCCGTCCGATTCACCTTTATTTGAAGATCTAGAGCAAAAAATCCTTAACAAAAATTGTTCAGAATTTGCTGAAGAGTGCAATAAAATTATTTTTGATATACTTACCGTTATTAATAACTTTTGAGAGAAATGAGAAAACTCATTTTTTAAATTTACTGATTCGAATACGCCCCCTAGCGGCCGACCTACGAACTTAAAAATAATTTCCAGCAATTTTTCGTAGAGCCACATTACTTAAGAAGATTTTTTCCCAAAGCTCCAGGATTATTAATTCCTGAGATATGGTACCTCTTCACCCTTAATGAAACACCCTGTATATAAAAAAACTGGTATTATATACCCGTTCTTGCTCTTTCTTCTCTTAGTATTCCCCACGTTTCGGCAAGTTGGATTTCTTATTAATATTTTCATTTAAATGCAAATTTAGGTTATTTCGATTAAAATTAATATTGGGTTGTTCTAATAAATTCTAAGCTTCAAAATGAATCAAATTTTAGATTTAGAATCACAGCTTTCTCCACGGAGTTTTGACGTGATGAAAAATCAAGCAACCCTTGAATTTGTTTCATTTCAGAACGTCAGAAGTGATCTGTCAAATTATTTTATTCTTATATTCGTTTAGAAGCTACCTATTACACGTACATATCCACTCTTCAACTATTATTTTATCAAACCTGTGTTGCCTTCTGGAGGTAATAGTATATTACATAGCGAGAGTTGTAAACAGCTTATTACGTATGAGTGGAAAAGTTGCGCACGAGCCGCGCAGCGGCGAGTGCTGTAATTCCACGAGTATGTAATAAGCTTCCAACTCGAGTTTTATATTATAATTTTTCTTTCACGAAAGAAAAACTTTTATAATAGATAAACTATACTTCTGATTATCTGACAGGTAACAATTAGTATGTTGGTTAGTTGCTATGGTGACGCGGATGCTGCGCAACAAAGCACCCGTGATAATTGCGTTTTAATTAAGAACAGAGGTAATTTTTTTTATTAGGTGTCAGTCATTACGTGCCAGCATTGAATTGACAAGTAGATGGAAGGAGTGTAGAGAGAGAAACTGGCAGCCAAACTTGAGCAAGTGAAATAGTAAATAAATCAGCTGATTCCGGCAAAAACCACATAACACAAAAGAGGTGTTTGTCCTAACTTTCTATTTTTGTGTCCTGTGCTTCAAACGAGTTCCGTTGTCAAACGTCATTTTAATTTTCCTTCTGTCCCAAGTCCCAATACGAATAGGAGTAATTATTGTATTATTTATATTTGATTTGAGTTCGTGTCGTGGCGGCAGTTTTGTATAAAACGGCGTTGAGTTTTCTTAGTTGGTGTCTGGTTTAATATTATATTTTTAGATCGGAGAGAAAATTTAATTTAGCTAGGTATGTGGCTATATTCTTTCTGTTTTTGTAAATTACAAAAAAGAGGGTCAACTCCTGTTGTGTATTATTTGGATGTACCAAACGGGGCGGAAAGAATAAGAATAGTGGGGTTTCTTTTCATACGTAAGTCTTAAAAATCGTTGCTAATAACTTTGCAGTTTCCCAAGAGATAAGGTGATATTAGAGGCAAGTGGATGACAGCAATAAAAAGGAAACATTTTGTACTGTCTACAAGTATTTACTTGCATTTGTAGTCAACAATTTATTGAGAGCAATTTCTTAGAGAATTTTGGGCAGCGCAAACTTAAAAAGTACATGTAGTTACTACAGTTATTTATTTCCAAGTCATGATAGAAACTCTATCAAAGGAAAAACTGGCAAAATATTGTGCTAATGAACCTAGCTCTTCGTAGTCAAAGATGGAATTAATCTTGAGGTTCTGGTTCCTTTAATAAGGTAATTATTTGTAATTCTTTTTGTTAGATGCCTAAACATTAAAAATTATATAAAAATATATAAAAGCTACATGCTTTTCCTATTAAATTGAATTTTAAAATTAATAAATCAGTTAAGATAAGCAATTAAAGTTGAAAATGTAAGTATACCTACCTTATCCTAGATATTTTGTTGCCTTTATTTTAAAATAAACTTTTATTTTGGAATTTGTATTTTATTTGTCTCAATTTACATCCAGGTACATAAAATTGCCATGTATTTTTTTAATCAATTCACTACTTTTTTTGTGCAATATTTACATAATTGTGGTTATATAGAAAAATTCTCATTCCTACAAACAAGCCCCGAATTTCGGAATACAGATCATACAATAAAGATAATTACGGGACATGCCCATTAAATTCGCCCATTAATATGCAACATCCCTATATACCTCCTTTGCCCGAATCAGCTGACACGTTCATTAGGCGTCCTTGTCTTACTTATTGCCATTTGAAACCTATCTCTCTCTAGAGTTGGCTGCCCCAAACAACAATGAAAGTGGCACCTGTGCGACTTCCATCGTACTTATCAATTCGATGCGTGCCAGTGATTACGTATCAGTGTTCGTAACAATGGACTTACTTATAACCTAAACCGTCACTTAATAGGTATGTTACTAGCATAGGAGTAGAAAAAGGTATTTTTTAAATAGTTATGAAAACTAAATTCAAACACAAACTTTCAAAAAAGTGTCTTTTGTGATTTCGTCAGTAGATTTCAAAATGCTCGACTTAATGATCGATATGACTTTCTAGGTACCTATGTGATTTAACTATGATTTTAGAGATGCACCCTGTGCGCAGGCCAGTAGATATTTTTTTAATTCGAAAATTAATTTTACCGCACAGGCAATTTAATATACCAGAACATAAATTTTCCCGTTTTAATTTGCATATTTTCCAACAGCAATTACTTTAGTATGAAAAAACTGATGGCTTTTCTGATTAAGTTATTTCTGGCATTCTTTTCTATTCTCAAACTGGATTTAAATTAAAAAAGGCTGAAACTTATAGCAGGCTTCGAATAAACCATCTTTTTAATATAACTTTATACGATGCGGGTAGATAAAATATCAATTGACAGTAAATATTTTAATACATTCAGATCTTATTAAGTCATTCCATAAATACTAGGTAATATAGTAAAATCTCATGATTTTAGATAGCTCCTCTTCTTGGTTGCTTTTACAGCAAATTTTATTATTTTAATAAACTGTTTCTTGTGTGGTTTTTCAAGGTTTTCAATTATGACTTATATAGGGTGTCCCACTTGAGATGGTTTTCATTATTTATCATCCTTAATTTTCGATTTTAGAAAAAGAGTTTCAAATAAATAATAAAGGTTACGAAATCTACTAGAATTGTGGATTACTTACATACAACTTGTCTCTTATATACGAGTCGTCATATAACTTTTCTATTCGGTATGGGAAGGCCAGTATTTTTGTACATTTTAGAATTTGCCGGAAAATTAAAAAAATTACAAAAATCCAGGCTAGCTAAATTCCTTTTTTACACTTTTTCTTCTAAAATCGTGAACGCCTGATAGGCATTATATTTTCGAAATCGAAAAAGTCCAAGAAGCAATAGTTATTATTACAGTTATTTTACTATGAGGAAATTCCAGTCCCTGTTAGAAGAACACAAATAATGACGTAGGAGGACACGGTGTTAAATATTCCGGTGCCCCGAGCACATATTTATATGATCTAATAACAATAAATTTCAAAAGCCTTAAAATAAGATCAATAGGAAATCCAATAACATAAGTATACCCGGATTAAATATGTGTCTCCTACGCGTCTCAGTGTACCGGAAAATTGTTGTCCACCCGCACCAATATTATTTCACTCAGTCACAAAAGGTGGCACTTACTTCATTACTTATCATTAGGTACTGTAAATGTTAAAATTGTAAGGTCTATGTTTAAAGTGATAACGTGATCATTGTCACTACATCCTACAACAATCTGCTAATAAAGACAAATTTTTGGTATCCCATGTTGTTCCACTAAGAGAACATGTAAATAGGCATAAAATTTCTAATAATTTAACTTTTATTACGCATAACGTATTGGATACAAAATTAATGAATAGAGTAACATGGAAAAGTTATGTCATAAAATTTCACAGCTGATTTTTAAAAGCTGATTTTTTCAGGGTCCCAAAAAAAAGGTCCGCCACTGAGAATTTTCTTATGTCAGAAATTGTCCAAGTGAATATAAAGATAGTGAGTGTTTCATCTATTAAAAACGCCACATGTTGTAAAAGTGGCTTCATCAGTCCACGATATAGAATCTGTAATAGTAATAACCGCAGGACTAATAATAGAAGAGTAATATCTAGTAGTAGTTAGTTAATAGTAGTAGAGTGTAATCTTTACAGTGATTATTTCCCTCATACTGCTTGCATCCAATAAGGTAGCTCCTTCCATAAAAATCCAAATAATCATATATGCCTCTACGATAATTGCACACTTGTGCAAAAGCAAAGCGGTAATACCACTTGTGCAATTATAACTTCGTTGCTTAGCAACCGCGAATCTGTTCGATACAAATACGTACTTCTAAAAATTGGTGTATTTTACACTGTTCTAAATTATGCAGCTTATAAATAATTATGTTGCAGTATTATTAAGCATTGTATCAATGAATTTATGGTTTGTACAAAACAAATTCCGATGCACGTCATCGTATACGGCATTGGAAGAGACTCGTCATAGGGACGCAGCGTTGCCGTATCGTGTTAAATAAAGATATAAACAATAACCGTCGCATTCACCGTATTTTTAAACCACAAGCATAAAATGTATTTTATATGATAAAAGATTGAACTTTTAGTGGGTTTGCAGTCAAGTTGGTCTTTAAAGAAAACTATTGGTTAATTGCCAAGCTTTCGAAATTGTTTATTCCAATGCAAAACACGTGGAAACGTTCACGTGCGCGTCCACGAGGTTATAACTTATAACTCGGGCTCTGGCGGTTGTAAATTCGGCAACGTCGCCCGTAGCGTTAACAGCGGTACCAACATAATATTAGGCCAAATTAAATATCAACACACAAAATCACAAATGTTTTCATATAAAACGTTGGTAACACAATTTGCGTCATTAATTGTTATTGATGACGTGCAACGGAATTTGTGTTGTACGAACCATATATAACTTTTACATTGCTAAATTCTTGTTATTAGACCTCCGTCTCCGTTGAAATTTATGACACATTCAGAAAATAAACCAACGCCATCAGGGTGTAGGTATAATGGCATTTGCCTTGGATATCCAATCGTCATGTTTGTTTACTCGAACGCTACAGTCGAAGCTGTCAATAAACTCGTTCAAAATGAGTTGTTTTGGAAATGTCAACATAGAAAAAAATCAATACAGAAATTATTAAATCGTATTCGTGAAATAATCTTGACAAATACCACTCGTGCTGGAAATTTTTCTAAATAATTATATTCTCAAGCGCTATTTTGCCCATTAGCAAAACCACTCGTACAAATTGGGCTTTTATTTTCAGAGATTTTATCAGAAAATAAAAGACCAATTTATTTATTCTCGTGATCTTTCTAGGCAAAATACGCTTTTGAAAAAATTATCGATACAATTTCCGTCACTTGTTATATTATATACGATAATTTACAAGTGCTAGAAATACGCACTTATAAACTGATCATTTTCCGCTTACCTCTCCAACACTAAACGGCGATATTCTCGCCTTCTTTAATTATCATTTTCATACAGTTTTTAAACTGGGCGATAATAATATGGACTAAACTTATGCATTTTCAACGCTCTCTGGACTGGTCTCCATGATAATATTTGCAAATACATATTTCTTTAATAGAACGTCTCGTATTTTCCACGAAGTATAGATAGATGCTTGCTGCATATTCTCAGTTAAAACATGTCGTGGTTTATTTATCTTTTCTTTATTTTTTAAATTTTCAGTAATTCTCAATTTGTTATAAATATATTCTAAATACATACGTAAGATGAGGTAGAGCTGTCCCTAGTTATATTCGTGCGAATTCACGCCCTGCACGCTTAGCATTGTTTTCGCAAGAAACATAACATTCAACAATGTCGTTTTGCTCACTCATATTATAACAATAACATAAAATTTTCACAGCACGATGTGGTAACACAACAAGTAACACCTGATACAAGCTGTCAAAGTCAAGCTCTGTTTCTCGTAATAGTTGTTTTGTATTTTCCGTGGCAATTTTGATTTTGTCCGAGATTTAATAATTCAAAGGAGGATTTTATGCAAAGTACCAGAAAAATGCGCAGAAATATATACAGGGTGTTCAATCTAAAAAAACATAAGTTTGGTCTATATCTCCAATACGCGACATTCGTTAAGGGAGGTAGATTATATGAATAAACTTGTACTTTAAAACTGGCAACGTAGCTATACGCACGAACGTAGCCAAGGGGGGGGTTTCGGGGGTTCAAACCCCCCCCCCCCCCGAAATAAGCAAAATATTACCTAATATTATACCGAAAAAATACGAGGAGTGAAGAGTTAAATTATTATTACGTTTGAATATATGTAGTAATAGTAGCGCCTAGCGCCATCTTTTGACGAGAGGCAGACGCAGTTGCAGCCGAACTATTTTGTATTGTAGGGACACTTTGCGTTGTTTCTCGATTATTCGCCACGCCCCTCGGTCGAAATGAGCGGAACTTTGTGGAAGTTCGTGGAAGTTTCTGGACGGCTACTGGGCTGCTATATAAGCGGCGCCGCGGCGCGTGACCGCGCTTACGGCAGTATTGTTCCATGCGAACTCGAAACGAATAAAAGTGAAAAGTGGTGAACGAATAGTGAAGAGAATTAAGTGTACCGTGTAAGTGAGTAATTTTAGTGCGCTGTTATTCGATGACCTTGTTAAGGATAGATACGTGAATCATTATTACTGTCGAAAAATGGAGGGGAAAAAAAGGAAGGGTGATAAACCTAAAGGTATGGACTACTGGAAAAAGTGGTGTAGTCAAGGTCAAGGGGTTTCTAATAAAGAAACAAATTTGGATTTAGCTATCAAAGCTTCAGCTACCTTGCATGCTGATAAGAAGACTGCCTACCCCGAAATCTAGTTTGGAATGCCTAGATATGTGCGATAAAAACCTTTATCCTAATATTTACACATTACTACAAATCTTGGCTACCATTCCTGTATCCACTGCTACCCCAGAAAGGTCTTTCTCGAGCCTAAGGAGACTGAAAAACTATTTACGAAACACTACAAGTGAAAACAGACTTAATGGTTTGGCTCTAATGAACATTCACTATGGAACAGAAATTCATGCAGATGAAGTAGTGGATATATTTAAAAGAAAAACCCGAAGATTTCTTCTTTAATGGTTTTAGATTTAGCGCAGAGGAACGAAATTAATTTATCCATTTCATTTAAAGTTAAGAACTTTATAAATATGTCGTAGTTTTTCGGATGAATATATAGATATTAAATTTCATGTAAGTATATTTTTGTTGTTTTATTTACTTCTCAAACTAACCCCCCCCCCCCCAAAAAACTAAATCCTGGCTACGCCCGTGGCTATACGTCCTTCCTAGAGCGCAGCGTTGCCAAACGCGCATCCGACGTATGCTCCGGTTGATATTGGTGCGGGCGGGCCCGCCCTCCCCAGAGTATTTCCCGGAGTGGATCCGGTTAAATATCAATCACTCCGGCGGTATGCATTTTTGCGCGGCCGCCGCCGTATATCTCTCGCGCATTCTCTTCCTAAACTATAATTCCAATATTAGCGATGCCGATAAAATCCATCTCGGGTTTATCGCGATTCGCCGGGGCCCCGCCCTCCCATACCTGACCGAGTTATTGCCGCCGCGCCACCGACGACATTCGGAATGGGAAGAGCCTTAATAGATTTCCAGGCAGTAAAATGCAAATGGCGGTAAGCCGGGGAGCTAACGAGTTAATAACTGAACGATGGGTGGACTCCAGATCGCCATAAAATAGACCTAATGAAACCAGATTTCCTGCTCCATATACAAGTGGCGGGTGTACAGGGTGATTCGTTAGATCCATATAGCAACCTATACAGGGTGTAACTAAACTGATGGTCAAAAACGAAACCACGTATTCTTGGAGTCAAAATAAGGGCACTTCTTCATATATTTTTTTCTCCTACGGGCCATAGTTTTTTTTTATACAGAGCGTAGAAGTTTGGAGAAAAATACACATATTTCTTAGTATTTCTAGAAGTATACGAGATATTTTCTTCAAACTTGGCGTGTCACATGAGCAGATGAGCCGTCAAACTTAAGGTTGACATGAAGCTTCTGAGGCTTCCAGTTGCGGAGATACAGGGTGTTAGTAAAATTAATTAGTCGAATACCCTGAATAATCGCATTTTTTAAATTTGTTTTGAATGGTAAATTCAATGGTTAACAAAAAGTATCTCTTAGTATTTTTTCATATTCGCAGCCGTTTCTTAATTATTTTCGAAGAACGGCAACGCTGCAATGAACAATAGTCACTTCAAGAATAAATCTAGCAATCTGTGGATGTCAATTAAACTTTATTTAACAAAATACAAAGGCAAAAACAATAATAAAAGAAACGTATTGCTATTAGAAAATTAAATTATTAAATGTTCTAAATGACCGCCGTCTCTTTCAATACACGCAACTATGCGTTTCCGCATGTTTATTATTGCCATTCGCAAGTCCATAGCAAAAGTGCATGTCAGTCAATTCTTCAAATGAAAACATAATTTTTCAAAATATTGATACTAATGTGCAAAGTTGGCAGCCAAATGATTCAAATAATGCCAAGTTTAATTGACATCCACAGATTGTTAGATTTATTCTTAAAATGACTTGTTTATTGCAGCAATGCCGTTCTTTGAAAATAATTAAAAAACGGCTGAGAATATGAAAAAATACTAAGAGATACTTTTTGTTAACCATTGAATTTACCATTCAAAACAAATTAAAAAAATGCGATTATACAGGGTATTCATATTTTTCTGAACTAATTAATTTTACTAACACCCTGTATCTCCGCAACTGGGAGCCTCAGAAGCTTCATGTCAACCTTAAGTTTGACGGCTCATCTGCTCATGTGACACGCCAAGTTTGAAGAAAATATCTCGTATACTTCTAGAAATACTAAGAAATATGTGTATTTTTCTCCAAATTTCTACGCTCTGTATAAAAAAACTATGGCCCGTAGGAGAAAAAAATATATGAAGAAGTGCCCTTATTTTGACTCCAAGAATACGTGGTTTCATTTTTGACCATCAGTTTAGTTACACCCTGTATACCGCGCAAGAGACGTCCGACCGGGGGAATATTTGGCGTCAAAACGGTACGGAAATATAGGTCAAGCCAGCCACAATATTTCCCTTTTTTTAAATAAAATAAATACAGGGTGAGTTTTTTTTTCGATGCCCACTATGGGGATCTCGGAAACTAGCAGAGCTAGAACAAAGGTTAAATGGGGAAAGAATTGCAGTTTTGAATGCTCAATACAATAGTGCCCCTTGTGGCTTTTTAAAAAAGTTCATGGCTCACTAGATATTTTGGAAAGAGTGATTTTTTGCAATTTCATCAAATCTCTGTAGCTCCGTTATTTCTGATTACACAGAAAAACTGTGGAGGCAAAAATTGTAAATAATTTTGGACTTAATAAGATAATCTATTCTAATTTTTTTATGTTGTTTGTTATTTTTGAGATATGACATAAACTTGTGTTTTTTTAAATGTAAATCAAAGTTGGCTGTGGCCTTATCAAATCCGCAATTTTTTGAGCTTTCCAAAAATATAATACTCGGCATAGTTATTATAAAAAATAAAATAGCTATGGCTAATTTTCTGATTTTTTTTTAAATGTTCCCATAGTCAGCCATGGAATATTTTCATAATTACGTTCTATTTTATAATAAGACATACTTCAAACGTTCAAATATTTTATTTTTAGTTGCTAACAAAATGTAACAAAATATAACAAAAATTATCATGATGGAGCTCCACCTACCTAGTTATTTGCCCGTAAGAAATTACCTAGATCAGCTCTATCCAAATAGTTGGATAGGGAGAAATAGACCTATTTCCTGGCAGCCCCGATCCCCCGATTTGTCCGTTTTGGATTTCTTTTTATGGGGAACACTACAAAATAAAGTACGAGACAATTGTTGAATTAAGAACAGCTGTTTTAAAAGCAATTGCCAGTATTGACAGGTGCTCTCTAAAAAAGATGCAATATTTGCATAAATAATAATGGTGGATTGTTTGAACACCTTTTTTATTTTAAAAGGTGACCTTTTAAAATAATAATAATTTGAATTTGAGTTTATTAATTTTTGTTTTATTTTGTTACATTTTGTTACCATCTAAAAACAAAATATTAGAAAGTTTGAAGTAAGTCTAATTATAAAATAGAAAGTAATTATGAAAATATTCCATGGCTGTCTAGGTGAAAATTAAAAAAAATCAGAAAATTAGCAACAGCTCTTTTATTTTTTATAATAACTATATGCCGAGTATTATAGTTTTGGAATTGGATTTACATTTAAAAAACACAAGTTTATGTCATATATCAAAAATCACAAACAACATAAAAAATGGACTAGATTATCTTATTAAGCCCAAAATTATCTACAATTTTCGTCTTTACAGTTTTTCTGTATAATCAGAAATAACGGAGCCACAAAGATCTGATGAAATAGCAAAAATCACTCTTTTCAAAATATCTAGTGAGCCATGAACTTTTTTAAAAATCCAAAAGGGGCATTAGATGGAACATTCAAAACTGCAATTCTTTCCCCATTTAACCTTTGTTCTAGCTCTGCTAGTTTCCGAGATCCCCATAGTGGGCATCGTAAAAAAACTCACCCTGTATATTTAATATTTTCACCTTTAGAACTTATTTTATATAAGACGTTTTGTTTCCATTTTTTTAACCTGTCACGGATAAAATACGTCCAACGATAAGTTTTCCAACTTTCCAACTGTAACTGTCAATTTCAACTTTCAAGATCCAAAGTTATCAACTATGAGCGCTACCAGAAATAAAACATTCTTACATCTATTTTTAATAAAACACTAAATCTGTATTTACAGCCAACGTTCTCCTAGTTGCAACACATTAGTAGGTATTTCAAAATATTTTAGAGGAAATTATTTCTAACTTCTACGCCCATTGTGTATAAAATATAAAAAAGTGCATATGCGAGTGTTAATGTCTGGGATGTAACGGTCACCTCTACTATGACATCTGTTGCGGACAAAACATCGTCGGCCAAATATAGAATGCATTTATTAAACCAGATATCTGAATCTCTTTTTGCGTTTTATGAGGTTATCGGTTCCCCACATTTTTCAACCTTCCTTTCCAGGTTTCCGATCTAGAATTGTAGCAATCGCCATTGTCTCTCCTTACCAAATATGACGGTAAAATCGTTGGGAGTTAATACGTACTTTAGAAAACGTGTGTGGTCGTTTTTCTGCATACGTTCCATCCATTTGAGACAATATTACCAACTAATTTATTTTTGGATGAACATTTTCAACTTAAGTTAAATTAAACCTGGCGGTATACAATTAATTTCCCTTTGCAGTTATGGACAATGGTCCCGCCAGAAAATCCGGACATGACAAGAAGCTGCAGGCTGCTTCCGAGCTGATTGGCGATCCATTTGAAATTTCCACACTCAGGAAAGTGGACTTTGATTCGCACAAGGGTGTTGCCGAAGGAGACGATGTTGTTCAAGGGCCAAACAAACCATCGGTTGCGTCCGATAGGGGACACCAAGGTAAATAAATAAATTCCACTCGAAATTCTTCATGTTATAAAACAATTTCTCCAGGGCCTGCTGCCATGATGATCTTGACCTCCGGCTTGGACAAACATGGCACTGGAAGCGACAAACCTTTGAAATACAGCCACCTGGACATCGCTGCTTCAGCTGGTTCGCATCCGAAACCTGCCACAGGTTCTCCAGTTTTAGCACTGGCCCAAGCGTACTTACTATAAATTGTGCCAATAAACTTATTTTGAAAGAATTTTTCTTCTTAACCTTGAATTCCCATAAGCATATTCCAGACATTCAACAACGTATTGTTAAAATCACAGTTCAAGGTCGTTTTCTAAGAGGTGGCGGTTTTTGTGGACGCTTTACTAACGACAATAGCTATTTAAAAATTTAAGCTACCTACACCAAAAGTGCCATCTAGCTGTAGCATCGACCAAAACAAATAAAAATAACACACACCAACCAAGGTAGATTGTTCATGTGCCAAAACTGACAGGAACCATATCCCTGTGAAACTTGCATTTTGTAGATTAAGTAGAATATGATTAATACAGTGTTTTTATAATATATTTCTTTTTCGTTGTTAAGAACAATAATTATAGAACCTTGCCTTATATGGCTTGAAAGACGTGATAAAACATCAGGCTCTTCGGGAATGATTCATTTTCATAATTATTCATATTTTTTTCCAGTGTGCTCTCGATGGTGAGACGTACGTGGAAACGTGACAACTGAAAGACCAAGCTGTGTGCATGAACTTGAACTTATTTTTTTCTTAATTTTTTTTTATAATCTAGTTTATTCTGCATCGCATATAAAACTGGATGAATTTGCAAACAAGTGGCTACATTACAATATTTAAATATTCATCCATCAGGCATATTGCTGAAAAACGTGAACAAAATGTCAATAGATTATCACATTTACTGGCCATATAGGGGGTTATGAAAAAATCGTCCGCTAGCGCAATAATTAGAATATAAACATATTCGCTGCGTCCAATCACATAATAGAGAATCAAAATAAAAGTAATCTCGACATGAGTAACGGAACTGTAAAAATTGCCAAATATATTTGACTCCTAAATTTACCTCAAAATTTCCAAAAAAAGATTTTTCTAATACTATTTTCTTATTGTCTATAATATAATATAAGGATAATTTAAATTTATACAAGCAAATTTATACAGTTACGAAATTCTGCGAGGTCGAACTTTAACTTCCCTGAGCTTATTCCGTCAAAATTGGGAGATATTGTTTACAAAATCTATGCATCTCAATTAAGTAACTCGATTTGTTTGTCATTGTTTTGATCGAAAACGTTATTTTTCCGTTAAAAACTGTTTTACTTTATAGGAATTCAACGTTCAACCTTAAAGGCTAGTTTCATCATTGTTTATTATTAAAGATTGTAATCACTTCCTATTTTTTTGTTTGGCGAATCTAGTTACACCCTTTTGCCGCGTGTCCTCAATAATATGCAATGCGGAAATTATTTGGTTTATTACGTTTATTAATACGCAAAATAACTTTTGTATAAAAATGAAGTTTGGCCTCGAATGCTACCTAATTGATGTAAACATAGTTATCGAGTCAATAATAGTGCAATAGAAACAGGCATATTGGAATCTCAGATGATTACAACCTATAATAGAAGAGATATTGATAGTATTTCAAAAAATGTTATAGATTTAGATTTTCTTGAAAACCGCTCGTTTTAAACAAATCAATTTTGGTAGGGATGTACAACTTATTACATTTAAGTATTCCAGAATATTTTCGTTTCTTCTAGTTTATAGGTACTACGAGGGGTATGAATGAACTACCCCCCTGTATTTTTTTGCCAGAACTTTTTAAACCACCATAAAATCTATAAAAAAAAATACAGTTTCATTTTTAGACCTATTTTCGGAACACCCGGAATTGCAAAATGCACTCATCTTCAATTTGCAAATTTCTATCTTAAAAAATAATAGGTATTTAAACTAATATGTAGGCAAGTTATTTGCGTGGCTTTTAAATCAATCACCAGGAGATTACAGAGGTTTCGAAGAATCTAAGAGTGCCATGAAATTGTTAGTGCATTTGTAAATCAATTACAAACTCCCAGAAAGTTATTTGTATGCATTTTGAAATTGTCTTTCTGTAAATGGTTGTATTGCAGTAAATTGAATTAAGGCCACTGAATTTGATATTATCTTTTGTGTTGGCGTCTATCTCATGTCTAGACAATGAATGGCGGCCATTTTATATGTGGCAGACAAAGCGAGTACCTATACGTTGTGAGTTATTTCGTGAATTTGTAAATTCAAAGTAACAGTGATTAAGGGCAAAATATACTCTTACGATGGTGAATTGTTCAGCGTGTGGTTGCAAAAGCAGAAGTGAAAAGCAAGAACACGGGATTTCGTTTCACAGGTAAATATTTAACAAGCTACCTTTGAAAGATGCCCTAAAACTTTATTTTTTCTCAATATAACTTCTTAAAATTCCTTCTACCTTTTAGTATGATAAAGTGCATTGTTTTGTTTGTAAATAGGACCAATATAATTATTTTTAACATCGTTTTTATTGAAAATTTCTTAATTGATTATGTTAGTTTCATAAAATATGGGCTGGTTTCCATGGGCGTGCATTATTTATTTTATTTTGATTGATTCGAAATCGCCACAAATAAATATATTTCAGCACTTGACACTAGCTTTACATATAGGAAATTATCTGCAAATAAATACCAATATTTCAAATTACATGTAGTCAAAATTATCTACCTTTTCATTTTTAAAATTTTTGTGATATTGGCTAAGAACGCGTTTCATGCTACGCCACTGGCCTGTGGTGCGATGTGGCAGTCGGTAACACGGCCGCGAGCGCTGTTAGGCGTCCTCTCTCTTTCCTTGTCTAAGATCTCATGTTATCAAATCTGGGAAAGTTGGTTAAAATTGAAAAACATTTGTTGTATTCTGCATCTCTTATAATGTCGAAGCCACAAAAGGGCAAAAAATCGAAATCATTATTTAATTTGCATTTTTTATTCAGCGCTTTTAATAAAATTATTCAATATTCCCACTTAATTGCACCATTCCGGTATAGAGAATATGCAATCAGAAATAAGTTTCTTAACTACATCTATCTTAATTGATTATAATTGGAAAAATAGCATATATTATGTCATTTGACATTTTGTAAATAATTGCAGCAACAAGGATAGCTGCCGCATAAATTATTATAAATCGTTATTAGATAGTAACGTTACTTTACCCTTTGTTTTTGCCTGTCACGGAGTCGAAAAAAGTTGAGGCTACCGTTAGGCATTTTATTTCACATGATTTATTTTAATTCCAATCCGCTATAAACAAACATGCAAAACGAAGTTGAGTAGCGTAACTGTAATTTGCACATTTTTAAAGGCGGATTATAAAATCAGCTGATTATAAATTACAACATTGTCTTTTCAATTATTGAAAGTAAACAGAAAAAATATATATTAAGTGGTTGTTAAAATTACTTTTTCTTGAAATCCACAGTGAAGTGTCTCAAAATCGTCATTAAAAGCTCAGAAATCGGCACTGAAGTAGCCCATTATTGTACGATTTTTTCAATAAGTAGGCCTTATCGAGATGTAAACATCAAACGTCAGACGCGGAGCCATCGCCCGTCAAAAGTGACTAAACATTCAAAACCCGGCCAATAAAGGCCTATTTAACTCTTCGTACACATTGCGAAATTGTTACCTATAGCAGCGCAATCTTTCAGTATAAATATTTTAATAGATTTGAATATGAATCTATTTAACATGGAGGCTGTACAACAGGCAGTAGTTTGGATTTTCTGTCAGAAGTGCCGTGTCTCGTCATACTTGACCTAGGTAGAGCAATCGTCAAAGTCAAGCAACGCCGCGCGCAGTCGGTTCGTGGACGGGTGATCCCTTATGATTATTTTTCGCCTAATAAAACTTTTCTTCGTTTTCAAAAAAACATAATATGTACCCGGCACTGAAGTTCTTTTTATGACTCGTGGTTTATTTGCCTCGGCCAGAAGCCTCGGCAACTAAATTCAAACATAAATAACTATTTTATAGGGACGCTATTCATGTTTATGTGTTATATGAATATGAACGGTGAAAATTATTTGTCAGATCATACTGACATTTTGGAACAAATTACATTCAAGGATTGCTTGATTTTCCAACACGTCAATACGCGTCACAGTGATTGGTTGATTTCGATTTGATATCCTACTGTCTTAGGGAGGATTCAGAGTACTGTCTTAGGGTGGATTCAGAGTAGTAAAAATATTTACTACCTCAACATCAGTCAATCTGCCCAATTTGATTCCAGCCTGTACTTTTTAAAAAGTAGAGCAAAGAGTCGCAAGGACATCGTAAAACCTTATTTGGTAATCGTGGAACGCGCACTATGTCGAACAACGGTTTCGGTAACTGCAACAGGAATAATCGAATCCGTTAACAAGTCCAAATTAGTTTTGGTTAAATGCAAGGACAATCTCCTGCAGCATATTGATCAAAACAAACCGATCAAATTCTAAAAAAATATCTGCCGAGAACGCCTTCCCTACATAAAAAATTAAATAGTTTCAGTACTTATAGGAAATGAATCACATTTTATTAAAGTTCAAGGAGGCGGGGTACGCGACAATAAACTACAAAAAAAGCTGTTAAAAACAATTGCATGGGGCTCAAGGCTGCGTCGATTCTGATCGGCCAGTCCTAATATTTTAATCGAATGTTGTAATGCAATTCAACTGGCAGCATCCGGACTAGTATTTTTAGCTCGCCTTGATTCAACCGCTTCCCCTTTTTATTTACAAAATTGTTTATCTTCAAACGTAAACATTGCGGGATACCTGAAATCCTGTTTCTGAAATGCAACTACAAGTTGGTCAAGGCTGCCGCAGGCAGGGATATTTGAATTCCTGCTGGTAAGATACCAATACAGCCGCCGACGCTAGTTCGCGAATTCAGGTGGGTTTCATTGACTGTACGGAGGTTGCATAAAACAGACTTTTTAAATTTCAAATCGGCTCATTAGATAATCTGCCACTTAAGTTTCGTCGAGTAGAATACCTACGCTATTTGTTTTATTTTCATATACCCAGAAAATAGTGAAAAATTTTTTAACCACGTATCTAACTAGTGAACATTCTAGTTCTCAAGATAAATATCCTTAAAATTTACGAGTGCTTCTGCCAGGGCCGTAGATAAAGGGGAGGATTTGGATGATTTCACCCCCCCCCCTCCCCATTGAGAAAAAAGAGGAGAAAATAGATCATGGTGATGTAATTTTATAATTTTCTATGTGAACTATGAGAACCTGGAATTCGAGGTTGCCATATCAACGAGGCAAGTGATCAGAAATCGCGGGTTATGGATTATATTTCGACGTGGAAAGAAAGCTTTATATGCCACGTTTGGCAACTCTGTTTTTGATCATCGATCCAAATGCCGCATTGCGCAAGACTGACCTACTTTCTATTTTATTCAGACTGGAGTATATTTGTCCTTAAAATTTCTAAATTTCGAAAAAATTTCGCCTGCGGCATATTTCAATAAACGAACACATTCTTTTTTGAATCTTGCGTTTAAAAATTAATCATCTTATTTATGGGCCTATCCCAGGAAATATATTTCTATAGGTACCAGTACAGGTCAAGTTATGTCGAATAAGCCAATTCAATTTAATTTTACTCTCAAGATACGTAATATTAAACCAAAACCAAAAATTGAACTTTTTCTTTGCAATCTTATTCTATTATTTGTGCGTGAAAGCAAAGGTTTCTTAAGTTTTTATTTAACATTAGTTCGTTTGGTAACAAAGGGGCATCGAATAAAGTTCTGCATCTTCGCTAAAGCCTGTTGCTTGTATTTGTTAGGTATGTATAAATGTGTACGTATAATAGAGATTTGTTATGACTTTCTCTTGAAATGCTAATTAAGTAAATAACAAAACGAATAACTTTCACTACCATCAGTAGAAATAATATTTTTATTTTTAAGTAGGTTAATTCCTTATTAACCTCGTTATTAACTATAGCTTATAAAATATGTCTTCTATGTGGTTACGTTATCTGTGCTTCTATGTACCATTCTTTACTTCTATAGTTCCATTATTTGTGAGAATAATAAAAACATTAGGTATACACAAATATATACCTAGGTACAAAATAACAACAACAATACCAAAGATCATGATATTCGAATGATCTTTGCCAATACATAGCTGATTGATCTGAAATCACCACCATTCCAGATGTAGGCATTGTTGGAAGTTGCGATATTGAGGTTATATAGATTAGACATGAGAAGTTAATACAGGATAGTTCGAAGATTCAACAGCGCATGAGTATTATAGTTCTCGTCGCAATAATATGTCCGGTGTGAACTTTGGTGCCTAAAATTGGGATTTGAGAAACATTTTTATTCGAAATTCAAACAGTCTGATAAAATTTGCAAATCCTGATATTAATTTATTTATGATTGATTTATTAATCCAGAATATTCAGGAAACCACGACTGGCGTACGCACGCATTGCAAAATATTCAGATCGCGGGAGCGGCCTAAAAAATGGATGACGTCATCGCGGCCATGCAGGCATTATTGGCATTTAAACGGGCTGTGTTGCAATATATATATGATTTTCCACATTGTAATTGATTGCTATTTAGGGCGGCATTAATGAATTTGTCGCCTGAAATCAGCTGACTCATTTCCCAAGGAAAATTTAAATTCATATAAAAAGCAGGTACCTCTTAATGAGGTCCAGTTGTCTGATTCTGGACATTATCAATTCTTAAGAATGCCTTTTGGCCTGAAAAATGCACCAAGTACATTTCAAAGATTAGTATCTGATTTTCTGAAACAAAGTCTTCTAACACCTGTTTAAGGCCTCAAGGATCGCCCTGTATACGATATTGGGCACATTAATTTTTAGAACATAGGTTATAACAAAGTTTATGCATGTTATTTAGATATCCGATCAATTCCTGCTGTAGGTGACTCATTAACAACCAAACAACAATATCGTCCCAATTACCTAGTTAATTTTCGAATTAATTGTAATTTTGTGTAAAGTTATTACATAGCATGTAATAAGTAGGTACATCTGTTCCTCATTGCTTTGTTTTTTACCTACACAGTTCCTACTAGGTGAAAGCTTGTGTTTACAAACAACATATACTCGTTCTAATAAGGATTAATAATAATAATTCGGAAAATTATATCTAGCATTCCCGAATGTAGATACTTCCCGATTAATATATCATTAGTTGTTATATCTATTTTGTTTTCACTATATTTAAAAAATAATAACAAGTGTCAGGTATTTTAATGTTTCAAACACAGTAAAAATAATGGATAGGTATTCGGAAGAAATAATTGCATTAGAGGATATAGTATAGTTGTTGAAATTTTATATGCAATAAGTAGTTTTCAAGAAGGATCATGTTCCTTCTTTAATTCACCTCTGAAGGTGATATCGCTGTAGGCAAATACTATCTACCTACCAGGTTCCACTTTCAAAGTGAATTAATGAAGGAACATCACGCTTGCTGAAAACTACTCAGTATAATGTTGACGATTTTATTAAAGTGATAATAATTATACCATACTATAATTACAGAGCAATTTAGTTTTAGTTTAAAATTGTCACATACAAGGAATCAATAGCTACATTTGTTAATTTAATGTTATGGGAGCTGTGTCTTCATTTAATCCCATTATCAAACCTGTCAACCCGTCTGTTTGGAACTCAAATTGGTTATTTCCTTGAGGTTGTGACCTAAGAAGACCTCAGGTCTAAAAACTACAGTGCCCGCCAAAAAGTTGGAACCATATGGGATTTTTTTAATTTTTAGTCTAAGATGAAACTACTCTGGGGCCATCATTTCTGCTTCCAAAAAGATTCGCAATGAGATCATTAAACGTCGTGACGTCATTTGACATACCTGTTAAAAATGACATTTAATTAAATAAATGGTTAAAATACCCTTTGTTTTGTGATTTTATCGAAAAAAGTTATTTGAAAAAGTTGGAATTTTATTTTACTCCTATGCGTAAATTTTGATAATGATAAATGTTTGATTTTTTAAAATAGTTATTTATGTACCAAGGCACTGAAGTTCAACTTTTTATGACTCATGTGGGGTGTAGTTGCCGAGGCCTCTGGCCGAGGCAAATAAACCACATGAGTCATAAAAAGAACTTCAGTGCCGAGGTACATATTATATTTTTCTTGAAATCGGAAAAAAAAATGTTTTATTAGGCAAGAAAATAATAATAAGGGATCACCCGTCCACGAACCGACTACGCGCGGCGTTGCTTGACTTTACCGATCGCTCTACCTAGGACAAGTATAATTATGTACGGCACCTTCTGACAGAAAAACCAAACTGCTGCTTCTTGTGCAGCCTACACAACAAATCTATTGATTTTCAAATTTACTAAAATATGTATACTGAAGGATTGCGCTTCTATAGGAAACAATGTGTACGAAAAGTTAAATGAGCCTTTATCGGCCGGGTTTTGAATATTTGGTCACTTTTGACGGGCGATTTCTCCGCGTCTGACGTTTGATGTTTACATCTCGCCAAGGCCTACTTATTGAAAAAATCGTACAATAATGGGCTACATTATTGTACGATTTCTGTGCTTTTAATGACGATTTTGGGACATTTTAATGCCGATTTCAAGAAAAAATATAAAAACTAATAAATTTCATTTTTTTCTCATATTTGACTTTAGAATTGTTGGCCTATCATTTAAACGTGATACTTTTTAGTTATGGACCCTTTTTGGGTCGTAATCGGCTAGTTTAATTCCCATTTGGTTGAGTATAAACCATTATTGTTCGCATGCTGCGTTATATTCTGATGTTGTGTAATATTTACATTCCACAATGAAAGTGCATATTTATGCTAGGACATTGCTTTCCTAGAAGATGGCCGCATACGGCCTGCATATAAAACTTGACCGATAGTTCAGTGGCAGTATGGCAGTAACTCAGTAATACTAATTTTTCCTGCCTAGCCTCTAGGATGCACGTTGGCTGCATTGTTTATTTTTAGCGAAATCAAGTCACATTCGATTGTTCACCGGGGCATGCAAGTACGTCCCACTTTGGATAAGCAGGATAAAATAATTGAATGTTGATTGGTTTTATTCTGTTGAGTTGAATCAAAGTATCACTGGGGATGCCATAATATACAAAATAACTTTCAGAAGATTTGGAGAGTATACTTGAGTGCATTATTTTTTGTCCTTACTATATTATAATATTTATGAACACTTTTAAAAGAGAACTGAAAAATTGCAAGTAAACCACTTTCCGCAGTGATGCGTGTATAGCAGATTATACTCCAGTATCTTCATCAAAAGTGATGGTCCTGTCGATATGCAGAGAATTCCATGCAAACCAGTTGTTTACAGTAATTCCACTAATTAGAATAGCATTCCTGTAGGGTTGAAAAACCATATGCAAAATTGATTTTACATAAAAATCTCCTATAATTATTATTTGTGTTCTCCCGATTTTTCTCTGGCTAATACTCCAGAACGTGTTGAAAAACCGATGAGCCGCATGCCATAATAACATAACATATAAATCGCGAATGCAAATTGACCCAATAATTTCCTTAAACACACTTTAACCCGTCCGGCGCAAGATTCGCAGCACTTTGGCATGTAAATTTCCGCCCGGGAAAAAAATAATTGACTTAATAATCCATTTAAGCATAATCACACTTTCCGTAAGTATATTATCAAGAAAATTGTTACGCAAGATCCGTAATGTCACACATGGGTTTATAAATAATGTTCCCGGATCATATACGAAGAGAATCTAATTTAGTCAAAACAAAGCGAAGCCAAATATAATAATACCGAGATGCTTATCTTAACCATCAAATAGCAGACATATAAAGTGTGCTAAGAAGGACAAGGCCTAATCTAAATCGATGAATGGGTTGGTATTGTTCAGAAGCGACATGAGATTTTTTTGAGTGCAGTACGTTTATTTTTATTAACTAGTCTAGTTTTTGTGTCTGTCGTCGATGTATAACGAACCGGATTGTGGGAGTAAATATCTGATTGACGCCATCTGATCCACTGGAATTACCACCGTCATATTAAGACGTGCTTCCTATAGTTAATCCTAGAACCGAAATCAAAAGTCATATACACAGTAGAAATGAATAAAAGCTTGTTTTTAAAAAGTTTTTTTTATTTTCAATTTTATTTTGTGCTTTTTAGTACCTATTTGCTTCCCATGTCAGGAGGGTGGTAAAGAAATTTAGTCCGTCATCTTGGAGCGGAGGCCATATTGAATTTAGTGTGCTGTCACTAACTTTTTCGTTTTCTCCTCTTCAAGCTCTTTGTCCATATTAAGGGGGTTGACCAAAAATACATCATCCGCCATCTTGGAGCGGCGGCCATTTTGAAGGTATTCAATATTTAATATTGCATATTATATTGTATTGTCACCGGAACTAAAGGTATAAATATGCAAAATTTCAGCTCAATCGGATGTCAGGAAGTGGTTCAGCTTGCAAGATTCGACCCACACATAGGTACACTAGCAGGGCAAGTTAAATAAAAGCTTGTAAAAAAAGGATCAAACCGTCACACTTCTGTAACGCATGCGGTGAGAATTTTTTAACAAAATCCTACTTGTATACTCAAATTATTTTAAGAAGTCCTTACTGGGACTGTCAATTGGTAATTTCGATATCCTATGTTGGCACCAATGCAGCAAAAACTGCAACCGGGTCATAAGTTCAGGTCAGTAACTAGCCCATTTGCACTAATAACACGAAAAGTAACACGAACAAGAACAACACAGATGAGGGTAAAACTCACGAAACGTAGAAAACCCGCGAATATTTTCATTGCCGAATGTTTGAACCAGTTTGAACGATCTGGAAAACCTTCACTGTCACTTTGACACACCGAAGCTAAATTTGCCTGAGTCCGGCCATAGACGCTGCCAAAAGCAGCTGATTATTACAAAATACCAAATTGAAAAGTGTTTCCATGACGTTTGAAATTATTATTAAAATGAATTGTAGTCATAGTTATTGTTATTTATAGCGGTATAATCGTGATTGCAATGGGGTTTTTATTTTATTATGCTCTTTTTTCGTATCACTTGGGTAACTTTTCACATCATGAATCAATGAGTGACGTCATTAACTGGTTGAGACACATATACCAATGTTATACCCATGGTTAACAAAAAATTCCTAGGGACTTTGTGGAGAATGTCATTCGACAAAATCGGGACTTCTTACAGTAATCTGGGTATATTGCCTAATTCTACTTCAGTTAATTTAAAAATGTAAGTAATTAATTTCATAGTATTAGCAATTTTATAAGTTCATGCCCGACAATATTTTTTATACTGAGGATATGAATCAACTCATCTTTTAAGACCATTCTAGGTCTATTTCGCTTGGAAAACATAATTATACAGGATGTTCAGATTTGATCCTGAACACCCCTATAAAATTGTGATGCGCTGCACGATTTTGATGAATTTTTGTGTGTTTTTGTCCGTCATAAGTATTTCTGTAAGTGGCCATGGACCCCAATTTTATGAATAGCAAAAGAAGGCCGTTCATTTTTTCTAACAAAAATTAACCGAGATATTTTTGGCGAGCCGCTTATAATGGACTATTATACAGGGTGTCCCAGAATATGTGGGCAATCTCCCGGATTTGTACAAGGGACGTTAAAATAACAAGTTCCTATAAAAAATTTGCCCAAATGGATCACCAACGGAGATACAAGCCCCTAAAGGACGCCCCTGAAAATCGTTTTTTTTTTAATAACTTTTAAAATACTTTGTGTAATTTAATTATTTTTTAATACGATGGACAATAGATAATTTTGGCTTATTTGGTTTTCCAGGGACGGACCAGCTGTAGCACAAGAATGTCAGACACTGGTATACTAATTCTTATTTAAATGGGTATATGTCAAAAAAAACAACCATGGCAACAAAAAATAAATGTAAATAAAAGTGGCATTTTTTAAGTAGGTACAGGTATACTCGTAGGTACAGGTCTGTTTACTAATGTAATAAAAACAAAAATAGTTTTTTTTTTCTCGAAAACAGTTTATTTTATCGATATCAACCAAAATTGTCTGTTTTTAGTTTAAGGTTCAGGCTAGCTAAAAATATTATTTTTGTGCCTTTATCGCACAGGGTGTAAAAAAAATGGCATTCTTTTGCTACAGCTAGTCCGTCCCTGGCAAACTAAATAAGCCAAAATTGTTTTCATGGTCCCTTTTTAAGGAGTCTTATCTATTGTCTATCGTATTAAAAAATAATTAAATTACAGGAAGTATTTTAAAAGAAATTTTAAAAACGATTTTCAGGAGCTTGTATCTCCGTAGGTGGGCCCTCTGGGGAAAATTTTTATAGGGACTTGTCATGTTATTTTAACGTCCCCTGTACAAATCCGGGAGATTGCCCACATATTCTGGGACACCCTGTGTACAGGGTGTCTCAGGTTTTAATCGGGAAAATTTAGTAGGAGATAGATCTAAGAATAAAAGAAAAGTTCATTTAGAACTTTGTTTTAAGCCTAATGTATAATTTTTTCTTAAAATATCTATAAATATCATAATATCATCAAATTTAGCTCCTTACTTATTACTAAAAACATGCGAAGTTTTATCAAAATCGGCCAAATAGTTTTTGATATTTTTGAATAACAGTACCTCGAGAACCGAGCTTTAAAACATTAACTTTTCCACCATTCTTTTCACTCCCAAGAGGTTAACTTTAGGCGGTATGTTATGTTTACCGGATTTTTCTCTTATTTTGTCGAGTCCTATCTCATCCTGTATATTTTCAATAAAAACATTTGAAAAAGTCTCCCGTGAGGTCCTCCCTAATAATCATTTTATACCTGACTTTTGCACTTCAGCTTCCACATTTGTGAGCGTGGAGTTAAACCATATTTTTTTTAGTTTCAGATTTCTAATAGTTATAAAAAGTTGTTTGTTTCTGTTGTCTTTAAAAAAAGCTTTTTCGATTTAACATAAAAAATGTCTTAAGGATTAGTTACATTTATACGCAAAAAATGCAGCTATATAAAAAATAAAAAAAGAAATTTTCAACGTCTCTTCTAACTTTAGTGGTTCTTGCGATTGAAACAGAAATTGGTATGGATAATAATTATGTGAACCATTACATCGCCGCCACTGGCGATCGGGGCGTTTCCTGGTACTCTCGCCAATTATTAGACCAGTATCACGCTCGCGTTTACGCATCGTACGCACGTAGCTACCCGTGACATTGTATCCGATTGTTTCAGGTTGGGGAGGAGGGGGAGTTGGACGACTGCCCGCGGGTCACAGAGCCGGGGATTTCTCGAACTTACTTTCTAGCGTTCGTTTCTATGTCGTTGCGATTCCGCGTCGCAGAACCGACACCGGCTGAATATTAAGACGGGCGGGTAAGACCGAAACCTCGGAATAGATAAGTGTGGTGGATAGCCTATTTTGAATCCGCAGGGCATTCCGAGTTTTTTTTACGTTACCTAAGCCCTAAGCGTATTTTAGGGGTCTTACAGGTTGCGTAGTGAAAAATCGGACAACCAAGAACACTCGACAAAAAAGAAAATATTTCTGTCTGTGAAAGTACGACAATAATTTCGAATTGTAAAACGATAGACAAGGGTACAACCAATATAGCACTTGGTGCGATTAATTTCTTTAGGTATTTGCAGTCAACATACAGAATATATGGTCCCTAGCCCCAAGTTCCCCGTTTATCAATAACCCTATTACTAAAATTTACAAATCGTTGCAGTTTATCCCACGAATTTCGGACTTATATCCAAGAAAGCTTCCAATTTCAGCAAAATATCGCATTGCCCTTTCACGTAATCCTTGTCCATGATAATTTACCTACACTGCCCAACTAACAACACGATAACTACATAAACAATATAATAATAAATAAGAATAACACTATAATAAATCGCACAGATATCTACTAAATGTTTTGATTGAGCGGCATACGGAATGACGCGGGTGGCGTTGCCACATACGCGAATATTTCCGCATTATTGAAGTCTGAATATTTATCGCATATACAGGGTGTCTACTTTTTAGTGTATACAAATCGATAAAAAATGTATTTTGTGAGATATTTTCAAAAACCTTTTTTTGTTCGAAAGGCCTTCAAAAACCGCTTCTTTTGACCTTTCTGCCATTTTCAAAATGCAAATCCAGGGCCGGCTGCGATTTTTTTATACCCCCGATTTTCACGAAAACCATTTAGCGTTTTTTTATTAACCCCACAGCGTTAATCAGAACACCCCGAAACCCCTATATACCAAATTTGAATAAAAAATATACAGGGAGATCCATTCTGCAGGGTGTCAAAGTTGAGCAAAATAGGAATTTTAAAGGCATCTGACAAGTCAAGAGTGCCATGGAATCCCCTCAAGACAGTTGAATGGTCATTAGGACCACTCAAGGTGTTGGTGTGCAAAGATCCAATACAAAATATACAGAGTGTTCTTATCTGTGCCATCTCAAATTACTGAATTTTTGGAACTATATACTGGTCAAAAATCGAGTATATCAAAACCGCTACACACACTATAAACGAACTAAATCTAAAAAATACAGAACTCTGCCAGTCAGTAAGTCCATATCAGTTAAGGTGGCTGGTGTGCCACAACAGGAAACGCACAGAAAATGTATCATCTTAGACAGTGACTTTGTTGAGTAAGGTCCAATAATTTAAATTGTTTTTATTTGTTAGTTGGCATTTTGTAAAGAAATACATTACTTTTGTGTTAATCAATATTTTTTCAATGATTCCACAGCACTCATGACCCGTATAAAGTTTCATAAAAATTCAGCATTTTGAGATGGCACAGATAAAAACATTCTGTATATTTTGAATTGGACCTTTGCACACCAACACCTTGAGTGGTCCTATTAACCATTTAACTGTTTTGAGGGGATTCCATGGCACACTTGACTTTGCAGGTGCCTTTAAAATTCCTATTTTGCTCAACTTTGACACCCTGCAGAATAGAACTCCCTGTATATTTTTTATTCAAATTTGGTATATAGGGGTTTTTGTGTGTTCTTCTGATTAACGCTCAAATTTTAAATAAAAAAATCGTTAAATGGTTTTTGTGAAAATCGGGGTATAAAAAAAATCGTAGCCGTCCCTGGATTTGCATTTTGACAAAAGTAAAAACGTCAAAAGAAGCGTTTTTTGAAGACCTTTCGAACAAAAAAATATTTTGAAAATATTTCACAAAATACATTTTTTATCGATTTGTATACACTTAAAAGTTCCATACACACATTTTTTAACCAAAGTGTCACATGACAGAGATGAATGATATAGTTTCCCGCGTGTGCAGTTATAAATAGACATCATTTTGCTATAGAGGAGTCAATACACGGAACACATTCGTATTTTTATGTGAAATTGCACTAGTTAAAGCTCAAAGGTTGCAATATATTAAAAATAATAGATACCTATTCATAGGCAAGCTGGAGACATTTGAACAGAACAGTAAAATTTGCCTTTGTCCAAAGAATTACTTATTGCAAACGTTCGGCGTTCTAGACAATAAAATGTCAAAAGTGTCGACTTCAGCCTGAAGAAAATTGTGCAACTCCGTCTTTAATTGCCATAAATAAATAAGGGTTAAAAGCTGTTGTTTAATTTATTGGTTGTTATATTGGTGCATCTACTGTTATTTATTGCCTGTTATCTAGTGTAAACTGAGTATGAATAAAATATAATGTCAAGTACCCTATTGGGTAGGTACTTCTGGTAAATCCTAGATTTAATTAAAAGCATTAATTTCCTAGGCAATACGAACTATTCCATCAAGAAACAATTATTTAATTTATTGTTCCCAAAAATAGTTACACCATTTTTATAGATTTTCATGTTAATATGACATATTTTTGGTGCATAAATTTATTTTATTTATACCAAGACCCTCGAACCAGGTTTGCAAAAGCCATTTTTCTGCAAGAGAAAAACTATAGTTTTAAATGTTCAGGATGCACTGGTACATTAGCAGCCCTCTAGCACTGTTCGCAGCATAGTTGTAGCACGTTTGAATATGACTGGGACTGGAGTTGGAGAGGCAACCATTTATAGATTTCTGAAAGAAGGAAGGACAACAGATGAACTTAATGAAGCTAAAAATAAACCAGGGAAGAAGCCAACGCAAATCAACAGCGATGCTAAGTATGCCATAAGAAGGATAGTTCACAAGTTTTAGCTACCAACATTAAATAAAATCTTACAATCTGTGAAGTGCCTTAGTGAGTAGAACCACATTATGGACAATCCTTAAAGACGTGAATTTGGAGAAACAGAACCGAAAGCCTGTTCTCATAGACAAACCCGAAATCATTTGTTGGAGAAGGGAATAGCTATGGTCGATAAGAAGAATTTTTACTTGGATGAAACTTGGTTAAACCAGGGACATGCTGTTTCAAAAGTATCGAAAGACAAAAATATTCAAAGTTCTCGACAAGATTTTATGGAAGGGTGGTCAAGAAGAATAAACCCTCCGTCTGAAAAAGGTCGTACATTAATAATAACACACATTGGTAGCGAATGTGGATTCCTAGATGGCGGTTTATTAGACTTTCAATCCAATTATACTAAAAGTTTCTATGAGGAAATGACGGCATGTTATTGCGGAAGATAAAATGGGGATCTTGATGACGACGACGACACTTACTATTGCCTCAAAACACGATGAATCTTCCGAAGAGAATCCTTTATGTTTTGAATTGTAATATCATTTTAATAAATAAAATTCTCTATTCCCCTTTCTGCAGGCATTCTCATGTCTTATAAGATGTTCGCTCATGTTATTACAACACTACTCCTAACCTCAAAGTCAAGCCACGCAACCCGACAGTCCGGCAAGTTCGTATAGCGCAGTCGGCCCACGTAGTTGACCCAGCGGCGTTGGCCAGACAATGGTGCTTCGCCGCCTTCGCTGGGTCATTGCTTGGGCGTAACTCGCCTTGCATTTTAACCCACATACGCGATTAGCTGCGTTTTTTCCGCGCCGCTGCGTTCCGCACTGATAAAGGTATTTCCTCGTCGCGGTGGCGAGCTGGGTACTGGGTACCATTTAATCTTCGTTAGGCGAAGTAGATTAGAAGTTCTAGGTTTTCTGTTGCTTAAGATTAGGGTGTTCATTGTAGAGTGAAAAGTTCTGTCGTACATAATGAACTCTATACTAACGTACTTAACTGGAAGTGACCCGGAATTCTTCAAGTTTTCACTCGACGCGCTGGAGAACTCAGCATATCGGATGAGTATGCAACCCGCAGTACAGGAGTACTACATGAGTCCCGTCGTTTTTTATCTTATTGTCTCGCATGGCAAGATGTTTAGCTGTATTTCATTTTTAATTTATTTTTTATGAAAAAATGGTTAAGTCAGCAATTCGAGCAATCAATTTTAAAACATTAGATACGTTTTAATAAAAAGAAAGCTTCCAAATCAAGTTGGTTGATGTTTATCATCTTCTCATACGTCGAACTATTACTACTGTTTGTCCCCTACTTACGATAGTAAATACCATGGACTCTTTAAAATAAGGGGACCCAACATTTCACATAGGAAAAGTGAAGTATTGAGGGGAAGTTTGTTTCCTGTCGACCCCAAGGAGACCACAAGGGGGCTGGTACAAGGTTATGTTATATGTCAGTTCCAACTGCCATCAGGTTTTATGTAAAATGCCAGTGCCATAGATTCTAAAGGAGGCAAAATATTTCCCATCATAATTCACAATTTTTAAGTTTTCTAACTTCCAGATACTCAGATGCGACAACTAAAGGTAATGCGGCTGCCTGTAGTAGTCCCAATAAATGCAACCAGATTTTTCCTGTATCACCTTTAGTAATCCTACAATTCCCATTACCTGGGCATTACGTAGGTATTTCAAAACAAAAATCGTATTTCGTAAATTTTAAATTATTAAGCAGGCAGCTTCAGTCAGGTCTTTTTTTAAAGAGTTTTTATCTACGACTACAAGTTTATTTTAAGTTTGTGAGGTACCTTGGGAGAGAAGTAAAATTACAAAAATTTTATAATGAACACCGAGAAAAATTACATGATTAGAACTACTAGACCTAATAATTATAAGTCTATCCCGAAATCTGTGAAAGTTCTTTGGGTAGATACATTCAACAAAGGAAGAAAGTTCAAATACATATTACAAATGGATTGAGGAACCTGGTAACAAGGTGCAATAGCGACAAATTCTTAAATAAGCAAAATCGGCACTGACTTACCATACTTATTACTTAAATTCGTGGAAATAATTGGTGGAAATCAATTTCAACAGTAAAATAAATTTGTTTCATTTGACAGTTGCCCTATTCTGCACTTGTAGACACAACATTGTCAAGTCAAATTTTTAGAGATCATGGAAACCATTATGAATTTTTACTAACAATCAAAGTACCATCGCGGCGTGTTACTTTGCACCAGTTTTTTGAGATTTTGTGTATTTTTATGAACATAGTAATGAGAAAATTATAAAATAAAAGTATGTGCTATTTTCAAGTTTTTCCTATAGGTTTCTGCATGAAAGTAATGTGCAGCGGCATTGAAAATATTTTTTTAATTTTTTTAAAAAATTGGCAAAGTCACCCATTAAAAAGGGTTACTTTGCCAACCCCTTTAAAACCATTTGTTTCGCAATGTAGGACACTCTGATGTGTGACTTTGCCCCCTGATAGAATTTTAAAAAGTTTATAATAAATTTAAAAAATATTTTTTCGGTAAAAAAAGCCAATTAGATGTAAAAAATAAACTTTATTCTGGCACAACGTTTTTAAATAACAAAATAAACATGTTTTCTCGACTTAAAATATCGTTAATAAAAAACAAATCACAGGATCTCTTTGACAGTCTTGTACTTATAAACTAACAGTGCTTACAGCTTAAAATTAGACAAATTTGTCTTAAAATAGTGATATCCTCGAGGAGATATTCTTGGTTTATCTAGGAAACAGCAAATGTCTCTCTCTTCTTGCTGTGAAATATCCTCTATATCTGGATACACGAAACCTTCTTGCTTTTTTCTTAGGAATCGTATCGTCAATAAGTCATCTTTGATTTCTAAAACTTTCCCAACAAAGTGTCGTAGAGTTTTTTTTGTTGCAAAAGCAACAACTACAAAATCATCGATTTTTGGCTTCCGAATCTGCTCCTCCTCACTGTCGCTTTCCATATCTTCCTCTTGATTTGTATTATCTTCAATATTGGGTGGTACAACTTCTGGCTCTTCATCAGATGACTTATTTTCTTTATCTTCGCTGAGGTCTTCATTACCTACGGACTTTCCTGGAATAATTTTAATCATTTTTTTCTCCTTCTGGTGCCCGAGGTAGATGCATTAGACCTGATTTCTTGCAAATATCCCAAAAGAGTCTCACTCACATTTTCGCCAATATTTTCCGTTCTTCGATTTGGAAGTCTTTTTAAAACTTGTTCTCTATCAGTTGGGTATATTCCACAAGCTCTAAAGGCACTTGCTATATTGGTTTTATCTTTAAAACTGAGTTTATCTACCAGGATTTTTAGCAAACTAGGGAAAACAATTTTGTTCACGGCTTTTTCTTTTGGATTTTGTATTTTGAATTTTACCAATATTTCTTTCCAGAAACGTTTTAATTGGCCAAAATATCCAACGTCTAGTGGCTGAGTGATATGTGTTGAGTTCGGAGGTAAATATATAAACTTTATGTTTGATTTCTGGCAGCTGACAATAATGTCTACATTTAAATGGGATGATAAATTATCCCCGATTAATACTTTAACACCCTCGTGCTTATGTGCCCATGGAAGTGCAATTGAATTAAACCAGTCTTCAAAAACGCAACCGTCGAACCAGCCCGATTTAGTTCTGTTATATCTTGCATTTGTTGGACCACCGATTCTCCACTGATCATAAAGCCTATCTGCTTTATAAACCACGTATGGTGGAAGTACCTCTCCAGCTGCTGAAATCGCAAACATGATGGATATTGCCGATTTTGATACATTTATGACTCTTTCCGGGTATTTGGTTCCCCGTCGGAAAATACAACGAGTCGCCCCCGGGTCGTCTGTTAGATTCGTCTCATCATAATTCAGAATATTGCTTGGGGGAACTCCTGCAAGACTCCTTTCCAAATTGTCAAAGTAAGCACTTATTTCATCTTCGGACTTTTCTGCCCTTGCGCATTTTATATTTTTGCAGGCCCGAACTGACAGACGACCTTGATGCCTGTCTAAAAAATTTAGACACCAATCTTTCCCAGGTAAATTATCAGGAAATTTTTCGATTCTCCTTCCACCTTTTTCTAGATAACGCTTGACTAACATACGCAGGTCAAATGACGTTAAAGGACTACCATATTCAGCAGCGGCTAGAAGAACATCAACAATGTGTCTTTCTTCAAGCTCCGTTAGTGCTGTCACACCTCCAACACTACCCAAATGACGACGATGCAATTTATTCCAAAGGGTCCTCCTTGGAATTTTATATGTTTCAGATGCTTGATATATTGTCATATTTCTCCCTTGGACAGCATTAATAGCAGTGCTTAAAGTTGCCTCAGTATAATTTTTGTAATTGCGCGTGCCTAGTTTTTTTTATAGAGTCTCCCCATATTGCAAATTCTAGAACAAAGTTAATTTTGTAAGAGAATGCTTTGGCAAAGTCACACTTAAAAAATGAACTTTTTCTCGAAACCTTGTTTTTTCCCAGAAATTATAAAAATTAAAAAATAAATTTTCATTTACATGTACAAAATATTCCTACAGACACTACCCATAGTCAATTTTGTTGATATATTTATCACAGAAGATGTACCAGCCCTTAATATTTCGTATTTGTAAAAACAACAAAAACTTACCTCTACACTCTGGGGCGGCTAACGGTATACTGGAAATACAGGGCACGTATTTAGACCGTTAAAATGATCGGCAAGGATGCTAGCTTTGCTTTGAGGATAACACCGCCCGCTGTTGCCAATTGGTGCGTAGACAAATTGAATTTACATAAAATGAGGCACCATTTGGCAAAGTCACATTCACTTGGCAAAGTAACACGCCGCGATGGTACCTGTTATATTCATAGATTCTCCAATAAAATGTCATACTTGGCATCACTGATACCATTAGAATGAGGAAAGAATAAGCCTTACTTTGGAAAGTATAATTCTGGGTCCTCTTACTTTAAAGAGTCCCTGGTAAATACCTACATTATGTCCCTACGATAAAGCGTTTTCGCACACTTACAGGTTTAAAATGCACTGTAATCTGTGCCACTCGGCTGGGTTTTGTCGGACTACAGATTAAGACATTTCCGCGGCTTTATTCACCATCATTGCCTGTGCTATTTACATGTGATTATGTAGCTGGTAGCTGGTTTACTAGGTATGTCCATTTCAGCACAGGATGAGTTATAGTCGAAGAGGAGACGTAGAATCCGTTAGAAACACCTTGGACAAGAGGGGCGTTAATGAAATTTGATTCCAGACTAAATAAATTACAGTAATTAACATATAACTACTATAACAGATAATATAGTAACAGAAAACACTTTAACGTCAGCAACTGCCAAATGGACTCAAATTTCTTCTTTATTAAGGAGGCATTTTTATAATACAGTGCGACAAATAAAGTCTGCATTATAAGGGACAAATTTTTGTTTAACTTTGCCCGCTGTTTATGCTTCTACTTATTTGTCAAAACATCGAAAAAAGCTTACTAGAAAAAAATTGTTTCTCTTGCAATACTTTATCCGTATACCAATTTTCATGAAATTGCAACAACATTCATTTTTTGCATTTTTTTTATTATATTGTTTCAATATTTTTTCACAGAGGTCATAAGATCCTTTATTGAAAAGAAATTCATAATATCAAACACTTTTTTAACAAAATATCGTTTCGGGTGCATATCTTAAAGCAAACCCATAATAATTTACTAAAATAATCTGGTTTATTCTTGTATATCAATAATAGTAGACGTAGGCATAGACGTGCAAAGAAAAAATCATCAAAATAATTTGTCAAGTATCTTAGTTTAAAATTTGAGTATAAAAACTCTCGTTATTTTCTCTCGCAATTCTCTATTCGTATATGTAGGACTATAATATTCGCGGACTTACCATAATATTTCCACCATTTGTTTTCAAATGGTGTAAAAATCCATGGGCACAAACTTTTTCAAATACTTAAATGGTGGAATTATTACATACTTTTATTTTGATGTTTTTACCTTATCTATTGATATTCATGCAAATAAATCAGATTATTTCATTGAATTACTGAATTTAAATAAACTCTGCATCAAGCACGACTTTAAAATACAGTGTGTCCACGGATGGACTTTCAAATTTTCTAAAAAAATCATTCTTGATAACCAGGAAATGGAAGAAACGTTAATTAGCATAAAAGTAAACTGCCTCTATTTGTGGAGATACTGGAAAAAGTTGTTCAGCGTGGCAAGTTACTTAGGTGTACAAAATTTCAATACATTAGGCCTACTTTGATTTTTTTTATTTTATTCTCATTTTTTTAATAAATGGTTTTCTGTAAATAGTTTTTCTGTAAACAAAAATTTCTCCCTTATGATGCCGGCTTTATATTATAGGTATTTATCCTATATTTATTATATAATTCTTAGAATTCATAACCTGGGTGGCAGTGGTACAACTATTTATTACATCTTTGGGGTACATTATTGTTTTTTAATGGTTTTACGGCTAACCTTTATGGGTTGTGCAACGTTGGGTAACATATTACAGCGGCCAACTCAAAATAAAATGGTAAAAAGGGTTACGACAAAAAAATGAAAAAGGGAAAGTAATAAAGGGTTATGCCGGACCTGCATTTTTTTATTGTTTGTCAATTATTTCTAATACTTTATTGTTGTCTATTATTGGGTTGCGCAAGAAATACCTATTCCTTTGGCGCATTTCCGACAAGGATAAGTAGGTAAAAAAAAATGCCGTAAAAAGACCTTCGCCTTTTGGGCCTGGGATTGTTCCACGACAATTTGTTTAGATTCTTTGAAGCCTATTTATCTGCAGACATTTGCAAATTTTGGGTAGACGGCCAACCTTTTTGCGAAATTGTTGTGTTGCGGTTTATTGTGCTTTTTATTATTTTATGTCACGACTTTACGGTTCGCCAAGGTCTCTTTGCGAAAAAATGTAGTAGGTAATTTGTTTGAGGCGGGACGGGGAGTATTTTTGCAAATTTGTTTTATTGCTTTCTAGAATAAGTAGGTAGGTAAAACGAAAAAACAGGTAAAATTGTTCAAACGCTCATTTAAATTTATTTCTTGAAATCGGTAGTTAAGTGTCTCAAAATCGTCATTAAAAGCTCAGAAATCGGCCCATTATTGTACGATTTTTTCAATAAGTAGGTCTTGGCGAGATGTAAACATCAAACGTTCAGACGCCGAGCGATCGCCCGTCAAAATTGACCAAATTCAGAACCCGGCCAATAAAGGCCCATTTAACTTGTCGTACACATTGCCAAATTGTTACCTATAGCAGTGCAATCCTTCAGTATAAATATTTTAGTAGGTTTGAATATCAATCTATTTTTCATGGAGGCTGCACAACGGGCAGCAGTTTGGAGTTTCTGTTGGGAAGCGCCGTGCCTCGTCATACTTGACCTAGGTAGAACTATCGTCAAAGTCAAGCAACGTCGGGCGCACTCGGTTCATGGACGGGCGATCCCTTATGATTACATTTGTCTAATAAAACATTTTTTATAAGTCACGTGGTTTATTTGCCTCTGCAACTAAATTCCACATGATTCGTAAAAAGTTGAACTTCAGTGCCTTGGTACATAAATAACTATTCTACACCATCATGAGAGAACAAAATATTTCGTAAAATGTGGAAAAACGAACCTTGGGTCGTCAGACTGTATTTCAAAAATATCTTCTAACGAATTGGGAACTCTACGCGGTGGTACTCTACACAATATATATACAGGGTATAACAGACTGATGGTCAAAAATGAAACCACGTATTCTTAGAGTCAAAATAAGGGCACTTCTTCGTATATTTTTTTCTCCTACGGGCCATAGTTTTCTTTTATACAGAGCATAGATGTTTGGAGAAAAATACACATATTTCTTAGTATTTCTAGAAGTATACGAGATATTTTCTTCAAACTTGGCGTGCCACATGAGCCGTCAAACTTAAGGTTGACATGAAGCTTCTGAGGCTCCCAATTGCGGAGATACAGGGTGTTAGTAAAATTAATTAGTTCAGAAAAATATGAATGCCCTGTATAATCGCATTTTTTTAATTTGTTTTGAGTGGTGAATAGAATGGTTAACAAAAAGTATCTCTTAGTATTTTTTGATATTTGCAGCCGTTTCTTAATTATTTTCGAAGAACGGCAACGCTGCAATGAACAATAGTCACTTTAAGAATAAATCTAGCAATCTGTGGATGTCAATTAAACTTTATTTAACAAAATACAAAGGCAAAAACAATAATAAAAGAAACGTATTGCTATTAGAAAATTAAATTATTAAATGTTCGAAATGACCGCCGTCTCTTTCAATACACGCAACTATGCGTTTCCGCATGTTTATTATTGCCATTCGCAAGTCCATAGCAAAAGTGCATATCAGTCAATTCTTCAAATGAAAATATAATTTTTCAAAATATTGATACTAATGTGCAAAGTTTGCAGCCAAATGATTCAAATAATGCCAAGTTTAATTGACATCCACAGATTGTTAGATTTATTCTTAAAATGACTTTTTTATTGCAGCATTGCCATTCTTTGAAAATAATTAAAAAACGGCTGAGAATATGAAAAAATACTAAGAGATACTTTTTGTTAACCATTGAATTTACCATTCAAAACAAATTTAAAAAATGCGATTATACAGGGTATTCATATTTTTCTGAACTAATTAATTTTAATAACACCCTGTATCTCCGCAACTGGGGGCCTCACAAGCTTCATATTAACCTTAAATTTGACAACTCATCCGCTCATGTGACACGATAAGTTTGAAGAAAATATCTCGTATACTTCTAGAGATACTAAGAAATATGTGTATTTTTCTCTAAATTTCTACGCTCTGTATAAAAAACTATGGCCCGTAGGAGAAAAAAATATATGAAGAAGTGCCCTTATTTTGACTCCAAGAATACGTGGTTTCATTTTTGACCATCAGTTTAGTTACACCCTGTATATACAAATAAAAAATGTTAGGAGCACTGGGCACCATGTGGCCGAATGCATCTGCCCAATTCGACCATTCCCATCTTTAGGTGTATTTCAGATTTCAGCGAGCGATCCCCCGGGAAAAACAAAAGGCAGATCTCACCATTAATTCCCATTATAACCTCCTTAATTGCCACCGAAGCTTTATTAGGGAGTTCATCGACATCTGTTTCGGATTTTCGCCCGATTTGCCAGCCAGCGGCATCGGGCAGGCTCCTCGTTTCCCACGAACGGACGTGTGTCTAGGAGGGCCAGTGGCGTAACAGTGAAAAATCAAAATTGAAAACGTATCATTTATTTTTTTTACGGAAAAATATATTCAAACCACATTTGTCACTATTTAAAGAAATATAAACAAATATGGAATCACAATTATTATTTTTTACTAAAGCTCTAAGTGCACGGCCACACATAAGGCGGACGGCGGACCGGAGAGCAGAGCGGAAAGCGGAGAGTAGTGCGGGTAGTGTCCACACAGTCCACGGCCTGGGCACTCTCGGCTTTCTGTCAAATCGTATAAATAGTTATCAACCCCATCACTGGCGGCGCTAGCGGCAACTTTTGAAGACGCACTATAATAACTCTTCCTAATCTGTGAAGTGCATCATTTGTCATTTGTCATGTCATTTGTATGAAAATGCACATTCTCCCGAAAGACCTAGAGGTAAGTGATGCGTTACTAATAATTTTGTGCACAACATTGTATTAAATTGTTTCAGTTAAGAGATAAATGGTGTGATGCAATTGGCAGATTGGATTTGATTCAGCTTGATGATTCAAAACGAAAAAGTTACAAGATGTGCGATATCCATTATTTTGCAAGTGGCGATAAGTTCCTTGTTAGCAAAAATAAGACGAACTTGAAAGCAACTGCTGTACCCACCTTGCATTTAGGAGGTAAGTGTCTCCAAATTGTTAAATTTTACATTTTTTCCCTTCCACGATATTCGTAGATTTGAAAAATAATAACTGTAGGCATAAACATGTTGAAGTTAAGTTGAAATCAACATATTATTGTACCTATAAGCTTAGTTCAGAATGAAAATCTCATTATACAGGTGTCCCACATAAGAGCGATACACCCTCGGTAACTTTTTAATTAATTAAATTAATTAAATTCGAACTTCATAGAAACAGCTATAAAAATGTCGATTTCTACATTATTCTTATGTGAAAGTTCACAACTCAAATTTCGGATTTTGCAAAATAAACATGCAGTGTGGATAAATGAAATAAACCTAATCAGGGAAACACTTGGTGAATTCCATCATCTGTACAAAAATAATTTTGGAAATCTCGACCCAAAGATTGTCTAAAACACCTCGGTCGTGGCAATAGGCATGAGTTATGTCCCATAGGGGTTTGCGACTAAAAACTTCACTAATTAGCATTTCGCGATCCATATTGTTTATTATTAAGTAGGTATACAGGGTGTTCACTTTCAAAGTGCCCACCATTGGTATTTTTGAAACGGTAAGTTAAGAGCTACAAGGTTGGTTAAATTAGACAAAAGTTGCGCATTTTGATGTGTTTCAAGAATCTGTAAAGAAATTTGACATAGCTCACGTGGTTACTAAAATAACCTGAAAAAACTGAAAACTTCCACTTTTTTATTTTGTCCGTAACTTAACATAAAATGAAATTGAATGAAATTTTGTGGAATTACGTAATTAGGTACGGGCTTTCGAATGCACTATTCAGAAAAATTTTCTGCCTACTGGATCTTTAGGTATTCATAACCAAATTTCGATTTTCTTATGGCGGCCATATTGGATTTTACCACCATTGGATAGAGCAAAAAATTGCGAATACAACCATGTATCACAACACCTAATTAAACCCACTTAAATGTCAAATTTCTAATATTCCGAAAACAATATCAATAACTGTCACCTAATAAACAGAAACGCCAAATTTGATGTCAAAAGTTTATTTATTTAACGTTATTTTAATAGGAACAAGAAAGTAAATACTAATAAATAGATAGCGGGCGGCAGGGGTCAGTATCTAACCGGCAGGCCTTAGTCCCCCGGCAATAAATAAATAACTTTTGTACGGGTTGAATTTTAAAGTCATGGTATCTGTGCTTTTTTAAAATCTTGTTAACTGCCACTAACGACAAACCACATTCCCTAGCAATTTTCCTTTACGATGTCTCTGGATTTAAATGAATTTGAGCCGAAACATTGATTTCACTTACAGCTCCTCTAGCTCTTACAAAATCATTTCTTGTTTTGTAACGTCGCATCCGCTTCCATACGCCTACACAACCTTCGGAAAATAGTTCTGTTAGGCTGCCTTCGTTCGGGGTATAATTCTTGATATTGGCTAGAATTACGGTAGTTTCGAATATAAACATTGTACATATCCAATCTATCATTTATTGGATATTCTTGGGGCATGATTCAATAAGCTTTAGTCACTTAAGACGGTTAACACACACTTTTAAGTAGTTAACAAAGGTTATGGAAACTAACTGACGTTTCAGTTTATTAGGTGACAGTTATTGATTTTTTTTTTCGGTATCATGGCCTACTGCCTGCTTCAAAATATTTGAAATTTGACATTTAAGTGGGTTTAATTAGGTGTTGTGATACATGGTTGTATTCGTAATTTTTGCTCTATCCAATGATGGTAAAATCCAATATGGCCGCCATAAGAAAATCGAAATTTGGTTATGAACACCTAAAGATCCAGTAGGCAGAGAATTTTTCTGAATAGTGCATTCGAAAGGCCGTACCTAATTATGTAATTCCACCAAATTTCATTCAATTCCGTTTGATATTAAAAAAGTTACGGACAAAATAAAAAAGTGGAAGTTTTCAGTTTTTTCAGGTTATTTTAGTAACCACGTGAGCTATGTCAAATTTCTTTACAGATTCTTGAAACACACCAAAATGCGCAACTTTTGTCTGATTTAACCAACCTTGTAGCTCTTACCGTTTCAAAAATACCAATGGTGGGCATTTTGAAAGTGAACACCCTGTATAACAACACAACGCTCTATTTTCGAGCCGGAAAATGCCAAACTGCTACCGGCGAGCAAACACGCTTTACTCTCCGCTCACCTCTCCGCGGTATGTGTGGACACCACACCATAGTAGGCTTCCTATTGTTTTGAAAGCTCCGCTACAATATCCGCTCTGCTCTCCGGTCCGCCATCCGCCTTATGTGTGGCCGTGCACTAACAAATCTAGACTCGTTTCTGAGAAAATAAACGTTGCAAGAAAGGCGATTTTAAGTTTTTTTTACAAACAGAATAATAACCAGTGTTATAAATAATATAGTATGTTTCTTATCATATTTATATTTACATCATTTCCTAACCTAACCTAACCAGAAGGCTATTCCCAATGTATTTTCAGCAAAAAATAGGATTTTTCTGGTTTTCCACAAATAAAAAGACTATAATTTCAATACAATATTACAGTATGTAGATATCTCTTTGAGAATGGAGGAATGTTTATTCTCCGAAAGCTCAGAAAACAAAGTGGTTGAAGGTATTTTTTGAGTTAACGTCCAAAGTTCCATTCTAGGCATTTATGGATTTTCCTGGCAACTTCAAAAAGTTGTCCATGTATTATATATCATTATTATTTTGTAACGCCACTGACGCCATAGACTCAGGTAAAAAGAAAGTAAAAAGGGCGCCTGGGCGCGCCACAAAAAAACCCGGGTTAGTTTTTCGCTACTAGCCTTCTTGCTTTCGCCAAAGGGTTGTTTTCACCCTTTTACCTTTTTTACGACCACAAAAAACGTGGGCCGATTGTTTCGGGTCTTGGGGCCGGGCGCTTCGTGAATTCTTTATTGCGTAATGATGTTGTGCAACGCGGACGGTCGACGGGTCAGGTATAAGGGTTGTTGAGAACGTTCGGAGACAGGTGTAGGCAGGCCTGACGGATGGTTTTTGTGATTTTCGTCGAAGGAGGCGCTTTCGGAGTTTGCGGCCTAACTGGTTCTTCTTGAATGGTTATAATTAATAGTTATTTATGTACCAAGGCACTGAAGTTCAACTTTTTATGACTCATGTGGAGTTTAGTTGCTGAGGCCTCTGGCCGAGGCAAATAAACCACATGAGTCATAAAAAGAACTTCAGTGCCGAGGTACATATTATATTTTTCTTGAAATCGGAAAAAAAATGTTTTATTAGGCAAGAAAATAATAATAAGGGATCACCCGTCCACGAACCGACTACGCGCGGCGTTGCTTGACTTTACCGATCGCTCTACCTAGCACAAGCATAATGATGTATGGCACCTTCTGACAGAAAAACCAAACTGCTGCTTCTTGTGCAGCTTACACAACAAATCTATTGTTTTTCAAATTTACTAAAATATGTATACTGAAGGATTGCGCTTCTATAGGAAACAATTTCGCAATGTGTACGAAAAGTTAAATGAGCCTTTATCGGCCGGGTTTTGAATATTTGGTCACTTTTGACGGGCGATTTCTCCGCGTCTGACGTTTGATGTTTACATCTCGCCAAGGCCTACTTATTGAAAAAATCGTACAATAATGGGCTACATTATTGTACGATTTCTGTGCTTTTAATGACGATTTTGGGACATTTTAATGCCGATTTCAAGAAAATATGTTTTTATACAAGAAAAGCGCACAAACAATTAATATAAATAATTCCAAAACTCAGATTAAAAGGTTCTTAATTTTCTCACAGATCACAGATAGTAATTTATAACTATGGTCGATTCTATTACAAAATGCGGTAGCATAGATATTGACAAAGTTGATCCGTGCCTAATGTTTAGTTCATTTCATGTAGCTCATAGTAAACAAAGCAACAGGAATTCAGAACAGACAAAACAAGACTTTCAGATAGTTTTTATTACAACCTTCTCAACTTACAAGCCCTGTGCAAACATGTGGCAACGCCGCAGCGGGACGGTTCAACGAGTCTATGCAGTATAGAGCAGTCTGCACTTTGGTTTAGTTTATCTTTTCTAATAGATGTTCACCCTTCTTTTTAATTATAATTAATTGCATTTGTGAACTTTGTTTCAATAATTGGGTACCTAAGTAAGTAGGTACATTTGTTTAACAGACAATAAAATCAGTAACAAGTAACAAAATATAAACAGAAAGTATAAGTATTTATAATAAGTACGATTCCTGGTGTGGATAAGTACATTTTCGACAAATAATATGGTAAATTTGGGCAAATAGAGGGGACTAAATTTTGTTGTAAGTCGAATTTTTGTGAGAATTTTTCGCAAAGTGCGCGATCAGGCAAATGATCTATCTTCCCTTATGGTTAAATTTTCATAAAAATACAAACAAGCGGACAGAGAACAGCATGCTGCGAAGGAGAGTAATCTCTTCTGATTGAAATGGCAGTTTAGGGTCAATTTCATAATACATTCAATTAAATTATCTTGTGATTTTAACATTAGGTAAAGAAAGTTTTGCAACAATACTAAACAATGGTTGGATTGTTATAAAACTCCTTTAACTTTAAAGGGTACTTTAGTTTGCCTATGCAATTGGCCCTTAATCGTTTTATTCTTATATTTTCGTCCTTTGGAAAGCCCAAAACAAATACAAGTTGACCGCTTGCCGTCATGAAAAGAAAATCTAGCTACTTCAAGTTATTATTACGATTTGACTTGCAGCGAGGTATATTCTAGCTTCTCTCGACGGTTCTAAGCATCTTGAGGCTTGAAATTGTAAAGGAACGATTCTTCACATCGAACTTTTAGAGAAATCTTTCACTTTTGCACAAACAAAACAAGTTTATAAAAAAGCTGCCGCCAGCACTTCGGGCTGTCTGTTTCCACCCAGCGACACACTGCCTCGTCGTAGCAATCTGGCGACGATAGCACTACCCGCGCTACACAAATGAATTCTGGTAAATTTCTTGTGAAATCAACTGACAGGCAGTGTCAGGCACGCGACGTGGACCCGCATCACTTGTTGCCAGTTTTCTCTACTTCAGGGCTTCTCCTAGAGTCGGCTGTGGTTTTTATAAAAGGAACAAGAGTGGTCCCAGGACAGAGCCTTGGGGCACACCTGAAAGAATCTTCTGACAGCTAGATTTCTGGACATATTGTGACCTCCCTTGAAAATATACGTTTCAAAGAAATGTATCTGTTTTTGACTAAAGCCGAAATCCCTACTTAAATTTTGTGCACAATAAGGTGTGATTAACATTGTCAAAAATCTTGAAGTAATCTATGGAAACCAAAGCAACAGGTAGCTTTTGATCTGAAGCTGTTATAATGTTGTCTGTTAGATTGAGACGAGAAGAGTGTTATTACTGTGAAAGGCCCGAAATCTTGACTGACTTGCAGGGAGAATTCCACAGTTCTCCACATCACTCACAATATGGGACTGAGCAAGCCTCTGCAAGACCTTCGACAAGACTGGCAAAATGCTTATCGGTCTAAGATCAGACAACTCCTTTCGGGATGGGAATAACTACATGCTTAATTTGATTTATCACAATTTGTTAGGAATTTAGGTACTATAAAAATTTGAGACCCAGATTCTAGGTAATTTCCATTGTCGACCATTGTGATATATATACTATCATTAATTGTGACGTTTTTAATCATATCAAAGAAGGTTTACTCTCATTATTTAACAAAATGCCATATGCTTTCACCCATTGCGATAAGTACAGAAGATGGTTATATAAAAACACAGAACTAATTTGAAAAATAAAATTGCACGCGATCCAACCGCCATCGTCGGCAAATAGTGAAAAACTGCACGCGTATACACCATTTCGAAAACGAGAAAAAGAAAGAGCCCTGCCCGCAACCTTGCACTTGACTTAAATGGACGCCTCATATATGGTTTAATATTTTTACGCTCCTCCTATATGCAGTAGTCGGCAGCGTGATGAGCGCTGGCCAATTTTGTAGGTAGTCATGCCGATGCAGAGCAACGCGTAGAGAATAACTTTCCTATTATTAAAACTATCATGACCGGCGCAAAATATTACCTGCATGTTATATTTTACATAAAGTCGTGAGTAATTCGAGAGGGGCAATTCATCGCGCTGATGTGCAGAGGTGGGAGCAGCGGGAAATTTACCTACATCGCGCACAACTAACGCACAAAAAGCCATTTAAATCGGCACGGACTCATTTCATGGTCGTTGACCACGGCGGCCGCACGTAACTCTATACCTGTCGGGATTTTTTTGAATTTGTCATAAAATGCAGTTTTGGGAATTCCCAAAACTCCACAGTATGTCCAATCTGTCATGTGATCACTTTAGCTTGCATCATTTTTTATCCTTGTATTATATTATACCATGGGAAAGACACAACATAATTTAGATTCTTATATTAGTTATTATATTTTGTTGAAGAAGATGTCCAGAAGTGTTTCAATCAGCTAGATGAAAATAAAGGCCCCGAGGCCGATGGAATACCTTCTATGTCTTCCCTGTCTCTAATTTTCAACAGATCCCTCTCCTCCGGCCAATTTCCATAGGTTTGGAAGTCATCTTTACTTAAAAAAAAAAACTTCTGCGTCTTATTTACAACCATCTTCTTCAGCAACGTGGCTTTTACTAAATCGATCAATAGATACGAACTTAATCACATATAGCCATGGATGGAGGCCTCCAGGTGGATGCTTTGTACACCGACTTCAGCAAAGCTTTCGACAAAATCGATCGAAACATCGTCTTCATCAAGCTTGGCGACCTTCTACGATGGACTGCTTCTTACGTCTTGATCGGTTCCCAGCTAGTATGTGTTAATAGTTTCAGGACAAAACCCTTTAATGCAACATCGGGTGTGCCCCAAGGATACCTCTTGGGTCCATTACTCTTCCTCACATATATATCAATGATATTAATAACTGCTTCGTCTATTCAAAACTTTTGATCTACGCAGATGATCTTAAGTTGTTCTGCAGGACCACATCTCTGGGTGATTGCTCTCACCTTTAAGAAGACCTGAATTGTGTGTCAGATTACTGCAATGAAAATAATCTATTCCTAATTTATATAAATATTACACCTAACAATAAATTCTAACTTGTTACCAAGTCAAAATATGCAAAATCAATTTCGTAACATACGCACCTGAAAATCTCAACAAAATGTTGGTTCCTCAAGCCCTTCCACTACCTGCGCCTATGTCTGCAAGTTAAGCGAGTGCCAATATCTGTTTTATATTAGAGCTAAAGATTTTAAAGAAATTTAGCAATTTTTTCTGAAATTCTGGGACACCATGTGCAGGTGCGCCAAACTTCTTTTCTAAAATAAATTCATTGAATGCCATTCCGTAAACTTAAAAAAAGGACCACACGTGGATGGTTTTAAAGTCACTCCTCTTCCTCGTTCAAAAAATAGATTTATTCTCAATGTGTTAACAACAAACACAAAATGAGAGGCTATAAACATTGCCAAAATACATTGACCTTCCTCACTGCGAATACATTATCGAAAATAAAAACAAGAAACCACACAAACAAAATTAATATTCAGCCATTATTACTCTGGAATTTTTCGGTGGATACAAGGTGGGCTACGTCAGAGATTTGAAGAAAAAGGTTCCCATCTGCTGCATGACATAACTGATAAATTGTATTTTTGGCTAAAGACGTAGGCATTTAACCTTTCGCAGTCTCGAGGATGCCAAAATATATAAAATTAAAGCCACTAAGTTTCGGTAAAACTGGACATTAGAATCACCCTTGGTATATCGCCAATCGGCACATTCATCCTGATCTCAATATCCGCATAACCCCTTTCTCAGAGTTCCATCACATATGTTTAGAACACTCTTAGCACCGACTTTGACCTGGATGACTGTATTCAAATCTGATCAGTTCACATAGGGGCTGTATAAAAGCAGCTCTCACGTCTGGAATACCCATAAATTTTCACAAACTAAAAAAGAAAACTGTGACGCCCTGTACAACATCGAAAATCGTAAACGAGCAGTCCGCCTGGCTGTTTAACTCATTCCGGTGCGTACTTATACGGTCTGCTCCGCTGTAAATCATGCGGGATGCGGCAAAATTGGTCATACCACCATTATGCGAACCATCGGCGACTGGTATTACCTCAGTCATGGCTTCGGATTTCAAAATAGTAAGTTCCACGACTGGCCTTGAATGATTAGCTAAATATAAATGTTCGGCGTTTTTGCCGGTGTCGCTGAACTCGAGCCAAACACGAAAAATGTAAACATTCAAAAGATGAAAATTCGACCACTGACGTCGTGGGACGCCTCGATGAATATTTCATGAAGAAGACCAGAAATGGCCATTTTAGATTTTTTAAGCGACATTTTGTTCGCGTGCAGATTAAATTAGCTGCGTAGCTTTTACAGCTTAGTCAGTGAATTCGAGATATAAAGCATAACAAAATAAGACAGACAGTTGGCCATGATTTGGCTTCTTTGGGGTTAATTAAATTAGTGTCATGAAGTAGGCACCTGTCAGTAAATCACTTTAATTAACTGTATTTCTGAAAGGTGACTTTTTGTGTGAGTAAGTTCTAGAAGGTGTACAAGCTTCTACGGCTGAAAGAATATTGAAAAATAAGATTTTAAATCACATGCCAATATTAAAATGGGTATTGTAAGGGATTAAAGGTTTTAAAAACATTGTCAGGTCAATCAACTCGTCAAACGCTTTGTCCAAAGCAGGACTTGAGCATTCAAACAATATAATATTAAAGTGTGAAAAATTCGGATGAAATTGACTTTGTTCCATGTCCAAAATAGTTTTTATCATAATACGTCAAGGGTCTGAAATTCGAAAATCAAAAATTACATAAAAGTCGATGAATAGTAGAAAGAAATTGAGACAAAGAATAATAATTTGTCAAAGATATGTGGGAACTTCCTATGAAATTGCCCTTTAATCGATCATAATTGATTCATATTGAAGACGAAGTTGTTTCTGGTGTGTGGAGGTAATGTTAACGCTTGATATGATAACTACTCAGCAACCTCACATAACATAAAACCTAATGAATAGGATACTCCATAACACTGAGGCTATCAGGCCAGGAATCTATGTAATTATGATCTTATTATAGAGAAGAAATCTCAGCTTTATCCGCTACTAGTTATTACTTTTATTATATTTTCTTCTTCTTTGCCTGGCATTTTTTAACCGGCCGTAATTTCACGCATATTGTGCAAGATTATTGGGTTTACGTTGGTACAAGCGCAAGGAGTAATATGATAAAGACCACTTATCCGGTGTCCCATATGAAATTCACTCATCGGTAATTTTTTTGCGATATTCGTTATTCCCGATGCGATAAAGGTAGAATTTTCTCATATAGTTACCTGCGTTCGTTTTTGTTCCTTTCTTATGAATAAGGAGCTCGCCACATTCCAAACGTGGAACGTCGAAAGAAAAGTTTCCTGTTTTGGGCCGACAGGATATAATAATATGATAATTAAGGATAATAATTTATCTATGAGGCAGATGGAACCAAGAGATAAGTTTTGTAGTTGCTAAATGGCGGCGAGGCGTTTATTTTTAATCGATCGATTATGAGTATATTAACCCTTCCAGTTTTAACTTTGAAAAACATTTGCTTGTGTTTAGTCCTCAATATTTCATATCTTGTTCTAACCAAAATTCACAATCTAGTACTTGGAACAGCATAAAAACGCTTGGCCGGCGTTTGCTTTGTAAAACAAGACCGCGCGGCCCTTAATAATATTTTACTAATTTTATTTAACTGCCCTAAGAAAGAATAAAATAAACTTTGAAATAATTCAAACAGGGACTCTTTAAACTAAGGGGACCCAGCAACTTCCCAAAGTGAGGCCTATTCTTTCCTCATTCTAATGGTCTCAGTGATGCCAAGTATGCCATTTTATTGGAGAATCTATGAATATAACAGGTACTTTGATTGTTAGTAAAAATTAATAATGGTTTCCATGATTTCTAAAAATTAGACTTGACAATTTTGTGTATACAAGTGCAGAATGTGACAACTGTCAAATGAAAGAAATTTATTTTATAGTTGAAATTGGTTTCCAGCAATTATTTCCACGAATTTAAGTAATAAGTATGGCAAGTCAGTAGTGCCGATGTTGTTTATTTAAGAATTTGTCGCTATTGAACCTCAATCCATTTGTAATGTATACTTGAAATTTCTTCCCTTGTTGAATGTATTTACCCAAAGAACTTTCACAGATTTCGGGATGGACTAATAAGATTAGGTCTAGTGGTTCTAATGATGTAGTTTTTCTCGGTGGTCATTATAAAATTTTTGTAATTTTATTTCTCTCCCAAGGTACCTCACAAACTTAAAATAAACTTGTAGACGTAGATAAAAACTCTTTAAAAAAAGACCTGACTGAAGCTACCTGCTTAATAATTTAAAATTTTCGAAATACGATTTGTTTTGAACTACCTACTTAAACGTAATGCCCATGTAATGGGAAATGTAGGATTACTAAAGGTGATACAGGAAAAATCTGGTTGCAATTATTGAGACTACTACAGGCGGCCGCATTACCTTTAATTTACACATCTGAGTATCTGGAAGTTGGAAAAGTTAAAAATTGTGAAATATGATGGGAAATATTTTGCCTCCTTTAGAATCTATGGCACTGGCATGTCACATAAAACCTGATGGCAGTTGGACACTAATATACAGGGTGAGTCACATCTAAAGGCAGAGCCGAAAACACAAGGTAGAATTCGCCAAAAAAAGCACATATGCTTAATAAACATTAGCTCAAAAACGCTTGGTTCTCCATATACAGAGTGTTGAAACTTTTCCAAATATTTTTTAATTTTTTTCTAGCCCGTTTAGGAATTATTTTATACATATTATGGGTTGTCATTTTGTGCAATAATTTGGCCCTGTTCAGATGAGCAGCGGCGTAGATACAAATAATTTTATTTAAAATGCCAGCATAATCATCTTGACACTAGTTTAAAAAATCCGAAATTACGAAGAAACTGTACCAGAAATAAAAAAAATACCAAGAGGCACTTTTTGTTCCAAATTAAATGGGCTATCCAAAAAATCCAAAATTTTTGGTTTTGCACAGGGCCGTACTACTTTTTTTCTACAATTATTTACAGTAACTATTTGTACCTACGCCGCTGGTGATCGGAACGGGGTCAAATTATTCCACAAAATGGCAACCGTCCAGTGTATAATGTGTACCAAATTTGGTTGGAATTCCTAAATGGGATCGAAAGAAATTAAAAAAATATGTTATTTTTGGAAAATTTTCAACACGCTGTATATGGAGAACCAAGCTTTTTGGGCTAATGTTTATTAAGCATATGTGCTTATTTTAGCGAGTTCTACCTTGTGTTTTCGGCTCTGACTTTAGATGTGACTCACCCTGTATAACATAACCTTGTATCAGCCCCCTTGTGGTCTCCTTGGAGTCAACAGAAAACAAAGTTCCCCTCAAGGATTCACTTTTCCTATGTGATGCTAGGTCCATTTATTTTAAAGAGTCCCCGAATTCAAACCACAGCAAACCAATAATTTTGTTACACATAAAACAACACCACACAAAAATCTATACACAAAACAAAAATCCGTAAAATAAAACGCAATCCTTATTTCCGTGCACGGCACTGGTTATACTGGCCTAACTGGCCCCCACGTCGACACCTGCTCCATGGATCTCCGAAACGCCGACCAATCAAATCGCTACGCTCGCTTTCTTATTGGCTGCCTCCTTGACTAGGTCGACGTCGACCGCATAAAAACCTTTGAATTTTATACGGGTGATTTCTGCCGATCAGTCTGGTATTGTTACCGGTAGCAGCAGTAAATGCTATGAAATAGATCGGGCCCCGAATCTTCTTTTGACTCCATGAGTCATCGTCAGGCACATGAAACCATCCAGAAGAACAAACCAGTCAATTCTGGTAAACAAACGCCTGTACAGTTCATGTGCAAAAACTAATTTTAACTCATGATGCATAGAACATAGACCTATCTTAACTAGAAATTTGTTTTACTTCATAATATTTTTATTGCGTTATCTTGCAAATACCAAGATAGCACAAAATAATGCTAGGTAAATATCAAAGCATCTCCATCCGCATCAAAATAAACAACCAATTAAATAATTACGAGCGGAATTAGCGATACTGCACTTGCATGAATTCTCAACGTTCAGTGACGTGTGGGGCTGACCTCCGGTGACTCTATGACCTTTTAACACAACTCTTGAAAAAATGGCTATACAATTCGAAGGAATTAATTAAACACATCAATGAAGTGCTGCTCGCGCAACGAATAATTAACAATAGAATGGAAAATGGTCGCACATAGCATTTCACAGTGGCGCAGCAAGATGAAGCTGGTGCATGCTGGTTTTTCAGGTGTCAACATAATGGGATGTGAATTTACGGACTAATTGGACCTCTTGCCACAGGAACCTGAAACGGACCAATTAAAGGACAACTTTTTAGAGTCGCCAGGAAAAAACACAGCTCAACAAGCTCTGGCGCTTTGTCCGTGGTTAATTGAGATTCTATTTTTGAAAGAACAGTAAGTGTCTATGCCTAACAATAGATTAATGAACTTTTCTTTTCTTTGATCACAAAGAAAAAGTCGCAAGTAACTTAATCCAAGATTAGATATATATTTTTGGTCGAGAAATGAATAATAATACAATACCAAGAAAAGTGACGCAAAATTTGTATACTATCACAGAGCCTAATGACGGTCACTGTGATAAATATTTTTAAATAATTTTCGTCTCAAAATGTGAGTAATTACTTAGATTGTAATTTGTATTGATCAAAAGTTTAAAATTATACGTGTTGCTCTCTACAGATCGAAAAAATAAATTTTATGGGTCAAAATGTTAGATCACCACGTATACGTGTTGTACGTTGAGTCTTAACTTGCTCTATTTAATTTTTAATTGAGTTTTTCGCCACCAAACTGATTGAAAGACAACTTTTTCAAGTTGCCTCGAAAATTCATAAATTATTAACACTGAACGAACGAAACTTTAAACGTGTAACTCAAAAAATAACTTCAACAAATTTGTTTTCTGAGCTTTCGGAGGATAAATCTTCCTCCTTTCTCAAAGATCATGTCACGTCAAAGTGAAGTGAAGTGAAGATCACTTTGACGTGACATGATCTTTGAGAAAGGAGGAAGATTTATCCTCCGAAAGCTCAAAAAACAAATTTGTTGAAGTTATTTTTTGAGTTACACGTTTAAAGTTTCGTTCGTTCAGTGTTAATATTTTATGAATTTTCGAGGCAACTTGAAAAAGTTGTCTTTCAATCAGTTTGGTGGCGAAAAACCCAATTAAAAATTAAATGGATATGTTTGCGCCACAAATAAATTTTAGAAAATTAACTTGCTCTGTTAATGTAGGTATGTGTGTATGTGTTACAGCCCGTATATGAAAACAGACCGTATGTATACGGTCTAGGTTGTATCTACACGGCCTAAATGACGCAGACCGTATGTAAATGACATGGCATTTCATATACAGGCTTGACCGATAACATACGGACTATTGACATTCAGGCTGTATGTGCAATCGTAGTGACTTACCCTTCTTTTTTATATATAGGCCCATTAAAGAAGAATAATGCCTTCTTTTTAGTATGTATTTTGCAGAAAAAAAATCTAGGGTATATACATTATACTAAATAATTACCTTTTTTCCTTCAAAATACTACGTACCAGCAAGAAGTAATATCCTTCTTTTATGGGCCTATATAAAAAAGGGGTAATTCAGAAATGGCAGACGTCGAAACCGCCCGGAAAACATTGCACATACATTCTGTCTTTGTTTAAATCTCTCTGTGATATACGGTCTAGTTGCAGATAGACCGTATATAATAGGACTATAGTCCTATTGCAAACCGACTACACCGTTTGTTGACGGGCAAGCTTCTTATACATATGGACTAATATCTTCAGTCCGTTTACATATAGAATAGTCCTTTTTGTATACGGCCTGTTTTACATACACGGTCTGTAACATATACATGTACCTACTGAAATCTTGCAACTGAATTTTAAACCACTTCCACCCAAACCATTGAGCTGAAATTTTGCATAGAATTTTGGTTCTGGTGACAAATGCAATCTAGTACACTCAGCATTGTGATTTTTTCAAAATGGCCGCCACTACAAGATGGCGGATTACCTATTTCTACGGTTGCCCCAAGATGGCGGACTAACTTTCTTTACCACCCTCCTGACATGGGAATCAAATAGGTACTAAAAAGCACAAAATAAAATAAAAAAACCTTTTAAACGATAAGCTTTTATTTTTTAAGCCATGTACTAAAACGAATAAAATAAGTTTAGGTTTTGCGACAGGTTTTTTAAATCAAAAGCTTGTCGCGCGAAATGTACATAAAAAAATGTTGGTACCAATTAATTTTATTGGTGATTGGTTGATCGCCAAGTACCTATTTGGTGTTGATCACCAAGTACTATTTGCCAAAGTATCTAATTTCTTTACAATTCGAGCGGCAAACTTTGTGATTTACAAAAACTTGTCGCAATTTGGCATTAAATTATCTTAACGAAAACTTATTATATTCGTTTTAGTACATGGCCTAAATAAAAGCTTCTTTTTAAAAAGTTTTTTTTTATTTTTTATTTTATTTGCAAATTACCTGGAGTATATTAAATTTTCTATTAATAATTACTCAAGTGTGTAGATACATGTACATATTTCTACATGTAATTATACTTTTCTATAGTTTTCAAAAGAGTTGTATTTACAATATTGTTTGCTGTATTTGTTTGTCATTGAAAATATCTAAAACCATGATTGCTATACCTTTTATTACCTTGTTGGCAATACCGCCTAAATATTTTCAACCTAAAGGTAATACTGGTTGCGGACTATTCATTGGCATAATTTTTTAAAAATGAACTAAGAAATTAACTTCCTTTTTTGAAAATTGATGCAAAATGCAGCAGCCCACTTCGTTGTGAACGTCAAATCGTCTACCTACTATAGTCCTCCTTACGGCAGAATGCGTGCGACGTAAGGGGGGAGAACTCGCAAATATTATAGAATTAGTCACAGTTCAGGGGCGTAGCTCAATTTTGTGTAACACATTGACTTAATTTTCATATAATTGTTATTTAATTTATTGTTAATATTATTCTTAACGGTGATGCCTTAGATTATGGAGGAAGGCAAACCCTTATAACATTGGCAATTATTTCTCGTGCTTGAGAATGCACCGTTCTTCCCTGTTTACTCATTTTGCACACGTTAAGTCCCGAACATACGAAACGCCACTGAGCTCTCTGTAGGCGGAAAGAACTTGCCAGCGGCCTAAAAAATGAGGTCTGTTGGTAGCCCAAATACGCAGTTAACTTTACGTACTATAGAAACAAGCACAAAACGCGTTGGCTAACTGTTTTTGTCAGCCGACTCCTTCGCAGAAGTGCTGTGTTGCCGTATTTCAAAGGCGATGGTAGACGCGACAATGTTGAAAAAAATATAATAGGTGTTTTATCACACCGCGTTAAAAATAAATGATAAACAAAAATGGGTAAGTGGTCCCGTGATGCGAGCTTTATTTTTTCGGTATAACAGAGTTCAGAAATTCGGCTTCAATATGATAAAACTTGTATTCGCCAATAAATAACGACTACTCGCCTAGGAAATCTCGCAACGCTGCCCGCATTCTTTAGAAACGTTTTCTTTCGTGCTTTGGACTGTGCCGCGCGAGCGCACCAGACACCAGACACCGCCGCCTCTGATACTCTATCTCGTCGCTCCTCGAATTCCGCTTCCGCGAGCGGCCGCTTCCTGGTCTCTCGGCTTCGGCTGCGGAATTGATTCAATTCGGATTTTTTTTAATGGTTTCACCGGCGGCGGCGGCGCGCCATGTGTTGTTGCGGTGGGAAAAAAATCGCCACGCGCCATATGCGCCATAGCCGCGCCACCCTTCCAGATATCTCGCAGCCCTCTTCCGCTTTCGGTTTCGCCGTAAAAAATTATCGGAGACCGGCGCGCAGCGTCGGACTGGCCACGGATTTTTTAAATGGCCCATAAAAGGCTGAACACGCGACATTTTCACAATTAGTCCGTTTAAAAATTAAAAATACCTTCGAATGCGTAAAATTCTTGCCTAGACATTTTAATTTTGAGAATTTATATATATTTATATATAGCTCCTATAGAGTTTAGAGGACACTTTTGTTTTTATTATAAATCGACAATTCACAAGTAATAACTAGGAAGATTGTGTGATCTTAGCTACAGAGGACTCTCAGCACATCGATTGTATCTAGAGCCATCTTTTGAGATCAACAGGAGCAATACCTTAAAATTTTGCATTATTTTTTATTTAAAAACTAAGAGGAACTGGCAAAAATAAAATATTCCAGAGGAGTCTACTAAACTTACATTGGCAGAAGTGCTTTGTTGCCGTATTTCAAAGGCGATGGTAGACGCGACGATGTTGAAAAAAATATAATAGGTGTTTTATCACACCGCGTTAAAAATAAATGATAAACAAAAATGGGTAAGTGGTCCCGTGATGCGAGCTTTATTTTTTCGGTATAACAGAGTTCAGAAATTCGGCTTCAATATGATAAAACTTGTATTCGCCAATAAATAACGACTACTCGCCTAGGAAATCTCGCAACGCTGCCCGCATTCTTTAGAAACGTTTTCTTTCGTGCTTTGGACTGTGCCGCGCGAGCGCACCAGACACCAGACACCGCCGCCTCTGATACTCTATCTCGTCGCTCCTCGAATTCCGCTTCCGCGAGCGGCCGCTTCCTGGTCTCTCGGCTTCGGCTGCGGAATTGATTCAATTCGGATTTTTTTTAATGGTTTCACCGGCGGCGGCGGCGCGCCATGTGTTGTTGCGGTGGGAAAAAAATCGCCACGCGCCATATGCGCCATAGCCGCGCCACCCTTCCAGATATCTCGCAGCCCTCTTCCGCTTTCGGTTTCGCCGTAAAAAATTATCGGAGACCGGCGCGCAGCGTCGGACTGGCCACGGATTTTTTAAATGGCCCATAAAAGGCTGAACACGCGACATTTTCACAATTAGTCCGTTTAAAAATTAAAAATACCTTCGAATGCGTAAAATTCTTGCCTAGACATTTTAATTTTGAGAATTTATATATATTTATATATAGCTCCTATAGAGTTTAGAGGACACTTTTGTTTTTATTATAAATCGACAATTCACAAGTAATAACTAGGAAGATTGTGTGATCTTAGCTACAGAGGACTCTCAGCACATCGATTGTATCTAGAGCCATCTTTTGAGATCAACAGGAGCAATACCTTAAAATTTTGCATTATTTTTTATTTAAAAACTAAGAGGAACTGGCAAAAATAAAATATTCCAGAGGAGTCTACTAAACTTACATTATCCGCCTGCGTGCAGTTTTCTATATGACCAGACTGGTCCAGTGTTGCATGGATTGGTAATTTTGAAATAAAATTAATAGTAAAAAATATTTTTAAAAACAAGCTTCTATTTAAATGCTCTGAAAAGAAGAAAATAAACTTTATAACAAATCAAACCAAGGCAAACCCATAATTTTGTTACATTATACAACTGTATATGATATAAAAGCTTGTCGCGAGAATATACAGGGACCGGCAGAAAGTTGGACACAAAGAGTTAATATTTTTAAATTCTGATTTCGATTAATTTAAATTTCTAGCTGCTAATCGAACAAAATTAAAGTTTAGTAGCAAATTCATGTTTATAATACACAGGGTGGTCGAAAAAAATACAAAAAAAGTTAAATTTCATTTTGTTTTGAATAGATTCCAAACAACTTTTGTAAGTAACTTTTTACCGTATTTTAAAAAATAAGGGTACTTTACTCTTAAGCTATTTTGACATTTTTGAATCTACCTCGTATCCAAAAAGAGAAATTTAAATTTTGATATGTGAGTTTTGAGTTTGAAATGATGCACCAACTTTTATCAAGAATAAAATTTCTAAGAAATTAATAATAAAAATGTTTTCCGTTTGTGTCCAATTTTCTGCCAACTATCTTGAAAGTAATTTTAAGTAGAAAATGTATTTTTCTATAAAGGAAATTTACACACGAGAATCTCGCGACCGTATAATATATATCTTGACGAAAGTAATTGTAAGTAGAAATTGTATTTTTCTATAAAAGAAATTTACACACGAAAATCTCGCGACAAGCTTTTATATCATATACTGTAGTATAATGTAACAAAATTATTTGTTTGCTTTGGTTTGATTTATTATAAAGTTTATTTTCTTCTTTTCAGAGCATTTAAATAAAAGCTTGTTTTTAAAAATATTTTTTTACTATTAATTTTATTTTCAACTTTTTAGTTCTACTCTTCAAGCCCTTTCATTTAATGTCCATATTAAGGGAAAAGAAAATGTAATCCGCCGTGTTGGAGCGGCGGCCATATTGAATTTAGTGTGATGTCACTAACTTTATCGTTTTCTACTCTTCAAGCCCTTTCATTTGATACCCATATTAAGGGGGTTGACAAAAAAACACATCATCCGCCATCTTGGAGCGAGGGCTATATTGAATTTAGTGTGATGTCACTAACTCTATCGTTTTCTATTCTTCAAGCCCTTTTATTTGATAACCATATTAAAGGGGTTGACAGAAAATACATCATCCGTCATCTTGTGGCGACGGCCATTTTGAAAGTATTACAATATTGAGTATTGTAGGTACATGGTATTGTCGCCGGAACTAAAGGTGTATGCAAAATTTCAGCTCAATCGGATGTCAGGAAGTGCTGCTAATTCAGCTTGCAAGATTTGACCTAAATATTATAGTTCACCAAACATTGCAAGTTAAATAAAAGCTTGTAATAAAGTACGGTTTTTTAAAAATTTTATTCGTTTAGCCTGTTTATACGTTTCCAAAAGTTTCCGAAAGCTTGGCTTAAAACAAGAAGATGTAAAATATCCTTCAGCTGACAGCAGTAGTTATCAGATTTGATCAGGACATCATCATTATTATTACAAAGTTAAAACACGGCCACAAAGTTTAAGAAACCGTAAATTTCCCTATTTTCGGGAAATTAAAAAATTGCTCATGGGCCAGTCCAGTACTGTGGTCGTCTGTTCGGGTCGTTCTTAAAAAAAATAGCACGTGCGGACGAGGCGCGGCGCGTCCGCAAAAAAAGTCTGAAGAGGGTCTCCCGTTTTTTATCGGGGTATAGGTGAAATCCAATATTTTCGCATCTGTTCAAAGACTTAGGATATCCTCTTCTTTGCGAAGGACGCGGCGTGCTATAGTTTGTTTTATGCTAGCATGACGAGGATCGGTTTTCATCGTTACTTATTCAATTGGGAGTATATGGGTAGGTATAATATTTTTTTAATAGCGCCCAGGTATTGTTATTTTTTATAATCACATTTATTTATTTCATGTTAGATTCGACAGCGGCGCTGTTTTCTGAGATTTTAAATATGTTCTAGGGTTTATAGACAAAGATATTAAAAAAAAACGTTTTAACAAAAGTTTCTAGACATATTTTTTGCCATAAACTGGCGACATCAATTTTTTCTTGACGTTAACAATTTTATTGCGGCAAGCAAGCTATTACGTCATCTATATATTTTTTAAATAGCAACCGCTATTTTTGATAGCGTCATTTAAAAGAACGCACTTTTCTTTTATCGGTACGCAAATAATAATTATAATATATTACATACAAAAATTTTCTCATAAATTTAAATTTAACATAAATTAGGTATTAAGTTTCTAGACATTTCTTTATTAGACGACTGTACCTACATTGTAGTGCTTATTTTTTACTCAGTTCCATTTTTAAGCAGGCTTAATTTCTAATCGAACAGTACAACATTTTACCGAATTTATTCCAACCTTTACGTGCTCGCTGTATGATTTTCTTTGCAATTCTGGAAAGACCATCTCTTTGTGGATTCGTCAGTGTAAAATTTTAATGGGGTTCCATAAGAAAAAAATTTAGAGCAAATCAACTTTTAAAAAATCACCTCCTTCGAATGAAATGTCAATGTATGGGCATACAAAACTTAAATACAAATCAAAATAATAATTATAATAATAATAAGAACTGTTGAAATGTTGTCCATTTTTATGAGAGCAAAATAATTATTTGAGTGTCCTTTCAAAAGAATATAGGTATCACATTTATTAAAGTGGAAGGCAATATCATTCTTATACTTTCTACTCATCCTGTATACCTTCCGATAGAAACGATGTATAGTTTATTTATTTTTCAGATGTGGGGAAGATTTGATTTAAAATCATAAAAGTACAAAAGGTGGGGTCTGTAAGTTTGTGTCGAACTTTCCTCCCCCCCCCCCCCCCCCATATAGTTAATAGTTATATACCAAAAAAGTCAACCGAACGAATTTTAAATATCTTTTAAATTTATTTTTCTCAAAATCTACTTTTTTATAAATTATACTATCTTTGTGGGCAGAAATAAATGTATTTTCGCAATGACAATGTGGAAGATCAATAAATTACTAGTGCTCTTTTTCATGTTAATTTTTTTACCATTTAGATATTTTTCCGAGTTATTATGCTTGTGGGCCTTGTGACACTTCCCTGACCGCCAAAACAAAAATGTTGTAATTTAAATTAATAACTTTTGAGGCCCGTGCACCAAAGTGGCATATGCGTTTGTGTAGGTACCTACCTACTTCTTCATAACTGGAAATTTAAAATTAGAATTGCTGTGTTATCAAGGATTCCTAAACTTAAAGACATAAACGTGGCTTATAATTATTTGCCCGTATTGTAGGTACTGATTTCACGAAAAATGAGGACTTATGAGAATTTGTGCCTCGACTAAGTTTGTCGGAACAATTCAAAACGGCATCCAGCCATATGCAGAGACTGTCCCGGTCGAGCGTTAAGCCCAAATTTGCTCCTTCTTGGGGGTTCTTTATTCAAATAACTACATGTTTTATTAGTTTTAAAATTTCAACTCCAAAAGCAAATAATACATCTCCTTATTTCCAAGTTAGTCGAAGACAGCAGCCACACGGAGCACCGCAGGCGGCTGTTCCCGGTACCACCCGCCCCAGGGTACCGTTAGGTCTTCGCCCTCTTCCGCATTCTGCCACCCCGTGGCGTAATTTTTTTTCCGGCACAGGAACCGCTGCCTTCGTGGAAAACACCAGTTGATTTGTGGGCCCGCGCGAAAAAAACCGATCCCGCCGACCTTCTGGTCCACCGTGGCCGATCGGGGCGGGGGTTTATTGGTGGAGTAACTGTAAATGCCCTCGAGGGGCGGGCAGATGGTCCACCGAGACTAAGTAAACGAATTAGTGAGAAAACGAGATGTCATTAAAGATTTTTTTGGTGTTCGGAGGTTTTTTTTTGCAGATCGTACAGAGAACCCACAAAATGGTCTAAAATTTAAGTTCATATAATACTTTCTTGGTACCTACTTAACAGTGTAACACCCGCAGACAAAATATAACTAAATCAATATAATTTTCGAATTTTCCATATGTTATCCCCAGGGGCCATCGTAAATTTTCCTGCATTCTACGCAACATCGATGTAGTTTTCAACCCTCTTCGAAGCTTGTATGCGAAAATGGGGCACCTAAATCTGTCACTATCTGACGGTCTATAACAATGGATACATTGCGGCTTCGCCACTGTAAAGCCACACTAAAGATGATAAGATTGCACATAATAATTAAAAACAAATGGCTCGTGGCATCTAACGGGAATTTAGTATGGGTCCTTCAGAGATTGTGCCCAAACATCCGCTGGCTATGTGGAATAGAAAATACGAGCCCTAACAACTATATGTTGGAACAAGCAGTTACTTTGCGAATAAAATGCCAGTTTACCGAAATTTTTTATTCTTTTTTTTTAAATTGTAAATATTAAATTAGAAGCATTTCTTTATGATGTATGGAACTATTTTTACTGTTTAATTATATATTTTTGTTGATTACTGTTTAATTGATTGTTTGATATTTGAGAAAGCTGACAACTAAATATTGGAACATGTTTTGCTCTTCCTCATGTTTCTTGAGTTTTATCAGCCTGACGCGAAGGAGGCTTTGGAATGAAACATAAGTGTGTTGTCAACAAAGATTTTCACACGTCATTTGAGTATTAATAATTAAAGTTAGTAGGTATTGTCAGTTTTATTACGAGTAAAACACCATAATGGTGCGTGGAAAACCTACTGATCCAAAAGTGCGAGAAATTATTATTCTCAGTACCATAAAGGAAAAACAATGCGTGAAATTTCCAGTGAATTGACTATAGCAACAACTACTGTTTTCAACATAATCAAAAAATATGGTGAAACTGCCAATATTGATGTTCGCGGTAAAAGTTCAGGCCGTCCAAAAGCTGTTTCTCAAAGAAGTGTAAGGCATTTAATTAGAATATGTAAGTCGGGAAGAAGAAATACACTACGAGAAGTAACTGCAAGGTGGAATAGAGAAACTGGGATGCATGTTTCCAGAGAATGCTGTCGCAAATATATCCACAAGAGCGGTCTTAGTTCTTATAAGGTATGTTTGATAGGTATTTCTTTGCGGTATGAATTTTCTATTTTTGAACCATAGGCCAAAGAAAAACCATTGTTGACGGAAACTCAAAAAAGGAATCGTTACATTTGGGCCAAATCAAAGCTTTCGTGGACCAAACATGACTGGGACAAAGTTATCTATAGCGACGAAAGCAACTTTGATGTCTGTGTAGGAGATTACAGAAAGCGTGTGATTCGGGAAAAAACAGAAGCATTCCATAAGGATTGCCTCAAAAGGACTGTAAAGTTTCCACAGGGCGTCATGGTGTGGGGTTGTATGTCGGCCAAAGGGTTGGGAACTCTACACTTTATTGAAGCATAGTAAACGCAGCCAAATACCAAGATATCCTTGAACATTCCCTTTTACCAAGCGCCGCAAAGTTATATCCATCCGGACATTTTATTTTTCAACAGGACGGAGCCTCATGCCATACGGCTAAATCTACCAAAAAATGGATGGGAGAACATGACATTAAGGTTTTGTCACATCCCTCTAGCAGCCCGGATCTTAATCCAATAGAGACACTTTGGCACAAAATGAAACAACGCCTAAGAAATAATCCCCAGCGTACTTTACCACAACTACGTGCTAAATTGCAAGAAATATGGGATAGTTTCACCCCTGAACTCTGTGAAGGCCTAGTTGATACAATGCCTAAGAGAGTTCAGGCTGTTATTCGAGCCAAGGGCGACGTTACGCCTTATTAATTTTTGTTGTAATTTTTTAAAAACCATTTGTTCCAATATTTAGTTGTCAGCATTTTTCGAATATCAAACAATTAATTAAATAGTAATCAACAAAAAAGGTATAATTAAATGGTAAAAATAGTTCCATACATCATAAAAAATGTTTCTAATTTCATAATTACAATTTAAAAAAAATTGAATAAAATAATTTTGGTAAACTGGCATTTTATTCGCAAAGTACTGCTTGTTCCAACATATAGTTGTTAGGGCTCGTAGTGTAACGCGGTGAGCGTTATACCATCTAATGCCATCTAGCGGGTACTATGCCAAACCCAAAACAATGTGAGTGTATATATTTGTTCGAAATCACCTAAAACCAGTTTTGTAGTACAAAACCCAAACGTTTATCAGTCTCCCTTCATCTCTTAGATAGTGATTTGGGATATATATTTTATTGAATTTTTCAAATAAAAAATTCAATTTGTCTAGATAGGAATAGATACAAACAAATTAAATGACTCTGTATAAAACATCTGCAAAAAGTTGTTTGAAATATTTTTAACACTATCTATTACAAACTTAACAAGATTATAATTATATTTTCAAAGATGCAGGGAGCAATATTTCGCTGTTATTAGTTACAACCTCAACAAATGAATTTTAAGCAGAAATAATTCCTTATTCATTTTATATGCCTGCTTTTTCGTTGCTTCAACAAATGTTTCAATTTATTCTTAACTAATTTTACTAATTTTACAAAATGGCCTACTGCTTAACAAATTTTACAACTGTATTCCACTAGCACATTATATAAATTACAAGATGCCCTGATACTACTCTGTATTTCTGAATTGATTTTATTGAATACATATCTCTGATTTCTATTCCCCCAATATAGCGTCAAGGTCATTGAATTTGCACTTGTTCTCTCAAAATTAAGATTTTTTTTGGTTAGGTTAGATCGAATTGAATATTCCTCTCAATAAATTAAGTAATCCTACTTATAGAATGTTCATCGAAAAATTGTCTAAAAAATACAATCTCCTGACGAAAGTTTAATTTGAGAAAGAAAACTTTGGAGCAATATGCTACCAAAATTTTGAATAATGGGAAAATAAATCAAAATTTAAGTTACATCAATGCCAATTATAAAATAGTTAATGATAGAATTTTAAACTTGAAAAAAATATCTACTATCCGATTTTGTAGATTCTGAAGAATTGTAGGTAAATATTAAAAACCTAAAAATCCAATTGGGCAAACTATTTAAAAAAATATAAATAATGTCCTAGAAAAAAATGAGTGTTTTAAAATTGTGTGCAGAATACAAAATTTATAATATAGAAAAACATTTAGTGGTTGCGTACAATAAATAATTTGTTTGTAATTATATTGTTTTCTGCCCATAAATCTGGGCTTGTTTTATAACGTGTTGTAAAAGCTGAGTGAACTAATCGTGGTATTCCAAATAGAGCACCGCGTCGTCCACGGATGAACACCTCAAATTTATGGTCCTTTCGTGACTTTCAAAAGTTAAGCAACGCTCGCAGTTTTCATACGAAATAAACAACGTTCGGCGTAAAAACCGCGATAAAATATATGGGATTACAAAAATGCGGATTAATAAAAAACCGACCACCTGCAAAGGTGATTAGAGCACCGAGTGATTTATAGAGCGCACTTGGGTTGAATTAACTTTACGGCAATATGGACGATAAGTGCGTCTAAGTAGGCACAAGAACCTGTCTTCTTCAGTCCTGGCTCGTATTAGCTATTCATCAGTCTTGCGGGAATACCTAGAAGTTGAAAATGAAAATTCGAATGAAAGTAAAAGCTGGTAAATATACAGGGCGATTCGCTCTTTACGTCTAGGATTCTAACTGTTTTGCAGTATACATTTTTTCTATACCGTTTACAAGACGTGGCACCAAATCAAAAAATACATCAAAAATACATATTAAATTTCAGCTCTTTACATTCACACATTGTTTTTGGATATAGTAGTTAATTTTCTGCAAAAAAAAAAACTACTATCCATATGGCATTTTGCCAAATTATAATAAAGTAGGGTTAAAGCAATTAATTTTGCCCAAAAATGTCATTAAGAATTTTTTCGGTGGCTCTCAAAACAAAAAAGTTACAAGCAGAAGAAATTTTGGCCATTTTCGGGGTTTTCAAAAATATCTCGGAAATTGGGCCACAATTTTTTTTCGTCCAAATTAAGTTTTCCGAAAGTGCATATTTGTCAAGATATTCTCGAAAACCCCACATACCAAGATTCACAGTCATAGATTATACAGGGCGTACACAAAATAACTTCAAACATAGCAAAAATACGTTTTTCGGAGTACCCTGTACAAACACCGAGAGATATTTTAAAATTGTTTCTTTGCAGTTTGATTAGGGCTCACATAATCCATCAATTCTCACGATTTCATGCTTTCATGCTTTATACAGGGCGTTTACAATAAAAATACAAAAATCGAAAAAAAATCGGTCCTATTAGCATAGTAAGTGAATCGCCCTGTATATGCGGCAGTTTGAGATTAATGGTACCAGTTGTAAAAGTATCTTTATATGCCAAAGGTTATTTATGTGTGCATAATTTTGCAACTTTGTCACTGAAGAGCTGCCCTCAGTTTTTTGATCGCCTACCTCATATTCGCGTGTCAAACTCATCAAAATTTATACGCTCTCTTTAAATTATAGAGGAGGTCATACCCATCATTTACACTGTAATTAGTTGCAAATTAAGTATGTCTGGTAGGCAGACAATTATAAATGGCATATTTGAGAAATACACAGGGAGAATAAACGCAAACAAATTATTACTTCAATACGCTCAGCGTGGTGCCTGATTATTTATTTAATTCAGTAATAATTCTAATGATTCATCTTGAAGTCGTTTCATAATTTAAATCGTAATTAGAAATATTCGTTAGCCAATGTATAATTTGTAGCAATAAGAAGGAAAGCGAGGCTGGCTATGTAGAAAATGATAAATCATCTGGAGAGACCAACAGTCGGTTAGGCGACGAACTCGTAGCTATACCTATGAATAAAGAACCCCAGGAAGGAGCAAATTTGGGCTTTACGGTGGACCGGTCCAGTCTCTGCATATGGAGGCATGCCGTTTCCGGTTTACAAAAGTACTTACCAATGGAATGTTATCTCCCAAACATTTTGTTCTGGTAGTCACGGAATAGCCGCAGGCTGCACAGCTAACCATAATAGATCTCCAAAAAGTACTTATCGAAGAACTACATAAATATCTAATAGCACAAACCACCGTGACAACTGTCAAATATAAAAATATTTTGTCAAAATTCAGTCTCCATACAGGGCGATTTCCGTCTCACGTATTTTATAATGCCCATAGAGCTTTGGCTCCTTCCTGGGGTTCTTTATTCGTTGAGCTATACGAATAATTGGACACCGAAAAAGCGTTGACTGACGTAATAATAAAGACTGCTCACGGCTGTCAAGTTTGATAGTTCTCTGGCTCACCACGCGCTTCCCGGAGACAAAATACAATGCATTGTTGACCATAGGCATGCATTGGTGCATGCAAAAGGTACAGCTTAAAATTGTCAGCACATCGGCCGTGTATGTGATACGTCCCGCCAAAATTTAAATACTGGAAGGAAGGACGTTGCTGGTTTTAAAGCACATATCGGTTAACCTCATAAAATTTAACAACTTTCCGATTTTTCTCTTATTTTTTGTGGCCATAGATTTCACTATCATGATAGGCCCACCTACTCGCCTAGACTACTCTTTAATGATTGCTTAACACTTTAATACTAATACTACAAGCCGCCTACGATGTGTCAATTTAGTGGATTATGCAACAGGAAAAAACAAACCCACTTTTCATTTGTTATGGTAATGAGATGCTGCAGCCTGCACACTCGACGCAAAAATGGGATGTAACGTAGGCTTACGCCGGATATTATACTAGCAATAAAAAATTGCTTTCTATTTTTTTATTTCGATTATTTATAGATGTCTGACTGACACCATCCAAATACAGGGTGTCCACCGAAATATGGAATACTATTTTTGCTTTAAAAACTTCGTAAAATTGTTTGCCCTTGGTAAAATATTATGCGCTTGTTACGACAATGTCTACGGTCAATCATATTCCAAGCAAATAAATTAACTTGAGATATACATGAATGAAAAGCACACATATTCTGTTGCCAATCGTCGAGCTCATATAATAGAAGCCGCTGCGAATGGAATAAAAAAATAGCCACGGTACATTAGCTAAAATAAAAGAATCTATACGAAGAGTTGAAGCTTATGTTAGGAATATATCACTAAAGCCTGTTTTACATTGACAATTTCTTCATGAATTAATTCAGGACAAGTTCTATTTTACACTGATGAAGAAATTGATGAATTTTTTTGTCACCTTATGTCAGATTCTAGCGAATACCAACACAAGAGAATAAATAACAAAATATTTTTTTGTGCTGCATTTTCCCTATCAGAACATATTTTCTAACCATATCCATCTTCATCCAAAGCATCTTTAACTACAGATAAGTCTGACTAGAAGAGTAGTTGAAAATGCATTTGGCATTTTAGCCAAACGATTTAGAGTTTTTTTGACTACAACTAATTTGAATGTGGAAAAAGTGCAAATCATAACATTGGCATGTTGCACATTACATAAATTTTGAGGCCCGAATGTCCTAGTTCCATCCTAGAAGAGTTTGATAAAGACTATATATATATTTCAATTTGGACTTTCTTACTAAACGTGCTCACCAAGACATGCTTGCGTTGCTGCCCGAGAGGAAATTTGGGATTATTTCGTGAATGAGGGAGTTGTGCCTTGGCAGCGGAATACATAAATACACCCACTTTTTATCTAAGTATATTATCTTTAAAATTATGTACCTACTCTCCTCTTCCTCGTCTAATGCCTCAAACAAAAACCAGTATCAAAATATAACCTTCCTTGCGTTAAAATTTTATATGTTAGTACTCCTGAAGTTCATGCAAAACTTGACGGAAAATAGGACATGCTCTAATTATTCGTGAAGTAACTTCATGAAGAAATTGTCAATGTAAAACAGGCATAAGAAGTGGTGTGTAAGTTATTATCGCAACTGAATTGAATTTAAAGAATATGAATGTGGTCAAATTCGTACTTGAAATACCTAAAGCCTCATTGTTTTTCTTTCCAACGAGATCTTGTCTGACACATGAACATCGCACGTATAGGTATTCATGAGTCCGACCAAGACGCAGGGACCAAGATTCGTGATAAGAAACATAGTTATCAGAAATTTAAGTGCCAAAAATGCTTTCATGTTCACTATTGTAGCAAAAGCAAGGTATTGTTAAATCGACCTGTTGAAACATTAACAAATAATCTCATTTGCAATTTTTCAAACTATTCAGATATCTTGTTCTGGGTGGTTTCAAGAAGCTAGAAACCCATAAATCACCTCAACCGAACGAACCGCAACAAAAGTAAATAAATCACTACGGCAAATTTACCACGAAGCGCCCTCACGTCTATTTACCCAAAAACTTGCTACCTACAGTGGCCACTTTACCTTAACCACGCGCAAATTGCATTTTACACAAACCATTAGGCCAAAAGGGTTGCCGCAAGTGCAATACCACTTTGTCGATTTGCGAACAAAACTGCCGAAACTGCTGAAACGTAGGTACAGGTAGGTACCTACTAGAAGGTAATTCGGGGATGTTCGCAGTTGTCACGGAATTTTCGATGTTTTCATGATGAATTTGTTATTTATATAAATTGTTGAAAATGTTTCTGGTGATTAACGAAAAATTCCGAAATAAATTGTTTACTCTATTATAAAAAAAAATCCTATATAATATACAGTGTGTCCGCGGATGGAGTCCCCAAAAGGAAAAATAGACCAACAATTTCATTTTTCGACAAAAAGTCATTCTTGATAAAAGTTTCTGCTTCTCGAAAAATATGGTCTACTTAGGGAATTTTTGATTTTTTTATACAGGGTGCCCAAAAAATACAAAAACATGAAATACCATCAAGAATAAACTACCTTTATTTTTAAAAATATCAAAAACTTTTAGGTACTTAGAAAAGTTGTTTAGAATTAAAAGATGTGTGCGATTGTCACTTTTCAAACAAATCAGCCAACTTCGATTTTTTTGATTGCAAAGTGTGGAACTCCTTTGTTTTTAAAAATATCAAAAATATTTAGTTCGAAAAGTTGTTTAAAATTAAAATACGTGTCCGATTGTAACTTTTCAAGCAAATCGACCGATTTTGATTTAAATATGTAAAAAAAACAACAAAAAAATCAAAGTCGTCTGAATTGCTTGATAATTTACAATCTGACACATCTTTTAATTCTAAACAACTTTTCTAAGTAAAAGTTTTTGATATTTTTAAAAATAAATGTAGTTTATTCTTGATGGTATATCATGTTTTTGTATTTTTTGAGCACCCTGTATAAAAAAATTCGAAATTCTCTCCGTAGACCATATTTTTTCGAGAAGCAGAACCTTTTATCAAGAATGACTTTTTGTCGAAAAATGAAATTTTTGGTCCATTTGTCCTCTTGGGGACTCCATCCACGGACACCCTGTATAATATAATATGTTAATTATGTATATATAATATATTTTTTATGGTTTTTTTGGGCTAGTCACGATGTACATTTTCATTTAATTTCATAGCCAACTTTTGAATTTTCAAAGATTTTAAATATCACATCTGCAATACGTGTTTTCAGTTATTCGCGATTTTGGCGAAAGCACAGACCTATATAGCTAGCGAAGCTATATAGGTCTGTGGCGAAAGCCACAAAGTTTTTCGAAAAATAACAAGAATAAAAAAAGGTTTAGAATTAAATTCTTTATAACACAAGCCGAAGTCCCTGTGGAATTTGCTGAAACTATCTGAGCACCTGAATGGATAAAGCTTCTCATTGCCATCAATTTTCAAAATAAATGTTTTTCTCTGTCTCTTAAAATAAACATTCCACGGCTATTAATAATTTTGCTCAATTTGAGGTTTTTTTCATATTGCGCGACAAGTTGGCCATGCATGCCGATTTCTTTTGCAGCACCACTTAGCTGTCCAAAAATGCGACATTTTTGTTTCTTACGCTTTTTTTGAACGGCGCAAAATAAGCGAGAAAATCGCGGTGGTAGACCTAAAAAAATCATCCTGTATAACTAAACTTCTATTTGAAAGAAAAAAATGCCTTTTTAATGGGCTAGCTTTGTATAAAAACACATTCGAGATCCATAACCTTCTTTCTAAGATATTTTTGAAAAGTATAGTCTTATAATATAATATTTTTGAAAAGTATAGTCTTATAATATAATATTATAATACAATATTCCATATTATGGAACTAGAATAATATACTGCACGTTCTTTTTTATTTTCTATTCTACCATAAAAATTCACGCACGCCAATGCAAACTGTTTTGAATCGGACGGAAATATTTGTTTATTTTGGTAAATTTCCGTTAGATGTTGCTTGACTACAAACGTGTGCATTTTGATGCTTTTGCTCCCTTTACCTTTGGTTATTTCTCTGAGCGTACTAGCATATTTGACATTTGAAAACAATTTCATTTCACCTGTGACACCAGCCTACTATGATTTTTCTCACTATGTGTCGCTTCTTTTGCCGGATAGTGTTATACCGCTCCATTCCATCCAGTGTTATACCGCTCCATTCCATCTCTGTTCGGCGATCGGTGACAGCGACAAAAGCTGTCGCGGCCGACCGCGACCGAGGCGAGTCGAGCGGCGGCGGGCGCGCGGCCGGCCGCGGCCGCCCGCGATCAGCTGGGCCGCGCGCTCCCGCGGCCCCCAACCGTGACGTCACAGGTGAACGACTCGCCCCACGTCACGCCGGTTCAATGGCAAATCGCGACCCAGATCTGGCCGCGAGCCGAGCGCGGACGCCGCAGCGCCGGTCGAACCGAAGACGCCGCCGGCGCAGATAATAATAATAGTAATAACAATAATTCGTCAAAAACATACATTGATATAGAGGGGTAGATACAGTGTGACTAACATAATTAAAGTCTGGGTCGTAAGGGAAAATTGTTGTTGGACCTGGACCGACACTGTATTAAAGACCCGAGCATGACGTCATATTTCATTGTTGCAAGACCTACTATAAAGACAGGCCCTGGCGCACAAAAATCACGTGACCATCTTAGCCCGACGTTACATGTCATTTGTCACATAACTGAAAGCGGCAGCTTGGGTTTTGAGTTTTCAATGTTTAAAATGTTTTTAAACGTCTTAGTTTATATTTTAGAAACAAGTTTGTGTCTAGTGCGCGTGTGTCCTGGCGGAGGGGAACCGCCCAGGTTTTATTATGGCGTCTGGGTGGGAGTCTAGTGGTGCCGTCCAAGAGTATTGGTGCCGCTCGCACCGACGCGTGAGCGCTGTAAAGGGGAATTCTCCCCCGAACCACAGAATAGGGAACCCGGAATGGACTATTATGGACATGGACAGTATTGGACAGTGGAGCCTGAGACACAGAGGGGTGAACTGCTTACGGGAGATCCGCGAGTTCAGACGGTCCGGGTGGCTGGAAGCCGTTCCCGTTGACCACGTTCGGGTTTGTGTATTTATTGTATTCACCATTCGCCTTGTGCGAAATAAGTCAGTGTTGTAACGTACTCGAGGATTTTCGTTGTCGACCCACGCCCTGATACGGTTTCTATTCGGTCTTTCACGCTGCCGATCAACTGAGACCTCGTCAAAATTTACAGTATACCTACTGAGGTTAGTTTTCATTTTTATTTCGTAAAAAATAACCAAAATACCAAATATTGGGTCTGTTTATATTATATTTATACATATTACAAAAGCCAGGGAGAAAGTGTCGCCAGAACAAACATTTGTTTTGCCTCGGGATGAAAATGCCTTTTATTATATACGACTAAGTTGGTCACGTGGCTACGCGATTATGCGTTAGCGCCGTGGCCTGTCTTTATCGTTGGCCTCGTCATTGTTGTTTACGGACTGGGGTGGCGCCATTCGACGAAAAAAATGGTTACTTATTATAGGTTATAGGGGGGTATTCTGTGGTTATTGGTATGTCAGTTTCTGACGTTTAAAATGTCCCGAATTTTAAATATCCAGCTTTATTACGATTTGCCTTCTTTTTACGGTAACGAATTGTCTTTGCGTCCAGTATTTAGCACTTTTAACCTATTAACACAGCTTTTATAGGTAGATTTATTTGTGAGAGCATGAAATTGACATGCACGTGAAGAAAATGGTATGCACACTGCACAGACCATTAGGTGAATTGCAGAAAAATAAAGACCATTTTGGAATTATGGGATGATCTGATCAACCAGATGAAGAAGCGAAAATTCTTGATATTATTTTGGAAAAGTCTTTTGTAACGTATGCAAGAATGAAAATAGAAAATTTTGTTTATAGCTCCAAAGCAAACCAAAAGTCCTCCATATGAAGAAGAAACTGATAAACCTAATGCGTTTTATGTTTTCTTACACTACAACTACAACAGCCATGGACTTCATTTCAAACCAAAAGGTACCAAATACTCTTGCTTGCTTTTTAGACTCGCTTTTCTTGAGAAGATGTATGGAAATATGCCATGTGAACTTTTCAAATTTTAAATTACATGTTTACATTTTTAATATTTTTGTGATATTGGCTAAAAACTCGTTTCATGCTACGCCACTAGCCTGTCGTGCGATGTGGCACTCGGTAACACGGCCGCGAGCGCTGTTAAAGGCGCCCTCTCTCTTCCCTTGTCCAAAGATTAGTATAGGTAATAAATTTTAATTACCCATTATTATAAAGTGAAAATTGAAAATCTTAAGAATTAAGAAAAATCTTAATATTTTAAATTAGAATCAATCCAAGCAGTCTTTGTAACGCTTCGATACGTCGCCACCACGGCGCCTATTTACTTATCTATTCATCATTAGGATTTTATTAAGCAATCTTGAAACTAATCTAGATTATTCAAAAGCTAATAAGTAGGTATACGAATAAATAGAAAATGCAAATAGGTATTCACTTAAATGAAAAAACTTGAAAACTCGTTTTACAAATCGTTTATTCAAAGGAAAGTTATCTGTTAATCGAAATTTCTTTAATCAATAAATATATTTCTCTTGGGCGAAACATATATTGTTATAAGTAGACTTTGATAGGGTATGGGTATATGGGCTTCGTTTTGAAGATACATATTGATTTGTACGAGTTTCAGTCCGTTTCATTATTTGAAAGCGAGAAATTGTTGGTACATTGATTTTTTTCTCACTTTAAATAGTATAGTTGATCTGTAATGTTTGAAAGCGGTAGGTAAAAATTGTATGTTTTGAATGTTGAAGTTAACAGGTGTGAGTACACTTTTGCTGCAAAATGAAAAGATCCACTAAAATGATAGACCTGCAAGACCAAAAAGTTACCGAGTAAAAGCACGATCCAAAAACCGTGCAAGTGGCGTCCTCTGCGAGATAGGTAGAAATTGACATCTTCAGCTTATTCTTCATCTACAACTACAAAACATAGCAGTGCCAAATTTCAGACCGGCAGCTTGATAATTTAAAAAACTGAACTTCAATGTATCTTAGTAACCAAGTATTGTAAGGAAATATCTAACTTTTTATTCTGTTGAAAGCAGCTTATACAGTCCGTGCACTCTAAGTTGACACGCGAGAACTTCAATCTAACCGACACACGATAAGCTGCTTGTGGACCGCTGGGGCTAAGACTGAGGTTTTCGCGTGTCAGATTAGAGTGCACGAACTGTACTCTTCCATTATTGTTTGCGTTTATTTTGGAAACACAGAACATTTGTTATTTCTTTAAATGATTTATCCTCGGATTTGGTGGTATAATCGTTTTATTTAAAGAGGACTATACGAAATTCTGTAAATAGACAATCGAGAGAGTTGCGAATCTTGCTGTAGGTCTCTCTGACGTCTCCGTCGAAATTCCTAGAAGATCCGAGCAAAAACGTGCCCCTCCGCATGAATGGATTATAGCTAAGGCAATTACCTCACCGCTTCCTTGATAATTTTGTCAAACCTTTCCTTTTGGTGCGCGAGCGGTCGAGCCGTTCCATAATGAGCCCGCATTGAGATTTAAGTGACCACAATGGCTTAGCCAGCTCATTGTTGGGGCGGCCACACTCAATAAACCGATAATGCCCTGTGCTCCTCCCCAGGATGCTTCCAGGTACGGGTTCTTATGGGCCTTAGGAGAGGGTTTAGGCCATGTCTTTTCCCGCCAAGAACAAGATTACTCTAAGATTCGCAATAGGTTTTTAATCGGCGTAGAGCATTTTTGACAAATTAATATATTATGATTTTCGTTATTATAAAGTAGTGAGGTTAAAAAAGCAGATATTTATTTTTTACCCATTTAACATATAATCAAATAAGCTAATAAATAATCGCAATAAAAAATACATAAATCAAAATAACTATTTTGATAAATTTGTTCTCGAGCGCTATTTTGTTCTTAAGCAAGATCTTAATTGTCCTTTTACTTTCAGGAATTTTATCAGAAAATAAAGATAAACCAATAATTTATACTTATTCTGATCTTTCTAGGCAAAATAGTGGTTTCGGAAAAATTTTCGGCATTATTTGCGATTTTACATAGGTATAATACTTAGACAAATAATAAACACAGAATAACCAAAAGGCTTCATTGTAATCAGCCAACATAAAAAATGTACTACTCAAAACAAAAACGACAAATTTGACACTTAAGCCTGCATCATATATGATAACCAGAGGTTACATTTCCTATTCCATCCAACACTTTATTCTTCGCATCGTTTTTAAAATTACACTAATTCACAAATTACTAACTTAATTATATGTCTTTTGTCCAATAATCCGAAAATCTCCTCAAATAAACAAGAATAACGCTAGAGTAAACACTCGAAACACATCAACACAAACCGGAGAAATCTCAACAAACCCTGGATCAGCTGTTGGGGCATAATGAAGTAAATGTGCATCAATCACAAAGAGCTCGTTCAACGTTGCCACGTTAGCTAGAAAAAGCTATTTATTAAGGATATTATTTATAGAAGTAGGATCAGCAAATTATTCACAAAATCAATAAAATTTATTGTTAAATGATAACTGTCCAAATTTTTACTATATTTATGTAGATTGAAGATATCAACTAATTGTTCCAAATTGATGTTTTTTAACGTTGGTGATACATTTATTTCGTAAGTACAAGGTAAATTTATGAAGAAGTTTGGCAGCCGTGCTATCATTGCATTGTTTTGTTTTAGATTTCTGTTACTAACTCTGACAAATAATGTTACTAAACATTTTTTATCTTGGCAAGGTCTGTATTGAATTGAATTATTAGTCTATAGTCAATGTTTATTATTTATCTGAGGTATTATAGGTAGGTATGTGTATAAATGGCATTAAATTGCCTCCAACTAAAATATTTCTAACTGTTCGTAGAACATTTATTTTCACTATTTCGCACATTATAGAAAACAAGTAAAATATATTCTGTGAAATGTAGGCAATAAGTAATAACAATGTTTCAAATCTCCAGCGGCCTGCCCAACTGTTTTATACCTACAACTGAGAATAATAATTAAAAAAGATATCTTGAGAAATGTTGCTTTCCGAATGATTTCTTATTTTATCTGCCTTGCTAAAAAAAATTAACACAAAATATGCAGCAATAGAAATACGTACTTAACAAAACAGACATTCACTTTGACAGCTGTAGATATTAACCTATCATAATTGAGCTGTAGGTACGCAAATATTTCTCTCCATTTACGATACTTGTTATTAACTAACTTCGCAATTTTGAAGTTTACATTTGTTCAAATGGCTTTCGTCGAATGGACTTCTTTCTTTCAACAAATTAGATACATACTGCCCCGTTTTAAGTCTTACCGCAGGATTATAGAAAATCTCCTTTTAAGAAGTAGTTGGAACACACTTTGATACCATCACGTAGAAAATAAAAAGCTAAGTACCAACACAAAAATAAAATATATACTGTTTTCACAGCTTATGTCATTCTGAGATGACCCTATTACACGCCACTGGATTTTACCTAATTCCAAGATGTTACCAACGTAAGAATATATCTGCGCTACTATTGATTAGATTTTAAAATAGCGGCAAAACCTACCAATGACGTTCCGAGTTACAAATTTAAAAAATTAGGTTCGCAATTGTTCATGCAATATAACCAAAGTACTAAAGTCCGCTCACTTCTTTGATCTCTCGGAAAAGCCGACAATTTTTTGCGACCGGTTGTAAATCAGCGTCACCTCGCACGCTTCGCATTTACGAGGGCGACTAAACGAAATCGCCGTCAAGCTAGTTATACGGGGGCAGGTTCATATTGACTTTCCATTATTTACCAAAGTCTACAAATATTAGTAAACCTATTTCGTAGACTTTGGTACAACATTATTTGTGTAGGTAAGTGTACCGTTAGTTTTTGGTAGGTACAGTTAAATTAAAATACAAGGTAGCTACTACCACAATCTACATAATTAGTAGGTATATCTGTAAACTTTGGTTGGAACATGAATAAAAATGAAATTTTTTATGTTTTACGTTCATTTTTAATAAAGCCTAACAAAAATTAGAGCAGACAAAAACATAAATATCAAATAAATATATAACGACAAATAGTTAAACTAATCATATCTACTTTTTCATCCTGTAGTAAATATTTTGATATTTAAATTGACATAAACAATACATAACAAAATATTACGCATACGTACCTACACAAGCATGCGTCTTACCATAAGCTTCTGGCAATAATCTTAATAAGACAGCCGAGGAGACTGCAGTTTTTACTAAACTTTTTCCGGGCGAAGTGAATGACTGATCATCAAAATGTGCCTTGCAAATTCTTATAGGTTTATATGTCTCTTCAGGTGGAATATTCGCACATTTATGTTCTCCGATGAACCCTAAGGCATTCTTCCATTGCTGGCACCTTCAAATTTTTTATATTACAATTTTATATCTATATTATTCTTCAATTAATACCTAAGTATTCAAATGTCACATAAAAATATCTTAATTTTTGTACTCAATATTACCTTTCAGGGTCTTTAGGAAATTAAAAAAGGTAATATAGTCTTTTGAACTGGTACAACACAGTCACGGTCGGTCGGTAATATTTTGCGGTAATATTTTGCGCGCACCCGGTAGAATGCGAACGAACCGCTCTCAGCTACACTGTATACAGCTTATTTTCTTATATTATAAGATATCGATCGGATCGATCGCGATACTCCGATGACGGCGGGAGGAGGGGAGCGAGAGAGGGCAAGAGGGAAACGTTTGTTTACACGAGGCCGAGTGCCCGGACTTATTAGTATATCTCTGGACGCTGATAAAACTTCCACTTGATTTGCCAAGAAATTGGATGCGCAGTAGTTCAACGGTCGAAGCACGTTCTTCCCCCGCTCTCTCTGTCTATTTCTCATCCTTTGAGCTCACTTCTAAGGTCGACCCGGACGCCGAAAGGGGTGCGTCTCCGCACGTGCGGGCCCTGAAGCGGCCGCTTACTTCGCCGACCGCTTCGGGACACCCAAGAAGTGGCCGCCGCGCCGCACGCTCGGCCCATCTCCTTCCTTGTCTCGCACGCAATGCGTACATGAACTTGGTCGACCCTGGTCATTGGCTTTTGCCAAAAAGCCGGGTCCCGGCCGAGATAATATCTCGGCGAATTTCGAATTTAAATTGCCGGCCATATTCTGCGCGGCTCTTACGATATTTACGTCGCGTAAATTCGCCCGGTCCGCGGCAGCGGTTATTATTTGTTTACGTGCGGCGCTGCAAGAGATTTTATTCGAGATATGTTAAAGGGGGACTGATCGAAAGCTTATCTCGGCCGTTGCAATTTCGATTCATTGCTCTGTATGTTTAATTAACGAATATTCTTATGAGAAGCATTTCGAATGCTTACCCACGATTCCGATGGATTATATTTAGTGTACTCGAAATAACGAAATATACTTACCCACGGTATGCCATTGCGCATCTTGTGACGTCAGTTGCGAATCAGAATTTAAATTGCTCTATAAGTTTTACACAGATACTTTTTTATGGGTTTTTGCTTATTTTAAACGTTTTCTTTTAAATAAATGTTGTTAAAAGTATGTAGATTATATTACTAGATAAATGAATGAATATTCTGTTGATAAAAAACACATTTAATTTGATAATTATAATTTTACAAATAATTTGTTTTCTTTTCGTGTTAGCTAATCGTATGCATGCAAATAAAATTGATGTATATTTTGTTAAATTAACAGGATTTTTCTTTTAAAAGCCCGTATATTGGTAGACAATAAAAAAGTATCATATAGGTATCTAAATAATACATTTATCTCTCCATCGAAAAAAGTATTTTACAGATGACTTGTTATAGGCAAAGATATTGATAAATAAAATTCAAAGCCTTACCAAAAATATAACTTTTTCCTTCCAGAGTTTATGTCGGTTTATGTCAATTAAAGCCGTATTTACCAATTAATGCACACAAGCCTCGACACAAGCACAACCTGCACAACTAATGCTTAGTTTATAGTTAAACAACAAACAAAACAACATAATAAATAGTGAGTAAAATAGGGATCAAATAATGATTCCCTTTAACCATAACAAGGCTAATTTTTTATTGCACATTCTATTTTATTTGCTGTATAAACCAGGCATAAACTCTGTTGAGTCCCCTATTTTTAATGCTCTGTTCTATAAATAATCTGTTTCCTTACCATTTTTTAAATTGATACTGTCTTGTCTGCGGCATGCAGCAATCCATTTTTTGGCAAGATTATTGTCCTTGGGAAATCTATAGTACTTAATTTCCGTTCCCTTACTGTTTCTGTTATTATTTGGACAAACGCTGACTGCACATCCCGGCATTTTTGGCCCATTTTAAAGCACTGTCGAGCTGGACTGACGATCAGTCAGTTGTTTACACTTTTTTCTTCACACATTAAACTGTAAACTATAAAAAATCATAAAACGCAACCGCAACCGCCCATTATTTTGAATTCGTGATTCGCAACTGACGTAGATGCGCAGAGTTGTTTTCGGATTCGTTAGTGACATACCGTGGGTAAGTGTATCGTGCTCGAAATTTCACCGACTCAAAACTCAAACTTTAGTTTAGTCCCCATCACTGTTAAACTGAGTATCGCCTACACCACGATACACAGAAAACGGTATGTCCGCGCGCAGTTGCTGTGGCGTCAACGGTCACGCTTATTCGACAAAATCATAGCTTACTTTTATTTTTAAACGGAAATTTGACTCGTTTTATAGTGATCTAGGCAACCACATATACACCAAAGTGTCTCAAGGTGCCTACATTCTATCTTTGGATTTAACTTGACGCGAAACTGACGTATGTCAGTGAGTCTAATTTCAAGACTATTTTTTATAAGTTGGCCGCGCTTTTGTGGAAGTGACGTAGATGCGCAGAAGAGTTTAATTTTCATTCTCCTAGCTGGCATACCGTGCCTACACGATCTTCAGATATGACGTAAGTCCTTAAATTTTGATATTTTACGCCAAATTGCTGTTTTGAAATGTCACGGTGAATTGGAACATTTTATTGCACAAGTTTATAACTCGTCAAAAAACATAAAGCGCATTTGTTAAATTTAAAAAATTGCCACAAAAACGGTTCATAAAATACAAGAAGCAGTATTTGTGGAAAATATCAAGAATGTATACCTAGTAGTTACAGAAAAAAGCGCCATTAAAAGTTTACATTATAGTAAATGGTTTATATAAGGAAGGATTGGCTCCAAACGGGCTTTAGAGGATACTTTTTTCATTGTACTTCCTAAGCAAAAACTAGTTTGTCAAGAAAGCGTTAAAGGTAATAAGTTTTAAAAATCTATTAGTTTTTTTTTATAAATTCGGCTTTGAATCTTTTATTAATTGCTTCCGATAGACCAGATAGAGTAAGGACACAAATTTTCTATCTACATCTTAATTAAAATCGATGGAATCCTTCGAAATTGCCGATTTCCTGATCAAACTAAATAAGCTACCATCAGATTATCAAGAAATTATTATATACAGGGTGTCCAAGTTTATAACTGTACAAATCCGCAAAATCTACATTTTTGGAGATAATGTCCTAAACTTTTTTTTGTTTGAAAGGCCTTCAAAAACCGCTTCTTTTGACCTTTCTGCCATTTTCAAAATGCAAATCCAGGGCCGGCTGCGATTTTTTTATACCCCCGTTTTTCACTGAAACCATTTAGCGATTTTTTTATTTAAAATATGACCCAACAGCTTTAATCAGAACACCCAAAAACCCCCATATACCAAATTTGAACAAAAAATATACAAGGAGTTCCATTCTGTATGGGGTCAAAATTGCTCAAAATAGGAATTTTAAAGATATCTGGCGAGTCAAGTGTGCCATGGAATCCCTTCAAAACAGTTGAATGGTCAACATGACCACTCAAAATGTTGGCGTGAAAAGATTGACTACAAAAATATACAGGGTATTTTTCTCCGAGCCATCTCAAAATTCTGAAATTTTATAAAACTTATACGGATCAAGAGTGTTCTGGAATCATTGATAAAATATTGATCAACACAAAAGTAATGTATTTCTTTACAAAATGCCAACTAACAAATAAGAACAATTTAAATTATTAGACCTTTCTCAACACAGTCACTGTATAAGATGATACATTTTCTGTGCGTTTCCTGTTGGGGCACACCAGCCACCTTAACTGATATAGACTTACTGACTGGCAGGCTTCTGTATTTTTTAGATTTAGTTTATAGAGTGTGGAGCGGTTTTGACATACTCGATTTTTGACCCGTATAAAGTTGCAAAAATTGCACTAATTTGATATAGCACAGATAAGAACACTCTGTATATTTTGTATTAGCCCTTTGCACACCAACACCTTGAGTGGTCCTGTTGACCATTCAACTGTTTTGAGGGGATTCCATGGCACACTTGACTTGGCAGATGCCTTTAAAATTCCTATTTTGCTCAACTTTCACACCCCGCATAATGGAAATCCCTGTATATTTTTTATTCAAATTAGGTATATAGGGGTTTTGGGGTGTTCTTCTTGACGCTCTGGGGTCAGATTGTAAATAAAAAAATCGCTAAATGGTTTTCGTGAAAATAGCGGGAATAAAAAAATCGCAGCCGGCCCTGGATTTGCATTTTGAAAATGGTAGGAACGCCCAAAGAAGAGGTTTTTGAAGGCCTTTCAAACAAAAAAAAGTTTAGGCGATTATCTCCAAAAATGAAGATTTTACAGATTTATACAGTTTTAAAGTTGTAGAATAATATTCAAGTGAAATGAGTTCTTACATTTTATGAATGGAGACAGCATACATAAATATCAGCACTATAGTACGAGATAAGTAAGTACAGTCTGTATTTTTTTGAGAAAAATAAAAGAAAACGCATAAACACCTTTGCTTGCACAATAAAATAAAACTAGTGGTTTGCTTATGCTCTGGTGTCATAGCAAGCCACGGAATAAAACAAAAGAATTGCACCAAATGTCAAAGTTTATTTCTGTGCAGTTTTTAAACTTTTCGGTGTGACAGCACCACGGAAAGTACAATCAAAATGGGACGCTGCAAGTGCCTTGTTTGTGGTACTAATAATTCATAGACCAGCGTAACCTTCCATAATAGGTAAGTTAGAGGTCACATTGAGTTTAAAGGCGCTGTGCCTAGGAAGAAAACATCTGAAAGGGCGCTGATAAGCAAGACGTTTTCCTTACTTTATTGATTTATTTCTAAAAATTGCCTTTGTGCTTATAATCAGCTCCTTTTAGTTCATTTATTATTGCTACAATTTCGTTGCCGTTTGATGTGTTGCCTGCATTTTCAGAAGCCACGAGCAATTTTAAACGGTCAACTAATTCATTCGCATCATCCCAATAAAGGTATTCTATGTTTTTTTTTATTGAAAATTCAATGCATCCCGGAAGGGCAAGCGCCAGAGATTGTATTGGCAAGGGGCCTCGATTTATATGTTGAAGTCGCAAAGAAAGGTTTTATGATGTCAATATGCTTTGAACGATTTGTGACGTGTGGACCAGTCCCAGTGCCCACAACGGGCCAACATCCACAATAGCTGTCGAACAGGACCGAACGGAGGCCTCCGCCGAACGCGGAAGACTCCGGATGACCCCGAACCGGGGCCCGAAACTCCTCCCGGCCCGTTCCCACGAAGCTGAGCCGCGCATCTGGCATCCCCGCCAGCGGCTGTGACCGAAAGAAGCGACTGCTGAATCTAGAATGGCGGATCAACGACCCTGGCGAAGTTAGTGGGTCAGGGCTCTGGCGGTTCGACGACCTGACGGGGACACGGCCGGGGGGGGGGGGGGCGGGGGGGCAAGGGGAGAGCGACGTGCTGTACCCGCGGTTTCGGGAAAAACGAGGAAGAAGCAGATGCGGCGAGCTGTACAGTGTACACCGAGACATGTCGCTGGATTTTCTCGGTACTATCTACTGTCAGCGCGGCGACCAGCTGTCGAAATGCGGGAACTTAGATTGGCTCTGTCCGGATAAATCAAAATTTTAGTGCCTTCGTCTATTAGAAGTTGAAACTATGGAGATATCTATGGATATGCTTCAAGCCAACGAGTTTACATTACAGATAAAGAACTATCGAAAAATATACTTTTTACATAGTATTTGAACACTACCATAAGAAAGCTTACGTCTATGAAAAAAACATCAATTTCAGCTTCAAACGGAGCAGAATATATTTATACAGGGTCTGCCAGAAAGTTGGACACAAATGGATTATTATTTGAAGTTTCTCAAAAAAACTTATTCTTGATAAAAGTTGGTGCTTGTGCTTAAACTCAAAATGCACCCGTAAAAATTTTGAAATTTCTATTCATATAGGTTGAAAAATATGAAAATTCCTCAAGAGTAAAGTACCCTTATTTTTAAAACTACAGCAGAATGGCACTAAGAAAAGTTGTTTGGAATCCCAAGACAATGTCTAATATGAATTCACAGCCACCTACTCAAAAGAAGAACATAATGTTATATGTAATTTGAGGCACATCTTCGAGCATGACAGTATGATACTAATGATTTTTATTTACGTTCAACTAGCATCTTAAAAACACTTAATAACTGAAAGTTCTGCAAAGTTTGTCGTTTTTTTGTGTCCAGGTAAAATACTCCTACAATTTCAAATATAACATAGCAACTAATCTGTGGAACATAAAAATATTTTAATACAGCAACAATTTAAGAGTTATTTAATAAATGATAATTCAATATGCAGATTATGGTTATTCTGTTCATTTTGGTATGTACGTTTTGTAACATCTGTTCCACAGATAGCTGCTATGTTATGTTTAAAAGTGTAGGAGTATTTTACCTGGACACAAAAAAACGACAAACTTTGAAGAACTTTCAGTTATTAATGTTTTTAAGATGCTAGTTGAACGTAAATAAAAATCATTGGTATCGTACTGTCATGCTCGAAGATGTGCCTCAAAATACATATCTAACATTATGTATTATACAGCGGGATGAATAAAAAATGCGAAAGTGTGATTTTTTTTCTTCTTTTGAGTAGGTAGCTGTGAATTCATATTTGATATTGTCTTGGGATTCCAAACAACTTTTCTTAGTGCCATTCTGCTGTAGTTCTAAAAATAAGGGTACTTTACTCTTGAGCTTGAACTTCAAATAAAGAAAATTCCCATTTGTGTCCAACTTTCTGGCAGACGCTGTATAATTTTTCAGTTTTTCGCCACAGAATCATGAAGAACTGATTAACAGATAAAATTTAGAACACAAAATAAATATAAATAGAATCAATAGAAACTAGAATATTATACAAAACACTCTACAAATACAAAATACACAAAACTTTGAACAAAATATACAAAATTAACATTCCTCTTTGTCCTATTGTATATAGGTTCAACAAATTCACCATGTCATTCCTTAGCACAATATGTACTTAAAATTGTTAATCTGTTAATAGAAAACTCAAATTCATTTATCAGAAACACTAATCATTTATTATAAAAAATAAAATAAGGAACATCAATTTCCAAATAATTATATCTTAGCTATGGCTTTGATGTGGTCAGTCGTTTTTCAAATAATGTCCCTGTTGAAAAATCATCGAATATTTTACGAAGAAAATTAGAAATCGATCAGACTTTAGTTTAAAGAACAAATTTTATCCTTTACCGCCATTTATAAGTAATTTATCCATGAAAGATCTTGAACAAAAGAAGTTGACTGGATGTGTTCACCAACCCAATGTCTGGTGGAGAATGTAGGTATATGACATATTTATTATGAGAACAGGGAGTAGATGATTTAAATACATTATTAAATTTTATAAACTCACAAGAACCTTCTATTAAGTTTACTCCAGAAATAGAAAATAATCGATTACTTTATTACATTTTTTCTATACTAAAATCAGATAGTATAGAAACTAGTGTTTATAGAAAATCATCACGTACTAATAGATATCTTTATTTTAATTCCCATCATCATATTAGTGTTAAAAAATGAGTAATTAAAAGTTTATATGACAGGGCAAAAACGATTTTTTCAATTTGAGGTATAAATTAGACATAATCAAACATGTTCTTAAAAAGAACAGTTATTATATTGAATTGTATGAGCAAGTTTTTCAGGATTGCCAACAAAACAACAATGCTAATAGAATTAGAGAAATAAATCTGGTGGACCGACCAGTAAATTTAATTATTTAGATAAGCTAAAAGGCATATGCAATCTTTTTTATATCAGAACAGTATTTAAAACCAAAATACAAAGTTCAAAAAATTCTAAGTTCTATGTTGTCCCAATTGGGACACCCTACTATTTATATATTAATACCAAAACTTCTTAAAAAATATGAACACATACCTACGTTGATTTTTCACACAGGGTCATTTATTTTTCGCTTTGAATACCTTTTCGCACATTCGTTCGGTTTTTAGGAAAGCACCAAAGGATTCCGAATGTGGCATTGTAATTACTGTAATTCTCCACATCTTGTCGTAGGCCCGTAAAACTCTGAAGAAATTGTTATTGGCCGTGCGGCAATGAAAGTGGCGAGCGGTAACGATATGGAAAACATGATCGGGGGGATTAAAAAAATACATTTTGCATTTTACAAACTTGCATCTCCGGTTTTTACGAACGTACGCTTTCGGTTTACGAAAGTAGGTTTCTTGTTGAAGATATTAAGAGGTTTGTTTTCTATAAAGTCACCTAAAGGACAGTGTTACTGCATGGATTGTATATGGAGTGTTTTACTTTATTCAAAAATGGCAATTTTCATTTTACTTGATGACAAGCGGCATTTTGCGAATCTTCATTTTTTGCGCACTCTGTACAACAAGTGGAAGTTTATAACAAGCAAAAGAAATTATGAAAAATGACATTTTTTTCGAAAAATTTAAAATATTTTTTTACATCTAGTTAACGGTCAGAAACTGAAAACACTGAAAGTTGGCAGAAAAATGACCGAAGTATGAAAATTAGAGGTACCGATTACAAAACAAATAAAGATCGAGCTCACATGGGAAACCAACTCTTTTGCCCATTCACCCAGCGTCTTCTAATATGTAGAAATCACAGTTACATCCACATGAAGCTTAAATCTTTTAGCGTATAGATTTCATGTAGGTTTACTAAAATTCATTTGAATTGAATATGTGTGTTGATGTGCATTATCTATCTTTATATAAATCAATAACACACTTCCTAACTTTTTTTTAATCGATTTATTCCACCATTTTGTTTTTTTACATGGAGTAATAAACTCTCAAAGGCCCTAAAATGTACGATATAATTAATTTAATGAGTTCGTCCACCTGAAGTAAGTAACTTTTTTGTTCTTCCTTTCAAAATACAGGTAATTAAAATCAATCAGCAATCATACAGCAATTATTTCATGGAAAACAAATTGCTTCCAGCAATATATTAACTGGTGGCATCAGAGGCCTAAAGACTTCTCTTGATAACCAAAATTTCCTCGTGAATATATTTTTGATCAGATATAAACCATGGAAACACAAGAATTAAGATAACTGATACATTATCTATCACCCTATACAAAAACGAAAATTGTGCGTATGCTATACGCGATTGAATATAAGAAATACGCCCCCTGTAGGCTCAATGCTAAACTAAGTCTATGGGCCATGCCATTTTGTCGATCCGTATATATTATGTTTTCTGTTTTGTTCAAAATCAGTCAAAAAAGCTTTATTTTCTAAAGTTGACTATTATAATAATGCGGTAAATAACAACAGTTGAATTCAAATGTTTAAATATTCCCGCCACGCTTGTGCCAAAAAAGAGAGAAGAGTTAAAGAAGAGTTGTTAGAAAATGAAATAAAGCAAGTAAAATGTGATTTTTATTATGATTACCAAGCCCAAAAGGCCTCCCACAGTTATCAGAAGTGGAAATTGAACATGCTAAAGTGTTATGCAGTGTAATTACGAAGTTTTAGTGCGAGATTCGGACGAAAAACCGTCTTGATTCGATCGTCGAGGTCCTAACCTAAACATCTTTTGTTCGTTTGTTCCTGAAAACATTTTCGAGATGGAACAAGTTTCGAATCAATTTAATTTAACCAACAAAGTTCTCTATTTCGAATTCTGCTTTTAGTTCATTTTTAGTTGCCTGTTGCCTTTGCAATTACATAAATCATAAACAATAATGTTTAAACTTTATAATAACCGGTAAGTACAGTTTCCCGTTGGTGTATGTCTGCCCCGATTTTTTTGAAATTTTGGCTACCCCCTATTTTCAGGGTCCCTGAACACGAATCTGACCTTTTCATGGCGATATTTGTGGTTATAATCCGGATGAATTTTTACTATATGCAGCTCAAACTGATCACCACACTATTTTGCACCTTTTGCAACATCGAAACTTCACGGAAACCCGCGGAAAATTCGAAATTTGGAAAGATTTGTGCCGTGTTTACGTCCGGCCCGGCCGCTGTTTTCGCCCCACAATCGACGGGCGCCGATTGTCGGGGGAAACTTTTACCTAATAACCAAATAACTTTATGAAGACGACCACAAAATATATAAAAGACGACAAGAACAAAGAACAACGCAGTGTAAACCCAAAATGTGCCCAAAGCTAGAGGTGACAATGCCATATAGTTAGTTCGCATAGTGCCCGTCGGGGCGTTGGCATCTTAAATTCAGTCGCGTATCGAGCTCTTTCCCATCTCGCCAGGGACAACCACATTAATGAATTCCATATATTATGAATCATATCTTGCGCCGATTCAAACAATAGACGGTAGGTTTGGCAACCGATGTCCTAGATTCGGCTTCTAGGAACGCCTAGCCAGCAGACGGTTCGCCAATGCAAATTAAACAAAGTGGCGCATGTGTGTGCGCGCTCGTTAGGAGCTCGTTCTTTTTAATGATTTACAGTGGTAGTCCAAACAATCGCACCATTCTTCCTGGTGCTATGTATGTCACAAAAATATTTGAACGCCGTTTAACAGATTGAATGGGTGTAACAGTCTTGTTTGCGCTGGCATCTGAGTATCGGGGACTGTCTAATGCGCTTTGGAGATGAATGTACATAAATGGCATGACATTAGGAATAGTCAAAAGTGTTTAATGGGGGAGAAGAGACAATGTGTCAAATATTTTTTCATCCACTAACTGTGGAGCAACATCGAGAAGTTACTGAGAATGTGTCTAAATCAATATGACAACGTCAGAACCTATTAGTCCAAGAGCTGGCCGCATGATTTCAACTCTCATATTAGCTAGATAGTATATTTCTCTACTTGAAGCCAGTTTCCTCAATTAATATGGGCCCGACCATTGTTAATTAAAGAAGTTGTAGTTAAAGGGGTTGCTACTCAGTTCCTCCGCATTGGCAGCCACCAGTAAAGTGGTGTTGTTTTGTTGACTTTCTCATAAGCTTTTTAAGTAAATTCGATGCCAAATTAAAGCTCAAATTTTTCTCTAGGTACAAGATAAAGCGTGGTTGCCTGCTACAGGGTGGGTCCAATAACTGGCAGTCAGCATTTCATCGGTCTCTACTACATGAAAGCACTGAATATGTTCTATCTATTTAATCATACAAATTACCTAACCATTTTTCACAACAATAATAATAGGGTACTTGACGAAATTTTACAAACTTGATAAAACAATTCCTGGACACTTGCCTAAGACCCTACGATTATTTAAAAAATATATATTTACGTAATTAGCAAGTTACTAGACTTTCTTCGAAATTTGTCGGGAAAGCACTTATGACGTCACAAGTGTTTTAAAAAGGCAATTTGGCAACATAGCGATACCACTGAAGTGGCAGTGAAAGTTGCAAGGAAAGTTGAAATTTTAAAATTCTAACCTCAAACTCCCAGACTTATGATGCCCCGTGAAACCACTTTTAGCGTTGATTGATTCCTTCCTCCATCGACGATTTTAGTCAAGAAGGGTTTTTTTTTTTCGTAAATACTTATTCAATCGTTTTCTGTAAATTCTGTAAATTTTTTTGGCTAGGTTGGGCCTAAAGTTCGGAATTCGAGCTCAGTAGGTACTTCTAAGCACTATGGCGTCTTCATAAACGCGCCTTCAAGATGGTCCCTAGGCCGAGGTTCTCTCTTTATTAATAACTCATAATACTGTATTCTTACTACAACGTAGGTATAAACCTTTGCAGTTTTATCCCATGGATTTCGGCAGACGCTAACAGCATCCAATATCGGCAAATTACGGATTGTCCTTTCAGGGTCCATGTCCATGATACCTTACCTTACACATCTATAACTAGGTCCGCAAACAATATATAATAGTAAATATCAATAACAAACTATAATAAATGGCACAGATATTATCTACTAATATTTTGATATAGCTAGAGTTCCTGATCCAGGAACCCTAGATTTAGCGAGATACGGAATGACAGTTGGCATCACGGGATGTCATCTGCCGATCAGAAAACCATACGTGTTAGATGATATGTGGATATATTAATATTGTTAGATGCTTAGGTGGGCGGGTAACGTTGCCAAATACGCGAATATTTCCCCCATTATTGGTACCTGAATATTTATAGTATGTTCCGTATACAGATATTTTAACTAAAATGTTACGTGGCAGAGATGAAGGATATAGTTTCCAGCGTGTGCAGCATAAACAGACACCATTTTGATATAGAGGAGTCAATATACGGAACATATTCGTAATGAAAAATCTTGACAAAATTTGTGTGTGCAATTGCGTTAGTTAAAGCTCAAAGGTTTCAATACATTAAGTAACAGATATACATAGGCAAGCTGGAGATACCTACTTGAATAGAAAACTGCAATTTGCCTCTGTTCCACGAATGATTTCAAATGGGCACCGGCAACGTTACAGTTCCGTTTCTCCTGAGAGGCACAGAGTTGCCACGTTTGGCGTTCTGGACAATAGAACGACGAAACTGTAGATTTCAGCCTGAACAAAATTGTGCAACTTTGTCTTTAATTATCAAAAAAAATAAGGGTTAAAAGCCGTTGTTTCATTTATTACGTGTTATGTTGGTGCATCTACTGTAAACAGAGTACAATTTTAGAGCAATTAAAAATATTGTCAATACCCTATTTTCTTCAATCTAGAGCGAGCTTTGGGTTTGTTGCCTAATCGACTACTGCTATCTTTTTCCGCAGCGCGTGTAAATATTAATATCATTCACAAGTTTCTAGGTTTATTTTAAGAATAGCAGCTAAATCAAATTAAAGTTCCAATTAAATAATGTCAGTACACCAATCACTGTAATGATTCATTGCCGTCGAATAAATGTTTCACATTATGAATTGAGTTGAGTAATCTGAGATTCGAGAACATGTAATTCCTTAGAAGCTACCGAGTTTGCAATATATATATATAGTTTGCAATGAATGGCAACAATATTATATCTTAATACTAATCTATTGAGTAGTCAAAATACGTTGCAAGTTAAATGCTATTGTATGTAAGGCGCCGAGCCTCCCTCCATAAATAATAGTTATTTATGTACCAAGGCACTGAAGTTCAACTTTTTATGACTCATGTGGAGTTTAGTTGCTGAGGCCTCTGGCCGAGGCAAATAAACCACATGAGTCATAAAAAAAACTTCAGTGCCGAGGTACATATTATATTTTTTTGAAATCGGAAAAAAAATGCTTTATTAGGCAAGAAAATAATAATTAAGGGATCACCCGTCCACGAACCGACTACGCGCGGCGTTGCTTGACTTTACCGATCGCTCTACCTAGGACAAGTATAATGACGTACGGCACCTTCTGACTGAAAAACCAAACTGCTGCTTCTTGTGCAGCCTACACAACAAATCTATTGATATTCAAATTTACTAAAATATGTATACTGAAGGATTGCGCTTCTATAGGAAACAATTTCGCAATGTGTACGAAAAGTTAAATGAGCCTTTATCGGCCGGGTTTTGAATATTTGGTCACTTTTGACGGGCGAATTCTCCGCGTCTGACGTTTGATATTTACATCTCGCCAAGGCCTACTTATTGAAAAAATCGTACAATAATGGGCTACATTATTGTACGATTTATGTGCTTTTAATGGCGATTTTGGGACATTTTAATGCCGATTTCAAGAAAAATATATTTACCTACTTGTTGCAAACCAAATTGGGGTGAAAAGTTTTGCCAACTCATGCACCCCATTCTATACGCTTCCTCCGATGGTGGTAAAATAGAACGTTAAAATTAAGAAGATATTATGAAAGAGAATTTCATTTTGAATAGAATATTAATTTGTCCATAATATCTACTACAATCTACGGTTTCGTTAAGAAAAAGGGAAACTGAGAAAAAAATAATAACGATTTGTTCTGATAACACAAAATTTGAGGAGGAAATTAAACATACAAAACATGTTTTTAAGAAGAATAGTTAAGTATCCTATTGAATTTGTTGAGCAAGTTTGTCAGCGTTGCCAACAAAATAAATCTGGTGGACCGGCCAATAAATTTAATTATTCCTTACATTCCTGGATTATCAGATAAGCTAAAACGCATAGGCAATCGTTTTTATGACAGAACAGTATTTAAAACCACAAATACATTAAGATCGATGCTATAGTTACAAAGAAACATTTAATGAGGTACAAAGTTCAAAAAATTACATTTATAAAATTGCTTAGGAATATGGAAAGTTCTATGTTGGGGACACTATTGTAGGCAATTTAACGTTCGTTTAAAATAACATACAAATTATGTCGGGCAAAATCAAACTTCAAAGTGAAAAATACGTGAACACTCTTTAAATAATATCTAATCATAGAATTTTGTAGTTATTCAAGGAGAAGTCAGTATAGATAATTAGAACAATATCCTTAGACAAGGAAAGAGAGAGGGCATCGCGCTTGCCTACCCTGCCGTGTATAGATTTTGTTACGTCGTTTTTAACGGCGGCCATTTTATATGTGGCAGACAAAGCGAGTACGTTGTGAGTAAATTTCGTGAATTTTTGAATTAAAATAACATTGATTAAAGGGAAAATATACTCTTACGATGGTGAATTGTTCGTCGTTTGGTTGAAAAAGCAGAAGTGAAAAGCAAGAGCCCGGGATTTCATTTCACAGGTAAATATTTAACAAGCTACTTTTGAAAGATGCCCTAAAACTTTATTTTTCTCAATATAACTGCTTCAAATTCCTTCTACCTTTTAGTATGATAAAGTGTATTGTTTTGTTTGTAAATAGGACCAATATAGTAATTTTTTTAATATCGTTTTTATTAAAAATTTTTTAATTGATTATGATAGTTTCGTAAAATATGGGCTTAGGGCTTAGATGGGCGTGCATTATTTATTTTATTTTGATTGATTCGAAATCGCCACAAATGAATATATTTCAGCACTTGACACTAGCTTTACATTTGGGAAATTATCTGCAAATAAATACCAATATTTCAAATTACATGACCTTTTCATTTTTAGCATTTTTTGTGATATTGGCTAAGAACGCGTTTCATGCTACGCCACTGGCCTGTCGTGCGATGTGGCAGTCGGTAACACGGCCGCGTGCGCTGTTATAGGCGTCCTCTCTCTTCCCTTGCCTAAGACAATATTGGACAGGTGGATAGGCTATTGCATGTTTCTGTTGTTATAATTCCTTAACATCACATTTATTATTCTGTCATTTCACTTTGACGTGACATAATCTTTGAGAAAGGAGGAAGATTTATTCACCAAAAGCTCAGAAAACAAAGTTGTTGAAGTTATTTTTTGAGTTAAAACATAAAAATTTTGTTGAAGTTATTTTGTAAACATAAAAATTGAATATTCTGTTGTTCTTGCCAAACTCGTAGAAATTCAATAGACAGCAGATGAGTCTCAGGCTTAACCGGGGAGTGCCCGGGTTAGGTTTAATGTGGCTTTTAACTAAGGACACAATAATTAATGTAAAAATACACGGAAAAAGAAAAAAGTAAAAAAATATTTTTAAAAAAAGCTTTTATTTAAATGCGCTAAAAAGAATAAAATAATCTTTTCTTTTAAAACTTTTACTATCAACTTATAACGTAATTCCACAATTTATATGATATAAAAGCTTGTCGCGAGATTTAAGTTTTCAAACTAAGTAAATACCACTACTTAAATCTCGCGACAAGCTTTTATATCATATAAATTGTGGAATGACGTTATAAGTTGATAGTAAAAGTTTTAAAAGAAAAGATTATTTTATTCTTTTTAGCGCATTTAAATAAAAGCTTTTTTTAAAAATATTTTTTTACTTTTAATTTATTTTGTAATTTTTAGTTTGGCCAGGTGTCTGAGTCTATTCATCTCAGTTAACGCATCATTGTTGCAAGGTCGTTTGCCGGTTAGTTTAGAACAGTCTAGCTCTTCAATGAGGAGACCTTCTAATGATCTAACCCTACTTAAGGCCACGTATGCTTGACCAGGCGCGAAGAGCTTGGAGCCTAAATATACAACGAGACAGGTTGCAGACCAATGCTGTTGACGCCTATCTCACCAAACTACACAAGTCAAAGTTAACTAGTCCGCCATCTTGGGTGTTCCGCCATGTTGGATTTAGAATGACGTCACACATATAATCATGCATTGTCATCCAAATTAAACGTGTGTACAAAATTTCAGCTCGATCGGTTGAAATTTAACTAGTCCGCCATCTTGAGTGTTCCGCCATGTTGGATTTAGAATGACGTCACACATATAATCATGCATTGTCATCCAAATTAAACGTGTGTACAAAATTTCAGCTCGATCGGTTGAAATTTAACTAGTCCGCCATCTTGAGTGTTCCGCCATGTTGGATTTAGAATGACGTCACACATATAATCATGCATTGTCATCCAAATTAAACGTGTGTACAAAATTTCAGCTCGATCGGTTGAAATTTAACTAGTCCGCCATCTTGGGTGATCCGCCATGTTGGATTTAGAATGACGTCACACATATAATCATGCATTGTCATCCAAATTAAACGTGTGTACAAAATTTCAGCTCGATCGGTTGAAGATATCTGCTTCAAAATTGAGTTGCAAGATTCCACCCGAACAAATTACATACATAGATACATACATACATACATACATACATTGCAAGTTAAATAAAAGCTTTTAATTTTAAAAATAAACTTGAGTTTGTCCCCGATTGTTCTGCATCTCTTCTTCTTCGAGCGCCTTGCCGGGGTGGTCCATCGAATTGATAAGTACAATGGAAGTCGCACAGGTACCACTTTCATTGTTGTTTGGGGCAGCCAACTCTAGAGAGAGATAGGTTTCAAATGGCAATAAGTAAGACAAGGACGCCTAATGAAAGTGTCAGCTGATTCAGGCAAAGGAGCTATACAGGGATGTTGCATATTAATGGGCGAATTTAATGGGCATGTTCCGTAATTCTCTTTATTGTATGATCTGTATTCCGAAATTCGGGGCTTGTTTGTAGGAATGAGAATTTTTCTATATAACCACAATTATGTGAATATTGCACCGAAAAAAGTAGTGAATTGATTAAAAAAAATTACCTACATGGCAATTTTATGTATTACCTGGAAGTAAATTGAGACAAATAAAATTCAAATTACAAAATAAAAGTTTATTTTAAAATAAAGGCGACAAAATATCTAGGATAAGGTATACATTTTCAACTTTTAATTACTTATTTATTATTAATTAAATTTACTTTATATGTTTAGGCATCTAACAAAAAGAATTACAAATAATTACCTACCTTATTAAAGGGATCAGAACCTCAAGATTAATTCCATCTTTGACTACGAAGAGCTAGGTTCATTAGCACAATATTTTGCCAGTTTTTCCCTTGATAGTTTCTATCATGACTTGGAAAATAAAAAACTGTCGTAATTACATACTTTTTAAGTTTGCGCTGCCCAAAATTCTCTATGAAATCGCTCTGGATAAAATGTTGACTACAAATTCAAGTAAATACTTGTAGACAGTACAAAATTTTTCCTTTTTATTGCTGCAATCCACTTGTCTCTAATATCACCTTATATCTTCGAAAACTGCAAAGTTATTAGCAAAGATTTTTAGGACTTACGAATGAAAAGAAACCCACTATTTTTATTCTTTCCGCCCCGTTTGGTACATCCAAATAGACAACAGGAGTTGACCATCTTTTTTGTAAATTTTATCTCCGATCTAAAAATAAAAGTAAACCAAATACCAACTAAGAAAACTCAACGCCGTTTTATACGAAACTGCCACCACGACACGAACTCAAATCAAATATAAATAATACAATAATTACTCGTATTGTACTTGGGACAGAAGGAAAATGACGTTTGACAACGGAACTCGTTTGAAGCACAGGACACAAAAATAGAAAGTTAGGACAAACACCTCTTTTGTGTTATGTGGTTTTTTGCCGGAATCAGCTGATTTATTTACTATTTCACTTACTCGAGTTTGGCTGCCGGTTTCTCTCTCTACACTCCTTCCATCTACGTGTGCAACGTGTGCGGCGCACACAGGCGCCAGGTACGACGGGCGCCAAAAGGCGTCGAATGGCGACCCAAAGTAATTGGACATAACCTAGGTTTTTGACCTCAAACGTTGAAAACAAGAATCCCCTTAAAAACCACAATTTTCAAGATCTCCTATAATAGTTTACAAATTTAGTAATCTCTATTTAATAAATTGCAAATTGCAAACTTACTTAAAGCATGTTAAGAGATATGAAATGAATTATAGAGATCCTATAGAGTAAATGCGGTCAGCAAGCCTTATTATAATCTGCATTTAAACAGGAAATTCTATAGAAACAATCCTGCCCGTTTCAAGGGTTGAAAAAAATTTAAATTTTGTAACTTGGAAAATTGTCATTGTATTGGCAAATTACCGGTTGGTTTGCAAATTTTTTCAACCCTTAACACGGGCAGACAAAGAAAATTGTTTTCTAATACAGTCACCCCAAGTATGGCAGCTGCAGTATATGGTCTTGTGAAACGGAACTAGAAAACTTGGAAAATTCTCATTGTATTGGCAAATTACCGCTCGGTTTGACAAATTTTATTATTTTTTCAACCCCTAAAACGGGTAAAGAAAACTGTTTGCTCCCAAAGTTACCCCCATGTATGCCCTCTCTATCTAGCTGCAGTATTGGTCTTGTGAAACGGAACTGGAAAACTTGAAAAATTCTCATTTCATTGGCAAATTACTCCTCAGAGTTATAGTCTTGAGCCGTAAGCGCTCTAAACTCAAAACCGTTTGCTGTACCCGCGTTTCACGAAACCCGAGAAATAAAATTCCTCTTCAACAATCGCTACGTCAAAAATCGTGGCTGGCAAAAGCGTGACTAAGTTCACACAAACCGCTTCCGCCAGGTCATTATCGAAACATCGAAAAGGGTCTAAACGTCTCAAAGAACGACTTTAAAACATCTAAGCAAGTCGAAAAGTGTCTAGACGTCTCGACAAACACTCGAAAAGCGTCTAAAAATATCGAAAAACGACGCAAAAACGTCTAGGCGAGTCGAAAAGCGTCTAAACTACTCGAAAAGGGCTCGAAAAAGTCTAAGCGACTTGAAAAACATCTAAGTCACTCGAGAAGCGTTTCGAAGAGTCTCGAGACGCGAGACGCTTCCTACGAGCGTTCTGGAGCAGACGTGAATTCATCAATATGGCCGGTGAGATGGGAGATTATTGACCGTCAACTTACTGGCGATCTTTATGAATTCACTTCCGTTTCAGAACTCTCGTAGGAAACGTCTCGAGACGCTTCGAGACGCTTTTCGAGTAGATTAGACGTTTTTCGAGTCGATTAGACGCTTTTCGAGTCACTTAGATCCTTAGATGCTGTTCGATACGTTTAAGATGCTTTTCGAGTAGGCGCAAAATTTTAGCCATCCGACAGAGAGCTCTGAGCTCCTCAGCCGCCATAGCCATATTGGGTGCATTCTAGGTTATTTGTGTGCATTTCATGGGCGCCATAAAAAAAAATTGCACACAGGCGCCACTAAGCATCGGCGCGGCCCTGTCCATCTACTTGTCAATTCAATGGGGTGGTCATACTGTGCCTCTTCTTCTCCCGTCCGGATGCAGCGGCGCGTGCACGAGCCCCCGACAAAAGGCCGTACAAAAAGGGCCGGCGGCGCGGACGGCGTCGACGGGGATTAGCGGAGAAGGGCCGGCCCTAATTGGGCTGACGAAGGGAAGGGCAAGGTGTGTGTCCACTGGCGGCCCGCCGCGGTGACGGATTAGCGCGGAAGGTGGTCGAACCCTTTGCGGAGGCGGCTGGACCGTCCGGTCACTTTTCCGTGTTCTATTGGCCGTGAACACGGGACTACACATGTTCCGTCGCTCATCTGTTGCGGGGGCTGTTGCTTTCACGGGCGATTTGACGTGGCCGGGAGAATATAAAATCGTCGTTATTATGGGGGATTGAAAGGCGCGGTCCAGCTGTCCGCTGTCTCGTTGGACGTATACGCATCGTTTGGCCGGCTTGGAATAAACAGATCGAAAAAAGTTAAGGATGTCTCGAAAAACATTATTTTGAAATTTGCCGATAAACCTAAGTACGGTGACCGGCAGAATGTTTGCACCATGAAGAACTTGCCTAGAGATGGCCCATTTCTTGAATTCTAGGAATTCAAGACAATATCAAGACAAGAAAAGGTTTTGAACCTTCAAGACAAGACAAGAAATTTACTTTTCAAGACAAGATTTCTTGAAATTTCTTGATTTTATTTTGAAACTATACCATTTTATGAAATTGGTAGTAATCAAAGAACTTTGACAGTAAATACCTAGGAAGTATTGCATAAAGTTGGGAACTGTGGTCGGGAATCACAAGTCAAAATGAGAAAACTAAGATCCCTTAACGTACCTAACCTAGGTTCCTTAGTTGTTGTTTTTTTTTTCAAATCTTATTAGGTACATTACAAAACAAATATTAAGCATATTTAATTTGAATTATCGTTAACGTTAAAAAACAAACAAGTAAAAGACAATAACGAATAGAAAAGTCATCAGATTTTACCACCGAAAATGTCAAGAAATCAAGAGTCTTGAAATTTCTTGAAATCAAGACAAGAAGTTGGGCTCAAGAAATTGTCAAGACAAGATGTTGACCATTTCTTGTCTTGATTTTCAAGACAAGACAAGAAGTTGGCGTCAAGACAAGATTTCTTGTCTTGAGCCATCTCTAAACTTGCCTATTAAACAAAGTGGTTTTATTTTCTATACGTGGTATGGAATAGAAACTTAAATCTCATTGTTGGGCTTATCTTTTAATCCCAAACAACTTTTCGTAGTATATTTTTTCTTTAAAAGTAAAAATAATGGTACTTTCAGCCTTTTTGGTATTTTCGAACCTCCCTCGTACACGAAATTTAATATTCAAATTTTGAAAATTGCGCTTTGAGTTTGCAGGAATGCACAAACTTTCATCGAGAATAAATTTTTCCGTTACCTAAAATGTAAAATAAAAAAAATTGTGCATACTTTCTGCCGGACACTGTAAAGCCTTCTTAATGTTTTAATAAAAACGAACATTTTCTTGAAATGGGCAGTGAAGTGTCTCAAAATCGTCATTAAAAGCTCAGAAATCGGCAAGTAACCCATTATTGTACAATTTTTTTTAATAAGTAGGCCTTGACGAGATGTACACATCAAACGTCGGACGAGGGGCCATCGCCCGTCGAAAGTGACCAAATATTCAAAACCCGGCCAATAAAGGCTTATTTAACTTTTCGTACACATTGCGAAATTGTTACTTATTATAGCAGCGCAATCTTTCAGTATAAATATTTTAGTAAGGTTTGAATATCAGTCTATTTTTCATGGAGGCTGCACAACAGGCAGCAGTTTGGAGTTTCTGTTGGGACCCAGCATTATACTTTCCAAAGTGAGGCCTATTCTTTCATCATTCTAATGGTATGAGTGATGCCAAGTATGCCATTTTATTGGAGAATCTATGAATATAACAGGTACTTTGATTGGTAGTAAAAATTAATAATGGTTTCCATGATTTCCAAAAATTAGACTTGACAATGTTGTGTCTACAATTATTACAGAATATGGCAAGTGTCAAATGAAACAAATTTATTGAATAGTTGAAATTCTTTAATTGACACATCTGAGTATCTGAAAGTTAGAAAACTTAAAAATTGTGAATTATGATGGGAAATTTTATGCCTCCTTTAGAATCTATGGCACTATCTACCACATAAAACCTGATGGCAGTTGGACACTGACATATAACATAACCTTGTACCAGCCCACTTATGTGGTCTCCTTGGAGTATACAGAAAACAAACTTCCCCTCAAGGCTTCACTTTTCCTATGTGATAGACTGTGAAATGCTGGGTCCCCTTATTTTAAAGAGTCCCTGGGAAGCCTGGGAAGCACCATGCCTCGTCATACCTCACCTAGGTAAAGCGATTGTCAAAGTCAAGCAATGCCGCGCGCAGTCGGTTCATGGACGGGTGATCCTTTATGATTATTTTTTGCCTAATAAAACTTTTTTTTCCGATTTAAAAAAATATATAGGTATATAACTTTTTTTTCCGATTTAAAAAATATATAGGTATATAAGTTTTTTTATGACTTCAGTGCCTTGTTACATAAGTAACTATTTTTCACCATTATTAAAAAAATCTTCGAAAAGATCAATTTTTCTACCAGAATATACACGTTGTTGCTAAAAAGTTATAACAAAAAAATATCCTTTTCTAAAAAATTCTGAAGTTGAATTTTAACACGGAATATTAGTAATGAGTATGTATGGTTTAAATGAAGTTACTTGAAACAGCATAAAAACCTTTGAATGTAATTTTTGACAGGTAGGTATATAAAATAACGCCACGACGTTTAACGATCTCATTTCGAATCTTTTTGGAAGCCGAGATGATCGCCCCATAGTAGTTTCATCTTAGCCCAGAAATACAAATAATTTCCTTATGCTTCAAACTTTTTGGCGGGCATTGTATCTATCAAAAAATGAAAATTCGCTGCTTGGCTATTGTTAGAGGTATAAAACTATACACGGTTGGAATTGGGAGAATAAAAGGAACTTGAAAAATTTAAAACAAACAGGGTGCCTCAAAAATCTGACCACGCGATGCTCGCACTTCCGGCCAAACCAAAAGTCGAAAATAACTACCGACAATATTTTGTTACTACCCGTATATTCATTACTAATATTCCGTGTTAATTCACAATTTTTTTGGAGAAGAGTATTTTTTGTATATTAAGTTTGTCGTCATAATTCACATAAACAAAAAACAGAGAATAATAGTTAATAATTATTGTAAATTCTACAAAAGTACATATTTAAAATGGACCACAAATTTCTTACAACTCTGAATATCTTATTACATCTGCGGCTTTCTCCCTATACGTATGCATAGGCTTCTCACACATTCTGAGCCTTATTCGTCGAAAATCATGATTTTTAGGAAAGGCAATTATTCAGAACAACTTTCACGGAAATCCAGAATCCGCGAAAGCGGTGAAATGATAGGAGAAAGTCGCAGGCGACTTGGATTCGTGACGGGAAAAGGCATTGCCGTAGAAAATGGGGATATTTGTGGAAAATAATATAAATAAAAGAAAATTTCTGGTCTATAATACCTAATATTATACCATATGACGAATAAATATACCTTACTACCGGACAGTATTCAAATGAAAAAAATCCAATAAAAACAAAAACGCAAAACGTAGATGTTAGGGTTCTGCTTATTTAAAAGTCAAATAAGACCTACATCTAGAATTACAATATTATTGTTAGGCCGTCTGTGCCAAACACCGCAACGATCAATTAGCACTATTTTGGCGAAAAGTAGGCGGCGAAAAAAAATGTTGACTGCTAAATGCAAACATATTCATAACCTCATTTACTCTCTTCATTTAACAACAAAAGACAACGTTAAAGTTTAGATAATTTAGCAAGCCGATAATGTAATTGTTCTGGAACAAATACCAAGTAGAATGTGAAAACAAAATGAGTCAACTTTCTTCAGCACGTAATGAAAGAAAAAACAAAACTTTGGCCGCAAACAGTGCGAGACCATTAACCTAGAAAAATGTCAAGATATAAATGGTTATTGTCAATGACGTCAAAACCTATAGACGTGGTGCCCCATTGTTAAAATGCCCTTTATTTTGACTCCAAGATTAAATATATCCATACTACTCTAAAAGCATGCTACAAACAAAGACAGAAAGTCAACCATCAACCAACTATGCACCCGGTGATTCCCGGTTATAGTTCCTCCAGAATCACACTTAGATATCGCATGTTTTTTCTTGTTTGGGGGCGCCGGAAGCATCGGAACCTCACCTGAAGACTCGGGGGATGGTCTAACGACGTCAGCTTCCGAGCCCAGAGTCGAAATAAGTTCGCTACGGCTCGACAAAAAGGGGCAATTTCTGACAGTCTCGCGACATTTTCGGAATAATTTAATGGAGCGCTTAGATTGTGATTAGTTCTGGGCGTCAAGCGTTTATCAAAACAAACCTGTCTATAGGTTCTGACGTCATTGGTTATTGTCATTTCTTCCTCATTTATATAATAGTTATTGATAAAATAAATGGAGCAAAGACACAAAATACAAAGATCACGATTTACATAATAATAATTAAAAATTTGTAAAAAGGTGCTGTGTCTGAAATTTAACTTTTACTGGAAACTTTACAAGATGTCGCCAAAACATGGAGGCAACATTGACGGATATTAATATAGAATATTAGGAGTACAAAATTATTTATTTATTTGTTTGTTTTCTGAAAAATGCCTCATTAAGAAAATACAAGCTGAATGTTGTACCAGTTACGCACATTTTGCGGCAAATAATTATATATTTCGTAAATTCATTCATAACCGAATAAGTGAATCTTGTGAAAGTAGAAACTACTGCATGGTTATGGTCGCCGATGACGCGTTTAAATAAAAGTATGTAAATTATGAATGAATGGTTGGTAATGATAATGATATTCCGAAGCCGTCAAACAGATATCGAAACTTCTTATGAGCCAGATATATCAAATTACTAACTTGGAGACGTTAAGTAGACTTTGATATTTTGGAAAAAAAGTCATTTTAGAACAAGTTTCTATATAAACAAACATAAGATTCTATACAGGGTGTCCAATTTAAATTTCTTACTGAAATTATCTCGGCCAATTTTTGCCAAAAAAGAAACTGATGGTAGGTGGGATCCATAGCTATTATGGATGGCCTTTTTTGTCACCAAAAAAATCGTCGTAATTTTTTTAGTTCTGAAGATAGAATATATTATTTGCAACAATTATTGTCAGAATGGAAATAGACCATTGGGTGCTCAATTCTCGATTGTAGCCTACATACAGAATATTCTCTAGTATTATTCTCGTAAAAAATATATTTTAGTGGTTAGGCCTCTAGGAATTCTGTAGAATTTATGCTAAAACTTAATTTGAAGTAAACAAAAGAAAATGTTAAATCCACAAACACATATTATATCAACGCCTGCCTCATTCTAACTGTGAGCCTAGCTCTCAAAAGGAATTGTTTATTCTTACCAAACATTGTCATTGTCGATAGATCTTATTTTTTAAATCAACGCGAAATATCCATTATGAACACAAAGCGCGAAAATTTAAATATTTCATTGCCGTCTCAAAAAAATTTTGATGAGACAGAAATCACTTCCTTTACACGGTTAGAGTGGACAAGAAGAATTTTTTTTATTTATCATTTCTCGTTTCTATGTGACTTATTATACAGTGTGGTCATTTAAGTGTGCAACATATGGGATTTTTTTTATTAATTGCACAACGAAAACACAAGTAGTCCCGAAAGTTGGAGCATGTTCGATAATCATATTAGGAGCACTTAGAAATGGTTGCAAGTCAAACAGCATACAGGGTAGGTAAAAAAATACAAAAGTTGTACAAGAGTAAAGTAGGTACCCTTATTTCAAAAAAATCAGCAAAATGTTATAAAGAAAAGTTGTCTAGAATTAAAAGTTGTGCCTAAATACCAAGGCAAGGCCTCCTAAGAAAAAAATATATTTTTTTGAAAAACATTAATAATCTAAATAAAATTGTTTTTAATATTCACCCTAAACAATTTCATAAATCAATCAAAATTAATTCAATTTCGCCTAACTTTGTTCGAATTCAAGCATATTTGTAAAATCAACTTAGATTTTTAATTTTTTAGGGAATCACCAACTTCATGTTTGTTGCAACGATATTAAACAAAACATTAAAATTTCGCAAAAATTCTTCTGAGCAAGGTAAAACATTAGTAATGATAATGTGTATATTAAAAAAACTCTTATTTAAGGTGCAAAATTTTTATTTTAAATGTTTATTAAGAAACTGTGGAAATTAATTGACGAAAAAAATTTTTTCTTAGGAGGCTATGTTTGGTATTTAGGCATAGCTTTCAATAATTCTAGGCAACTTTTCTTAATAACATTTTGTTGATTTTTTTGAAATAGAGGTACTTTACTCTTGTACAATTTTTATATTTTTTGACCTAGGTACCCTGTATGCTGTTTGACTTAATATGCTTATCGATGATCGAATATGCACCAACTTTCGGGAATACTTGTATTTTCGTTGCACACTGTGTAATTTTTTCTCTTTAATAGTATGGATTTGTAAGTAAATATAGATGTTTTTCAAAGAATTTCAGTATCTTTTATTGTAGCTAACGGACAAAATAATGGGCTAGTCTGGTCAAGGCCGTAGATAAGGGAAAAGCCTTATTCAATGGGAAAAGGGAAGAGTGTAGGGGTTAAAACCCTCCCACCCTCCCAGTGAGCCAGAAAGACGAAAAATATATCATGATGATTGGTATCCTAATTTCCTATTACTCATTTAAACTATTTGCTCTTAAATTTTCTCATTTTAGTAAGCGAAAAAATCTCTGGTCACAAATTAGTACCTACAAGATAAGCAATGAGTGCACAAGTTGTGGCACGGGGCGAAGCCGAGTCTGGAATCAGTTGAAGCACCACGAATGGCTTACCAATTAGGTGCCCTGAAGTTGTTTCATACATGCAGGTAAAGATGATCAGTGGCTACCTTAAAATGTTTAAGGTATACCTATTCATAGAATAAAATAGAATAAGTTTTTATTTCGAGAACTACACAGGCAGACAGAAACAAGTCAACATAAAACAAGAAAATAATATAAAATATTGATACAATGTACAGGGTTATATCAACCTAATCTAAACATACATTAAGTTGTCACTGCATGGACTTACAGTAATCAGTGAATTCTAAAATACTATAAAAGGATTTTGAACACAAGAGCTTCCTCAGGTGTTTCTTTAATACATTTGTCGATGGAATTGTTTTTAGTGAAATTGGAAGTGGGTTGAAAAGTTTACTTCCAGAAAACAAAGGAGACTTTTTGTAACATTCCAAATGATGCATCTCAGTCATTAAATCATGTTTGTTTCTTGTATTATATTCGTGATAATATAATCCGTTGTTAGGGATTTGGAGACGTTTCTTCTGAATAAAGCAAAGCAATTTTAAAATATACAGGGTGAGTCAGAGCCGAAAACACAAGGTAGAATTCGCTAAAATAAGCACATATGCGTCATAAACATTAGCTCAAAAACGCTTGGTTCTCCACATACAGCGTGTTGAAACTTTTCCAAATATTTTTTTAATTTTTTTCTAGCCCGTTTAGGAATTATTTTATACACATTATGGGTTGTTATTTTGTGCAATAATTTGGCCCTGTTCAGATGAGCAGCGGCGTAGATACAAATAATTTTATTTTAAATGCCAGCATAATCACCTTGGCACTAGTTTAAAAAATCCGAAATTACGAAGAAACTGTACCAGAAATAAAAAAAATACCAAGAGGCACTTTTTGTTCCAAATTAAATGGGCTATCCAAAAAATCCAAAATTTTTGGTTTTGCACAGGGCCGTACTACTTTTTTTCTACAATTATTTACAGTAACTATTTGTACCTACGCCGCTGGTCATCGGAACGGGGTCAAATTATTGCACAAAATGGCAACCGTCCAGTGTATAATGTGTACCAAATTTGGTTGGAATTCCTAAATGGGCTCGAAAGAAATAAAAAAATATGTTATTTTTGGAAAAATTTCAACACGCTGTATATGGAGAACCAAGCTTTTTTGAGCTAATGTTTATTAAGCATATGTACTTATTTTAGCGAGTGTTTTCGGCTCTGCCTTTAGATGTGACTCACCCTGTATATAGATGGAAATGTAAGAATATTTCGAAGATTAAACGAATAATTCTCTTTTGCAGAACAAACACACGAGAAATATATGAGGCTTGCCACCAAACAACAATATTGTAGGACATAGCAGAATATGTTAAAGACCCCCAGAAAAGTTGCTGTTTCTGATGAATTAATTTTATTGCCCTGGAAGTCAAAACAAAAAGAGGAAGAATTCAGGTGGTTTTCACTTTGTTTTTGACAGTTGGTTCATCTGGACCGCTTACAACAGGGACCCTTTAAAGTAAGGGGACCCAGCATTATACTTTCCAAAGTGAGGCCGTTTCTTTCCTCATTGTAATGGTCTCAATGATGCCAAGTATGCAGTTTTATTGGATAATCTATGGATAAAACAGGTACTTTGATTGTTAGCAAAAATTAATATGATTTCTAAAAATTAGACTTGACAATGTTCTGTCAACGAACACAGAATATGGCAAGTGCCAAATGAATCAAATTTATTTTATATTTGAATATGGTTTCCTGCAATTATTTCCAGGAATTTAAGTAATATAAGTATGGTAAGTCAGTGCCGATTTTGCTTATTTGAGAATTTGTCGCTATTGCGCCTTGTTACCAGGTTCCTCAAACCATTTGTAATATTATGTAGGTATAATAAGGTACGTACTTGAACTTTCTTCCCTTGTTGAATGTATCTACCCAAAGAACCTTCACAGATTTCGGGATGGACTAATAAGATTAGGTCTTGTACTTAGTTCTATTCATGTAGTTTTTCTCGGTGCTCATTTTTGTAATTTTATTTCTCTCCCAAGGTACCTCACAAACGTAAAATAAACTTATAGTTGTAGATAAAAACTGTTTAAAAAAAGACCTGACTGAAGCTACCTGCTTAATAATTTAATATTTAGGAAATACCATTTTTGTTTTGAACTACTTACTTATACGTAATGCCCACGTAATGGGTATTGTAGGATTACTAAAGGTGAGACAAGAAAAATCTGGCTGCAATTATTGGGACTACTACAGGCGGTCGCATTACCTTTAATTGACTATCTGGAAGTTAGAAAACTTATAAATTGTGAATTATGATGGGAAATATTTTACCTCCTTTGGAATCTCTGGCACTGGCATGTCACATAAAACCTGATGGCAGTTGGACACTGACATATAACATAACCTTGTACCAGCCCACTTATGTGGTCTCCTTGGAGATATACAGAAAACAAGGCTTCACTTTTCCTATGTGATAGACTGTGACATGCTGGGTCCCTGGCTTACAACGATGGTGGTATCGTCGGCATATAAAAAAACATCTCCTGAAGAACTATGGTCTGGTAAGTCATTAATAAAAATTAGAAATATGAGAGGGAGAGGGGCTAAAATACTTCCTTGGGGCGTCCCGTGGTTGTTTTCAAAAGTGTCAGAGTAATCAGAGTAAAAATCATATATGCATGCCGTCACCTCATCGTTTCTGCGAGCGTTTCCGAAAATATCCAACCGAGAATCCTTCACGTCATGCGAGCCGAACCGGCAGAGTCAACCGATCGCCTCCTCGGCCCCCCCTCGGGGGGGAGGGGGGGGACGGGCGCCGGCGGAGTTGGCAACGCGGCGCCGTGCGCCGACCTGACCTACATCGCGCGCGCGATCAGGAAACGCGCGGCGGCGGCGTCGCGGTGCGGCCGTCCGGGTCGGCGAACCCGCCGATCAGCTGAAACCGGGGCCGATGACACGCCGGCCCCGCGCCTCTGGATTTTCGGGAGGAGGGCCGACGGCGCCGCCGATATCACCGGGTTGCCGTTTTTCTGTGCTACACCTTTTCCAATTGTAATTCAGAAAGTATCAGTTCTAATTCAGATTTTTCAAATGTAATTCAGAAAACCTTAATTGAAATTCAGATTTTCCATATGTAATTCAGAAAACCTCAATTGAAATTCAGATTTTTCAAATGTAATTCAGAAAACCTCAATTGAAATTCAGAAAATTTGGTTTAAAATGCATAAAACAATATAAATAAACGTCCTTATGTTCACAGACGATGCGGAAACCCTGTACATAGGTGTATTACACCTCTTCCAATTGTAATTCAGAAAGTATCTGTACATAAGTATGCTGGGGTTTATTTCAATTATTTGAGATTTGAAATTGAAAAACACTTTAAAATTTCTTAGTTGCTATAAAAATTATTATAATACAGATTGTGTGGGGATATTGTTATTTAAACCTATTATCAAAAATTTACAACTGTTATCTGGATTACATTTGATGTTATCTGATTTACAAGTGGGATTTTCTTAATTACAATTGAAATTTTCTGAATTACATATGGAAAATCAGAATTACAAGTGAGGTTTTCTGAATTACATTTGAAAAATCTGAACTACAAATGGGGTTTTCTGAATTACATTTGAAAAATCTGAATTACAAATGAGATTTTCTGAATTACTTATGGAAAATCTGAATTACAATTGGGATTTTCTGAAATACATTTGTGTTTTTCTGAATTACAATTGAAAAAGGTGTAGGTCTGTTACAATTTACCAATTGCTATTACTACAACAGCAAAAATCCCAATAATATATTACAATTTCGACCGCCGACATTATAGGTGCTTTCCATTGGACTGATCTATACTGATCCTGATTCTTGTGTTAACCTAGGATCAGGATCACTTAGAATCGCTTGTGTTGGTCGATTAAGCGACCTTGAGCAGTAGATCACTGGGGATCAGTCCGATGGAAAGCACCTCATAACTTCTTACTATATATTTTTTAAGTTCATTTATTTTAACTGTAAAATTTTTTATAGGTACCCACTATATATTACTGGTACGTTTTTTTTGTTATGTTTTATGTTTTTGTAGGATAAATTTTATTTTTGTAAGAAATGGAACGTTTTATTTTTGTTGTTAAATGAAGCTATATTATATAATGACCAAAAACAGTTTCAATAAAAAAAAGGTAGGTAGAGTTTGACAGAAATTTGGACCTATTACAATCTAGTACAATTTTGTGAATAATTCTAGTACATTTGCCTTAGGTCGAAAGCAAAACGCTGGATTGGAACATTGTGTTGTAGTTCACTCGGTGGGGATGTCGAGTGCATTATCGTAATAACAGCTGGATTGATGATGGAATCCGTTCAGAACAGCATTATGTAATGCGTATAATACGTCGTTAAAGACGTTATAAGATAAAAATCGCCGTTTTCAAAATCTTTTTCGAAACATTCTCATTAAGATGACTTAATTAAATTAATTAAATTTGCTCGTAATGAAAATGGCTACAAAATCACTGTTTAAAATGCCTTGTTGTTGTAGTAGTCTTATTTGAGGGAGAAGAGGAAGTCGAGATAATGTTAATTTCACCCGAATTCCAAGTGCTTTCGGCTTTAAACATAAGAAAAAAGTGCAAATTTCATAACAAAAAGCAAATCAAAGTTTTCTCACGTATGTTCAAAATCTTTTATTACAGGTGAATCAATTGTTACACAATTTGTTTTATTTTTAAATAGAGTTTCTATAGGAAAACTTTCAAAATTGGAAGACTTGCACACTAATTGGGTTTCTTCCATAAATACTAGAAATAACTTTATCTAACTGTGGCATAGATTCATTCTCTGAAATTGTTTGACCTGCTAAAATTTCTTTAGATTCTTCTGTAAATGATTGTCTTCGAAATTAGCTTATCTTTCCAACAATACAATGTTGTCTTCGATTTTAATGCTTCACATGTACATGTACAGGGTGGGCCAAATTGGACATTTTTAAAGGGAAACTCCTATTTTTGACGGAGATAGACGAAAACCGATATCGGTGTCTGAGGCTTATTTTTGTGATAAACTTAATGGCGAAAATCGCGATATTTGTCACCATTCTTGAGTTACAGGGCGTTTTTCGAATATGTGCGTTTTCGAAAAGCGGACGTAACTTTTTTCAGGTTGTAAATTTTGTATTTCTGTAAAAACATTTCTAAAGCACTTTAGGTACGTAGAATCCCATGCTGCTGCTACATTTTTTTTCAAGTCAATGGTTTAAGAGTTACTGATGAAAAAAATTGATAAAAGCTACCAGTAATTGATAACTACTGAAGTAAATCATTAAGTGTTATATATTTTTGGAATGGTAATTTTTTGCTCTATTAAAAAAAGCAAAAATAATCATATAAAGGTGGGGTCAAGAATGCATACCTAAAAAGATACAGGGTGTTGACATTTAAATTTTATTTATATTGTTATATTTTTATTGCTGTTATATTTATATTGTTACAAATAACTTCTGAACGAATCGAGAGATCACGAAATCTGGTAACTGGGGTTACAATTTTGATGAAGTTTCAAACGGATGCATAGTTTTTTTTAAATTTTTAAGAAAACGTTAGATATTCAGTACATTTAGCACAGCAATTTTCCTAGTTTGTTACTTGCATAATATGTTTGTCTGAAAAGAATCATCATTTTTATCTCGGTTTCTATAGCACCAAATTAGAAAATATAAATAAAATCGATATGCCAAAAAGAGAGGAAGAGGATTATTGCAATGAAAATTCAAAACTAGTATAAAATATTCATTTTTTTTATTGGCGTTAAAATGTTACGTAATAACCAAGAATTGCATAATTATGTGACATTTACTTTTGTAAGCCAGTTAAACATAAAAGTACAGAAACACCACCTGCTAGCACCTATTACCGTGTCAGATACCATAATATTGTGTCAAAACTTGGTTCCTATAAGATTTCCGTCTCATGACGAAAACCACTCATTGCGGACTTTACAAATCGTATTATTTAAGATCTCCTCATTCTTCTGACAGGACTGAAAGTCCTATAAATAATTCGTTAAAATTTAAGCTTTCACCGCATCTTTTGATGAGGCATGTACCTCAAACCACTGAGAAGTTATGATTTCTCAAATATCGGGTATTTTAGTCACAAACATTATACGCGCACGGTGGCATGTAGGTATCTAGGTTGGCTACCGATCAGTGACTTTCCGCGAGGTGTTAGAAATAATTTGTTGTTAAATCCAAAAATTGCTCCCTAGTGCTTTGGGATATTGGTGTGGAAGACACTGAACCAGGTAGGTTTTTTATTATGATAAATTTTGAATATTTGGTTGGAATTATATGAGTTTTCAGAACAGTTCTAGGTATATTGTGTTCATTTTATAGGCTATTGGATGATTTATGTATATTAAAAAAACTTTATTGTTTTGATGCTATTTTAATCAATTTAGGTATAGGTATAGTCTTAATAGTTTTGTATTTATTTTATAATCTAACGCTACTCTTATTTTATTTGTTTTATGAAAACTTTTATTTTTATTGCTGGCCACTGGATTTCCTTCAATAATGAATACAACTTTTACAACGGTTCTGTCAGCAGGACTCTGCCGTCCTCCCTGAAGGAAAAATACATATCCTTATTCCTTGTACTCTCTATCATTAAAGATTTGAAAAAAATATATTACCAATAATTTTGTCACAAAAATTGATGACCCAGTAAAACCCATACCCATAAAATTTGTTCCATAGGTTGTTTCGATCTACAGTTTCCAATGCTTTCTTCGGGTTGAGAAATATTGTAACACCATTTTCATTTTTCCTACATGGTGCTCACTTAATAATTTTGAATCATGATTATAATGAAGTTCAAAATAGAAAATTCCTCGGAAAACCATAGGCATACCGTTAGCATGGGTCCAAAGGGCTATTATTGCCATGTGAACTTGTATTTTAATAATTAATTTGTCCATGTTTCTGGTCTATATGTAGCTGAGAGCGGTTCGAGGCTGATTTACGACCAGTCGCAAAAAATTGTTGTTTTCTCCGAGAGAACAAAGAAGTGAGCTGACTTATAGTATTCTCTAGACTTGGTAATACCATCATCCCGGATCTTCGATCCTCCACTCGGACGGTCTATGGGATCGCAGATGGGGCCCACAGTGGGCAGCGGTCGACGACCGCGGTTAGTCACCCTTTATCCCAGTGAACCCGACGGCCACTCGCACACTGACCGTGGTTCTAGGCCGCGCAGAGGCGACTCTATGGGAGAACCACGAAGGCGACGGCGCCTTGGGAACCCCCGGGCGGGGTACCTTCGCGAAATGCGCCTCAGCACCAGCGTCCAGAGATATACTAATAAGTCCGGGCACTCGGCCTTGTGTAAACATCCGTTTCCCTCTTGCCCTCTCCTGCTCCCCTCCTCATCGAGCCGATCGATATCTTATAATATATAAGAAAATAAGCTGTACACAGTGTAGCTGAGAGCTTACCTGAAAGGTAAGATTGAGTTTGAGGTACCTACCTACAAAAATTAAGACATTTTTATGTGACATTTGAATACTTAGGTATTAATTGAAGAATAATATAGATATAATATTAAAATATTGAAAATTTGAAGGTGCCAGCAATGGAAGAATGCCTTAGGGTTTATCGGAGAACATAAATTTGAGAATATTCCACCTGAAGAGGCATATAAACCTATAAGAATTTGCAAGGCACATTTTGATGATCAGTCATTCACTACGTCCGGAAAACGTTTAGTAAAAACTGCTGTCCCCTCGGCTCTCCCATTAAGATTATTGCCAGAAGCTTATGGTAAGACGCATGCTTGTGTAGGTACGTATGCGTAATATTTTGTTCTGTATTGTTTATGTCAATTTAAATATCGAAATATTTACTACAGGATGAATAAGTAGATACCTAGATATGATCAGTTTAACTCTGTGTCGTTATGGACCGGGAGATAGTGACAGATTTTTGGACGTGATTTTACTCAGTATGCCTTTCAAAGGACATTATGTGGCACATATTCTCACAATAATAAGGTATGAATCAGAGAGTCGTCCTGGGTTCTTCATGTGAAAAACTGAGTTTTCAATTATTCGGAAAATATGCGTTTTGATATGATTTTATACAGGCTGCCATGTATTTTATAATGAACTTCAAAATAAAAAATTCCTCGGAAAAAATAGGCATACCGATAGGGTGGGTCCAAAGGGCTATTATTGCCACGTGATCTTGTATTTTAATAATTAATTTTTCCACGTTTCTGAACAGGCTGCCAATGAGAAGTATGCAAGTTCTTATTATGAAAATGCTGAAAAAAAGATGGCATACCTTTCGCGCATGTCCAAGTACTGTTTAAATTGAATGTTATTTAATCATTTAAACGAGTTATTCGATGTAAAGTGTACTTGGACATGCGCAAATATTTTCCGAATAATTGAAAACTCAGTTTTTCACATGAAGAACCCAGGATGACTCTCTGATTCATACCTTATTATTGTGAGAATATGTGCCACATAATGCCCTTTGAAAGGCATACTGAGTAAAATCACGTCCAAAAATCTGTCACTATCTCCCGGTCTATTAAATATTTATTTCTTATTTATGTTTTTATCTGCTCTATGTTTTTTAGGCTTTATTAAAAATGAACGTAAAACATAAAAAATTGCATTATTTTTATTCATGTTCCAACCAAAGTCTACAGATATACCTACTAATTATGTAGATTCTGGTAATAGCTACCTTGTATTTTAATTTAACTGTATCTACCAAAAACTAACGGTACACTTACCTACACAAATAATGTTTAGTTTAGTAAATAATGGAAAGTCAATATGAACCTGCCCCCGTATAACTAGCTTAAAGGCGATTTCGTTTAGTCGCCCTCGTAAATGCGAAGCGTGCGAGGTGACGCTGATTTACGACCGGTCGCAAAAAATTGTCAGTTTTTCCAAGAGATCAAACGAGTGAGCCGACTTAGTACTCAAGTCGCACAAGGGATAAATTCTCGGCGTGTTTTAAGCAACCAACTGTAGAGAGGGGTAGGTTTTAACTCGGCAATAAATAAGGCAAAAACGCCTGACTTATGCCATTTAATAATTTTTTATACGTTTGTAAATGACAAAGAGCATGGAATCGTGTTCGGTAGAATTTATAACAGAAAATGGCCGTAATTTCCAGAATCGAGTACTTTAAAAAAATAATGGACCACTTCGGCCCGAGATAAACATTGTCCAAGAATGTGCCATAAGGAATAAAAAGTTCAAACGTAGTTTTAAGGTTGAACAATACAAAAAACTTCGTGGTTGTGCGGGTGTGACAAACTACATGTTTTGTTTTGTTTTAAACAATGAAAAGACTACATCAGAACTACAGAATGGACAAAAACGGGCGTTAGGGATTTATCTCATTTATCAACAAAAATTAAAAAAGATGGATCTTCTAAAATTCATTTAAGAAAATAATTGCAGCTGTCGAATATTGGCAATGTTGATGTTTGTCAGTAATAGATTCTGGTTATCGAAAAACAAAAGACTTTAATGAACAAGTAAAAAAAATTGTTACATCTTGTCCCGTCTTATTTGATTGTGTAAAATTTTGTGGCGTATTCGAGCTAGCTTTGCCATGACATGACCAGTCATCGGAGAGTATCAACATTTGCAAGGAAGTATGTACCTATTATTTTTGAAGACATGTCAAAATCGGTTCAAAATGACATGTGTGATGAAACTACTGCTCTTTCTCGAACGTTTTTTTGGAAATTTTTGAAACCTGCGTAAAATAATGCCAATGATAGAAACTGTCTGCGACATGCATGTTTCTTGAGCTAAATTCTTCTTTTATTAAATGCAGTGATCCGAGAGAAGTGAAGCGTAAAACCTGCGTAAAATAATGCCAATGATAGAAACTGTCTGCGACATGCATGTTTCTTGAGCTAAATTCTTTTTTTTTATATAAAATTTACGAAATTATGTATAGGCGTCAATTTTTAACACCCCCAAAATATTTTATAGGTACCTAAGTTACACGTTATATACTAGAGTTTTATCATTTTTTTATTACCTTTAAACATGATATTGTACTGCGTGGTGTAATTTGTTTTATTAAATGCAGTGATCCGAGAGAAGTGAAGCGTAAAACCTGCGTAAAACCTGCGTAAAATAATGCCAATGATAGAAACTGTCTGCGACATGCATGTTTCTTGAGCTAAATTCTTCTTTTATTAAATGCAGTGATCCGAGAGAAGTGAAGCGTAAAACCTGCGTAAAACCTGCGTAAAATAATGCCAATGATAGAAACTGTCTGCGACATGCATGTTTCTTGAGCTAAATTCTTTTTTTTTATATAAAATTTACGAAATTATGTATAGGCGTCAATTTTTAACACCCCCAAAATATTTTATAGGTACCTAAGTTACGCGTTATATATTAGAGTTTTATCATTTTTTTATTACCTTTAAACATGATATTGTACTGCGTGGTGTAATTTGTTTTATTAAATGCAGTGATCCGAGAGAAGTGAAGCCAAGTAGGAGGACAGAAGATAAGATTCTAAATCTAAAGGAGTGTAGGTATGCGTGTGTCTGATATTTTATCTCCTTTTCCAAATATGGAAGATACTGGTTGTATATTAATGGGTGATATTAAACCAGGGACTTCATAAGATATTCTGTTCGAGGACTTGTCTATATTAAAATAATTACATTTATAGACAAGTTATTTTGAAAAAAATCACATTTTGTATCTTTTCATGAATAATTATAATTAGGTACCTGGCGACAAATGAATTATATGATTAAACTAGCTTTATAGAGGTTGGTACAATTTAAATGATTGAACTGATCTACTATTTTTTACTATAGAATAAAAAAATTTCGCTACTTCACAAATTTAATTTGGAGGCTGCTTACTGCATATTTATGGCTATTGAACATACATTTATTTTTATGAACATCCCTATTTATGGTTTACGTTAAATTAAAAAAATACTGGATAATACGCTTCACTGAGATAACAGACATATTTTGTAGAATAATAATATAAGCAATTAATGTTAAAATTCATTTTGGACGTCAACATAAATCTGGGATTATCTACAGCTGGTCTTCTGATCGGCTTAAGCCCATTTTAATAGTATATTGAAGTTGGCGATATTGGAAATATTTTGCGTAGTGGATGAATAATATTTTTAATTAAGGACATAAAATAAATCTCAGCAAACAGTAATAATAATTATAAAAGATCAGAGGAAAGGTTAAGGCTACAGGCTGCCATTAACTGAATAATGTGGTAAATATTGGCTTTTATATGAAGCACAATAAATTCCGTAGTTGTTATGAAAATTGTATTACGTTATTTTGTCGATCTATTTTTGTCAGTGCAGGTCGCGCTTATAAAAAAAATGATAAAAATAAAGCTACGAGCTAAACTAGTTTAGCCGAGATACCAGTTTTTATAGGCTGCCATTATATAATTTTAGCGGTTTGTGTAAACTGTCGCCTCAATGATAGTAATTCAACCTCCAATGAATTACCACTCTACACGAAAGCTAAACGGTGTAATATCAATTTAGGTTTTTTATATACCTATTAGAAAAATACGCCCTATCAATTTATACAAGCTTTTCATTTTTCAATATATTACATATTAAATTAATTTTGATAAAAGATGAATGATTGAAATTTACCACAATTTCCACACCGAGTTAATATTAAAACTGCCATTCCATGCTAAACGAGGATGTTGATCAGCCGCGCTACCCATTAATCGAGGTGCTAATCTAGGTATTTAATTTGATGCAAGTTCACATAAAACAGGGTTCAGTGCACCTCGGAGACCATATGCTTGCAGTTTTGTTGCTTGTAACTGTGGCAAGCCGAAACAATTCCGAATTCAGTCTAATACAGTAATAAAACCGAAAATGCTAGGCTGGTTACGCGGACAAAAACTTGACGTTGCAGTACCGAAGCGGCAAAAAGAGTTGCCATGTGAAACCTGGGAGCTTTTAAATATTTTTAAAGTTCAACGGCCTCTAGAATCTTGCACAGCGCGAAGTAACCAAAAAAGGACTTTACTGGAGTTTATTCTCGTGAACTGAGTGGGTATGTAGTAATTGAATTACGTTATTTTCGTGGCCTGGCTTGGGACCTTGCTGGGAAAAATGTCAAATGGAAAAAGCATGAGAAAACAACAAAAAATAAAATTTGAATTTATAATTTGTGATAAAACTGTTGTAGGTATTATTAGTTTACCTTTCGACAAGAAAATTTCAGTGTTTTACTTTCAGAACCCTCGCACCGACATTAGGAATATTATGGAATATAGATAGTTGAGAAACAATGATTACATTTTTAATTAATTGTTAGCACTTTGTATTATAAAAATTTATTTCACGGGCTATTTGGTTAGCACTAAAATGTTAATTATCTATCGAAATCCTTCCTGTTAAAATACTTCTATACTTGAAACTCCTCTTGTATAATACATACCGGTTCCTAAAGATATTTTCAGTTTCACACAATATCGATACATATTTTAGCAATTATTAACTTAATCAAATTCCAAGAATGAATCGTTTTTGCGAGATCAGGGGTCAATAATCAGGACGATTTTATTAAGAAACCATGACACATGCTTCGGTACATTGTACGCTACTTATTAACACCTCAGATTAATTTTGAGGACAGTTCAAAAACCGCGTAAAAGCATTTTTTTTAATTTTATGGAAATCGTGAGAAAAAGCATTCTCTTTTAACAGAACGTGTCAAATAAAGAATACTTGCACAGCTGGCACAATTATTTCACTGCATTATCTCTGTTTGCAAAACTAAGGAAAGTACCTACGTGTTAAACATATTTTATTTCAACACAGACGCAAACGTTTTGAGAACGGCAGCAGTTAAAACGTCAACAAATTTCTCCACACCAAAGAAAGTATTCTTCTGCAGCATGACGTGATATTTTGTAACCTAATTTTGAAACGCATTTGTTTAAATATCTTGTAACTCGATGACTAATGCTAATTTCTTCTTAGAATAGGACCTGCATTACTTAATAGGCGGACATAGACACAAAATTCGTAGATCATAACATACAACACACCTAGGATATATCCTGGTTCCAATTTCCAAATATTGTTATTGCCAAGATCCCGGTAAAGCCAAGTAGGTCGGTGGAATTTTCATAACTGACGCATATAGGAAATAATGACTGAATATTGAATATTGATCCGCAAGGTAATATGTCCTTTAGCGTATTACAAGCTTTTCAAAAACTGATTTGACCCAAAATGAAATTAACTCAAAAATGAATACTCATACGAACATTAATTTGCAATATACAGGGAAAAAATTAATCGCCAAAAATATGAAAAAGTTGCTCTTATACTTAGAAACATTTTTAGTGCCGCTGGTCAGTGACTGGAATTAATACCATATAATATATAATACCAGCATAACAGCGTTGCCAAACTTTATGACAAATTGCAAATACGAAGACTTCAGCTGCCACAATATTTGACTTTTAAACCATTTACAGGTTAGTTAATGTACACTGTGTTTTCTTAATATGAAACCTTAATAGGCCATGTGAATAAAAATGAGGAAAAGCTTAATACCACAGCTATTCTGTGTTAATAGGTACTTAAAAATTTTAAAAAAATGAAAAAAATTCACTATTTCCGAATAATTAATTTAAAAAAAATTTTGGACCATCTGATACTCCTTTATGTAAAAATAAAGCAGTGGAAATTTACAAAGAAAATATTTCCCTTAATTCAAAATCTTGGAAAATCTTGGAAAATCCATGTTTCTTCCAAATAAACAAACTCTCGTGTTTCTTCTCTTTTTGCTTGCATATGATTTCTTAAAAATTTAATACGTTTTATAGCAATATTATAGGCACCTCCATAAAGTCCACGTCGAGGATCATCTTTGCGGTACTTAAATCCAATGTTCCTCAATATTTTCCATAAAGATGTTCTACCACCATGAAAAATATCTCTTTCTTCTAATTTCGCTTTTAGGGCGTTCACTGTAAAGTGCTTTTCTAAAAGAATAATTATAAAATTAGACGCATATTGGGGCAAATTGGCAAAATTCTTTAACATACTGTCCCTATATACATTTCATATATCACATTTCGGATTGCTGTCTGTTCGAAATCATCAATGTTGACTAGGTACAGGTTTTTTCTTTCTCTCCTTGCAGTTCGAGTAGTTGGTCCTTTTGAAATAATTGTTTTGACCGTGTCAAAACTAATTCCTAGAGCTGCTGCAACCCTCTTAAATAGAAACAAAAATATGATTTTTTTAGAAATTATCGGAATTTATATCAGTGAAATAAAATAAAAAGTACTTACATCTTTTACAGCACAAAGCGGAAGCAGCGGACCCCCGTTTTCCCTTTCCCTCTCAAAATATTCGCCCAAAGCACGCACCATACCCTGCGCGCGTTTATCAAGATTTTGAGAACCTATCTTGCGCGGCATTTTTAAAATTAAGTGACAAACTGTGTCAAAATTTTAACGAAAAATTTGAATATTATTATTGCAACCCAGCCCTATTATGCCAACATGACAGATGAAAATTAACTATTATTTGTGTGGCATTTTTGTAGTGTCACTAGAATTTATATTGGCAGCAAAAAACACCAAACGATGACGTCAGGGTATAAATTAAATGAATAGGCTTTAATAGGTTTGCAACTCATAGAGTATCTAACATTAAAGTACGTTTTTGAAACATTTTACAACAAAAATTTCTTATAAACATCCTTGTATAAACCCTTAGTTTTTAACATTAAAAAGTAGTTATATTCATATTTTATTTTTATCTCTGCAACAAAAAGAAATATCGAGTTTAAACTATAGGTAGGTATATAGTAATAGGTATTTAAGGTCTTCAGGCATCCGGAAGAATTATCCATTCAACTATCTAAAAAACTAAAAGTTTATGCGAGCATGTCGGGCAACAATCATCATATTTTCGGGATTAAAAGTATCACTAAATTTTCGGGAGCCTCATACGTAAATTCATTTTATGTGAGATTGCGGAAGAACCTTAGAGTTCCCAAGAAAAGTAAATTCCTCTATTATCATACAGAATAATAATATGTGATACGCAGTAGAGCAGAGACTATGGTCGACGCCTGTTATTATAATACCTCCATAATCTTGATTAACTAATGGTTTTTAACAACCACAGTCACGTGTATGGCCAGGCGTAAAAATAAAGTCCCTATACGTTAATTGCCACCTGTCTGGTTGCCAATACGCAAATTAGCGCATATTTATTATTACTATTCATGCGTGCTTAACCTTACTCAATGAATATTGAATGATAAACGCCTGGCCGATAGAGATACATTTTTCCTATTGTAGATTACACTGTAATCGAGTCTTTTCTGTTGTTGTTTAATTTGTTGTTTAATTTGTCCTTTAGGAACACCCCCTGTATATAAAAAAAGTAAAAAAATATTTTTAAAAAAAGCTTTTATTTAAATGCGCTGAAAAGAATAAAATAATCTTTTCTTTTAAAACTTTTACTATCAACTTATAACGTCATTCCACAATTTATATGATATAAAAGCTTGTCGCGAGATTTAAGTAGTGGTATTTACTTAGTTTGAAAACTTAAATCTCGCGACAAGCTTTTATATCATATAAATTGTGGAATGACGTTATAAATTGATAGTAAAAGTTTTAAAAGAAAAGATTATTTTATTCTTTTTAGCGCATTTAAATAAAAGCTTTTTTTAAAAATATTTTTTTACTTTTAATTTATTTTGTAATTTTTAGTTTGGCCAGGTGTCTGAGTCTATTCATCTCAGTTAACGCATCATTGTTGCAAGGTCGTTTGCCGGTTAGTTTAGAACAGTCTAGCTCTTCAATGAGGAGACCTTCTAATGACCATCTTGGGTGTTCCGCCATGTTGGATTTAGAATGACGTCACACATATAATCATGCATTGTCATCCAAATTACACGTGTGTACAAAATTTCAGCTCGATCGGTTGAAATTTAACTAGTCCGCCATCTTGGGTGATCCGCCATGTTGGATTTAGAATGACGTCACACATATAATCATGCATTGTCATCCAAATTAAACGTGTGTACAAAATTTCAGCTCGATCGGTTGAAATTTAACTAGTCCGCCATCTTGGGTGATCCGCCATGTTGGATTTAGAATGACGTCACACATATAATCATGCATTGTCATCCAAATTAAACGTGTGTACAAAATTTCAGCTCGATCGGTTGAAATTTAACTAGTCCGCCATCTTGGGTGATCCGCCATGTTGGATTTAGAATGACGTCACACATATAATCATGCATTGTCATCCAAATTAAACGTGTGTACAAAATTTCAGCTCGATCGGTTGAAGATATCTGCTTCAAAATTGAGTTGCAAGATTCCACCCGAACAAATTACATACATACATACATACATACATACATTGCAAGTTAAATAAAAGCTTTTAAAAATAAACAATAATCGCTTGCCTTCTATCATAATTTTGCATAGAAAAGTCCGATTTACACGCCACGGCTACTTTAAAAACAAAATATAACAATTTAGATTCGTCTGGAGAACCAAATTGATCTACATAACTCTTAAACACGTATTCAAAGTATTTAAAAATCAGACAGTAAATCAGAATATCATTGGGGGCCCCGACAAAAAAAAACCGCGGCAAATCTATCTTGCCATGTGCGCCACTGATCTTCCTGTAAATTAAATGAACATTTATTAATTTTTATTTATGTCTTCTAACTACACATGCTTTCTTGAATGATTTTCACCACACTCCTAAGTTAGTAATTTATTGTTTTTTTGTTTTGGCTAGCTAATAGGATTGTTTGAAAACACACATTGCAAGTGAAAGGCATTACTTAGGTAAATATTGACAAAGCATCAAAAGGCACTTTCTTTATTTTCAAAGCAATTTTTATCATGCGAGAAAAACGTAGGTACTTACGAACACGCGAGTAGTAAATACGTAGATATTATTTATAGACTGATTTCCCAGCGGGAATGAGGAAGTAAAAGATATATGTAAATAAACGAAATTTGTTGTGAAATGTAATATGTTGCAATAAAAGGTAAAAATCCAAAGGATGATAAAGCAATATTCAAAATAAACGATGCTATTGACCTCACCGCTGCTAAAAATAAGCTGACATAAATACCAGCTAAAATTAAATTAACAAATTCAAACTTCCATGCGGGTGGGGAAGATTCTGTAAAAATAAAGTAATAAATTTAATGGGAAGTGACACGAATATTCTGAATGAGAGTTTTCAAAATATCTACTTAAACCTTGGATGTTCAGCAATAGAAAAATGATCTCGAGATCGGAGGACTTCCTTTATATTTTAATTCGCCTAGTGAAAATTGATCTTCATGCTATTTTCAATTTATTTTCTAAAAGGGATTTGTGGTATTTTTATAACGTGATAGGTAATTATTAAAATGGGAAGGAAAGACAGAAAGCTTTTACAATTGAAAAATACGTTTTCACAATTTCATGCAATTAAAAAAATGATATTATTATAATTAAACATCCGTTCTCGGTTATAAACAATAAGTATTTTTTATGATTATTTAAGTAAGCCTACCTATAGTAATCCCACACGAGCTAGGAAATGTATTTTTTATTATTTTTAGTAACAAATTCAAAAGAAAAGAATAACATTTTATTACCTCATTAATATTTCGAATTTTCTAGTTACATATTTACCGAAAAACTGGGCCTCCAATTTGGATTCTGCCCAGTTTTCTAAATCCAGTCATACTACATAACCTATACTGCTTTTATAGTTGCCAAAAAAATTATTTTAAAAATTCATTTAACTAAATGGAATATTTTCGGAACTTTTTCCGATATGTACAGTCTGTTGAATCTGGATTTTCAATATGTGTAGGTAGGTAGGCTTATGTATTATACAGAGTGTATAAGAAAAGTAGAACAAAATGTCTCTTTTTGTTTTAAATAATAGATATAATGTATGTTTACGGACATTTTGAAACAGATAATTTTTCTGATTGTAACGAGATAATATGTTGATATTTGCTTTTCCCTTTAGTAAGATGTGGACTTAAATTTACAAAAAAAAAACATATGAAAGATCGCAGTTAGCAATGAAATTAAGGCAAATGTTTGATAGTTGTTATGCTAGATTATCTCTTACTTATTTTAATAAATCGAAATAGTAACAAAATGGCCATAAATATTCATATTTCATAACTTTTTCTTTTTCCTCTATCCACGGCACACTTAAAAATAAATTCGTAGGAAGAAATTTTTAATATTTATTGCTATTTTGTTACTATTTTGATTTAAAGTATGTCTCAGAAATAATCTTCAAAAATCCGTCTTAATTTCATGGCTTAGGTATCTACTGCGATCTTTCAGATTCAGATGACTTTTTTGTAAATTTAAGTCCACATATCTTGCTAAAGGGAAAATCAAATATCAACAATATGTAACATAAGTATCTTTGCAATCAGAAAAAGTAGGTCTTTCAAAATACCCTCAAATATAGAGGGCCTTAATTATTAAAAATAAAAAAAATATACTTTTCGTCCCACTTTTACGATACACTCGGTATAATCCGCAGGCCTGCCTTTCCAAAGCCTGATACTTAGCTTGCAACTTGTATATAAAACTTTTTTCTCCATCTGCAACAATTAGAGAAATAATATGGGGGTCGAAGTTTTCACCTAATAATAATAATTATAAAAAATTAATGGGTAATACGCCCCAAGACAAGATTTTTTTTCTACGGATGAGCTCTGAAGGCATTTTTAAAGGACACATTTCGTTTCTAAGAATTTTGAAAATATCTAGTTTTAAGCACTGAAACTTTCGAGAAATAAATGAGAGTTTTAGCTAAAAAAGTGCTTTTTGATATTTTATATTCATAATTTTATGAGCGTAAAGCTTTTCATTTTAATGTTACTGTCATTTTTTTAAAATTTTTATTATGTTCGTTTGGGATACGTATAATATTTAATCTCCACATACCTCCAGTTTCAAGATTTCTCACTTTAGTGAATCCCATTATAATACGGGAAATGAATATAGTGAATCCCATTATTATTCGAGAAATGAGAGAAATTCTCAATTATTGATCGAATCACTGTGAATAATTATATAAAAGATTTATTTTTCAATGGAAAAAATACTGACATCGGATTTTCCGAATTACTATTTTCGATTCATAAAATAGCTTAGCTCATCTCAGTAACATTTTTCTCAGAGAATATTTACTAGATTGGTTTAGCTCTTGGGGAAAATATAGTGATGCATTTCTGAGATGTTTCATATATGCAGCATCACTGCAATATTTGTACCAATTGAAACCATGGTGCTAAAATTGGTACTAAAAGTTGGTAATAAATGAAGTCACTTGGAACGACATGGGAGGCGTTTGCTTTGTAAAATAAGACCGAGTCTTAGGCTAAAAATTTTATTTAAATGCTCTAAAAAAGAATAAAATGAACTTTGAAACAATTCAAACCAAAGCAAAGCAATAATTTTGTTTCACACAAAACAACACCACACAAAAATCTATACATAAAACCAAAATCCGTAAAATAAAGCGCAATCCTCATTTCCGTACACGGCACTGGTTATACTGGCCTAACTGGCCCACGTCGACACCTGCTCCGTGGATCTCCGAAACGCCGACCAATCAAATCGCTACGCTCGCTTTCTTATTGGCTGCCTCCTATTGACGACGTCGACCGCATAAAAACGTTTGAATTTTATACGGGTGATTTTTGCCGATAAGTCTGGTATTTTTACCAGTACCAGAGCGTGCTAAATGCTATGAAATATATCGCGCTCCGTATATCACTGTGTTGTAAGTGAGTCCCTTTTTATTTTACCAGGGTAGCTCGAGAAGTAGGCGCCTCGGCAATAAAATACGAGACAAAACACTTTTTTAACCATATTAAACCGAACCTGGTATTAGTAGTAAAAAGATATTAAGGATACAGAGAAGATATATATTGTAGTAAAAACAAGTAACTGAATGCTCGCATACCTAATATAATATCAAAAATATTTGCATGGGTTATACTGTTTGACGGCTGGCCACTATTATATAGCGCATTAACCATTACCTTGTGTTTGACGACAACCATAAAAAAAACTTAAAAGTGAAACATTATGTTGCTTGTAGAATATGTATATTTTTGAAAACTGCGTGGCGCTTATATCTACATTCTTTTTGTGACGCCAATTAAAGTTTTTTTTATGCTGTTTCAAGTGACTGTAGAAATACTATACCTTGGTACCAACCGTCGGTTATACCATCGGAAAGCTCTTGAAAAGTTAAGACAGGAATGTGAAAAATTAAATTCATTTTGTTCTATTTCAAACAGTTTTGTTGCTACAACGGTGCAAAGTAGTCAAAATGCCTATTTTCAACTGTTCACAGCTCAGAATCTACTAATTTTTAAAAAATTACTATGAATTTATTTTTATAGCACTTAAGTACATATGTAGTTGGTCATATTTCTATTGTTTTTGTTACTTTTAATCCCAAGGGACTAGAATTTTGTACTCCTATTTTAGTCCCAAGGGAGTACATGTCGCACTTTAGTCCCGCAAAACGGGGAGTAAAGTGATCACTTTACTCCCTGCAGTGCAAAAAATATTTTAGGGTCTTGATATTAGATGTGCCAATGTGAAGTTCAAGTTTCGTTTTCCTTTTTTAACGGTTTATTAAAAATGTATTTTTGAAGTTTTTTATTCATAATCTCTTCCGAATTTGTAAGTTTTAGTCCCTGCTGTTCAACCAATATGGGCTAAAATGCCTTTTAACCCCTAGTGTGATTATTCCCCGAACGTAAGCGATACCAATCTTCATAAAAGTGGCACTTCAGCCCCTTACTACGTTACACTATTAATTAATAGCGAATATTCCTACGTTTGTTTTATTAAAAGCTTTTTTTATTATACTTCTTTGAAAACACCTTATTTTCATCTGTTTTAGCAATAATGAAAGATGGGCGCACGGAATAGTATATTTCATTACGATTCTGGAAATAAAGATCTTCCCGCGCGTGCGTGACAATTTCCCGTGTGAGGCGCAGCCGAACACGGGAAGTCATGCAAGCACGGAAAAATCTATTTCTGGACGTGTAATGAACGATATTTTTTATTATACTTCTTTGAAAACGGAAACTTAAAACATTTTATCGGCATATTATAATAAATTTAATTGACAAAAAATAAACAATGCAGACAATATACTTAGTGTTTGGTAAGTATATGATGCGTTTTCATGGTTACTCTCAAATTATTTCAAAGGTGCTTTGTTGTAAATTAGTTATTGTCAGATAAGGTGAATAAAACGTCAAAAAAATTACAGAAATGTATCTAAATATTGAAACACTTACGAATTAAAATACAAAATAGGTATATGTTAAATATCAGAGAGCATATAGAGTTTCTTAAATTTAGTTTACTTTGCTGTATATTTCTATTTTAAAGCCATATATTCGGTATTTTTATTCAGTTTTTCCGTGTGCCGTTTCCGTGCGCTAGCCCGAAAAACCCCATCTTTCATTATTGCTAAAACAGATGAAAATAAGGTGTTTTCAAAGAAGTATAATAAAAATATTTTAGGGTCTTGATATTAGAAGTGCCAATGTGAAGTTCTAGTTTCGTTTTCCTTTTTTAACGGTTTATTAAAAATGTATTTTTGAAGTTTTTTATTCATAATCTCTTCCGAATTTGTAAGTTTTAGCCCCTGACGCTCAACCAATATGGGCTAAAATGCCTTTTAACACCTAGGGTGATTAGGTATTTCCCGAACGTAAGCGATACCAATCTTCATAATAACGAATATTCCTTCGTTGGTTTTATTAAAAGCTTTTTCTTGGAAGGGCGCCCTGATAGTTCAGTCAAACGGTAGTTTAAAGTGGAAAGTTTTGGTGTAATTGTTTTTGTGGTTTAGTGGTACGAATCTGAAGTTGTCCAATAAAAATTTTCGCGACAAATATGAGAAATCATCAATAAAAATAGAGTTTTTAGTGGTTTTCACCTTATAACTGGCAATGCAAGCTACTTACGCAAAAAAGAGATTCTGTAGTAAAATAAAGAGAAGAAAATTATCTACAATTTAACTCTCTCAACATTTTTTTGTAAGTCGTATGGTTTACACGCAAAAGAGTATTGAAACATGGAGGAACTTCAGTATTTTTTTTTAAACGGCAAAAAAACACCATTAATTTATAATTTTTATTTCATGTAGGTAAATATTATTGTATAGGTTAATAAAAGACGTGCATTTCTGTACAATTTTTATGTATTTGTGTATACGAGCCCTCTTAGACACGGCTTTCATGCAGTGAATATTTCAATTCGAACTTTGCAATATGTTGAGAATACTTTGGAAAAATTCGGTTCTGGAAAAACGAATATTCGTTTATTTTATGTTTCCCGGAAATTTTGAGGGAAAGTTGGCAATTTTCAGCCCGAAAATTCATATCGAATATGCAGGGTGTCCCATAACTTGTCCGCCAGAAGGCAACAGGTGGTACTAGACGTCAAAATATACCGTGTGAGCCAAAATTGCCTTAGTAAAATGTTGCTCGTTTAATAGATACAGGGTGCTGAAAATGAAACTTAATTTTCGAAAAATTGTAATAATTTCGAAGGTGAGAAATCTGAATTAATTTATTAATTAATTTCAAAAAACATTTTGAATCAATTGCGTTGTATTTATTTTCGAAATTTGGATTTTTTCGGTGTTTTTAAATTCATACTGAACTACGAAAAGATTCTTTTAATAAAAAAACCTCCCTTCGTCGCAAAAATCGGCCGGACGAGAGCCCCGTCACTCGGCGCGGCAGCCCGCGCCCATCCGAACGCCGCCCGCGCATCAAGGGGGCTCTGGGTCAGGGCTGGCGTCCCGGCGCCCCCCACCCGCGCGTCCGCCGGCCCCCCATTTAAGCGCCGCGCCGCGCCGACGCGGCCATTCCCCGCCCGTCGCTCGCGCAGTTATGTTCGGCCTCGACCCGACCGGCCTCTACTGAAAGGTACCGACAACGAGCACGCAGTCGCGAAACTCCCGACACGATGGACGGCGGCAAGCTGGACCCCACCGGCCAGTACTGAGCGCGCCGCCACCACCCGTGCAGTGCGCGACAGCGGTCCAGAGATGGGACGGCCGGACAGGGGGTTGGATCCCACAGGACTCTACTAGATGTGGCATCGCAGGCACCTGGGCGACGGCGGCCGCAGGGAGACGTCGAGCTGTCGCCGCAGGCGGCTAAGGTGGGTGTCCGATTTCTTAACCCCGCGTCTTGATTTGTTATTGTCGCGATTGTGGTCTTATCGAGAACATGACCGTAAGATTGTCGAGAAAATTTTTGGCCGACGGCACACTTTTGCACTAGCGGTCCTTGAAAGCCTTGTTTATGGATACTCTAGTTAGCCAATGTCTTACACTGACATATGGACATGACAGAAATATAGTAGATACGGGGGATAGATTTTGCAAAAAATAAAGTTGGGCAGCTGTTTTTTTGGTAGATTTTAATAGTAGAAAATTAATAGACTGTGACTACGTTTATCTCGACGCGTTCGATCCGATTGAGAGAGGTTTGAATTCACTGGAGCGGACTCAAATAGACGGCGTAAACCCTACAGATTGAAATTCAGTCATATTGAAAATTTAAAGTCAAGCCGCTATTTCCAAACAGAAGTTGGCCAGAATGTGCACCAACCTACTGTGGAATAAATACAATAAGTTAATGTCCCTAGGGAGGATTGAAAACCGTAGGATTCAATACTGATGATGTAAACGTAGAATTATAAAAGATTTGACATAACTCAATCGGATCCATTTCAATCCGATCGAGTTGTCACGAGATAAACGTAGTCAATGACAGGGCCACTTTAATTTTTGGCGCCTTCTGTTGTTTGTATCCAATATTGCTCTCGTATCCTTTGACTCTGTCACACATTGGCTAACTAGGGATCCCATAAACAAGGCTTGAAAGCTTGTTTAAGACTCAATGTACAGCGTGGTGATTCAACATGTTGACCCATAAAATGGCTTTTTTCCATCTGTAGTGAGCAACACGCAAAATTTTAAACTTTTGGTGAATACAAATTTTAATCTAAGTAATTACTCACGGTTGGGTAACTACGTGTAGAAAACAGTTTTCGACATTACACGTCGAAAACCTATGTAAATTACATGCAAATGTAGAAAACTATGTAGAATATGTAGAAAACCTTCTATTGGTCAGTTGCCATCACATGGTATAACAGAAACATAACCTAATAATTTTATCATAATTTGGCTCTTTCATCTGTTGTAAGATTGTTGCTGTGCTGTGATAATTATAATATAAAATGAGTGGAGGTCGATTTTATTATTGAGGATTCCCGACTGCTCAATTAGAACGAGGGTTTTCTAATTGGTCTTTTGTCCATTCTTCTCTACGGAATAAATTAAGTGAAGAACGATAAAAAAAACTAGTATTCTGTTTTTTATTTAAAAAGTAAGTAAACATAGATTTTTACCTATTATTATATACAGTGTGGCCCGTTTGGAATGGAGATACCTCTGTAAAATTGTTATTTTTCCTCCGATTTTAAAAAACTTTTTTGTTAGATAGGTCTCTGAAAATACCATTCGACACACCTTCCACTTGTTTTGAAAACCAAACACCTGGCTAACTGCGACATTTTATATACCCCCAAAATTCAAGAAATCACATTAGGCACTTTGTTATAAAAAAAAATACTAAAAAAATGTTGTTTAGAATGAACCAAAAATCCCAAATCCAAAGTTTTATCAAAATCAGAAAATAAAAAATTTCCGAAAAAAAATAATTGAAGGTCCAAAAATCACAATAATCAATCTTTACGGTTAGCAAAGTTAATTTTTTAACTTCAAATTTCCATGGCACACTTTGCTATCAGTAGAAATTCATTAAAATGTGATTTTTGGACCTTCAATTATTTATTTTTTTCTGAATTTTTTTATTTTGATAACACTTTGAATTTGGGATTTTTGGTTCATTCTAAACAACTTTTTTTAGTAAATTTTTTTGATAAAAAAATGCCTAATATGATTTCTTGAATTTTGGGGGTATAAAAAATGTCGCAGTTAGCCAGGTGTTTGGTTTTCAAAACAATTGGAAGGTGTGTCGAATGTTATTTTCAGAGACCTATCTGACACAAAAAAGTTTTTCAAAATCGGAGCAAAAATAATAATTTTACAGAGGTGTCTCCAGTCCAAAGGGGCCACACTGTATGCTAGAAGTATATGTATTGATTTATTTTGAAATAAAGAAGAATATAAACATTTTTTTTCTACTGAGTTTTATATATGTATAATATGAAAAATAGAAAACCCACGAGGTAAATTACATGGTTTTCTACATGTCGAAAACCCTGTAAAATACCTGACGTATTCTACTTACCCAACCCTGCTAATAACGGCCATTGTAATAAATATTTTTAAATAATTTTTGTCTAAAAATGTGAGCAATTACTTCCCTCGTCTTAATTTCCACCAATTACAAACGCGCAATTCTGAATTACAAAATGGTTTCTAGATGGAAAAACTGTATGACAGCACCTGTCAGCAGTTTTTTTGAGTTTACCCGCGGCAAAACTTGACAGCTGTTGTATAATAGGTAGTATGTTTTTTAAGCTATGTGTATGCAGAATAATCTGTTACTCATGAAATAGTCTTGTCAAATACCATTCGGGCATATATTTTTTCCTGTGAAAAAAAATCCAAAAAACACAATGCTAAGTAATATTTTTTAACAAAATGCATTCGTGCAGGTGCAAAAATCCTCGTCTTCGACTCGGATGTTTGTTGCCACCAGCACTCATGCTTCTTGTTAAAATATTACTTAGCAACGTGTTTTTTCGATTCTTTTCGGAAAATTAGATGCCCTTATGATATTACTTACGAAAATTTTTGGCTAACGGCACACATTGGTTTATATTTTTTGCACTAGCGTTCCTTGAAAGAAATATTATTGTGTTAATTTGGGAATACATATGATAATTTTCGATCTATGAGACCATAATATTATTATCATCCATCCTGTTGAAGGTGTTTTATACAAATATATTTTTATTTTGTAACGAAAAGTCGGCCGAACAAAAATTCAATTCAATCGAATTTCCATAATGCTTACCTTGATTCCCTTGAAGAACTTTTCAGGCTGCAATTACTTCTTTCACATTTAGTGCCGCAACCTTTTTTTACTTAGAATAATCTAACCATATACTTTCAAGTGCAGAATCGATATCCTGTTGATATGTGAACTAGTGGAGTTTTTTTAATTCACAAGCTTATTTGTTTTTATTATGACTACATAATATCCTATCGTATGCCTACAATAATATTACTGGGAAAGTAATAACTAGGTAATATGACAATAAATTACTTTCAATTTTTGACAAAAAAAATTGCAATGAAATTTTTAGATTTCTATATTTTAAAAGAATATAAGTAATTTTAATAATACAAATTTTAATCTAAGTAATTACTCACGGTTGGGTAACTACGTGTAGAAAACAGTTTTCGACATTACACGTCGAAAACCTATGTAAATTACATGCAAATGTAGAAAACTATGTAGAATATGTAGAAAACCTTCTATTGGTCAGTTGCCATCACATGGTATAACAGAAACATAACCTAATAATTTTATCATAATTTGGCTCTTTCATCTGTTGTAAGATTGTTGCTGTGCTGTGATAATTATAATATAAAATGAGTGGAGGTCGATTTTATTATTGAGGATTCCCGACTGCTCAATTAGAACGAGGGTTTTCTAATTGGTCTTTTGTCCATTCTTCTCTACGGAATAAATTAAGTGAAGAACGATAAAAAAAACTAGTATTCTGTTTTTTATTTAAAAAGTAAGTAAACATAGATTTTTACCTATTATTATATACAGTGTGGCCCGTTTGGAATGGAGATACCTCTGTAAAATTGTTATTTTTCCTCCGATTTTAAAAAACTTTTTTGTTAGATAGGTCTCTGAAAATACCATTCGACACACCTTCCACTTGTTTTGAAAACCAAACACCTGGCTAACTGCGACATTTTATATACCCCCAAAATTCAAGAAATCACATTAGGCACTTTGTTATAAAAAAAAATACTAAAAAAATGTTGTTTAGAATGAACCAAAAATCCCAAATCCAAAGTTTTATCAAAATCAGAAAATAAAAAATTTCCGAAAAAAAATAATTGAAGGTCCAAAAATCACAATAATCAATCTTTACGGTTAGCAAAGTTAATTTTTTAACTTCAAATTTCCATGGCACACTTTGCTATCAGTAGAAATTCATTAAAATGTGATTTTTGGACCTTCAATTATTTATTTTTTTCTGAATTTTTTTATTTTGATAACACTTTGAATTTGGGATTTTTGGTTCATTCTAAACAACTTTTTTTAGTAAATTTTTTTGATAAAAAAATGCCTAATATGATTTCTTGAATTTTGGGGGTATAAAAAATGTCGCAGTTAGCCAGGTGTTTGGTTTTCAAAACAATTGGAAGGTGTGTCGAATGTTATTTTCAGAGACCTATCTGACACAAAAAAGTTTTTCAAAATCGGAGCAAAAATAATAATTTTACAGAGGTGTCTCCAGTCCAAAGGGGCCACACTGTATGCTAGAAGTATATGTATTGATTTATTTTGAAATAAAGAAGAATATAAACATTTTTTTTCTACTGAGTTTTATATATGTATAATATGAAAAATAGAAAACCCACGAGGTAAATTACATGGTTTTCTACATGTCGAAAACCCTGTAAAATACCTGACGTATTCTACTTACCCAACCCTGCTAATAACGGCCATTGTAATAAATATTTTTAAATAATTTTTGTCTAAAAATGTGAGCAATTACTTCCCTCGTCTTAATTTCCACCAATTACAAACGCGCAATTCTGAATTACAAAATGGTTTCTAGATGGAAAAACTGTATGACAGCACCTGTCAGCAGTTTTTTTGAGTTTACCCGCGGCAAAACTTGACAGCTGTTGTATAATAGGTAGTATGTTTTTTAAGCTATGTGTATGCAGAATAATCTGTTACTCATGAAATAGTCTTGTCAAATACCATTCGGGCATATATTTTTTCCTGTGAAAAAAAATCCAAAAAACACAATGCTAAGTAATATTTTTTAACAAAATGCATTCGTGCAGGTGCAAAAATCCTCGTCTTCGACTCGGATGTTTGTTGCCACCAGCACTCATGCTTCTTGTTAAAATATTACTTAGCAACGTGTTTTTTCGATTCTTTTCGGAAAATTAGATGCCCTTATGATATTACTTACGAAAATTTTTGGCTAACGGCACACATTGGTTTATATTTTTTGCACTAGCGTTCCTTGAAAGAAATATTATTGTGTTAATTTGGGAATACATATGATAATTTTCGATCTATGAGACCATAATATTATTATCATCCATCCTGTTGAAGGTGTTTTATACAAATATATTTTTATTTTGTAACGAAAAGTCGGCCGAACAAAAATTCAATTCAATCGAATTTCCATAATGCTTACCTTGATTCCCTTGAAGAACTTTTCAGGCTGCAATTACTTCTTTCACATTTAGTGCCGCAACCTTTTTTTACTTAGAATAATCTAACCATATACTTTCAAGTGCAGAATCGATATCCTGTTGATATGTGAACTAGTGGAGTTTTTTTAATTCACAAGCTTATTTGTTTTTATTATGACTACATAATATCCTATCGTATGCCTACAATAATATTACTGGGAAAGTAATAACTAGGTAATATGACAATAAATTACTTTCAATTTTTGACAAAAAAAATTGCAATGAAATTTTTAGATTTCTATATTTTAAAAGAATATAAGTAATTTTTATCTTGTAGTTTAATTTTTTATTATTTAATTTTATATTTTTAAACTCTGATTTCGATTAATTTAAATTTCTAGCTGCTAATCGAACAAAATTAAAGTTTAGTAGCAAATTCATGTGTTATCCGATGATAAGTTGCGTTTGCGGTATTTTAGTTTTTTGTAATACACAGGGTGGTCGAAAAAAATTCAAAAAAGTAAAATTTCTTTTTTTTTACTAGGTGGCTGTGATTTTAAATCTGAAATCCACCGTTGATTTCAAACAACTTTTGCAAATAACTTTTTACCTTATTTTAAAAAATAAGGGAACTTTACTCTTGAGTTATTTTGACATTTTTAAATCTACCTCGTATCCAAAAAGAGATATTTAAATTTTGGCGTTTGCGTTTTGAGTTTAAAATGATGCACCAACTTTTATCAAGAATAAAATTTTCTGACAAATTAATAATAAAAAAAGTTTTCCATTTGTGTCCAACTTTCTGCCAGTCACTGTATACCAAGACACTGAAGTTCAACTTTGTATGACTCAAATAAACCACATGATTCATAAAAAAAAATTCAGGGCCGAGGTACATCTTTTTTTGAGATCGGAAAAAAATGTTTTATTAGGCAAAAAATAATCATAAGGGATCACCCGTCCATGAACCGAGCGCGCGCGGCGTTGCTCGACTTTGACGATCGCCCTACCTAGGTCAAGTATGACGAGGCACGGCGCTTCCCAACAGAAACTACAAACTGATGCCTGTTGTGCAGCCTCCATGAAAAATAGATTGATATTCAAACCTACTAAAATATTTATACTGAAAGATTGCGCCGATGAAGGTAACAATTTCGCAATGTGTACGAAAAGTTAAATGGGCCTTTATTAGCCAGGTTTTCAATATTTGGTCACTTTCGAAAGGCGACGTTTGATGTTTACATCTCGTCAAAGCCTACTTATTGAAAAATCGTACATTAATGAGCTAATTCAGTGTCGATTTCTGAGCTTTTAATTACGATTTTGAGACAGAAAAATTGATTTTCAGATAAAAGTAGTATGTCTCAACAGAATTTTCACACTGGAATTTTATCCATTTTGTTGCGATACACATATTTTTGTTTGTTACAGAATGTAACAACAGTTTGTTCTATCTTTGTTTAGAATGGATTTTTTTGTATATTTTTTATTCATACTTGGACAACGAAAAAAATTACCTACAAGTTAACAAATCCAATTAAAACAGCTTTTACCTATCTTTTATTTTTCTTTCATTCAATCAAGTATCCATGATCTTTGCTTCTCTTCTTGAAAAACTTTTAAGGCCGTTACTTTGTTTTCTTTTATTTTAGTGCACTCAACCTTTTCTACTTTGTATAAACTAACCATCTACTCCAGAAATTTGCACTTTTAATTGCGTATAATTATAGAGTAATTATAGTATTGCAAAAATAGACTTGCGTCTCCAATAGTACATATTTCATTCAAGTTAGGTATCGTTATATCATTTTTAAAAAATACCAGTTAGATTTATTTTATAATTTATTGTATAATTTCTTGTTTTTTTTTTAATGTGCATCACAGTAGGTATAGATAGAAAACGTTAAGTTGTTATAAACAAATCCAAGACAAATAACTGAAAGCAGTGAATATTCCAAGGTCATTCCGGAAGATTAAAAAAATATATAGTTGGTATCTTGTTCCTTAAATTTCGTCATTGTGTCCGGAAGGAGTCAAGGACAGAAGCGCAAAAATAAAGTAGATTGAAAAATAAATAGTGAGATAGTAAATTACTATTACGCTGGACAAATATTGCTATCGCGGTAGTGAAAAAAAAAACAAACTGTTTTTTTCCTTGACATACTTATTTAAATTTTGAAAGCTTTTTGCTCACACCCACAATAATCATCTCAAGGTCTTCCAAAATGTCATGAATGATTAAATGCCTAAGATTTTCAACAAAGAAATAAAAAATATAAGAGGTCTAACAACAGCGGCCACTGAATTTTCTATTTAGTCAGATACCTTTCCCGTCATTTGCAAATTCTACCTGATATACCTACTCTTTTATAGCCTATGATGACGACTCTAGTCTGAGCAAACTGCTTAACATAATAGTTACTGAGTTTCGATAAGTACCTACCTGCTTCTGCCATACCTCATGTCTATAATAAAATAACAATAGTTAGACAAGTAGTGAAGAATTAATTATACTAAGATATTTTACAACTCTGCCTAGACCTTGCAAACTAATTTGCGTTTCTGATTATCAAACATTCTATAAAAAAATTACGGTGCAATTGGGCCAAATCCATTCTGAGGCGTCGCTGATTTATAAGATACAAAAAGTGAAGCATACCTACATAATTTTTTGAAAAAGGTCACAAATGTTGTTAGTTATCAGTGACGCGGGCAATCTTTTCTTATAAACGCCTCTCTCTGTATACCGTGCAACTCAACAGAAGAAATTACCAGACTAGTTAGTGGCATCGGTATCCACTAATGGCACATTTCTGCATTCACGCAACCTTGTTTTCGACGACTCCCTAAGAAATTGGCAATGCTTTACTTGATATTACTATTACTCATTTGCCACGTATATACAACTACGCAGATTATTACCACGATAATTAGTTTTAGTAGTCGGACCTGCCTGTCACTGACCTCGCTTTCGGAATTTTTCCCAAGAATTTAATGTGTTCTGGAAAGAAATTAAATTAGGATAATTAGGTTTGGATTGTTTGAATTGGTTCACACTTTTTATGATACTTTTGGTCAAGTACCCTTTTGAGTCAAAATTTAGTTTACAGGTTATATCTCCACACTAGTACCTATATCATACTAAGCGTAATGTTATGGATTGCTATTACTTATTATCGCGCATAACTTATCTACAACTTGTTGAAAACCAATATATTGGATTAATGGTAGTTTTCCTGTTCGTGCACATATCCTATATAAACACGTTTTAATAATTCAAGCCCGGAATTTTTGGCAATGGTCATCGGCTGAATATAAATTTTATGTGGTCTTCCGTGCGCGCCACTTATAGATTTTTGATTCGGCTAAATTCGTTTATGGTCGACGCCAGTCTCATAAATTTACGCTAAACCAACATTCCATCGGGCGCGTTATATAAAAGGCGGTTTACCTGGGGACTGATTACAGGGCACTGACCTCGGTTTTATCTGCCTCTTCGCGTAAATATATTACACTTTCTCGAGGGAATTTCTCCAGAAGCTGTGGGTCTTAAAGCCTCTACCACATGGACCATAAAAACAGGGCAATTTAGTAACCCGACATCTTCTAGACTTATTAATTGAAGAGTATTATTTATCCTATCGTGTATCCTCTCTCAAAATGATGTTACAAATCGTCAGCACATGCGGTAGTTCATTTGAAATGATGTGTGATAAGTTCCAATATTTATCTGGAAAGTTAAAATTATCAAAAGCTACTGCCTACACCAATTATTATAATGTTTTTTTTCTGCTATCATTTTGGGATGGAGATTAATAATTTATGAAGTCGATTCCAATTAGTTATTTCAGCAACTTGGAACAAAAGTCTTTTGTTTCTGCTGCATTTATAGGTTTTTGCGGATCCGTGTTTGGGATAATGAAATCTTCAGACCCCGGCATTAAAAAACTTACGTGTGCCGGGACACGTGGTCAACGAGCTAAAAAGTTCAGTACATTATGCTAAGACCTTACAAATAGCGAATTCTTTTTTTAGATTTTTCGTTTTTAGACGATTGGGTAGTGCCAATGAAAAAAATTACAAAATTAAGAAAATATAATGTAGTTTGTACCGTGTGTACTTTTATAAAATACTGTTCTTGACACTGCGGTGAAGTGTCTCAAAATCGTCATTAAAAGCTCAGAAATCGGCACTGAAGTATCCCATTATTGTACGTCAGACGTCGAGCCGTCGCCCGTCAAAACTCGGCCAATAAAGGCCCATTTAACTTTTCGTACACACTGCGTAATTGTTACCTATAGCAGCGCAATCGTTCAGTATAAATATTTTAGTAGGGTTGAATATCAGTCTATTTTTCATGGGGGCTGCACAACAGGCAGCAGTTTGGAGTTTCTGTTGGGAAGCGCCGTGCCTCGTCATACTTGACCTAGATAGAGCGATCGTCAAAGTCAAGGAACTCCGCGCGCAGTCAGTTCATGGACGGGTGATCCCTTATGATTATTTTTTGCCTAATTAAAAATTTTTTCCGTTTTAAAAAAATATATAATATGTAACTCGGCACTGAAGATTTTTTATGACTCATGTGATCTATTTGCCTCGGCCAGAGGCCTCGGCAACTAAATTCCACATGACTCATAAAAAGTTAAACTTCAGTGCCTTGAGACATAAATAACTATTACATATAATGTCAAGTTTTTGAAGAAATAAAAAAATTAGTTTTTATTTTTTCAATACGAACACTCTGTATATGTATAATATGTTATAGTTGCCTAAGACTAACAAATTTTCTAATCAGGGAATATATTAGGGAATATATTATATTATTATTTTATTATATTATTATATTATATTATTATTATATTATATTATTAATATATTTTTTATTTTTTCTATCTTTGTGTTTAGAGGAGTATGGATATAATTACCTATTTAATTTTGGAGACAAAACAAAAGACATTTCATGAATGGGGCGCCACATCTGTAGGTTCGGACGCCATTGAAATTACAAAAAGTAACAATGAATGACATTTTTCATATGCAAACTTTATTAATTCTGCGCAAAAGCATTATTGCAAAGGCTTTTTAGTTTTTTTAAGTGATGCAATAAGTAAAGAAACAAAATACGGTATTGTTCAACCATACAAAATACTAACTAGTTGACCAACGTAACATCATGGCTACCGTATTAAAAAACCTTGATGTTGGCCGACTTAATACTTTACAGATAGGCAGCCAGACGTACACTCTTGCTCTGCTGATTACCTGATTAGATGGCGGCGATGCAATTTTGTACCATTACCATTTGTGTTTTGTGTTTACGTGTGGCACCATTGCCCGAAGTTTGGCACCATTGTAACATGAAAATATGCACAAACAAATAATTTCTGAGAACAACGCTGCTTTCGTTCTATCCCACTCCTTCAAATCGAGGAAGCTACGCTTGAATGTATACAGGATGATTTTTTTAGGTCTACCACCGCGATTTTCTCGCTCATTTTGCTGCCTACAAAAAAATGTAAGAAACAAAAATGTGGCAATTTTGGACAGCTACTTGTCGCGCAATATTAAAAAAACCTCAAATTGAGCAAAATTATTAATGGCCGTGGAATGTTTATTTTAAGAGACAGAGGAAAACTTTTATATTGAAAATTGATGGCACTGAGAAGCTTTATCCACCCAGGTGCTCAGATAGTTTCAGCAAATTACACAGGGTCTTCGGCTCTCTTGAGACCATGTAAATTTTTGTCGATTTTAGGTTTTTTTTAGTACACCGCGAAAAGTTGAGTATGGAGGCCCATTCCTTCTTTAATGTCGCCTCGCTGACCAAAATTGCCATATTTTGTTTTCTTACATATTTTCTGTGCGGCCCAAAATAAGCGAGAAAATCGCTTAATAAGAAATAAACAAAAAAAATTCATAGCCTCAAGAGAGCCGAAGACCCTGTGTAATTTTCTGAAACTAGCTGAGTACCCTTTTGCATAAAGCTTCTTAGTGCCATCAATTTTCGATATAAAAGTTTTTCTCTGTCTCTTAAAATGGACATTCCATGGCCATTAATAGTTTTGCTCAATTTGAGGTTTTTTTAATAATGTGCGACAAGTTGGCCATGGATGCCGATCTCTTTTGCAGCACCACTTAGCTGTTCAAAATTGCCACATTTTTGTTTCTTACGTTTTTTTTGTAGGCCGCAAAATGAGCGAGAAAATCGCGGTGGTAGACCTAAAAAAAATTATCCTGTATATTCGCTCTCTCTGTTTCTCTCGCTCTTTCATATATGTCATATGCTTTGTCTCTCTTGCGGGACGAAAATTTTATAAAACGTATCGTGACGCGGCCTTGAAAAATCACTCTCATGAAACCAAAGAAGTATTCACTTCAAAAATAGAAGTTGTGATAACTAACCACTAGGTAGCTAATAACATTTATTTACTGAACAGAAAGAAACTGTTTAAAACTGAATACTCGCACCTCGGCCGCTTCTCTCAAGACGCGCCAGTAGCCTCCCACAGAAGCGCGGCAATCTTCGGTTCTTCAACCTCCAATCTTCCTCGAAGATAATCTGTGGCGTGGCGCAGTTCGGCCCCTCGCGTGTAATAAGTTCAGGGAAATGATTGAAGATCCCGCGTAATGAAAGTGACAATAGATTTAACGTCTAATTGCGCGCCAGACGAACGTAATGGCGGCCGGGACAACGAGCGAACTACGGGGCACGCACCGCGGGCGATACGGAAAAAGAGCGAGATGATTAATTAGGTGGCCGTGGAAGGCGGCTCGATAAAATGGGACCTTGTCGGTCTCGAATTTTTGCTGCGAGCGTCTATGGGTGTTCATTGAAACACCCTGTACAGAAGAGGAACGCTAATACATGTTTATAAAGATCATCCTGTCACCACAAAACATTAAACATTTGTCATCTGTCACTTTTCGTCACAAAACGGCTTGGCATTGTCCGAAATCATAAAACATTAAAGTTAGGTTTTAATATTTTGCGGTTGTTGATCCTGGACCAACACTATATTAAAGACCTGTGCACGGCGCTGTTTCAAGCGATCGCCACTGGCGCCACACGACGAAACAAATCGACAGGGTGGTTTAATGTTAAAACACCATTGTTGCAGAATCTTTTAGGAAATAAAAACATGTAAATATGTCTGTTATAACGAATTTAATATCCAAAATAAAAGAAATGATTGTTTGTTATGTCCCTTTAGTTTGGTTTAATTTATATGACATAATATTTCATGTAATTCCAAAATAGTTTTTATTCTTCTGCAATTCGCGTAATGGTCTGTGCATACGATTTTCTTCATGAGCATAGAAATTTCATGTTACCACAAACAAATTCATGTATAAAAGCTCTTTTAATATGACAAGACTGCGAAATATTGGCCGCAAAAGGAATTCGTTACCGTAAAAAAACGTAAATGGTACTAAAGCAGGATATTTAAAATATGGGATATTCTAAATGTCAGAAACTGAGATACCTATAACCACAGAATACCCCTTTATAACCTATAATAAGTCCCCTTTTTTTTGTCGAGTAGCGCCATCCCAGTCCGCAAACAACAATGACACTATATTAAAGACCCGAGCATGACGTCATATTTCATTGTTGTATACAAACTGGGGTGGCGCTACTCGATGAAAAAAATGGCGACTTATTATAGGTTATAGGGAGGTATTCTGTGTTATTGGTAAGTCAGTTTTTGGCATTTAAAATGTCCCAAATTTTAAATATCCAGCTTTGTTATGATTTACCTTCTTTTTACGGTAACGAATTGTCTTTGCGTCCAGTATTTGGCAGTTTTATCCTATTAACACACCTTTTTAGGAAGATTTGTTTGTGATAACATGAAATTTCCATACGCGTGAAGAAAATGGTATGCAGAGACCATTAGGTAAATTGCAGAAGAATAAACACTATTTTGGAATTATGGGATGAACTGATCAACCAACTGAAGAAGCGAAAATTCTAGATATTATTTTGGAAGAGTATACATTTTAACCTACGCATGAATAAAAATAGAAAGCTCCACTATATAAGGAAAAAACTGAAAAATCTAATGCGTTTTATGCTTTCTTACACTACAACTAGCCATGGACTTCATTTCAAACCAAAAGGTACCAAATACTCTTTCTTGCTTTTTCGACTGGCTTTTCTTAAGAAAATGTATGGAAGTATACCATGTAAACTTGTCAAATTAGAGGGACACAACAAACAAATATTTTATTTTATTTTGAATATTAAATTCGTTGTAACAGTCATATTTGTATGTTTTTATTTTATAAAAGATTCTGCAACAATGGTTTTTTTTATCATTAAACTACCCTGTAAATTTATTTTGTCGTGTGGCGCCAGTGGCGATCGCTTGAAACACCGCTATGCACAAGTATGTAATATAGTGTTGGTCTAGATCAAACCCATAGAAATAAAACACACAACTCTATAGACCGAAAACAAATATAACCTTCAAATTTGCAAACATAGAATTATCAAAAATTGTTTTTTTTGTATTAGAAATGCAACCTGCGATAAAATAAATGACGTTTTCATGGTACTCGCCTTTACCGGTTAGGCTACCGCCATTTCTGAAGATCGATCTCATATCTGACGTTATGGCATAGAAATAATTAGGAACTTTTTTTATCTTTTGATCAGGTGATTTTTCTGAACAGATTTTGTATAATATATCATCGGCGTAGGAATTATTTCTATTTATTTATCTAAGGTGATACTGATCGTTTTGACTTTTGACAGATGTCGTTCACCTAAAAGCCATAGGTCTAACATCATCGACATCAACTATTAAAAAAACAATATATTATTGTTCACTAATTATTTACTTTCTGAAATGAAAATAATCAATAAATAATCCTGTGTGCGTTGATAAATGAACAGTGACTTCTGTATAAAAAATATTTTATTTATCCTTATTTTCTTGCGCCAGAAGTGTGTGATTTTGTCTTCCGGTATTCAAAAAAGACGCACGTCAACTGTTTCTAAACAGAAACATAATAAGCATGCTATTTATGGACGCTTGAAGATAAGATATATTTTTTATGATTTGTCAATATTTTGAAATATATATTCTCCCGCGTATCCTTAATATTTAGCATCGCATTGTCGAGTGGCGGTGATTTGTTTCGATCGGCGGCAGCGCCTACAAGGTGTATCTTTTATGCGGGGCACATAGTTACCAAAATAAAGTGGCCACAGCTGACTGCGACCTGCTGCCGAGATCGTTGACACCGCGCGCTGGTCCGCGCTCGACGACGGGCAACATGGAGGAGGCGAGATTTAAGGAGAACGTAGTAATTACACCGACGTACGGGGCGTTCGGCTTATGTGGTACCTGCGGGGGCCCTTTAAATATTTGTCGAATTTGGTTTAGGCAAAAATGAAACCTTTTTTAATTTCAGTTTTTCTACAAAAACGTCGTTTGATAGTTTGCAATCTTACTTCTAGTAATTTATTAGCCGTATAACTATAATATTTTCATAACGATATTGCCTTCTAAATAATCTTGCGACACGCTGAGAAACGATATCGAAATCCTTATAATAACATCTTCAATTCTTGAAGATTTATGAAAACTTAATTGGTGGGGCTTTAATACTATTTTTATGTTAGATTGTTTTAGAAAAATACAACTCTTATTAATACCGCTTATCTAGACCTGAAGTTCCACCAGTCAGAAAATATTATTTTCAATAATTTATTGTATTAATTGCAAAATCAAGTAAACAGATTAAAATACCACTACTGCAGTCGTGGTATTTTCAGCTTTGAGCTTATAATTCGTAAAATTAACGAAATATATTATATTCAATACAATACACTGCCAAGATAAAAAAATGTTTAGTAACATTATTTGTCTGAGCTAGTGATAGAAATCTAAAACAAAACAATGCAATGATTGCACCATTGCCAAACTTCTTCATAAATTTATCTCGTACTTACGAAATAAATGTATAACCAACGTTAAAAAACATCAATTTGGAACAATTAGTTGATATGTACAATCTACATATATAGTAAAAATTTGGACAGTTATCATTTAACAATAAATTTTACTGATTTTGTGAATTCGCTGATCCTACTTGGTCCACAAATAATATCCTTAATAAATTGCTTATTCTGGCTATCGTGGCAACGTTGCACGAGCTCTTTGTGATCGATGAGCATTTGCTTTATTATGCACCAACAGCTGATCCAGAGTTCGTCGAGATTTCGCCGGTTTGTGTTGATATGTTTCGAGTGTTTACTTTTTCGTTATTCTTTTTTTTTTGAGGAGATTTTGAGGTTATTTGACAAAGGACATATAGTTAAGTCAGTAATTAGTGAATTAGTGTAGTTTTAAGAACGATGGGAAGAGTAATGTGTTGGATGATTTGTGGCATAGGAAACGTAACCTCTGGTTATCATACATATATTATGATGCAGGCTTAAGTGTCAAATTTATTGTTTTTGTTTTGAGTAGGCATTTTTTATATTGGCTGATTACAATGCAATAGGTTAGTCTATGTTTATTATTTGTCTGTAATAGGCGCACACCATATTACCCCTGATAATTATTGAAAACCTGATGGTTTTAATTAGGCCATAATGGATTCTTGTTTGGATAATAAGTGGAATTTTTAAATATTTTTCTTGTTGGTTTCTTGACATTCTCGGCTATTTATAAATATTGAATTATATAGAGATTGAGGGTAGGCGTAAGTAAATAAATACAGCCTTGAGTGGGACGTCCAGCTGGCATGCAAGGCACTAAGGCGAGTGTTACTTTGATTTTTGTGATTTTTCAAGGCAAAGTGCCTTTTACATAAAAGATATCGAAAATTTTTATTATTCAGCAACCGTCTTCTGTAATTAGTTGGTTTAACAATCTTAAATAATTTCATAATTTGAATACTATCCGAAGCACCCTGTTGTCGGATATGCCACAACCTTCTCAACTTACAAGCCCTGTGCAAACATGTGGCAACGCCGTAGCGGGACGGTTCAACGGGTCTATGCCGTATAGAGCAGTCTGCACTTTGGCTTAGTTTATCTTTTCTAATAGATGTTCAACCTGCTCTTTAATTATAATTAAATACATTAATTTGTGAACTTTGTTTCAATAATTGGGTACCTAAGTAAGTAGGTGCATTTGTTAAACAGACAATAAAAGCAGTAACAAAATATACGCAGAATTATAAGTATTTAAAATAAGTACGATTCCTGGTGTGGACAAGTACATTTTCGACAAATAATATGGTAAATTTGGGAAAATAGAGGGGACTAAATTTTGTTGTAAGTAAGTCGAATTTTTGTGAGAATTTTTCGCAAAGTGCGTGATCAGGCAAATGATCTATCTTCCCTTAAAGTTAAATTTTCATAAAAATACAAACAAGCGAACAGAGAACAGCATGTTGCGAAGGAGAGTAATCTCTTCTGATTGAAATGACAGTTTAGGGTCAATTTCATAATACATTCAACTAAATTATCTTTCGACTTTAACATTAGGTAAAGAAACTTTTGCAACAATTCTAAACAATGGTTGGATTGTTAGAAAGCTCCTTTAATTTTAAAGGGTACTTTAGTTTGCCTATGCAATTGGCCCTTAATCATTTTATTCTTAAATTTATGTCCTTTGGAAAGCCCAAAATGAATACAAGTTGACCGCTTGTCGTCAAGCAAAGAAAACCTAGCTACTTCGAGTTATTATTACGATTTGACTTACAGCGAGGTATATAGGTAACTAAGATCTAGCTTCCCTCGACGGTTCCAGGTATCTTGAGGCTTAAAATTGTAAAGAAACGATTCTTCACTTAAAACTTTTATAGAAATGTTTCACTTTTGCACAAACAAAACAAATTGATAAAAACAGCTGTCGCCAGCAATTCGGGCTGTCTGTTTCCTCCCAGAGACACACTGCCTCGTCGTAGCAATCTGGCGACGATAGCACTACCCGCACTACACAAATGAATTCTGGTAAATTTCTTGTAAAATCAACTGACAGGCGGTGTCAGGGCACGCGACGTGGACCCGCATCCCTTGTTGCCAGTTTTCTCTACTTCAGGGCTTCTCCTAGAGTCGGCTGTGGATATGCTTGTCTTTCCTCTTCTTCTTCTAAACCGACCCGATCTGAATATCCCGACCGTGACCCCGCCGACACATAACCCGAACGACCGGTACGTACTGGGTGCCCCCCCCCCCCCGCTGGTCGCTTCCCAATACAACCTTACTTAACCTACAAAAGTCGAATCCGAGCCCTTCCGGTTTGACGGATGAGTCGGCCGAAAGGCGCGAGATGATGCGAGGGTTCGACAACCTCGCGGCCGCGGCGCGGCCGGCCTCTCGCCAGCTCTTCTTCTTCCACATGCCGCCGGCCGCGCCGAATTTCACAGTCTACCGCCGGGTTTTTTTTTTGGCCGGCTAGGCTGTTCGTTCAACTCTTTTGTTTATGGGATGGCCTAGGAGCGATGACTGGTGGCCGATGTCGTTACGGGGAAATTTTAAAGCGGCTACAGTTTGTCAATTTTGGAGGTTACATCACTCTAACTCGTCTCGTATTACGTGAACGTCAGGGCAGTTTCTGATTTCTTTTTCTCAGGTTATTTGCCTCGAACATCGAAATTTAATAATAATGATCAACAATAATGTTTTATATATCCTTTTTACCACGTTTTTATTAACTCCGCTTTCGTGTCCTCGTGTTTGTCTGTCAAATTTTGCAATCGATTTTAAATTAATTTCCAGATGAGCTACAGACCTGAAACTTAAAACATAATAGCTCGCAACTGGTGACAATGAAATATACATATTATTATTATGTTCTTTGTTATTATAAAAAAGTATTAATATTAAATAAAAATATTTGACTAGTGGAAATTTATGAACAGATAAGCACATGTCATTTAGCTGGTAATAAATAAAAATAACGTGTTAAAAATGCTTTAGGCACCAGCACCATACCTAAATTGGTAACTAAAAAGGATCTGGAATTAATTTGTTTTAGTAAATCTTGTGACATTAATTTTGATTCCTTATTTATTTCATTTTTTCAAGAAAATAAGAATTAAACAGATTGTTATATTATTGGTAGGTTTGTAGAATCTTTATGGTACTATGAAAAATTATTTTATACTTTTTAGCCCGTTTTTTATATTATTATATTATCTTATTATACTTTTAAGTCTTTTTAAAAGCATGGTATATTTTAAAAAAAAATGTTTAAATTTTATTATGAACATCTTATTAGTGGATATACTATCTTTGGTTTCCAGATATTTATTTACTGCATCTGTGACTTTAGGTAACCCTGAAAATATTTTTTTGATTTTTTATTTTGATCCAAGTTTAAATAAAATATAATATATTCCTTTAAACGGCTATTTAAGGGTCAAAAAAATGGAAATTACTAAACATTCGGAGTTCTGACAGAACTTGGACAGAACATTTTTTGTCCAGCGTAACCTCGTGCAAATACAAGCAATTTTAAATGCGTCTATATTTTACTTTTAAATAATGAATTAAATATTTGAAAGAGTACATAAATATATATTATTAGACAATGGGTTTATTTTATTTTATTATTTATTAAATGTTAGATGGCAGCATCAGGTACGCGGCCTTATCAAAAAGAAATCAGTATGAAAATATGACACTAAAAGAATGACACTGCCATTTCAACTTTAAAACAATTGCACATTTTTTTAAAGTTGTATAGCATAAAATCTAATAACATCTTACCTGGCAAATATTTAGTAGCCTTGAGGGGAAATTTGTTTTCTGTAGACTCCAAGGAGATCACATAAGTGGGCTGGTACAAGGTTATGTTATATGTCAGTGTCCAACAGCCATCAGGTTTTATGTGACATGCCAGTGCCACAGATTCTAAAGGAGGCAAAATATTTCCCATCATAATTCACAATTTTTAAGTTTTCTAACTTCCATATACTCAGATGTGACAATTAAAGAATTTCAACTATACAATAAATTTGTTTCATTTGACAGTTGCCATATTCTGTAATTGTAGAAACAACATTGTCAAGTCAATTTTTAGAAATCACGGAAACCATTATCATTATTAATTTTTACTAGCAATTAAAGTACCTGTTATATTCATAGATTCTCCAATAAAATGGCATACTTGGCATCACTGATACTATTAGAATGAGGAAAGAATAGGCCTCACTTTGGAAAGTATAATGCTGGGTCCCCTTATTTTAAAGAGTCCCTGGATCAAACCCACAGAAACAAAGCACACAACTATATAGATCGACAACAAATATAACCTTGAACCTTGCAACTTAATGTACTTGATTTCTACATAAATAACATTTTTATAATGTATATGAGTACCTAAATAGGATTTTAGGCATGCTCCTAGGTATAAAAAAAATAATAATAAATGTATGTACAAATTTTAGGTTCAAGTTATCTACGCTACACTGTCCAGCTACTTTTTATTCCTATAATCCGATTATTTCAAAGCCTTAAAAAGTTCGTTGGTCCAGGCCGCCAGTGACTCACAAAATTCCTCACGTTGCGAAACAGATATCTCGCCTTGCTGGAAGAGAAATGGAAAGTTGCCGGTGTTAATGACCACTAAATCCACTGGCCCAGGTGTCGGCGGATAGACGCCCGAAAAACCGCGGATAGCTTTTACTTTTCCGAAAGTTCGTTCGCGAGCGCATTTCGGATTAGGAAATCGACTAATTAGATTATAAATTATTTCCTGCTCTCTCCACGCGTGATTAAGAATTTCACGAATATTGGCATCGTGCGGTGAGCCGATGGCCGTCAGGTTTGGGAGGCAAACAAACATTTTTGGGAAGAATAGAGAATCATAGAAACATCATGAGTAGAGTAACCTAAATATGCAACATGCATATTTTGCATATTTAGCATATTATATGCATTTTTTAAAATATTTGCATACATCCTTAAAATATGGCATATTGTGCATAATTGAAAGAATTTAGGATAATTTAAATCTTTGGCAGGCGTTTCATTCATTTTTGGGAACAGGGGTCGGTGTCTAGGTAGGTACCTGGTTTTCCCAAAATAATATAGGTAAATTATAATTTTATGGGCACTAATCCTGGTGATCTGAAAACGAATAAAGTAGGTATTTATACTTAGTTAATAAAGTACAATTATTGAAAAGGACAGAATAAATTATAGATAGGTAAATATTTATATAGGAAGGGTAATCTTTAACCGAGACCTATGTCCTGCAATGATGGCGTCAAATATTCCGTTGTCAAAGCTACGTAATCAAAACTTCACTTCTTTTCTCCAGAAGTATTGCAAATTTAATGTCCCAAGTGAAACAACACTACGAAGAAACGACATAAGTTCCTTGTATTCGGAGGTAATCAAGGAAATTAAAACAAAAATTCGAAACAGTATTTTTACATATTATGTATTGATGAAACCACCGATTCAAGAGGACATTATATTGCTCATTTATTGATTGAAGTTCTTAGCGGCGAGATTTTACCAAAATGTTAACTTCTTGCTTCTAAAAAATTAGAAAAAACGAATGCATTGACAGTGACCAGATTTGTTCAAGAGAAATTATCAACATTTTTTCTTCCTACACCTGTTCCTACCGATAATTTTTTGCTCGTTTTGTCAGATGAAGCACCGTACATGATAAGAGCCGGGCAAAATTTGAAAATCTTTTATCCAAAGTTGATACATGTAACATGCCTTGCTTGTAAATAGTTCAAGAAAAATTACCAAACACTCCTCTTCCATCTCAACCTGTTATTACAAGATGGGGCACTTGGTTGGAAGCTGCATTTTTTTATTGCGAGAATTTTTGCCAACTGAAAGATCTAATTTCAGAATTTTCGAACGAATCTTCCCAGACCCTTACAGATATTAAACAACTATTCGAAAACAAGGAAATAAAGAAACAACTTTCCTTTCTAAAAGCAAATTATAGCTTTCTTTCTAAAACAATAACACAAATGGAGGAATCTAATTTGCCATTAACCCGAAGTGTAGAACTGGTAAAACAATCTGAGGTTGCTTTAAAAAAAATAGTGAGTTTCAGTTTCTTAGCCAAGCAGCAAATATTTTAAAGGGGGATTTTACCGAATCCATCGATTTGGATCCTGTGATAGTCAGCAATTTTAAAAGCGCACCTCTTACATCGGTTGATGTGGAAAGGAGTTTCTCCATTTATAAATTTTTATATTCTGATAGAAGACAAAATTTTTAATTGAGAATTTTGAGCAACATTTAGTGGTTTATTGTTTTTATAACTAAATTTCAACCTGATTTAGTTCAATCGCCCTGTATGTAGAAAATTTAAAATAAAATATTGTTACTTTTACTATGTATAAATGCATTTAGAAATTTGTATTTACATTATAATATATGTTTATTTGTAAATGAAACAATAAATTTATGTTTTAAAGTATTTCTTAATTTGCATATTTTCAACATTTTCCTGCATATTTTGACTAAATTATTTGCATATTTATGCGCCAATTTTTAGGGTTTCGACTTGCATATTTGGGTTTCTCTAATCATGAGCTTACCCATATTAGAACTCGTTTCACTCGCATAACAACAATAGCGATGATCTGCGGTGGTATTGACTCTACCGTTTGTGGCAATGGCCTTTTCCTTCGCTTTTGTTTTACTTTGAGAATTAATAAAACAAACAAAACTAAGTAATAGACCAAATAAGGAAGTTCCCACGGATGTATAGGGAGCCCAAGAAACGTGCTACCATCGCCGTCGTTTTTATTATCTTTTTTTGTCTTAATGGCCGCTCCGTCAGCCGACGCTTCGGATTTAATGATTTCTAAATAAATTGTGATGGAGTTTCCAATTTGGGTGCATTATGCTTCATCATAGACGATTATGTGAAACGCCGGCGCGTTGCTTTTGATTTTCCGAGATAATCGACGTGAAAAACTGAAAGAATGACAGCTTGTTTGAGACGTAATTTAGAATTGCAATGCTGTCAATTTTTTGCAAGTCACTAGTAGAAATAGTAGCAGAATATCCGCAGAGTATATGTATAGAAGCTGGACCGACACAACATTAAAGACCCGAGCATGACGTCATATTTCATTGTTGTTTACGGACTGGGGTGGCGCCACTCGACGAAAAAATGACGACTTATAGGTTATAGGGGGGTATTCTGTTGTTCTTGGTATGTCAGTTACTGACGTTTAAAATGTCCCAAATTTTAAATATCCACCTTTATTACGATTTGCCTTCTTTTTACGGTAACGAATTGTCTTTGCGTCCAGTATTTAGCAGTTTTAGTTTTATAGGTATAGATTTGTTTGTGATAACATGAAATTTCCATGCACATGAAGAAAATGGTATGTACACTGCACAGACCGTTAGGTGAATTGCAGAAAAATAAACACTATTTTGGAATTATGGTATGATCTGATCAACCAGCTGAAGAAGCGAAAATTCTAGATATTATTTTGGAAGAGTATTTTGTAACGTATGCAAGAATGAAAATAGAAAATGTTAAAATATTTTATTTTGGATATTATAAATTCGTTGTAACAGACACTTTTGCATGTTATTATATTATAAAAGATTCTGCAACAGTGGTGTTTTGACATTAAACCAGCGTGTAAATTTGTTTCGTCGTGTGGCGCCAGTGGCGATCGCTTGAAACAGCGCTATGCACAGGTCTTTAATATAGTGTTTTCCAGATAGAAGGCATAATAGTCCTTTGTACAACAAGAGTGGTTTATGTTGTATATTATCGTCCGAGGACCAATCAATGAAAACGAAATCGGTTGTTCATAATTAAAAATGTAAAAAAAAATCCGCATTGTGACTTCACCGACTTTCTCACTGTAATTTGTTAGGAAGCTACATCGTAATCTGGCGGCCGGTTCTCGCGGTAGATTTTCTCGCCACAAAGGATTAAATAATAGTTGCAAGATGCATTGCTAATGCCGACCGCTGACATTTAGAACGCCGCGCAAACCGAAAGGTCAAGTCTAGTCTCTTACCTAGGATAACCTTATGCTCTAGACAGCAGGCGGTGGCCGTCTATTCCTGTTTCTGTCGGAGATCGCGCGCCGACCGGCTGACAGAGAGAGACGGGGCACCGCAATCGACGAGTATTTCCTTATTACGTTTTCAAGGTCATCGCCGCGCAGCCCGAAGGTTGTCCGATCGCGCACACAGTCGCGGAACAAGCGCCAAACAGAAATGTCAGGTGGAGATCAGGTGCTGTTTAACCGATGTTTTTGCCAGCGGTTTATGAATCTCTAATAAATTGTTTGTCGCTTGAGGAATGTGCGGAAGCATTTTGCCGAATGTTCAGGGTTTGTTGTTTGTTCTTGAAATAATTGGCATTTATTTTCCTAAATTTGTAATTATAATTTTATCAATTTTGTGAAGATATAGCGAAAGGTATCTGGTATTTTCCTCATAATGTTTAGTTTTTTTATAAATAAGAAACTGCTCTAAATTTCATAAGAATGAGTCTCTAAGAGTCTGAGTGTCTACTTACTCGCTTAAATCAAGTTGCATGTCGATTAAAAACAACTTTAATTCTCAATATGACGGACTGTTGTACCTGGACCGACACTATATTAAAGACCCGAGCATGACGTCATATTTCATTGTTGTTTACGGACTGGGGTGGCGCCACTCGACGAAAAAAATGGCGACTTATTATAGGTTATGGGGGGGGGGGGGTTATTCTGCGGTTATTAGTATGTCAGTTACCGACGTTTAAAATCTCCCAAATTTTAAATATCCAGCTTTATTACGATTTGCCTTCTTTTTACGGTAACGAATTGCCTTTGCGTCCAGTATTTAGCAGTTTTATCCTATTAACACAGCTTTTAGGTAGATTTTGTTTGTGATAACATGAAATTTCCGTGCACACGAAGAAAATGGTATGCACACTGCACAGATCATTAGGTGAATTGCAGAAGAATAAACACTATATTGAAATTATGGGATGATCTGATCAACTAGCTGAAGAAGCGAAAATTTTAGACATTATTTTGGAAGAATATTTTATAACTTATGCAAGAATGAAAATAGAAAATTTTGTTTATAGCTCCAAAGCGAACCAATGGTCCTCCATATAAAGAAGAAACTGAAAAATCTAATGCGTTTTATGCCATGGACTTCATTTCAAACCAAAAGGTACCAAATACTCTTGCTTGCTTTTTAGACTCCCTTTTCTTAAGAAAATTTATGGAAATATGCTATGTGAACTTGTCAAATTAAAGGTACATTAGAAATATTTTATTTTATTTTGGATATTAAATTCGTTGTAATAGACACATTTGCATGTTTTTATTTTATAAAAGATTCTGCAACAATGGTGTGTTAATATTAAACCACCGTGTAAATTTGTTTCGTCGTGTGGCGCCAGTGGCGATCGCTTGAAACAGCGCTATGCACAGGTCTTTAATATAGTGTTGGTCCAGGTTATACTATACAAAATACCTACTTCATTTCAGCTTTGTGAAAAATGCCCATTATGTTTCATTAGCCACATCTACCACTTGATTGATGTGACAACATTCGTATAACCTTAAAATCTGCATCCGATGGGGGTAACAAGAAGTTGCTATGGGAAGTGTTCTGAAATCCATCTAGCGAAGGACATAATATGGTTATACACACCTTATTAGCGTCAGATATATCAAAGGAAATTTGCACATTTTGACATTGATTGCATCAACTCTGCCTCTGCGATATAAAGTAACACATGTTGCCTGCGAATTATACTAAAGAAATAGGATGAGAGAAGCTGGTGCTTATTTGAGAAAAAAGTTTTAATGCGTTTTGTCGATGTATATATAATAAAGTACTTACGCCTAGTGGTCGTCCTACAAATTTCAGAAAACATTAAGAATCTTTTGATGACTGGCCGACCGGTTGTTCAATTACTTTGCGCAATGTAATATATGAGAATTTTGCCTTGATAGGCACCTATAGCGACGCCTTTCGTGCGAACTAGAAATTTAAGAAGCCATCGTCAACGATGCTACTACCTATAAAGGATATCGCTGATGTTTCAAAATTATACCTAGCGTGTTAAAGCCAATACCAGGAGCCTAACACAACGAAGAATGCATTCGGTTGCACCATACGATAACGAAACGAAAGCACAAACGGTAAAAAGACCTGCGCCGCACAAAGTGAAAGTTATTAAGTAATTTCGGCTGCGTTAACGATATGTTTTGGCGTTTTTAGAATTGCATTCGCAGCCTTGGGGCATTCTTTCAAATGATCAAGGCCGCCGGGCATTTTTTTGCACTGATCTTCGCTGCAAGGCGAAACATTCTAATTTTTGATCTACTTTTATTTAATTAGACGTAGATGTGTGATTTTTTTAAGTTTTACTGGGTCACCGTGTTTTACGAAAAAAATTGTACTGGATTCTGCGCAAGGTCACATACTGGCATATTTGATTGATTTTTTGCGAAGACCTTGTGTTTATCAATTTAAAAATAGCCTGTCCATTAAGTTGTGGGTAACAACTTGCTACACATTCTTCCTGCAAAATTCAATCTTTGCTCACTTGGTGCACGCACTTAAATTGGAATGAAATTACTTTTATCGATTTCTAATAGCTTTAATGAGTGCCTTTACGATGATTAACAATCAGAATAATTAAGTCTTCTTTACATTCGCTCAGACCTAGGAAATCAGTCAACTGCTAATTACAAGATACGATTTTCCATTGCATATTAATTCAGTAAAAGTGTTCCTTGTCCAATTAATTCTGACGGGAGTTATCTTATAGCGTTTAAGTTTATTCCCCCAATTGATTTCATTGATTTGTAAGATTATTAACTGAGTCTAGTTTATCCAACGTTGCAGAAAAACGTCTTGAACGTTTGAAAAAACGCTTTATTTATGAAATGACTAATGTTGTTTTCTTTCTTTCCAGATAACATGTCCTGCCAATAGTATCAACACTGCCACACAAGTTACCGATTTCTATCTGGATGTTTCAAGACTGATGTTGTTGATTTTATTAATTATAAGAATTGTTTTTTATTAAATTATATCTAGGTTAGGTATTCTTTAAGATTAACATTTCAACATTTATTAGAAAAATGGTTCGTAATGTTGCTCTTAATTTTGTACATATCCGAAATTGTCCACTATGTATAGTGTCCTACTTCGTGCTTTATATTATACATTTTTTTAATAAAAATACTATGTAATGCAAATATTTTTTAGTTTCATTGAAAAAATTAGAATAAAAAGTGTCGCTACATGAAATATTTATACATTTTATACCTGGTCCTCACCAATATTTAAGCATATTATCTCCTGAAATGTTCTTATTTCCTTAGAGAAAACGATTACCTATATGAAATGCCATAAGGCCAAGTTCTAAAGCAGAAACACAAAACAGGTTCATAATTTAAATTGAAATAGAAATTTAAACCAATTCATATTGCGATTGACAATTTCGTTCTAATAAAAAATTATTGGTTTACTATATACCTAGAACGTTTTTCTCGGAAAGGTAAAAGTTTTCAAGACCGATCAAGACTGCATCTTTTCGCATAAAAATAATTGGAGATTCTTGAACTGGATAAAAAATTCCTAATAATACCAAAGTAAAAAAAACAAAGTTATGAAATCATAGGATGTGCCACCTCTGAGATAATCGAGGGTATATAGGCACTTACTCAAAAATTATTTAAATCAATAAAGAAATAGTTATTAGCGACCCCCATCTAACTATGGGCTAACAATTTTATCATTTGACTTGAGAAATACGTACAACATGTCAACATACACACACAGTCTCAACCACGTGTACAGTGTGTTTCAGTTTAAGTCGAGACAATTCCATATTTTTCTAAAGATGGGCCGATTTCCATAAAACTGTTTTCAACATATAGTAATCGAAAAGTACTATTCTAATAAAAGACACCCAAAAATCACAAAACCATATTAGGCATTTTTTTACGAATGACATGGATAGTATGGATAGTGCCATCGAATTGGCCATACTTCAAAATCCTTGGTACAAAATTTCAGTGCCAAAAATTATATAGGGCATTCACCAAATGGGGCCAAAGTTCGAAAAAATTGGGTTTTTCGGAGTAGATATTTTGGAGACGTTTTTTCGAGAAACAATTAAGCTTTGTCTAAGGTACTATTTTACATAGTAGCACATTGATTTCCTTTTAATAACGGAGGCCATGGAACAGGACTATTTCGAAAATTTTAACCCAAAATGTAGAGCTCTTCGAGAAGTTTTTTTGAAAATATGTCTTTCGAAGTTTTGGAGTTTATTTCATGGAGAAAAGTAAAGGAAGCACAAAAATCCGCTCTCTGATTTGGTGGACTTTTGATTTTGCGAGTTTTTCGCTGAACACCGTGTAAGTACCTACCTATAAACAATGTAGTGTTGCAATTATTTTTCTCGAAGCGATCATCCAGGAGCAATGTCAACCTTCGGACAACGCTATTAAATTTCGTATTGATGTAACAGAGACAAATAGCATACTAATAAACCCGTTGAAATTGTCGAGAGTTAATTATAGAAATATACTACAGGTTGTAAAGGATTATGTCACACTACACTGATTAATAACAACGCATTGTTTACATCGGCCCAAGTAGGTATGTGTCCGCAATAAAATTGCACCAATGCAACAGACTTGCAATAATGGCGTTGTAAATATGGGAAGTTGCTACCTGAATGAACTGACGTCCAGTAGCGCACATAGAAAGCGTTGTGGATGGACTCAGTCAAGTCCCATCATCTATGTGACATTGCCTGAACCAATAACAAAAAGCCACCTTCCTGAACGACAGAGCAGGTAGAAGCGTTGACTTATCTATTAATAAAGACTGGTCATGGTTGTCACATCTGATACTTTCCTGCTCACTATGCGCCATCTGTTTTCCAGGACATGAAACTATAGCCGTGAGAAGTCTGATAAATACGTCAGTCAACGATAGCAGAATTTAAAAAATCGATATGTTTACCTTATATAGATTTCATGATACTATAACTATATGAAATAAATGTAGTACATACCTAAGTAGGTTCTAGCGAATATACAGGGTGATTCAAAACTATGCGGCACCCTTTCAGGGGCGTAATTTACTCGTTAAAATAAGACGAAAAGTTCGTATCAACATGGGTCAAAAAAACGCTTCGTTACGAAGATACAGGGTGATTAAACTTTCAACAAAATATCGATTTTTGTTTATACCTTCCAAACCAATAAGAATATTTAAACCAAACTTGGTACACAATAATACCGTCATAGGGTGACATGACACATGTTAATATCAGGTCTCCAAAGTAACCAGTGGCGGAGGTATGGGTAATCAGTATCATGAATTAAACAAAAAAAAAATAGTACGGCCCTGTACAATACAAAAATTTATTATCTTGTTGGATAAACAATACAATATGGAACAAAAAATGTCTCTCCCTTTCGCGGAAAATTTGAGTTTTTCCTATTTCTCATCTTTTTGGACTGTTTACATTACTTTGAAGTAACTATTATTTTAAGTAAACGAAATGATTTTCAAATGGAATTGCAGTAGGAGTGGGTAATTTTTGATTATTATTGGTTTGGAAGGTATAAACAAAAATCGATATTTTGTTGAAAGTTTAATCACCCTGTATCTTCGTAACGAAGCATTTTTGGACCCATGTTGATATTAACTTTTCGTCTTATTTTAATGAGTAAAGTACGCCCCTGAAAGGGTGCCGCATAGTTTTGAATCACCCTGTATAATAATAACAATAATAACGCCATAGAAGTGATCACGGGGTTCAACCTTACCCCTTTTTAAAATGTGTGTATTATTTTTTAAGATTCAGCCCTTATACGAAATTAAGTTGCAATTCTTCAGAATGTACCTACCTACCACTTACAACGCAATTAAATATTCTTTGCTTGCTATATGCGCTGCAGAGCAATGAAATGTAAATCCATGTCTCTTTTTCTCACAGGTCGCCATCCACTTCGAGAATGCTTAATATGGAAACCAGGAACATTGAAGTTCCCAGATGTAAATCAGTATGGTTTCAAAAGGCTAATGGGAAATTCAGCTCTTTCCTACTGGAGATAATGCACGAGAAAAGTAAATGTAAGACGCGGGTTCGAGAATGTTAGATATAAACAAAACATGGCCGGTTCGCGTCGATAAATATGGACATGATGATCAGCTTCTCAAATGCGTTAGTCTTTCTCGTTCAATAATATACCCATTTTTAGAGTACCTATATACAAAATAACTATTAAAAAAGTCGATTTTTGTAATTTATTACAAAAAATTCATAGATGTCCTATCTCCTCAAATTAAAATTGTTTGTTATGAAGAATAACAAAAAACCTAACCTCCATTTCTTATTGACACACAGCAATTTAATAGAAACTAAAATCATTCAAAACAATATCTTATATTGTTTATTTACAAAACATTGAAAAAATTAAAAAATTAGAAAATAAAAATTCCTTGGGACAAAATTCCTGCATACATGCAAAGAGAAGAAAATTGGTGAAGTGCCGCAAATCGAAATTGTCCATTATTGTTTTTGTTGTTTGGGGAAATGGCCGCTGTGACATCATCAATATTTTTCCCCAGAAACATACTTACCTTTTTTTCCTAAATATTGAAAGTCCTTATCTTATCATTCTCAACAACTTTTATAAAGGAAAAGATTTTCTGTATCTTTTATTCTTCAAAATTTACAATTGATAGTCAGAAATTATTTAAGAGAATATTAGGTTGTCTTGTGCGCCCTTGAATTTTTTCAACTGCAATATTAAAAAACAATTTTTGTAACCAACTATAATAGCAAACAAGTCAGTAACAAGCACAATTCAAACATTTAAAAAATAGTCCAGTCGAACTAATTTAATGGTGCACCCTAACAATACTCTTAAATTATTTCTGACTATCGAAATTGTTTTCATGGCTGACTAGATTTCGGAAAACCGATCCTGTGAATAGAAAAAATTCCATGTTCCATTTAAGAGCCCCTGTTCGAAATTTTATTTTCAGTTTTCGTGTTCCCGCAGTAGGCCTGGGGCATCGAGTTTGGATCACCCTGTACAGAACGTACATGGTGATTCAACCTTTTGACCTATAATAGCGTTTTTCGACCTGCAGTGAGCAATGTGCATTATTATAACTGTTGGTCAATACTTAGGTGAACTTAATTCAAACTTTTGCTTAAATGTTTTTTTAAATAACCCATTATATTAGGAGTAAAATTACAAAATATTTTTTTTGTGTAGGGCGTAATAATTATTGTCTACTTATTGCCAAAAAAATTGGTCGCCAACTCCAAAGCCAAGGACACCTACGACGTCATTATCGAGGCAGGTTACCCGCGAATATTTACAAACAAAAAACTTAAAAGGCAACTGTTGGTGTACCAAACGAACATCATCTACACATTATGCATCAGTCTCCAAGGCCAGTTCGGAATATTTTGCGACTATCCGCCACCTCGCCTGCTTGTTACACAAAGTGTAAGTTATTCATCGCCGATTTCTTCTTATAGAAAAGGGACAAATGGGCCGTAATTGCCCCGCGGGACTCTAATAAGAGGACGCTTGTTCGCAGCACGTGAATCCGTTTCGTTTTAATACAGGGAGGCGAGCCGTCGCCGCCGCTCCTGCTTAGCTAATATAGTAAGCGTTTGTGTACACAGAGCTACGACTCGCTATCAGAGGCGTGATCGCCGCGCTATTTTAGTTTCGACTCGAAATAATCTAATTCCTCGGACGGGATGAAGCTATAATTATCGTTGGGAGGTTAATATCCAGTACACGCTCTCCTAATAAACGAGAATCTGTAGTCAGATTTTTTCGTATGTAATATCACAAGTGCCGGAAATTTTATCGATAATTTTTTCGAAAGCGCTATTTTGCCTAGAAAGATCACGAGTATAAATTGGTCTCTTATTTTATCTCTGAAAATAAAAGCCCAATTTGCACGAGTGGTTTTGCTAATGGGCAAAATAGCGCTTGAGAATAAAATTATTTAGAAAAATTTCGGGCACGAGTGATATTTGTCGAGATTATTTCAGGAATACGGTTTAATAATTTCTGTATTGATTTTTTCTGTTTACATTTCCACTCATTTTGAACCAGTTTATTAACAGCTTCGACTGTAGCGTTATTCGAGTAAACAAACATGTCGCTTGAATATCCAAGGGAAATGCGATTATACCTACACCCTGTTAGCGTTGGTTTATTTTCTTAATGTGTGTCATAAATTTAAACGGAGACGGAGGTCTAATAACAACAATTTAGCAGTGTAAAAGTTATATAAATTCATTGATATACAAATGCTTAATAATACCAAAGTCTAGAGAATACTAGTATTCTCTAGACTTTGATAATAGTACCGCAACATAATTTATAAGCTGCATTATTTAGAACAGTGTTGTAAACACACCAATTTTAAGAAGTACCTACGTGTTTGTATCGAACAGACTCGCGGTTGCTAAGCAACGAAGTGATAATTGCACAAGTGGTAATACCGCTTGGATTTTGCACGCTAGCAGAGGCATTTTTGTGGAAGGAGCTACCTTATTGGATGCAAGCAGTATGAGAAAAATAATCTCTAAAATACTCCCAAATAGTACTTTTTGAAATTTGGGCTCATAATCATAAAAAGATATCATATATAGTTGGCCATGATTACCTGCAACCCAATAACAAAGTTACTCACGCACACGCTGTTATATAACATGTTTCAATAATTCTAAATTATTAGAAGCTTTTAAAAATAAAATTGTCATGCATTTGGTTTATTTTAAAATAGCAGTGAACTGTGTAATCCGATATGAAAAATTTTGAAAAATTACCAATAATAATAATAATGAAAAATTACCAAAATGCGATGATAATTAACGTCCCCAAATGTACAACAAAATATAGTTTAGCGGCTTGCGAGACAAATTATTTTCGGTAACTGTCAGAGTGAACAAACATCCAATATGTAATGGATTGCTACTGATTACAATGCTGAATCTTTCAATAATAATATTATTATTATTGTATTATTGTATTGTATATTATTATTATATTATATTAATAATAGTAATATTTAATACCTAGACCATTTTCGGCCGAATTCTTTTATACTTTTAGTGTTCTCGGCTTCTGACAGAGTTAACTAGATGGCGTTAACATCTTACCGGCTACTGAGGGTTAACATAGCCATGAATAGTTCCTGGTATTTTGTACTGGGTTATGGTCGGCTGATGACGGCATAACAAGCTGGAAACAGTAGACTTAGATATTGGATGCTGGTTCACTCTGTCAGTTACAGAAATTAATTTGTCCATAAAGCCGCTAAACTACATTTAATTACCAAAATGTTAGAATCGTAGATATTTTTACGTTAGCATTGCTATCACAGAAAATATAGGTACGAACTATTAATAGTAACGCGATAGAAAAATATTGTTCCTACATTTTCTGTGGTTACTATTTACTATATGAAGCAACACAACTCTTATTTGTTATTTTATTTGCATAGAATAGTGTAAAATAGTTGATTATAAGTTGTGTTATAAAACTAGTAGGTACCTACTGCACTTGCCATTTTAAAACATGTAAGCTATCTTCTCCCTGTCAAAGTTCAACACCTCTTCCCGCATCCTCGTCAATGCGCTGCTCTTCGTCCACTGGTCTATCACGTTCTCGTTGCTGAAATAAACGTGCGGATAAAACTTCATGATGTTTTCGAACTTCCTCCTCAACTTCTTAAACGTTTCTTTAGACGCGTCCGAAAGTACAACACAACACTTGGAAGAACCAGCTTCATCCTCGTTCTCCTTCTTTCTCCTGGAAAGCTCGTTGGTGAAGGGGTGCCCATAGAGCGATATGAAGCTCAACTTCTGAAGGGCGTTTCCTACCAGGTTCATCTGCCTTTCTCTGCACTTGCAAATCTTACCGTTCTGGTTGCAAGCCTTACAATGTTCTTCGACTTCCTTCAGCATCTCCATGTTCAAGCTTATGATGTTGTTGAGGTCTTGGCTGGTGACGAAATTGTCCAGGATCAGTTTTATAGCTGATTTTTCGCATGCCGTGCAACATTTCGAAGTCAGTATTTCAAATCCGATTTGGTTTTCTGGTATGGACTGGGTTTCGTCTTCAGATTCGTTCAAAGTGTCATATTTTGAAGATGTGCGTCTTCTTAGGGCCATGAAGAACTTGACGGGACAAAAATTTGACAAAAATATTTTGACAGAACCTAACTTGTTTCCAATTATTGTAACCAAACAACACGTATCAATCAAAAATAAAATCTCTTCCGCAGTTTTATGTTGCCTATTGTGGGAACAAACAAAATATGGGCTACTTAAGCTGCAATAGTTAAGTTTCTTATGACAATATGTACAAGGGGATGAGCTTGATTCCCAACTGAGGCAGTGACGTCAGCCTAATGAGACAATGTTTCGCGAATTCAACCGAATGAAGGTTCTGCTTCGACAGAATATATTGTTTTATTTTTTTTTTGTATTTCACAAATTTCATTGGCCTTCTTACACTACAAAAGTAGCAGGTATTACTATAGCATCAGAGAGGAAACATAAAACGCACCCAGCTTCTGGCGAATTCCGACAAGCATCGAACATTATTCAAAGGTCGCGGTTAGTTCAATAAAATGTTTTGCTACTCGGTTTTCAAGGATGTTACAGAGATTGCTTGCATTAAAAATTTAAATCACTTTTTAGTATCTGTTTCAGTAGATTTCCTATATCGCAAGCATTTCCAGGAGTATGCGTCAGTTGTAAGGTAAGAATCTAAAATCCGGCAACAAAAAATGATCGTCCCAAAATTGCCTGTATTTGATGTAGGCAAATGACTCATAAAATGTCATTCATGTTATTGGAGCCATTCTATAATATTATGTTCTAGCAAATGTTTTCATTATACTTCTTTGAAAACACCTTATTTTCATCTGTTTTAGCAATGAAAGAAAATGAAAGATGAGGTTTTTCGGGCTAGCCCACGGAAACATCGCATGGAAAAACTTTCCGTGCGCTGAATAAAAATACCGAATATATTTAAAATAGAAATATACAGCAAAGTAAACTAAATTTAAGAAACTCTATATGCTCTCTGATATTTTGTATTTTAATTCGTAAGTGTTTCAATATTTGGATACATAACTAATTTACAACAAAGCACCTTTGAAATGATTTGAGAGTAACCATGAAAACGCATCATACATACCAAACACTATATTGTCTGCATTGCTTATTTTTTGTCAAATAAATTTATTATAATATGCCGATAATAGTTATTTATGTACCAAGGCACTGAAGTTCAACTTTTTATGACTCATGTGGAGTTTAGTTGCTGAGGCCTCTGTCCGAGGCAAATAAACCACATGAGTCATAAAAAGAACTTCAGTGCCGAGGTACATATTATATATTTTTTTGAAATCGAAAAAAAAAATGTTTTATTAGGCAAGAAAATAATAATAAGGGATCACCCGTCCACGAACCGACTACGCGCGGCGTTGCTTGACTTCTGACAGAACTTCTGACAGAAAAACCAAACTGCTGCTTCTTGTGCAGCCTACACAACAAATCTATTGATATTCGAATTTACTAAAATATGTATACTGAAGGATTGCGCTTCTATAGGAAACAATTTCGCAATGTGTACGAAAAGTTAAATGAGCCTTTATCGGCCGGGTTTTGAATATTTGGTCACTTTTGACGGGCGATTTCTCCGCGTGTGACGTTTGATGTTTACATCTCGCCAAGGCCTACTTATTGAAAAAATCGTACAATAATGGGCTACATTATTGTACGATTTCTGTGCTTTTAATGACGATTTTGGGACATTTTAATGCCGATTTCAAGAAAAATGTTTTAAGTTTCCTTTTTCAAAGAAGTATAATAAAAAATATCGTTCATTACACGTCCAGAAATAGATTTTTCCGTGCTTGCATGACTTGTCACGCGCACACGGAAATTTTTTTATTTCCAGACTCTTAATGAAATATACTATTGTATCTGGGGGTTTTGACATATGCAAAAAATCAGCAATTTTTTTTTTATAAAAACAATGTATTGTAGGTATATGGATGTCAAGAAGTGGTTCTAATTCAGCTTGCAACATACATACATACATACATACATACATACATACATACATACATACATACATACATACATACATACATACATACATACATACATACTAACAGGGCAAGTTAAATAAAAGCTTGTCACACGCAATGTTCATAAAAGTATTTAAATTAATTTTTTGTTTAAATTAATTTTTAATTAATGTTATCGGACAGCGACTGGTTGATATAAGCAAATACATGCCAAAGTATGTATTTTCTTTAGAGTTCGCACTACAAGCTTTTTGATTTAAAAAAAGCTTGTCGCAGTTTGGCACTGAATTATCTTCATGTTAAAGCGTGTAATGTTGAAAACCTAAACTTAATACAAAGTTTTTTTGTGATGCTATTGGACCGTGTACAGTGTGTTTTAGAAAGCCGTGGCAGACATAACTTAGGTTTTTTTAAATCAAACACCCTATATATTTATGCATTTTTGAAATCTGCTCATCAAGGCAATTAAAATGATATTAAATTTTGTGGCATTATCTTTTTACGTTTTTGAAAAATTACGTTTCCAAATTTTATACAACATTTATTTAACTCGAATTTGTGGATCTCGTGATAAAGATAGATGATCGACGTAATAACAAAAAAATATTTGTTTTAAACAAGAGAGTAATATGGTGAAACTCCAAACTGTTTATAGCCTTTTCAAATTTTACTGATTATATTCTCGAAATAAGAATCTTTATCACGAGATCCACAAATTCGAGTTAAATAAATTTAGTATAAAATTTGAAAACGGAATTTTTCAAAAACGGAAAAAGATAATGCCACAAAGTTTAATATTATTTTGATTGCCTTCATGAGCAGATTTCAAAAATGCAAAAATATATAGGATGTTCCATTTAAAAACATAAGTTATGTCTGCCACGGCTTTGTAGAACACACTGTATAAGTTCCAATAGCGTCACAAAAAACGTTGTATTAGTATCTAAAACTTTTATAAAACACTTTTTCAATACTAAAAATTGCAACCTGAAGAGGAATGCATAATTAAGTATAATAACTACACGCTTCAAGTCAGATCTCGAGCGGGTCGCTTCAATTTTTGACTAATAAAAATGCGCGCAATACTTTGATTGCCCTTTAATTATTTAAATGGCTTAATCGTGCCGCATGTCTCGCGACGTAGCAAGCTAATCAGCTGTGAATTTCTCGCCTTAAATATTCTAATCGATAATTTTACTGCTCACCTTGACCTTCCCCAAAAAACCGAAGCAATTTACAGAAGCGTTCCGTTGTGAAACGCCCGTGCGTTTGACCTTCCCTAACCAGAATCTCAATCCTACCAACTTTCGATTTCCCGGCTTTCTTCATTCTTTCTTCTATCGCGTCCAATCGTCCGAGTTCCTCATTATCACTACGAACAACATCCATAGGACTACCTGACGGGTACGTCGGCCAACCTTGTCTCGAATTACGTAAAGGGGCCTTGAACTTGACAGTCTGGAGTTCACATTAAAAATTGTAGTCTGGCGAATTTCGCATAACATAAATATTTTGTCGGCGGGTCTAAATCAGATGATGCTTTATTGATGTTGGGTCTTTCGAATTAGCAAATTTTACTGCAGGATAACATAGCATGTTATATTTGTTAGTAACTAGAACCTTATTATTCCTTTACGCAATTATATAGAATAATTAAACATAACAGAATTTTAAAGCATTGGTATATTTATTTTTTGAAAATCGTACCTATATTGTAATAGATTAAAAATAAGTTAGATCGTTGTTAGTTGTTTGAAAGAAACGCATTTTCGGTAATTAGATTTGGTTAAATCTACTAACTTATCTTATATAGTATAGTATGCCTTCAAGCGATGGGTAGGACATTTTACGGATATGCTCACGTTGTATACGGGTGGCCCACCACGAACTGCATCGATATATATATGGAAAACTAAAAGTAGGAAAACTCTGAAACTTTGGCACCTCACCAATGCCGATGGGCGCTGCTCAACTAAAATATTTTGGTGAATCTAGCACTTCCGGTTATACCGGAAGTCGATATCAACTTTCTTATCTCAAATGGAACACCCTGTATATTATTGCATTTTTGGATTCTAGGCATCATTTTGGAACAAAAACATGCAACATGTCCTATGTCAAAATCCAACCGTTTTAGAGATATTTGCATTTTTCCGAAAAAAATGACAGATGCAGACCTAAAGTCGGTTAGCAATTTATACGAGGAAACCGCGAAATTTCAAAACGAATTTTTGGCATCGTGTAACAGAAGCCCTGACCTAGCGATCTCTGCTGAGAAATAAATCCGTTCTTATATGAATATGAATAAAAATTACATTCAAAATGTGCTTAAATCTCGAAATTTTCAAATGGAAACCCCCATTTTTTTTAATGAGATCATATTCACCACTAAAAATGATGACAACTTTGTGTATGGTTTCCTATACCTAAATGCAGTAATTTTCGATTAATTTACGGAAAACCCACTTTTCACCCATAAAATGCGGGGTTTGCTTAACGCTTGGAAAATCATATTAGCCCTGGACGTTGAAAAGGCAATCGCGGCTGAGGAAATGTCACTTGGTTTATAAATTATTGTCAACAATAATGCCGGCGCGCTTAAATTACACAAACGAAGATTATTTAAATTTGTTTATTATCTACGGAGAATACATAATCTTCGTTTGTGTAATTTGTGTAATTTGTTTATTTAAATTTGTTTATTATCTACGGAGAATACATAATCTTCGTTTGTGTAATTGAAGCGCTCCTGCATTATTGTTGACAATAATTTATAAACCAAGTGACATTTCCTCAGCCGCGATTGTCTTCAACGTCCACGGCTAATATGATTTTCCAAGCGTTAAGCAAACCCCGCATTTTATGGGCGAAAAGTGGGTTTTTCGTAAATTAATCGAAAATTACTTCATTTAGGTATAGGAAACCTTACACAAAGTTGTCATCATTTTTTGTGGTGAATAAGATCGCATTAAAAAAAATGGGGGTTTCCATTTGAAAATTTCGAGATTTAAGCACATTTTGAATGTAATTTTTATTCATATTTTGTGAACACCCTGTATAAGAACGGATTTATTTCTCAGCAGAGATCACTAGGTCAGGGCTTCTGTTACACGATGCCAAAAATTCGTTTTGAAATTTCGCGGTTACCTCGTATAAATTGCTAATTAACTTTAGGTCTGCATCTGTCATTTTTTTTCGGAAAAATGCAAATATCTCAAAAACGGTTGGATTTAGACATAGGACATGTTGAATGTTTTTGTTCCAAAATGATGCCTAGCATCCAAGAATGCAATAATATACAAGGTGTTCCATTTGAGATATCGACTTCCTTTGTAACCGGAAGTGCCAGATTCACCAAAATATTTTAGTTGAGCAGCGCCCATCCGCATTGGTGAGGTGCCAAATTTTCAGAATTTTCCTAATTTTAGTTTTCCATATATAGATCGATGCAGTTCGTGGTGGGCCACCCTGTATATGGGAAAGCTGTTATTTCACAAAAGTGGATATCCCAATTAATTGTATTAAAATGGCTGTCATTCGGTAAAGTTCCACAAATACATTAACGATGTATTATACGTGCACTCCGTCATGGTAGAATTTGAGCATATTGCAATGTTCAGCGTTAACATATGCGTAATTACACTGAACGCACATTTCTCTTGGAGGCGACATTAATTTGATGGCGGACACCACCTGATATATGATTATATGGTTCAATTATCAAGTGGGCGCGCGAAGGTGTTTTGTTATTCTGCAGCACGTGGTCACTTCCTCGGGGCGTGGGCCCGCCGGTTGCCACCAAGGGCCACCAAAATAACGAAACGGCGCACGTTGGCGGACACTCCAGCACAAACACTTTATAAAGTCCATAAACTTTAGGTTATTTGAGGCATCGGCATAAATTATCTTTTTTTATTGCTGGACCGGGTCCAATATTAATGGCGCCAGGCCCGACCGCGTCTTCCATCTTGTTGCTTTGTAATTAAGGTAGGAAAGACATTCTTACATAGGAAGGTTGCAACGATCTGCTATTTGGTATTATTGTCAGTCACGCGGTAATACACTATACAGGGTGAGTTTTTTTCAATGCCCACTATGGGGATCTCGGAAACTAGCAGATCTAGAACAAAATTTAAATGGGGAAAGAATTGCAGTTGACCCCTTTTGGATTTTTATTAAAGTTCACGGCTCACTAGATATTTTGAAGAAAGTGATTTTTTTGCTATTTCTTCAGATCTCTGTAGCTCCGTTATTTCTGATTATATAGAAAAACTGTAGATACAAAAATTGTAGATAATTTTGGGCTTAATAAGATAATCTGATCCAATTCTTTATGTTGTTTGTGATTTTTGAGATATGACATAAACTTGTGTTTTTTGAAATGTAAATCATAGTTGGCCGTGGCCTTATAAAATCGGCCATTTTTTGAGCTTTCCAAAGATATAATACTCGGCATAGTTATTACAAAAAATAAAAGATCTATGGCTAATTTTCTGATTTTTTAAAAATTTTCACATACCTATATATATAGTCAGCCATGGAATATTTTCATAATTACGTTCTATTTTATAATTAGACGTACTTAAAACTTTCTAATATTTTGTTTTTTGCTGGTAACAAAATGTAAGAAAATAAAACAAAAATTTAAAAACAAATTCAAATTATTATTATTTTAAAAGGTCATATTTTAAAATAAAAAAGGTGTTCAAACAACAACAAGTTCATCTTTTAAAATAAAAAAAGGTGTTCAAACAACCCACCATTATTATTTATGCAAATATTGCATCTTTTTAAAGCTGAATTTGTCGTCTTTCTTAGAGAGCGCCTGTCAATACTGGCAATTGGTTCTAAAACAGCTGCTCTTAATTTAACAATTGTCTCATACTTTATTTTGTACTGTTCCCCACAAAAATAAATCCAAAACAGACAAATCGGGTGATCGGGACTGCCAGGAAATAGGTCTATTTCTCCCTTTCCAACTAGTTGGATAGAGCTGATCTAGGTAATTTCTTACGGGCAAGTAATTATGTGGTGGAGCTCCATCATGATATATTTTTTTTATTTTGTTACATTTTGTGACCAGCTAAAAATAAAATATTTGAAAGTTTGAAGTATGTCTTATTATACAATAGAACGTAATTATGAAAATATTCCATGGCTGACTATGTAAAAATTAAAAGAAAAAACAGAAAATTAGCCATAGCTCTTTTATTTTTTGTAATAACTATGCCGAGGCCCGAGTATTATATCTTTGGAAAGCTCAAAAAATGGCCGATTTTATAAGGCCACAGCCAACTATGATTTACATTTAATAAAACACAAGTTTATGTCATATCTCAAAAATCACAAACAACATAAAACATTTGATTAGATTATCTTATTAAGCCCAAATTTATGTACAATTCTTCTGAAGAAATAGCAAAAAATAACTTTTTTCAAAATATCTAGCGAGCCGTAAACTTTTTTAAAAATTCAAAAGGGGCATTAGATTGAGCATTCAAAACTGCAATTCTTTCCCCATTTAACCTTTGTCCTAGCTCTGCTAGTCTCCGAGATCCCCATAGTGGGCATCGAAAAAACTCACCCTGTATACATACACTTTTTCAAACACGTATATATTTAGAAATCCTTGATAATATAGCAATTCCAATTTTAAATTTCAAATTATTAAGAAGCCTCAAAAGTTAATTTTTATTACAAAATTACTCGATGGATTATTATCCTCAAACATTTTAGTTTTGGCGATCAGGGAAGTGGTACAAGCTACACAGCTAAGCATAATCAGTCGAAAAAGTATCTAAATACCACATACGACAAGTAATAGCGTGTCAGATATCAAAATATTGTGTCAAAACTTGGTTGGCAATTTCCGTCTCACGTATTTTATAATACCTATACTTTGACTCATTCCTGGGATTCTTTATTCAAGGGTAAGAAATATAAAAGCGCGTGCCCTTCCTAGACAATTTGCAAGTGGCGACCAGAATAATTTGACAACTTGCAGTTTTTATAAAGGACATACACAACCATTTAAATATAATTATGAATGCGTTATTTTGCATCAATTTGAAAGTATAAGATGTTTCCGGTTGGTGCAATGTCTCATTTGAGATTGCGGTTTAGCATATTCCCACTTGTCACCGGGAATGGACAACTAACTAATCTCGTTTTAACACCTGACTCATAGGTTACCTGCGGGGATTCGTCTCATGCACCTTCACGGAAAAAGCGGGATTAATTTTCAAATTAATGTAGAAGGGAATTCACCAAAACGACGGAAAAAATGATGAATCAAATCGTGATTCGCGAATTTTTAAAATTTAATTTTGTATTAGACACTAGGATGACCTTGAACCCTATGTTATCGGGTTATGCGTTTGACGGTTTAAAGTTATTGGACCTTTTACGATTTTCGAGAAACTTCGTACTTTTCGGCAGAAAGGTCACTATTTTATTATAACCAATGAAATGATTGAGTTTAAATTCGGTCCAAGCATACTCTGCTGTCGTATCTATATCTAACCAACTTACAATAATTATTGCAGGTACGTATGTTGTTTTTTTTTTTTTTCAAAAATTGTAACCCAAAAACACCTTGACACCTACAGCAAAAAACTAAATGCGTTGACTGACGTATTAATAAGACTTCTCACGGCTATAGTTTCATGTCCTGGAAAGTAGATGGCGCCTATGGTCAACAATGTATTTTGTCAATGGTAGAAAAATAAAATTGGAGGGGTCATGGAAAAATAACAACACAACATTAAGTATTTATTATATCAAATTTTCAAATGTTCTACCCCAACCAAAATAGCACAGTAGAAACATCTTTTTTTAAAAAAAATGCCACTTTACGACACTTTCTGCAACAAATTTCAAATTTGACAGCTAACAGAGATTGCTTGGCCACAACTGTTAAATTTGAAGCGAATTACAACAAACTTCCCTGACTGTTCACATTTCCATGACTCTTCCCTGAATTTTTTGCAATATTAAAATTCCCTGACAATTCCCAGTTTTACAGGTTTTCCAGGAAGATCGCAACCCTGTATCAATAAATCTGCTTTTTTTATCACTCTGTAAAGTGAAGAAATTGGAAGGTAGGTAGGTAAGTACATTTTTATTTCAGAAACAGAAGCTGGAAATCTAACATTTTCAAAAGAAAATACCTGGTGTTTTTAAATAATACAAAATTTATACCTACCTCCTACCTCTACATAGTTTATACATGAATTTCAAAATAGCTGACCTTCCTAATAAAAAAAACTCTAATTCGCATTCTATGACTCACCCGTCTGGGGTATATGATCTGGAATCCGCACAGATGCAAATGATAAAAATAAATGGCAAGTACGCAAAGGTTGTCCGTGTAATTCGAAGCTGAATTTACCTGACCCAATAATTTTATTGCGAGTTATTGGGTTGTACGGATAACACCAGTCGCAATAAAGTGGGAAGTTTGTTTATACAATTTATAATGGCGGCATTAGATTAAATAGACCAATACAAAGGAAGGCATAAACGTTGGTCGTAAACTTGTGCCAATACGGGTTTGGAAATTGCAAATTTTAAAGCTTAACGGCTTTATTTATTAGGGCATTTTAATTTTACCAAATCAATTATGGAATTGCCCACACAAGTATACCAAAACTTTCGAAAAAGAGGCCGTACAACTACACAGAAATGTAGTTTTATATCCCAGCGGGTTCGCCAAAATAAGAAATGGCCTCTGGTAGGCAACTTGACTTACGGGCTGTTAGGAGGGAAACTACTTGTGCGCCAAACTCGCGTGGTTATCATGGCAACTAGCGCAGTAAGACCATCAGCAGTATAATAAGTTATCAGAAAAATAAAAACATAGAAATGACTTCCACTACTGCATTGTTTTGTTAATGTAGATTTTTTTGTTTATTTGCAATAGGCGAAGTTGCCATGATTAAAAAATGTTAACGATATCAACAATGCTAGTGCTAAGATAAAATATGGTTAATATTATGCTGTACAATATATATGGTATTTATATATGAATTTTTTAGGCACGGTCGTATAAAAATGATATGGCCTTGTATTGTGATGTCACCAAATTGTTGTATATTATGTCATACGCAAGTGAAACATAAACACAAGTTGTTGCATGGCTAGAGCGTGATACGCACGTGATCGGATTGCTATTGGCCAGCCGGCAGTAAAGTTTGACCCGGCGGGCGAGTGCAGCGAGTCGGTGTTTCTTACAGAGGTGTATTGAGTTGCAACCCAATAAACATTTTTGGTTTTATAAGAGTAACCACAACTATTAGATTACCTAATTTAAACCACTGTTAGTTATTTAATATAGTTGCGGAAATATTTCGGTTACCTTTATAAACCCATTAAAACACTTAAATGGAGCAATTTATAAAGGCCACCAGCACCTATTTTAGTACCGTTATACGACTTTAAGGTATATAACCAATAGTAGAGTAAATGTTTCCATCACCTTTATATAACCTACTTATACAACCCGGCTACTTTCAGTGTTAAATTTGGTTCTATAAGGTTTGCAGTTACCCTTATAAACTTTGCCTATAATGGTGTTAGTAATATTTCATGGGATTTAGATATCGGACGCCTACTTCCATCTCTGTTTAACTATTGTTGAGCGCCTATCCTTTCCACTCACTTCAAAATGTTATGGTTGGGCATGTCACAGGGCATGTGAATATTTTTGCTAAGTATAATAATAGATGTTTCGCTAACCATACTTGAAATTGTGTGTGGCAAGAAAATTTTTCCGCAAATATGAACAAGATACCTTCAAAAAATTCACGGGCCTTCGAAATACTCCTAAATAAGCAAGGTTGTTTGCATTAAAAAAAAACTTATTTTTTTTATTTGCAAAAATTACGAGAAAAAAGTATAAAAAAATATGCCCGTGTCACATAAAAGTATATTTTGTTAAAATTTCCGCGGAATAAAATAAAATATGCTAATAAATTTCATAACTGTGGGTCGTGTCGATTCTGTTCTATATTTGCATCATGGCGTCTCTTAGTAGATTACCCTTAAAAGCTTTGGCGACAATAATATCACTTAGAGTAACGTTGCATAAATTGAAACAATGCTATAAACCTTCTGTAGTATTTTTTCATAAAACTATAAGTCTCCTATATATTCTTAGGTAATATAACGCTACCAATAGTGTTACTATAAAACCAAAGGTAATATAATGCTACCAGTAGTGTTACTATAAAACCAAAGCTATTTTAAAGACCTCTCGGAGATGTAGGGCTGCAATAATTTCATAACCTTCGGTAGATAACCCGTTAAACACTAATTTTCACGTTCTGAACTAAATTTGTGTTTGTTTTTGTTTTTAATATAGGTATATGTGTCACTAGCGCATGGGGCTCAATTTATACCAGTGGATAGATCGACAATGATTTTCAATTTATTTTAACCCGTTTCATTTTTACACAGTTTCAAACAATTTCTTCTCATTAACAACACATACTTCACTTATTTTTGCTCTCCTCCTGTTATACATTTTTCATTCGTTTTATTATATAATCTCTATTACATCATGCAGGTATCAACAATAATAAGTGCTTAATCAGCCATCTTTAAAATGAAAACATATTTGTATAATAGTAATTTATATCACTAAAAGTTGTAAAAGCCTATAAAGGTTATTTTGGTACGAAATTGGCAACCAAAAGGTATATAATGTGTTCAGTAAAACACAATTAGCTCCAGGGTTTTATAGAAGTAATTAGGAATGCTGTTATATAACTCGGGAAATCATAGTTTTATAATATAGGTATTGGAAACTCTTATACAAACATGTTATATATCTTGTAGTAACGGTCACTCCAAGTGTTATAAAATGGTGTTATAACCCTAGTACCTATATTGATATTATATAACCCTTATAAACTCCAATTACTGGAGGTGATAACCGGTTCCTTTCATATAAAACTCCGCAACCTTTATATGACATTTATATAACTAGGTATCACTTGTGGTAACGAAAAATGTTTATTGGGAAGTGGACCTTTAGTTTTTCCGATATAATTCTTTCGCTGTTTATTAATTGATGGAGCTACGATTCGTGTTAATAGTAGAAATTTGCAGGTAAGTGAATGCGGCCCTGTCTCGAATTAGCCCTCAGAATTGTTCACGTGCGTCCATCGTGTAAATGTTTACGCGCCACTTGCATTTAGTTTGAATAGAGTGTAGAACGCAACTTTTGTTAGCTACAAATAAACTTCTATAGCCACCCTGTAAACGAAATAGAAATAGTTCGTTGTGCAGTTCCACAGAAACCCAACGTCCTAGCCGGGGAAAATTTGCATAAGCCAAAATATGTAGTTAGGCAACCTCCGGGCGAGGTGCATGACACCGAGTGACTTGAAGTGTATAAATATTCATTCGGTGTTCCAGAAGGAAGAGACGCTCGGCCGTTTTCGGCACCGAAAAGGTGATGATGCCGTGAAAACAATAATTATCATTACGCCGGGAATAATACGAATCCCGTCCCGCTGCTTTGTCGAGTCTATGGAGATGGAGACGTAGGCTCTTCGTAATTTAAGAGGGCAACGGCCTCTCGCCTATGTATCTTACCCATCCTCCTATGCATCTGTGCTGTAGCCTCGTCTAATTATTTACTAAATAACTCAAGGAAGGAAGCCGACGTTATCATCCGAGGTAATATTGTAAAATTTCGAATTTTTTTTATCTCATTATAATATCAATCTAGTTTACTAAAATTGCATGGTTATGTAGTGGTTAAGTTATAGGTCTTTGGTCTTTTAAAGTATCAATTTTATTCAATTCGATCACTTCAGTGAAATACCTCAAATATCTATGAAGTAACAATTTTAGCAAAAAAATATCGAGTTTAATTAATCCAAAATTGGCCTGGTGTTTTATATTCGTATTTAGTTAGCGACCTAGGTATCTAAATGTACAGCTTAATTAGTAAGAACGTACAATTCTGACGCAAACTGTTAGGTAATAGACTTGAGGCGCCAAAACCTTTTTTTTTGTCTTTCAATCTCGTTTTTTACGACACGTCGACAGTGTTCCGGTTAGGTTACACCGAAATTACTGCTTCCTCATTTGAGTCATTTGCTGACAAAAGTAAAACGTCTTTCCGTGTGATAAACTTGACAAAAGAGCCATTTTAAATAAAATATAATTAACATAATCAACAAAATATCTTGTGGATAGTTCTTGGGTACACAATAAAACCTCTGCATACACTCGCCCACTATCGTGGCTGAATGCCAAACCATATTTGATAGTAGTTGATGACTTCGAGCATAGCAGCAAGGGTATATTCCTTACTGGAATTTATTCAGTTTAAAATATAATTATTTTCTGATAGTTTAGATTTCCTTTCTAATAATTCAGAAAATAATTTATCCCTTACAAAGAATGATTATGTAAAAGTTTGTGAAGATAATAATATATATTTCTATATATACAGGGTGTCCTCAGATCGACTTTTAACATAGCTAGGTGTGAAAGACAACAAAAAATGGCGAGTTGAAATTTGAGCTTCTGAACTTGATTAGAAGCCGAATTCAGAGATAATTCTAGTTTCAAAAAATCACATATGCCTTGGAAATGTTGAAAAAATAAAGTTCTCAAAAAGGCAAAAAAAAATCAGTTTTTAAAAGTTTTTCATTTTGTAATTCCTTAATAAAATTTTTGTCTTAAAACCCCCAAAAAGACATTTTACCGGAGTGAACAATTATTAGTCTAGTCTCAAAATTCCCAAGGCATATTTTCATATTTATACTACGTGATTACAGGCTGTAATCATGTAGGTCGTCCTGGTGACACCCTGTATAAATTGCCTTTATGTTGGTTTGTTGATCTTATGTTAGTGTAGAATTGAATAGTGCATGTTTAATGGGCGCCCATATATGTGTAGCACGTCTCGGGACTGTGCAGGTTTGAGAAGCAGCTTTTACTAATCTGGAATCAATCCAAATTTGATACATATTCTCTGTTTGTTCCTTAATGGCACACGCTATCTGCACCATTACTTTTTCTACAGTGTTTTGTTATGTTAGACATCCTCCAGGTCACAACCTTCTCAAGCTTACAAGCCCTGTGCAAACATGTGGCAACGCCGCAGCGGGACTGTTCAACGGGTCTATGCAGTATAGAGCAGTCTGCACTTTGGCTTAGTCTAACTTTTCTAATAAATGGTCAACCCTCTGTTTAATTATAATTAGATAAATTTGTGAACTTTGTTTCAATAATTGGGTGCCCAAGCAAGTAGGTACGTTTGTTTAACAGACAATAAAAGCAGTAACAAGTAACAAAATATATACAGAAGTATAAGTATTTTTATAATAAGTACGATTCCTGGTGTGGATAGGTACATTTTCGACAAATAATATGGTAAATTTGGGCAAATAGAGAGGACTACATTTTGTTGTAAGTCGAATTTTTCGCAAAGTGCGCCAAATGATGCGATTACCTATCTTAGCTTTTAAAAATACAAACAACAAGCGAACAGAGAACAGCAGGAGGAGAGTAATCTCTTCTGATTGAAATGGCAGTTAAGGGTCAATTTCATAATACATTCAACTAAATTATCTATTGACTTTAAAATTAAGTAAAGAAACTTTTTCAACAATACTAAACCATGGTTGGATTGTTAGGAAGCTCCTTTAATTTTAAAGGGTACTTTAGTTTGTCTATGCAATTGACCCTTAATCATTTTATTCTTAAATTTTAGCCATTTGGAAAGCCCAAAACTAATACAAGTTGACCGCTTGCCGTCAAGCAAAGAAAACCTAGCTACTTCAAGTTATTATTGCGATTTGACTTTCAGCCAGGTAGGTATATAACTAAGTTGTAGCTTCCCTCGACGGTTCTAGGCATCTTGAGGCTTGAAATTGTAAAGGAACGATTCTTCACTTCGAACTTTTAGAGAAATGTTTCATTTTTTCACAAACAAAACAAATTGATAAAAAAGCTGTCGCCAGCACTTCGGGCTGTCAGTTTCCACCCAGAGACACACTGCCTCGTCGTAACAATCTGGCGACGATAGCACTACCCGCACTAAACAAATTAATTCTGGTAAATTTCTTGTAAAATCAACTGACAGGGAGTGACAGGCCACGCCGCGCAGACCCGCAAGCCACGTTGCCAGTTTTCTCAACTTCAGGGCTTTCCTATATAGTCGGCTGTGTCCAGGTACCTACTCCTGGAAATTTGTCCTTTTGGTGGTTTCTTTCAAGATTAATTAGGAAATACGAACACGCTCGCCCGATGAACATGAACGATAGTGATGAACACCTATATTTAAGATATCTCTAAACGAAGAAATGATGTAGTAGTTATATTTATCAAATCCAAGCCACCTGCTCTGAATTTAAACAGAGTTATTGAGGAAATGCAAAGCGAATACTTAACATTCCGCCTACTTAATTATGTTTCAGCTATTGCCACTCAATATATTCAAATTCAATCGCATATTTGCATGCGGACATGAAATATCGCAACTACACTCGAGAATACCTACAAAAATTTACAAATACAAAACATTTTCGCCGGGAATGTATGAAAATCGCCTTTGTCCTTTTTTTACAAAAATTCAAATACCTGCGTTACATAAGCCGGTATATTCTTTGTATACCTACACGAGGACTGAAGGAAACGAGACAATCACTTGTTCTGTTATAACAAAGTCACCCTTTTTTGTGGCTGGTGCATAGCAATGTAATAATGAAGTAATATTGTATAATTGTTATGTAATGCAAAGTTATGGTGTATTTGTTTGCAGTCAGTAGCGTACACATCTACAACAAACAAAATTCAATATTAGACTATAAATATCAAAATTCCACTTGCAAAAGAAAACAAGTTATATTAGGTACTACAAGAATATTGAGGACAGGAGAACTCACGTGTTGATAAAGCTGCTTTACTGGACAAATTTCTATGAACCATTGGTAGAATACCTAAAAACTTAACTAACTATTATCGTATCATATTGTTTCAGGACAGGGGGTTGCTTTGAGACGCCTATGTATGATCATTATATTTGGTATGCAAATATAATGCAGGTCGTATTGAAATTATTTCAATTTTAGTATCTCACCTTCAAGATTTCAGTAAGACCTTCAGTTACAACGCTAACATTGATTATTTATTAGAATTAATTTTAATTATTTCATATCGAAGCATGAAAAACATTATTTATTCACACAATTTTCAAGTTCAAAGCACAAACAGTATGGAGTAATAAGGTGTTTAGCCTTCGATGTGTGTGCAATGTGCACTGAACGACTACAAGTCCCTAAGTAACATAAATACAGGATTGTGGAGATAAGAATAAGAATATAGGAAACATTTGATTAGCGATAGAGTAGCCTTAATATGCGTTTGCTTTGTCTATACCAGGGACCCTTTAAAATAAGGGGACCCAGCATTATACTTTCCAAAGTGAGGCCGTTTCGTTCCCCATTCTAATGGTCTCAGTGGTGCCAACTATGCCATTTTATTGGAGAATCTAAGAATATAACAGGTACTTTCATTGTTAGTAAAAATTAATAATGGTTTCCATGAATTAGACTTGACAATGTGGTGTCTACAAACACGGAATATGGCAAATGCCAAATAAATCAAAAATTATTTTATAATTTACATTGATTTCCAGCGAATTTAAGTAGAAATATGGTAAATCAGTGCAGATTTTGCAAAAAGCTTAATTATAAGCACCCCCACTTAACTTTCCACAGGTAAGAACCGATGTAGTTCTAGAGTACATGTTACAACAATTTTCAGTGGCGTGTTTCTAGTCAGGAAAGTAGGTACGTTTAATCAGGCCGTAAAATAAAATTTATACTTATTTACAATTTGTCGCTAATGCACCCTGTTACCAGGTTCCTCAATCCATTTGTAATATGTATAATTGAACTTTCTTCCTTTGTTGAAATGCATCTACTCAAAGAACTTTCACAGATTTCGGGATGGACTAACAAGATTAAGTTTAATAGTTCTAATAATGTAATTTCTCGGTGTTCATTAGTCCTTATAATTTTTTTGTAATTTTATTTGTCTCCCAAGGGTACCTCACAAACTTAAAATAAACTCGTATGATAAAGTCTTTCAACAACTTTGTAGAATGCTGTAGGTAATAAAGTGAAGACCTGACTGAAGCTACCTGCTTAATAATTTAAAATTTATGAAATACCATACTACACTACTACTTTCAGAGTTGTCACCATTGGGACAAAAGAACTTGCTTTCGATTACCTCTGAGTTTCTGGAAATTGGGAAATTCAAAAATGATTCGAATGCATATGTTGCTGAGTCCACAAGAAGAAGGTAAATCATTTCCAGAATTAAGAAAATAAATTGAACGACACATTTATAAACACTACTACTTTCAGAGTTAAGTCACCATTGGGACAAAAGAACTTGCTTTCGATTACCTCTGAACGCACACCTGAGTCTGAAGCCGACACTGGTGAACCTGGTAGGAAAAGGTAATTTCATATTTCAGACAATAAATATATCCACATAACCAAATATATGTACAGGGTGTGTCAAGGAAGAATCCCACCCCATTAACTTTTTAATTTTTCAACATAGAAAAAAACGTTTCAAATGAAAGTTGTGGGAAATTTTGTGTTTTTGATAGTGTCAACCGTTTTTATGCAGGGTGTCTCAAAAAAGTAGGGCAAACCAAACTTGTAGTTTTTTATGGAAACTTTATATTTTTGAAATCCATAATTTCAATAATAATAATCATAAGTTCAATCCGTTCCATCCCCATTGTTCATAGATTTGTTTCTTTTGCCTTTTTGTTGCAGAATAAAAAGATGCACTAAAATGATGGACCTAGCTGCAAGACTAAAGGGTCCCTGTGGAAGACCAAAAAGTTACGAGTAAAAGCACGATCCAAAAACAGCGCAGGTGGCGCCCTCTGTAAGATACGGTGAAATTGACACTTTCAGCTTATTCTCCATCCCCAAAACACAGCAGTTCAGTTCAGCAGCTTCATTATTTTGGGAGATGTAGCCATAATTCAATTTCAAAAAAAAAACTTCAACGCCCTGTATCTCTAAAACAAACAACATTTCTATAAGGCATGTTGGCCTCAATACATATTTTTTTGGTCCCCCCTATCTTCGGTTTCGGGATTTCCCATTCTCAATGAATCAATTTGTATAATTTGATAAACAGCTGATAACAAGCATGTGCGCAAAGACAGGAAATTAAGTATAGTTTTATAAATAAAAATGTAAAAATTGTATTTATTAGATTAGTCATATAATATGTTCAAACTCGGCTTTATTTGTTTGTATGAGTGTTCAATATACATACATATTTTTTAAATTGAATTTGACTTTTTATACTTTTAGAAGCTCATAATGAAATATTATACATGTATATATCAAATTCAAAATTGTATTAAACAGACATCAATTCAATGGAAACTTTTATACGCTATTATTTTTTCCAAACATTTCTTGTTATATAAGAACTATAATAAGGGTAGGTACTTAACTTTCTAAGATTTTTAGATCACGTTTATAACTAAATTAATTATTTTATAACGAGACAGCTATAGGTAAATATTCCAAGTCATTTTTATTATGTAAAATTCGAAAATTGGATGTGAATTATGATTGGAAATATTTTGCCCCCTTTAGAATCTATGGCACTGGCATGTCACATAAAACCTGATGGCAGTTGGACACTGACATATAACATAACCTTGTATCAGCAACCTTGTGGTCTCCTTGGAGTATATAAAAAACAAACTTCCCCTCAAGGCTTCACTCTTCCTATGCGATAGACTGTGACATGCTGGGTCCCCTTATTTTAAAGGGTCCCTGGTCTATACCTACCTACTACTGTCAAGTTGTCGAATGATCTCCTATATTTTTCGAGAGATTTCATCAGACAAATTGACATAATTCCTTCTAAACGTCTATTAGCGCAAAAGCTGCGTTGAGTCAGGCACGCATAATAACCTCTTAATTACTAATTATTTAAAAAAAAATCCGGCACAAGGTTCATAAAATATTCATACTTAAGAGGAGCAAGCTATCGCATTACCGCCGACTTTTTGTGCTCGGTTAAAACACGTTCGACTATGTAGGAGAGAAGAACTCGTTCTTAAGTCTGTGGCTCTTAGTATGGTATCTAGATATTAAGTATAATAGTTATGCAAATAATGCCATTTTCTGAAATATTTATTTATCTGGTGTTTGCTTGCAACATGACCGCCATATTGGGTATCGAACAATGGCAAGTCTATGGATTTGTTAATTCTAACCACAGAATGAAAAATCGACTAAAATATTGACTCTAAGTAAAGACTAAAGGTAGTTTGTTAGTTTAACCAAAGTAACCTTTTCCAATAAAACTTGTCGCACCAGGCATTACTTTTCAAGATGCAGAATGTTGCCTTCAATAAATGTTTTGGACCATATACAAACTTTAAAACTGAACAAATCCGTAAAATCTTCATTTTTGGAGATAATCGCCTAAACTTTTTTTTGTTTGAAAAGCCTTCAAAAACCGCTTCTTTTGGCCTTCCTGCCATTTTCAAAATGCAAATCCAGGGCTGACAGCGGTTTTTTTATACCCCCGATTTTCACGAAAACCATTTAGCGATTTTTTTATTTAAAATCTAAAATCCCCACAGCGTTAATCAGAACACCCAAAAACCCCTATATACCAAATTTGAATAAAAAATATAAAGGGAGTTCTATTCTGCAGTGTGTCAAAGTTGAGCAAAATAGGAATTTTAAAGGCATCTGCCAAGTCAAGTGTGCCATGGAATCACCTCAAAACAGTTGAATGGTCAATAAGACCACTCAAAATATTGGTGTGAAAAGATTTACTACAAAAATATAGTACAAGGTATTTTTCTCTGAGCCATCTCAAAATGCTGAATTTTTATGAAACTTTATACGGGTCATGAGTGCTGTGGAATCATTGAAAAAAGATTGATAAACACAAAAGTAATGTATTTCTTTACAAAATGCCAACTAACAAATAAAAACAATTTAAATTATTTTACCTTACTCAACTAAGATGATAAATTTTCTGTGCGTTTCCTGTTATGGCACACCAGCTACCTTAACTGATATGGACTTACTGACTGGCAGACTTCTGTATTTTTTAGATTTAGTTCGTTTATAGTGTATGGAGCGGTTTTTATATACTCGATTTTTGACCCGTATAAAGTTCCAAAAATTCAGTAATTTGAGATGGCACAGATAAGAACACTCTGTATATTTTGTATTGGACCTTTGCACACCAACACCTTGGGTGGTCCTATTGACCATTCAACTGTTTTGAGGGGATTCCATGGCACACTTGACTTGGCAAATGCCTTTTAAAATTCATATTTTGCTCAACTTTGACACCCTGCAGAATAGAACTCCCTGTATATTTTTTATTCAAATTTGGTATATAGGGGTTTTGGGTTGTTCTGATTAACGCTGTGGGGTCAGATTAAATAAAAAATCGCTAAAAGAAGCGGTTTTTGAAGGCCTTTCAAACCAAAAAAAGTTTTGGGGATTATCTCCAAAAATTAAGATTTTACGGATTTGTACAGTTTTAAAGTTGGACACCCTGCATATGTCCAAATATAATTGAAATGTTTCCTCTAGTTTTGTTGTTAACATTCAGTAAAATAACAGGTTTCTCTTATACACCACATTCTATATTATAAACTCTTTTAGTAGAACATAATTAGTACTTTCATGTAGTAGCGACAGTAGGTACCCCATAGTTTTTTAACGGGCAAAAATAATCAAATTTAAACATCCAACCACATTTTGTATCAATGAGATTTGCCCTGTGATCAGAATTATGATCGACATTTAAAATTTTAAATTCAGCTGTTTGTCTTGACAACTCATAAACGTAAGAAGCAGATACAGTAGTAGCACGTCGATAACCCGATAAAATTCAAGCAATCTGCGACTTGTTGTCATGCCCCTAAAAAAAATTGATAATAGTGAAATAGTGTGAAAAGGCCTATTCTACATAAAACCAAACAGTACGAATTTTTATATTTTTTAACCGTTTTAGGAATATCGCGAAAAAAACATGTCAATGTACCCTATAGGTTGTACCAGAAATGAGTTGCACGTTGTACAGGGTGATTAGGTATTAACTAGGATCAGTAGAATATAAAAAAAATATTGCCAGTTTGTTTTATAAACTTTCTTATTTGGAGGCACTATAAGGCTTTCTGTTATTGCATAACGGTATGTACAAATTCAAGTTAAATAAATTCAGTACAAAATTATTTGAAAATGAGTATCTCAAAAATGGCATAATAGTTATTTATGTACCAAGGCACTGAAGTTCAACTTTTTATGACTCATGTGGAGTTTAGTTGCTGAGGCCTCTGGCCGAGGCAAATAAACCACATGAGTCATAAAAAGAACTTCAGTGCCGAGGTACATATAATTTTTTTTTTGAAATCGGAAAAAAAAATGTTTTATTAGGCAAGAAAATAATAATAAGGGATCACCCGTCTACGAACCGACTACGCGCGGCGTTGCTTGACTTTACCGATCGCTCCACCTAGGACAAGTATAATGACGTACGGCACCTTCTGACAGAAAAACCAAACTGCTGCTTCTTGTGCAGTCTACACAACAAATCTATTGATATTCGAATTTACTAAAATATGTATACTGAAGGATTGCGCTTCTATAGGAAACAATTTCGCAATGTGTACGAAAAGTTAAATGAGCCTTTATCGGCCGGGTTTAGAATATTTGGTCACTTTTGACGGGCGATTTCTCCGCGTCTGACGTTTGATGTTTACATCTCGCCAAGGCCTACTTATTGAAAAAATCGTACAATAATGGGCTACATTATTGTACGATTTCTGTGCTTTTAATGACGATTTTGGGACATTTTAATGCCGATTTCAAGAAAAAGTTGATATAATTTTAACCGTAGTAACAAGTAGATTTTAAAGCGCATGTTGAGGTAAAAAAGTGTCAGACGTGACAGTCATGAGCAGGAAAATCTCCTATAACTTTTGCATTTGCCATTCTTGCAATAGGGCGAAAAATAACAAAATTAAGGTGGTGAAATCTTACGCGAATACCCCTGTACAGCGAGCAAATTTGTCGCATGCGATCTGCAGGAAGCAAATCCATTTCGTTCTTTAATAGCCAGGATTATATTTTCGAGAATTAATTATTGTAAGTGGTCGGAAACAAGTTGGTAATTTTATGGGGTTCCGATTAATGCCTTCGGCGGGCCAAAAGAATCATGATAAGCAAATAGAGTTTCTTTAATTAATATGCGCCTGGTATCTGGTCAATCTAGTTGATATTCCTCAAGCGCCAGGGTTCGTTTTTTTCCGCGTCCACTCTATTAAAGTAGCTCGGCTTGCGCTACTGAGAATGCACTAAAAAACGCGAAAAAGTGGACAAAAAAAGTGCTGATGATATTTGATACATATAGCAACCTAATTGTTTCACCTTTAGTGTGTTCCATTTTAAGTAGAAACACTCTAAAACTACGAATTTTTTTCTAGTAAAAAATGACGAAAATCATTTAGCGATTTTTTATTTAAATCTGACACCACAGAGTTAATCAGGTCACCCCAAAACCCCCACATTCCGCGCGGATTATCAAAAAAAAATTGTTCAACCCATAGTACTCGAAGAGTTCTACATTTTGGGTTACAATAATTTTTTGAAATAACTTGCCTAAACCTGACACATGTTTTATTTAATTGAAAAATAAGCTAATGAGCAGATATAAATCCAATCTATTGAAATATTTATGTTGGTAGAAGTCACAGTTCTGAGTTATATGTTCCTAAGTTAGTTATCTTGGTTTCTCTGTTTTTGCTGACTTGTCAATTTATAGAGGTTAAATTCATTGTGGCCTCTTAGCGAAATTGTTTAGTTCAGCGTTGTAAAAAATATTGTGTAATGACGTGTTTTTAGTGTAGATTTTTCAACTGTATTAATTTTGTGGCTTATACTTCTAAGCAAACAAGGTAAGATAATAATTTAGAACTATTTCAAGTTTTTGAAGATTTTGAGTATGATGTCAGCTATTGGCTTATGTTATGTCTATGCTACGCCAATGCCTGACATAGGTGTCAGTCACTGGGAAAATCATCATGCAAAAATAACCTCTAAAGTCTCTAACAATTTTTTACCTTGTAATGGTGTACAAATTTCACGTCAATGGGTTAAATACTCGAAGTACTGTCTTCAAGAGCATCAAAACATGTATAGATTTGTCACTCAACGATTCTGAGCCATATCTTCTTCTTATCGAAAGTGCTGAACGCTACCAATAACTACTATTACGATTTTTACAAGTTTACCATGTCACATTAAATTCAATTAGGTATTCAAAATAAGTTCAAAGGGGAATAGAAGGAACACTATTTTTAGAAAAATAAGAGAAATATATAGGGAGAAGAAAAGAGGGAGGGGAAGAGAAGAACAATAAATAGAAAACATATAGAAAATATTAAATGAGAAAAAAAAAACAGTTGGAGCTAAATAACATGGAAATAAATTTACGAGAATCAATATTATCATAGAAAAATAAAAGAAATAGGTAAATAAAAGCAAACATTGTTTTTAATGCGACATTATGAACAAATAACAATTTCCAAAATTGGAAACCCAAAGTTTTCTACTCAAGAATAAATTACTATACAGGGTGTCCAACTTTAAAACTGTACAAATCCGTAACATCTTCAATTTTGGAGATAATCGCCTAAATTATCGCCTTCAAAAACGGCTTCTTTTGGCGTTCCTGCCATTTTCAAAATGCAAATCAGGGCCGGCTGCGATTTTTTTATACCGGCAATTTTCACGAAAACCCCTTAGCGATTTTTTATTTAAAATCTGACCCCACAGCGTTAATCAGAACACCCTAAAACCCTTACGTACCAAATTTGAATAAAAAAATATACAGGGAGTTCCATTCTGTAGGGTGTCAAAATTGAGTAAAATAGGAATTTTAAAGACATCTGGCGAGTCAAAGGTGCCATGGAATTCTTTCAAAACAGTTGAATGGTCAATAGGACCACTCAAAATATTGGTGTGAAAAGATTTACTACAAAAATATAGGACAAGGTATTTTTCTCTGAGCCATCTCAAAATTCTGAAATTTTATGAAATTTATACGGATCAAGAGTGCTCTGGAATCATTGAAAAAATATCGATAAACACAAAAGTAATGTATTTCTGTACAAAATGATAACTAACAAATAAAAACAATTTAAATTATTGGACCTTTCTCAAGAAAGTCATCCCGTATAAAGTTCCAAAAATTCAATAATTTAAGATGGCACAGATAAGAACACGCTGTATATTTTGTATTGAACACCAACACCTTGAGTGGTCCCATTGACCATTCAACTGTTTTGATGGGATTCCATGGCACACTTGACTTGGCAGATGCCTTTAAAATTCCTATTTTGCTCAACTTTGACACCCTGCAGAATGGAACTCCCTTGTATATTTTTTATTCAAATTTGGTATATAAGGGTTTTGGGGTGTTCTGATTAACGCTATGGGGTCAGATTTAAAATAAAAAAATCGCTAAATGGTTTTCATGAAATCGGGGGTATAAAAAAATCGCAGACGGCCCTGGATTAGCATTTTGAAAATCGCAGGAAGGTCAAAAGAAGTGGCTTTTGAAGGCCTTTCAAACAAAAAAAGTTTAGGCGATTATCTCCAAAAATGAAGATTTTACGGATTTGTACAGTTTAAAGTTCCAGAAATAAGAATGTACGAATAAATAAACATTTATACATACAATAATCACTTGTTTTCCCTTTTAAAAATTGCTGTGACAATTTTGGACTTATCAGATTCAGGCAAAAGTCGCTATGTCGACTACTGGATAAAAAATATAAATTTTAAAATATCGTTTATAACAGTTATTTATGTATCAAGGGAATTATAAGGGCCTTAATTACCGATGGCAAAGTTTGCGTCCCGAGGGCCTCCGGCCCGAGGGACAGCAATTGCCTGAGGTTATTAAGGCCCATTAATTCCCGTGGTACATAGATCATTTTATTTCTGACCGATTTCAATAAAATATTGTTCATTTTTAAAACGGAAAAAATGTTTATATTATAAGGGCCTTAATTACCGATGTTCAGTTTTCATTTCATAAATATATATACACATATATGTATATTAGCATTTTTTATTTTATTTTTACTTGTGAAAGGTGGAGGGAATTATAGAATCTACAATGTCCCAAGGGAGTTATGATCCTCTTTATTGATAGCGTAACTATGACGATATAACGATATGACGATAAAAATATATTGCAGATTTTATTTGGGCTGTTGGTAATTATTTCCAGTGATTTGTCTCCTACTTACTTCATATTAAGAATCATCAATAAACGTGCCAAACTGATTTTTATAGAATACAGTGCAGTCCTAAATTTGTTATTTAAATAGACACCTATATTTATTAAAATAAATTATCATCAATTTTTTTACGAAACACCTAGGCTGGCTCTACTATAATATAATATATAGTATTATTTTATACTATAACTAATGTACTAATCTCGCATTATACATTGGAAAACCTCATATTTCCTGTAACACAATAATTATTATGAAAACTTCTTATCTAATAATGACATCTAAGTATTGATTTCTTTCCTATAGAATACATAAAATTCTATAAATGCCAGATTACAATATTTATTTTTATTAAGAACTCTCCATAATGGCGCAAAGAAAATCGTTCGTTTACAACTTTCGTTCCACATTCTAGAGCAAGAAGACAAAAATCGGCGCTGCGGTTGAAAGTGGCTCATTTTTATTTACTACGTAGCACCCCAAAAAAAGGAAATTCCAATTCGTCGATAAATAGCCACACAACAAAATGTTGAATCGCACACCGTGGAAACGTGTTACGTATTACAGTCGGCACTCATAGACATCGCTCCCGAATGGACAATTATCATAATTAACTAATTCTAACTTCAAGGAGTAAAAATTCTGTCCAAGCAGACCTAATTACCGAAGAAAAGCAGGAAACTATAAACAAGGAAGCAAATTACGACGATCACCACACCAGTAATTATATCATGAGTCGCCAGTAACGAGCCGTCGCATATAGGCATAAATAAATAGGCGATTGAAGATGTCGATTTTCTTCAAAGGCGGCTAGATTGTGCAGTTTTTTTTATAGACAACAATCGCTACTTTCTCATCTTTTCTTTACGGAAGCGTAGAAGGGCCAGGTATTTTTTTTTTTAAATTCAGACATTTTTCTCAAAATTTTGACTTTATTCTCAAAATTTTGAGATTTTTCTCAACATGTTGACTTTTTTCTTAGAATTTTAAAGTTCGGACTTTTTCTGTAAATTTTAATATTCAGACTTTTTCCTAAGAATTTTGAGAATAAAGTCAAAATTTTGAGAATAAAGTCAAAATTTGAGAAAAAGGCTGAATTTTAAAATTCAGAGAAAAAACTCCGAATTTTAAAATTCTGAGAAAAAAGTCAAAATTTTGAGAAAAATCTCAAAATTTTGAAAATAAATTTAAAGAATTTTTACTTTTTTCTTCAAATTTTAAAATTCAGAGTTTTTTCTGTAAATGTTAAAATTCAGACATTTTTTTCAAAATTTTGAGAATAAAGTGAAAATTTTGAGAAAAAAGTCGGAATTTTAAAATTCAGAGAAAAAACTCTGAATTTTAAAATTTGGAGAAAAAAGTCAAAATTTTGAGAAAGATCTCAAAATTTTGAGAATAAAGTCAAAATTTTGAGAAAAAAGTCTGAATTTTAAAATTCTGAGAAAAAGTCCTAATTTTTGAAAATAGAGTAAAAATTTTGAGAAAAAAGTCTGAATTTTAAAAAAATTTGCTATGTGGCCCTTCTACGCTTCCGTATTCCTTAGATCATCTCGAAAATGAACTAGGTTTTATGTCAAAGTTTGGTCAACATTTTTAGAATGCCAAGAAGGTTCTTGAATTTAGTAGCTAATATTGGAAACGTGTTAAACATGCAATAATAATAATTCCTAAAAAGTAAAAATCATATTTTTTTCTATATTCTGTAAGCAGTAATTGAGTAATAATTAATACACTAAAGCTTAATTCTCCATTTGACGCACATAAGTGTTTTTACCAGTTCCTTTTTTAACTCATGTGGTTTATGTGCCTCGGCCTCGACCAATCAAATCGCTACGCTCGTTTTCTTATTGGCTGCCTCCTTGACTAGATCGACGTCGACCGCATAAAAACCTTTGAAGTTTATACGGGTGTTTTCTGCTGATAAGTCTGGTATTTTTGCCAGTAGCAGAGCGTGGTAAATGCTATCAAATAGATCGCGCCTCGTATATCACTGTGTTCCGAGTGAGTTCATTTATAATGTATTTTACCAGGGTCGAGAACAGGCGCCTCGGCAATAAAATACGAGACAAAACACTTTTTAACCATATTTATTAAACCGAACCTGGTAGTGGTAGTAAAAAGAGATTAAGGAGACAGAGAAGACATACGTAGTAAAAACGAGTGACTGCATGCTCGCTTAATATAATATCAGCAATATTTGCATGGGCTACACTGTTCGACGGCTGGCCACTTGTGCAGCGAAATGCGGTGGATAGCCGTGCCATAATTTCACAGATCTCAGGATATACTTGCGTAAATAGTTATAATCCATATGGCTGTTTAGAGACCTTTTGACAATATTATATATGGTTCATTAACCTTTACTTTGTGTTTGAAGACAACCTTAAAAGTGAAGTACCTATTATGTTGCTTGTAGAATATAATATGTATATTTTTGAAAACTGCGTGACGCTTATATCCTATATTCTTTTTGTGACGCCAATTACATTTTTTTATGCTGTTTCTAGTGACTTTAGCAATACTATACACATGCAAATAACTTTGTACACCTTTATTCTTTAAGCTGGTTTTGCACATTATGTTTCATCTGGGATACCCTGTATATTAAAAAGAGTTTAGAACCAAAGATATCATGATCTTTGGTAGAACCCAAATTTGTGGTTCTTTAATAATTATACTTAGAAAATCCAAAACTATCTAAAACCTTGAGAACATGTGAAAAATAATCGTTCGTTATAAAATACAAAAACGCAGTTCTGTCGTTGGGTCGTTGATCTTTGAACCCGGCGCTTTCCTTCGCTTTTTTTTATCTTATCCAAAGAACACTAGGCCATTTAGTCGGCTAGATAAATTAGTTTCTGTGTATTTAACGCAAGCGAAGATCAGTAATCAACACACACTTATTAAATGGGTAACGACCCTTAACCGAGATGTGTTTTCAAGTAGTAGGAGGATACCTACCTACTCGTATGATTTATTTTTGAATGGGAAACCCACAAAATTGGCCCTAACATGCCAGTAAAAAGTGAACGTCATTATGGGTAATTTATAGGCAACCAGTTAGACTAGTTTGATATGTACCTAATAAACATTTCACGATTTCCTGAAAATTTGTAGTTTGTCTATAGGCCGTTGTGCATTCTATATAGCTGTTTCATAAAGAAAGTAAGATCTAAAAATAGAACCGTTTAAATTTAAGTGTCAAAATCTGAGAGCGAACACCCTGCATTCGATGCATATTTAATTTTTGCTACATTAATTTTATTTCCAGGTGTTTGAAAGCTCTACATAATGTCCCTTCTTTTATTTTGAAAAGTTGAAAAGTTTTTAAATTATGGAAGCAAATAAAATTATTGAACTAAATTAAATTTCCATGAACCACGGAAATGAAGTTCTAAATCTGGGTGGCCGCTTTTACTTTCAAATGATGGATAGGTGCCTACACTGCAATTATCAAATTGATGTGATTGATGAGTGCCAATCTGCATAATGGAATCTCCAGGAATTTCCCTAATTCTCATTGTAGGGGTAGGCAATTCATCATTGCTAATGGTTGTATGCATTATGCAAGCATGCAGTTTCATTGGTACGTGTACATCAATTTTTTTCATTGATATTTACGACCAATTTTGCCCTTTTGATGCTTCCAGAAAATGGCATTGATTTTGAACTAAAGGGACTCATCCCATGGAGATTAATGATGATTTGAAAAGCCCTTTATTGGCGTACCACCCTTGAACAAATTTACAAGGACGAATGACGGTATCTACATGGTATGGAGAAGGTTCTTCGCTCATGTGAAAAAAAGGGTTACCCTACCTGCCTTGTGATTCTGGTACCGTTATATTATGCTTTCACTAGCGAAGGGCTTCGAAGGCTTCCGCGTTCTTTTTTGGGACCCTTTCCTTGTTACGTAAGAGTCAGCTGTTGGATGAAGGGTTTAGTAGGAATATATTTTGTGAGCTAACAAGTACTTATAGTTGATTCTCTTTACTAAATATAATATTGCGAAAACTTAAAACAGTTTAGAATATGAATATGACAATTGACACGCGCATCTTGATTTACAGTCTGCAGATAAAAATCCGTAACAAACAAGTCTTGAGTTTCAATTTATTGAAAAGAAGCATCTGGTACTACCAGTCTACAATTTGTTGATTGGGTTTTTCTGAAGAGGCCTTGGAACATAATCTGTAGATATCTTCCACATTGGCGCCTAGGTATCTCTTAACCAGGCTACTAACTACGCAACCAATAATATCATACCGATATAGAAGACCATCACTGCGGAATGCTGAAATTGCAATTAGTATAAAAAATCGCATATACCATGATTGCTATCTGCCTATTAACATTTAATTCAGGTCTTCGGAACTGACGCATATGACCATGCCTTTCCACCGATGGTCAGTATTTAATGCACGGATCATAATCTTTGGGTTTTTTTAGGCAGCAGAGTTCGTATGATTATCGAAGAATGAAAACCAATCTGACGTTATTAGCACCATGTAGAGAGTATATCTAGATCGCCATTAAAAGACAACCGGTTAAGAAATGTGTAGTTGTCAATTAAAACATTGATAATAGGAACTGCGATTCTCTGACTTTCAATTGCTGCTGAAAGGAGAAAATAGCTAAAACAATGGAATTTGTGGCCCCCATATTTTATTAGACGCTAAATCTATACGGCAAAAATGCACGAAACAGCTCTTAATTGCACTTGTGCAAATTATCGCTGTAATACAACTTGTGCAATTATCACTTCGTTGCTTAGCAACCGCGAATCTGTTCGATACAAACACGTAGGTACTTCTTAAAGTTTGTGTGTTTCACACTGTTCTAAATTACCTATGCAGCTTATAAATTGTGTTGCGGTACTATTAAGCATTGTATCAATGAATTTATATAACTTTTACATTGCTAAATTTTTGTTATTAGGCCTCAGTCTCCGTTTAAATTTATGAAAATAAACCAACGCTAAAGACCAATTTATACTCGTGATCTTTCTAGGCAAAATAACGCTTTCGAAAAAATTATAGATAAAATTTCCGGCACTTGTGATATTACATACGACTATTTCCCTCGTCTTAATTTCCACCAATCACAAACACGCAATTTTGAATTACAAATGGTTTCTAGTTGGAAAAACTGTATGACAGCACCTGTCAGCAGTTTTTTCGAGTTTACCCTCGGCAAAACTTGACAGCTGTTGTATAATAGGTAGTATGTTTTGTGAGCTATGCGTATGCAGAATAATCTGTTATTCATGAAATAGTCTTGTCAAATACCATTCGGGCATCTAATTTTTCCTGTGAAAAAAATCTAAAAAAACATATTGCTAAGTAATATTTTTTTAACAAAATGTATATTCATACAGGTGCAGAAATCCTCGTCTTCGACTCGGATTTTTCTTGCCACTACCAGCACTCAGGCTTCTTGTTAAAATATTACTTAGCAACGTGTTTTTTCGATTTCGAAAAATTATAGATGACCTTATGATATTACTTACGAACATTCAACAACACAGTTGTAATTTCATACTTCTTTGAGAATTGGTTGGGAAAATAGTAATCAATTACCTTTCTTATAATATTTTTATATACTAAAATTATAAAGTATGTAAACTAGTCTATAGAAAATCAACACAAACTAATAGATATCTCCATTTTCGTGTTATTCCAATCATCATATTAGTGGGTAATTAAAAGTTTATATGACAGGGCTAAAACCCAAAAATAACCCAAAATTCGAGGAGTAAATTGGACACATCAAACATGTTCTTAAGGAGAACAGTTATCGTATTGAATTTGTTGAGCAAGTTTTTCAGGATTGTCAACAAAACAACAATGCTAATAGAAGTAAATAAATAGAAATAAATCTGTGGACTGACCAGTAAATTTAATTGTTTCTTATATTCCTGGACTAAATACAGTAAGGTCGATGTTAGAACGAAACCTTTTAATGAGGTACAAAGTTCAAAAAATTACATTTATAAGATTCCTTGTGAATGTAGAAAGTTTAAATGAACATAAAAATTATATCAGGCAAAAGCAAATTTCAAGTCAACAATATAATCACCGTTTTAGAATGATAGATATTTTTAGGATAGGTCCCAATCAGTTCTCAAAAAAGAAGTAGGAAATAGGCGAAAAATTAAGGAATCAGAATTTATTCTAGGAAATACTGACAACTGTATTGCTACATGTTTAGTGGAATTCAGTAAAATATTAACAAAGTCTGGAGAAATAGTATTCTCTAGACTTTGATATTATTGCCAATTATTCAAAGAGAAATTAATAAAGATAATTAAATAGATCAGTTTAACAATATCAGCTATTTAGGTTATTGTTCTGTTGACTTGCCATTTATTATTCTGTCATTTTTTGAAATAGGAGAACGATTTATTCTCAGAAAGCTCAGAAAACAAAATTGTTGAAGTTCTTTTTTGAATTAATGTTACCTATGGTAGAAGTGATCGAAAAGTTACAACTTCTCAGGTTAGCATTGTTTTTGTCATATTGTTTTTCATCCAATTAAACTGGAGCTATTAAAGTGTCCTTATTAAACAAAACCAAGAGTAAACACACATAAATTATTTTCTAGGTTAGCACCATCGCATCGAGTTTCAAAATTAATCACTAATAATTATTATTTCTTCTTTCTGATTCTTATTTGCTTTGGCGAGAACCTAAGTGAACCGCAAAAAATATCCGCCACAGATTGGCTCGCCATTGCTGCGAAGCGACGTGCTGTCAGATATATTATCTTCGCGAGGGAATAATCACGGTATAGGTGAAGAAATAATCATCAACTTGTGAAACTGTAACAGAAAAATGAACGCGATAAATTTCAACCGTGTTGACGGGCGATTGCGCTACGATACTTATCACCTGCCGCTTATCGAAAGTGAGGATTAATTAACGATCCGTAATTTAACTTGTTTAATTGAGCAGTAATTAGGAGCTTTAAATTCGCCTGCCTCGCGGGTTCTATTCGATTTAATTTTGCGCTCGTTTCGTTAAGGGTTTGAATGGAAATGCGATAAACATATTGGATTTTTATCAAAGTGGCGCGTACGATGATAATTCGGATGTGCGCGAAGTGGCAAAATCAGAATTCATGCATGCTAATTAAGCAGATGTAAGTAGGCATTTTTGCTACAAGTAGGTTGAACGCAGATTTTAGGTAGCTCTTCCGCCACGGTTTACTAATAATAATTACAGCAAGTCAAAATTATCAAATATGTAATTTTTTGGAATTGTTGTTAGTGATTGTTTAGCTCCGCTATGTTACCACTTGCTCATATAGTACTGTTTCAAGCGCTCGCCACTGGCGCCACGTAACGAAAAAAATCGGGTGTTTTAATGTTAAAGACACCAAAACACCATTGTTGCAAAATCTTTTATAAAATAACAGCATGCAAATAATTTGTATGTTACAACGAATTTTATATCAGAAATAAAATAAAATGGTTGTTTCTTATGTCCTTTTAATTTGACAAGTTTACATGGCACATTACATGAATACATTTTCTTAAGAGAAGCCAGTCTAAAAAGCAAGCAAGACTTAGACAAATAATAAACATAGACTAACCTAAAGGATGCATTGTAATCAGCCAACATAAAAAACGCCTTCTCAAAAAAAAAAACAAATTTGACACAAGCCTGCATCATAATGATAACCAGAAGTTACGTTTCATATGCCACAAATCCAACAATTATTTACTCTTCCCATATTTCTAAAAACAGCACTAATTCACTAATTACTAACTTAACTACATGTATAGTATTTTTAAAGTCACTTGAAACGGCATAAAAAACTCTAATTGCATAAAAAAACTCAATATAGGACATAAGGGTCACGCAGTTTTTTTAATGATATACATATTCTAAAAGCAACATAATATTTCACTTTTAAGGGTTTTTTAAGGTTGCCGTCAAACACAACGTAAAGGTTAATGCACCATACAATATTGTCAAAAGGTCTCTAAAAAGCCATATCGATTACAACTATTTACGCAAATATATCCTAAAATCTGTGAAATTATCGCACGCCTATCCACCGCATTTCGCTGTACAAGTGGCCGCAAGTATTGGTGATATATTATATTAGGCGAGCATGCAGTCAATTGTTTTTACTACAATATCTATCGTCTCTATTTCCTTCGTCTCCTTTTACTTATAATACCAGGTGCGGTTTATATGGTTAAAAAAGTGTTTTGACTCGTATTTTATTGCCGGAAGAGCCTGTTCTCGAGCTACCCTGGTAAAATATAAATGAACTCACTTGGAACACAGTGATATACGAGGCGCGATCTATTTCATAGCTTTTACTACGCTCTGCTACTGGTAAAAATACCAGACTTATCAGCCGAAATCACCCGTATAAAATTCACAGGTTTTTATGCTCTTCCAAGTGACTTTAGAAATACTATACTTATGTTTTTTGTCCAATAACCCCAAAATCTAAAAAAAAAGAAGAATAACACAAAAGTAAAAACTCGAAACACATCAACACAAACCGGCGAAATCTCAACGAACTCTGGATCAGCTGTTGAGGCATAATAAAGCAAATGCGCATCGATGACAAAGAGCTCGTGCAACGTTGCCACGTTAGCCAGAATAAGGAATTTATTAAGAATATTATTTATAGACCAAGTAAAATCAGTAAATTCACAAAATCAGTAAAATTTATTGTTAAATGATAACTGTCCACATTTTCACTATATGTAGATTGTAGATATCAATTAATTGTTCCAAATAGATGTTTTTTAACGTTGGTTATACATTTATTTCGTAATTTGTTAATAATTATCTAAATATTATCTTTATGATAGTTTCATAAAATATGGGCTGGTTTCCATGGGGGGTGCATTATTTATTTTATTTTGATTGATTCGAAATCGCCAAAATAAATATATTTCAGCACTTGACACTAGCTTTACATTTGGGAAATTATCTGCAAATAAATACCAAATTACATGTAAGTCAAAATTAACTACCTTTTCATTTTTAACATTTTTGTAATATTGGCTAAAAACGCGTTTCATGCTACGCCACTGGCATGTAGTGCGATGTGGCTGTCGGTAACACGGACGCGAGCGCTGTTAGGCACCCTCTCTCTTTCCTTGTCTAAGATTTTAACGTTTTGTATTGTCACAACTCTATATAGGTCTAAAACGATATAGGTCGAAAACCGATATAACCTTGAACCTCGCAACTTGGAAAAATGTACCTATTAGAAAGATAACAGAAGGAATGCAAAAATGTACTAGATTTGTACACTTGTACTAGCTCTGGCAACACCGCTGGAAAGCCGCCAACTGCAGCTAACTTCAACCCATGACTTCGAGGGTTTTTAACCATGACTTCAAAAGCGCGTTCCAAATGTCATTAAAAAAAGGCTCGTAGAAAGTTTTTTTTAAGTGGACGTACCGAAAAGACAAAAGCCCGCCCGCACGCACGTCAACCGTCCGATCGCGTCCTCGTTCCCAACGAAATAAAATATAATGTGCAATTTATAGTTCGGCTGGGATGGCGCCATAAAAGCCGGCCATTATTTTTGACAGGGCCCATTAAAATATCGTCCGCGGCGGCCATCTTGGCCGCTTTTTTCCCGTCGAAAGGCAAAAGCGGGCCGGCCGGCCGGCCGCCGATCCAAATTTGGTTCTAGACTTCGGCCTAACCTATTTAAAATCAGGACACGGATGCTGTGGCGGGCCCCGGCCAGGACCGGGACGCGGTTTCTATGCATCGCCTCGCTTTCTCGGAATACGCAATTAAAATGAAAATATCAGTATTGTGCTCTATATGGCACGCGCGGAGAAAACGCTGACTGCTCGGCGTTGCCGGATGCTCTCCTGCGATTTTCGGTAATAGAGTCAATTTTAGAAACACCCTGTATAAAGTAAATTTCATTGGCATGATGTTTGACCTAAACACACAGTATACTTACTATTTTATTTGTGGAAAATCAGAAAAAAAACATATTTTTGCGGAAAATACATTAAGAATAGCCTTCTGGTTCTATTTAAGTGATTATCTCCCTCATACTGCTTGCATCCAATAAGGTAGCTCCTTCCATAAAAATCCAACCAATCATATGCCTCTGCTAGCGATAATTGCACTTGTGCAAATTATTGCGGTAATACCACTTGTGCAATTATCACTTCGTTGCTTAGCAATCGCGAATCTGTTGGATACAAACACGTAGGTACCTACTTCTTAAAGTTTGTGTTTCACACTGTTCTAAATTATGCAGCTTATAAATTATGTTGCGGTACTATTAAGCACTGTATCAATGAATTTATATAACTTTTACATTGCTAAATTTTTGTTATTGGAGCTCCGTCTGCGTTTAAATTTATGACACATTCAGAAAATAAACCAACGCTGACAGGGTGTAGGTATAATCGCATTTGCCTTGGATATCCAAGCGTCATGTTTGTTTACTCGAACGCTACAGTCGAACCTGTCAATAAACTCGTTCAAAATGAATCGTTTTGGAAATGTAAACACAGAAAAAATTAATACAGAAATTATTAAATCGTATTCGAGAAATAATCTCCACAAATACCACTCGTGCCGGAAATTTTCCTAGATAATTTTATTCTCAAGCCCTATTTTGCCCATTAGCAACACCACTCGAACAAATTGGGCTTTTATTTTCAGAGATAAAATAAAAGACCAATTTATACTCGTGATCTTTCTAGGCAAAATAGCGCTTTCGAAAAAATTATCGATAAAATTTCCGGCACTTGTGATATTACCTACGAAAATTCCATACCTACCTTTTTTGACCAATCAGAGGCTCGTTTTTTGCTTCGTTTCATGGCAACTCAAAAAATTTCCGGGAATATTCTCACTTGCTCTAGGCAGCAGGAGGTGATTACAGCGGAAATTTTTTGATAGATGTCATTATTATAATGTGACATTGTAACATATACTCAACAAAAATTTTGATAATAATTTCGTTTAATTTACGTGTAGGTAGGTATGGAGTTTTCTTACCGAAACCCCCACGTTCTTGAATTAATATCCGGAAATTTTTCTCTAACGCGAATTTTTTAAGAAGAAAATTCGTGTACTTGAAAAATTTCCGGCAATAATTCAAGCACTAGGGCGATTACTAGTGAAAAAAATATATTTGAATAAAAAAATATTTTTTGAAATTTTTTTTGGGTAACTACACAGATAACATTATCTGTGGTAACTATATCAAATTTTACACAAAGCTCTAGAATAATCACATTCTAAACAACTTTTTCAAATAACTTTTTGTGATACCTCGTCATTTAACCTCACTTTTCTTATCTTAATGCCATTTTTTTTTCCTCAGAATACTTCTTTTAATATCTCAACAATAAAAAAATGTCCATTTGTTGCGAACTCTTATTGGACCACACTGTATAGTATAAACCACAGTAGGGTCACTAGGCCGCGGCACTCGGCGAATCAAAGGCTTGCCGCTCCGCGCGGTTATTTGTCATATTTAGCGGACAAATCCAACTATCTGGCAACACCGCTCCCGCCAACCGTTTTTTAATATTGGCGGCTGCCACTTCGGGCGAGACATCTTTATATGGGCCTGGGGACGAGACGCGCGCCCCGGTTGCAGATGCGCGCCGTCGACCGACGGCCCCAGATCCAGATCCCAAGCAGCATTAAAGTTGCGGTAACTTAGATGGGAACTTTGAATAAGTAGCTATTACGTAATTATTACTTAAAAATCGACTTATTAGTTTTTATTACTTATATTGAGAAAGTATGAGTAATTACGAAGTAATTATTACTACAAGTTGGAACTTTATGGTTTCAGTATTTCTAAGTAGTTTTTGAAGTATCTGGAACGGAATTGTTACTATGCAAAATTACGTTAAAGTCACGTTAACTCTAAAGTTATATTCAATGGTCACAATTACTTTGTTGTGTTACTTGTTTATCACTTTAAAGTTTTCATTACTTTATGGTAACGGTGAAAGTAACTTCTACATCTTAACGACTTTAGAAATACCTCCAAAGTTACGGAACTATATAGTCATATTTAAAGTGAAATTAACTTTTCCGCTACTAGAGAAAACTACTGTATGGTAAGTTTTACTTCTCACTCCATTTTAAAATTACTAGAAAGTTCCAATTACTACAAAAAAATACTTTAAAGTAACTGTCACTTCTATAGGGACCAAAATGGAAACTACATTTAGTTCCTTACAATCGTTTGAAGGATTGGGTCGTTTTTGCGAAGTGATGAAAATGTCAGCCATTAGAAAGAAGAAAAATTATAGACACACATTCACATTTTATAGAAAATTAAAGCAGCAGTTGGATGAAACGAATCGAAACACGAGCACTTGTCTTCAATAGAAAATTACAAAACGCTTCTCTTGAGTGGCTACAATTTTAAATATCAACATTTCAAATTATAGCACGAAACACACACCGGCTGAAAACAACACTCACATATAAAAATTATAGGTTAAAGTTCCAAATGGAACCTAGTAGTAGCATTCGGAACTTAAACGAGGCTTCTGGAACTTTGAAGTTCTCTTGTAGTAATTAGGACTTTAGAGTTTAAAATATCTAAAACTAATTTTCGTCTTAAAGATAGGAATTACCTTAAAGTGAAAAAAGTCTAGTTGCCGTTACTACCAGTTATGTGGCAAAGCTTTCAAATACCCATTTTAAGGTAAATAATACTTAGAAGTGATTACTGAAAATTACGCCATATTTTCTTATAAAATGATAGACGCCATTAATATCAAATGTCAATTTCCTTTGGTACTGAAATAGTTATTTCTTCAAAATTGTCCCAAAAAAGAGAAAATTGAGCAAAAATGAACTCGTATAACTTGTAGAAACATTAAAAATGCATTTTTCAGCATTTTTAGGTAATTTCGCACATTTTCGTAATTTATCCTCCCGATAAAAAAGTGTTAAAACATGCATTTTGAGAGGGCGCGTTGTTACTTTTCAATCTATCAATGTCATATTTGACAGAAAATTTTCAATCGTTTTAGTTTCTTGAATCTATCAACGAGAAATAAATCAGCAAATTAATACCTTTCTTACACCTACCATTATTCATAGACATAAGTTAAAAATAAATATTAGGTACTTATATTTTCCCCGGGTATTGAAAAATGACGGAAGATGCTGGGCTAGAATACTTTTTAATTATTTAGACAAAGACAAAGCGAGGACGCGAATGTAAAGAAGCAAACAAATCCAACAAAGTAGCGGTGACCACGCTGCTACGTCTCCACCACGTTGCCGGAACGTAAGCGCGTCGTAGCGGTGTAAGTTGCTAGGTGGTCGCCGTTACGTATCTATCACCCTCAAAATGTTCCCCATTTTGGTCGCAGGGACGTAATAGGAACGTAGTAATTACGTTCCTATCAGTAGTAATCGCAACTGTAAAGTTGCAAACAAAAGTCGCCGCAACGTAACGGCGACTAAAAATGCTGCTTGGGATGGAGCCGCGAGTTTCTTGCGTGCACTTCGATTTGGGCGGATTAAAAATGCAGCTTAATGCGATGGGCCGGCAAAATCGATCGCTGCCCCCTTGGTAGACGTTCCTTTTTGTTTACGGTTCTTACAGAGGATGCCGAACGATTTTTACGAGTTGGTTAATAATCAGTGGCGGCTCATCGTGGGTTAAGGCAGGGGGGTACGTTAAAAAACAGTCTCTATGGTCAATTTACAAAATATATGTGGTTACCGAGATGGGTACCTACACCTACTGGCATAAAACATAATCATTCCTGTTTTTATAAAGCTAATAACGAAAAACAGTGCATTTAATTTGTCGCATCCACATATTTTGTTCTTGTCGTACATATTTCTATAAGAGCAAAAGCCCTTATGGAACCACTGTTAATAATAATTAGAAGTGGGATAAGTATCTTGCATCAAAGAAATAATAAAAATAGACATAGAGAGCCCAAATAATATATTTTCTATTAATAGTAATAGTAATTTAAGAAACTACTATTTGTTTTTGAAAAAGACAAAATTTATACAGGGTGTTTCGGTTTTAAGAAGCAATAGTAATATACAGTGTGTCCCCAGATGGGGTACCGCACTCTTGTAAAGTTTCTTATATTTGATTTTTCGAGAAAAAGTTATTCTTGATAAAATGTTTTGCTTGTTCTTAAAATAAGATTGGCATGGAAAAAGGTAACATTACTTGTACTGGGTGACCAGAAAATTTAAAAAACTTTAATTAACATAAGAGTAAACTGCCTCTATATTTGTAGAGATACTGAAAAAAGTTATAAAGAAAATTTGTTCAGCGTGTTAAGTTACTTAGGTGTACAAAATTTCAAAGTGTACCTAAGGCCTACTTTGATTTTTGATTTTTTTTCTTGTTTTTCTTCGATTAAACGTTTTTCTGTAAATAGTATGACAACAACTGTATTAACAAAAGTTACTGAGAGTAGGACACTATGTACGATGAAAAAATTTTGACAATCCTGGCCTACTTTGAGTTTCTTCCAATATTTTCCAAAATACAAAATAGGCCTAGAATTGTTAAATTTTGTCATCAGGCGCAGTCTTCCATTCTGGGTAACTTTTGTTAATACAGTTTTGTCGTACTATTTGCAGAAAACCATTTACGCAAAGAAAAACGAGAAAAAAATCAAAAAATCAAAGTAGGCCTAACTCTTTAAAATTTTCTACACGTAAGTAACTTACTTCGCTGAAAAAAAAAATTTTATAACTTTTTTCACTATCTTTACAAATAGAGGCAGTTTACTCTTAAGATAATTAACGTTTCTTCAATTTTCCGGTCACCCAGTGTAAGTAATGTTAACCTTTTCCATGCCAATCTTATTTTAAGAACAAGCAAAACTTTTTATAAAGAATGACTTTTTCTCGAAAAATCAAATATAAGAAACTTTACAAGAGGGCGGTACTTCATCTGGGGACCCACTGTATATTAAACAATGAGTATGCAACGCAATTGAAGTTCTCAGGTTGGTCTGCCAATATAAAAAGGGAAAAATTCGAGATTTATCCCAGGGCTTTATTTGCTCAAAACAGCCACAACAAAGTTGCGGTTGTGCTCATCTGATAAAGTAAAATCATTAAAATAATAAATTCTATTTTGTTGTTACCTTTCCTAACTGGTTACATAAATTGCTATTTACCGCCGTGCAGAAATATTGCAACTTGTGTTTGTATTGAGTGAAGGCCTTATTTTAGTGATGTTTGAATAAAAACTACTTTATTACAAAAACTAGGATGCCTGGACAATAAAGGACAATAAAGTTATCCGTTCAAAAATTTGAGAGTTCCATAGAAACTGTATGTAAAATTGAAGGTTTTTTTTCTACTTAGGTTATGATTTATGTAAAATTTAAGAAAAATGACGGGAACTCATGGGCGGAGTGTTTTTTAAGGAAACTGAAACAGTGTATGTCTGGTTGCCCTCGATAAGAAAAATTATTAGTGGTAGATATGAATAACATTTATCGAATATTTTAAGTTTTGAGTTGACAAAAATAGCAGCATGAACATATGGCACTAAAAGAATGACACTGTCCTTTCAACTTTAAAATAATTCAAAAGAAAAATTAAAATATTGCACATTAGTTATCAACTCCAAATCCTAGGGTACCACCACATACCACTAATAAACTATATATTTTGGATTGAACCTATCTAAAAGTAGAAGTAATCTATACAAACCATCAATCTTCAACCGCTGATGAAATTATTGGAACTGGACACAGACTAGAGCAGAAGAAGCCATTGACTTTCTATACATTATTCGGATGTGTTGTAGATTATATATAAATATATCTAATATATTAATTTTAACAAATTTTTATTTTAATCTTCAATTTTATTACTAAGTCGTATTTGTTGGCAAAACTTTCAGTTTAATAATGACCTTCATTACACTTTTCACTTTTTCATAATTAAACTGTGCATTTTGCCAACAAATACGATTTAGTAACAGAAATAATAATTAATTGACAGGCAACAGACCAACTTTAATACATATTATAGAGACTCCTGTAGCTTGTTACCTACGCCAATGGAATCCATCCCAAATTATTTTTCATCCACAAAATTGATGTGACTTTTGAAAATTATTTTTTCTGTTAAAAAATTACATTATTGTCCTAACTCTCCCCATCCAGGATCTCTAACTAAAACCACGATAGACTTACCCACGGTATGTCAGTAACGAATTCGAAAACAAGGCAAATCTACGCATCTACGTCAGTTGCGAGTCACGAATTCTAAATAATGCAGCGGCTGCGGTTGTGTTTTACGTTTTTTTATAGTTTACAGTTTAATGTGCCAAGAAAAAAAGTGTAAACAACTGACTGATCGTCAGTCCAGCTCGACAGTGCTTTGAAATGGGGTAAAAATGCCGGGATGTGCAGTCAGCGTATGTGCAGTCAGCGTATCAAATTAAATGTGTTTTTTATCAACAGAATAGTCATTCATTTATCTAGTAATAAATTCTACATATTTTTAACAACATTTATTTAAAAGAAATAAGCAAAAACCCATAAAAAAGTATCTATGCTATGTAAAACTAAATTCTGACTCGCAACTGACGCGTCACAAGATGCGCAATGACATACCGTGGGTAAGTCTATCGTGACTAAAACCAAATTTTGTGTCATCTGTTAAATACACCATATATGAACGGCTAACTAAATACAAGGTCTATATAATACAAATATGGACGAATGCCTATCCGATAGTTTTTTTTACCTAAGCCTATAACCAGTCCCCCTTGGCACATGTGCCGCATGCGACCAAAAAAACTAAAACCGCCAAAATAGCGAGCGTTCCACCTGACTATTCAGACAGAAACGTGACATTAATCAAAAGAAAGGTAACCCAAAGATAACATCAAGCGAAAAGAAAACGACATCGACCTAACAATGGGATAGAAAGTGACGCGAAAGAACCGGGGACATTAAGGAAACGCCAGCATGCGAGGGGGCGTCCCCATATACGAACAAAATCAGCTAAAATATAAATTAAGAGCTGCTATTCCCACAGATCTGGCCTTTCCGCATTCGAGTTTCTTGATTGTATGGTTGATATAGCACCGGTGCGCCTTTTTTGTGTGTTTTTTTTTTGTGGCGGTGAATAGAGGACGGCAGATGAAGACGACGGTGCTAGGTAGAAAAGTAAAAATAGCATCTTGCAGGTCTATTAATTAGATTCTCGCAGCTGTGTGATCATGGCGTTGATACCGTGGCGTTCGTTTATTCTTTATGATCCTGTTGCAAAAATATGTTTCTAAAACAGTAGGACTTCACTATATTCAAATTAAATGCAAGTGGCGCCTAAACATTTACACGATTGAAGCACGTGAACAATTCTGAGGGCTAATACGAGGCAGGGCCGCATTAAGGATGATCTCTATTAATTTTATAATATAAAATATTAAAATAATATGCCCCAGTATTAAGAACTTTAAAAACAAACTTTTATGGCACACCTAGTCATTCACTTACCTGCAAATTTCTACTATTAACACAAATCGCAGCTCCAACAATTATTAAGCAGCGAAAGAATCATATCAGAAAAAATAAAGGTCCACTCAATACACCTCTGTAAGAAACACCGACTCGCCCGCTGGGTCAGACTTTATTGCCGGCTAACCAATAGCAAGCCGATCACGTGCGTATCACGCTCTAGCCATGCAACACCTTGTGTTTATGTTTCACTTTTAAAAAATGGTCAAGTATACCCTATTTTGAAGTCAGCTATCCGCCATTAAGCTATGCACCATTATTAATAACTCGCCCGGTAGATCTACCTGAAATTTCAGTTAAAACAATCGAAGAGTTAAACTTTTCCTAACTGGTTAGGAAATATTAACATTCCACGAACCCCTCAATTTCGCTGCAGCTAATATTAAAAATAATGATTTTGTGTTACCTTTCCTAACTGGTTGATTATAGATGCCTTTGCATAAACGAATATTCCTGAAAATAAACCGCTTTTTTTAAGTCGACTGATTTCAAAACTATATTTTCAGACAGACTAACTTTCGAATTTTCAAAAAAGTTTCTTGGTTAATATTAATGATCTTTGCTATTATGATCCTTGTCACTAAATTGAAATAACAACATTTTCTATTAATAAGAAAGAAATACACATCACATAATTTAAATAAGGACTAATATTTTTTGCAAAAAGAAACAATTTCAATTTTCTTTTGAGTAAACAAACGTTTTGCAGTATACATAATAGCAAAGATCATAGCCAATGAGAAAAGCCCTTGTTCCAATAATACTGGCGCTTTCGCCAACATTCAAAGTTGTCGGCTTGGTAGTTCTTTAGACAATCAGGTGCTTCTATAATGTAAACGAAGACAGTAAAGGAAATAGTAGCCCGATGAGCGTTCTAATTTTTATATAATTTATAATACCTACCTAATATGAAAATGTTTCTTTTTTGCTGAACCTTAATAAAAGTGCAAAGTAACTATGAATAAATTACATAATATCTTACAAAAGGGTCATAGGCTTTTTTTAATGCTTGAAATCTAACACTATATACCTAAGCCGGAACAACAATGAATATTTTATTTGCAAAACAACTCGACAAAAATGAGGGGTTTAAAGATGAAGTGGACCAAGTCCATAAAAACTAATTTTGAGAAAAAATAATTAAACGTTTTTTGCAAATAGTAAATTAAAACGTGATTAATTTAAATTTTCTATAGGAGGTTTTAATTTTAATCCACTCCTACTTAAAATTCTAGGGTCTTTGCGGTTCCGTCTCAGACAAATAATAAACCTAGACTAATAATTCAATACTACAGTACAGATCCTGCCAAGATAAAAAATGTTTAGTAACATTATTTGTCGAGTCAGTCATAGAAATGTAAAACAAAACAATCCAAACTTCTTCATAAATGTATCTTGTACTTACGAAATAAATGTATAATCAACTTTAAAAAACATCAATTTGGAACAATTAGTTGATATCTACAATCTACATGTAGTAAAAATTTGGACAGTTATCATTTAACAATCAATTTTACCGATTTTGTGAATTTACTGATCCTACCTAAAAAGTTACCTTTTGAACAGAACTCAATTTGTGGATATCGCAGGGGTCGTCAGCTCACAGAGGATTGTAGAACGGGGAGTACCGCAAGGTACAGTTTTAGGACCAATCATGTTCAATATATACATAAATAATTTATTCAGAATTGGTGGAAATAGTACAATTATCTGTTTTGCTGACGACGCCTGCATTATCTACACGGAAAAGACTTGGGATAATTTAAGAGAAAAAACTGTTTTTGAATTTACTAAAGTTATTAAATGGTTTCAACATCATTTATTGACTATTAACTACGATAAAACAAAATTTATGCCCTTCGGATGTTACTCAGACTCACTCCCTAGTTACCGTGATATTGAAATTAAAATAGATGATGATGTAATAAGAATCAAATCTGCAGACAAATTGAAATATTTAGGTGTAATACTAGATCCTAATCTAAAATGGAATGACCACGTAGATTTTGTAATAAAGAAAGTAAGGTCTTTAATTGGCAAATTCAAATTATTAAAAAATATACTTGATGTTACCTATCTTAAGATTCTGTACAAAGCATTAGTAGAACCTCATATAACATATGGTTTACTTGTTTGGGGAGGAGCCATGAAGAAATCTATAGAAAAGTTAGAGGTCACGCAAAAATGGATCATAAAAATAATTCTAGGAAAAGATAGAAATTATCCCACAGATGCATTATATAATGAGGCCTGCGCCTATTTGATATTAGACAACTGTATTTCAAATCTATAGTAACACGAGAATTTAAGAAAAAAGACACAATAGGTCAAATAACACACTCCCATTCCACAAGATACAAGGAGAAAACTGGTACAATCCCTAAAGTACAAACAACTATTGGACAACGTTGCTTTCTATATCTAAGTCCCAAAATTCATTCTGTGCTCCCAGTTTCATTTAAATCGATAAGGTCTCTGAGTTTGCTAGTATCAAAATTAAAAAAGTGGTTATTGGAAACCGATAGAATAAAAATATACGAAATAATAGATTTTAAAATCGATGACGATGTTTATGTGAAACAACCAAAAGGTTATGAAGATTCACTAACTAATTAATTAAATAAATAAATAACTTATCAGTAACTATTAGGTATACCTACCGATTTTGAAAACACATCTTTATTATATACAACACAACCCGATTAAGACGAACATAGTATTACCACGTTGTTATCTACCGATTATGACAAATATCCCTAAAATGGAACTTAACCTTACTGTAACGTAATGCAGCCTAAATATAATACTGTTATCCTAAAATTTTACTTTATTCCTTATACTTTGTAAACTTTTATTTTTGGTTGTTGACAGTTTTTATTTACTTATTTTCATGGATACACCATAAGAAAAATGAAAAGTGATATTACAATCTTCAACATCCTTCCCTTTGGATGATTTTTCTTAAGCCCATTGTTTTACAGGAGCAACAGCCTCTCAAAATATTTTTGGTTTAAATAAGTAAAGCTTTCATGAAAATGTTCGCAATTTGCTCCATTGTGCTTGTTTGAGACCATAAAAACTTGTCTGGAGTCTAGAAAACTCTATTGGTTGAATCTTCATAACCTTTTGGTTGTTTCACATAAACATCGTCATCGATTTTTCGATATAAGCGCATGCTGTAGAGACATCCATCGAGTCAATTCAACATTTTCACCAGCAGCTATATGCTTAATATTCCTTTTATTATCATTCCAGGTTTGACTACAGGGCTAAACGTTTGGTCGTAGTCTTCACCTTTTCTTTGTGAACAACCTTTCATTACCAACCTCGCCTAGTATTTTTCTATTGATCCATCCGGAATTATCCTCTCCTTGTATATCCATTTACAAGCTCGTATACCTAATGGTTTTTTGTCTTCTGGAAGTATCTGTAAAACTCATTTTTGTTTTATTCATGCGACTTCATTTCTTTATCCATTACAGCTTCTTCATAGTTATTAGGACCACTAATTTTTAAAACATTTGCAACAGCTTTCTTAAGTTTTCAAATTTTTCTGGTTTTACAATTTTCTACGGTCCCTCAGATCCATTATTTTCATTTCTTCGTGATCTTCATCCTGCTAATCAGTCTTCTTTTGACCTTCTGTACCGCTTTTTCCAACTTCTTCATTGTATTCTTCTTCTGGATAACCATCATCTTCTTGCAACCTTCCCTCGCTTTTATACATTTCTTGCATGACAACCATCTACGTTGTGGTCACCTTATACTTTACTTCTCTCAAAGAAAAACACAGATAAAGCGCAGAAATATGATAATACACACATAATAAACAAAGCGTACGTCCATAATAAGGGACAACACGAATGACGCATCTGTAGAATGACGCCGTCATTATGAAATCGATACAAATAAGTCGATCCATTATGACAGAATTTGACGAAACATGGCGGAACCAATAAAAAATCGGACCACGGTTGTCGCCACTGTCTCGTATAAAGCCACTGTATGTAAGCGGCGCCGTTGGTGACATCCAGCGACCAATAGAGAAACTATGACGGGAGAAATCAAACCTCAGGCTATCATCCATAGAGGGCGGTATGTAACGAGTCAAGAACTTTGCATTAGAGTAGCATTTAGGGCTGATTATTAGCATTCTAATCAGTCATGGAACAATTTGTCAGTGTCAGTGGTATATTGCCAATTGGTATGGAATCTTATACAATACTATAAGGTATTATAAATAAAAATTTCTGAAGCATTTTAGGGGCGGCCCGTTGGCCCGTTATAACCTCAGAGAAATAACCAAGGATAGAGGGAGCAACAGCCTCAAAATACATACGTTTGTAGTCAACCAACATCTTATGCAAATTTACCGAAGTAAACAAACACTAGGCCCGTATGTACAACGTTTACCTGAGATAGGTTATATCCTGAGAAATATCAATTTAGCCACATACCACACACTTTCTGCGTCCCATTGTACACAAAATCAGTCACTATCTCCTAAATACTAATAAACAGCTTATAAATTAACAGAAAAACAATTAAAAACGGGAAAAATGCATACGTAAACAATCGGAAAACTTGACATGCTGGGCAAACACAAAACAAATACCGCTGAGTTAACGGACGCGGCGCCCGCGGCAGCAAAAGCAGCGTTGCCATGTCGGGCGGTTTGAGGTATCTGTGGCGATTTTATTAAAGTGATAATTAGATACTATAATTACAGCGCAATTTAGTTTTAGTTTAAAATTGTTACATACAAGAAATTAATAACTACATTTGTTAATTTAGCGTTATGGGAGGTGTGCCTTCATATTGAATCCCATTATCAAACCCTTCTATTTTGAAATGGAATGCTGTAAACAATGGAGTACGCGGCATCACTCAAAAAGATGTTGGCTTTGTTTACTTTTTGTTCTTACTCCCTCTATCCTTGGTTATTTCTCTGAGGTTATAACTCACCTTCTTCTTCTCCTTCCTTCTGGGGCCTTGGAGCGGGGCTGGCGCGCGCACGTGGCCGCCCGGCGCAAAAACAAGTTGGATTTTAATTTGAAATATGCATTATTCAGGTGCCTATTCCCGGGGCCGAATCTGCTGTGTCGTATATATGGGCACGTGCTGGGCCTTTTTTGCGGCGGAGTGTCCCCGCCCCGCCATATTTGGCCGGCGCGTCGCGCAACTATCGGCGATATTGGCGGTAAGAAATGGGAATACGATATCGGGGCCCCGCGATCGTCGGACGGTCGCCCATCTGGGCGCTTGACGGGTTAAAAAGCGGTCGGGGTGGTGCTCGTTTGACGTCGGACCGCCGCCGCCCAGTCTGCCCCGCGCGACTCCCAGTCAAATCGGGATAATAAATTGTAAATTAGGGTAGCCGTATGCGGTGCGTTCGAATTGGGACCGCGAGGAATGCCGCGCGGCTATTCTTGGAAGACGATCGCGTGTCGCAGTCGCATTAATTTACTATTGGTTTGGTGGATTTGCTACAAATTCGTCTCGCTGTTTCTCCGATACGAAAAATGGATAACACCCCCGCAAATTAAGCCGACAGCGAAAGTGACGTTAGATTTCGTATTTTTTTAAGTTGTATTATAGCATAAAACTAATAACATTTTACCTGGCAACAGTTTAGTACAAACATCTCTATCTTCATTTTAATCATAAGATCTTACAAGCAGTGTTTTGTTTTATAGATTATGAAAACCTTGGGAAAAAAATAATAATTCCAGTGCATATGCTTTTAAGATCTTATGATTAAAATGAAGACAGATGTTTGTACTAAATTTTTGCCAGGTAAAATGTTATTAAATTTTATGCTATACAACTTAAAAAACGTCACTTTTGCTGTCGGCAACCCCGTCTTAAGCTTTTGGTGCTGTCAAAATTCGCATTAAAGTTCAGCAAGTTTTACTTGAGAAAGTTGTTTGTTGTTTTTCTCCTTAAAATTTCAAAATAAATCCTTAAAATTTCAAGATAAATCCGTGGTCCAAAACCGCTAATCTTATGCAATTTCTTCGAAGCAATTCAATGTCGCCGAGAAAAATAAAGTTGGACTTCATCAGACAGAAAAGTTATAGGGTAGAGGCGCTACATTTATGGTCATTGTCATTATACCCTTACTTATGGTTACTTAATTATTTTTGAATATTTAATTTTAAGAATGATTAGAGGAATTAGAACTTGAAGTAATTTTTTTTGCACACGTTATTATTCATAAATTCATACTTTTTTCCCAAAATGTTTACTTTATTATCAAAATTTTGAGATCTTTCTCAAAATTTTGACTTTTTTCTCCGAATTTTAAAATTCAGACTTTTCTTCGAATTTTAAAATTCCTACTTTTTTCTCAAAATTTTGACAAAATTGTGTGATTTTTCTCTAAATTTTGACTTTTTCTTCGAATTTTTAAATTCAGACTTTTTCTCAAAATTTTGACTTTATTCTCAAAATTTTGAGATTTTTCCAAATATTTTCAATTTTGATTTTTCTAAAAATCTCAAAATTTTGACTTTTATCAAAATTTGAGAAAAAAGTCTGAATTTTAAAATTCGAAAATAAAGTCTGAATTTTAAAATTCGGAGAAAATGTCAAAATTTTTAGAAAAAATCTCAAAATTTTGAAAATAAAGTAAAGGTGTCGGTAAAAAATACTTCGTGGCTCTTCCACGCTAAAGATCAAAATTGTAAAGAAAAAATACATACTTTGGCAAGTACGTACTTGCTTATCGACCAATCACTGTCCAAAAAAATTATTTGATACCTACTTCTACTTGTATCACGCGGCAAGCTTTTTGATTTACAAAAACAATTTGGCATTGAAAACCTAAACTTATTGTATTCGTTTTAGTACATTGCTTAAATAAAAGCTTGTTTTTAAAAAGGTTTTTTATTTTCTTTTTTTTTTTCTTTTTCATAAAACACTTAAGATGCAAAAACTAGGCATTTAGTAATTACTTGTTCTAAAAATACAAAAAGAATTCTATTACGGAAATCCCGGGATACGATCCCGGGATTTAAAATCAAACATCTCGAAATCCCTGGATAATTTTTTTTATCGGGATTGGATTCCCTAGTATTTATTTATTTTCAAAACAAAAAAAAAACAAATAAAATTAAATTCTAACAATTTGGGTATATATGCTTATACAGGACAAAAGAAAACAAACATACGAGCTGCCTCTATACTTACTAACTTTTTACAAATGTATTTTTTAATCTAAATTTATTTTTTATTTGGTACAGACCCGTTTTGAGAGGAGCTGAATCCAATGGTGGGCACAGATTTAAAAAAAATCGCTAATGCGAAAACACAAAAAATCCACAACAATAATAATTTAATATCGATATTATAATAAAGAATAAGAAAACAGGAGCTTTGCAGCTGCCTAACTATAGCACCAAAGTCTATAATAAAACCAAAAAAGGATTAAAATCGCAAAAACGGTTACTTACCAAAAAGTAATTTATATTACAGAATAAATAGAGTGCTTATATTCTGTGGTACTATTAATGTTATAATGTTGATTAATGTTAATCTTTCAATTCATTGGGTATACTGGATGAGCTGATGTCCCAGGAAATATTAAAAACTATGAGAGACAACTAAGCGAATGTTTTGAAAGAGCCCAATAAGTAAAGTATAAACTAAGTAGGTACTTATTCAGTAATTTCAATTTGTATCTGCGGTACGACAACGCGCGCATTTTCAACCCGAAGCCCGAGCCCGGACGGAGCCCAGTTGTCCAAAAACGGAGCGTTTTAAATTTTAAATGGCCGCCAGAGACTTGCCTTCTGCGCCATCCTGAGACGCGCGCGTCCGCTGTTGCCTCGTTCCCGCTTTTTATTTCAATTCCTATTTCGACTAAACCCTATAAATGGCGCTCATTTACTATATATTCGCCAAATTCAAATGCCAATCAATCGTCGACTACAAACAAAAGGGACATGACCAAAATCCTCGAAGCCAATCCATAGGCGTAACGTAGGAACATTCAGTAAAATAATATATATTTTAATATGGTACCTATATAAATATATAAATATAATAAAGTCTGTGAGTAGATCCTATACTTACTGCTGTGCGCAATTTTTCTCTCGACGAATTCAGCAAAAATGCAACTAAGCGGAAAATTACACATTATTTTCTTAAAATATAGAACCGCAGACCTATATAGAACCTTAGAAATAATAAGCTTTCTTTCAGGCTGCTAGGGTTTGAGAGTGGCGTATCGTACGCCACTCTCGTACGCCGCGCGTACGACGTGGATTTAAGACTGATAATTTGCTTTGTATCCATGGCCATGGACCATGGGGATAAGACGCACAATCCGGCAACAAGGTAATAACATTTCCATTTATAGGAAGGTTAGGACATTCGACGACTTAGAAGGGAAGGGGGGGTGAGAGAGGCAAAGGGGGCAAAGGCCGCAATTTAAGTTGGTAGCATTTACACGTGAATTGGCGATTTAGTAACTTCCTAAATAGATAACGCTTCCAGCCATAGGCGCACACAGACCTTTTTGGCATGTACTTTGTTTATGGTGTATATTTATGTTGTTTTAGCTGTTTTCGGTTATTTCTTCATTTTAATGTTTGTGCAATGAAATAACGCAACTTTGTGGTGTATGTTGGTGCATCGCATTTTTGTTTTGTTTGTGTTTTTACTTCGTTTTCGGTTTTCAATACCCGTGTTGTCCCTTTTGATATGCCATTGGCATCAAGCTGAAGGGCCGCTGGTGAGAGCTGCACCGTCGCGCGATGTTGCCGGTTCAAAGGGACGGCCTATGGTTTTGTTTCAGAGTGGGGGAATGTCCTAACCTTCCTATAAAGTAACCTTGCCCGTCGGTTCTTATTGCAGCGCTATCTGTTAGGGTGGTTATAAGTTATAAGTAGGTATTTAACAGAGAACAAGGAAGGGCATAAGAACCAGAGCATATAAAACAACCAGCAGTATAACTTACTCTTGAGAAATCATCCGCAAATTCAATGACCTTGAGCCATATTGGTGGAATAGAAGTCAGACGTGTAGTCGGGAAAATCAATTCAGAAATACAGAGTAGTATTAGTAAACTATATAGTGTGTGGTAAGCACAAGCAGCTTTTACTCCTTCCTGGGATTCTTTATTTAAAGATACTAGCAAAAAGCACAATTTACAAAAAAGCACACTCCACGGCACTGTAATATCTCTCATACAGCGAAAAAAGAACTGCATAATCGTCCCGACACTGCATCAATTTGACAGAATCTATGCCCACATGGCGGCTGCGCGAACAGGTGCGCAGAATTTTCCCGCCATGGGGAGTGATACTGCTGATTGTTTTATATGCTCTGTAAGAACGGTGTCTACCGTTCTTGGGTATTTAGCTGCGATGAAACCACCCCTAGGAATACTTTGTACACACGCTTGTACATTCCGCAGGGAATAGCAATGTGTGGGCTATCTTGGAATATTTGGGAATATCTATATAGGAATATCAGGAAGTACCTGGGAATACCAAGAAATTCTTTGCAGAAATTATTAATAATAGTAGGTAGGTAGGTAGGTAGGTAGGTATAGGTACTGCATAATCAGCAGGAGTATACCAATTTCTCTGTTGTTCAATGTTCGACGTCGCGACTTCTATGGCCTATATCTCGGCCTATACCAGTGCACCCTACCAAAGTTTACAGAATAAAATAGCAGTTGGGTCACTCGGCGCGGCACCTTTATAAATCGGACATCAAAGAGAGTCGGCGACGTCTACCCGGAATATACCATGCAGTAGCAAAGCAAAAGAGCAGTAGCTCGCCAGTAACTTGCCGCGAAACACGTGCGCGGCGCTATGCCTTTGATGTCGGCCGCCGCTCGAGTGACCCAACTGCTATTTTATTCTGTAAACTTTGACCATAGCCGAACGATACCTACACTCTACACGGCATAGGTAATCTATATTTATGTACTTACCTGTACCCAGAATGGAAGACTAGACGACTTCTGCTCTAGAGCGTTGACTGTCAACGTCTAGAGTTATACACACTTTGTCTATTTTATATTCGAATATTGTATAATGGTTTAATTAATTTTTCTACATTATACGGCCCCGCACAGTCAACAGTTGTAACAACGGCCATCTTGACATCAGGACCAATTCCTTTTACATAAATGGTTACGTGTCCCAGTCACAGAACACACACATGCCACTTCTAGCCCAGGGGCGCAATAAGTTTTATACTTAGTTATTCTAATCACGATATCTACTTAATATTAAATTGTCTTATATCGTTGATTGACAATCGACGCTTATATATGTATATAGTGCACATAGCCCTATTATGTTGAACGTTGATTATAAATTTTGTAATCTGTGATCATAACTAGATGAACTAACTACTTAACTACACCATACACCTACGGCCCTCGTAGAGCGTGATTCAAGTCTTTCCATCTACTTCGAGTTAATAACTTTTGTTCTGTAATTATAGGCAACCAGATTTCAGTTTGGTTGTGTTAGGTCAAGCTAAAGACCTTGGTGTTAGGTTAGGTACCTTTAGCAGGGTTTAGAGCAGAGGTTTAGAGTAATTTTTTTGCCAGATAACTACAATCGGTACATCGAAAAATAAAGTAGGAGGTATAAAAAAAGATTTAAAATTGGCACAAATTTATAAAAATAATTTAAATTAAACCACCAGCAAATCAATTAAAGACTTATGTGCCGGCAAGGTTACTAAGGGCACTTACCTGGTTACCTATATACCTATGGTCCGAAATTACCAAAATTCTGGTTTGGATGTTCCAAAAGTGTTTCATAGACTGGGGAATTTAAAACAAACTGCACTGCACCCGAAAAAGCTCAGAATTAGAAGCGTTGATTGACGTATTAACAAAGATTGGTCACGGCTGTCACGCCTGACACTTTTTCAACTCACCATGCGCTTTCCGGAGACAAAATACAATGCAAAACACATTGTTAGCCATCAGAGCAATCTGTTTTCCAGGACATGAAGCTATAGCCGTGAGAAGTCTTATAAATACGTCAGTCAACGATTAGAAGTTTTCTTTTTCTGATTTCTTCTGTTATTCAAGCCGGTAACTCTGGTTACCAGTCGGTTGAGGATTACTGGATTACAAGAGGATTTTTGATTGAGTAGTGTGAATTAGCCTACATTTTCTGTGGTGTGAATAGGTATCAGTTTTTTGAACGCATTACCCTATAAGGACTTTGCTAACGGAATGCGTTCTATGTGTTGCTACGGCTATTGTTGCTAACACAGTTGACATTCGCGGTTAACTTCAGTGTGATCCACAGATGTGTGATCCTATCATATGTTTACTGTCAACAGTAGACAACATTTGTCAAAACCAGTCAAAACGTAATGGTTGGACAATATATTATAGTTTACATATAAATAAAATAATAGTTTAATTATTGTGATCTTCTGAATAATCATATTATTAAATTATACATTTTAAAAGTGTATTTAAACACAATAAGGCAGTACTTTTAGATGGCGTAGAATTGTATTACTGAACGGTTACAATAAAAGTGTTGTAATAAAACCACACAAAAAATGGCAACCCAAGAAAAACTACAAAAGTCGCTGGAAGTTCTCAAGAATCTTTCGTTTCCTAATGCACCTATAGACACTGCAAAGTACACCTTGTAACAATTTATCTGAAGTAGACCTTTAATGACTTTGTTGTAGGAAAAAAGAGAAAATACAACACTGCTACATCATTACCGAAGCAATTTCCAATCCTACGATAAAGATATCGACAAATTTTCAAGTTATTTTAGGAATTACCATCGAGGCGCTTTTAAGATTATGCGATGACGCAGATTCCGACATAAGATTAACTGGCGAAGAATGCCTTAATCGTATTATAAGGGTCGGTAGAAATTATTTATTCTTTGACAGTATTTGTAAATGCTCTTCTCGTCTTAGTCTGTAGGCGACGAGAATATTAGCAAAGTTCAAATAGAACTACACAAGGAAATTAAGAAGAATGGATCGGCAAGACCTCTGAGAGCTGCCTTGTGGAGATTTTCTCAGTTGGCTCATCACATTAGGCCTCATAAGGGCAAACCGTATGTTGCGAACATGTTTCCGAGTCTAGTTAAAATAGCCGAGAGGTCAGAGGAGCAAGTTCATGAAACGTTGGCCTCTTGCTTGCCGAAAATAATGAAGGTCTTGGGATGTTTTGCACCGGATAATGAAGTTAAGGTAGTAACAATTAAGTATTAAGTCATAGTTATACTTCGAGTTGATATCAAGAGGTCGATCGAACTATTGTTGTTTATTGTCCTTTATCACCGCCGGGTTTTTATAAACTGACATTTTTTATTATAAGCTGTTTTTTCTTTCATGAAATGAATTGATAAAAAATGTAGATTTGTCCCAAAAAATAGTTATTTATGTACCAAGGCACTGAAGTTCAACTTTTTATGACTCATGTGGAGTTTAGTTGCTGAGGCCTCTGGCCGAGTCAAATAAACCACATGAGTCATAAAAAGAACTTCAGTGCCGAGGTACATATTATATTTTTCTTGAAATCGGAAAAAAAATGTTTTATTAGGCAAGAAAATAATAATAAGGGATCACCCGTCCACGAACCGACTACGCGCAGCGTTGCTTGACTTTACCGATCGCTCTACCTAGGACAAGTATAATGATGTACGGCACCTTCTGACAGAAAAACCAAACTGCTGCTTCTTGTGCAGCCTACACAACAAATCTATTGATTTTCAAATTTACTAAAATATGTATACTGAAGGATTGCGCTTCTATAGGAAATAATTTCGCAATGTGTACGAAAAGTTAAATGAGCCTTTATCGGCCGGGTTTTGAATATTTGGTCACTTTTGACGGGCGATTTCTCCGCGTCTGACATTTGATGTTTACATCTCGCCAAGGCCTACTTATTGAGAAAATCGTACAATAATGGGCTACATTATTGTACGATTTCTGTGCTTTTAATGACGATTTTGAGACATTTTAATGCCGATTTCAAGAAAACTTATTTATGATGCGACTAGTTGCCCTAATTTTGTAACTTTTAGGCATTAGTTAAAGCATTTCTGACAAACACCTCAAACCCCTCCTCAGTTATTCGTCGAACGTCATCAAACTGCATTTTAAACATATGCTTACACTCAAAGAAACCCTACTTTTTCATAGTTTATTGCGTAAATTACTTAATTGGTAAGTTATTCGATTTAAAATTTATTTAAAATTGCTCCAACATGTCATTTTACAGACCTTTTGCTTCCTGTGAGTGAAAGCCACACTAATGTCACAATATTGGGTGTAATCACCTGTGTTAAGTTGTTATTGCCACATTTGCAAAACTTGCATTTAGACAATGATGTGCTTGGGAATAATAAGGAAGTTGACTTGCCAATTCCTACAAATAAGTTATATCAGGTAATTTCACAGTCAATAAGTTATCAACATAAGAAAATTTGTCAAATTGAAGGGTTGAAGAAACTATAAGTAATACTCCAGTCTTATATTATCGGCTCTTTAGGACAACATGAAAATAAAGAGTAAACTTCATAAATATATTTTGTTCATTGCTGGGTCTTAAAGTTCACATTATGATTAGGTTTTGCAGGCATTAAGTGGCACTTTAACGCCCCAGGGCTCAATAAATCCTTTCGGCGTTAAACTTATTTTAAGACCTGCTAAATTGAAACTCGCTTCCAGGAAATTGATACCTACCTTTTCTCCATTTAAAATAACAAAAATAATGATTAAAGTATTTGGTTTTATTAAAAAAAAGGTAAACAACAACAAAAATTCATACATTTTTATATTTACGTAATTTTTACAACTAATAATAAACATAAAATATTGTGAACTTGAAAAATGACTGTTGATTTCTTGGGTAACCAACTGAGGGGGCAAAGCTGCCTCATTCTTACTTGATTTAATTTTGGACAGGCAAATTGTGTGGCTTTATTTAGTTCTTTATTTACACAAATATGTTTGCCTTATATCTCAGCATTGAATAAAATTTTGTATGAATCTCGGGCTTTATAATGCGTTTAAAGCGTGTAATATCCCTCGGCTAAAGATCTTGGGATATTATCTTCACGCTATGGGTTTTAAATGCCTACTTAACGCCCTTGATACATAAATAACTATTCAAAAACAGTTACACAAAAACATATTACCTACATACACATTACCATATTTAATAAAATTCTATGAGAGATATTATAAGCACATTAAAAGTTGAAGCAGAAATATAAGACTGGAGTACTGAACACAATAAGGGCATTATAAAAAAATTTGAAAAATAAGTAATGTGTTTTTTTGTCAGCTTTATGAACTGTGTTTACACTTTTTGACTAACAAGGATCACAACATTATAAATGCCTCGTTAGAAACCCTCAACACCTTCTTTGTTCATCTTCCACCCACTATGAGAAAGCAGCTGCTTTCAAAAAATGGACTTGACAAAAGCAGAATTTACCTCAGCCATTCTATGATAAACATACGCTCCCCAAGTAAGATAATTGTTGTTTCCTTTATTTTAACTGTCCATCAACTATTACATGAATTATAGGTCAATTGAGTGTTGCCACAAATGTAACATCTAACGACGAAAATCTATTTTCGGAATGCGAGTTAACGGAAACGTTACATTCCGATATAGAAAAATGGATAGGGCAGTCTAAGCTTTCCGTAATGAATATGCCTATAGCGAAATCAACTGAAAAATCATCATCTATGGACACATTACATAATTTTCGGACTGCCGATGTTTGCGACTATGGAAATACGGAGGGTTATGACACTAGAATAAAAGGAAGTTTTGGAGATAACTTGGATAATGCTACGGGTAGTGATAATTCTTCTGAGAAAAGTTATTCTTGTTCGGCAGATGATAAATTGTCTGATAACGAAGCTCCTGTAAGTTTCGGGAAACATTATACAGTATAAGAAGTTAATCATCTCGAATGTTATATTGTTATCGATTTTAGGAAATTGATGCTGGTGAATTTTTGGATAGGGACGTTCCTTTATTGTATTGCATTCGGCTAATATCTAAACTGTTTCTATTATCTGGCACCCCTGGCAATTGCATAAATGACAAAATCAGTCGCGTGTCAGTAAAGTCATCTGCCTTGGCGTGTCTTACGACCATATTTGAAATTTACCCAGAAGGGTTTTTAAAATACCTAGACCACAATTACGAATACAGTATAGGGAGCAAAATAAGTCAAAGGATAAGCAGTCAGAAATTATCAGATTTAATTTTAATTTCGAACCATAATGATCCACAGCTAAGGGGTGTATTGAGGAGTTTATTGTGCAGTTTTGTTACATCAGTATTAAGGATAAGTGGAAATAATTATGAGAAATGGTTGAATGAGAGAGTGAAGAGTGAAGATAGAGATATATATTGTATGAAGCGAATTATAGAAATTTTAATTAAGGTAAGAATAATTTATACATGATATTTTTATATATTGGTTAGGGTTTACAAAAGAATAATATAACAAAAAAAACATTTTTAGACAAACTGTTATCCTCTCTGAAACACACTGCTGCCATCATCATCAGAAATATGTAGATATTTTTTGGAAAATTGCAATGCTATTTATAAATAAAGTGTTAATTTGCTTTGTAGTAGTAACAAAGGCATATATAAAATCAATAAAATATTTATCGCACTTTAAAATAAATCACATTTTTTTGAAAATAGCTTAGGTATAAGTACTTACTTTTTATCTTGGATAATAGATGACAGGAGCACATTACAGAGTGGGTTTGCTATCCGCTTGATAGTCACGATCTCTACATTATGTCTCACTTAAGAGTAAAACAACCCTATAACTTCTTTAATTTTTAATCGACCAGAACTGAATTTTTACCAAAGGTAGATTGCATTGTTGCCTACTTATTTCCAAAAAATTAGTTGCCTACTCCAAAGTCGAAGCCACCTGCGATGCCACAATTGATGCTAAAAATCCGAAAATCATATTAGGCATTTTTTTTTCAAAAAAATTTACTAGGAACAGTTATTCAGAATCGATTTAGAACCCTAAACCCAAAATTTAGTCAAAATAAAAAAATATTAATTTAAAAAAATTAAATTCCAAAAACATTAATTTAATTATTTTCTGCGTTTAGAATAATGTGCCATGGAAGTTTTGAAGGCAAGTTGTTTTCATTAAGTAATTATTTTAAAATAAAAGCTACAAAACAAATTTTAAATTTTTACTTTAATTTTTTTAATTTAATATTTTTTGATTTTGACAAAATTTTGGATTTAGGGTTTTGAATCGATTCTGAACAACTTTTTCTAGTAAATTTTTTTGAAAAAAATGACTAATATGACTTTTGGATTTTTAGCCTCGTTTGTGGCATCGCAGGTGGCTTTGACTTTGGAGTAGGCAACTAATTTTTTGGAAATAAGTAGGCAACAATGCCATCACCCTTTGGTAAAAATTTCGTTCTGGTCGGTTAAAAATTAAAGAAGTTAGGGTTGTTTCACTCTTAAGTGAGACACTCTGTATATGCATCTGTATGAACGAGTTTTTGCATCCTGAAAAAATATAATTGACTATGTATGTACTATGTATTGCAAAAATTTGCCATTTTCCACAAAATATTTAAAAAAATAAAATAACCTAACGGTAGATCTCTCTTGTATAATCATTACTCATAGCAATTTTTGAACACCCTTTGTAAGATACCGAAGAAGCTTTTTAATGTTATGTATTTTTAAAAAATTAAAAACTTTTATTTTAAAAATTAAATATTTTGTAACCCTAGACATACTCTATAAATTCTTTTAATTTTTATCTTAATCTATAAATTACTTTTTAGGGTCTCGAAGATGAGTCTTCGAATTGTTCTAAACAAACATTATTAAGTTTAAATCCAACCTTATATTTTCTAGCTGAATCGGATTGTAGTTTATCAATTTCTCCCATTTTACATACACTTCCATTACTAGCGAGTAATCCTTATTGGTTGGTAAAGGTATGTAAAAGTGAAATTATAATTTTTTTCTTTAATTATTCATCCACATATTTCAGGTATCTTTATGTGAGCTACTTTCAAATATATGTTTCGTAACTATTCACTACATTACTGGTAATAGTGACTTCCAAAAGAAAGTTTTATTTAACGTGCTTTTTGACTTTTTAAAAGACAAGGATCAGCGGGTTAGGACAGCATCTGCAAACGCAATAGTAGCGTAAGATTTCCAGAAGCAATCTAATATGTCATTAATTTTTTTTATTCTAGTATAATTCCAAATTTGTATTTTGAAGACTACAGAACAAAAGAAGACGCATTGACTACGAAAGCGGTGCAGTTAAGCGACAAATATTTAAGTAACGTGGGTAATCCCCACGTAGAAATAAATTTTAACAAAAGACATTTTATAAAAAACATGCCGTACCCTCTTTCTGAAGTAGCAAAATGTGCCTGTGATAGATTAGCTTATTCCCTGTCGAAAATAATATGTAAATTGTATTTTTTTATATTGTCGTCTACTTCTAAGCATTTTGTGGTAAGTTTCGCAAAAATTTATTGGGCAACATAATTGTTTTGTTTTTTTTTAGTATGGATGTATAGAAGCACTAAATTTGTTATCTAATAAATATCCTTGTACAGTGTATAGCAACTCGTGGAATTTTTCACCTTCAGAAATCAGGGATGATCATCAGAGGACAGAAATTCCTGATCTTTTTAGTTTGTGCATAAGTTTTTTAAATAGTACGATTCATATTTATGATTTGAGGGTTCAAAGTAACGTACTCAATTTGTCTGCCAGTCTCTTTTCAGGTATGAACATCTTTGTCAAAATTTTTCAATTTTATTTCTGGTAAATAAAAATTATTGGTTCTTTTTTTGTGAAATGAACACATTAAAATTCGTATACATAAATAATTTTTATCCTCAATGTTGTAGGCTATGCACTGTCAATAGCAAAACCCATACCAAACGTAGAAAACTATACAAAACTCTGGGAATTCTTTCCGAATACATCGTTTTCTAACTTGTGCGACGAATATTTGTCTCACACTGTAAAACTATTGAATATATTTCACCACGTGATAAACGATATTCCGATCCACCACCATTCGAAAAATGTATTGCCACATCTTCCATCTGCAAGTACAATTTCGCCTATAAAAAGAAGAAAAAGCGAACTCGACAAGAAAATGTTAAATTCTGTGACAAAAACTCTGGAAAGAGATGATAAAAAAGAGATTAAAATTAATTCTATTGGTTCGTTTAGTCATCTGACGCATTATTTGAAAATTTATGACATTCTTAAGAGTTCATTCATCAACTATAAGGTATGAAGTAAAAAAATGAAGAAAAAAAAATTCAAGAAATTATTTTTGTAGGTTTCTTTAGATTTTAATGCTTCAGAAACGTTTTTGGAACTGCTTAAAAGTACTCTTCATTCTTTATCTACAATCATGGAAATTTCTACTTTAAACGAATTTGGAAAAATAGCCGAAGAAATTTTAACATATCTAAGATCTATTTTCTCACTCGAACCCACTGCTACAGTTATGTGTGTACAACAGTTATTAAAATGTTTATTTAGCACAAATCTCGCATCAAATATTTCTGAAATTCATGAGGAAACTAGAAAGAACGCATCTTATGTGGTAAGAATCTACTCAGAACAGTTTTCGTAGAATTTCAATTTTTTTTTTTTAGGAAACTCAAATAGATTCATTCGGTTTGTACTACAATTTATACCAGAAACCATATAATGATTTTTCTAAATGTGTGACGTCTTTAAACCATTGTAAAGTTGATTCGGATGGTGATTGTACAGTGATGGGTTATTTACATAGGAAAGATGTCAAAAAACCCAGTGTACTTTCGAAAAGTTCCGAAAGTATTTTAGCGAATTATATAAGGATTTTCGAACCAATGGTGATAAAATCACTAAAGGTTAGAACTTTCTTTGTCGACAATTCTCATTTGCTATTTGTAAATGGTATGTTTTAGCAATATACTATTACCAGTGACGTCAAACTTCAATGCAGAGTTTTAGAACTCCTTAGTCAGCTAGTGCAACTTAAAGTAAATTATTGCCTGCTAGACTCTGATCAAGTCTTCATAGGGTTTGTCCTTAAACAGTTTGAATATATTGAGGAGGGACAAATACAGTATGTTTCTTTGTTTTATTCACACGACAAAAATCCAATTTTTTCAAAGGTTTTCAGAGGAACTCATACCAAAGATCTTCCAATTCCTTGTGCAGCTCTCCTACAGCAAACAACATTCAAAATGCATAATAAGTGTCCCAAAAATAATACAATTGTGTGATGGATTGATGGCTTGTGGCCAAAATCCATTAACACACTGCATTCCTGCTTTGGAGCCTATCGTTGAAGACATTTTTCTAACTCGGAGCAAATCTAACACTACCGATATGAAAGAGTTGGAGACGATGAGAGAAGTAGTGTTATCTATGCTGTTGAGGCTGGCGGAATATAAGGAAGTGTTAGATTTAATATCATTGATATTAGAAGATAGCAAATATTGCACAGTGAACACCGAAAAATGGTTGAAATGGTCTAGACAAGTTGTTTTGGTGTTCTTTTCTTTGTTAAAGCAGAATAAAATTAAAGTTGATGATTCGGTGGCTTTTCTGTCAGTAAGGAGGTTTATATTTTCGTTAAATCCGCAGGTTTTTAAGAATATGGACAGTGTGATAACTATGCTGTTCCAAGAAGTTCCCGATATGGTAAGTCTGAAAATATGAAACAATAAAAAAGGTCTAAAGATTAAACAAATGTAATGGAGGTGTTTAATATAACATTTTTCGATCATTAAATATTTCATTAAATATTTACTGCTTACATTGATAAATGAATCGTGAGTTCCGTATAAAAAATATTTCCATTATTTCCATGACCTTTTTGTCGTTTTTGTTTACGTCAGTTATTCGGTTTGCCTATTTCCTTTGCAAAAATCTGGAAAACTCAATCTTTACCCATACATATAGGCTATAACTTTTTAAGGAGGCCTTGGACTGAAAAATTTTATATTAAACACCCCGCCAAAAATCTGTCTTTTTTAGGAATGTGACGTAATTTTCAACAGATGGTTAGCAAAAACTACAATTCTACTTTTAATCATAACACCAGTAAAAGAAGATATATTAATTTCAAGAATAAGTCAGCTGAAGGGGGATTTTTGTCCAAACAGTGTTTTTGAAAATGCCATCGTAACTGCCGACCCTCTCAATGTTCACAATAATGCAAATGCATTCCGAGCGTGTCCGTCCGAAGAAATATTTATTCGTTTTTTATTCAGAAGCATATCTTTTGTTTTGCACAGATGCGAGGAAATCATGCCCACTGAGTTTTTCGTTAAACAGTTCTCGCTTCTGTTGATGTACTGCATTTATATATTTCAATCGGGTATGTTTAATAAGTTTAAGCATCGATACCAAGCTTACGAATATCTTTTTAGGATCTCATGGCAATATTGCCAACAGGGCTGCCGAAATAGTTAAGAATTCAAACGTCGCTCGTGAGCTGGATATAAATGTTGCCGATTTGAATTCGAGGTTTATGAATTTGTTTGTGGTTTATCCAACACTCTGTTTTCACTGGTGTTACTTAGTAACTTTGCTGAATTATTCAGATATTGTATTTTGGCAGAAAATTCTTTGTGGTAACATAAATTCTGACTGCATTAATAGTGATTTGGTAGCTTTCGGAGGAACTATTACTATTTGCGATTATTTTGTAAGGTGGTTATTAATTTGTGGATCTGTTTTATTTGTGAAGTATTTTTTAGAATGATAATGTTGGCGAAAAAGACATTTTGCAATGGTTTTTGTCAGAAAATACAAAGAAACTAGTCAGTTTAGTAGAGGAAACACCAGTTTTTGAACTTATATCATCGCTACATCGAAGCCCAGATTACTGCAGTCTTTTTCTTAAACAAATTTCTCAAAAGTGTTTAAACAACGATAATGTAAGTTAAAAAATTTAATCTAAAAAAAATAACGATTTCTTTTTAGCCGATTTTCACAATGAAGGTATTAAAATGCATAGAAAACACACACCCATCCAAGGTTGGAGTGGTGTTAAATATTTTGGTACCAAAAATGTTAAACTATCGACAAACCACTTTGTCACGAACTGCAACAAACTTGGCTAGTCGTAAGATCGAATTTCTTCTAACCTTACCAATGGAAGATGTCAATAGTCAGTTAAACAAAGAAGACATTCTCCAAATAAAGAAGGACTTGGTTTCTTCAAATTCGATTGCAAAGTAATAATAATTATAAAACAAACTCGGACAAAAAATAAATCTGATCATTTTAGACATGAAACTCTTGTAAGCCTTCTTAACAAACTGCTAATCCAGTATTACGATTTGAGCCCGGTCCAGCTTGATCAGAGGAAAGCCGTCAATCCAGAATACATTCAAAAACTCCACGTAAATAAAAACTGGTACCTTTCGCAAATAGAAGGGAAATACGATGATCCAACGTTGGGACTGGAGACGGCCCAGTTGTTGCAAAAATTGGACCTCGGCGAAATTTCGAATTTTATGAATAACGGCCATTTTAATAGGTTATGTTTGAAGCATTGCTTGAGGTTGGGCACTGAGAACATTCGAGAGAAGAATTTAAAGGCAGTACCGCCGTTAGTGGAGGCTAGTGTGAATTGTTTGCTGCAGGATATTTCGAATATTTCAAGCAGAATTCCCAGTCCTCATGAGGTAAAACTTTTTTTACAGGACCCAAAAAGTCGGAAACATATCGATACCTTTTCGCCAAAACATCGTAATTATCATTTAGTAAATTTTACAGTACGGCAGTTTTTTCAATAATCCGGTTTAGAAATGTCCCATTGAAGTGAAAATTGGCATCGGTACTTATTACGATGTTTATGTGAAGAAAATTAATGACTTTTTGTCAAAATTTTAGTTTTTTTGTAGTTGGACTTACGATACTTTGGCAAAATCAAAAATAATTTCCCAATGGAGTTTTATCGTAAATCCAGCACTTACGATAAAAATAATATTTAGACACAGCCACTTAATGCATCATAGAAATAACCAAAAATCATTCTTTTAGGGTAATTTATTTGTGAAAAAAATATGAAAATGGCATTTAGCTGAACAGAAATCTCTTTGTTTATAAAGTAAAACAACAATTTATAACTCTTATGTTTCTACATATTTGTGTTATAATAAATGTATTATAGGTAGTCCCCCTTTTCAATGGTTATAGGGCTGGACGTTTTTCAATTACCGTAGGAAATGCGAAAAATATATTTAATACAAAAATTGTCCAGATTTATAAATTTTAAAAATATTGTTGACTATAAGGTGTTAATGGTTTGCCCTGTACTGCATCCAATTTTCTTATTTTAAATGGAGCACCCTGTATATTATTGCATTTTTTAATTTCTTGTCACATTACAGATTATTTTCATGTACCTATACGTATAGAATATGATACATGAAATCACTCTAGAATCTTACTAGGGATTCAAAAAGGAAATAATATTATACAGGATGTTCTATTTAAAATATTCAAGTTTAATACATTAGGGGACAAACCATCAACCCCGTATATATTCCAAAAGATTTAAAATGCACAGTTTGTAAAACTGGACAACTTGTATATTAAATATTTTTTCGTATTTCTTTCGGTAATATGGAGTCACTGAATAAATACGCTAGCGTGAGACACCCTACAGATTAAAAATGTGTCAATATCCTATAAGACACCCTGTACATAATAAATGGGGACTGTAGTAAAATAGCAAAGAAAGATCAAACCAAAAGCAGTGCCCAAATATTCTAGTTTACCGCCAAACTTATGGCTAGTACACAGACAGGTATAAAAAGAAGTAAAGAGGTTAGGTAGGTACAGCAAATTGTGCGTTTTCTTATTATAATTGATTAAGAAAATGAATAATTGCATGTTACACGTTAAGTATAATAGCAGTACCTAGGTACTATTACCATAAAATAATACAAAAAGATTCACTTCAGATGAAATAAATTAATTAGCAATCAGTTTATATCACACCAATAAAATTATCTACTTAGAAACCCTTATAACTTATAGAAAACTACGTTGTATTAAGATGATTTTGAATTAAAAATACATTCACACAATGTTTTCCTATAAATCTCAATGGAAACAATTAAAAACCATAATAAATTATAGAAGGAAACATAATTTTGTGGTACTTACGTTCTAACTCTTCAGTGATACACAATGAACTAAAACATCGTAAAACACTTCGCCGCATCGTAAGTAGCACTTTTTGTACCACGTGACTTGCACCTTACGATGTTTTGGAGACCATGCGATGTTTTCGCATATACAAATTAAATTTTTTACATCTTTATGTGACTTACGTTACATTTAATTCGTTTTCTTCTCTAAGACTACGCTATTCTACTTTACGATAATTTGCTGGAAGGTGCCTGACTGTTTGGTAGTTACGATAGTTCAATAAACCCATTTTCTCCAAATTTGTCACTTACGTTGTTTTGGTGAAAAGGTATCGATATGAGAAACTTTTTTATTTTTTATCGGAAAATTTTGTCCCTGTTATGCTTGTTCTTTAATGAAAAATGATCCCAACAAAGGTTATGTAGGATATATGTTTTAGTTATCAATGTAATTTATTTAAAATTTCCTCAAGAATAAACTACTAACAAAGTTATAAGGAAAATTTATATTTGATTTGAAAGTATATTTGATGTTTGATATTTGATGATAGCGGCAATAGCGTTGACTGAAGAGTCACCCAACGCTAACAGACTCCCTTCTGAAGTTATGCTTATAATATTAATATTAACATTAACTAATTATCTATATAATTCTCTGTAATAATCTACTGATTGTTGAGAATTTAAATAAATAAATAAATAAATAAATAAATAAATACAAATAATATATTTTAGTCTGTATGTATAGCTTTATATGTATTTTTTTTTATTAAATATAGAACTGTGGTTGTAGGTCCACAGGCCTATCGGCAGAAACCAAACCCCTTCCGAATTGAACTATGCATCTCAGGCAACTATTATATTCCAAGATAAAAACTTCTCAGACCTCCTCATAACCGTGGCCCCCTCAGTTTCCTCTCACCTAAAATCCCTACCCCTGCTTCCAAGCTATACCGTTTCCGATACGAGTTTAAGTGATATTTTAAAGTTCGCCGTAATTTCTCTGGAATTTGTGGACTATGTGATCGAAGTCGACCAAAGTATCGACGTGAATATATTAGAGATTTTATTAAATAGCGTGTGTACAGTGTTTACCCAGTCGTTGGTCGTCGGCTTGCTGAATTTAGATGTACACATAACATGGCTGTGTTCTGTTACTAATTCTTTATTTAAACTAGTCAGGTATTTATTGTTAAACGAGGAACCGTTGCCTTCCATTCCAAAGTACATACTGAAAGATTGTTTGGGTAGCGAATGTACGATGCACGCCGGATTGGCGTGCCACCAAATTTATACTTTAGTTTGTTGGTCGCAACATAGGACGAAAAAATCGACGATTCCGAAATTCTTATTGAAACCTATTAAGAGTCTTATAGTGTCGCTGTCGAGGATATCGCTTGTAAATTCCTATGTTTTGATTCCGGTGAAAGTTTGGAAAACAGGCTGGCAACCCGATTTGTCCGGAACCTTCAAAACCCAAGTCCCCCCGATCCCTATCGATTACTTGCAAGATGTTGAGATTCTCGAAGACTACATATACAGGTAGGTTTTAGATTACAACTAACATTTTGTGCAATAAGTCGTCGTCGAGCGTGTAATACCTCCAATGTGACAATTAGGGCCAAATTCGGGTTTTGACACATTTAGGTTAATTTTAACATTGCGCGTCTATGTAGAATACCCACAATGTGAAATAATACTATTTACCCCTACCTAAACCTGATATTAACATCTCTAATGTGCCGAGGTACTGCAGAATGAGACAAGAACATCTCTTATGTGCATTTATGTAACATCGTTGATATTACCCGTTCTAAAAATATCTCACACTGGAGCTATTCTGCGTGTAAAATTTATAATCTCAATGTTTTGATAGTTAGGTACATTTAATTTTAGTGCTTGAGTTCTTAAAGCTTTTAAAAAAAAAATGTTTAAATAACTGCGCCAAATATTTGTAGAATGTAGAATATTTTAAATAGTTTTAAGTAGGTACCTACTTGCACATTGTAAATTTTATTACCTTATTATGTGATTGTATGAATCTAATAGGTACTGTCTCATTTGCCAATTGGCCCATGCTTTATACCTATTTGACCATAATTTAAAAAATCATTTATAATTTTAATAAACACTTTTTAATAATTTCCCTACCAAAACACAAACAGTAATATTAATATTTATGCAAGGCATGGGCGTAGGTAATGTTTCGCTAAAATACAATTTCGAAAATCTAATTTTCACTTTGATCTATAAAAAGAATGTTCCCCTGTTACATTTGGATCACATGTATATTTAGGTAGACGCATTGAGTAATGTATTCCTTTACTCAGTGGTGGAAGCTAAGGTCGAGGATAATGTTTTGTAGTAAATATGTATTGCGTTAATAAGTTCTTATATTGTTGGAATTTATTTCCATCGATCGTGGAAATTATTCCCAGAACTCCCTCCTGTTACATCCTATCACAGAGAAGACCAGAATACAGAGAGTTGCATCTTGTCAAATATGTCAAATGGAGCCCAACTTTTACGTAAGATCGTTCAGATAAATTATGAAGTAGACTGCGTTCTTCATTTATTATAGATTAATTTAAAACTGAGAAAGAAGATCCACAGTGACCTACAATGGATTAATTACCATTGAAAGTTGGGCACAATTTGTTAAGATAATGGGTTCACAGGAAGGCCTGGAAGGGACACTCGCCTTTTTTTTCTAGATTCGCTTCTAAAATTTTGACTTATAAGTCGAAATTTTAGAAGCGGAAATAGAAAAAAAGGCGAATGTCACTTCCAGGCCTTCGTAGGTTCATGGCCATTTTCTGAGATTTTGTTTTTCAATAGCTCCATAATTTCTATAAGTGAAACGTATTTTTTCATTATTAATCTTTGATTAAAAAAAAATACATGTCTTCTTAGATTATTGCTATTTACAAGCCTGAAAAATACCAACAATGTGTTATTGGACAAGAATATAATTCCTCCAATGTGACTAAAAAATCAGTTTTTTTGTCTTTATTTACCTTCTACTGCTATCACAACTTTATTAATTAGTTTTTTTTTAATTTTTTTACAATATACTATGCATTAAAGTATTTTATATAAATATGATATAATTTAACAGTAACAAGTTTTTTGGCTTTCCTGAAAAATTTGATTTTTTTCACATTGGAGATATTACACGCTCGACGACGAAGTGAGGAAACAGGCCAGGAATGAAAGTTTTCGGCATGAGATATCGCAATCACGCAAGTTTGAAATTGGCACTTTCTTGCACGTGTTGGGTTATTTCGATTTTATTTTACTCACAACGTATTTTAGGATCACCCTATTGGGTTGGACCTCAAGGCAACAGTTCGAGGAAACCTGGATGTGCCTCTTAAGTGTACTCTGCGCCCCTCTAGAAAATTTGGCAGCAGAAGAAATAAACGATGTTGCCCATACTACTAGCCTAGCTATAAAAGCCATTACCAGCTTACTTCTTCAAACGATACACTATCCAATTATAGGAAATTCTAACGTGTCGAAAGTTATTCACATTTCAAGAAATTTGCCTATATCGATGACTTTGAAGAGGTAAAAAACTGCATCATATTATTTCATTTATTTTATAATTTGATATATTTTAGCACACAAAAACTTCACAGGATTCAAACAAAACTGAAGTGGAAATTTAGAGAAGCTTGTGAAGTAAATAAGGGTCAACATATTTCGAGTGTTTTCGATCCAGTCAATTTTGAAAAAAATACTGACAAATACTCGCTTGGGCAAATCTCCATAAAATATCTTCTTATCGCAACAGATATCATTGAAGAGTGTGACAAAAACTCATTTGCTTTTGAAGCATATTGGAGAAGGGCCAGAATGTTAGAAGACAGCGGTTTAGACGTAAATTCATGCCTTCAGTTTTTGTTGGATTATTTTACACAGCTTTTGAAACCAGAGGTAAATTTTCTTGTGCCTTGGATATGTGGCACTGCCATAAAAAAAGATTTTTAGGTTCGGACACATTTAAGAGTTCTACATGATGCTGTAAGATCGATAGTGATAATTTCAGATCTCTTTGTGGATAAATCACAGTTTTCTTGGATGCTAGACTTTTTTCTAGAGCTCTCCAAAATACATGGTACGGAAGATGAGCTGTTACACAAATACCTGATGGTTGGCATTTGCAAATCTGTAGCTGTGTTAAATCCAGTAAATATCACTTTACGTTTCATCTACTCTGTTTGGTAATCAAAAAATTATCGTAGGATCCAGAAATATACGAATCCGTAAAGAAAATGTTGGTGCAATATTTAAAAGGCCCATATTTGTCATCAAGAATAACTTGTCTGCATGGAATCTTATATATTTTAGAAGGTTGTAAGTTAAATAACATTGTGATTGGTGGTATATCGGATGAAATGCAGCTGATTTTACCATGTGCTGTCGAATATATTCAGACTCATCTTAACACTACAAACAGGTAAATATTAAAAATTTTACTTTAGTACAAATTATTTAATGTTCTTTGCAGTGTACTAAGAAAGTCGCAAGAACACATGACACTTCTCTGGTCCCTAGCATTTTATCTTATCGAGAATGTAGACGAAGTGCATTTAGAGCAAAATTTTGTGATAAATACCCTTAACGTAGCTTTCAATACTTTACAATCAAAATCCGTTAACTTTATGCATAAAGCTATGATTAAAGTAGGTAAAAGAAATAGGGTGTACCAGTGGAATGTAACAAAATGTTTTAGGGACTTGAACGACTGCTAATAGTTAGAAGAGACTACATTTTTGAAAAAGTCAACAAACAAATTTTGAAATTGGCATTAAATAAGATAAATGATGATAATCCAACTATGTCATTTTTCGGAATTCAGTTATTATTAACTTATATGTATAACGGTAAGTCACGATTATATTTACGTCAATAATATTGAATAAATTGTCTGTCGTTTTTAGATTGTGCTGAACATTTTGACAATACAAAAAAGACAGACATCCAAACAAACCCAGATCATTTAGTACAAACAGTAGAGAAGATTTCCGTGATATTCGACTATATCAAGAAAGGTTATGTAGTTCAAGTAGAGGTTTTGTGTTCGGTACTTCCGAGCATTTTAGAGGATTTCTTTTCACCTTCGGATATTCTGACGAAAGTTATAGGTGAATTTTTGTCGCCGCAGCAACCACATCCAAAACTGTTGAGCAGAGTTGTCTTCCAGGTGAGATCCAATAATATATTTTGAATATAAATTCGGCGTTTTCCGAGCTTTTTGTTAGTGGCAGTTAAAAGTACTTTATTTGCCTGAATACTTCATTCTTCCTCAGAGATTGTGCTTTATGTTTTCATTTTTGTTTTGTGTTCTATTTTGCTATTCTGTTTTATAGTAAAATATCAAAATATCTGCCTATAGTTTTTTCGTTTTTTGTTTTACATCAAAAAGTTATAATGATTTGTTGTGCAAAATTAAATTGTTCCGATCTCTGAGGGAGGTTTATTCCAAAAAGTACATTTTTGACAGTATCTCATAAACGCGATGTTAATTTTTTTTTGTTTTCACCATCATAATCAGGGCAACGAAACAACCTATGGTCCGTCTATCTTCAATAATAAAAAAAATACCAATAGTGCCAACTTAATTTCGAAGAGCCTGTATATTCTTTTTTTATATTGCAATATAAGAATTGGCAGGATTGCAATTTATATAAGGAATTTTATCAGATTAAAACTAAGATTTTAATAGGTCTTTTTATTTTTGTAAATATTTATGTTAGTAGGTGTAAAGGACCTCTTAAATAAAGATCGACCGCTATTCTATTCAGGGTGAGTCTGAAATAACTGGCATCCTTTTTTTGGGTAATAGAGATGGTCATTCTGAACCACTTTTCTTAATAATTTTTTTCCTAGCGCCGAGATTTTTCTATAATTCATCCCCTCAAAATCCCCCCTCTATGAAAACACGGCACTGGCGCCCTGCCAACAACCGAGTAGAAAATGGTAAATCATCAACGAGTGTATTTTGAGACTGAGTTTACGCTATTCTATCCGCTGTGTATGAAATAAATGTTGGTAAGTTTTAAAAATAATCGTGAAATAAACCCTTTTTAACAATACAGTACTATTGCAGTCGCAAGAAAGGAAAATCTCATAACATCAGCAACGCATAACCTTCAAAAATTAGAACAATAACAAGAATGACCCCAATTTATAGTTATTTGCTATTATTATAACTAGTTTACTTACATTATTTATTCCATTCCCGTAGAACAAGAACATAACAAAGAACGCCGATCGGGCGTATTTCCAATACACAACACCTCGCCCAAAACTAGCAAATCACAATCACATAAACATAAAAGTGAATTCCGAACAATCCTAAGGCACGACCCTATGCCACGATTTGTTAACGCGTTTATTTCGTTTTATTTTCTTAAAATTGAAATAATAAATCGCAGACATGACCAACAAAACAGGATAATGATAAACACAGAATGACAGAACTGCCAAATACTCTGGCAACCGGGGCACTTCTTCTTCTTCCAAGACGCGACGTCACGCCTTCTGCCAGAATGGTCGGCGCGTCAGTGCCGTGTCTTCATAGATGGGGCATTTTAGGTGGGTAAATTGGAGAAAAATTTCAGCGATAGGAAAAAATTTATTAAGAAAAGTTGTTCAGAATGACCATCTCTATTTACCCAAAAAAAAGGATGCCAGTTATTTCAGACTCACCCTGTACATAAAGATATCTTTATTTAGGTCCCTTGAAATTGTATTGAAAAAGGAAGTTTTATGTAAACTTTTTCATGCCTATTAATTTATCAACAGCAAACAACTCGATTATTTTTTAGTTGTTTGAATGTGCGATCCATCAAAACCAGTTGGTTTTACTACAAGATTGGGTGGTCTTCAGTTTGTCCAACTTCACCCAGTCGTTTTCCCTCGGAATGGCCATATGGTGTCTCACTTGCTTCTTCATCAGCGCCAGTTCGAACGAGTGGCTGCGATCGTGTTTCCCCTACGTCCAAACCAGGGTCGGACGATACGAGTACGAAGACAAAAAAATGTTCTGCATTGCCGGCAGGGACTTTTATAGGAACCTGACGGACGACCGGCAGCGGCGGACTTTCGTGTATAATTTCCTGAAAGTCAAGGACAAACCCGACATGCCTTTCAGTTATTTGTTGTCTTCGTTGTAATAGCAGAGAAGTTACGTTTGTTGAGATTTTGAGAATTTTATGTCGCGAAATATATTTGTAAATATTGTTTATATACTGATTCTTCTTATTTTGTACCAGTGTATATAAGAATGTAAAAAAGGATATTTAAATAAAACATATTGTACATTTTCTACTAGTTTATTTAAAGGAATGCTCAAGAACAAACCAGTCAAAAAAAATTACCATCCTTAAACAAGTGGGTGATCCTTAAGTGTAACAAAATTCTACAGTGACATAAAATGCTTATGCTGAAAGTATACATTACATAATAAAAGTATACATAATGCATATTTTTGATTAAATGATTTCGATTCATAGTCATATACATTTTACATCACCACAAACAAACTACAATCTATTTCATAAGGTACAATATACATTGTACACTTCCAAGAGAAATAGCACACAAATTAAAAAAATAATAAGGTGAAAAGAAATTACATTAATTTAAGAAATTAAAAATACTGTGGGATGATTTTCTTTAAATCATATGCTACGTTTAGGGTGCCGGCAGTGGACAATGCAATTGTTCCAGGAGAATAAATAAATGCCGGTAAATTTGACTATATTTCGAAAAAAAGGAAGCTAAATTATTAATTTTTATTTTCTAAGACACCAACAGCCACAACTCGTAGGCTTTTCTGAGCAAAATCATAACATACCGCTTATCTGGAAAAGATGACATTATCCATAACATTTTTTATAGATGACAAATGTCCGAGCATTTATGATTTTGAGCAGGACACTTTTAAAAATGTCCGCCAAGGCCTCGAGCATTTATGGACATTTTTGAAAATGGTGCCCTTCGATTGCTTGCGAAAAGACCTTTAAAACAAGACCCCATATGTATTACTTTTGATTAAAAAAGTATAAAGTAAAACAAAAATAAAAAAAATGAAATATGTAAAATTTAAAAAAACGTTTCTAGTTACAGACTGAAGACAGATTTAGAAGACCCATGTACATGTAGGATGTATGTAGGTTAGTTAGAAATACTTTTTACATTTTTGTTACTAAATCTAAATAATTTATCTGTACTGGAGCCTTTGAACATTGAATTAAATGTTTTCTCATTCTCCCTGCATGGGTAAAATATTCAGCTTTACAAAATTCACAAATAGCATATTTTAATTTTTGGCATTGAGTAAAGGAATAATTCCTTTACTCAGTGTTTTTGGTCACTTCTTTTCTTGAAGTAATTCCAGACTATTGAATTTTGTTTGACCATTTTGCAAAGTAGGTACACAGTTCGCAATATTCTAGGTTAGAATTAGAAACGGTTTTGTAGTTTTATAGGTTAGAAATGGAGGGATTTTTTTTTATAAATGACCATAAATGGCCATACATGCTCACAAAGTGACCAGAAATTCTCATTAATTCTCTAACTGACGATATTTATACTTAACTTAAGTACGTTAAAATATTTCAGGGTCGTGATCCTGAGCTAATTTTAACAACAAAAGTCCATATAAACATGTGTAAGAAAATTCTTCGTTTTCGATATACCGAGTCTTAAAATTTTCTAAAAAAAAACGTCTTTATTTAAAACTTTTTTATTCTTATTTAGAGTTAAAATTAGTTTTGTTGCCTTGAAACCTCTAAAATTTTGTTTTTATAATAATAATTCTCGCCCTCAAAATACTCCAAACTAGGAGTACCCCAGAAGCAAGTACATGCTTGTGCGGGAGAGGGGGGGCAATCACTATTATTTTGTCTTCGTTGCCATTTGAGGCTAGGGCTGAGTTTTTTCCCGATAGAACTAGGATAGCATTCACTAAAGTACTACGGAAAACCTTAGAAAACCGTAGTAATCCCAGCTTTTTAAATACCTGACATTTTTTGCAAGTACTATTAAATAAATTTAAAAAGTCTAATTTGCCACGAAACGGCGATAGATACAAAAACAAGCCAAGAAACACTTTTTGTTCAGAAACAAATGCTCCATCCAAAACTGCTACCTACTTTAATTTCGTACAGGGCCGTATTAACCTTCTTCTTGAATTTGTTTCAATTTACCCACTGTTCAATCTAGAGGTTGAAAATAACACATTTAAAAAGGTCTTAGGCAAATATGATATGTGTCCAAATTTGGTTAAAAAAAGCTCTATAAATAAAGAAGTTATGGGAAAAGACGATTTTTTTAGAGAATTTTAACACCCCTTATATCAAATTCGAAGAATTTTTGGACACATGTTTATATGAACTTTTTTTCTTAGAATTGGCTGAGGACCATCTCCCTGAAATGTTTTTACACACTTAAGTTACACCCTGTATAAACCTAACTAAGTCAGGGTATTCCTACAGGGTCAGGGAAAATCATGGAGTTTTCCGTTTTCACATTAAAAGTCGGGGATTTTTCCGTTTTCACATTAAGTCAGGGATTTCTAAGCAGCACAACTAGGGTCTTGCTTTTATCATGGTGCATAGTTTCAGAAAAAAAAAACGTTTCTCACATCAAGATCATTTTTAGACCCTATATTTGAACGGATGGATTTTTAACTATATTTTTAATAGCCAGATAGATGCCCACAATGTCTCAACACGCTTAAAATTTTTCAGAAGTTAATTTTTTTGCTAAGTTCGTGAAACTTGACGATTTAGCATTTCTAGGAGCACATGAAATTGTACTTTACGCATCGAAGCCTGCCTGGAAAATGTCACCTGCAAGTCATGGAAAATCTGGAAAAGTCAGGGAATTCTAATTTTTCAAATTGCTGAGAACCCTGAAACTGCCGAGACACTTTTAAAAATGTCCTGCTCATAAATGCTCAAAATGCAAAATTTTTTTACATTGCTGAAAAAAATTAACAAAAAAAAAACCGACTCACATTTCATTACGAGGGAAAACCGGTCGGCGGCTGCCCCGGCACCGAGTACTGCGGCCTGAAGTTCGCAAAGTTGGCGGCCGCCGCCGCGAATCCCGGCAGACTGCCGGCGTTGAACCCCTGCGGGAACTGACTCATCACTTGGGCTGGAAGAGAGAAAAGAAAATCAACGACGACCTCGTCGCCTCCCGGAAACCGTCCGTTACCCGTCGACTGGCTGCTCGACGACGACGTGGCCGCCAGCCGCGACAGGATGCTCCTCTCCGACATCTGGAGCCGCTGCGCCACCGGCGGGATCCTGGCGAGCGTCGCCGGCAGCCTGGACACGTCCGACTTCATGTCGGACAGCAGCTCCTCCAGCTGATTGAGCACCTGCGGGAAAACCATCAGGATAAACAACCTCCAGCCCCAAGCCACATCTCAAGTTCGACTTGAAAAGGGTGCGCGCGTACCTTGTGCAGCACCGCATTTGCCGGCTTGTTCCCGGCCAACGACTCCTTGCTGAGGTGCTGGTGCGACTCGGCGAGGCACTCGACCTCGGCGAACCGCGCGTTCAACGACATCGCCGGATGGTTGGGGTCCTGGGTCAAGTTCAAATAGGCGGCCCTGCGCAGCTGCTCCTCGATCACGAGCGCCTGCTCCAACAGCTGCGAGGGGGAACGTGGCGTGAAGTCATGATAGTTTCGTTAAAATTAAAAGTATTAGCGTCACCCATAAACACATAAAAAGTCAATAGACGGAGCAACTCATTCATACCAGGGACTCTTTAAAATAACGGGACCCAGCATGTGTCTATGTCTACCACATAGGAAAAGTGAAGCCTTAAGGGGAAGTTTGTGTTCTGTTGACTCCAAGAAGACCACAAGGGGGCTGATACAAGGTTATGTTATACGTCAGTATCCAACTGCCATCAGGTTTTATGTGACATGCCAGTGCCATAGATTCTAAAGGAGGCAAAATACTTCCCATCATAACTTTTCTAACTTCCAGATACTTTTTAAAGAGTTTTTATCTACGACTACAAGTTTATTTTAAGTTTGTAAGGTACCTACCTTGGAAGAGAAATAAAATCACAAAAATTTTATAATGAACACCGAGAAAAACTACATCATTGGAACTACTAGATCTAATCTTATTAGTCCATCCCGAAATCTGTGAAAGTTCTTTGGGTAGATACATTCAACAAGGGAAGAAAGTTCAAGTATACATATTACAAATAATGGAATGAGGAACCTGGTAACAAGGTGCAATAGCGACAAATTCTTAAATAAGCAAAATCGGCACTACTGACTTACCATACTTATTACTTAAAATTCGTGGAAATAATTGCTGGAAATCGATTTCCACTATAAAATAAATTTCTTTCATTTGACAGTTGCCACACTCTGCACTTGTATACACAAAATTCACCATTATTAATTTTGAATTGGTTTTTCACCCTAATGTGAGTCGAAGGATATAAAGACGGTATTTTGAAAGTCTTAATTCTCACAGCTCTTAATTTTTATTTGGCGACCAGTTTCGTAACCTTTAATATAATTACATCATCAGGCCTAGAGCGATTATTACAATCTTGTCATACAACATGTACGTACAATAACATCAGCAAACATTTAAAGGTTATTAAAGGTTACGAAACCGGTCGCCAAATAAAAATTAAGAGCTGTGAGAATTACGACTTTCAAAATACCATCTTTATTATTAATTTTTACTAGAGATGGGTTTTGGCACCCAAAAATGGGTGGTTTCAAAGGGTGTAAACCAGGGACACTTTAAAATAAAAGGGTCCCTGGTGTAAACTAATGACATCCAAAAATGGGTGTTTTCAATGTCACCAAAAGCCAAAATATATCCTGGAATGGATGGAATTTTTGAAGGGAAGCAAAGCCACTCGATTTGGAGCAAAGAAGAAGAAACGCGAATTTGTTTTTTTTTTGTTAATGAAACCTAATTAATATATTTTGTAAATATGTCAAATATCAGAAATATAAATACGCGACTGAATTTAAGATGCCAAAGCCCCTACGGGACTATGCGAACTAATATATGGGCCATCGTCACCATGGGAACGGTGCTAGCCTTGGGTCTACACTGGGTTGTTCTTTGTTGTTGTTCATTGTTGGCATGGCCCATAGACTAGTTTAGCATTGAGCCTATAGGGGGCGTATTTCTTATATTCAATGGCTTTTAGATGAGCAAGTATAATATACATACATACATATATATATTGATGACATTTTTTTATTTCTCGTTAACTAGTTTATTAAAGTTAATAATGCAGGGTGAATCTTGCTTTTGTAAGCCCTAGAATGCATTTATTCATTTATTTAATATTTAGTCCTCGTTATTTTAATTTAAGATAATGTAATAGATAAACGACTAAATTTCTAATTCGCCTGCAACATATTTTTTACTTTTTATATATTCTTGCAATGTTTTTGTTATTTATAGTTTTTAGATATGAGTATTTGGTATTAAATTAAACTTCTAAATGTCACCAATCAAAATATGCCAAAAAAAAACTAGTGTCATAATTTGACACCCGGTGCCAAAAAGGGTGGAAACCTTGACACCCTTTCCAAATATGAAAAAACCATTGAAATGACAAGTAGATGGAAGGAGTGTAGAGAGAGAAACTGGCAGCCAAACTCGAGTAAGTGAAATAGTAAATAAATCAGCTGATTCCGGCAAAAACCACATAACACAAAAGAGGTGTTTGTCCTAACTTTCCATTTTTGTGTCCTGTGCTTCAAACGAGTTCCGTTGTCAAACGTCATTTTAATTTTCCTTCTGTCCCAAGTCCCAATACGAATAGGAGTAATTATTGTATTATTTATATTTGATTTGAGTTCGTGTCGTGGTGGCAGTTTCGTATAAAACGGCGTTGAGTTTTCTTAGTTGGTATTTGGTTTAATATTATATTTTTAGAAAATTTAATTCAGCTATGCGGCTAGATTCTGTCTGTTTAAGTTGTAAATTACAAAAAAGAGGGTCAACTCCTGTTGTGTATTTGGATGTACCAAACGGGGGGAAAGAATAAGAATAGTGGGGTTTATTTTCATTCGTAAGTCTTAAAAATCTTTGCTAATAACTGCAGTTTTCCAAGAGATAAGGTGATATTAGAGACAAGTGGATTGCAGCAATAAAAAGGAAAAATTTCGCACTGTCTACAAGTATTTACTTGCATTTGTAGTCAATAATTTATTGAGAGCAATTTCATAGAGAATTTTGGGCAGCGCAAACTTAAAAAGTATGTAATAACTGCAGTTTTTTATTTTCCAAGTCATGATGGAAACACTATCAAGGGAAAAACTGGCAAAATATTGTGCTAATGAACGCCCTTCGTAGTCAAAGATGGTATTAATCTTGAGGTTCTGGTCCCTTTAATAAGGTAATTATTTGTAATTCTTTTTGTTAGATGCCTAAACATTAAAAATTATATAAAAATATGTAAAAGCTACCTGTCTTACATGCTTTTCCTATTAAATTAATTTTAAAATTAATAAATTAGTTAAGATAAGTAATTAAAGTTGAAAATGTATACCTTATCCTAGATATTTTGTCACCTTTATTTTAAAATAAACTTTGATTTTGGAATTTGTATTTTATTTGTCTCGATTTACTTCCAGGTATATAAAATTGCCATGTAATTCAATTCACTACTTTTTTTGTGCAATATTTACATAATTGTGGTTATATAGAAAAATTATCATTCCTACAAACAAGCCCCGAATTTCGGAATATAGATCATACAATAAAGGGAATTACGGAACATGCCCATTAAATTCGTCCATTAATATGCAACATCCCTATATACCTTCTTTGCCTGAATCAGCTGACACGTTCATTAGGCGTCCTTGTCTTACTTATTGCCATTTGAAACCTATCTCTCTCTAGAGTTGGCTGCCCCAAACAACAATGAAAGTGGTACCTGTGCGACTTCCATTGTACTTATCAATTCGATGGAAAAAACCCATCTCTAATTTTTACTGACAATCAAAGTACCTGTTTTATTCATAGATTCTCCAATAAAATGGCATACTTGGCATACTGAGACCATTAGAATGAGGAAATAATAGGCCTCACTTTGGAAAGTATAATGCTGGGTCCCCTTACTTTAAAGAGTCCCTGATTCATACCAAATATTCACTCGTCAACATTATTATGGCAAGGGGAGGTTACAGGGCAAGATAAATAGGAATATCGATAGGTCACTTCTTTTATCATGTCTCCAAAGTCTCCCGTGAACTCACCTTGAACCTCCTCGCCAGAAACTTGTTCTTGATCTCCAAAAAGTTTCCCTTGCCGACGTCCATCTTGAAGGGCTCGTTGATGATGGCAAACCGGGCGTCCGCCTGTATGTCCTGCCAGCGGCCGTAGCCGTGCGTCACGATGCCGGCCAGCAGCCAGTAGTCGTGGCGACGGTGCCAGATCTCGTACTCGCGGCCCGGCGTCGCCGCCTTCTCCTCGTTCAGCCACAGCGTGTGGAGTTCGGTGAAGCCGCCGTCGGCGATGTTGAACATGAACCTGCGCTTCGACGCGTCCAGCAGCTCCCCCCTCTTGTCCTGGGCGGCGGGCGGCAACTTGACCAACTGACCGTCGCAAAACAAAGTCTTTTTTCGTAACATTTTTTTTTTTGATAATAACCAGAGTAACCCAAATATCGTCGACTGATATATTATTAAAGACTGCTCACGGCTGTCACGTCTGACACATTCTTCGCTCACCATGCGCTTTCCGGAGATAAAATACAATGCAGAATACATTGTTAGCCATCAGAGCCATCTGTTTTCCAGGACATAAAGCTATAGCCGTGAGAAGTCTTTATAAATACGCCAGTCAACGCAAATATGCAACACGCATATTTTGCATACCTATTTAGCATATTATATGCAATTTTTTAAATATTTGCATATATCCTTAAAATATGGCATTCATTTTTGGGAAGGGGGTCGGTGTCTAGGTAGGTACCTGGTTTTCCCAAAATAATATAGGTAAATTATAATTTTATGGGCACTAATCCTGGTGATCTGAAAATGATTAAAGTAGGTATTTATACCTATTTAATAAAGTACAATTATTGAAAAGGACAGAATAAATTATAGATAGGTAAATATTTATATAGAAAGGATAATCCATTTATAATTCCAACATGAAAAAAGTCTTCCTTAAAGCGCCTATAAGGGTTCAGTTCTACAAAGAAAAACTACCAAACACTCCTCTTCCACCTCAACCTGTTATTACAAAATGGGGAACTTGGTTGGAAGCTGCATTTTTTTATTGCGAGAATTTTTGCCAACTGAAAGATCTAATTTCAGAATTTTCGAACAAATCTTCCCAGTCCCTTAGATGTTAAACAACTATTCGAAAACAAGGAAATAAAGAAACAACTTTCCTTTCTAAAAGCAAATTATAGCTTTCTAAAACAATAACACAAATAGAGGAATCTAATTTGCCATTAAACCGAAGTGTAGAACTGGTAAACCAATTTGAGCTTGCTTTTCAAAATGTCACAGGTAAAATTGGGGACAAAATATTTCAAAAATTTAGAAATGCGATGGAAAAAAATAGTGGGTCTCAGTTTCTTAGCCAAGTAGCAAATATTTTAAAGGGAGATTTTACCGAATCCATCGATTTGGATCCTGTGATAGTGAGCAATAATTTTAAAAGCGCACCTCTTACATCGGTTGATGTGGAAAGGACTTTCTCCATTTGTAAATTTTTATATTCTGATAAAAGACAAAATTTTTTAATTGAGAATTTTGAGCAACGTTTAGTGGTTTATTGTTTTTACAATTAAATTTCAACCTGATTTTTATAATTTATAATAAATGCATATTTAGATTTAGTTCAATCGCCCTAAATGTAGAAAATTTAAAATAAAATATTGTTACTTTTACCGTTGAGTGAGTTACTCAATGTTTTTGCTATGTATAAATGCATTTAGAAATTTGTATGTACATTATATATGTTTATTTGTAAATAAAATTTATATTTTTAAAGTATTTCTTAATTTGCATATTTTCAACATTTTCCTGCATATTTTGGCCAAATTATTTGCATATTTATGTGCATATTTTTAGGGTTTCGACTTGCATATTTGGGTTACTCTAATAATAACCAAACGTTCTTGGAGCACGTTCAGGGTGGGCCAAATTAGGGAAACTCCTATTTTTGACGGAGATAGACGAAAACTGATATCGGTGCCTGAGGCTCATTTTTTATGATAAACTTAATGGCGAAAACCGCAAATCGATATCTGTCACCGTTCTTGAGTTACAGGGCGTTTTTCGAAAATGTGCGTTTTCGAAAAGTGGCCGTAACTTTTTCGGGTTGAAAATTTTGTGTTTCTGTAAAAACATCCCTAAAGCACTTTTTTACGTACAATCCAATGCTGCTACTAAATTATTATTTTTTTAGTCAATGGTTTGAGTTACCGGTGAAAAAATTGTTTTTTAAATGGAACACCCTGTATATTTTTGCATTTTTTAATAGGGCAAAAAATTACCATTCCAAAAATATTTAACACTTAATGATTTACCTAAGTAGTTTTCAATTACTAATAGCTTTTATGAATTTACAGAGTTAGTAACTTTTTTCAAAAGTCTAGCATTATACAGCGTGTCCCGCTCTGATGTCCGGAAGAGGGAACAAATTTTTTGTTCGTAAATTTACCAGCAAAAGTCACTCTTTATAAAAACTCAACTCCTGCTTCTAGTTGGAGGCAACAAATTTGACTGAAATTTATTTTTGTAAATTTTAATAAGTAACATTATTCCTTGTTTAAGTAAATTTTCCTTATTGTTAGCAATAAATTGATGTAATAGCATTGAAGAAATTGATTATTGTATAAATTCTGCAAATATCAATTAAAGCGGCACAAACAAATTACCTGCCCACCTTGTTAAAAGATTCAACATAAATTGCTGAAAGCTCTAATTTGTAATTCCTGTGGATTCTAAATGACATCCTTGATAATATTTTTCGATATTGTCAACGGTTCTTTATTCTTGGTGACTAACAATTTTTTTCTAAATTTTTCGAAATACTGAACACCTTGTATAAAAAAATCAAAAATATTTTAATAGTTTTGGGCGTTTTGGAACAAGTAGGAAGTTTTTATAAAGAGTGACCTTTTGTCGTAAACCCACGAATAAAAAACTTTTCCCTCTTCCGGACATCAGAGATGGACACACTGTATATAAACGACTGAATTGCCATAAAATATAAACTTACTTTATCCTTGTCGTCAATGAGCACCACATCTTCCTCCTTAATTTTCAATCCTTTATCACCAATTTCCTTTTCTTTCTCTTTCTCCTTCTCCTTTTCTTTCTCTTCCTTCTTCACCTCCTCAACTGGCTCCTTCTCTATATCTTTCTTCTCTGCTTCCTTTTCTTCCTCATCACCCTCTTTCTTCACATCCTCCTCCTTCTTAACCTCAACCTTCTCCTCTTCGTCGTTCTTGACGACCTCTTCCGATTTCGGCTCGTCCACTTTCTCCTCCTTCAGGTCGACGCTCGTCGTCAGCATTTCCTCTTTTATATCTTTCTTCTCCGCTTCTTCGGGTTTCTTCTCGGTTTCATCTGCATCCTCGACTTTCTCCTCCTTCACTTTCTCCTTGACGATCTCCTCCTTCTCCTTATCGGTATTCTCGCTGGACCCGGCCGTCGGCGCCGGACTCGGGGCGGCGCTCGTCGCCGGCGTCGCGCTCGTGCTCGTCGTCGCGCTTTTCGGCGTCTCCGACTCCGCGCCGACGGCGCCCAACTTGTTCTGCTCGATCAGGGCCTTCTTGATCAGTTCCGGCATGCTGTACTCCCCGTTGATGTGTTCAAACTCCTGCACCTTCTTCCTGATCAGCGACATGACGCCGATCCTCGTCAGGACGTGCTGACGACTCAGGCCTTCCCTCGGCACGCCGTCGGCGAAGGTTTCCGCATTGTCGGCGCCCGGTTCGCACAGGTGCCTCATGAAGAGCGAGACGTACGCCTTGAAGTTCTTCTCGGATTTGCCGCGCAGGTCCCTGACGAGCCACTGAGAGTTGAACGCGTCCTGGGGCGGCATGCCGTACCGCATGATGGCGTTCAGGAACGCCTTCCTCTGTCTGGCGTTGAAGCCGAGGACCTCTATGTTGCCGCCGACGCGGGCGAGGAGCGGCGGCAGCGGCCTGTCCCTGTCGTCCTTCCGTTCCATCTTACGCCTGCTCCGTCTGCTGAGGTCGCCCTCATTCTTCTCGTCGAAATCGTCGTCCTCCTTATCTTCGTCCTCCTCGGAGAAGTCCGAATGGTAGTCGGAGAGGTTTTCCTGCCAAGTCGAATCTTCGCGGGTGTCCGTCGTCATTCCCCCGTCGTTGTAATTGACCTGCTTCCTCACCCTCTTTCCCTTGCCCAACGTCCGCGCGATGTCTTCCTGTTGCTGCTCGTAATGGTGTCTCAGGAGTTTTATCCAGTAAGCCGGATCTGTGTTCTCCGCCTCCTGCTTGATGATTTCCGTGTCGACCTCCTCCTCGTTGTCGCCCTCTTTCGTCGCGTAACTGGCCACCTTGAACGAGCTGAGATATTCGTTGGCCCAACTTTCCTTCTGCTCGATGCCCAGCTTGCTTCGGTCCAACAGCTCGTCCACCGCCTTGTCGTCGTAATGGATCGCCTCTTCCTCCTTGCCCTCTTCTTCTTTGAACAGTTCTTCCGTGCCGAACCGGAGGATGTCATCCAGCTCCTGCTTGGTAAAGTTGGTGCCCTTGCCGCCCATTCCGGGTCTGACGACCAAATGCGTCAGCATCATCTTTCGCTTGGCCACCTGCGTCACCCGCTCCTCGACACTATTCCGAGTCACGAAGCGGAAAATCATCACCTTGTTGGCCTGGCCGATACGGTGAGCCCTGGAAAACGCCTGGATGTCGTTGTGCGGGTTCCAGTCGGAGTCGTAAATGATGACGGTATCTGCGGTGGCCAAATTGATACCTAAACCGCCCGCTCGCGTAGACAGTAGGAATACCATCTGAGGAGCGCCGGGAGCGTTGAACCTGTCGATGGCCTCCTGTCGTTGGCTGCCAGTGATGGCGCCGTCGATTCGTTCGTACTTGTAACCCTCCCCCTCGAGGAAGTCCTCCAAGATGTCCAACATTTTCGTCATCTGCGAGAAGATGAGCACCCTGTGGCCCTGGTCGCGCAGCTTCCTCAGCATCTTCGAGAGGAGCACCAACTTTCCCGCCGCCTTCGTCAGCTGTCCGACGTCCCAGTTGCCGTGGGGGCCCAGCGGGGCCTCCTCGGCGGCGGCCGGAAACAGGTACGGGTGGTTGCAGCATTTCTTCAGGTCCATCATTATGTTCAGGAGGGAGACCTGCTGGCCGCCACCTTTCGGGTTCAGCGCCTCAAAGTTCCTCGTCAGGATGTACTTGTAGTATTTCTTCTGCATGGGCGACAGCTCGACGCGTACGATGAATTCCGATTTCGAGGGCATGTTCTTTAGAACGTCGGCCTTGAGCCGGCGCAGCATGTGGGGGCCCAACATCTCGTGCAATTTCTTGACTTGGTCTTCTTTGGAAATGTCGGCGAATTCGTTTTGGAACGACGACAGATCGTTGAACTTCTGCGAGTTGAGGAAGTTCAACAGGTGGAACAATTCCTCGAGGTTGTTCTGCAGGGGCGTGCCGGTCAAGAGCAGTTTGTATTGGATGCCGTAGCTGCTTAGAATCTTGAAGAATTTCGACTGGTTGCTCTTCAGACGGTGGGCCTCGTCCACCACCAGGACGGCCCAGTCGATGGAGGCCAAGCAGGCGGCGTCGATCGACACCAGTTCGTAGCTCGTCAGCAGGACGTTGAATTTGATGGAGCCGGCCCGGATCCTGCACGCCTTGCCTCCCCTGGACGCGCTGCCCTCCTCGAAACTCAATTCGTTCTCGCGGATGACGGCCCTGCAATCCTTGTCGCCGACGTAGGTGATCACGTAGAAGTCGGGCGCCCACGTCTCGAATTCCCTCTCCCAGTTGATGATCGTCGACAGCGGCACGCTGACCAGGAACGGCCCCTTGCAGTGCCCCTCCTTGTACAGCGAGTACAGGAACGTTATCGTCTGGATCGTCTTGCCGAGCCCCATCTCGTCGGCCAGGATGGTGTCGGTGCCGTTCGCCCACGAGTACCGCAGCCAGTTCAGCCCCTCCAGCTGGTACTCGTGCAGCTGCATCTCGAGCTCGTCCAGATAGGCCGGCTGCTTGTCGAGCTTCCTCTTCAGGTCGGTCATCGGCTTGTCGGGCGGCGGGGTGTACCGGCGCAGGCCCATCGCCTCGTCGTCGACGATCTCCCTCGTCTTCGGCCGGCGCCCCTTGCTCTTCTTCTTGCCGGACGAGGAGAGGCACGCGCTGCGCAGCTCCATGTAATACTCGATGGCCTGCTTCAGGCCGGGGATGTCGTCGGTCTCCTCTTCCCACGTCGCCTGGTCGTAAGACAGTTCCCGCCATTTGACCAGGTAGAGGGTGCGTCCGTCCCTCATCGTGCGGTGGTTGATCACCCGATGGACGACGAGCCATTCGGGTTTAACCCCGTACTTGTAATACTTCTCCTCCATGTCGGTGTCTTGGTTGCCGCCCATCTTCAACAGGCGGGTGCATCGGGCGTCCGCCTCGTCGATCGGGTCCTCCATCTTCGGCGGCTCCTCCATGTCGTACTTTCGCGAGTACATGCGGTACATCGACTGGTGATAGACGTCCAATTGCAGTTCCGTCACCCAGCTACAGTGCCAGTACGAGAGCTGAAAAAAAGGAAAGTAAAAATCACAGTCGATTATCCAGACGTCCAAATTCTTACCTCTTGCCACTTGATGAAGAACTCCCGGTACCGCGGTTTCTTCACCTCCTTCCCGTCGTCTTCCTTGGGTTCGGGGGCGGGCGGCGGTTCGACCCAGCGCCACGTCAGGATTTTCGCGACCTTGCCGATCAACGGGGGACAGCTGCAGACGGGGCATTTCCAGTCGCCGTTCGGGATTTCCGACAGCGGGGGATTGAGACAGTGGGTGTGGTAGGCGGACGGGCACGAGTCGCAGCAGATGAGCTCGCCACCATCTGAAAATGGAAAAAACGGGCCACGTTTATCATTTTTGATGTTTTTCCAACCATCGACATCGATCCATTCCATTGCCTTAATTTTCTTTTTGCGAATTATTCCGACTTACCCTTGCAGACACGGCAAAACTCCTGATGCTCATCGTCGTCATCAGCTGCGGTTCCCTCACTCTCACAGTGCGGACAACTCCACTTCCCTTCCGGAGTGTCCTCCAGTTCCGGTTCCAGACATACCAAATGATAGGCCCGCGGGCAAGTGTCGCAAAGGATAATTTCGCCGCCTTGCTGGCAAACCTCGCAGTAATCCTGATGCTGAGAGAAAATCAATTATTACTTATTAACAAAACCACTATTATTTGTCATTTTATTACCTCGTAGGGTTCGTCGTCCTTCTTCTTCACGTGCTTCTTCTTCTTGGCTTTGTTGCCGATCTTAGTTTTGGCTTTACGTCTGGGTTGCGAATCGTCGGCGTTCTCGGACTTATCCGCCCTATCCGAACCGTCGTTGGACGATTTCGATTTTGCCGCTTCTTTTTCGTCGGCCTCCTGCAGCATCTGCTCAAACTCTGCGTCGGAATCTTTTTCGGAGCCATTATTGCTCCCCTCGTCTTCCTCCTAGAATCGTCAAAAATTACTACAGTGAAATAATACGACGAGAAAACATACGGAGCTGCCTCGTTTCCGTTTCCCAAGTTTGATCTTTAAAGTCGGGACTTTGGAAGATTTCTTCGATTTCTTAATTCTAGAGCTTCGCTTCTTCTTCCCTCTGATATCGTCGTCGTCGTCATCGTCGTCGTCTTCATCAAACGCTTCAGATTCGGCCTACAAAGTTAATTTCTTGACATGTTTACATCGAACAGAAAAATAGTGTCGATAAATTTGGCATATCATCGGTCATGACGATATTCATTATTGTCCTACTTACTTCGACGATTTTGGCAGCTGCTTCCTTCGAAGCCCTCGATCTGCTCGACTTCATATATCCTTCCTCGCTGTTAGTCGGGGTGGCAGAAGTTGAGGCTTCCTGATTTTCCGATTGCAAGTTCGGATTGATGTTCGAAAATTCCCTCCACTTGGCGGCGACGAGCATCATCAGCTTGGACATGGGGACCTACAAACACATTTTTATTTCCTCCAAATTTAAGCTCTTTAATAATGTACTTTTGGATTTTCCTTGGTCAGCAACGGCCTGACGTGCTGTTGGAACAACTTGTAGCTAGTCAAGTTTTGGAAATCGGTTTCCGAATATTCTATATCGACATCGCTTAAGCCGAATGTGGAACAGACTTCTTGGATCGTGGGCATGCCTAAAATAGCCAAATTAATATTTCAAATTTGTCGACACCATATCTCGTACCTGTTCCAGCACTGCTCGACTCCACAGCAGATGGCGTAGATGGAGCAGAGTGTTTACTACTCTTGGACTTTCGACCCTTTTTACTGCTGCCATAATCAGAGTCCCCATTGTCCTCTTCGACAAAGTCGCTTTCCTACATTTCAAATTAGACGACAAATTAAAATGTATTTTAATGGAATTGATTTACAAATAATACTAACGTCTCCACTGTCATTCTTCCTTTTCTTCTTCTTTTTTCTACCTCTCTTTTCCTCGCTTTTCGCCTTCCGCTTCTTGCCTTTCTTCTTCTTACGAGCATCCTCAGGCTCATAGTCGTCATCTTCATCCTAGATTTTAATTTTTAATATTTCATCAAATAAAGAGGTATAAATTGAAACTAATGGTTTTGTCTATGTATGAAATAATTAACTACAAACAACTATAAAGAAACTGCCGGTGACTAGGAAGTTTTTTGTCAAGAGTAGAGAGTTGTTTCTCATGTGTTGGCAACGAAATGACATGTGCAAACTGATATATATCTCTTTCCACTTATTTCTTACGTTAAGTAAGTTAATTTTAAATTACTTTAAATTCTCTTGCATAAACTCACCTTAACTGCTGATTGCATTTTAATCTGATCGATGTGGTTTTATTTCGATATGAGTTTTTGTAAACCTCCGTATATTTAGATTACCCAATCCAATACACCCTAATACGTCCCTGGTTTTTCCTGTCATTCCAAGAAATCAACCTAGGGAGTTTGGCAAATGTCAAAGGAACTGTCAACGTCCTAGCTATTCGGCGAGACGACTATATACCCCGATTACTGTAAGAAATCCCGATTTTGTCAGATGACATTCTCCACAAAATCCCTAAGAATTTTCAGTTAACCATGGGTATAACATTGGTATATGTTGTGTCTCAACCAGTTAATGACGTCACTCATTGATTTATGATGTGAAAAGTTACCCAAGTGATACGAAAAAAAGAACATAATAAAATAAAAACCCTATTGCAATCACGATTATACCGCTACAAATAAAAATAACTATGACTACAACTCATTTTAATAATAATTTAAAACGTCATGGAAACACTTTCATTCTGGTATAATCAGCTACTTGCGGCTGCGTCTATGATGCGTACTCAGGCAAATTTTATTTCCGTGTTGTGAAGGTTTTCCGGATCATTCAAAAGGGTTCAAACTTTGGGCAGTGAAAATATTCGCGGGTTTTGTATGTTTTGTTAGTTTTACCGTTATTTGTGTTGTTCGTGTTATTAGTAGTTATTCATTGTGCAAATGAGCTCGTTACTGACCTGGACTTATGACCCCGGTTGCATTTTATGCTGCATTGATGCCAACTTAGGATGACGAAATTACCAATTGACAGTCATTTGACTATACCTAGACCTAGATCATAGCTGTTGCTGTCAAGCTGACATTAAGATGTCAGTTTATCAAAAACTGAGTGGGATGGTATATTGCGAGATACTTATTTTTAACGAAGAATCTCTAGGTAGAAACTTTGAAGATAAAATAACCAACAACTACCTACTAGTGAACTAATGAATGTTAATTAGATATTAACAATTAACGGATAATAAAGTCCTCAGTACTCGTACCTGTCATATTAGACACAGGAGCAAAAGGCATTTATTTTTTACTTACACCGCCCTTGGGGGCTGCCTCGTCAGATTCGGGGTCGTTGTCAACTTGTTCGCCGGCCGCTTCCTCGCCAGCATCATCTTCGGCTAAAATTAAAATAAAAAGTGTAAACTTTTTAAAACCCTTGCGTTGGCCATGTGGACAGTGGTCAACGCCGCCAACGTGCGATTTTGGAGGGAAAATACGAAGTTTCTAACCCCAAAACGAAGAAAATCACATCCCATCGAATTGCATTTATTTGCAATCTGCCAATCTCTTTGTTTGATGTCCTCCATTTTGTTAAGGGTCAGGATATGCCCGCGCTGTCACAAAAATAAATGAAAACCCACCTCCCCCTTTCCCCGCACTTAATATCTGATTACAGGTATAATTATGCAATTTGGGGGCAAATTTACCGAATTTCCAGATGGTTCCAGTCTATTAACGGAATATGGAGTCTGGCAAATCGTTTGATGAGCGCTTCTTATGGTAATTTATCGAGATAAAACAAAACACAAGAGTTTAAAATCGGCTTACATTTCCACCTTTCCACATAAATACAAAACAAACTTACCGGCGAAAGATTCGTCCACTTCCTCGTCGGATGCCATGATTTTCCGTTTCAGGGACACTTGAACACTATTTACGAACACTATTAATTAGGTTTGGATCGTCGAAATTCATTAAAAATTACAAAAAAGACGCACAAATATCTTTCCGATGTTCCGGGACACTCGACACCCCCACCACTCATCTATTCCGAAACGACAACTGTTCCGTACTGATCATGCGCGAGGTAGCGATTAGAAAAGGATGGAAGATGATTGGCCACGAACTTCAAAAATAAACTAAAAAAAGATCACAAAAAATTTATTTAATTTTTGGATTTTTCCATTTTTGTGATTCTAGATTTCACGATAGTTCGAAATGCGAATGGGAAAAATTGTTCCTAACATAAAAACCAACTTTTATAATTAGAAATTTTAAAATTTCCATCTCGGAGTTATAAAAATTATAAATAAAAACTTGGTATTCTCCCTACCCAACATGTATAGTTTTATTTCATGGAATAATAATAAAAACAAAATTCATAAATATAAAACATAATATGTTTATTTTTATTATCTATATTATAGATAAGTTTTTTTACATGTTTATAAAACATTTTTTTATTTATTTCAAACTTTGGCTATAAATAAAATAAAAATACATTATCTAAGCTATGTTAGGAAAACACTAACTGTATACCTAATCTCCCAGATATAGTTATTAAATTAACCCATGAATTGTTTGTAATAATGTTAGATTTAGATTATGATTAGCTATTATAAATACATATAACCACAGAATAACTTATTCTGTGATATAACCTAGCTGCTTGTGTTCCCGGCGCCACAGACATATTATATAGCTCCGGCACGATCTCGAACTGGTTCTATAGTAGGTAACCGTCAATGTGATTGGCTCAAAGAAATTCTATAAAATTCAAACTCACAAATGATATTGATAATTACTCAATTTCTAGTTTGGAATTGGTTCGTGATTGCTCCGCAAACCTCTATTGAATAAGAATTTGTGGAAATGATATTTTTATAAATAGGTTCTGTGAAATTATAGCAATAAAAATCAAATGAAGAAATTACAGTCAAAATTTGACATTTGTAACATAACCTCACTTTTATTTTAATAATAATAATAATAATAATAATATACAGCCAGGATTCTTATTTGTGTAATTTTCTCAGTATTTTCTTGCCCACCTCAAAATGATCAGTAGGTACGTGAGCAAATGCTATCTTAGTTCTTTATCGGAAAAACTCACCGTTGCCTCTAAAATCCCGATTCGGAGTATTGTAAAATTTATTACGTATAAAATAAATGATGCCGGAATTTTTTAGAAATGATATTTATTAAATTGCATGCAGACAATAACTGAAGACTGTGATAGCTACTATGATAAATGCTTGAGCTTATTATTTTTCTGTAAAGTTCTTTTATTCAACTGGAAAATAAGACTGCAAGAGGGTTTCATAAATTGTCACATCTTCTGGTAGGAACAAACAAAATATGATCCTATCGATTTTTTCTGAATGTTGTTCTAGGTGTTTTCTGATCGCATATGATGCCACATGAGCAGCAGGTTCATTTGGATATCCGTAAATTCCAGTTGAAATACACGGAAAAGCGATTGTCCTCAAGCTCTTTGATAACATGATTTTTAGACTGTTTTCATAACAATTTTTTAGCAGTGCTGGTTTCTCCCCTCTTGGCCCAACAGTGTGGATAACATCTGAAAAAGAGAAATTGGGACATAAATTGAAGAGTATAATTAGTAAAGTAATAAGGAATAAGTGATGTACTAAGACAACTTTTTATCCACTACACATTTAGAACACACTTGTAACTTGTTAATAAAAAACTACCAAAAGCACAGTGTAAATGATCAGTCAGTATGCCGACCTTGTGGCCTCTAAGCAGTGTCAGCTTCTCTTCATTTCACCCTGCTGTTTATTTATCTATTTAAGTACTATTGTGCTATATAAGATTCAGACTTACATTTCGCAGGCAGCTTGTATCCACCTGATATTTTCGCTTCACCAGTCTCGCATCCACCAAGCGTCTTGCATTCCTCGACCAATGATTTACCAGCGGCTCTGTGGATGGCCCCATCCACTCCTCCACCTCCCAAAAGGCTCGAGTTTGCAGCATTTACGATAGCATCTATCTATAAAAACTACGTTATCTAAACGAACGGCTAACATCTATTAATTATCCCCGTACTTCGAGCTTCGTAATATCCCCTTCAAAAATCGAAATCTTATCGGCCAAAACATCATTTTTGGAGCTATCGATCTCGTCAATTAGCACGTTGCTCTTCTGGGGCAGGGTTCTTTCTGCGGCGTATTGTTTCCACGTAGGGATGTCTTTAAGGGTTACCCAGTTTTTGTAGGATTCCCTTTTCTTTGCTAAGGGTAGGGAGAGGTAATGTTCCTTTTGTTCCTGCCATGTGCTCATTTTATTGGTTGGAAGTGTTGGGACTGTGTGGACTCTTTTTGTCGAAAATAATTGTTTATTGCAGAAGCCGATAACGACTGGAGCAACTACAGCTGATTTGGTGTTGATGCATAAAATTGTAATAGACATGTTTAGTTTTTAATTGGCAAATATTTTAGGCAACCAGAAATACCCCGTCACGTAAGTGAAGTTAGGTGCAGTTAGCAACACGTTAATACACCGTGAGCCAGAAATTTCAAAAACGACTAAAATTCTTTGGTAAGTAAAAGATGGTGATTTTGCGGTCTTGTCTTTTGTTATGACAGAACAACCTTAATTATTTGGGGAACGCTTATTTGTCCAATAATTATTTTAACCACATTGTAACCAAAATCGATGGATATAAATAGAATAGAATAGAATAGAACGGAACGGAACGGAACGGAACGGAACGGAACGGAACGGAACGGAACAGAACAGAACAGAACAGAACAGAATAGAATAGAATACGATAAGACCCTATAGAGTTTTATATTATTTTTTAATTAATAATTAAATTGTTTTTTAATTAAAAAAGAAGAATTAAATTTACCTGCTTTTTGCTTGCCTCATTTTTCAAAAAAGAATTAAATTTATTTTTAAAATATAATGTTTTATTCGGGTGACAGAAAAAATTATTAAACTTTTTTGTTCTACTTATCACTTAAGTATAGGTAAAGCTACAAATTATTGATAATAATCAGTTTCAACTTGGGACTATATAAACAATTTATTCAAATTGGGGATTGTTATCAAATTCAAATTAGGAATAAGTAACACCAAAAGTCTAGAGAATAGTATTCTCTAGACTTATTGGTAACATACCTATATTTTTAAATGGGGAATAAACAATAAATTCATAAATTCCTATTTACATATTTTTAATTGGGTTGGTAAAGGTACTTTGAAAATAATGAATATAATATGTAATTGAAAATCGCCAAAATAAGAGATTGGGGCACTCTGTACGAAAACCTGGGAGGGGGACATTTTTTTCTAGATAGATTTTTTCATAGCGCTCTCTAAGTTTTGTAATGGACGATTAATTGAAGTAGTATGGATAGGGTGTTTCTATTTAAAAAAATCTTAAGTATATAGATTGATTTACTCTTACCTATTTTATCCGAAGATCTTTTTTTGCGTCGTCAACGCCAAAAGAGCTTTTTTAAATATTTTATTTTTCGTATATATCTCTAAAAACAAAGACCCTTTGTGTAGATCGGCTGTCCCAATGCAAAACACAGTAACTAACAATTTTCTCAAATCTGAGTTTATTAGTTTTTTTGAGTTGCTGTGTTTTGCTGCACCTTTTGATATATGAAAAACTAAAATCGGTCAATAAATAAAAATAATAAAATGCATTCAAAACACAGTAACCAACATGGCTAGCATGACTATACCATTAAAAAACACAGTAGTTATCAAAAGCTATATCAAAACCAACTATCTGCTGAGCAGTTACTGGGTTTTGTTATGGTTTTTGTAGTTACTATGTTTTGTAGTAGGGAATCGGTTTGTATTCATACAAGTATGTTATCCCCACCATTACTTGCAAGTCTGGATTCAACCATATTTTAAAATTTTGTTTTTCATTTAGAATATTGATGAATTGCCACTTTTTCCAATATTAAAGTACGAAACATCATCATTTTTTACCAGCAACTATGAGAATAAAGAACTCAAAGAAATCTATTTAGAAAGGTTAAAGACATTTTTTGCCTCTACTGAATTTACACGTGGACATTATAATTTATTGTGCGAAAGTCCTGTCGATGATAGCGATCAGGACAAAGATTACCAACCTACATCTGCTTCTAGCGATAGTGAATATGACGATGAAATTCTGGAAAATAAAAGTAGAAAAAGAAAGCTGAAGAAAACACAATCTGGACAGAAAATAGTCACCCTTGAACAAAAAGTTAGTTGAAAATACCCATTTTAGATTTATAAAAATAATTATAATTCTCCTTACCTCACCACAAATTTTGCCTACACGTGGCATAGCATCCCCCAAAAAGGCAACAATTTTAAAAGATTTGGTGCCATTAATGCCTACTAATAGAAAAGTTTTTTGGGAAACAATGCCAGAATCGGAAAGATCTGCAGATTTGGTTAGTGCTGAGCAAGTGGGAGAAATTGATTCTGATATTTGAATCATGGGTCATCATTAATACAATTAATTATTGTGTTTGTATTTTTTCTTAGATTCAATTACTAGTTTAGTATTTTTTGTAGCCTTTTCGATATAAGTTTATTGTCAAATAAAAAAACGCGAAGTTTTATTTATCAATTGTGTATTACAAAACATAGTAATGACGTTTACTGTTCTTTAAATTTAAGTAATTTTCGCCACTTTGCCAATTACAAAACAAAGCAAAGGCATTTACTGTGTTTTGATATAGTATTATTTAACTTATTTAGAGAAAAATCCCATACAAAACCTGTTTTTTGACTGCCGAACAAAGTTATAACGGTAGTATATTATTCAAATTATAATAAAAAAATGCAATAAATGATAGCTTACCTCTATTAATTGTTTGGGGCTCAAAAATTATATAAAAACGGCCTCGTGGAAACTGCCCACTGCTCCTGTTACTAAAAAACGAGAACCAGACCATAAGAGTGAAAATTAATGGACTGTTTTGCATACAGACAATAAAGGATGGGAATCTACGGAATACAATTATTGCAGTGGAGACCGACGGGATTTGGCCAGGGATTGAGGTTCGACTTTGGAATATAATTCCGCTTATACACGTTTATTGTAGAATTCGCTTTGGGGAAATTTAATTGTGCGAAAGTTGTGGCCGACCAAAAGCCAAAATATTTAATAATTCGTTACGGCTTGACAGGAAGATTAGGCATGTGAACGCATTAGACCGTTGAAATGATGAGGTTTTCGTTTTAGACAGTAATATTCGAGATTCTCAGCCTCGCCTTCTGGTGGGATTATTAGTCAAGTAGGGTATTACCAAAGTCTAGAGTAGTATTCTCCAGACTTTGGTATTACCACAGAAAATCGTCTCTGTACTTATATGAGGTAGAGTTACCTTTTTAAAGTGGCATCTAAATAGAAAATCGCATCAAGATAGTGCTATTATTTTAGTCTAAATTATGTGGTCAAACTTTTTGTATCACCCTGTGTATTAGGTGGCTGTAGGTAAATTCAAAGATTATGTAATATGTATATTGGTATATGATTCCCAATAATTTACTTTTAATATATTTTTTCTTTTTATACGTATGTACCTACTAAACAGCTTTTTAATTTCATTCTTTTCATGCCGATATAATATAATAGTTCACTATAAGGGCTATAGGGTATCATTAAAATCTTTACGGCTATATCCTTGTCACGCATTTATATATCTTCGACGTAAAAATCTAAGTTTAATGAAGACGTTAAAATTTTATTAAATTCCGGAACTCAATTTTATTATTCGCAGCCCAAGTTAGTTGGCCGAGTAGGTAATCCAGTTTGTTCCATAAACTTATAATGGATCGAGATAAATTATAGGTTTATTAATTTAAGTGTTCGGCATCTGAAACCTCCCGGAAATTCGGATAATTTTAATTTTATAGAAAAATGGAGACAGCTAAAAGTTTTCAAGCTGCATTTAATTTGTTAAGTGAACCATGTTTGGTTAGTTTAGAAAATTATTTTGGCTCTTTTATGTTAGGAATTGGTTTGGATTTGCACTGGGTAAGGGTAAGCCGTACCTCTCAAAATTTTATTTTTGTGCGCCGATTTTGAAAAGCTTTTTTGTTGAATAGCTCTCTGAAAATGGCATTCGACGCACTATTAAATTTTTTGGAAACCGAACACACGCGGCCAACTGGGTCCAAATTTTGAAAAGGGCTATTTGCGGTTTTTTAAGGACTATTAACTGACGACGGATTCTTGTTTAGGACTACTTAAAACATAACTCTACAAAATTTCACCTTATTCCCACACAGAATGACCAAGAAAATAATTTTTAAAAGTTGCAATATATTTTTTTAATAGACGCAAAATTTGTTTGATCTTCCTTGGCAAAATGGCATTTTTACTTAGGAAACAAAATATGTTATTAAGACAATAATTGACATAAATTATTTATGCCTTACTTGATTACGCAATCTGGAACATAGGATGTCGATTTTTTTGATAACTTAGATTTGCAGCACAGATAATTTATATAAAAATATTATTGATATTAGAAAAAAACCAGGGAAACTATTGATTTTATTCGATTAAATTAAATATTAGTTTGTTCGATTAGATCACCATTCACAGATATAAGTATTTCTCAATTCGCCGCCTATTGTTTTCAAGCACTCGTCTGAGCTGCATAGCTGCTCTCTAGTAATTCCGCGACAAGCTTCAATACTGCTATTACGGAGACCATCGAGCGTTTCTGGCCTCGACACATAAGAAACATTGACAAGTGATTGACGATCAACAATTTTTATTTCTAGGTTTTCATGGCCTGCTCTGATGTTAGATTTTTTCCAAATTAAAAACAGAATAAGTGCATGTAGAGTTTATGAAACAATCCTATTCATTTTGTTTCCTAACTAAAAATGCCATTTTGCCAAGGAAGACCAAAATAACTTTGTTTATTAAAAAAATATATTGCAACTTTTAGAAATTATTTTCTTGGACGTCCTGTATGGGAGCAAGAGGAAACTTTGTACTCTCAACGTACTCGCTTTGTCTGCCACATATAAAATGGCCGCCGTTCAAAACGACGGAACAAAATCTATAGGCAAGCGCAGTGTCCTTTCTCTTTCCTTGTCTAAGTACATTTTTTTATTATGCAACGCGCGCGTTGCCAAATATACTTAGCTCTATAGCCTACATTTTGGCGGTCACTTTACATTATTTTATAGAGATATGTTGTACTTATTGGTAGGTACTACCCTGTACTACTTATATAGGCCCCCCTACCGAAACACGGAAATTTTATTTTTGACTATATTAATCAACTGGACTCAATTTCTCTGTAGCCCAGTTAAAAATTTTCTGTACAGGTCTTATACACACGCCATGCATCATGCATCATGCATACTGATTGAGGCAGCAAACATCACACACAGAGCCAATGACATCCATAATGATCACACAATTTCTGGGAAGAGATTTGCCCATAATCTGTGTTATGATAATATATTCACGCTCCTGGGGTATTTACTAATTTGTATACCTAATCCCAATCCCTGGGTGGATGGTAGCACGTTGCTGTGCAAAGTTTGGCAAACGGCACAAATACAATACGATAGGTAAGTATAGGATAGGATTTACAAGGAAAGAGACAAGGAAAGAGACAAGGAAAGAGACAGGAAACCGCGCCTACCTACCCTGCCGTGTATAGATTTTGTTACGTCGTTTTGAACGGCGGCCATCTTATATGTGGCAGACAAAGCGAGTACGTTGTGAGTTAATTTCGTGAATTTGTGAATTAAAGGTAACAGTGATTAAGGGGAAAATATACTCCTACGATGGTGAATTGTTCAAGGTTTGGTTGCAAAAGCAGAAGTGAAAAGCAAGAGCAAGAGCCCGGGATTTCGTTTCACAGGTAAATATTTAACAAGCTACCATTCAAAGAAGCTCTACAAATTTATTTATTCTCAATAAAACTTCTTCAAATTCCTTCTACCTATTAGTATGATAAAGTGCATTGTTTTATTTGTAAAGAGGACCAATATAATTATTTTTTAACATCGTTTTTATTGAAAATTTCTTAATTGATTATGATAGTTTCATAAAATATGGGCTGGTTTCCATGGGCGTGCATTATTTATTTTAATTTGATTAATTCGAAATCGCCGCAAATAAATATATATTTCAGCACTTGACACTAGCTTTACATTTCGGAAATTGTCTGCAAATAAATACCAATTTTTCAAATTACATGTAACTCAAAATTAACTAATTTTTCATTTTTAACATTTTTGTGATATTGGCTAAGAACGCGTTTCATGCTACGCCACTGGCCTGTCGTGCGATATGGCAGTCGGTAACACGGCCGTGAGCGCAGTTAGGCGTCCTCTCTCTTTCTTTGGCCAAGACAAAATCATGCCATATTTTAGCAAAATCACGTAAAAAGCTCTTTCAATGGCATGAGCAGTATTTTGTCTTATCTTGTTTTTTTCCAAGAAAACGCTTTGCAGACTTGGTTTAAACGTGGGCAAAATAAACTGCGATTCAGTCAAATTCGCGTGACTTTGGATTTGGCGGCATGCAATTTATATGCAAATTTTAATTGTTTTATTAAATCGGCTTTCCGGCCAAAACTTTCCTCTAGTCACTTCGTCATTGATCACGGCGATCGCCGCTCACTATACACAGGGCGAGTCGTTGGCCCGTACAAAAATTCCTGGGAGCACCCCTATGGGGTTACGTTTTTTAGAAAACTAAATTAAAAAATCCGACTTTTGGTAGTTAGGTTCGTAGGTAGGTTCTCTATAAAAAATAAAACCATCCGCCAAAAATATGCTATTAAATTTGGCAACATGCGGTTTAGGATACAGACTTTTCTGCCAGTAAAAGTCTGTCTGTAAAAGTGCCAATAACGACGCTGTATTCATGGAGCAATAATTAATTATGATATACCACAACAAAATGGTAACTAGATAAAATGCCGAAAAAAATATTTTCTCCCACTTTTAAGATATATCCTGTATAATCCGCAAGCCTACCTTTTTAAAGCCCGATAGTTTCCTTGAAACTTGCAACTTTTATATAAAACTGTTTTCCCTCATGGATTCGACCCAATATTTTGGAGAGAAGATGAAAGATGAATGCATATAGCATGCCTCAAATTATGCAAAAAATGTAGGCGGTCTAAATTGAGCGAAACCGACTGAATATTTCAACGATTCGGTGAATATAGCAATTTTTCGTTCTTTTATTCCGCGGGGGAAATTTCCTGTAAGGCGACATGGACCGTTAAAACTCGAGGAAATTCGGAGCCGATGCGGATGAGCTTTCGGGTTTTAATTTCGTTTTCAAAGTGAGGAAATTTCGACGCCACACTTGTGCAGACGGTGGAATGCAGTGGAACAGAATGACGGGCGTGTGGGAATTTATACGAGGTGATTAAAAAGTATGGGAAGGTATCAAAAATATTCCCCGAAATATTCGTTATTCAAGAAATGTTTTAACAAAGTTTGTAGGCATACTTTTTGACATAATTTCGTTGCTGTGGGAAGCAGCTTTTATTTTTTCAAACGGCATGATGTGATTTAATTTGTATTTTACAAGAAAAAAATGAGAACGAATTAATTCCCTAAAAATCACCTCCTTCGGTTGGACATCATATTAATCAAATTTTTTCAAAGTTAGCCACGCAAATGAATAAATGCGAATACACAACTTGAATACAAGTTAAAATAATTAAAATTAATGATAATACTCTGAACTGTTAATGCATTAATGTCAAAAGAATTTATCACATTTATTAAAGTGGAAGCCAATATGCTTTTTGCCCCTTCAGTAAATGTATCTATCAGTTTCTTCCAAATTTGATGGACTGTCTTTATAGACAACATTCTAGATATTTTCATTTCCATGGCTACCTTATTGATAACAGCTAGTTCAACCCAAGAAAAGGTTTTTAGGAAAGTTATCTTTTTCTCAATTTCTAGCACATGGACACATATTAACATTTTATACTGACCTATAGAGAAAGAGACAGTCTTTGAAAAAATACAAAAAAATATTATGCCATTAAAAAAATTCGGTTGCTATAGCAACGAAATTGTTTAGGTCAAGAAAAAATGAATGCCGCCAGTTAATGGCAAAAAATATGCCGAGTAACTTTTGTTACAGCATTTTTTTTAATTACAAATATTTCGGGAAATATAAGCACTTTTCAATACTTTTTACTCGCCCTCTATAAAGTTAATGAAGTGGCAAACAACTGCCACTTTTTCTCTAAAACTGTAATTACATTTTTATTAAGTTTTCAAACTATACAAAAAAAGAGTATACATAAATAAGAAAGAGTCTTGGAGAAATTTACATACAGACTAATACAGAGTGTTATGAGTTGATGATGAGTTCGTTGAGTGGATATCAACATTTCGATCAAGTTTGCGCACTGTATTTTTTCTATGTGTAGCAGCTATTAAACGGATATTTGTATTAATTAAACAATTTGTAATTAAGGGTTTAAAATAATTGTTATTTATTATTACTAGTTGAAGCCGCATCAGAATCGAAAGGGGTAAAAGGTAGTAATTCTAATGAATGACTATGGAAATTTTTAAAAAATACTTACAATTGATTTATGATTAACATTTGATTTTTTAGGGCCTGCGGAATTCCCGTCACCGATTAACAGATTTATACTTCTTTCGCTTTCGCTCTTACTTTGAGAGCTTCGTTAGGGCTAAAAGGTAGTAATTCTAATGAATGACTATGGAAATTTTTAAAAAATACTTACAATTGATTTATGGTTAACATTTGATTTTTTTAGGGCCTGCGGAATTCCCGTCACCGATTAACAGATTTATACTTCTTTCGCTTTCGCTCTTACTTTGAGAGCTTCGTTAGGGCTAAAAGGTAGTAATTCTAATGAATGACTATGGAAATTTTCCAAAAAATACTTACAATTGATTATGGTTAACATAACCATAAATTTATGGTTAACATAACCATAAATCAATTGTAAGAAGCCCGCGTGTCTTAGTATTTAGGCATAACTTTTAATTCTAGACAACTTTTCTTAATAACATTTTGCTGAATTTTTTGAAATAAAGGTACTTCCCTCTTGTACAATTTTTATATTTTTTGACCTACCCTGTATGCTGTTTGACTTGCAACCATTCTAAGTGCGCCTAATATGATTATCGATAATGCACGAACTTTCGGGAATATTAATTTGTATTTTCGTTGTGCAATTAATAAAAAAAATCCCATATGTTGCACACTTAAATGACTACATATGTACAGAGTGATCCAAACTCGACGCCCCAGGCCTACAGCGGGAACACGAAAACTCAAAATAAAATTTCGAAAAGGGGTTCTTAAATGGGACTACTACTAAGGTCCAATTTTGACCGAAAATTAGCTTTTTTGATGTTTGGGAAAATGGCCGCTATGACGTCATCGATATTATTTTCCCAGAAACATACCAGTTTTTCTCTATATATTGAAAGTCCTTATCATTCTCAACAACTTTTATAGAAATAAATTTTCTGTATCTTTTGTCGTTCCAAATCTACAGGGTTGTTTCCATAGCTATCTAGATTTCGAAAAATGATTAGAATTTTTTTTTTTACATATTTGACCCTGTAGATTTGGAACGACAAAAGATACAGAAAATTTATTTCTATAAAAGTTATTGAGAATGATAAGGACTTTCAATATATATAGAAAAACTGTTATGTTTCTGGGAAAATAATATCGATGACGTCACAGCGGCCATTTTCCCAAACATCAAAAAAGCTAATTTTCGGTCAAAATTGGACCTTAGTATGTCCCATTTAAGAATCCCTTTTCGAAATTTTATTTTGAGTTTTCGTGTTCCCGCTGTAGGCCTGGGGCGTCGAGTTTGGATCACCCTGTACATATACATATACTGGCTGTGTAGGCAGAGGTTTATTGCACTTAGTTCCAAAGCTTTAAAAAGCTCATGCCTATTGGCTTCATTTGCATGCATAATATGCTTGTACGTCACATATATTTCCGAATTATTACATTTCCCGCAATAGTCCGAGTCCGAAGTGCTGCAAATACCATTGCTAATTGGAACTGCTAGAAAAGCCTTTACTTTGAAGCTTTTTAAACGCGTTTAAGTAAAAGCAAGATTGTTTCTATTGTTTGGCTTAAACCGAACATGAACAAAAATATTTATTTCCAGAAACAAACCTTCTAGATTCTAGATGATTTTTATATGGATTTCTATATTCTTGCAAGAGCACACATTTTAGTCGATGATGTACCTAATCTATATAGGATAGGATTTGCAACCATCAGATTTAGGAAGAATCCATCCTAGAAAGACTCTCGTGCTTCCTAGAGAAGCGCCAGTCTACTTCCAATTATAAAAATATTCTCGTCTTAAATGTAACCTCTATAAAACTCATATTTTTAAAAAGCACCTTTCCTTAGCTCATAAAATATTCGCTTAACTAATGTAATTTAAGAACAAATTTGTAGAAATTTATGACCTGCCTGGTGCCGCAGTTTTCTCTAACTTGCCATGAAATGGAAATTTGCATTTCACGGCACAACTATTTATGTTTGAGAAATTAAAATGATGTAGGTATAGTACTTGGTTGCATGTTCTGTAATTTGGTGTGAAATTGTTATTTTGTCTTTGCAGCATTATGCTATAAAACTTTTTTATTGCTTTACCGATTTTAATAATTTTCGGGTCATTTTCACAGGAACTAGAGTTTAAACAAATAGTTTCAACGAATTTTACGTATAGGTAACTGTTAAGAGTACTTACGATGTTCCTAATTTCAAAATTTGTTGGGAAGAAAAGGTAACCTTATCGAAATTAAAGAAACCCACCCGTTTTCGAGAAAAAATACACCAAAATAATTTAGAAAACGGATGAATAAAAAATAAGGAATACTTTAGAGTTAAAGTTCTGCAACTTTTTTTGAAAATGCAATGCTTCCTTTGTTTTTCTAAATTGGAGGGGGTTAAATCACATTTATTTTATTAATTTTATTAAACCAACACAAAAGTGTTGGTTTTAGCCCATTTTATTTGAAGTATTTTTTCAAAATAACCATTTCCCAATACTCAGCCGTTAAGGAGTTATACAGTGTGTCCAGGAAAGTGAGCATCATTTGGAAATAATTGGTATTATTACAATTTTTGAAAACTGATTTCAGAACACGTTTGTGCATGATTCGAATACCTATTTTAGTTCAAATAAGTCTATGCTGCTGTATCGCTTATCTGACAAATTTGACATTTTGAAAAAACAATTGACAAAAATCGTTATTGTACTGGAAATATCGAAAGAGGTCACCAAGAAAAAGTGTTTGTTGGTTTGAATATCTTTATTAGTTTCGGAGATATAAAAAATATATTTCTTGGTGAACTGAACACCCGACAACTTCCTTAGATAGCCTTCAAAGACATTAAGTTTATATATAATATGAGAAAGTGGCAAAACCCCCGCATTTTTCTATGCTGTGTTGCTGTGTAAAGCTTAGGTAAGCGGCAATACAACAAAGTTTTCTACATCTGTTATTTTTGGCCTGATGGGATATTTGCTTTGTCGAGTAACTGGCAAAGGAGGGTAATGGTTAGGCAAATATGACAGAATCGCGCACTTCGAGAACAAAAGCATTTTCAGCAAATTGAACGTAGTAGGCGGTCCTCCACCCCCACTCCCCTCTCCAAACATCTCGCAGCGCGGCGTATCTATTCCTGCTATCATCCGCATCACGAGAGCCATTATCCAATAACCAGGAATTATTTATCGACGACAGTTAGAGATCTGTGTCTGTAGGGTAGAATCCCACGGGCGAGGTTCCTTTCGATCGGTAGGGTTGATACGTTACAAGGTGAAATAACGAATTGGGGGGTGTATAGGAGAAACCGAGATGAGAACATCAAAATATAACGTGTTGGGAACGGTTTATAAAATATTAAAGGCGATGGTAAGCTTCGTACGGGTTTGGAGAAAATTGCAAACTGATGGCACTAATGATAATAATACGTCTTTAGTCTTTATCCATCCATGATTATACAAAAATTAATTAACTAAATGAATAGAGGAAATAATAAAAAGGTTTCGTAGATTCCAGTTTTCAAATAAAATGGAATCTAAAACTTTAAGGTACCTACTACTCCTTTTGATTTCAAATTATGGCGTTAAATCTTCATCTTCATTTTATGGATTTTATAGAAATGTTTGGAGATTAGACAAGGAAAGAGAGAGGACACCACGCTTGCCTACCCTGCCGTGTATAGATTTTGTTACGTCATTTTGAACGGCAGCCATTTTATATGTGGCAGATAAAGCGAGTACGTTGTGAGTTAATTTCGTGAATTTGTGAATTAAAAGTATCAGTGATTAAGGGGAAAATATACTCTTACAATGGTGAATTGTTCAGCGTTTGGTTGCAAAAGCAGAAGTGAAAAGCAAGAGCCCCAGATTTCGTTTCACAGGTAAACATTTAATAAACTACCTTTGTGAGATTCCCTGAAACTTTATTTTTTCTCAATATAACTTCTTCAAATTCCTTCTACCTTTTAGTATGATAAAGTGCATTGTTTTTTTGCAAATAGGACCAATATAATTATTTTTTAAGATCGTTTTAATTGACAAGTTCTTAATTGATTATGATAGTTTCATCAAATATGGGCTGGTATCCATGGACGTGCATTATTTATTTTATTTTGATTGATTCGAAATCGCCGCAAATAAATAAGTATATTTCAGCACTTGACACTAGCTTTATATTTGAGAAATTATCTGCAAATAAATACCAATAGTTCAAAATACATGTAAGTCAAAATTAACTACCTTTTCATTTTAACCCGGAATTAAAACGTCATCAAAAGTGGGTATGTTTAGTTGCCTCTATCAATAGAATTTTATTTACAACTAGCTGGAAAAACTAGTTAATTTGAAAGGTCTATACAGAAAATAAGGGTATTTTTAAAATACACATAGATACTAAGGACACTATTTTAAAAGTTATGGCTGCTAGGATTTAAAAAATATATACCTAGTTAATTTAGTAGCTATGACTTTCAAAATCGTAATAGTAAATAGTGTAATTAGTAAATCTATGCATATTTGAAACATGTTCTTTGAAATAAATAAACCTTTTAAATTCACTAGCCTTTCCAGCTAGTTGTAAATAAAATTTTATTGATGAGGCAACCAAACATACTCTGGATGACGTTTTATTTCCAGCCTTAATAATCTGTATGAACTACAGGGATATTTAGGAATGAATTGTTTAATTTTCTAATAATTATTAGAATATAAAACGCAAATAGTACAATTATGGTTAGCTACATGAAATAGGTTGATTGTATTTTAATATATTATTATTTTAGAACCAATTTTGTACAGGAAAATTTAAATTATGTCCTAATTGCTTCTGTATAATAAAACCAAATTATTGTTCATGAATATTGTATACCGGTGCTGAAAGAAGCCAGTTGTAAACGGTCCGGGGTTGGTCGAGCTGTGCACTAAAAGAAGAACGAAAATCCGGAAAGACAACCTGGTTCATTGTGCACCTTTGAAGAGATTGACGTAATCCCTGAAGGGGACGGATGAAAAAATGAGCATAGGAAGGGACAGAGAATCTGCCGCAGTCACGTAGAAACTTAAGGATTATTTTCGCGGACGTCTTTAAGGAGGGCAATATTGTTTGGAGAAGGCTGGCCAACAGAATTATTTATTAATTAAGGCGTCCCACGATGCTTCACTTAGATTCAAATTTGCAGTTTGCAGTACCTACAGTTGGTAAGTTGCGGTGGCAATATAATTGCCTCAATTTTGAATTATAAATACATTTTTTTGTAAATTTTATCCATCCACTTTGGAAGGTTTGGACAATTTTGAAATTTAAATGCATTAACAGAGTCTATGTAATCGAAAAAATTTCAAAACTCAAAAATACCGAATCAAAGGGGATTCCATTGAAAATAGTATACAGGGTGTCCCAATAAGGACTCCCGTCGCCGATATCTCGGGAACAAAAAGAGATATTTTAATTCTGTAAACGCCGTCCGCTAGAATGTGAAGAGGGCTTTATTCGAAACTGATAAGCGTTAATTTTGATATTGGCGTATAGATGGCGCTGCGGTGCAAATAAACTTTTTGATCCTAGGAACGTTGGAACGTATGGCATCTAAAAGACTGGGTAATTTGGAGAAACTTTTGTTCTATCGACTATTTTCCTGCTGTCACTAGTTTCTGAGATAACCGCTCTAAAATGTCATTTACAAAAAATGAGCTAACTCGCTTAAAATTAACTTTAGAGGAAAAAGTTATTAAAAATATCTTTGTAGTTCACTAGGACGAAGAAAACAGCGATACGTGTCAAATTATTACATCCGGTTTGACCGGAAGTACCGGAAGTGACCCATTTTTCAGTTTAAAATGAACATACTGTATAATTTATCGCGCAAAAGTGCAAAAAGGTAATTTCCTGTGCCAATAACACCATGTATATACATCTAGACAACGATATATTGACTGAATTTATTTTTATTAACCAAAGGTGGCTCTTGCTGTCTCTGTCCATTGTTTCAATATGATATTTAGCTTCAAACGCCCAGGTAATTCTCTATCGTTGTCAATTTGTTTCTTGCCTAATTAGTTTATTAATTTTTGTAATAATGGTTAATCATAATAATGAGGATAAATTAAAATATGGCATTAGCTTGTATTTAATTATGGAAATAATTTTGAACATATTTATTGTAAACATACATGTCACCTTCGGTTAATAAAAATAAATTCAGACAAATTGTCGTTGTCTACATATATGTTCCTACAAGGTGTTATTGTTATTAGGTATATTTTTCCAATTTTGAGGGAAAATTGTAGAGTATGTTCATTTTGAACTGAAAAATGGGTCACTTCCGGTACTTCCGGTCAAACCGGATGTGTAATAATTTGACACGTGCCGCTATTTTCTTCGTCTTAGCGCACTACAAACTTATTTTTAATAACTTTTTCCTCTAAAGTTAATTTTAAGCTAGTTAGCTCATTTTTTGTAAATGACATTGTAGAGCGGTTATCTCAGAAACTAGTAACAATAGAAATTGTCATAGATGCGGCAGCACAGTAACATGGCTTGGGAATAAAAAAGATCATGAGTCATGAGCAAAGGGCTTGAAATAAAAATTGTCCATAGAACAAAAGTTTCTCCAAATTACCCAGTCTTTCAGATGCGCTACGTTCCAACGTTCCTAGGATCGAAAAGTTTGTTTGCACCGCAGCGCCATCTATACGCCAATGTCAAAATGAACGCTTAGCAGTTGCGAATAAAGCCCTCTTCACTTCCTAGCGAACGGCGTTTGCAGAATTAAAATATCTCTTTTTGTTCCGGAGATATCGGCGACGATATATATATATTATATATATATATATATATATATATCATACATTAGAAACTACTTCCGGTTTAACCGGAAGTGACATAAACCATATTATTTTCAATGGAAGCCCCTTTGATTAGATATTTTAAAATGGTCTAAAATGTCACTTCCGGTTAAACCGGAAGTAGTTTAGAATGTATGATATTACTAAATACACGGTATTTCCGTACTAGCGAGCCTTCAATCTATATTTTCGTCCTAAACCTCTTCGAATTAATTCCGGCACGTCCATTTTTTCATTCCGCTCTTTACGGATTACCGTCGGCCCTCAAAAGGTGCACATTTACCACGGGCGTAGCCAGGATTTAGTTTTGGGGGGGGTTTAGTTTGAGAAGTAAATAAAACAACAAAAATATACTTACATGAAATTTAATATCTATATATTCATCCGAAAAACTACGACATATTTATAAAGTTCTTAACTTTAAATGAAATGGATAAATTAATTTCGTTCCTCTGCGCTAAATCTAAAACCATTAAAGAAGAAATCTTCGGCTTTTTCTTTTAAATATATCCACTACTTCATCTGCATGAATTTCTGTTCCATAGTGAATGTTCATTAGAGCCAAACCATTAAGTCTGTTTTCACTTGTAGTGTTTCGTAGTTTTTCAGTCTCCTTAGGCTCGAGAAAGACCTTTCTGGGGTAGCAGTGGATACAGGAATGGTAGCCAAGATTTGTAGTAATGTGTAAATATTAGGATAAAGGTTTTTATCGCACATATCTAGGCATTCCAAACTAGATTTCTAAACTAGATAGCTAAATCCAAATTTGTTTCTTTATTAGAAACCCCTTGACCTTGACTACACCACTTTTTCCAGTAGTCCATACTTTTAGGTTTATCACCCTTCCTTTTCTTCCCCTCCATTTTTCGACAGTAATAATGATTCACGTATCTATCCCTAACAAGGTCATCGAATAACAGTGCACTAAAATTACTCACTTACACGGTACACTTAATTCTCTTCACTATTCGTTCACCACTTTTCACTTTTATTCGCTTCGAGTTTGCATGGAACAATACTGCCGAAAGCGCCGCGGCGCCGCTTATATAGCAGCCCAGTAGCCGTCCAGAAACTTCCACGAACTTCCACAAAGTTCCGCTCATTTCGACCTAGGGGCGTGGCGAATAATCGAGAAACAACGCAAAGTGTCCCTACAATACAAAATATTTCGGCTGCAACTGCGTCTGCCTCTCGTCAAAAGATGGCGCTAGGCGCTACTATTACTACATAATATATTCAAACGTAATAATAATTTAACTCTTCACTCCTCGTATTTTTTCGGTATAATATTAGGTAATATTTTGCTTATTTCGGGGGGGGGGGGGGTTGAACCCCCGAACCCTCCCCCCCCTTGGCTACGCCCGTGACATTTACTGTGGCCTCCGGCCGCCTCTCTCGGTTTCCCATCCCCAGGTTTCTTTGGTCGGACCATCCCGCTTATTTTATACGTTTAAAAATGGATGGCCGGGATGTGATCGGGATCCCAAATCGCCTGGTTAGAGAAAATCTCGCCTGCGTTTGGGGAAAGTAAAAACGGCACGTAGTAGGAAAGTATTTTTTCCAGTTTATTTTACATCTACGTACCAGAAGTAAGTGAAAGAAATTTAACCACGATTCCCGTTTTTTAATAAGTTAATAACGCAAAACATGCATTTAATTTGTCGCATCCACATATCCACTTATACTTGTCGTACATATTTCTATATAAAAGTAAAACTTTATCCAACTGATATAATTGCAAATCTGGGATTGGTCGCCCTCTCCCAAGAGTTTTTATTTCAACTTTTTCTGTCAATGAAAGTCTTAACGACTTGCCTGGCTGGGACTGGGGCTTGAGAATATAGAGCCCCTATGGACGAGCCGCCACTGGTTTAGTAAAAATATTTCATATCGTTTTCAACAATGAAGTGTATTATTAATTATTACTAACTAATGTCTTATCTTCCCTCTTACTGACTACGAAATGTAGTATATAGGGTGAGTTTTTTTCGATGCCCACTATGGGGATCTCGGAAACTAGCAGAGCTAGAACAAAGGTTAAATGTGGAAAGAATGGCAGTTTTGAATGCTCAATCTAATGCCCCTTTTGGATTTTTAAAAAAGTTCACGGCTCACTAGATATTTTGAAAAAAGTGATTTTTTGCTATTTCTTCAGATCTCTGTAGCTCCGTTATTTCTGATTATACAGAAAAACTGAAGAGACAAAAATTGTACACAATTTTGGGCTTAATAAGATAATCTTATCCAATTTTTTATGTTGTTTGTGATTTTTGAGATATGACATAAACTTTTGTTTTTTTAAATGTAAATCATAGTTGGCTGTGGCCTTATAAAATCGGCATTAGCATTCCGAAGATATAATACTCGGCATAGTTATTACAAAAAATAAAAGAGCTATGGCTAATTCTCTGATTTTTTTTTTAAATTTTCACATATTCAGCCATGGAATATTTTCATAATTACGTTCTATTTTATAATTAGACATACTTCAAACTTTCTAATATTTTGTTTTTAGCTGGTAACAAAATGTAAGAAAATAAAACAAAAATTAAAAAACTCAAATTCAAATTATTATTATTTTAAAAGGTCACCTTTTAAAATAAAAAAGGTGTTCAAACAATCCACCATTTTATTATTTATGCAAATATTGCATCTTTTTAAAGCTGAATTTGTCGCCTTTCTTAGAGAGCGCCTGTCAATACTGGCAATTATTGGTTCTAAAACAGCTGCTCTTAATTTAACAATAATCGTCTCATACTTTATTTTGTACTGTTCCCCACAAAAAGAAATCCAAAACAGACAAATCGGGGGATCGGGACTGACAGTAAATAGGTCTATTTCTCCCTATCCAACTATTTGGATAGAGCTGATCTAGGTAATTTCTTACGGTCAAGTAATTATGTGGTGGAGCTCCATCATGATAACTTTTGTATTATTTGGTTACATTTTGTCACCAGCTAAAAATAAAATATTTATTTGAAAGTTTGAAGTATGTCTTATTATACTATATAGAACGTAATTATGAAAATATTTCATGGCTGACTATGTAAAAATTTAAAAAAAAAAACAGAAAATTAGCCATAGCTCTTTTATTTTTTGTAGTAACTATGCCGAGTATTATATCTTTGGAAAGCCCAAAAAATGGCCGATTTTATAAGGCCACAGCCACAGATACGATTTACGTTTAAAAAAACACAAGTTTATGTCATATCTCAAAAATTACAAACAACATAAAAAATTGGATAAGATTATCTTATTAAGCCCAAAATTATCTACAATTTTTGTCTTTACAGTTTTTCTGTATAATCAGAAATAACGGAGCTACAGAGATCTGAAGAAATAGCAAAAAAAACACTTTTTTCAAAATATCTAGTGAGCCCTGAACTTTTTTAAAAATCCAAAAGGGGCATTGAAAACTGCAATTCCTTCCCCATTTAACCTTTGTTCTAGCTCTGCTAGTTTCCGAGATCCCCATAGTGGGCATCGAAAAAACTCACCCTGTATAATGGTGTCCATGAAACCCCTACCAACAAAATGGTTTCATTAATAAATACGCAGGTACAGTCCCAGCTGAATTTGGCAGGGATTATGCGCGAGTGCCCTTGCGGAAATATCAGCTTCAAATTTTTCTATTTCTCTTTCGCACCGTGTTCGAATTCGCCCTTCATCTCTGGGGCCGGAATTGACTTTTTCGCTTCGACGACCGTCCACTGCCGCCGACATTTGTTTTAAAATATTCCGGGTGAAAATTGAATTGGCAACCGGAAAGACGTCCGGCGTTGAGGCGTCACACTGTTTTTAGGTAATCCCCGGGATTTTGAAACACACCGACATCTGCCTCGGACATTATGAAATTTTTTATTTTTTGTACGTTCGGTCCTGCTTCATTCATTATGAAATGTGACAATAACATTTTAATTCGGCCTCAGAGATAAAGCGAGTAAGAACAAAGAAGGAAACAGGGCCAACATCTTTTTGAGTGACGCCTCATACTCATTGTTTACAGCATTTCATTTCAAAATAGACTAGTTTAATAATGGGATTAAATAAACAGAAGATTAAATCAACAAATGTAGCTATTAATTCCTTATGGGACAATCTTAAACTAAAACTAAATTGCGTTGTAATTATTTTAGTATAATAAAGTCGCCAACACACACTTCAAATCGCACAACATGGCAACGCCGCCTCCGCCGCCGCATTCAATATTTGCATTGTTTGTGTTGTTTAACCAAGTGTCATAATATTATCTAATTGTTCACGTCTGCATTTTTCATGTTTTCAAGTGGTTTTTTTGTTTATTTGTAATTATTTATTGATATTTACGATAATAGTGACTGATTTTGTATACGATGGGACGCGGAAAATGTGTGGTGTCCAACTTGATATTTCTCAGGACATAACCTATCGCAGATAAACCTTGTACACACGGGCGTAATGGTTGTTTATTTTAGTAAATTTCCGATATATGTTGGTTGACTACAAACCGATGCATTTGATATCCTCTACTTATTCTATTAGATGACGTAATAACTCAAAATGTCCTGAACATATTAGAATTTCTGTAGGTACTGTGTCACAAGCTTCAACATAAGTTTTAAAGTTTTAAAGCCGCCCCGGAAAAGAAACGACATGCTAATTCCCCCTCGGACAAGTTTTAATTAATATTACTAAAAACATGGCAAATCATGGTGCCAGCTACTCGACAAAAGAAGCCATTATAACTTCTGACAGGACATAATAAATGTTTATGGTTCATTTTTCTCGTCTGCGTGTAATAAAACTTCACGCTCTCGTCGCTCTCGTTAAAATGATGATACGGGGTGTCTCAAGAAAAAAGGGCATGCATCTAGTATATAGGTATTATCATTGCTTTCGAATGTTTATTACTTTAGTGAAGGAAAAAGCACCTTTTCTCTGTTTACTTTACCGACCGGTGTACCCAAAGAAAGAGCTATGTATCTTCGAATGGCCGGTTTTCCTGCCACTCTGCGTAAGAAAAGAAAACGTTTATTTAGGTGTATGCCTTTCGGCCACAAAAACACCCTCAGTCGATATACCTAACGTGAAACACAGGAACGCTGTTACAACTTGAAGCCAGATTACCTCCGAAAAAATTAACTTTTGTTCGCCTTCACAAAATTTCTCGATATATAAAAAAAACTATTCTTGACATGTTTTCGAAAAATGTACCTACCTTTTTTTGAAAAATTATTTTTTGTGCGTTTTAATTTTTTTTAGCAGGAAATTAGAGTCTGCCTAGATTCTAGAAATTGTGCACCTCTAATCAGTTTGTAATTCTTAACAACTTTCCTCAATAACAATTTTGTCGTAAAACCTACAAAAAGGGTTTCTAGCTTCGAAAAAATCTAAATTTTTATGAAATTTTGAAAAGTAAATGCCTTTTTTAGGTTTTACGACAAAAAAGGAAAGTTGTTCGGAATTAAAAGCACGTATATTTTCTGTGGTCTAGACCTACTTAGATTTTCTTATGATAACTTACAACTTTTCGGGATTAGGAGATAGCAAAAAGTTGTTGTATCCCAAAACTTACCCTTTAAAATGAATTTACACATTAAAAACGAAAAAAAATCGCAAAAAAGGAGCACCCTGTATAACAACTTTTGTATTTATACTTTTTTATATCTCTTAATCCTGAAAACTAATAAGGAAGCGGAAAATAATAAAATGTCAAGAATAGTTTTTCCTACAATTGATTGGAAAATTTAGCGAAGGAAAAAAAGATTACTTTTCTCCTCTTCTCCGGCACTGGTGGAAGTAGACCGGCCGAATTTTTTTCAATTTATAGCATTTAATATGTGTCTACACTGTACCAAATATGTTTGTAGTCGCGCCAATGGCTACAATTGTTTTTTTATTACCTTTGTATTTGTGTTTTTTATGTCCACTTGGACAATTTATGACATAAGAAAATTCTTAGTGGCCTGGCGTTCTTCTTTTGGGACCCTGCCACACCCCTGACATGGAAAAGTTATGACGTCATCAAATTTCACGGCTGATTTCTTCAGGATCGCGGAATAGAAATATTTGAAATCAAGTGGTAACCCTGTCTGACAAAAATTTTCGGGAAATTCTGTTGTCGGGCGCCCTTAAAAGTTTCATATACAAAGTCTGAACAGTGAGGTTTTGTAGGTATGGGCCCGAGGGCTATTGCCTTAACTGCCTTCTTTTAGGAAAATAAAAGAAAACATGGGAAAAATTAACGAAATGTATAACAAAAACCGTTAAATTAAAATAAAAAACCGGTCGAGTATGTTTATTGGGACGACGCAAACGAATTAGTGGATAGATTAATGCTTCTCATAGCTTCCAAGAATGCTGGAAACACCTCTCACGATAATGAAATTGTAGCTATAGTGAATGAGTTAAAAGAAGCTAACATCATTTTGTTTCTAAAAGTTGAACCACCCTGTATATCGACAAACATATAGGTATGTAATATTTGAACACTTGGATCAAAGCGGTCCGACCGCTAAACTGGTGAGTGGTTTAAACCCTTCAGGGACACACAACTTTTTTTATTTTTTTATTCTCGCCACATGCTGCCAATAAACAATCTCCTCGGTCAAAAAGTGCAATTATGCATTTTGCAATATTAATAAATAACTATATTACCAATAAAATCGACAACAATTATTACACTTATACACAACACTTATTATTATCATTATTATTAATTATTGTTGTAGAGAAAATAGTGCATGCAACTCAGATTTAGTGGCTATTAAGACACAATTACATAGGCGAGTGTCTTTATTGCTATCAGGGACTCTTTAAAATAAGGGGACCCAGCATGTCACAGTCTATCACATAGGAAAAGTGAAACCTTGTTTTCTGTATATCTCCAAGGAGACCACATAAGTGGGCTGGTACAAGGTTATGTTATATGTCAGTGTCCAACTGCCATCAGGTTTTATGTGACATGCCAGTGCCATAGATTCCAAAGGAGGCAAAATATTTCCCATCATAATTCACATTTTTAAATTTTCTAACTTCCAGATAGTCAGTTAAAGGTAATGCGGCCGCCTATAGTAGTCCCAATAATTGCAACCAGATTTTTCTTGTCTCACCTTTAGTAATCCTACAATTCCCATTACGTGGGCATTACGTATAAGTAAGTAGTTCAAAACAAAAATGGTATTTCCTAAATATTAAATTATTAAGCAGGTAGCTTCAGTCAGGTCTATTTTTAAACAGTTTTTATCTACAACTATAAGTTTATTTTACGTTTGTGAGGTACCTTGGGAGAGAAATAAAGTTACAAAAATGAGCACCGAGAAAAACTATATGATTAGAACTAAGTACAAGACCTAATCTTATTAGTCCATCCCGAAATCTGTGAAAGTTCTTTGGGTAGATACATTCAACAAGGGAAGAAAGTTCAAGTACGTACCTATTATACCTACATAATATTACAAATGGTTTGAGGAACCTGGTAACAAGGTACAATAGCGACAAATTCTCAAATAAGCAAAATCAGCACTGACTTACCATATTTATATTACTTAAATTCCTGAAAATAATTGCAGGAAACCAAATTCAAATATAAAATAAATTTGATTCATTTGGCACTTGCCATATTCTGTGTTTGTTGACAGAACATTGTCAAGTCTAATTTTTAGAAATCATATTAATTTTTACTAACAATCAAAGTACCTGTTATATATAGATTCTCCAATAAAATTGCATACTTGGCATCATTGAGACCATTAGAATGGGGAAAGAAACGGCCTCACTTTGGAAAGTATAATGCTGGGTCCGGGTCCCTGATTGCTATCATTAAAAAATGCTGGTAGCATTCTATTCCATTCTGAATAGATTTCTACTGTTTGACGGCACATCGCAAACCTCACCATAAGGCCATTCCGCCCCAGTATAATGACAGAGTAATCCAAGGGGACTTCCCAATAAAGCCGGGAAATAAGGAATTATTAATATTACCTCCAGATTCGAGGCCAAGGTCGAGGCGGTCCCTTCTCCCGAAGGGAAACGGCGTGTTAATACAGCCGACTTCAAAATTGGGCGGTTGCGACGGCGGAGCCCCACACAATTTCGACGACGACCGCATTGTGGCGTCCTGACGAATTTCTGTTTTTGATTTCGACGAACGATCCCCACAATAAGGGAAATTTCGGGTAAGTTTGGAGAATGGCGGCTGGCTGGGAGTTGCTATTCAGTCGCTTATTAAGTGGATGCCTCTTTAACGTGTTTCTGTGGATGGAATGCGCGACGTTTTCGTTTCCATTTGGGGAAGACAGAGGCTCGATCATTAAATAATATTATACCATAGATCATAAATATCATCTTCTTTGATTATACGACGAAATTTTGAAGATATCCAGTAAATAAATGTTGTGTTGTGACCTCAAAAAAATGTTTAGTAACATTATTTGTCTGAGACAAAACAATGCAATGATTACACCATTGCCAAGCTTCTTCATAAATTTATCTTGTACTTACCAAGGCTAAAAAACATGAATTTGGAAAAGTTAGTTGATATCTACCATCTACATATATAGTAACAATCTGGACAGTTATCATTTAACAATAAATTTTATTGATTTTGTGACTTTACTGATCCTACTTGGTCTATAAATAATATCCTTAATAAATTGCTTATTCTGGCTAACGTGGCAACGTTGCACGAGCTTCTTGTGATTTGTGATTGATGCGCATTTGCTTTGTTATGCCCCAACAGCTGGTCCAGAGTTCGTTGAGATTTCGCCGGTGTGTGTTGATGTGTTTCGAGTGTTTACTTTTGCGTCATTCTTGTTTTTTTTTTAGGACATTTTGGGGTTTTTGGACGAAAGACATATAGTTAGTGTAGTTTTAAGAACGATGGCAAGAGTAAAGTGTTGGATTTGTGGCATAGTAAACGTAACCTATGGTTCTCACATAATGCAGGATTAAGTGTCAAATTTGTTGTTTTTGTTTTGAGTAGGCATTTTTTATGTTGGCTGATTACAATGCAGCCTTTTGGTTAGTCTATGTTTATGATTTGTCTGAGGTTGTGACGAACTATTGTTTACTTCTATTTCATATATTTACAGCTAGTAATTTTGATCCTTAATACCCTGTATCTTTTCCAAGAATCATTTAAATTTACTACTTGGATCGAACCTGGGACACTGACACGTAAGAGACCATTATGTCATCTAGTTTGATGGATCTTCTTTGGTAAATATCTCGGAAACGTTTGGAGACAAATAGGTCAAATTTTAATATATACCATTGGATTCTTCATTAAAAATGAATCCTATAATGGTTAAATGAACCGTGTAACTTGTAAAATACAGAAAATCACTTTCATTTACGCATAACCGGTAGTTATTTAAAAAACTGAATATGCAGGAATACTAATTAAAGGTTCTTTAATGGTTTTTTAAAGACTTTTGTCGAGAACTTTTTTTTGTATACAAAATCCGAGTACTTACTTCCTCGGATCCACCTTAATTTTTACTACAAAATTCATTTTTTGAATGACTATTTTATGTTAACCTGTCTCCGCATATTTTTATTTTTCAATTCCCCTAGAACCGCCATTTTTTATCCTAGAAAAAACGTTTTTCATTAATGTTTTAGTTTTTTTCTGTACCGTCGGAATCTGTTAGCAGATGAAACAAATTAACATGAGAAAATTAAGAAAAATATAAACTTGTGTTTTTTAAATGGACCACCCTGTATATTTTTGGATTTTTGAAATCTACTGGTTTTTCTGATTTCGGTGATATACATACTCTTCATAAAAGTTTTTGCTTCCTCCAAAATCAAAATTCACGTTGAGAAAATATTAACTTATTATACGGGGTTTTAAAAAAATTTTGAAACCTACTCCTATATTTTTCAAAATATTTAAAAAAGTTATTTACATAAGTTGTTTGGCATTGAGAGAAATAGTATATTTCATTACGAGTCTGGAAATAAAGATTTTTCCGTGCGCGCGTGACAAATTCCCGTGTGAGGCGCAGCCGAACACGGGAAGTCATGCTATTTCTGGACGTGTAATGAACGATATTTTTTATTATACTTCTTTGAAAACGGAAACTTAAAACATTTTATCGGCATATTATAATACATCTAAGACTCAATGTACACCACGGGCGTGGTGATTCAACATTTTGACCCATAAAATGGCTTTTTTCGATCTGTAGCGAGCTACACGCATGATTTTAAACTTTTGGTCAATACAAATTTTAATCTAAGTAATTACTCACATTTTGAGACAAAAATTATTTAAAAATATTTATTACAATGGCCGTTATTAGCATTTGCGCAAAAAGCCTAATAACGGCCATTGTGATAAATATTTTTAAATAATTTTTGTCTCAAAATGTGAGTAATTACTTAGATTAAAATTTGTATTGATCAAAAGTTTAAAATTATGCGTGTTGCTCGCTACAGATCGAAAAAAGCCATTTTATGGGTCAAAATATTGAATTACCACGCACGTGGTGTACATACATTCAGTCTTAATTGACAAAAAATAAACAATGCAGACAATATAGTGTTTGGTATGTATGATGCGTTTCCATGGTTACTCTTAAATTATTTCAAAGGTGCTTTGTTGTAAATTAGTATTGTCAGATAGGGTGAATAAAAAGTCAAAAATATTACAGAAATGTATCTAAATATTGAAACACTTACGAATTAAAATACAAAATAGGTACATGTTAAATATCAGAGAGCATATAGAGTTTCTTAAATTTAGTTTACTTTGCTGTATATTTATATTTTAAAACCATATATTCTGTATTTTTATTCAGCGCACGGAAAGTTTTTCCGTGCGCTGTTTCCCGTGCGCTAGCCCAAAAACCCCATCTTTCATTATTGCTAAAACAGATGAAAATAAGGTGTTTTCAAAGAAGTATAATAAAAACATATTTTTACGTTCTTATTTTTTTTTCGAATAGTTATTATTATTATAATTTAATGGGAAACTATAAAGTAAAAGTAAACAAATACAATTAAGTACTACATTTCAATAATAATCAACAATAATAACAAAATAGTTATTTATGTACCAAGGCACTGAAGTTCAACTTTAATTGACTCATGTGGAATTTAGTTGCCGAGGCCTCTTTGAAAAATTTCACTCTTGACCTAATTTGAACTTTTGGAAACGTATAATAAATTAATATTTTTTCAACGTGAATCTTGATTTCGGGGGAAGCAAAAACTTCTATGAAGTATATAAATAATAACATCTCAGTCAGTAAATATTACCTACTTCGACCGTCAGAAAGTCACCCTCAGAATGACGTTGCTCTTGTCTGCACGACTTCGGACCAAACTCAATCTTTCCGGTCTACCTCTCCGGATTCTCGGAAACTTTACGTAAACTGCCAGCCTCAAAATTGATAAGCCGAACCGGCTAGCCTATTTTTTATCAACTTGCTCGGCGAGGCCATACCGTCCCCCTAATTTGTATGTACGAATATTCCGTTTAAAAAGTTGTCGAAATATTTCACGGCCGTAAGAAGTTCCCTCCATTTGCAACATTAATGAGAGGAGGCTACGCTGAAGCGGCGTGAAAGTTGGCCGAGGTTTTTTACTTGCCGACCCCTGTCCTGATATTTTCATAAGCAAATTAATGTGTCCCGCACTTTTTGGCGGCCCTAAAACTTTTCCAGACATGTGTCATGACAAAAACACCATAAATATCTTCATAAGTTCAGGCTCGTAGGATGTATATAGAACGATTCTCGAATTGTCTTACCTCGTTAGACAAAGAAAGAGAGAGAAGGCCTATAACAGCGCTCGCGGCCGTGTTACCGACTGCCACATCGCACGACAGGCCAGTGGCGTGGCATGAAACGCGTTCTTCACAAAAATGTTAAAAATGGAAAGGTAGTTAATTTTTACTTACGTGTAATTTGAAATATCAAAAATATAAACTATCCTACTCAATAAAAACGCTGAACAATTCACCATCGTAAGAGTATATTTTCCCCTTAATCACTGTTACTTTTAATTCACAAATTCACGAAACTAACTCGCAACGTACTCGCTTTGTCTGCCACATATAAAATGGCCGCCGTTCAAAACGACGTAACAAGATCTATTAGGGAATAAATTACATATTTCCAAAATTCCAGCTTATTTTTCGATCTAGAGCAAAACACAGAAATGCAATCCTTCCGAATGAGCAGATTCGCTACAGCTGACGAAAAAAATTACGGTTCCCCATGTCAAATTTTAATTGCAGTTTCCACATGAATAACAAAAGCGAAACTCTTGTCGAATATAATTCCAGTCCTAGGCATGTTTACGTTTTAGTACAGATAAGAGCTGTTTTTATAAAAAAGCAATTTCCGTTGCTGTTTTCCCTACGTTTATACATGATGTCCCCGTTTCAAGTGGTCGAGCAGATCCTAATTTTATTGTAAGCTAAAATGTAGTAGATATATTAATTTTTATATATTAAAGTTAAAAATAAATCCAAATAAGTCAATTTTTTTATTTATATTCGAATTTTACAATAATTATAAGTTGATTAGGAAATAAGAGATCTAATTTCCTGTCAAATTCTGAAATAAAAACAAAATTGAACACACCTGAATTCTAAATTCTTCTCTACTCTTCGTTTGCTTCACTGAATTTAAAATGCCTCAAAGGAAGTTTACAGACACTCCCTAACCCACTTTGAGGATAAATGACTAATAAAAAATATTAATATTAAGAGCTTTACTAAGCAATATTGAGATTAGGCCGCATCTGCTATATTATTCCATTGAAGTCATTTTTTGTGGATCCACTTTTTGAATTTTTACTATATACGGATGCCCAAACAATTTATATAAATAATAAATACCCGAAAGATCTAATGAAAGAATTATTGAAGTAAAAATTATGTACTTATTGGTTTGTTTTTGATAGAAAAAAAATTCTTTATGTGATTTTTTATCCTTAATTCAGTATTGTATTTTTTATTTTAATTTCAAAGGTACATTTTTGTCTTAGATTTGCGCAGCTGCCTTCCTACCCTTCGTACCTTAGATAAGGAAAGATAGAGGACGCCTAACAGCGCTCGCGGCCGTGTTACCGACTGCCACATCGTACGACAGGCCAGTGGCGTAGCATGAAACTCATTCTTAGCCAATATCACAAAAATATTAAAAATGAAAAGGTAGTTAATTTTGACTTACATGCAATTAGAAATATTGGTATTTATTTCCAGATAATTTCCCAAATGTAAAGCTAGTGTCAAGTGCTGAAATAGATTTATTTGTGGCGATTTCGGAAACCAGCCCTATATTTTATGAAACTATCATATCAATTAAGAAATTTTTAATAAAAACGATGTTAAAAAATAATTATATTGGTCCTATTTACAAACAAAACATTGCACTTTATCATACTAAAAGGTAGAAGGAATTTGAAGAAGTTATATTGAGAAAAAATAAAGTTTTAGGGCGTCTTTCAAAGGTAGCTTGTTAAATATTTACCTGTGAAATAAAATCCCGGGCTCTTGCTTTTGACTTCTGTTTTTGCAACCAAACGCTGAACAATTTACCATCGTAAGAGTACATTTGCCCCTTAATCACTGTTACTTTTAATTCACAAATTCACGAAATTAACTCACAACGTACTCGCTTTGTCTGCCACATATAAAATGGCTGCCATTCAAAACGACGCGTAACAAACTCTATATACGGCAGGGTAGGCAATCGCGGTTTCGTCTCTCTTTGCTCGTCTAAGCTTCGTACAAAGAAAACCTTTTTGTTTTATTTTCTCCAGATACGATACCTAGGCCTACTAAAATTATTTATAAGGAACCTACTCTACCTTTCAACCCTTCTCTCTCATAAAAACCCAAACCATGTATCACCTTCCTTCATAAAACATTGTTGAAATTTCCCAGTTTTAAAGTCCCATGCCAAATCAATTATAATTTATTTTTTCTCCAGGTTTTTAAAACGTCGAAGGCATCCCTCATAAACCGTCACCCCTCTTCTCTGTGAAGGCAGATACCCCCAGTTCATTAGGGCTAATAACTTTAAGAATGCAATATTAATAAATTACAGCGTTCCCCTCTCAGGCGATGCGCAAAATTTTAAAAAGGCGTTTTGGGATTAATGAAAATGAATATATTTGAATATATCAACAATGTGTGTTGGGCTTGGAGTTAAAGAAAAACAAGAAAGATGCGAAATTAAATATTGTTCTCTGAAGGTATTCATTGGTTTTCCTTGGGAGTTCTGCATTTTTACCTATTTTTAGTGGGGTTCCTTACGTAAGTATAGCTTGGTTTAGAAAACAATGTCTAATGCCAAAAAATGCACGAGCTTAAAAAGAAAACCAAAGTTTGCGGTCACCCATCCAAGAGCCGACCGCGCCCGTCGTGGCTGCACTTTCGCAAGTGCTGCCCAAAATTCGCCATGGCCTCTAACAAAATCCGTTCCATTTTGCAATACGGTACCTTATCCTCTTACATTTTGGTGGCTAAAAGTATTTAACAAGGCATGCCCCTCTCGATTGATCCCAGTCTCTCTGTTGAGGGGCACTCCCAAAGGACCCTATACCGTCGATCAGGCCTATAAATTGGCCCCAACGAATTTGAGACATTAGCCTGGAAATCCGGCCGTTGTTTAGACCTTTGTCGGCCGAATTGTTAAAGCTCGACCTCGATGGAGGACAAGCTTGATCCTATCTAAATAGGGCATCTTGTCGGTTGCCGGCTGCCAGTGTGGGATTCCACATAAGGCAAACCGATCTAGAGGACCGAGTGTTGGTATACCTAGGTACTTAATAGCAAGCAACAATTTGGACACACATTTAATTATAAAATATTAACGATTTAATTTCACACTTGATAAACTTTTCGTTTAATTCAGGTAGGTATATTTCGCCGTCTCCACACACACACTTCTTTATCGAAATTTTTCTACACTTTTTATTTTGGCACGTGTCTAGGGACTCGTTTATTTTTATTTCCTACAGTTGGTAAAGCTCTGACACAACCGACTCTAGGAAAGCCCTGAAGTTGAGAAAACTGGCAACATGGCTTGCGGGTCTACGCGGCGTAGCCTGTCAGTCCCTGTCGGCTATACAATAAGTAGTAGACAACGAGTCTAACAATCTTTGGATATGTGCTATCTTTATAATGATCACTTGACTGCTTGTTTTACTGATTGATTACTTAGTGCGATTTTTTTTATATAAATTGTAGTTTTTTCTATATACAGGGTGAGTTTTTTTCGATGCCCACTATGGGGACCTCGGAAACTAGCAGAGCTAGAACAAAGGTTAAGTGGGGAAGGAATTGCTGTTTTGAATGCTTAATCTAATGACCCTTTTGGATTTTTAAAAAATTTCATGGCTCACTAGATATTTAGAAAAGAGTGATTTTTTGCTATTTCATCAGATCTCTGTAGCTCCGTTATTTCTGATTATACAGAAAAACTGTAGAGACAAAAATTGTAGATTATTTTGGGCTTAATAAGATAATCTTATCCAATTTTTTATGTTGTGTGTCATTTTTGAGATATGACATAAACTTTTGTTTTTTAAATGAAAATGATAGTTGGCTGTGGCCTTATCAAATCGGCCATTTTTTGAGCTTTCCAAAGAGATAATACTCGGCATAGTTATTATAAAAAATAAAAGAGCTATGGCTAATTTTCAGTTTTTTTTTTTAATTTTCATATAGTCAGCCATGGAATATTTCCATAATCACGTTCTATTTTACAATTAGACATACTTCAAACTTCCTAATATTTTGTTTTTGGCTGGTAACAAAATGTATTTTAAATAAAACAAAAATTAAAAAAACTCAAATTTTAAAATAAAAAAGGTGTTCAAACAATCCACCATTATTATTTATGCAAGTATTGCATCTTTTTAAAACTGAATTTGTCGCCTTTCTTAGAGAGCGCCTGTCAATACTGTCAATTGCTTCTAAAACAGCTGCTCTTAATTCAACAATAATTATTGTCTCATACTTTATTTTTTACTGTTCCCCATTCCCCACAAAAAGAAATCCAAAACAGACAAATCGGGGCATCGGGACTGCCAAGGAAATATGTCTATTTCTCCCTATCCAACTATTTGGATAGAGCTGATCTAGGTAATTTCTTACGGGCAAATAATTATGTGGTGGAGCTCCATCATGATAATTTTTGTTTTATTTTGTTACATTTTGTTAGCTAAAAATAAAATGTTTGAAAGTTTGAAGTATGTATATTATAAAATAGAACGTAATTATGAAAATATTCCATGGCTGACTATGTGAAAATTTAAAAAAATCAGAAAGTTAGCCATAGCTATTTTATTTTTTATAATAACTATGCCGAGTATTATATTTTTGGAAAGCTAAAAAAATGGCCGTTTTGATAAGGTCACAGTCAATTATGATTTAAATTTAAAAAAACAGAAGTTTATGTCATATCTCAAAAATCACAAACAGCATAAAAAATTGGATTCTATTACCTTATTAAGCCCAAAATTATCTACAATTTTTGCGTCTACAGTTTTTCTGTATAATCAGAAATAACAGAGCTACAGAGATCTGATGAAATAGCAAAAAATCACTCTTTTCAAAATATCTAGTGAGCCATGAACTTTTTTAAAAATCCAAAAGGGGCATTAGATCGAGCATTCAAAACTGCAATTCTTTCCCCATTTAACCTTTGTTCTAGCTCTGCTAGTTTCCGAGATCCCCATAGTAGGCATCGAAAAAAACTCACCCTGTAGATATTGTTTACCCTTTTTGTTATTTTATAACACTTTTCTTATTCTTACGTTAGTAATTAACAATTATTATTATAAAATAACCTGTGATCTTCGTCAAACAAGATACATTAATTCCTTCTTTTAATAGGTGTCAGCCCATTTCACTTAATCTGACACTTCTCCAAATCTGCGGTTTCTTCGCGTCGTTCGTTATTGTGATTTATATCTCAGTAGGCACAGAGCCTTGCTTTCGCTTTCTTGAAATTAATATATATCAGCTTCATCAGAATTTTTGGCTTCATATTTGCAATGTGCGTGCACCACTACTGAAGAGACACGTGAAAAAATTATATTCAGTGTCAAATATGTTGTTCACGCACGAGGAAGCATTATAATATAAAATGTATAGATATAAATTTACAAAAGGTGTATTCACGAATTTCCAGTTCCTAAAAATCTAATTTATAAAAACATATTTATGCTGCGTTTCTACTATGGTAATATGAACAAAGGACAGCAGCTCGACAGGCCTACACAGAAAAATTTAAATCCAACTTTAAAATCCTGTATTTTGAAGTTACATTATTTTTGCCCAAAGAATATTTGTGGTCAACGGATTGATCTATTTTTTGTAACACCCTGTGTATTGCCAAATAATTTGCAGTCTTATTCTCCTTACAATTCCTTGAGAACACAAGCATTTTAAAAACGATTTGGAATTCCCCCTCCCATCTTAAAAAATTTTCAATTCAGACGTCGTATTTTCCCTAAATCCCATCGTAAATCAGTTTTCTCAACTTTATTAAAATCCTTAATCCAAACCGACTCTTTGTGACAATTTTCTTCCTAATCAATGCCTCTTGTCTCTTGCAGAAGAGAGAAGGGAGTGGGGTCACTGAGTGGACCACATGGTGCAAGGGTTTTATATGCTTTCCTTTTATATAGACACATTTCACTACAATTTGTTAATAGAAAACTCGGCAGTCAAATTTTCACTTTTGTTGTCCACATTGACAAATATAACGAAAACTGTGGAATTTTAGACTTTATTAATATTTCTTGGTAGATATCGGCTGATGAAAATTTGCCTAAAATTTCACGTCTTACACACTCCATTGAAGTTTACGTGAAATGAATTTCAGATATCAGCAACGAAACCATAAACGCGTCCTTATTGAAAAATTATACCGTAGAGATGAGATGGCTTTGCAAAAGGATAAAAAATACTTAAACTTGCATTTATTTATATCACTGCGAATTTATTAAACTGATCTGGGTATAGATGAGAGTGAAATGGCAGTTACAAGTATGGCCTATTATAGCCTTCTGGTGTTTAAACAGAAATGTATTTTTTCTGCTTCCTCTCTACTTATAACTTATAAACAGATAAGTACTTCTGGATGACTTCAGACAAATGTTTTGAATTCAAATTCTATGTACGGCCATTGTGATAAATAATTTAAAATAACTTTTTCTCATAAAATGTTAATAATTATTTCGATAAAAAATGTTATTGGCCTAAAGAGAAAAAGCCATTTTATGGGTCAAAATATTGAATCACCACGTAGGTATGTGCCGTACGTTTACTCTTTTAAGGTCACCCCTCTGATACTCCAATTCTAAGCCCATCCATGCCGAAATGGGTCACAGTTGATTAGCTTGAGATGACATGTTTTCCGGAACAGCGAAAACCTTTATTTTGAAAACCGATCGATGTCAACCTGTGTGGCCAAAGCACCTGTGTTCTGTATACATAGGGTTTGCCATGTCCGATCCGCTTTATCTGCGAACCATGTCCTTCCAAATCGTTAGACACTAGTTCATACGTAGGTACCTACCTACCCACAAACATATCGAAGCAGAGTCTGCAAATATTTCTGGGTACCCCACTCAACAGTTGTTGGCCAGAGTGCTAAGCACACATATCGCCAAACGAATCCACAGACTAGCATACATGTGCGTCATACATATACAGGGAGAAAATTTTTCATATTAATTCCTGTATATTAGATAATTTATTTTACATTTCAATGTATTTTTGATTAGAAAATAATAAACTGTTTTTATTGTTTAAGATATGTTTGTTTTAGGAGATGTAAAATATTCGATTTGAAATGGTACAATGAGATATTTTGCTTAATAATATACATATTATAGAACTCGCTTATAAAATACTATTCTAATACCTTTCAATAAAATGAATATTTTACAAATCGGGTAGGTATATTATAATAATTTTAAAATACAATTTCTTTGGAAGTAAATATTGCCCTACAATTTAACACCACGCCTTTTTCTATGGAATTGTTTCAAACATATACATAATTATTTATAGCATTAATTATTTAGCTAGCCAATAAAGGCTGTTTATTTATATGGTTGGTAATTTTTATTGAAAACTGCCCGATTGAAAATTTTGTTGTTGTTTTTATAGAGTAAGTATATAGTCTACAAAGAGTGTTATTAATAGACTAAGATTAAATCCAACTTCTAACTTTGAATTTTTGAAGGTAAAAAAAAATTAAGCGTCTCAGCAGACAGCTTCTTAATGTTTTCAGGAAATAATTAAACGTCATAGTTTCGAGGTAAGCAATTTATTTTAAATGAAATTTTGTGTTTTTTTTTCTGAGACAAGAAATGATAGAGTATTTATCAAATAGTACCATTAATTACAAAGTATATTTAAATGGTTTTATATTATTAGGTAAAATAAATAAAACAAAATATATTAATATCAAATATCAGATATATGTTACGCTATAAAATATAGAATATTAGCAAGAATAATAAAAATATATTACCACTTATAATATATTTTATACAATTGGGTTGTTAGAGTTAAGTACGAGTGAACAGGATGAAAAACGTAAGAAACAAAAATATGACAATTTTGGACAGCTAAGTGGTGCTGCAAAATAATTCGGCATCCATGGCCAACTTGTCGCGCAATATAAAAAAACTCAAAATGGAGCAAAACAATTGATAGCCGTAGCATGTTTATTTTAAGAGATAATAAAAATTGATAGCACTAAGAAGTTCTATGCGAAGACAGGGTCTTCGGCTCTCTTGAGGCTATGAATATTTTTTTGTTTATTTATTATTAAGCCATTTTCTCGCTTATTTTGGGCCGTACAGAAAATATGTAAGAAAATAAAATATGTCCATCTTGGGCAGCCAGGCGACGTTCAAAAAGAAATGGGCCTCCATGCATAACTTTTCACGCTGTGCTAAAATTACTTCAAATCGTCAAAATTTGTCATGCCCTCAAGAGAGATGATGACCCTGTGTAATTTTGCTGAAACTGATCACCTGGATGGATAAAGCTTCTCAGTGCCATCAATTTTCATTATAAAAGTTTTCCTATGTCTCTTAAAATAAACATTCCACGGCTATTAATAATTTTGCTTAATTTGTCCAAAATTGCCACATTTTTGTTCCTTACGATTTTTTGTAGGGCGCAAAATAAGATAGAGAATCACGGTGGTAGTCCTAAAAAACCATCCTATATACTCGTAGTACCTATTACAAGGTTTTTATTTTAAAACTAAATGTAAATTGACTTTAAAAGTTTTAACAATATATTTTAGGTTTTAATATTCACTTATATATTTTTTCAATATTTTTTTACTTAAAGGTAATAAAATTAAATATTAAAAAAAATTGAAAATAAAAATATATTTCTTTATAATATTTTTTAGTATAATTGTCTCAAATAGTATTAAGTTTTTTGTCATATATATTTAAAAGTAATATACTTTTTGCCCCGTGTGTAGTTACAGATACTTTGTAAGAGATGACGGTGACGGTGCAATCAAATCTATACTGTGAGTTCATGTTTTATTTTATTGTAGCAATAAAATAGTTTTTATTACAGTCGCGGAGATGTTGCTGTTGTTGACGTTTATTAGTTTCACACCCAGTTAAAAAACTCCTAATAACCAATTAGTCCTCCAATACCTACCTAGTTATTTACATTGCAATATTCGTAAGTCCGACAAGTTCCTATTAGGTATAGGTAATTTTAATTAAACGCTATGGAGTACATTGTGGGTAATAATATTCAAAATAACCATTGCTCACTTACTAAAAATTAAAATCAATAATAAATATAAGAAGTAGAATGCAGCGATAATAAAAAAATAAAAAAAATGAGCTTTGTGTGGGACTCGAACCCGTGACCTACGGTTTACTAGCCGGACGCTTTTAACCCAGCGCTACGTTCACTGCTGCTTGACTTTGCTATTAGCCACATTATTTGACAATGAAAAATATATCCATATTCTTAATTTTTCTTTGGCATAATTCGTATTATTTTTGATCAAAACCAGTTCATAAAACAATCGATGTGAAAATTTGACGTCAGTTTCAAGTTGCTACATACAGGGTGTAACTAAACTGATGGTCAAAAATGAAACCACGTATTCTTGGTGTCAAAATAAGAGCACTTCTTCATATAATTTTTTCTCCTACGGGCCATAGTTTTTTTATACAGAGCGTAGAAGTTTGGAGAAAAATACACATATTTCTTAGTATTTCTAGAAGTATACGAGATATTTTCTTCAAACTTGGCGTGTCACATGAGCAGATGAGCCGTCAAACTTAAAGTTGACATGAAGCTTCTGAGGCTCCTAGTTGCGGAGATACAGGGTGTTAGTAAATTTAATTAGTTCAGAAAAATATGAATACCCTGTATAATCGCATTTTTTTAATTTGTTTTGAGTGGTGAATAGAATGGTTAACAAAAAGTATCTCCTAATATTTTTTTATATTCGCAGCCGTTTCTTAATTATTTTTAAAGAATGGCAACGCTGCAATGAACAATAGTCACTTTAAGAATAAATCTAGCAATCTGTGGATGTCAATTAAACTTTATTTAACAAAATACAAACGCAAAAACAATAATAAAAGAAACATATTGCTATTAGAAAATTAAATTATTAAATGTTCGAAATGACCGCCGTCTCTTTCAATACACGCAACTATGCGTTTCCGCATGTTTATTATTGCCATTCGCAAGTCCATAGCAAAAGTGCATATCAGTGAATTCTTCAAATGAAAATATAATTTTTCAAAATATTGATACTAAGGTGCAAAGTTGGCAGCCAAATGATTCAAATAATGCCAAGTTTAATTGACATCCACAGATTGTTAGATTTATTCATAAAATGACTTTTTTATTGCAGCATTGCCGTTCTTTGAAAATAATTAAGAAACGGCTGAGAGTATGAAAAAATACTAAGAGATACTTTTTGTTAACCATTGAATTTACCATTCAAAAAAAAATTTTAAAATGCGATTATACAGGGTATTCATATTTTTCTGAACTAATTAATTTTAATAACACCCTGTATCTCCGCAACTGGGGGCCTCACAAGCTTCATATTAACCTTAAATTTGACAACTCATCGGCTCATGTGACAGGCCCAGTTTGAAGAAAATATCTCGTATACTAAGAGATACTAAGAAATATGTGTATTTTTCTTTAAATTTCACGCTCTGTATAAAAAAAACTATGGCCCGTAGGAGAAAAAAAATATATGAAGAAGTGCCCTTATTTTGACTCCAAGAATACGTGGTTTCATTTTTGACCATCAGTTTAGTTACACCCTGTATATTTCATTAATGGTTTTAAGGTCCTTGCTGCAAAATCGTTGCATCGCTGCTAGGTAATATTGATTACCTACCTCACCAATGAGACTTCTGTACTTCTATTCTTTATGTCCAGTATGGCAATGTGTTGTGACTATTGTTCATTGCAGCATTGCCGTTCTTTGAAAATAACTAAGAAACAGCTGAGAGTATGAAAAAATACTAAGAGATACTTTTTGTTAACCATTGAATTCACCACTCAAAACAAATTAAAAAAATGGGATTATACAGGGTATTCATATTTTTCTGAATTAATTAATTTTAATAACACCCTGTATCTCCGCAACTGGGGGCCTCACAAGCTTCATATTAACCTTAAATTTGACAACTCATCCGCTCATGTGACAGGCCAAGTTTGAAGAAAATATCTCGTATACTAAGAGATACTAAGAAATGTGTGTATTTTTCTCCAAACTTCTACGCTCTGTGTAAAAAAAACTATGGCCCGTAGGAGAAAAAAATATATGAAGAAGTGGCCTCCAAGAATACGTGGTTTCATTTTTGACCATCAGTTTAGTTACACCCTGTATATTTCATTAATGGTTTTAAGGTCCTTGCTGCAAAATCGTTGCATCGCTGCTAGGTAATATTGATTACCTACCTCACCAATGAGACTTCTATACTTCTGTTCTTTATGTCCAGTATGGCAATGTGTTGTGACTATTGTTCATTGCAGCATTGCCGTTCTTTGAAAATAACTAAGAAACAGCTGAGAGTATGAAAAAATACTAAGAGATACTTTTTGTTAACCATTGAATTCACCACTCAAAACAAATTAAAAAAATGGGATTATACAGGGTATTCATATTTTTCTGAATTAATTAATTTTAATAACACCCTGTATCTCCGCAACTGGGGGCCTCACAAGCTTCATATTAACCTTAAATTTGACAACTCATCCGCTCATGTGCCAGGCCAAGTTTGAAGAAAATATCTCGTATACTAAGAGATACTAAGAAATGTGTGTATTTTTCTCCAAACTTCTACGCTCTGTGTAAAAAAAACTATGGCCCGTAGGAGAAAGAAATATATGAAGAAGTGCCCTTATTTTGACTCCAAGAATACGTGGTTTCATTTTTGACCATCAGTTTAGTTACACCCTGTATATTTCATTAATGGTTTTAAGGTCCTTGCTGCAAAATCGTTGCATCGTTGCTACGTAATATTGATTACCTACCTCACCAATGAGACTTCTGTACTTCTGTTCTTTATGTCCAGTATGGCAATTTCTTAAAATTCTCAGTTGGGGGTGGCGGTTTTTTTTTTGACACCTTAAAAGTTTGAAGGTTTAGCGATTTTTTTATTTAAAATCTGACCCCACAGCCAGAACATCCCAGAACCCTTATATACCAAATTTGAATAAAAAATATACAGGGAGTTCCATTCTGCAGGGTGTCAAAGTTGAGCAAAATAGGAATTTTAAAGGCATCTGCCAAGTCCAGTGTGCCATGGAATCCCCTCAAAACAGTTGAATGGTCAACAGGACCACTCAAGGTATTGGTGTGCAAAGGTCCAATACAAAATATACAGAGTGCTCTTATCTGTGCCATCTCAAATTACTGAATTTTTGGAACTTTATACGGGTCAAAAATCGAGTATATCAAAACCGCTCCAGATACTATAAACGAACTAAATCTAAAAAATACAGAAGCCTGCTAGTCAGTAAGTCCATATTAGTTAATGTGGCTGATGTGCCACAACAGGAAACGCACAGAAAATGTATCATCTTAGACAGTGACTTTGTTGAGAAAGGTCCAATTATTTAAATTGTTTTTATTTGGTGGTTGGCATTTTGTAAAGAAATGAATTACTTTTGGGTTTATTAATATTTTTTCAATGATCCCAGAGCACTCCTGACCACGATACACTTACCCACGGTATGTCATTGCGCATCTTGTGACTCCAAGAATACGTGGTTTCATTTTTGACCATCAGTTTAGTTACACCCTGTATATTTCATTAATGGTTTTAAGGTCCTTGCTGCATAATCGTTGCATCGTTGCTAGGTAATATTGATTACCTACCTCACCAATGAGACTTCTGTACTTCTGTTCTTTATGTCCAGTATGGCAATTTCTTAAAATTCTCAGTTGGGGGGTGGCGGTTTTTTTTTTGACCCCTTAAAAGTTTGAAGGGGTCCAAAGAAAAAACGCCCCGCTACCGAACATTCTCTTACTCAAGAAGCTGTCCTACTGGGCACAATGAACACATATACAATGTCTCAATGGCGAGGCAATCAAACAATTTTTTACAGTCGTGGGCCCGGGGACCAAACAAATAACCCCACCGAGAGGCACTGTCCGAAGCTGCGCGCCGCTCTGCCGCCGTCGAGGGACGCCGCGAAGAGGCGCATCAGGTGGGGGCGGCCCGCCTGCCCCCCAGTCGCTCCACGGCCGCGCTCCCGCCGCCACCGACCCCCCGGAGTCCCGGAGCTGCTGACGGCGCGCGCTTCGTCCCCGAAGGTTTCCGCTGGGTGTCGCCGATACGAGGACGATGCCGCGAGCGGCGGCGATGGTTATTGAGGAAAGTAAGTTTCGTATGTGGCCGCGTGAAGTTCCGACGCATTTGGTAGAGGTTGCTGTATGAATCAAGTATGAAATTTGAGGGAAAATGTGTCATAAACTGTTGAAAGGTAGGGGAAGGACGCCTAAGAGTACGCAAGCTCCTAAGAGTGCGCATTGGCAGTTATTGGCAGTTGCGTCAGTGTTTTCGTGCTCCAGATTTTTTCTATATTTAGTGTTTAAAAAAAGGTGAGTAGCATGCATAAATCGTTCTGATTTTACTATTAGGCTTTGTTGTTTCTACGATCTATTTTTTTCTGCCTTGGACTTGTAATATTTGGTTGTTTTCCATTTGAGTCCCGGCGCCATTGTTGAAATTATGTTTATAAACCATTGATTGTCTAGTAGTGCCAGATGATTCACCTACTGTTTTCATGAATTAGCGTAGTGCCATCTATTAAACAATTGAAGAAACTTGAAAACTTCTAAATATGTGTCCAAAACCTAAGAGTGCGCACTATGAAAATGCCCAAGAGTGCGCAGAGCGGTCACTGACACGCCAATCATAACAGAGAACATAGAAATTGAAATTGAAGAAGACCCTGCTCTTCAGGTTCTTTTAAGTAATCGCCCCCCACATGCTGTTGTTATCGCTTCTGCACCGGTGGATCCAGAAAATCGGAATGAGACGTCACCAGATATTGTAATATCTAAATTTTCATCCAGTCAAACAATGACACAAAAAAGGGATGACCAGTCATTAGACGAAATTGAAAGTCAATATTTTATACCAACAGAGACAGAGAATGGTAAGATAGAGGTCTCCTATTAATGTAAAAATGTAGCTAATATCTAATAATGTGTTTTAGATGTAACTGAAGATAGTTCCGAATATTTTTCCAGACATTTGGATTATGACCTGAATAATTCTGAATTATTTCCGACAGACATTCAGAATAACAAGAAAACAGACAATAATGGTGATCTCCCTAAAGGTAATTTTTCTCATTTGTTTAATTAAAAGTGATAGTATATTTCTCCTTCTTGTAAACGAAATATTTTGAGTATTTCAGAAGTCACCAGAAATCTACCAGATCGATGTACTGATCTAATTAATTAGCTTACAGTATTTGCCGAGACATCTAAAGTTACCCAGCGTGAACCGATAGAGTATGACAATCCTGAGAGTATGGAAAAACAGAAAAGCAACTCTGAAAACAATAAAGGTATTATGAAAAAAGATTATGATCTATTGGTATATATACATGACATATTCTCTCCATTGAATTACGATGGTTATTTAAAATAAGGCTATTCTCTTTTTATCTTATCTACTCGGGGCATTAGGCTGCCTTACATTAATAATTTTAAATAGACATAGTAATTACTTTGCGAAAATATACCTAGAGAGTTTATTTTTTCTTAGAAACTTTTTCTACAGGTTTGGTTGAAGCGGATGATACATTGTCCAAACTTTGCCCTCTTCCAAAGGCTACTAAAGAAAATCAGAAGCGGAAGAGAGTTTCCAAAAAATCAGAAATTTTAACTAGCACTCCTTATAAAAAGTCTCTTGAAGAAAAAGAAGTAGCTAATACATCCAAGAAAAATATTAAGAGAAAATTGGTTAATAATCAAACGAAGCAAAAACATACAATGAAAAAAAGAGTTCAAAAGAAAAAAGATGAAGCACAAGCAAATGAGAAGCAAGTAGAAAATGGAATTTGTCCTGCCTGTAGTGAAACTTATACGGACCCGCCCGACATTGATTTGATTCAATGTAATAAGTGTTTACAATGGTATCACGAAATTTGGAAACTGGAAATTTTATGTGCGACTTTTGCATCACATAAGTACTTAGTACTTATATGTATTATAATAAATATGCGTACTCTTAGGATACGTGCGCACTCTTGAATACTGCCCCTGCGCACTCATAGGCACACCGTGTCCTAAGAGTGCGCACTTGTGAGAAATAAGTTTTTAGAATGCCGTGTTCATTTGTATAAGATAAAAATGTTGTTTGTATTAAAAATACCTATATTAAAGTGTAATCCGTCCCAGAACAAGTATTTTATATGTCTAAATTTATGCAGAGGCAAGTAATACCCCAAAAAAAATTAACTGCGTACTCTTAGGCGACCTTCCCCTATAACATGCCTGCGCAACATTAGTTTGAAGAGTTTGTATCAGTTTACCACCCCAGTTTCATCCTTGATGCACAGAGCAATCTTTACCAAATGTTTTTTTTTGTAATAAAGTGGCATAACATTTCTTATAATTTAATTTAACAATTTTCTGTGACCTATGAAGGAGGGTAAATAAATAATAATGTAAGGCATACTTGGTGTTCAGTTTTTTTTGGCACACGACACGATTAAACTAAATAGGACATAAACCTTAAATAAAATCACACTCACTCATTAACTAAGTTTGATGATTAGGCACACTAAGACCGATAAAACCTTACATTATTTTTATCAATGAATCGCTTTTTATTTACACATCTGTTATTTTTTTGTTTTTATTTTTTATAGTAAAATTTACCAAGTTGTGTAGTGATCTGAGAAAATTTATTAACTGTGCCATCACCCTTCCTTTTAAAAATCATAATATGAATGAAATACTAATGCGTTGTACGATCTACCGATTGCCGCACATTTCACTTATATTTCAGTTTTCGAAGTCTGTTCCGTCTTCAAGTCGGTCCCAGCCGAGGTAGGCCAGGGAAAATAGAATTTGACCTAGAAAAAAATTCTAACTGCAATTTTGTTTTACCATATCAAAGTTATAAGTAAACACGTTGGTAGAAACCAAAAATTAAACATTTTGAAAAAACGGAACCTCAAAAAACACCTATTTTTCGTTAGAAATTTCGAGCAAAAATGTTAACTGGATTTTATAGACTCTTTAGGTAAAAAACTTCCCTTGCTAACATATATTAAGAAATTAAACATTTTAAGAATATGGAAGTAACTTAGATCGACAAAGAGGGATAAAAATCGGATAATTTTCTATTTCGTCAAAAGCAAAAATATTAACTACGTTTTTATTGCAAATGATCATTCCCTTTTACAAATAGAATGTAACTTATACAAAATTAAACATTTATCTGAGCCGCATGTACGTCAGCTGTCACTTCTTATTGGTATAGACTAGGCAAAAATATTAACTGTTTTTTTTTGTTTAACTTTTTACTATATAACTATATTGAATCATATATAGCGAAATTAAACATTTATTTACGGCGCATGTAGGTCAACTGTCACTTGTCATTTCTTTAGGAAAGCAAAAATATTAACTGTTTTTTTTTGTTTAACTTTTTACAATATACTATATTAAATCACATAGAGCGAAATCAAACATTTATTTAAGGCGCATGTAGGTCAATTGTCATTTGTCATTTCAAAATACTTTCGTTACCAATTTTTGTTTAATTTCAAAAAGACTTCCACTTACAAAGTTTAACAAACATCAGCCAGTTAACAATTTTGCTCTCAAAGACAACTTTAAATTTCTTTAAAATGCGATTTCCGACGAAACAATATATTTAATTTCAGAACAAACTGTTAATACTTGATTTTTAAGGTAATTATAAATAATAAAAATGCAGTTAATATTTTTGCCCAAAAAAATATTACGCAAAATGTCATTTTTACATCATTCGGATACTTGCGCAAACGTAATCTGTTTAATTTATCAATCTCAACTTTATATACTTACCTCAGTTACTAATAAATGCAGCTTAAAATTCGCAGTTAATATTTATGCCGTCTTTAGTACAACAAGAAATTGTATTTTTCTAAAAAACGCCCACACGCGTATGTTTATTTTGTATAAAAAACAATTCTGGCGTTCATTTATTACCAATATTTTGTGATGGCATTATAAAAATGCGGTTATGAATTTTGTCTAGGTTTCATTATTTTTTACCGTAATTTCCCTGACCTAAGGTCCCAGCCATAAATGGCAATGAAGACAAAAATAATAGTATTTGCCTCCCTCCCCCGCACAAGCATTGATTGGCTTCTGGGTACTCTCTAGTACTGTAAGGATGAAAATTAATTATTATTATTATTACTATTATTGTGCCCCCACGCATTTTAAAAAGTCGGCGTCATCTGTTTCGGTGTTGCCAATAATTGTAATATTCTTAACTTCCTCGAGTAATTTCTGTTTGGTCCAGTGACCAGTGATGAATTGATTGGTTTATACTAAATTTCTGGACACATTTTTGGGTGGGCACCAAGGGGGGCACATCCATTCATAGGGGGGGGCAGGCCCCCCCGGGCCCACCCCCAGTTACGTGCCTGTATACAGAGGATTTAAGGAAAATCTGCAATAATTCTACTGTATAGCAGGTTGTCAAAAATCAATCAAACAATTTCATTTTTGTGTTGTTATTATTAATGGCGTTATTGTTATTCAACAAGAAGTTAGAATGTTTCTCAATACATTATCTCAAGATAATTGCTTAATAATAATTAATAATTCGTTCTCTAAATTATTGTAATGACATACTTCTAGGAAAGGGTTCACTTGCTTGAGTTCCGACAGGAACATAAAAACTATATCTAGACCAAGAGTTGGCAGCATAGATTTTCACATGACTCGATGCACTCGAAATTAATGTAGGTACAGTATGTCCTCGGATCGAGTTGACAAAAAGAGCAACTTCTTATTTTTGACTTTGCAAAAAAACATTCTTCGTAAAAGGTTTTGGTTGCAAAATAAATACTATTGGTTTAAAGTCATTTATTCTCAGATGTATAGGGTGACCACGAAATCCAAATATCTGAAAATGGAAAGCGCCGCCATTTGTAATTCTAGAGGCAAATACTTCATGAAAAAGTAACACTCTTTATACAGGGTGTCCAACTTTAAAACTGTACAAATCCGCAAAAGCTTCATTTTTGGAGATAATCCCCTAAACTTTTTTTTGTTTGAAAGGCCTTCAAAAACCGCTTCTGTTTAACTTCCTGCCATTTTTAAAATGCAATTCCAGGGCCGGCTGCGATTTTTTTTATACCCCCGATTTTCACGAAAACCATTTAGCGATTTTTTTATTTAAAATCTGACCCCACAGCCTTAATCAGAACATCCCAAAACCCTTATATACCAAATTTGAATAAAAAATATACAGGGAGTTCCATTCTGCAGGGTGTCAAAGTTGAGCAAAATAGGAATTTTAAAGGCATCTGCCAAGTCCAGTGTGCCATGGAATCCCCTCAAAACAGTTGAATGGTCAACAGGACCACTCAAGGTATTGGCGTGCAAAGGTCTAATACAAAATATACAGAGTGCTCTTATCTGTGCCATCTCAAATTACTGAATTTTTGGAACTTTATACGGGTCAAAAATCGAGTATATCAAAACCGCTCCAAATACTATAAACGAACTAAATCTAAAAAATACAGAAGCCTGCTAGTCAGTAAGTCCATATTAGTTAATGTGGCTGATGTGCCACAACAGGAAACGCACAGAAAATGTATCATCTTAGACAGTGACTTTGTTGAGAAAGGTCCAATTATTTAAATGGTTTTTATTTGGTGGTTGGCATTTTGTAAAGAAATGAATTACTTTTGGGTTTATTAATATTTTTTCAATGATCCCAGAGCACTCCTGACCACGATACACTTACCCACGGTATGTCATTGCGCATCTTGTGACGTCAGTTGCTAATCAGAATTTAAATTGCTCCATATGTTTTACACAGCATAGATATTTTTTTATGGGTTTTTGCTTATTTGTTTTAAATAAATGTTGTTAAAAATATGTAGAATTTCTTACTAGATAAATGAATGAATATTCTGCTGATAAAAAACACATTTAATTTGATACGCTGACTGCACATGCACATCCCGGCATTTTTGGCCTATTTCAAAGCACTGTCGAGCTGGACTGACGATCAGTCAGTTGTTTACACTTTTTTTCTTGACACATTATACTGTAAACTATAAAAAATCGTAAAACACAATTGAGCCGCTGCATTATGTAGAATTCGTGATTCGCAACTGACGTAGATGCGCAGAGTTGCCTTGTTTTCGGATTCGTTAGTGACATACCGTGGGTAAGTGTATCGTGCTCCTGACCAGTATAAAGTTTAATAAAAATTCAGAATTTTGAGATGGCTCAGAGATAAATACCCTGTATATTTTTGTAGTAAATCTTTTCATGGGTTCCATGGCACACTTGACTCGCCAGATGTCTTTAAAATTCCTATTTTGCTCAACTTTGACACCCTACAGAATGAAACTCCCTCTATACTTTTTGTTCAAATTTGGTATAAGGGGGTTTTGGGGTGTTCTGGTTAAATCTGTGTAGTCAGAGTTTAAATAAAAAAATCGCTAAATGGTTTTCGTGAAAATCGGGGGTATAAAAAATCGCAGCCGGCCCTGGATTTGCATTTTGAAAATGGCAGGAAGGTCAAAAGAAGCGGTTTTTGAGTGCCTTCCAAACAAAAAAAGTTTAGGTGATTATCTCCAAAAATGAAGATTTTACGGATTTATACAGTTTTAAAGTTGAACACCCTGTATATGTAGCTTTGTTTATTACATCAGAAGATGTATTATTGTTGAACCGTATAGTTTACGAGATTAAAGAGGTTTATGTGCTTTAAAACCTGCAACGTCCACGCCCTTCCCAAATTTATACTTACACCGTGTTACAAAAAAGTAGGTTAATCTATTGACCACAGATTCTTTGGGCTAAATAGGATTACCTATTTCCTCACAACCTCCTTGACTTGGATATCAAATGAAAGGTTTTGACGAGTGGCAAACGAGACGATGAATGACGTCATACTAAATCCAATATGGCGGATGGTAATTTAGTGCCAAATTGGGACAATCTTTTTTAAATCAAAAGCTTGTCGTGCAAATTGTAAAAAAAATACTTACATACTTCGAAAAGTAGGTAAGTACTTGCTTATCAACTAGTCACAATAAAATTAATTATTATGAATATTTCGCGCGACAAGCTTTTCGATTTCAAATAGCTGGTCACAATTTTACAATGAATTACTTTAACGAGAACATAAACTTATTATATTTATTTTAGTATAAAAGCCTGTTTTTAAAAAGTTTTTTTTTATTTTTCTGTAATCAATTCAAAAAGTTTTTCATCTGGATATTTTTCATTAACTTGATAGTTTGACTGTAAAAAATAGAATTTCTTTTTTGTTCCCTATATTGATAAGTTATTAATAATTAAACATACTAGGTGGGCTTAGTTTTTGTCACTTATTTTACTATTTAAGCGTGGTACCTAGTGAATAGTTTTTCCTACATTTGGAAGCATTTAAATAAAAATAAATTTTAAGGAAATTACCAAAATGAAAATGGTAGGCAGGGATTCGATTTTTTATTTTATATTAAAAATGAATATATATCCCTTTTTTGTTAAATAGGTACACTATTATGTATTATTCTATTATTATTATCCTTGCTCTTGCACTATACTTACAGTGAATGAATATTTGAATTTGCATGGAATCTTGAAATCTTCAGAAAGTCATCTAGATAAAAGTATAATCAGTGGCAAAACCTAAGGATTCTTTGCCGGCACCTCATTCGGGTGCCGTTGCCGGCAGCGGAGGCACAGCCTTATTATTATTATATCATGTATTTAACCCATATATTTTACTAATAGTATACCAACCTTCCTTTTTTTTTCTTTACCTATGTAATATTGGTTCCAGTAAAAAAACTTACCTAATGTCAAAGGATATCCCCACCGAAAGATTGTGTCGGGAGTGAAGCTGAGTGCTTCAGGCTGCTGCCGACGCGGCGCCACAGCTGACGCTGTCTCGCGAGACTTTAGAACGATTGAAGGTTTTTGTTGGCAGGTGGAGATAAGAACAATAAAGAGAGATGTTTTGTGGCATATCAGGTAAACGATAAGCAGTTGAAAAAAAAAAAACACTCCAGCCGGGATTCTAACCCGGGACTTTTACTGGGGCCGAATAGGCACTTAATGAACTATACAGTAAAACGGACTAGAGTGAATTGTGGGTGAACAGATTGAGTTAAATTTCTGAGTAAAATAATAATCAAAATTGAGCGACTTACCCAAACAAAGAATCCACATTAGATACAATTAATATCAATACAGAAGGAATATGCTCAATAATGAGTTTATCCACTCTTAGAAGATATTCTGTTTCCAGGAATACTCAAACAAATTGCTATTTACTCTAGCTCCTTTCAGTAATGTATTTCAAGGAATTAAAACAAAAAAATGAGTGTATTTTACCACTCGGTTTCGTGTCGTATCTCAAAAATAGAAGGAATCGCCTTGAAATGTCGGACACTTATTAAAAAACACCCTAAATATAAAATATTCATCAAGAATTTACTCAATTTAGAAGGAACTTTCACTCCAACCTGATTACTTTAAAGTGTCTGTGTAGAGGGTAATTTTACTGAAAATTGATTTTCATTTTCACTGGTTAAGCTGGTCGTGTACTTTGAGCTAACGAGTGTAAATTTATCTCAATTATCGTTGGGCGGAAATTTAGACTGACCAACTGACTATATATAGTGAGTAGCGGTGAGATATAGGAGACTTCGGTTTTTTTTATAGTTTGTGAGAGAAGTCAGAGAAGAAATATAAGAAAAGAAATAAGAAACATTATACAAAATACATTGGTATTTTTTCAGCTAGTGGAACGCCAGAGGCAGATTAGCATCAAGACCAAATAATTTTTTATTAATTTAATTACGATATTCGGGGTTGACATTTTCAGAGGTAATATAACAAGTGGTATGCCTTCTCTTAGCAATGGGATTATATGAGTGATAAATTAACGAAAGGTATTATCTATTATTAGGCATACCACGGGTTGTATTTAAAAAGAGAATTTAACGACTGCAAATAGTTTAATAATTATTCAGTGTGTATGTAGCTATAATTTATCAACCCAACTTCTTAGAAATAAATTAACTACAATAATATTTCCCCTCTTCAAAAATGTAATTTAAAAAATAAAAATAAAAACCCAGGACCACTCGCACGCAAAGCGAGAATCATGTCTCTAGCCCATTGAGGTCAGATAAATGTTTTACTTAGCTAGCCGTATATAAATTTAATCACCATCCTTAAAAGTTAAAGTCCATTTGACAGCTGTCATTTAGAGTGAGCTTTTGGTTCTGAATAAATTTTTTGTGCTAATAAATATTTAACCATCAATGTGTTAACTGAAAACATATATTCTAGTCCTATATTAAATTTGGTAATGTGAACAAGTTATCGGGTTATCATTTTGAGCTGTCACAATATTGTTTTAGCATAACTAGGACGTAACTAAGAGAGTAGGATTTCATCACCTGATTGGTAAATATTTCAAAAATTATGTCGTTTCATTGATTCATATTGGCAGACGTTGAATTCCCAAAATGAATGTGTTATGTTGTGGAAAACGGATCGTTTTTATATGTCCGAACGTGATATGTCGTTCTCTACGTCTCTATACCTACCTAAAAAGTATTCCGAAAACGTCGCGAGAAGTTGCCCTTTTTTTGTCTAGCCGTATATCGAAGTTATTCCGGCTCGTTAAATAAGAAAAAACTGGCTATATCCAATGACAAGCTAGATCACATGGTTAAATTTGTCATTGGTTATGACAGAACAATATTTTAGGGTTACCTATTCTATACGCGGAAAAAGAAAAATCAGTTTTTTGATTCAGACCTTCATATGAACTTTTCGCCTTATTTGCTTCCAGCCATAGAAGCATGTACGTTTTTTTATGAAACACCCTGTATAATATAGGTATTCTATTTTCCACTCCCACATGTATATATTTGCCGTTTTGTTTACCTACAGGATAGATAAGTAAGCAGTACAACATAAACGGATATGATTTCATATTCCTCCTAGAACGTAGGTATATGAAATCGAAATCAACCTATCACGGTTAAGCTTTGACCGGAGCGAGTCGACGCGTTGGAAAATCAAGCAACCCTTGAATTCAATTTATTCCACGACGGCAGCGTGATCCGTCAAATTATTTTCACCGTTTATTCAAATATCAATTTATTTATCAGCTATTACGTATAGAAATACACTTTACAACTCGAGTGGTATGTCCACTCAACTGTCATCCTCGTACGATATGGATAACATAAGGCACTCTTGTTGTATAGTATAAATGAACTCACTTGGAACAGCATAAAAACGCTTGGTCGGCGTTTGCTTTGTAAAACAAGACCGAGTCACAGGAGACGCGCGGCCCTTAATAATATTTTATTTAAATGCTCTAAAAAAGAATAAAATAAACTTTAAAATAATTCAAACCAAAGCAAAGCAGTAATTTTGTTACACACAAAACAACACCGCATACAAATCTATACACAAAACCAAAATCCGTAAAATAAAGCGCACCTTATTTCCGTGCACGGCACTGGTTATACTGGCCTAACTGGCCCACGTGGACACCTGCTCCATGGATCTCCGAAACGCCGACCAATAAGACCGCTACGCTCGCTTTCTTATTGGCTGCCTCCTTGACTAGGTCGACGTCGACCGCATAAAAAACTTTTGAATTGTATACGGGTGATTTCTGCTGATAAGTCTGGTATTTTTACCAGTAGCAGAGCGTGGTAAATGCTATTAAATAGATCCTCCATATATCACTGTTTATACTATAATTACAAGAAAAGGTGATAATGGGCAAACACTCAAAGTTAACAAAAAGAAAAACTAGTAACCGCATACACGTGTTTCATGCTATTTGGCAATCATCAGTACGGTGTAACATTAACCAAATCAAAAGATAGGCATGATTTGGGAAGCAACAAATGAAGTCCAGGCAGGAGCCAACAGCACATTTGCAGCTTCAGTCAGCACATCCCCTATTTTGGGGCTTGTACTAACATCGCCACGGAGGCTAAAGCGAACTGCGATGTTAGTACAAGCCCCAAAATAGGGGATATTCTGACTGAAGCTGCAAATGTGCTGCCAATTAGCCAAATAGCATGAAACACGTGTATGCGGTTACAAGTTTTTTCTTTTTGTTAACTTTGAGTGTTTGCCCATTATCACCTTTTCTTGTAATTATTACATTTACACTTGCTAATCTTACATCCGTATTGTCATTGTATCTTGGGTTATGAAGATTTCCACGCAGGTCGCTTTAGCAGCCTCCGTGGCGATGTTAGTACAAGCCCCAAAATAGGGGATGTGCTGACTGAAGCTGCAAATGTGCTGTTGGCTCCTGCCTGGACTTCATTTGTTGCTTCCCAAATCATGCCTATCTTTTGATTTGGTTAATGTTACACCGTACTGATGATTGCCAAATAGCATGAAACACGTGTATGCGGTTACTAGTTTTTTCTTTTTGTTAACTTTGAGTGTTTGCCCATTATCACCGTTTCTTGTATTTATTACATTTACACTTGCTAATCTTACATCCTTATTGTCATTGTATCTTGGGTTATGAAGATTTCCACGCAGGTCGCTTTAGCAGCCTCCGTGGCGATGTTAGTACAAGCCCCAAAATAGGGAATGTGCTGACTGAAGCTGCAAATGTGCTGTTGGCTCCTGCCTGGACTTCATTTGTTGCTTCCCAAATCATGCCTATCTTTTGATTTGGTTAATGTTACACCGTACTGATGATTGCCAAATAGCATGAAACACGTGTATGCGGTTACTAGTTTTTTCTTTTTGTTAACTTTGAGTGTTTGCCCATTACCACCTTTTCTTGTAATTATTATATTTACACTTGCTAATCTTACATCCTTATTGTCATTGTATCTTGGGTTATGAAGATTTCCACGCAGGTCGCTTTAGCAGCCTCCGTGGCGATGTTAGTACAAGCCCCAAAATAGGGGATGTGCTGACTGAAGCTGCAAATGTGCTGTTGACTCCTGCCTGGACTTCATTTGTTGCTTCCCAAATCATGCCTATCTTTTGATTTGGTTAATGTTACACCGTACTGATGATTGCCAAATAGCATGAAACACGTGTATGCGGTTACTAGTTTTTTCTTTTTGTTAACTTTGAGTGTTTGCCCATTTCCACCTTTTCTTGTAATTATTATATTTACACTTGCTAATCTTACATCCTTATTGTCATTGTATCTTGGGTTATGAAGATTTCCACGCAGGTCGCTTTAGCAGCCTCCGTGGCGATGTTAGTACAAGCCCCAAAATGGGGGATGTGCTGACTGAAGCTGCAAATGTGCTGCCAAATAGCCAAATAGCATGAAACACGTGTATGCGGTTACTAGTTTTTTCTTTTTGTTAACTTTGAGTGTTTGCCCATTATCAGCTTTTCTTGTAATTATTACATTTACACTTGCTAATCTTACATCCTTATTGTCATTGTATCTTGGGTTATGAAGATTTCCACGCAGGTCGCTTTAGCAGCCTCCGTGGCGATGTTAGTACAAGCCCCAAAATAGGGGATGTGCTGACTGAAGCTGCAAATGTGCTGTTGGCTCCTGCCTGGACTTCATTTGTTGCTTCCCAAATCATGCCTATCTTTTGATTTGGTTAATGTCACACCGTACTGATGATTGCCAAATAGCATGAAACACGTGTATGCGGTTACTAGTTTTTTCTTTTTGTTAACTTTGAGTGTTTGCCCATTATCACCTTTTCTTGTAATTATTACATTTACACTTGCTAATCTTACATCCTTATTGTCATTGTATCTTGAGTTATGAAGATTTCCACGCAGGTCGCTTTAGCAGCCTCCGTGGCGATGTTAGTACAAGCCCCAAAATAGGGGATGTGCTGACTGAAGCTGCAAATGTGCTGTTGGCTCCTACCTGGACTTCATTTATTGCTTCCCAAATCATGCCTATCTTTTGATTTGGTTAATGTTACACTGTACTGATGATTGCCAAATAGCATGAAACACGTGTATGCGGTTACTAGTTTTTTCTTTTTGTTAACTTTGAGTGTTTGCCCATTATCACCTTTTCTTGTAATTATTACATTTACACTTGCTAATCTTACATCCTTATTGTTTATACTATACAAATTAGGTACCTACTATTTCACGGCTGAGATACCTACTCCTATTATAGTTTCAAAATTGGTGCCATATTAATTCGGGGCGCTTAATTTACCTTTGATTAGGAATAATCATATTATTAGCTCCTGCGTAAAGTTTCATTAAGTTTTAAGTAGTGCGCTTGTTGCATTTAATTACATTTTGTGTGACTTCCGACTTTCTAAATGCATACATAATAAAACAGCTGCTTTCGTCGACAAAATATTTCGTCTGAAATACGGTTTAATACCCACCGCTTAGACTTCATATTTCCGGGTATTATTAAACAACTTTCCAGAGTATTTAAATATTTCGGATACTTTGCAAACTAATTGCCCACCGAAAATTTATTAACGAGTTTGATAATTCCACAAAAAAAACGTGATTCTAAAGTAGGTTAATCGAAATTTGATGACCACTAATTGACTTACAAGGGGAACGCCACAGTTTGAAACTCCACGCACTGTTTTTTTTTGAGGGTGAAAGAAAAGCGTAATTCCTGAAGTTTCAACGAGTTTCCTGTGTCTTTAAAGTTTGATCTCTCTCGCTAAGTAGAAGCCATTATTGAATCTGAGTTTCTTTCTACCCCTCTTAAACAATTAAAACTAACATAATTTTGATACCTGATGATGGCATTAAAATTGCCGAAACACATGTAGTGCCTTTTGTAAAACCTCTTTTACTGAAAAGATTTTAATGTGTTAAAAATAAATATTATAGTGTAATTTTATTAATAACAGTTAAGCATTTATGAATGTACCTGGCAACTTAGGAAAGTTGTGTTTAATCAATTTGGTTAAGGTTCTGTCGCGAAAACTCGATTATAAATTAAGTGTATTAGGTATTTTTTCCTCTTTGTTTTAACAAAATAATAGGTATATTTTGTTAAAATATTTTCTTTATTCTAGACAGCTTGACCGAACGACTGTAATCGAGTGCGGAAAAGTACCTCTTTCTGAAGGCGTTAGGAAAATAACTATTAGCAAAACGGTAACACACAAAAAAATGTTACAAACACATTACAAGAACTCTTGCAAATGTTTTTAATGCCGATTAAATCGTAAGTACTTTGCAAACTCTGCAATTGGATTTTTATTATTACAGTATATTTTAGTTTAAATTACAGTATAACTTAAAATTTCGATTTCCAGACAGAAATAACGATTAAAACTGGGCAAAGCGGGCCGAAAATGAAAATGGAATACTTTGATTAAGTCATCAGCGAGTATCGGCAACGACAGTTTCGAGTAAATGGAATGTCAATGTTGATTTAAATTTGCCGGTAGTTCGGGTAGTTCGTATATAGCATAGAAACGGTTTAACTCTGATTTTCGCAATCAAATCGGAGATTCTGCGCTTTTATGGTCTAAGTTCACGTTCTCATTAAATTTAGGCATACATATATTTTGTTTCGATGTTAACAATTTAATATACTGGCTTTCTATCTATGAGTACTTTGTTCCATTTTCAGTCCTTAATTACGTTTTATCCAACACAGAACGAAAATAGTATAAAGCCAAAACAGCTGCACAAATATCATTACTGATATCCGCATTCTATAGCCAACATCTGTTTTCCTAATATATTAAATTTATACCGTAGTACTTATTTGTGTTTATTACTTATTATTCTGCGATAGTTATCTTTATACAGAGTGGTAATATGCACAAAGGACAGCAGCCAATGAGGCAGGGTTCAACGAATGCAAGTATTTTATTTTTTCCACAGAAAATATTGTTTATTTTTCATTAATATTGTTTTGTTTATTATTACACTATGCAACCGCCGTAATAGGTAGATATATTATTACCAGAATACCCTTTCAACAGTAGATTATTGTTAAGCCCATGAATATTTATTAACATCTGTTCACAACCATCAAAAGTTCATTGTGTGTAAAAGCTTCTCACCGCGTATTTCAATGATTTATTAAAATTTTAATTTGTATCTCTCAAAAAATAATATACCATCAATTAATTTACAACTATGGGCATACAAATCCTGCCCGTTTTTTTATTGATACGTTCATATTCAAATTTCCGCTAGGAAATAAATTCTCATTTATTTCCTGCCATAATCGTATTATCCCGATGTTGATTTAGGTGGCTGGATTATTTCCGCAAATCACAGGGGGGGATTAACTGAAAAAAAATCCCTAATATTATTGAAGAATTAACGTCCCCCAAAAAAGGGTTAGGATTAGGTTTCATTACCATTTAATTACAGGATTTTCAGGCTATAATATAAGACGCTATTAATTTATCTCTTACATTTCACAATATTTTGAGTTTATTGTTGGAAGCATTAATTACTGACTACTATATTATAAATATCTATACTTTTGATAATTTTTTAAGCATAAACAACTGGCAACATCAAAATTTAACTTAAATCGAATAATAAAAAAGTGAGAACATCATGTGTGAAACTGTAATTGAATGTTGAGTGTACATTAATAAATGGTGGCACCAAAACTAAAATGTTTGAGGATAATAAACCATCGGTATCTAAGTAATTTTGTAATGTAATTTTGTAATGTAAATTACAAAATCATACACCAAAGTGGCATAGGCGTTTGTGTAAGTACCTACCTACTTCTTCATAATTCGAAATTTATAATTTGAATTCCTATATTATGAAGGATTCCTAAACTTAAAGACATATACGTGCCATATAATTCTTTGCCTGTATTTTAGGTGCTGACACCTAAACCTTCATCAAAAATTAATGGTGTGTACAGAAATTAACAATAAAATACGATTTCCATGATTTATTAATTTTTAATTTGTATACCTTGAGAAATAATACGCGCAATTAATTTAAACTGGGAGCCCAAATACAACCAATTTTGTGATACGTTTAAATGTAAATATACATTAGGAAATTACAGGGTGATTTATTCATAACTACATTAATTTTAACAGTGGGTAGGGAAAAATGCTATGAATGCGAAATCGCAATTAAAAAAATTCCAACTTTTTTTTAAAGCCGGAATTATTTTTTTTTCTAAACCGCATTTTTACCTATTTGGCCCTCTATTTACGGCTGCCACTGGATTGCTTTCAGGGCGCATGAGGCATCGGACGACGCTTGCCGTTGCGCGCGTCAACATTGTTGCCAGATGTACGCAACTTTCGTAAATTTAAAGGAATGTTTTCAGTACATAATTATTTGTATTGTAGGCGAATGTTCCGCCAAATGCTTGCGGAAATTATGGACAAATGTTAACGCTTACCTCTTGTAACGGTTAGTTTTGCCCTGAGACACCTTAAGGCGAGCCTTAAGGGATAAATGCCAACGAGAAAAATAAATGAAACGACTGCTTACGTGACCTTTTGATTTTTGGATCCTTTATTAAGTAGGTACCTATTCAACTAGGGGGCTTACATGATTTCGTGGACCTCGACACCACTGAAGACGATTTTTTTCTCGATAAAACGAACTTCACTCACTTTCGCTTGGGGCACTAATATTTCCGCTCACTAGTTCACTGATAATCCTTTTTACTACACCAAGACGCTCCTAGAGTAAGTAGTTGTGTTCTGTGATTGTTCTGCTTCCTCTGAAATAAGAACGTCAAAATTAGCCAACATCTCTGGGATACAGTTGCTTAAAATTACCTTACTTTCCGCTTAAGTTGGTTACCATCACCAACGATACACTTCTCATTCGTTTATTTCTCGTTATGTTTGCTTTTCATTGTTACTAGGGATCCATATTTGCAATAGAATCGTTTCCGTGGGGGTGGTCCTCCTCTGTGACATTGGTTCAGTCGTAAGTACTTGAATCTTTCTAATTTCCACCTTTCGATCTTTACAGCTTTTTCTAGTTTCTTTTCCTGCCGTTAGGTATGTTACCGGGTATAGCCTGATGTGTAACCTACCGAGTCTTAGTATTATTTCTGGGCGAGTTAGGGATGATGGGTTGCTAAAAGTCCTTAGCTTTCTTGACTTCTGTTTGTCACAACCCTTGTCGTGCAGTCGTTAGTAGGAGTAGGAGGATGTGTGTAGCCCGAACTCCGCAAAAGGAGCTTGGCGATTGCCCGTGGCCGAGAATTTCCGGCACGCGGCGCGTTGGTGTTTGCAGCATTGATCCTTGCCAAGTTTCTGCAGAGTGCACTGTGAATTTCCTTTCGTTTCTCGCACTCCGCCTCACTAATCGCACATGTGATGTTATTGTTTCCCGTATTTCACAGTGCACATTCTCCGTATTTTGGTTTGGATATTTTTAAAGGTTATGTCCCATGTCGCATTCATTGACACTACTTCGTTCGTAGAAAGCATTCCCGTAATGAAACGTCGTTGTGGTTTCGTACTTAGTTTCGCTACCTGCCGATAGGTGGCGCGCTTCTAAATAGTTCCGCGGTAGTTTGACTGACATTCTGCAGGCATTCTCCATGAAGGATCATTATTATGTCTATCATTTCCGCATTTGTCTAGAGAACCGTTTTGGTAAAAAAGCAAAAATGTTGCACAAAGAGTACCGAATATACCTACAGAATGTAGGCAACTCTGGTTTCTGTAGTACGTGCTGCCATCTATTAGAAAGGTTCGCTAGTTACCGTGTCATAAAGCGCGCTGTAGACTTTCGGTTTTGAACACACAAGAGGGTGACTGAGAGCTCAACCACAGATTCGGCGACGTTAATACCAACGAGATGGCGCCACATACAATAGAAACCGGCAGCAGATCCTTGACAATGACAAGTTTGACGTAATAAATAATAGTTGTGGAATGCGAATGGGACGCCTGCGTTCTTTTTAATAAAACTTTTGTCTTAAATCTCAAAATCTAGCGAATTTCGGAGACAGTTTCAGTCTTTTGAGGTTTCAGTATTTTCCACCCTCTGTAGACACTGAGTGCGTTTTGTGCGTGTGATTGTGAAGGCCTTTTGTATTGTTATAGCGGGTGCTGTGAAAAGTGTAGTGATAAGGGTCTCTCGAGTTAGATGCTGAACACGCCAAGTCCAAGGTGTGCTAACACCCTGTTATTGGCATATCAACTAGGTAAATAATTCATAAACTGAATATTTTTTCGTAATTAAATTATCAATAAATAATGGCAACGTCGCGGCCGGTGCCATGTGCTGCAGCATAACGTCGTAGCCACATGCGTTCAGGTGCGCCTCGTTACGCGGGATTTGGGATAAATTGCCCCATTATTTAAACATGCAGCAAAAAATTTTTTTTTGCGTTTTCGGTATATATGTACCTCCCTGATGACGTGGTTAAAATTAATGTATTTATGAATAAATCACCCATATTCAAATTTACTTGGTGCTGCATGTCCCTGTTCATTTAGATGTTTTTTTCCGCAAATCACACAAAGATTATCCAAAGACCAGCCCTAATGTTATAGAAGAATTATTAACGGCCTCCAAGATGGGCTACGATTGGATTTCATTACCATTTAATTACAAGATCCTCCGACGATAATATAAGAGCTATTAATTTTCTCATAAATACCTACGCTCTGGCCCTGCGTGCAATATTTTATACGTTTATTGATTTATGCCCCTCCTTTATTGGAAGCGTCAATTTTATTACCTATCGACTTCCTTGAAGAATTCTTGTGTAATTTGATTATTTTTTCCACAATGCCAAAAAATCGAACCAAAGAATGAATATTTCAGCTGCATTTTTTAATTCGCCATGTTGTGCAGAGCAATTTCTTGTATTCGTTGTGTTTTCCTTTCTTCGCCATTTTTTCTTACATGCATAATATTTATTCTTGAAATTGCTGTAAGCATTTAGGCTCTTCCAATATATTTTTTCACATCACAGCATTACAATTTCACATACTTAATAACCTACAAACTAGTATATAGTCCTCCTTACGGCAGAATGCGTGCGACGTAAAGGGGAAGAACTCTCAAATATTATAGAATTAGTCACAGCTCAGGGACGTAGCTCAATTTTGTGTAACTGACCTAATTTTCATATAATTGATATTTAATTTATTGTTGATATTATTCTTAACGGTGATGCCTTAGATTATGGAGGAAGGCAAACCCTTATAACATTGACGATTATTTCTCGTGCTTGAGAATGCAACGTTCTTCCCTGTTTACTCATTTTGCACACGTTAACTCCCGAATAGACGAAACGCCACTGAGCTCTCTGAGCCGGCGGAAAAAACTTGCCAGCGGCCTAAAAAATGTGGTCTGTATGGTAGCCCAAATACGCAGTTAACTTTACGTACTATAGAAACAGGCACAAAACGCGTTGGCTAACTGGTTTTGTCAGCCGACTCCTTCGCAGAAGTGCTGTGTTGCCGTATTTCAAAGGCGATGGTAGACGCGACGATGTTGAAAAAATATAATAGGTGTTTTATCACACCGCGTTAAAAATAAATGATAAACAAAAACGGGTAAGTGGTCCCGTGATGCGAGCTTTATTTTTTAGGTATAACAGAGTTCAGAAATTCGGCGTCAATATGATAAAACTTGTATTCTCCAATAAATAACTACTCGTATAGGAAATCTCGCAACGCTGCCCGCATTCTTTAGAAACGTTTTCTTTCGTGCTTTGGACAATACAAAATAGTATAAATTGCTACTAATTTAAAATTGCTAAGTAATTGTAAATAAAATCATATAAAACCATATGCAGCGTTCACCGTATTAAAACGAATAGGTAAGTATAAATATATATTTCTCGCAATTCTTTTCTATAGAAAACATTGTTTTTTTTGTATTTTACAGATTTACTTTGTAACAATTGTCATTTTTTACTAATTCCAATGATATTTTCGATGTTAAAACTTTTGCTTTACTTTTGATAGAAAACAAAGGCAATTTTGCCCAAATCTGCAGTTGCATTTTCTTACCACAATTTTATTATCGTGAAGTTATTCTTACCTGAGTTTTCAGCAAACTCGATAACATCGAAAAGCATTAAAACTTCTGAGAATCGAGAGGTTTTTAAAGGTTTAATAGCTTACTTACTCTCCGTTAGAAAATTCCATCGCGGGCTCCATATTTGCTAGCATGTCTCCCAAACTCAATGAAATGTCTCCTAATTCGATTTACTTTCTACAATAAGAGTGCAATGAAAGTTCAGGAGAATTTATCTGTAACCGAACTAAGCCATTTTAGCGGTGTAGATATCGCTTATAGAAATATATCTTACAATTTTGACGTTCAGAACAATGTAAAAGATTAATGTTGATAATAATGTTTTTAAAATATATCTACTTTAGTAGGTACTCTTAAAAATGAAGGCTGGAATAACTTTGCAAAAGAGGCATAAATGCAGTGTCACCATTAAAGTGCGCACCATATGGGATTTTTTTAAAATTTGATCTTTGTTAGCTGTCAAATTTGACATTTGTTGCAGAAAGTGGCATTTCTAAATCAAATTTGAAAAAAAAATGTTTGAATTAGTTATTTATGTACCAAGGCCCTGAAGTTCAACTTTTTATGGCTCATGGGGAATTTAGTTGCCGAGGCCTCTGGCCGAGGCAAATAAACCAAGAACTTCAGTGCCGAGGTACATATTATATATTTTTTTGAAATCGGGAAAAAATGTTTTATTAGGCGAAAAATAATAATAAGGGATCACCCGTCCATGAACCGACTATATACGCACGGCGTTGCTTGACTTTGACGATTGCCCTACCTAGGTCAGACACGGCACTTACTGTCAGAAAATCCAAACTGCAGCCTCCATGTAAAATAGATTAATATTCAAACCTACGAAAATATTTATACTGAAAGATTGCGCTGTTATAGGTAACAATTTCGCAATGTGTACGAAAAGTTAAATGGGCCTTTTTACTGGCCGAGTTTTGAATATTTGGTCACTTTTGACGGGCCATGGCTCCGCGTCTGACGTTTGATGTTTAGGTACATCTCGCCAAGGCCTACTTATTGAAAAAATCGTACAATAATGGGCTACTTCAGTACAGCTTTCTGAGCTTTTAATTACGATTTTGAGACACTTCACTGCCGATTTCAAAATATTTCATTTGATAAAATTATCAAAAATACCAACTTGATCCTAGGCTTTTAAAATTTTGCACATATACATAAAATCGCAGTAGAAACATCTTTTCAGAGATTTTTTTCAAACTCGATTTAGAAATGCAACTTTTCGACACTTCCTGTAACAAATGTCAAATATGACAGCTAACAAAGATCCCTTGGCCACAACGGTTAATGTTATATTGTGCGGACATTAATGGTGACACTGTAGAAAAATTTTACCTTAAATCAAGCTGTAGCAAATATTTGCAGCAAATCATTACGGAACACTGTTTAATATTTTTGTCAGAACAGAAGTAATCCATTATGATAGATAATATCTGCTATCTATGAGGGTCGTGTTCATGTTGTTTGAATGTTAATGGACTCAAATAGAAATCTAATATTACGTATTTATTATATAGAAAAATATTTATCGTTTTTATAACATACCATTAGCCCGTATTTTTGAATTTCATCTTATGAAAGAGAGATAAGTACATTTTCCCAAATACGCTCTGTACGCATAGTAAATTCTCTGCACTCAAACTGGGCCCCCGAGTATGCAAAACTAAAAAAAATACGCCGCCCCGAGTGGCGGAGGTTTATAAATCCCCGTTTATCTCAAACTAAGCAAAAATCAATAGCTCGTTCTTTATTATGCCTGGGGAATAAGTGATGTGTGAACTTTACAGACTAAATTTAACACCGCGCGGAGTGAAAACCGGAGGGGAAAACCGTTCGGCCAAACATTCCGATGCTTCGGAAAGACAAACAGTATAGGCGGGCAAAAATGGCGAATAAAAGAACATCGCAAAATCAGAACCGATGATTGGTCAAATAAAATAAAGCGCATGTCTGCGCAATGCCAACGCTGAACGTTTGGCACTGTACAATAATAATTTACCCTCATGCACAGGGTGATCCGTATAAGGCATAAGGTAAGTTATCTTATTACCTCCACCTTAAGGCAATAGTATTTTACGGAAAACCGAGGAAAACCTTTCATTACCCTGAGGGATTTGTTAGATCGACCGAGGCTCGAAGCACCGCGGTCATTGTGATCGAGGCTGTATTGAAATTTGCGCCGAGTCATGTACCTACTGTGCTCCCAACTCTAAAGGTGTCGTCAGGCGTTCAATGTGTAAGAATATATCCATAATGATAAATCGAACAAGTAGAAAAGGGAGGTGGTGGGGTGAAGCACCGTCAAATTAGATAGTAGGGCCGGCGCCAGGCCTACACTGAGGGATTCCCCACCGTAGCGACTAGTAGGGAGAACAAACGTATGTTCTAGATATATAAAATCTTAAATTCATCAGCAAATCTGCCTGTAGACAAGCTACGTGTTTGAAATAATATATTAGAAAAAGTTTCCAGCCAAGTTATTAATAAATAGTAATAATAATATAAAGTTTATTTGCTCATACATATTATACGTATATATATAATGACAACAAGAAAGAAGAAAATAATTATTAACAGAGCAAAAAGGAACCGAAAACAATTAAAAATTGATCAAGTTCGGTCCCTCTAACTAACATATAGGTAACTAAGTACATAATTCTATTTCGCTCGCACATTTTAAAATAAACATTTCATATAAATTACAAAATATCTGCAATAAACAACAAAAAAAAAAAACAAATCAAAGTGAGCGATACAAGAAAATAATGAGAAAAAGGATAATAAATAAAAATATTATATAAATATGTATATATAGGTACTACCACTATCTAATCATTCAAAACAGAAAGACACTAAATTGGGAACTGTTTTTCAAATAAATCTTTTTTAACTTTGCTTCTGAAACTAGTGATCCCCAGGTGCTTAAATAGATGATATCGATTATAGAGTTTGAAAACGTTATAAGTAAAACATCGCTTAAATAATTCAGTTTTATGCATCGGTGGTGATATATAACCTTTAAAACGAATACTCACTGAATGAACATCACTGCGATATCTAATTTTATTAGTCAAGTATGGCGGACATTGTGTTTTAATTATTTTATGATAAAGAACTGCAGAGTGTAAAATACGCCGATTTTCCATATATTTAACCAATTAGCATCCTTCAATTTATGAGAAACTGGATCAAATTGTTTAATACCGAAAACGAATCGCAAACAGCACTTTTGGAGTCTTTGTATACGATTTTTATTGAAAACATCCAAACAAGGTCCATATATCACATCGCAGTAATTCACCATACTTAAGACAAGGGTGTCACTTAAAGTAGTTTTCAGTTTTTGTGACAGCAGATGCTTATGAGGATACAATAATTTTAAACAGGCATATGCTTTTTTCAGATTATTAGTTACGTGATCTTTAAATCGCAAGTCTGTATCTAGAAATAGACCAAGATTTCTGCTGCTGTCTTCAATTGGTAAAGGGTTGTCTTCAATTTTTATGTTTGCCTTTGATTTAATTGTTTTTCTGTTCTTACCAAAAAACATAACTTTCGATTTAGATTCATTTAATTTCATTTTTTGCGACCATAAACAGTACTCTGTGTACCTACCTAATATGATGTACCAATATCATTGACATTTTCTGCATTTCATTTCTATTTTTAGTGCACTATGTTACAAAATTATGTTTTTATTATACTTCTTTGAAAACACCTTATTTTCATCTGTTTTAGCAATAATGAAAGATGGGGTTTTTCGGGCTAGCGCACGGAAACAGCGCATGGAAAAACTTTCCGTGCGCTGTATAAAAATACCGAATATATGGCTTTAAAATAGAAATATACAGCAAAGTAAACTAAATTTAAGAAACTCTATATGCTCTCTGATATTTAACATATACCTATTTTGTATTTTAATTCGTAAGTGTTTCAATATTTAGATAACTTTCTGTAATATTTTTGACGTTTTATTCGCCTTATCTGACAATAACTAATTTACAACAAAGCACCTTTGAAATAATTTGAGAGTAACCATGGAAACGCATCATACATACCAAACACTATATTGTCTGCATTGTTTATTTTTTGTCAATTAAATTTATTATAATATATATTATATATAATATAAATTAATAATAAGTTTCCGTTTTCAAAGAAGTATAATAAAAAAAATATCGTTCATTACACGTCCAGAAATAGATTTTTCCGTGCTTGCATGACTTCTCGTGTTCGGCTACGCCTCACACGGGAATTAGTCACGCGCGCACTGAAAAATATTTATTTCCAGACTCGTAATGAAATATACTATTTCCATATTATGTTCATATTTTCCAAGCTTTATACAAACTTCTCAAAATTATCCTTAATACGATGGTTTCATGGTTTGCAATATATCGTCAGGTCACTGCACATTTCCAACTAAGGAAATCAACTGGAAAAACTTTGCCTCGGCTTCTCTCTGGCTTTTCTTTACGGTGTATTGAATATGAAGGAAAATATTTTGCCGCCGATACAAAAATCCAATTACGATTTTCCCTTTAAAGTTGGGTTCCATTGCACTCGAAATGGCCTCAGGAAATAATAAATTTAAGTAGACATTGAATTTTAGGTTTAAGAAAGAAAGGAGCAAGATATAAGATAATATATTTCACGAATTTACACCGTTGTCTGTCCAAACTTTTCCTGGCCGCCAAAAAGACATAAAGAAGTGAATTTGTGGAGAAAACTTTTCTACCGAACTTTTTTATTCGAGAGGTAGGTTCCTTTTTGCCGAGATTGACGGTAGACGTATGTACCAAAATGAGAATTTGATTAAAAATTTAAAACTCGACTAAAAGAGAACTGAGGAAAATATCTGTAATAAAGGCTTTAAGAGGGAAATTATCTCACAATGAGTGACAGACAATTAAGAAAAAATCCTCCAAACTTGACATGATTTGATTGAGCTAAACCAACAAAAAATTATACTAAAAATACCAAATGAAAGTAGGTCTCAGATTGGGTAAAATACATACGCTATATTTATTGTCCCTTTGCCTGTCTATGAGTAGTGAGTCAAAGCGGGTACGAGGACAAAATGGCCGCCAAGGTCGTCGTTGTTGCGAAGTCGCGATGGGGTGTTCAAGGTCAAGGGGCGTGGCTAGAATAGCTTCAAGGTTAATTTCCGAGAACCGCTTCAAGGTTTCTGGGAATTGATGTACAAGGTCAAGGGGTGTGGTTTCCTAGAATAGCTTCAAGGTTAATTTCCGAGAATCGCTTCAAGTTAAATTTCTGGGAATTGAAGGGGGGCGTGGTTAGAATAGCTTCAAGGTTAATTTCCGAGAATCGCTTCAAGGTTGAATCGCTTCAAGGCTTAGAGGTCAAAGTGTGTGGCTTCTGGGAATTTGGGCGGGAAGGCATTTCCATTAGCCCCACCCCTCTAGCTTTGATAAAAGACAGAGTTTGCTGTTTGGAGTTCAGTAGCCGAAGATGGCTTGCAGCAAAATGGATTTGGAAACCATCAACAAAGTTGGTTGCTTGTCTCAGAAACCGACGGTAAAGTTAGTGGAATTGGATGAAGGCGTGCCGATGAAAATTCTCACGGGCAAGGTGGTGCAAACGACGTTCGGGGAGACCGTTTTGCTTGAGTTGGAGGATAGTGTTGTTTTCCTGCCAAACAGAGTGACGGAGGTGTTCAAGCCGTGCATCGAACATTTTTCCAGTGGAAAATACTCGCTGGTTTACAAAGGACAAGTGGATATGGGGAAAAACAAGGCCAATCAGTTCGAAATAGTGGAAAATGTCCCCATGGGGGAATAGAAAATTAACATGGGGAATTCTTCATATAGTAATTAGTGCTATAATCTTGAATGTCATAAAACGTGCTTAATAAAGGAATAGTGTACTTCAAATAGTCTTGTAATTTGTGTTTTAATCTGTAGAAAAATCATGTGAATCCAAGGTTCCTAAAACTGAGAAAAAACTGAGGGCCCTTAAAAAAAACTGAGGGTCCACAAGGATTCTAGAATTAGAAAATCATTTCAAGGAAATGCCTTCAGTGTTATGTTGTAAATAAAACAAATAATTCGATTTCCAAATTTTATTTGCTATGACAACGGTATGACTCACAACTGGATCAAGCGATCCATAATTCGATAATATGTGAGAGTCTACAATCAAAATAAAAACTCTTGCTAATTTGTGTTTTAATCTGTAGAAAAATCTGTAAGGTTCCTAAAACTGAGGACCCACAAGGGTTCCAGAATTACTGTAGAAAATATCTTCTAATTCTTTTAATAAAGGACCCAGTATTATGTCAATGCATCGAAACTGGTAAATAAAACGAATTATCTGAATTCCAAACTAAAACAAAACTGGTAGCATAATGATCCACGCGGTGTAGCATGTAGCTCTATAGTATCGACCACACCGGCGCATATCCAAACAATTATAGGACGACCTCGGCCGACGTTCTCGCGGCATGGGATAATGACTCACAGAATATTTCAAACCTCATTCTATCTTTACTTGCTGTAAATTAAACAACGGTAATTATCCGCGTGATATGCAAAGTCCTCGCATTTCAATCTCAACCTTGTAAAAACCGTTGCTGGACAACATAAATTGTTGCTGTTAAGGAAAATCTTAATGTTTCGATGTTGGTTAATATAACTTCAAGTCCATTTCTGTAGCGCTTATTAAGTAGGTAAGCCTCCCAATGTCAACCTTAATCGGTGCGCCGGCATAAGATCTAATAATGTGTTTATTTAAACAAGTTATAAACATCTCCACTCGATCCCCCGGCCAAACTTATATCTCGGTGTTCGGTAGGCAGGCGGACCCGAATGACATCATGTGTCCCGGCTGATATTTTAATTAACTAGCGTCAAAGCGAAGCCTTGTTTAATCATACACAGCATTATATTTTATAAACTCATAATATCTGAGTGACTCACATAGCTTATATTTTGTTATTATATAGCATGAATTAAATCAACAGTCTCTGGTATATGAATAACCGAGAGTTCGCGGCACTTATGACTAATCAGTGTAATTTATATCAATTTAAATATTTGCGGGTTACGTGCGAGTGCTTTAAACGTCTGAATTAAAGCGGATCTGCAATAAAAATTTTTGTAGTAATGTTCTAGCATAAAAAACAATCACCAAACATATTTATTAATTACACAAACGGGAGGTGAGCCAATGACAACGTAGGTGTGCCTGCGAAACCAACGATGGGGTGTCTGTCCACAAAGATTCGTTTGTCCGGTTTAATAAAGGACTAGAATATTAAAATCATCTTGAATAAACTTGTTTGGTGTTTTATTAGCATTAACATGCTTTCAACGCCCCCATATCAACATACGAATATTGTAATAGATTGAAACAATTATTGAATCTTTTATTCATTATTTACAAGAAGAATTTGTAACTGTTTAAAAGCCTGTAGCACTGTTGTGCTTTATTACGAATTGAAATTTACCGCTTATCTTAAAAGGAAGTTAGTCTAATTAAAACTTCTTAGAATTGTTTAACGAACGCTACAGTATATACATAATACGACAGCTATCAAAAACAGCAACGTAGCAACAACTCCTAAATGTGATATGCATAACATAGGCTCTGAGACACATCCCACTGTATGACTCACATCGATCTGTCGCGGCAAAGATCTGAAAGTCTGAATTGAAGTAACTCCTATTAGAGTTGTTTATATCCCGCGCTGGTATCGATGATAAGTTTATATGTATAGTTGGTGGCAAATTAAAGCAAGTGGACCTGCGGCAAAGGCTAAATATTTACATGTGAAAATGCTAAAGTAAACGACCCATACGGAACCTGAACGAGTGTTTGTTTTATTCTTGGGTTACATAGGACCTCCTCAAGGAATTTTGGGTGGCATAATTATCCGCGTGATATGCAAAGTCCTCACATTGCAATCATTGCAAAACCGTTGCTGGACAACATAAATTGTTGCTGTTAATGTGTCAGCGTTGGAAAATTTATCAAGTTCATTTCTATAGCACCATTCAGTGAGCCAACTTCCATTTTGGCTGGTAACATCCCAACATCGGTGTACCGACAAAAGATCTCATAATATGTTTGTTTATACAGGCTATATACATTTGCGCTCGGAAGGCAGGCGGACCCAAATTATGTGCGGTCGACCTTATATCTCGCGGTGCATTTCTTTTTATTTTGTAAGCTATTCACATCTCAGAATGATTATGAATAACCGAGAGAGTTCAATCGCGACACTTTGTGAATCATCAATTTAAACCACTTTAAAATATTTATGCTTTTAGGTACAAACTTTATTTAAAACTCAGAACTGTTAAGATGTGAATGTTGATGGAACAAAAAATGTTTATATAAGTGACGACAACTTACCTTAAGTAAGAAAAGTTTAAAGCATTGGTAAATAACTTCCTATACACGCGCCCATTCATTGGGCCGCCTTAGCTCAACAAACAGGGGTAATAATATATGAAATCTACCTAAACATTGATATATGACACATTCCAATTCAGAATAATTCATGCGCCTTATATACCGATGTGGTCACCGTAATTTGAACTTTACTCATAAGAGAGCAATCATGAAACATGTTCAGAATTGATGAAATTTAAAAATTAAGTACGAAATATGATTCCATTATAGAGTAAAATACATACTGTGTTAATTGGTGACAAGAAATTTAAAGTGTTGAAGTATGAAGTACTAAAATAACCAATTATATAATACATCTCAAGTTGATGGACGTTATTTTCTGAAAAAAGGTTTTGACTTTATTAGTGCTATATTTGAATCATAATTAATACATCCTCGTTTTACAAAAAGTTTTTTCTCTCAGTTTTTTAAAAGAAATGGCTCGTGACATATGGAACAGTTTTTGCCTTTGGTTGATTGAATAAAACACAAAAGTTAAAAAGTTTTTACCTATTCATCGTAAAATAGCTCACTGTTTTTTATTTTCACAAAATTTCTACTGTGACCTAGAGGTGGTTACTTGAATCTTTATCAGTCCTAAATACCCATTTTGGTTTCGAAGCATTTTACCTCACATGGTTTTCTCTTTGAAAAAGGTAGGGGCAAATAAAACAATATTATTATATCTTTTATTTACCTATTTCAGCCAATAAGAACTATTTAAACAACTCTAGATATACAATAAAGGTAACATTGTCAATAAACCCATTGTAGCAACACTTACGGCCTCAGTGCAGCATTATGCATTGGTTAGCGGTCTTTTGTTTACAGATAATCTAGATAATCATAAAGTGATGTCTTGTCTCATCGTACACATTTTAGATTTACATTGCTCAGTAAATGATTCATATTGCTTTTAGATTGCTTTTTTGCTTATATTTATCATAACATCAGTGATAAAATTAATGCTATCGTTTACTTCGAGGATTCATTTCTGTTTAAATATACGATGACCCATACGCTGTACAAGCTAAACGGCCGCAGTTCCATATAATTTAGCTAAATTACGAAGTACGACTGTTGACTGAGACTCGCGACGGTCGAAAGCAAAGCGTATAAACTACTTGATACGTAGGTTAAACAATAAGTACTTAAAATTGTGAAGTGTAGCATAAAATGAAGGGTAACAAAATTCTGTCATGTTGTTTTTCATTAACCTACTTTTTTAATCGCTGAACAAATCTGAGATTTTTTTTTACAGCTATATTAAATAAAAAACATACAAAGTTAATAAATCTTTTATTACTCAAATACACTTTAAAATAATGCGAATATGTCACATCTTTGAATAAATTCTTGGTGCTACATGGAATACATGAGGTGTTGGGTTTGTTACCCCGTATTTATTTATATTACAGGTATGGTTTTGTATTCATTTCAAATACATTTTATATTTACATTACTCTGATCTAATCCGAGACGGCTTCCTGAAGAGGGATTAATTCGTTCAAAATATAGCCATTTCAGTGCCTTAGCGTGACTTCTTGATTTTATAATTGTTGGTGTATAGATAGGAAACCAATTTTCACTAAAGAACATCGGTAAGAGTACACAAACTTCTTCCAAGTACAACAAATGCGTCATTGCTTTTTCATAAGTTATTCAGCTTCATTCATTCGAGTAGGCTTACTTTTATAACGTGTCCCAACCGTTTATTCCGAGGAGATCATTTCTGTTAAATATACGATGACCCATGTGCCATATCAAACGGCCGCAGTTCCATATAATTGAGCTAGTAGAAGTACGACTGTTGAATTAGGCTCGCGACGGTCGAAAGCAAAGCGTATAAGCTACTTGATACGCAGGTTACAGAATAAGTACTTAAAACTGTGTATAAGACAGTATAAAGAAAATTAGTGTTAATGTGTATATGAGAGTACCGAAAATCAGTTCAACAACCATGTTTTTAAAATGTAGGGCGCCAAAATTCTGTCATTAAAATACAGCCTACTTTTTTAATCGCTGAACAAATTTGAGATTTTCTTTTACAGCTATATTAAAATACAAATAAATAAAAAATGTACACATCTGAACCATTTTATAAGTAACAAAATGTAAATAATGGTGATGTTTGTCATAATTTCTCAAAAATAGTTTAAAGTCATTAAAATTTAAATGCATGTCTGAAGAACAAATTTAATTACTGGATGGTTGAAAAACACAAAAAGCAACTTCAGAACGTATTTCAATTTGTAAACAATATTATTGAACAACATCCCCGTATTTTATGGAATTATATAATGTGGATGCTGTTCGCGTTCCGACGCAGGCTAGTTGTTTATTTAACATTTCGGGACGAGCCCCACTGAAACAACGTGCTATTTCATTACCCTGACTTGTTTTCCAGCAACACTTAATAGCAACAGATTATTTTGCACAGCGGTTCGTCGGCGAATCGGTCAACTTTCAAGCGACCTTCGGTACTTGAGATTATACAAGGCGGTAGATCACTGAAATTAATTCTTGAAAACCAGTAGATGGGTAATTTAAAATACGCATTTGCTTTGCCACAGTTCAGTTACTTGAGACAATGTAAGATGTGTGATATATTAGTTTTTGTGAGTTAAAATAATGCGATCTCCGAAATCGTTTGTATAATATACATACGATATATTATTTAGCTTTTTTAGTTAGAGGTATTTTATGAAACCAGGAAAATCTCCATCTAAACCGAAAACACCATCCCCTACTACGTAATTTCAACCTATATGCAATCGTGTTCATTTCTCAAATATAGGCTTGCTTTTTATTTTTTTAAATGGTTTGGGTCGTGGATGTCCAACCTTAGACACCTCTATCAACCGATAGTCAACAGAGACCAATAAACCATCGACTTTAGTCAATTTCGGGTTCAGCTAGTCAATTCCAGAGACTGGACATACACAACCCAAGTCATTTAAAGAGGTTAATATTTGTCATATATTTATACGTGTTTAAATAGCGGTTGGTAGTGAGATACATGCGTAGGCCCTCTATAATCCGATGCTATTATCTCGAGTGCCGCGTTTTATATAAACCGAAAATATTATTTTAAACAGTAATGTTTATTTAAATTTTGGCGGCTTTTAGGAACCATTGGTCAATGTTCGACATTAAATATCTATATACAAGCAGATGGCACCACCGATACCAATTTAAGTTTTCATCCAAGGAACAATTTTACTATAAAAATATGAATTAAATATGAAATAAAACACGCATTGGCTAAATTACTAGAGTTCATTCAATCCTTAGGGGCATATGGTGTCAAGCAGCATCTTTTTGCTGCCCTGTACACTTAGACATTTATAATGGGTAACTATTTGCTACTTTATAACAGTTTAATCGGTTTACTTGCTTACGTTGCAATTTTCAGTACGCTCACGAATGTAGTTTACAATTTAGGGTACCATGTAGTCAACCTTTTCCACTAAATTGACGTCATCATTTAATCGTAAGCACTTGACGCTAAGGCGGGCCGATTCTTATTTTAAATTATGGGTAAGCATAACCGAGGATGCCTCTTTAAATAACTGTTCAACTTCTATTTATGTTTACGATGCATCGAACCGGTGTACAATTAAATTGAAGATATGGAAGCTGTGCATCTGGACGCACTGTTTACAACACATTTTAAATGCACTTTCACAACATCCAACACCTAAATTTAAGAATAGTGTTATATTCAATTACCCATAATTCCAAATTTGAAAATAACATTATATTCAAATAGAAGTAATAAATATGTATACCTAATTCTTGGATCAAAACAGTTTCCAGAATTGAAATATTAACGGCATTGTCTTAAAAGAAACAACTGTTATTGTTAGTTTATACTGATATCCAAGTACATCATCCATATTAAGGAAATCAAATTATAGAAGTATTCAACCAATAATTTTAGTTAGAGCGTGCGGCTACACACACCTCACATTGAAGTTCACATTTGAGCAAGCGATACCATTCCGTATACAGTAGATAGTTTTTATTTTACGCGTTCTGCAGCACTGTGGCTTCGCGCCAGCCATCATGATAAAAAACACAGACAGTTCTAAAGGTCAACTAGTTCATGGTGCGTTGGTTATGCTTATGTAACACTAATAACCATATTTTCATTATTTGTGATCTAAAAATTTCATTTTGTTTCGGTGCTCACACTTAGTCGCTCTGTACATACAACGGTTACATTTATGACACATAAGTTATGTTTATATTATCCTTATTTTCACATGTATATGACAATACGTAAGTAGGTACCTATAGGAATAGCTTCTTAATGTTACAGACTGAATAATTATAATATATTATCCTATATTTTTAACATAAAATTGTATGTATGTAAAAACTCTTTATTTTGTTTAGATATTGTCTTCTATACCTTCCTGTTAAAATTCAATATCATGCGATAATCACACAACCCACAATGACTTTCATAAAAACAGACCTTTTAAAAACAATTATCCAAAAAATTAATCGATGAAATACTTCAAAACAAAGTAACCAAAAACAACCAAAATTCAAAAAATGGTCAATGAATTAAACAGCAAAGAAATTCTCTACAAAGCTAAAAAATACATAATGAAAAAGTTATTTAATAAACAAAATTCCTTGTTCCGACTAAAATCAAATATATAGGTCAGACAGGTAGATAAGAAAACTAGAATTATAGTTGAATACAAAAGAAGAATCAATCCTATACTAATAAAACAGAATTAGCACATCACTGAAAACTCATTAGGTACATAATTTTGAGAACAATTCCAATGATTTCAAGTAAAAAATTACAAATAGACCTATCAATCCTATAAGAGATACTAATAAAACCTGAAAACTTACTACATAGTTTTAATTTCAGACTTCAATAATTTCAATATAAAAATTACAAAAAGACTAATTAATTGAAATCAACAAAAACAATATAAACAAAAAGTGTGAAAAAGACGATTGGAGTTCAACTATATATTTGAGTTACCTAACCGCTCTTAGGGTTATACTTGCTTCGTCTTCCCCGCTTACACTGACCTGTTCCAACGTGTTGTAATTTTTACTTTAAATCGTTTCAAATGACTCATGTTAGATTGTAATTTAGGGGACTGTGATTACAATCAACCTTTTTCAATGCGCTAGTCGAATGTTTACATTTCCAGTCTGATTCTGTTGACAATTTTGTGAGTATGAAAAAGCATAACCAAGGTTGCAATTAAGTGGATGTCTCAAGCTAGCGTTATGTATGTGCTATAACCGTTGATTGTTCCTTCTTCCATCAACGCTATAACTGAATCGGGGCAGTTGAAAGCCGAGCTGGAAGTGCTAAAATAATAAACATACCAAGAGTGTCGGTATTTACATTTGCACAGCAAAGACAAATGCTACACGTGGAGCGATGCCTAATGAACCACTGAATCAGCTATCAACCGGTTGAAAATTATATACTTAAAAGGGCAAACACTTGTTAATACATAGAGGACCAAGTTTAAGAAAATAAACATTTCAATGAATTGATTTTTCTAGGGTATAAACTAACCGATAAAATTCTATTATTATATTAATATGTCACAAAGCACACTATTTTATAGTTATTTAAACACAAACACATTTTTTCATATTTTCTGTCATTTCTTCATGATGTTTTACAAATCTCTGGGATTTTTTTAGGTAGATATATCAAGAAATTGTCTCTCTCAAACGTGATGGTAACATTTGATGAAATAACTTAAAATACCAACCGTAAAAGTTTTATACACAAAAGACCTAAAAAATTGGAAATGTCACTTTTATGTAAAATTTGTTAACAAAAAAGTATAGAAACTTTGTTGGTGACCTGTGAACATCTATTATTTTGTATAGAGTGTTCTGGGAATACTTTATGGGTTGAAATATTCGACAAAAAATGTAGAGGCAAACCTGACAGTAAAAATTGTTAACCATGAAAGAAAATATCAACCTTTAATATAAGAAATACACCTCTGAAATCATAAAAACAAAATAAGTGTTAATTCATACAGTTTATACAAATGAATAGAAATTTGAATATTTTTCATATTGATTACCTATACGAGCTAATATGTTTCAAATAAAACACACAAATTTGACATAAAATTGTATTTTCTCATATTATTCAAGGAGCTTTAAATAATATATATATGAATGTCATAGTCAGCTATCTTGGAAATAAGTTTTCTACATACTTGTCAACTTTTCATAGTTGTTTGTTATTTTAAAAACCTTCATAGATGTTAATCACAAGCTTAGTCAAAAACTCTCATCTGCAAAGGTACTAAAAAATAGTACAAGATAATAATTCATAATGTATCCAAAGAAAGGACTTTAAAAGTGGGGTATAACAGAGTAATATTTTGATAATAAAATATAGGGAGAAACCAAAATCGCTCACTAACCAAAGGGGTTCTATATGTTTCTCTTAGCAAATTTTAATGAATCGTATTTGGTGATATATGTCTAACCTGGACGCTGATTATATTAAAGACCCGAGCATGACGTCATATTTCATTGTTGTTTACGGACTGAGGTGGTGCCACTCGATGAAAAAAATGGCGACTTATAGGGTATTCTGTGGTTATTGGTAAATCAGTTACTGACGTTTAAAGTGTCCCAAATTTTAAATATCCAGCTTTATTACGATTTGCCTTCTTTTTACGGTAACGAATTGTCTTTGCGTCCAGTATTTAGCAGTTTTATCCTATTAACACAGATTTTATAGGTAGATTTGTGTTAACATTAAATTTAAATGCACATGAAGAAAATGGTACACTAAGAATAAGAAATTGTCAGTATTAATTTTATACAGAAAATGCAAAATAAAAATTTATGAGTAATATGTCTTTTTTAAGTGAAAGGTGCTAGTGTTTCTTTTTGGAGAGAATATTTTCTAGATTCTAGATTTGTTTGTGATAACATGAAATTGTAATGCATATGAAGAAAATGGTAGGACACTGCATAGACCATTAGATGAATTGCAGATGAATAAACACTATTTTAGAATTATGGGACGATCAACCGGCTGCGAAAATTCTAGATATTATTTTGGAAGAGAATTTTGTAACGTATGTAAGAATGAAAATAGAAAATTTTTAGCTGCAAAGCGAACCACATACCATATAAAAAAAACTGAAAAATCTGATGTGTTTTTTGCTTACACTACAACTAGCCATGAACTTCATTTCGAACCAAAAGGTATACCAAATATAATAATGCTTTTTTAGACTCGCTTTTCTTAGGAAAATGTATGGAAACATGTCATGTGAACTTATCAAATTAGAGAGACCTAACAAAGAAATATTTTATTTTGAATATATGGATAACAGATTTACATGTTTTTATTTTATAGAAGATTCTGCAACAATGGTAACATTAATCCACTGTGTAAATTTGTTTCATCATGTGGCATCAGTGGCGATCGTTTGAAACAGCGCTATACATAGGTTTTTAATATAGTGTATAGAACTTTTTTAATCAAAGTATTAATAGTTTAAATTTCATGTAATTTACTACACTCTGTGTATTACTCTGGTAAAAATATAATTTTATATGGTGCTACCAAGTACATTTTTCTCAATTTTTCACTTATAACTAGTTTTTCTCTCAAATTATATGAGTTAGTATTTATTCTATTTGAATTTATAATTTAATAAGTACTAAGTATATTTTCCACAGGTAACTGCAAATTAACCATTTTACATTGTTCTTATTTAAAAATATGTTCTCATATACAGGTCAGCTAGCAACTTATTTCTCTTAAAATGAGTTTCAAAAATTGAAACATAATTATACTTCAGAAAATTAAAATTTACTCACATAAAGACCTGTCATTTGCATAAACTTCCAAATTCCCCCAAACTTATGACATAACTCTTAATTCAAAAGGAATATGTTGTACACTACAGGTGATTTTTGAGGTCTTAATACTGTTATAACGTGGGGAATGGATCTCCCTCTTTGCTGACATGAGGTTTTTTCATAACATTCTTTATTTACAACGTCTTATGCTCCAGCGATCTCCCCCAAATCAAATTGTTGATTATATTCAACATAGAAAAAATTTTCAACTCACACATGCCTCTTATTTATATTGTTAAGAGACATAAAACTTTTTGGAGGAGCTATAATCATATGCATCTCAGGATATAAAAATGCTCGGTAAATAATGGTTTTTGTCAATTCCTTGGGATAAAGCTCATTCTCAACGAGAAACCTTGAATGCCGAATACAGCTTTTTTCACAGTAGCATTTACTAGCTTAAATGAACTGTAGGTACAGCACGGCATTTATATCTGTTTATTCCATATAGAGACTTTAAACAAGCAAGCGTTATCCGAAAACCCGCACTCTGTTTCATTTCTCATAGCAGTGTTCATTTAACTGTTTTTAATGTGAGCACTGAATTGACCCATCTAAGCTTGTATATGTTTCGAAAGCCGACAAAAACTTTCGATTTAACAGGTCGCTGAAAGTTTCAATTTATACAGTTACCCGGAGGCAACGCTATATTTATAAACAAGAAAATACTATTCAGTGAACAACAAAGTAGGAGGCCTTGTAAAAACCTTGATTATGTACCGGGGCTTTGAATTGTATAATTTTAAAAGTGTAGATTCTGAGTGTTAGACATTTTTTCTCGAAACTATAATAGCTATAAAATAAAACACATTTCAGAGCAACATAAAATATTTAGCAATCGTTCGAAGACTGCAAAGCGTTAGGTTTTAAGGTTTGCAACATGTTTTTTGTACAATAACAATACAATGTGCAGTAATTTCGCAATATTACCACCAGAGAGTCCCCAGTACTAGTGGATAAAAAAAGCATCATTTTAGTTAAGTTTTGGAGCCTTCATTTTGTTTTTATTTGTATTATTAATATTTCTGCCTATGGTCATAACTTGAATTATTTAAGATACATATTTAATAATAATTGATAGGTTTTAAAATATAGCCAATAATTCATAAATCATGTACTAGAATTTATTTTGTAAATAATTCAAATCCTCTATAGAGAAAAGTTTTATATAGGTTGGTAAATATTTTTAAAAATCAACACTCTGGGTTTCACTAGTTTCTTGGTTCGGTGGATTGTTACATTATCATTGCTATAAAAGAGCTGTCCTATCGACGCTCAATTTCTACATGTATGTCTTATGCTTTTTCGCAGAAACTAAACTCATAATACGTCCAGTCCAGATAGAACTGCTATTAGTATATATGGTTACGATTGTATAGTCATTTGTGCTCCGACTGTTCTCGAGGATAAAAGTTCCCCTGAATTATCAAAGTTAAATAATGTGGAGTTGTTAATGTCACAAATTTTCTGAATAGTTATCGCAAAACAGGTTGTTTGAATTTCCTGAAAGAGATAATTCAACGTAGGAATGGAGACAGTTAAAAATACCGACAACGTGGAGATCAGATTCTTTTTTGGTGGACAAGCAGTAGACAAAATAAGACAAGAAGTTGGAAGAAATGGTTTTGTAAGAAACATGTTCGAGCAATGGAGTCAAGATAGGAAAATATCATGCTATATATTGTATGTTAATGCTAAGCCTGTTTCATTTGCCCTAATGTCAAAAATGGATTTTGATCCTTTAAAACAACACACCAACCCAAAAAATCTCAATTTGATTTTTACACATGAAGAATATCGTCGAAAAGGATATGCATCAAGACTAGTGGATCATCTTAAGAAAAATAATGAATTTACGGCTTTCTGTTATAACACCAATTCAGAACAACTTTTTAAAAAATGTAATTGTATTTGTTACGGAGAAATAAATTATAACAATATGTATAGGTACCCTTAATAAAATGTTTGCGTTGTTTTTCCTACAAAATTTTATTTGAACCCAACACAACTCATCTCAAAAATTTGGATTCATTGTCATAATCCTCTATGATACAGTAAAAAATTAGACGACATACGATCTCAGATACATATAAGCATAATAGACATGACAAGAGAAATCTACATTTTACACAGGTAACCCCACTCAATTCCTTGTATTTGTTGCTATGGATAATACTTTAAATAAAAGACTTAACTTTTTCAAAAGTGTTTTATTTGCTCACTGTACACAGCTACTACAAAATTCTACAGTTTTTCCATACCAAACAGAACATTTTTATTTTCTTAATTCTAAAGGTAAAAATTGTTGTATGTTGTCTAAGTAGATTCCCAAATCATATTTTAATAATAAGTTACACAGTTGTTTTATAGAAATATTCCCATCTAGGTAACTTCTGCAGGCTGTTAACCCATTTTTATATTTTTCATAATGTTGACGATGTGATTCTATATCGTCATGCACTCTTTGGGTTAACTCTAGTAGGGCATCTATAGTACAAGCTTGTAGTTCATCTCTTAGAATCTGAATACTTGAAGCTAAATCAGTCGGGTTTGTCCATCTTTTTACATTGGTAATATAAAGCTGTTCAAACATGTTGCTATGTTAAAGACGGATGGCTTTCTAATTTAATTTACTAAAAACGGGTTAGTTTTATACTTCTCTCAATTTTCACCGTAAAAGTTATAAAATTCTGTGTAGTTGGGTCATCGTCCACCAGTTGTTATTTTTAATCATTAAATCGTATAATATAATGGCTATGTACATCAGGCAAAATTATCTCTACCCTGTCACGGAAGATGGTCGTTTCTAAGAGTTTCGAAACCAAAATGGGTATTTAGGACTGATAAAGATTTAAGTAACCACCTCTAGGTCACAGTAGAAATTTTGTGAAAATAAAAAACAGTGAGCTATTTTACGATGAATAGGTAAAAACTTTTTAACTTTTGTGTTTTATTCAATCAACCAAAGGCAAAAACTGTTCCATATGTCACGAGCCATTTCTTTTAAAAAACTGAGAGAAAAAACTTTTTGTAAAACGAGGATGTATTAATTATGATTCAAATATAGCACTAATAAATGGAAATGCCTTCCCACCCAAATTCCCAGAAGCCACACACTTTTGACCTCTAAGCCTCCTTGAAGCGATTCAACCTTGAAGCGCGGAAACCTTGAAGCTATTCTAACCACGCCCCCCTTCAATTCCCAGAAATTAACCTTGAAGCGATTCTCGGAAATTAACCTCGAAGCTATTCTAGGAAACCACACCCCTTGACCTTGTACATCAATTCCCAGAAACCTTGAAGCGGTTCTCGGAAATTAACCTTGAAGCTATTCTAGCCACGCCCCTTGACCTTGAACACCCCATCGCGACTTCGCAACAACGACGACCTTGGCGGCCATTTTGGACTCGTACCCGCTTTGACTCACTACTTCTATGTTTGAGCTTTGTCTACCCAATTACTCGAATATGCTTCCCATTGTAGACTATTTAAGTAAAGAAGTAAAGTTTGCTCCTTGTCTAAGGAGCTGTTTTGATATATTCCTCTTGGAAGACCTCCGAGTCGGTGGCTTAAATAAAACTGTGAAAGCACAAATGATAGCTGACAGTTAAAATAATAGTTATTTATGTACCAAGGCACTGAAGTCCAACTTTTTATGACTCATGCGGAATTTAGTCGCCGAGGCCTCTGGCCGAGGCAAATAAACCACATGAGCCATAAAAAGAACTTCAGTGCCGAGGTACATATTATATTTTTTTTGAAATCGGAAAAAAATGTTTTATTAGGCAAGAAAATAATCATAAGGGGTCACCCGTTCATGAACCGACTGCGCGCGGCGTTGCTCGACTTTGACGATCGCTCTACCTAGGTCAAGTATGACGAGGCACGGTGCTTCCCAACAGAAACTCCAAACTGCTGCCTGTTTTGCAGCCTACAGTTTTCTTGCCTACTTATTGAAAAAATCGTACAATTTGTAATATATTGTAATACAAGTACTTTAATTTATACTTACTGCTTTCTTATATACAGGGTGATTCAGTTTTATTCTGCGATACTTCAACAGGTGATAGAAAACCAAAAAATAACCGCACTTTCTTCTATAAACTATATCATATTAAGGCATTATAAAAAAGTTACAGGGTGTTAAAGTTGTAAGAAATATGTGGAATTTATTGAATATTTACCAAACTAGTTAAGATATTTAAGTCATATTTGGTACACGTTATAACGGCATCGGTTAGCATAAAACTTGTTAATATCAAACACCTTGAACACCCAGTGACGTAGAAGTGGGTAATTAGTATAATTGTTTTTAGAAAAAAAATGAACCACCTTGTATAGCAGTAAAATGTATTCAATTTCTTATGTAAATTTTAATTATAAACAAAAACGTTCTCCTAGCATTTTTTCATAGAAAATTTGATTTTCTATATTATTTCGGAGTACTTTTGAAAAATTAGCTCAAAACTTCGCTCCATAAGTATCACTCAAAGCAGAAAAAATTTGTTTTTTACTTTAGATACAGTAACTTTTCCCAATAAACTTACCCATTCAAGGTTTTACTTTTCAAGATACAGAGCGTAACATTAATTGTATTTTCCTTAAATGTATTAGACCCTGTATCTTCAAAAGTATAGCCTTAAATAGGTATGTTTATTGGAAAAAGTTACTTTATTTCAAGTAGCAAACACATTATGTCCACTTTAAGTGATACTTATGGAGCAAATTTATTAGATAATTTTTCAGAAACCCCCAGAAATAATACAAAAAACCAAATTTGCCACGAAACCATGCCACATACAAAAAATTACCAAGAGGGCATTTTTGTTTAAAATTAAAATTTACATAAGAAATTGAATACATTTTATTGCTGTACAAGGTGGTTCTTTTTTTTTCTAAAAACAATATTATACTAATTACCTACTTCTACGCCACTGGTTGTTCAAGGTGTTTGATATTAACAGATTTTATGCTAACCCATGCCGTTATAACGTGTACCAAATATGACTTAAATATCTCAACTAGTTTGGTAAATATTCAATAAAGACCACATGTTTCTTAAAACTTTAACACCCTGTAACTTTTTAATAAGGCCTTAAAATGATATAGCTTATAAAAGAAAGTGCGGTTATTTTTTGGTTTTCTATCACCTGTTGAAGTGTCGCAGATTAAAACTGAATCACCCTGTATAGCTTGGTATAATTACAAAGAGTTCACATAATATAGTGTGAGAAAGGACGCTAAATATACGTAAACCAGACAGGTCTCCTATGAATTACAAATTGGACAACTGGGGTAATATAAATATAGCGAATCCACTGACTCGAACAAAAAAAGAACCGGAAAAAGTTTCTAATATAACAGCGAATTGGTCTGTGGATACATTCCATAATTTCGCGTGATGGATGTGTTGGGGAAGTAATACATTATTCATGTCGACGTCCCCATTCATTTCGGGTGTTGTTTTCAATGGAGAATGTTTCAGAAAGTGGAAAAAATCGCAATTTGTCCAAGAAATTTAAATAGTATTTCCGTCACTTCGAAGTAAATGTTGTAGGCAACATTAAAAACACCTCCATCGGAAATATTTTATACCAAATTGCTGTTTTAATTTTTCTATTCACCAGAAGAAATATATAGACCAAATCTGTATATAATTACATTGGTGTTTCTCAAATACGTATTTTGCTATTTATTTTGATCAATAGATAATATATAATGTAGAAATGCAAAATAGAAACAGGCTGGCAACACATGTCTTTAGTAAAATAGGTATATTATTTTCAGTTCCCAGTCAGGGAATAAGGATTTTTCCATGCGCGTGCTATGTTTCATAAAATGTTTTATCGTTTATCGACATCTAGCCATTCCATTAGACCACCTTTGATTTCCCGCGATGAAAGAAAATGCATTCATCTTGATTAGTTTATATTTTATCATAATATATTTTACTAATTGATTAGTATCCATTCATTCTTTTCCATTTTCGAATGGACATTATGTGGGTTGGGTAGAATGCTATTGTGGAAAAATCAATGGTTGCTTTAACTTGCAGATGGACTAAAATGAGAGCCGATGATGCAGTCGATATTATTCGTGATGGAAAATAGTACAGATGCCAATAAGGTGCGGAATATCATGGACACAGTCCAATATGAGGTGAGTTCAATGTCGTATTTTAAACAGTTTGCATGGATTCACTTTTTGGATAGATTTCCTGTCGCTTATTTGGATTGTACTCGGACATTTTCTAAAGCGCAGCAACACGATTAAGCTATATAATTTTCATTGACTTTGTACAATGGAAAGTAAAATTTTAGTTGCATGTTCCTGTAGATAGAAAAGACTTTAATTTTTTGTCTACAATCTGTCTGTATATTTTCCTGCCCTTATTAGGTCTGTAATAATAATAATAATTACATAACAATATCTAAATTACCTACTAAAAGGTATACAGGGCGAATCAGTTTTTTGTAGCAGGTCTTTAACCGCACTTTTTCGTATAAACTGTATCTTTTTAAGGCCTTAGAAAAAAGTTAAGCTCCATAAGTAAGACTCAAAATAGAAAAAACGTGTTTCTTACTTTAAAAACAGTAACTTTTTCCAATAAACTAACCCATTCAAGGTTTTACTTTTCAAGATACAGAGCGTAACATTAATTGTATCTCTCTTAAATGTTTTAGACCCTGTAACTTCACATCAGAAATACCCCGAAATAATACAAAAAATGAAATTTGCCATTAAACTATAACACATGCGAACAAATACCAAGAGGATATTTTTGTCTGCAATTAAAATCTACATAAAAAATATTCAATACCTTTTATTACAATACAAAGTTGATTCATTTTTTCTTCTAAGAATAATTTTACCAATTACCCACTTCTCCGCCACTGGTTGTGCAAGATGTTCGATATTAAGAAGTTTTATGCTAACCCATGCCGTTATAACGTTTACCAAATATGACTTAAATATCTCAACTAGTTTGGTAAATATTCAATAAAGTCCACATATTTTTTCCAACTTTAACACCCTGTAACTTTTTTCTAAGGCCTTAAAAATATAGTTTTTACGAAAAAGTGCGGTTATTTTTTGAAGATCTATCACCTGTTAAAGTCCTGCTACAAAAAACTGATTCACCCTGTATATTACGTCAAAAACTCTCTCAAGATTAATTCTCAAATTAAGGTGCGGGAGAGCGCAATTATTTATAATGCATTATAATTTAGAAGGCGAGCCTTTTCTTCTAAATATCCCCCCCTGCGAAACACCCTCTTTGTGTTATTAATTTACCCAACGACGAAGGTGGAAAGAATTTTTGGGGGGAGGCGATTTTCTAAGCATACTAAATGGTGATAAATTTCAAATGGTAATAAAACTTTGCCGAAAGGGCAGATTGCCCTCAAAAGGACCCTCTTTCTATATTGCGAAATATTCAGTGGCAGTTGTTATTCATAAACGGCTGGGAGTGATCAGGAATGTCTTTACGGCATTATGCTTACACTGCTTACAGGGTCCAATACTTAAAACTAGCCAGATCTGACATTTATTTTTTCTACGACCTCTTTCGAAAATAGCATTTTCGATCCTCTCCTATCCGTCCGTATATACAGGGTGAGTTTTTTCGATGCCCACTATGGGGATCTCGGAAACTAGCAAAGCTAGAACAAAGGTTAAATGGGGAAATAATGCAGTTTTGAATGCTCAATGTAATGCCCTTTTGGATTTTTAAAGAAGTTCACGGCTCACTAGATATTTTCAAAAAAGTGATTTTTTGCTATTTCTTCAGATCTCTGTAGCTCCGTTATTTCTGATTATACAGAAAAACTGTAGAGACAAAAACTGTAGATAATTTTGGGCTTAATAAGACAATCTAATCCAATTTTTTATGTTCTTTGTGTTTTTTGAGATGGGACATAAACTTGTGTTTTTTTAAATGTAAATCATAGTTGGCTGTGGCCGAGGCTGTGGCCTTATAAAATCGGCCATTTTTTGAGCTTTCCAAAGATATAATACTCGGCATAGTTATTACAAAAAATACAAGAGCTATGGCTAATTTTCTGTTTTTTTTTTAATTTTCACATAGTCACCCATGGAATTTTCATAATTACGTTCTATTTTATAATTAGACATACTTAAAACTTTCTAATATTTTGTTTTTAGCTGATAAAAAAATGCAACAAAATAGCTCCTTTATTTATTGTAATAACTATGCCGAGTATTATATCTTTGGAAAGCTCAAAAAATGGCCGATTTTATAAGGCCACAGCCAACTATGATTTACATTTAAAAAACACAAGTTTATGTCATATCTCAAAAATCACAAACAACATAAAAAATTGGATCTCATTAAGCCCAAAATTATCTACAATTTTTGTCTCCACAGTTTTTCTGTATAATCAGAAATAACGGAGCTACAGAGATCTGAAAAAATAGCAAAAAATCCCTTTTTTCTAAATAGAGCATTCAAAACTGCAATTCTTTCCCCATTTAACCATTGTTCTAGCTCTGCTAGTTTCAGAGATGCCCATAGTGGGCATCGAAAAAAACTCACCCTGTATATACTGCCCTACCTAAGCAGGAAAGCATTGTCCTCCCCTGTTAACTAGAAGCTACATTTCTTTCGACATAGGATTACATGGTTTTGACACCTTTTGAAAGAGTTAAAATTACCTGTCAATCTAATAAAAATAGTAACTAATAAACCGGAAGATAGTGACAGATTTTTGGACGTGATTTTACTCAGTATGCCTTGCAAAGGGCATTATGTGGCACATATTCTCACAATTAATAAGGTATGAATCGGGAGAGTCATCCTGGGTTCTTCATATGGAAAAGTGAGTTTTCATTTATTCGAAAAATATGCGTTTTGATATGATTCAAGTCAGGCTGCCATATTATGTTTTATAATGAAGTTTAAAATGGAACATTCGTCGGAAAACCATAGGCATAGGTACCGTGAACGTGGGCCCAAAGGACTACTATTGTCACGTGAACTTGTAGGTATTTTAATATTTAATTTTTCCACGTTTCTGAACAGGCTGCCAATGATAAGTATGTAAATTCTTGCCATAAAACTGCTGAAGAAAAGATGGCATACCGTTTGCGCATGTCCAAGTACACTTTACATCGATTAAATCGTTTAAATGATTAAACAACATTCAATTTAAACTGAATTTGGACATGCGCAAATGGTATGCCATCATTTTTTCAGCAGTTTCATACAAGAACTTGCATATTTTTTCTCATTGGCAGCCTGTTCAGAAACGTGGAAAAATTAATTATTAAAATACAAGTTTACGTGACAATAGTATCCACGATAATGGTATGCCTATGGCAGCCTGACTAAAATCATATATCAAAAAACGAATATTTTTCGAATAAATCAAAACTCAGTTTTTCATAAGAAGAACCTAGGACCTAGGTGACTCTTTGATTCATACCTTACTATTGTGTGTCACTATCTCCCGTTCTATAGATAATAAATAGTAAGTAATAGTTGTAGAAAGATATAATTGCGAGTTGTTGAGTTGACGTAATCATTTGCTTTCACTTTAACGAGCCTTTTATACTCCTTTATCGAAATATTCTCCCATCACATACAAAGTTTCAAGTTTCCGTCGCGGATTTAATAATTCGCGGAATGTTCGGCATCATTACGTAGAATGCCGGTGCATCAGTTTGATGCCTCGGGCTTCGACGTTAAAGTTAAAAGCATTATCTGTATGCAAGTGCCGTCGCGGGCTGAACCAAGTTTATCGTATTACTTCTCCCATCGGTTCCTTAACAACAGATGTGCCGGGATAAGTAATTTGAGCCAAGTTTACCTATGTGGCGCAATTTAGTGACGCTGGGGATCTATTCGAAAGATGTTGCGTAGCGCATGTGAGCGCTTTTGTACCATAAATAAATTTCCAGTCGATACAATGTACATGGTGAGCGAAACTCGACGTCTCAGGCCTTCAGCGGGAACAAGAAAACTAAGGAGTTCTTAAATGGGACATACTAAGCAGGGGCGTGCAGTCCATGGAAGCAAGGGAAGCAGTGCTTCCCCTAAACCGAAACAATGTAAAATGATAAAATGTAATTTTTGAATTTTTAAACAGGAAGCAATTAGTATATCAAAAACGCTAAAAATTATCTTATATATCATATATCAAACCTATCAAACCCATCCTACCGAGCGACAGTACAATGTAAGCTATGCCGGCCGCTAGCTTTTCTGTAGCGTTCGAGAGTCGAGAGGTTATTGAACTTTCCACCTCCACTGCACTGGCTGACGCGAATGAGAACGCGTGTTTTAAGCGTGCGTGGAAGCTATCGTTGCAGTAGGTTCTTTATTTAGTTTAGTTGGTTTTGATATCTGCGTTGGTGCGTCGCGCACGTCGTATCTCGGGCGATATGGAAGACAATACAATACGGACTTAAACATGCAAATACAGTCAACTTCGGCTGGCGGGAATGACGTTGAAAATGTTAAAGTTGAACAATTATGTAAGAGTGTGTGTGAATGTGTAGTGTGTAGTGTGTGCCTTAATAATAAATAAAAAATAAATAAACTACTAACTGAAGGGCAAAACCCACTATGAAAAATTTAACACAAAAATGAATGAATGACTTTCACAGATATTGCTGTTGTCTATTGAGAATATACTTCTCCCGAACATGTTAGAGCATCGATGTTTTTATGACGACGTCATTGACGAATTCGCAAAAAGTGATCGAAGAATCGAATTACATTACAAATAGGTAAGTTTTTAAGCATGGCTTCTCTTACTTAAAATGATAATAAGGTCCAATTATGCTGAAAAGACAGTGTGGTCATTTAAGTGTGCAACATTATGGGATTTTTTTTATTAACTGCACAACGAAAATACAAATATTCCCGAAAGTTGGTGCATGTTCGATAATCATATTAGGCGCACTTAGAATGATTACAAGTCAAACAACATACAGCAGTTACATGAGCTCATCATAGTTTAATAGAAAATAATTATTCCCAAACCAAACAAAGCCTTTTTATTACCATTATCTTAGGGTAGGTCAAAAAATATAAAAATTGTACAATAGTAAAGTACCCTCATTTTAGAAAATTCAGCAAAAGGTTATTAGGGAAAGTTGTTTAGAATTAAAAGCTATGCGTAAATATAAAAAAAATAGCCTCCTAAGAAAAAAAAATTCGACAATTAATTTCCAGTTTCTTATTTAATTTAAAATTTAAAATATTTAATTTAAAATAAAAATTTTGCACCTTAAATGAGAGTTTTTTATTATACACATTATCATTACTAACGTTTTACCTTGTTCAGAAGAATTTTTGCGAAATTTTAAAATTTTGTTTAATATCGTTGCAACAACCATGAAGTTTGTGATTCCCTAAAAAATTAAAATCTAAGTTAATTTTACAAATATGCTTGAATTTATGCGGAATTGATTTAATTTTGATTGATTTATGGTGAATATTAAAACAAACTTTTTTGAGGAAATTATTCATGTTTTTCTCGCCATTGCACTAAGTGCATTCTAGTTCCAACTATGTTTCACTGCGAGGATTAGCTCTTCCACTGGAAACCTCTTGAGTGCGCCTTAGCTGTTAAGTTGTTACGTAGCCCCCTACAATGTCTTAATTTATATACCCACTACTTACTTAGCCCGCTTTGGGCTGTAACTTCTAATGGGGTTCGCCATCGTATTTCCATATTTTAAATTTCCATTAATCTGTCAATGCTGGTTTAAGGGCCCAATGAAACGTTTTCATTATATTCCTTCGGCGCGTTGAAGTCTGGGGCGATGGAATGTGACCAAGAGTAAAAGGCAATTTGTAATGACGAATTGTTTTATTTTAAGGCAAGATGCTGAAATAAATTTTAAAAAAAATTTGTCGGCATTTAGTACCTGGCATCCAATATCTAATGGATTTAGTTTCAAATAACTACAATATTAAAGTTTAGTCCTTTTTGCTAACAAATAAGAAGTAATCTTTTACCTTTCAGTTCCCATACCCTAATAATTCAAGAAATCTATTTTTGTATCGATGGCTACCTTTGATAAAAAAGAATTGGAACTGGAGCACTTCAAAATGAAAGAAATACGGCCCTACGGGCCCAAGAATATAATCGCTATATTTCGTACAATGTGATTGTGATTTATATAGGTAGGGTACAGTTCCTGGCTGAAATCTTATAGGTAGGACATTTTTTAGAACAAACAATAGGTATATTTTTTGTTACTGTAACAAATGTACTCATTGTATGTTCGTTTTTAATTGGGAAATGTACTTCATTGTACACAGCAAACGGTGCAGGAATATCATTGTACACACGATACAGAGATAACGATATGTCCGCGTGCAGGTGCTGTGACGTCAACGGTGACGTTTATTCGACAAAATCATGGCTAAATTTGAGTAGTTTATAGTGAGCTAGGCAACCACATATACACCACGGTGTCTCAAAGGTGCCTACATACTGTTTTGGGATTTAACTTGACGTGAAATTGATAACTGACGTATGTCAGTGAGACTAGTTTCAGGACTATTTTTGGTAAGTTGGCTGTGCTTTTGTCGAAGTGACGTAGGTGCGCAGAAGAGTTTAATTTTAGTTCTCCTAGCTGGCATACCGTTATCTGTGTATCGTGATTGTACACTGGCCTGGTATGCAAATTTGAATGACGATGTAGAAGGCCAAGGAAAACATTTGCATTTTACACGCACGTTGGCCGTTTGTGCGAATGTGACAGTTTAGCTTCGTTGATTTAAAATATGTTCGTATATTCATTTACCACTCATTATGACTTGTCCTACTCTTGGGAAATGAATGCCATTCCGTGTTAGTTATACAATATATACTATTATTATTATTATTATTCGTTAAAATACACCTTTTTAACGATTTTTTGTCAATAAAATACGTTCTTCTAAGAGAATTTTGATGGGCCAATTTCGTTCCATTAGTAAACGATGATGTAGCAATTTGAACCCATTAGTGAAATGACCAACGCCGACAGCAAGTTTTTAACGGCACAAATTGATGGTAATATCAGTTGCAGAAACATTATCTAAATGTTTTTGACAAAAGAGATTCATAGATATGTTCGTAATAGTGTTAGAACTATTAGGCTATTAGGTAGGTATGTCCTAAAGAGGATAGGGTGTCAAAATAAAACAACCCTAATACTGACCATTCTGTTTTGTTGCTTGTATAAGGTCTAATTTTAGATTTGGAAAACTATACGAAAACTAAGATCTCGTGCCTTGCACAAGACAATTCAATGACTCAAAATGCACAAACTGTCTTGAAATTAAATGTGAAAAATAATCATTGATACCCGAGCATATACGTATTTGAATTTTGAAAGTGATTATCAGTAGTAGCATAAGTAGTAATATATTAAGGGAACAATTTTTGCCGGTAATTTTTTTGAAAGATGGTTGTTTTGTGTTAACTCTGTGAAGGGTGATTACTAAAGGGTAACAATCTTAAAAAAATCATGGTACAAAATGGACCCCAGTTTCGACATGTACTAAAATGAATAAAATAAAATAAGTCTAGGTTTTCGTTAAGATAATTTAATGCCAAATTGCTACTAGTTATTTATTTTTATTTATTATTTTAGTACCTACATGGTTTAAATAAAAGCTTGTTTTTAAAAAGTTTTTACCTTTTATTTTATTTGTGCCTTTTAGTACTTATTTGATTCCCATATCAGGAGGGTGGTAAAGAAATTTAATCCACCATCTTGGGACATCCGCTATATTGGATTTAGTATGACGTCACTTACCTTATTTTTTTTGTACTCGCCAAACCCTTTTATTTCATACCCTTTTTTACCATATAAACAAAATTAGATAGCTATTTATACCTTTCAAAAGGTAAATAATATACAGATTTCCACAGAATACAATACAGTGTTAGAGTTCGGATCGTAAATCACAAGAAATGTCGAAAATATTATCTTCCTAAAATACCTGGTAATTATATTTATTAATAAGTGTATATCAAATTTTACATAGCATATAACTTGGTAAAAAAATATTTAAATTACATTTTGCCGTTCTTGATTATTTTGCATAGAATAGAAGGTGTTGGAAGTGAAAGTAAGGGTAAGCTTCCCCAAGGCACAATAACAGTTGTATGTATCAAGAAAAATGTTCGTCATGTGTGGTTTTTGGTGAGAATATTTCACAAACACAATAGGATACTTTACAATATTTTTAATTGTTCTAAAATCGTCCTCACTTTACAGTAGATGCACCAACATAATAAATGAAGCAACTGCTATTATCCCTTATTTATTTATGATAATTAAAGACGAAGTTGCACAATTTTCTTTAGGCTGAAATCTACAGTTTCGTCATTTTATTGTCTAGAACGCCAAACGTGGCAACTTCTGTGACTGTCTGGAGAAACGGCATTGCAATGTTTCCGGTGCCCGTTTGCAATAATTCGTGGAACAAAGGCAAATTGTACTTTTCTATACAAAGGTCTCCAGCTTGCCTATGAATACTTATTATTTAATATAGTGCATTCTTTCAGCTTTAAGTAATGCAATTGCATACAAAAAGTTGTCACATAAATTCTTGGTTAGGTATATTGACTCCTCTATAGCAAAATGGTGTCTGTTTATGCTGCACACGCTGAAAACTATATACTTCATCCTTGCCACGTCACACTTTGGTTAAAATATGTGTACTTATACAAAACATTTAGTAGATATCTGTGCCATTTATTATAGTGTTATTCTTATTTATTATTATATTGTTTGTGTAGTTATCGTGTTGTAGTAATAGTGAAGTATTATGAATTATTAATAAACGGAGAACTTGGGGCTAGCGACTATCTTGAAGGAGCTTTTATAAAGGCGTCATAGTACTTAGATTCGAAGTAATGAGCCTGAATTCCGTATACCTAGGCCCAACCTTGCCAAAAAGGCTTGCAGAAAAACGAGACTGAAAATTTACGAAAAAACACTTTTTGGCTAAAAAATAATAAATTTCCTGGGATTCGACCAACGTTTATTATGATAAAATTATTTTTGGTATTTGTTTTTGTTCTTGAAGTCTAAATTATTATTAATTTTGTTTTATAATTATTTTTAATTTCGACACATGCACAACAAATATAAGTAATTTGTAGAGGGAGGAAGATCCATACCATGCTATTGGAATAATTATTTATAATTTATGAACAACAAAAATTAAAAAATGTAAGTAACAATATAAAGTCACTTTATTTTATATAAATAATATTTGTATTATATCAACACTAAAACAATATTTATAATTCCTATTATATTCATATATTTCCTTTTCTTATAGAATAATAATTATTGACAACAAAAGCAACAATTATATAATAAGAACTGTCCAATTATATGTACCTGATGATGGCTTAAAAAAAGGCCGAAACACGTGTCGAAATTAAAAATAATTATAAAAAATAATAATAATAATTTAGACTTCAAAAACAAAAACAAATACCAAAAATAATTTTATCATAATAAACGTTGGTCGAATCCCAGGAATTTTATTATTTTTTATCGAATAACGACCAGGAAAAACAAAACAATTTTTGGCTAAAGGTGGTTCTACGGGACATTCTAAGCCTGGGAGTTTGAGGTTAAAATTTTGAGATTTCCACTTGCCTTGCAACTTTCACCGCAGAATAAAGTTATGTCTCAGAACACTTTTGTGGTATCGCCATGTTGCCAAATTGCCTTTTTAAAACTCAGGAATTGTATTATCAAGTTTGTACAATTTCTTCAAGTACCCTATTAGTTTATTAATTTTTTGTATACATATATCTAAAACGATATACATTGGACCAGTTTGCTGTTTTGAATAAGCGCGAAAGTAACAGCTTCGTCTTTAGCGTTTGAGCGTCTTGTGACGCAAATCACTATTGCGAAGAGAGCGCAGCTCTGAGAAGGAATTTTCTTCAATTTCCAAATGCCGGCGCCTGGCTCTAATTGACCCTCTTGACTCCGAAAAACCAAAAAGCAATAAGCGGGCTAGCCCGAGGCGGAATTAAACGCCAAATAAATTACTTGGAGGCGCGATTGCGAACTTTGGCCGCATCCAGATGCGGGCCTGATTAGGGAATTTGCATTTAATCTTGCCGCGGTAAGATAGTGATAAGCCGGTTCGCTTCGCGTCGAGTTCGAAGATTTATGCCTGCATAATTTGTCATAATTTGCGGGGGCCCGGGGCCCGATTCGCCGAAGCTGCCCTGCAAATGGAGGGTGGCATGAGCCGTTCCCACTTCCGACGTTTTGATGAACAAGGTCGAAAATTGACGAGTCCTGTTTTGCGAAGTTTTTTTAGAAATAAGTATCCATTTTTTCCACAGTCATTATACTTATACAAATTTTTAAGCGTTAATTTATTTCCAGTGTCTTGGATCCTACTTTCATCGGAGGCGTAAATTAATTTTGTAAGTATAATACAAGCCAGTTTTGAGGTGAATCTACTACCGTGCAAATTTTTTTTTTCAAAAACAAAATCGCTGATGTGATTTATTAAAATGTTGCTCCTAGAAAGTGTGATAATGTATGCCTTAGATTTTGTATGAAAGAGGTCATTTTTGTTAAAAATAATTCAGTTTATAAAGCTCTGCAATTTAAAAAAACCTGCAGATACAAAACTAGTTTATAAAATGATCGTTGTGAAACATATTAAATTCGACGCAAGTTTTAAATTGCTACATATCTTTTATTAATTGTTTTATTTAAGGTCCTTGCTGCGCATGGATTGCTAGGCAATACTTTTCATAGTGTCCTTACGCAGTAGGGAGCGGGAAAATTAAATTTTGAGAATGAACCCCACCTTAAACACCTGCGGGACTTGGGAATTAGCCTAAATAGAACCCCTTCCTACCCTTCAATAAAAAGGGTTTTAAAAGGTCAGCTTTATATTCGCGTCCCTCTATACTTTTTTACACGATGTATTATAGGGGATGCGAATGTAGCTCCAAAGTGGAATGATTGCGAAATCCGCCTACGAGGAAAGTTCTTTTTTGTCAGTCCGCCGGAAAAGTTTTAATAACAAGGGTAAATTAATTTTGGCATCATGTTTTTTGTGTTTAGTTTAGAAATTTTCAGGCAACTTTTGCATTACGTGTGAAGCTTGAACTTGAAGGATGAACGACTAAGATGGGTAGATATTTTTTGGAATAGGGGGCTACACCAAAAATATCAAAGTTCAGATGTAAATTGTAATAAAGATTGTCACTCATTTGGCACTTAATTTCGTTTGCCGCCAGTAGTTACTAAAACTACGCTTTTCTAGACAGTCCACAGACTTTAGTAAATGTCACTTTTACTTTTACTCCTTATAGGATTTTTCTAGATTCGAACATATAATTATTCCAAATTTATACTTTTCTCTTCTACTTCTTTGCAGAATAATTTACTTTTAAAAGATCAGTAAACTTCGAAATCTTTCACTTGATTTTTCAACATGTTGACCTTTGTCTCCAAATTTTAATTTTATACCTACTAAAAATTTTTGATTTCTTACTAGGATTTTGGGAAATTAGGAAATTTCCGGAATCGTTGACGAGCCTTAATTTTATTCTGATGTTCTATTTGACATATCTTTGATAATTTTCTGCAATTTCAAGGTAATCGTAATTCTTTAGTTAAGATTTCATTGAATTATTCAAAATATGTAAGGAATTTTTATATTTTACATTTTCTTTGCACTCAAGAACTATAAAATCTAGTAGGTACAAGGTACAAGATCTGTTAGAATATAATAAAAAAACATATCAATTCGTAATTATTATGCCTATAATAACACGATGTCCAAAGTCAAGTAGTGACTAAAAATTCATTATGTGTTACATATTATACCACTATAAAATTCTTAATGCATGCCATAAAAGCTTTCTAGCTAGGATATATTTTTTTATTATCTACTTATATTACAAAAGAAACTCAAAAAATAAAAAGTTTATTTGGGCTTATGTCAAGATAACATGTTTCATTAACATTATAATGAATGTTAATGCTTCTTCTGCTCCCGTTACGCACGCCAATGGATATTTTCTAAAAATTTCTACTTGCATATTTCTCAAACATTTCACCTTTTATATTTTGATTTTTCTCTCTAAATTTTGCTTTTTTATTCATCATAAATCATAAATTTATTCTTAAGCCAGAGAACAAGGAAGAAGCTCTGGACCATAGGTATTATAAACATATTTGAAATAAAAAGAAAAGATTAAAATTTATAAGAAAGTAGTTAAAACTTTGATAAATAAAATTTAAAGAATATCTATCTAACGTACAAATTTTGTTTGATCAATTAATTTGCAGTACTGGAGAAGTTCACAGAAATTTCATTCGGTATATAGGTATACATTTTGTGGAACTCTCTATAATAATCTATTTATTTTATAACATTTGCTTTGTACAGATGGACTTTCCTTTTACCGACACGTGTATACACGAACACAAAGGGCAACCCCTAGACTACAATACGTTTTCCAGAATTTATTATTTTCGCTACCAGGACACGCGGCGCCGTGCAGTTGTTTAAAAAAATGTGAAGCAGCCCTCCGGGATGACATTTAACTTTTCCAATTATGGCCTAATACAGGAAACACTAGACAAAACGAAACTTTACAATAAATCGCTGTCGGAATGCGGGGAGTTGTACAAGTCTAAAAGAGCAATTCGCATGTGCAAGAGTGTGTGTGCGGGTGCCCGGTGTCGGTTACAAAGGGCACGGCTGGAATAATGGCCTGCCTAAATATATACATGCTGATGCAATGCCTTTCATTATGCTAGGTGGTTGTGAGTCAAGGTCAAATGGTTTATTTTGAAAGAGAAAGAACGTATAATAAGTATCATTAATTATCCGGCATGAAGTCTACTATAGAATACTATAGAAGTTTGAACAACGTGTTGCATACAATCTCTAAAAATATGGCTTCTTTGGAAGAATTTGCAGGTTATTCGTTTTTAAAATTACTTAATCATTGGTATAAATAAAAGATATTTTCGTTGAAAACTGCTTAATCTTCACAGCATCAATTTAATATTTCCGCAAGGCTTCTATGCTTTCAGCTCGACAATTTTCTTTTTTAAGGGAATATCCAGTATGTATGCCTTTCAAGAAATATTAACGTGTTGACTAAAGAACTCTAATAATGACGCGGAACAAAGGTACCTACTCAACCATTGAAAGGGAATGTCTTGCAGTAGTATGGGCCGTAGAGAAATGCCGCGAATATTTGACAGGAAGTCATTTTTCAATAATAACTAACCATCTACCTTTAAAATATTTATAAACAATTCAAGACCCGAGGCTAGCAAAGTGAGCCAGGTTTTTAATGTAGTATTCATTTAGTTTCGAATTTAATATATAGAATTAAATCTTTTGTTTTGTACTGCAAATTTGGTTTAAACAAAATAGTTACTTACCTCAAGATGACTCATTTTTTATATCAATAGATAGCTTCATGCTTCATTTAAATTTTGATACTACTTCGCAACATAATTATAGTTTCGAAAAAATATGGTAGCAGTAAACTGGGACATTTGAAAAAATTGTCTTTGCTTTTAAGTATAAAGTGTTTGTCATTAAGAAGAGTTGCCGAGGCATATCTTTAGGCACTTTACTGAAGAGGACATTATTTTGAAAGTATTTTCAAAATTTCCAATTCACGTGTTATTTTTCATAGAAAAAATATGTCACAAATTAGTGTAAAAACAGAGAAAGTTTTACTTAAGAGTAATAGTAAGAATTTTAGTAATATCTTAACTAATCTTGACACAATATTACGAAAACTTAAAACCAAATATGTAGAATGGCTTTTACTTGAAGTTTATTTTCTCTGCTGGTTTCTAAATACATGGTAAAATTAAATTAGGTACCACTTTGATTTTTAAATAAAATAATAGTACTTTTGGATTTTGTTGTAATATACTTTCACCCAATCCATAATTTCCGTGACATAAGTAAATAATTTTAAATAACCCATAGTTTCAGCTTTTAAGATTTGCTTTTTGAGAGTGTATTATACTTTATCTACTAATGTATATTATAAAATCAATATTACAGAAATTGTAAATATTTATTATATATTCATAAAGATTCCTGTCATCACAAAACATCTTGTCACAGACCGAGAGCATACTTATAAAACATACCATAATTGTATATTAAACTATACTGAAATCGAGCAATCCTTACGCCTGGCGTAAATAAAAGCACGTCTCCGATGACGTTCCGCAAAACAAGGAGACTGGTCAATAGGCCATAAAATATCAGCGCGCTTGGCAACAGGGACGTACTCGATCGCAAAAGTGTATTTACGGGGTTTTATCTTGTTGTTATCAGCTATTTATATATTGCCACAAATAACTTTATCGATGTTTTGAACCATTTTAATTAAGCCAATAATTTCTTTCCCAAAGATCCTACCATTTCTTATTTCCATCTAGAATATAATATATTATATTGTGCCGATTGGATTAGTTCTGTCCCTTTCTCTAAAACCGGGTATAAAAAGGGAGCAGGAAATCAACAGCTCCCAATCTGCCTTTGGGTCGTGTTTGCTCAGCCAGAAAAAAGGTTCCCCATAAATTTACTTAAAAAATCATTGCTATGCATAAAGGAGAAGTCGAAGGTCAGCCGAAAGTGCCTATCAATCTTATAAAGTGGGCTATCTATAGCTTCAGGGCACAATTAAATTGGCACATTGTTTGCAATTTCTCATGGAGATTGGTGGAAAAATAAATATTCGAAAGAGGCGAAAAGTACCAAAAATTTTCTCAAAAACATGCATGACAATTTTCTGTCAATCTTTACCAAAACTGAATGAAATCGACCAGTCCGTTCAAAAGTTACAGCCACATTTGTAGCCAGTTTTTAAAGGGCCGAGCAAAACAAAAAACAGGATATCTTATTTTTTTGCTGATATGTATAGGTCGGCACTCATTTCTGTACAAAGCAGGATAATATTCTAATAAATCCATCAACTGAAACACTTAAGGCTTCGGCTGTCTTTTGCGAACTGGATAATGGGATTTTTTGAAACACAATTTCCTCCACAAGAGCTCCAATAAATTCAATCTTGACAGAACCTCCGGATGATCCGTAAGGAACTTCCTGAAACAATTTTTCTCTTATGGTTTAATAAATTCTTCGGCAAAGGAGACGGAAAAAAAGGGGGAATCACGACAGAAACAAATCGACGGTCGTTTTTAACTCGATTAAGGAGACTTTTGTAGTGTGATCGCTTCATCATTTCGCTGAAAGGTCTCGCGGGGCTTCTCGTCGTAATGTATTTTTGCTAACTTTTATGGGGGAACCTAAAATTGACGGACGACGTTTTTTTAGGTACGTGGTAAAGGTAACTGCCGAAATTTTAACCACGTATTCCACTTTATTTTGTTAGCTCAATTTTTTATATACGGTATATTAACGCAACGGAGTCGATGATTCGCTATATTCGTAGCTGACAAAACTCTAAATAAACGGGAAATTGAATTTCTTGAAAAACGTAAATATATATATCTGACAAACAACTCGGCTTTAGGAAAAACAAACCAACTGTGGATGCAATTGCCTTTGTTACAGAAGAAATAGGAATTTTGATGAAGGGAATGTTCGTGCAGAGGTATTGGGTCTGTCAAAAGCTTTTGATTCAATTGATCACGAAAAGCTGCTGCTGCTGAATAAATTATGTAAATCTGGTATACCTACAAAGCATCGCACTTAGTTATTGGAAAACTATCTTAAGAACAGAACACAAGTCCTTCAGATACTCAATCTGTAACATGAAGGCACTTGGTTATCTATCGTTTTTTCAGTTTGAGGTTAGGTTTTTCTTTCACAAGATGACGCTTGGATCCCTTCTGTTTTTACTTTTGATAGTTTGAGGTTAGGTTAAACATTTTGAAATATGTATGTGTTATAAGAAAAAATGTAACTACTAAAAATATAATGTACTAGGTACATTATTTTTCGCAGTATAATACCCTTCTGGAAAACAAAATTTTGTTTCTTAGTGCCAAAATTTGAAAACAATAATGGCGGACACTCTATAAACTCAAATATGTATTCTTGAACTCTACCAACAAATCAGTTCTTGGTTTGGTATTTATTAAAATATGTCTCAAAGTTAGATACATTCATAATATATCGTTTTGTTTTTAAATTGCTTGATTTTAACTATGAATTCCAAGTACTAAAAATCTGCTTCAAACTTGCAAAGTATCCTCGATTCCAAATTAGCTTTTAATGGCTAGTTTTACGGTCCTTCGGTGAAATTTAATTTCAAAATGAGCTTTTATGACGCACCTCCTAACAAAACTCAGACACGTAGAGTAGATAGGTATGTACATGCAATAATTAATTATACTCCAAAGGCCACTCTTCATTTGGCAGTTTACACTGTTTGGATAAAATAAGCCCAAAGCTTTTCATTCTCCCTAAAGCATACTTTATTAAATGCATTGGCTTCATGTAGCCAGCCTCTTTATGCACATTCAAATAAAAATTACCTCACGCTTGTTTTACCTACCTTGCAGACATTTCAGTATTATATCACTATCACCTACAAATTGTAAAAAATAATTTTGCTTAAAAAGATGAAAAAGCTTGCCTATCTAACATACCTATTTCCCTAAGGATCGAAATAGTTAGATATAGAAATGTTATTATCTGTGGTGATGGAGTGATAAAATCTGATCAGAATCTTTTAATGTTATAGGTTCCTACTTATGAAACATTGTACGTATAAACAGAAAATACATAACAATGTTGTGGTAATTTCGTAATACTGCATAGTGGATAATCGTCAGATACCCGCATAAATAAAGCTGTTAACCGCGGAAAAATATTACCCGGGATATAGGTATGGGTAAGCTGGCGGAAGAAAACTTAAATAGGAAATTTATTCGTACGAGATTCTAACACGCGCAAAATAACTTTATGGCTATAATGTGGAAATATGCCGGGAAAGCTGATGGAAATAACTTCGGAAAGCGGATTTATACAATCAACAGGTAGGTAGGCCGCAAAATTACAGTTTCTTAGAAACGAGATTTACCATAGGATTGGTATTTGTAATTTCTTTGACAATATCAGAAATCAGGACAACTATAGAAAGGAACTGTGAAATATAATTAATTTTTTTCTAATTATTGAGTGCATTTGTACAAAACAAACCTAATTAAAATACAGGTTAGATATTCTTTAATTCCTCCAAAGAAGGAAGAGTCTGGTGCTTAATATTTATCCAAAGATAGTGCCATATCATGAGGCTTTACTTCTCAAGATACCCAGCATAACACAATCCAGCAAACTGCTTTGTATCTGCAAAAACAGACTCAAACTTCCCCCGAAAACGTCAAAGACTACATTGAAAAGTTAACCCTCTACCAAGCCACATTCCAAGTTGCTATCAAAACTCTTCTTCTTTTCCCCCCTTGGCTAATCCATTTATTTTTCGAAAGCGTTTTGCTCGTGGCATGCCAGAAAGGGGAAGGGAAATTGTGTTATTTGACTGGCAGTTCGTTCGCTGCTTTGTCACGAACAGATGTCGAGTAAGTGTGTGGTGGAAGGATTTATGTTATGATCTGCATAAAACTTTTTCCTTTTGCCGCGGCATTTTTCTTACTCTGTTTAATTCCGTTCTAGAAATATATACGTCTGACATTATCATAATATCCTATTTCTTTGTACCTACTAAAATTACTTCATCTAGATTTTTTGAAAAACTGATCAAAACTCATCTTCGGGGTTTCATATTGTAAAAAGGTACCAGAGAATCTGGTAGTGTTAAATGGGATGCCTTAGTACATACGCACAATGGTATAGTTGTGGAATGGTCGTCTGTAATGATTAACGCCGCTTAAATTTGTTCTCCTATATGGATTAATATCTCTATTGTTAGGCAATTGTGGCAAGTTTAAATGGTAATGCTGTTATTAGGTTGGGAAATATATACCGAATGGGTTAAGCCTGAGGTAATTGACGCGATGAATTTAGTGAGGCTATGCAGTCTGAATATTAAATAACGTATTTGACAGAATAATGTCCATCTTTGAACAGAGTCGGCAAAAACCAATAAGAGAATTTTACGACGCTAAAAATGTATATAGTTGAAGAAAATTAGTACAAAAATATCTTAATATTTAAAAATGTTTAGAGACCGTCTAAATTTTCCCCATATAACATGAAAAATATTCAGCCGATAAAAACTCCTTGCTACAAACAAAAAGTTCCAAAAATCCAATCACGCGTCTCTCTTGAACTTTGATATTACCTCTTCGCTTGGCATAATCCTGTTTTCCTTTGCGTATCCTGTTTTTCTTCACCGTGGCTTTTCCAACGGTTCGCAAACGTACACCTCTGTTAGAATCACAGAAATAGAGGGCGGAGAAGGGAATGTGACATGTTTAGGTACTATGCAAATTGCAGGACGGTATTAATAACTTTTTACCCTATAAACACTTTCAAATTATTTACAAACAAAATAACTAAAGCTCTATTATATGTTAATATAAGAAGTATCTACTTACTGCTTTTATTAAAGTTTTTGGATAAATACCTTTAGTATGTCGTCCAACGCTATAGGCGAAAATTTTATGTTTCGAAATGTTGGAGTTAACAATTGTTTTGGAGCATGTTTTGTCAATTGCAAAGCAAACGGTTGATTTTATCATAAAGTACCTTTTTGTTGCATAATAAAAAGGTGCACTAAAATGGTGGACCAGAAAGTTCAAAAAGATTTTTTTTATATAAACATGCATCGAAATTCTACTCTATTCAAAGTTCAGTTCTTTTTCCAGGTTTTCTTTTATATTTCCTAAAGGAAGGCAGCTAAGGCTTGCTAAGGAAAAGTAATCTTTTTCTGCCTTCACCAAATTTACCAATCGATTATAAGAAAAAATACTTTTTTTGAAAATGTAGGTACCATTTAATGAAAAATTCATTTTTCTGTTTTAATTTTTTTTTCAGAAGAAAATAAAAGTAAGTCTGGGCTTTTGAAATGTTGCACATCTACTCAGTTTTTAATTCTGAACAATTTTCCTTGATCAGATTTGGCGTAAAACCTACAAAAACGTTTATATTTTCGAATAATCACATGTCCTGGAAACTTTGAAAAACAATTTTTTTGCACCAGTACAGTGCCCTTTTTCCCTCTACGGCACTGGTGGAAGTAGACAGGCCGAATTATTTTTAATTTATTACAGCATTCAATGTGTGTCTAAACAAATGCCTCAACTGTTTTCCTTAAAGAAAAATAAAAAAAAACATGAGAAAAATTGAACTTTGGCGCCCTGTATAACAAAAACTGATAAATCTACTCATTTTAAATGAAGTTTTGTCCCTAAAAGTTGGACCACCCGGTATATTCTTAAAACGCACCCTATTTTTTTCCCGTTAAAACCTAAATAATAAAAGACCCTTTTAAATTTCTTGTCTTGCTTTGCAAGACAAGACAAGAAATTATTCTGCAAGAGTCTTGCAAATTTGCAAGAAATCTTGCTAAAAGCAAGAAATCTTGCAAAAATCATTATCTGTAAATATAATTTCTGCAAAACTTTAATAGGATAAATAATAAAATGTAAGTGACGACGATATTTAATAATACTGATTTTTGCAAAATGAGCATAAATATAAACGGTTATTCAAGAATAACTGTCTCTATATTACTAGTATACTAGTAATTGAAAATCATGAAAACATTAAAACAAAATTATTAATATTATTAAAATGAAAAAAATATATACAAATAATAACAAAAAAATCAGCGTCAATAATTAAATATACCTATTATTGACACTAATTGCTTAGTTTTTTTTATCAAGAAGTTAGGCCCCTTCTAAAGTAATAGCGACAAACACGCGTAATATAGTGCGTAATAGCATCTTTTTAAGTTTTTATGATAATCAAAAGAACGAAACTGTTTTAGAACTGGGTAGGTATATTTAATTAATCCGATGAAGAGAATATTCTAATACATATACCTATGTTTTGTTTTTCATTTTTATTCTACAAAATGATGGCTTAAAAAATATTGCTCAGGAAGTCATCAAATTTTAAGGTCAGTAAAATATTAAATTTTTGGAATAAGATAAGAAAAATCGCCTTTCCATACTTACTAAATATTTCAGTTATCTAACTACCTTAAATTAAAAATATTCCTTCAAAATCCAATTAACATTTTTGCCTGTTCCAATCATCATTTCAGTATGTATGAGTTGTTTTGTGTTTATCAATAAATGATTTAAAATATCTGAGTACAGACCTACACTATCCCTTCACTAAATTCTAAATACGGCCCTGTCTTCTAAACAGAGAACATGGCGACCACCGGCTGCCAAACATCAAAGGTGCCGTCGTCGAGTTTATATTCTCCCCTTCCTTGTTCTCTGACACTGTGGACCCCGCGCCCTGCCGCGCCGCGGCTCTGCCTGCAGCCTGCAGTGCTGCGTCAACTTGTCTCGACAAGCTTTACACGTAATAAATAATGCAACAGTCTTGCTAACAAGAGTCTTGCTATCAAGACTCTTGCAAACAAGAGTCTTGCGATGACGTCACTAAACAAAAAAATGCAAGAACTGTATTAATTAAATTAAACGTCAGTCAACGCTCTGATTAGTGCAGTCAATTTTTTTAAATTCCATTCCACAGCATTTCATCCATAATTCATAACCCCTATTTTTGCCCTCAAGAGTATTTCCCATGAAAATACTATAAATAAATATTATAGAATAAGACGAGACATTCTTTGAGAGCGTCGTACAAACAACTCATTGCATAAGTTAATTTAATATCAAAGCTAGGTACAATAATTTTGATGTCTGTTTTAATGCTTTGAAATTTTCTCATAAGACGCAATCTAGAATTTCCTGAAACAGACCTCTGCGAGAGCAATAAATATAGGTATTTGATTTAGCTGAGCTGCCGCAGCCAATATCTTGATACATCGATGTCAAAGCCTTATTGCTACCTAGGAGATTTATCATTATATAAATGCGCCAATAGCACTCGTTTGGATTGTATATGGATTATATCTGCTTCCAATAGGAATAGTTGCGATTTTTGAAGAAGTTTGTCTTCTATTCTAACATAAGCGGATGTTGTCGTTGTCTGCCTATACATCAGTGGCTAAAACAAAATGCGTTTAATTTTTTGCACCTCAGGTACCTACTAAAGAGATCACTTTACTCCCTTTTTTGCGGGACTAAAATATTTTAGTTTTATGTACCATTGGACTAAAGTGACTTTTAATCACTCTCTCTCGGGATTAAAACAGGCACTTTATATAGTCCCATGGTACGTAATATACTATTTTCAAAATATCTCGGAGGGTGAAACAAATGTAGGGAGTGTAATGTTGGGATTTAATGAACATCACGTTTCAGCGTCTCGAACAGATTGAAATTAATTATAATGTATGAATTATAACTGGAACAAACATCAACATACGCCCGGAGAACAGATGTGTTTTATGTGGCTAAAAGCTACAGGGGTGGGTTTTTAATAAAACTCGAACTGAAATAATACATTCAGAGGCAGTCCGCAGGAAAATTGCCTTTGTAAATAAATATGCCGATTACTTCCAACACTGAAATTTTTTCTTTGGAAACATACCACGCGGCACCTGCCCTGATTTTGTTTGTAAATTGCACATAAATATGGAAATTAAAGATTGCAAATCTCCATACAATTTGAACATGGTGTTATTAAGAGGAATATTGGGAAAAACATATAAAAAATTCTATTCATATTTTCCCCAATATTCGCACTTTGATAAACTGAATCTGCATACATTGAGATATTGTGATGTGATATGAATAGAGTGGGAAAATTTCAACAAAGATATAAGTACAGGGTGATTCAGTTTTCGATATTATGTTTAATAGGGGTGACAGCAAAAATAAATTTCTGTTTACACGATATAAAACATTAATTTGTGTCTATCTAGTACTTTGCTAGCGAAAGTAACATTATAATTAAGCACACGCAAGTGGTTTTTGACAAACAAATTTTAATTTTAATTTTTACAACTAACTATGTATGTATGTATGTATACCTAACCCTTAGAAAATTAATTGAAGAGGGACCCCATGTGGGTCATTCATATTTTAGAAAGGAAAATTAAGGAAACAGACCTCAGTCCCACAATTTCTTTTTAATTCAAAAAGCTACCGGTTTCGTAACTCCCAAAGTTACATCATCAGGCTAAAGCTATGATAAAAGGAGAATGAAGCTAAAAAAGGTCAGCAGCACTGCTAATAAATGACTAATATTAATTTTACCACTTAATGAGTAAAAATTCGTTCTTTTACTTACAAATATCATCAAGAGCTGTACAGTTCTAAGATTGGAGTCTATTATAGTCATTGCACTAACTACTAGCCTTTATATAACTAAAATTAAAAGGTAAGACAAACTAAGACAAGGGACATACAGAGTAAAATTCTTGTTAGGTCTATCTACGGCGGCGTAATAGCTGTAGGTGTTTCGAATTGATTCTAGAACCTTTTTTATACAATAAAATTTTTTAATGGCTACGTATTTTGGTGCTGGCAGCGCCCCCGATTGGCAAAGGTGGAAACTAAGTCTTAGGAGAGAATTAGCAACTACAGGCAACCTCAATATTTCAGAAAAACTTAAAGCAGAAAACGACAGTGCAGAAAACCCAACAGTAGAGTTAGGTAGGTAGCTATTATAATTCAAAGAGTATAGAGAAAGTTGGTGAAGATTCAAAATTTATTTGGGAGTTTAACGATTTTTCATGATTCAATTTTACTTGTCTAGGAATCTCAAAAGACTAAGTTATTAAGAAAAGAACCTCTATTGGCTAACCGGTAGCTTTTTTAATTAAAAAGAAATTGTACTACTGAGGTCTGTTTCCTTAATTTTCCATTCTAAAATAAATAAAATGTTAAACAGGTATCTAATCCTTTTCTCAAAAACGAAAATAGCCTACATTCCTTGTGTTGTAGTTTACTATAGTCACGCTACTTTCTAAATTTGTGGGATAATACCTTTCTCGGTTTCGACTAAATATAATGCTTCCATAGTACACTCACAAACAAAAACAAAATAAAAATACTTAACTTTTGTAAGCTTCTGAAACTCTTCCCCGCTCTTCGTGACTCTACTACACACGAGAGATTCCGCGTAGTCCTCATATATAGAACCCTGAAGGAACCATCTCAGCCATAAGGCGTGTGCAGGGGGTCGAATGCCAAATTAATAGCCGCACAGAGCAATCAGTTACCATCCACGGGATTTTGACCACCGACCCGGTATTTTGTATTTATAGACTTTATCCTCAGAAATCTAAAGCCATTCATCACTGTTTCCTATAGTTCCAAGCCCGCGATATCCGATATACGTAGAAAGCGAACACCATTTAGTTTCCGAAGTTCGAAACTGATTTTCGAGTTCGAGGAAGCAGTTTGCGTGCACATACGGATATAGGGAGTGTATAATGAGACATCGAATATGGCTAAATGGAAACTAATTGTTTACGGAATTTGATCCTTTCCTATGTGTGGAGCAATTTGATTAGTCGAGATAGACTATTTTGACGTAATAATTATTACTGTATCGGCAATATTAGTTAGAAACCACGATTTCACTGTTGGCCAACACTGCGCTATTGATAGATGGCACCACTGACTGACAGTAATATCTTTCAGTCAACTACCTGCTACTATTTATAAGCAGTAATAGTCTATTACTGCTCTATGAAGCTACCAGTAATAATTTTTCGAGGAGACGCAGTACACACATGCCTCAGCTTCTCATGTATCTGACTACTATGGTTGTGGATGAGCAGAGGCTTAGGAATTTTGTGTCTCGTTTGAGTCAACATAAAAAACGAAAACAGAATCGGATTCGGCGAGAGTCAGAACTCTGTTTATTTTTAATCCTTCGAGTGTGATTGAATGCTAGCATCGAGCGCGTCGCATATATAGCCTCACATCTGACATTGAATTCCGGCTATGAATTTTGCAAACTAGCGCGTGTCTGTGACAGATACAATACGCTGCATTGCTGCATTGCGATCGCATTCCCCATTGTGTTTTTAATTTAAATTTATTTAGTGGAATGGCACGAAAGGTATTTTTTGTTGCGTGTATTATAATAATAATTATTAATCCTGTCGTAAAAAGGGAAATATTAATATCCATACATCCTGATTTAAAATTAGTTCTGGCATATTATATTATCGATTAACCAGTATATAGCTGTCCGAAGTCTCTCAATTCAAAAGCTCTAGCTCTCTAACTTCTTGCACCCCCCTTTTTACAACCATATAAAAATAATTTATATTTTTCATTTTGTTACACACTAGATCACTCCCGAATATAAACCCAGTAGAATTACGGGCCCGTCGCCCGTCAAACATGGTCAGATATTCAAAACTCGGCCTGTTTAATCTACAATTAAATCATTTACTCAAAATTATATTTTAGGTCACCTAGAAACGCAACATACTGAGGTTGCAGAACAGCACGCGTGACGCACGTAGTATGTGCGTCAATAAACATAACATATAAACAAATATTTTGTATAAATACAGCCCGCTAAAATGAAATAAATCAGATCCAACTCGTTTGTGTTGTCTCTTACCTATCGCTATGCCCAAGCCACCTTGGCCCTAGCAGAGAGTGAGGCTGCTCTCTGGTAGGATGTAGATCCCTTCACAAATACATTCCTCATGCCCCGTCTGGTAGCAAATAAATCCTTCTGTTGCTACAAGTGCCTTGTCTGGTAGCACCTAAATACCTTTCAACCTTCTGTCTGCCACAAGTGCCTCGTCTGGTGGCAGATTAAACCTCTCAGCCATTCCTAAACCTGAGAGAGCGCAGAAGAGTTGGAAGTAATCCACTGCCGCAAAAGGCAGAAGAGAGTTCCGGGCAGCAGTGCCAGAACACGGCCAATAAAGTATCATTTAACTTTTCAGCCTCATTGCTATGACAACGCAATCTTTCAGTAGGAGTATTTTTAATTATTTTGCCTAACAAAACTTCTTTTTTTTCCGATTTAAAGAATATAATGTAGTTCATTTGCCTCGGCATCGGCAACTAAATTCCACATTCGTTGCAAAATATTGAACTTTACTGCCTTGGTACACAAATAACGAATAACGTACGAAGTTCACATTTATTTTTTGTGCATACTTCGGGCACAATACCAGATTTGGTGGAGTCAAATGAGTCCAGCTGGGTTTTACCAACTAATAAACTGTTCATTAGTATCTCTGTAAATGAACTCAATACTCGTTCTATTAGCAATTCAAATTGAAACGAATTAAATGGATGATCTCCGTTCCCAGAGGCGGATCCCGGGAATTCTACCTGGGAACGTATCTTAATTTTTGAAACTCAATGAATTTTTCTAAAAAGATTTCCCTATTGTTCTTACATATAAAATAAATAAAGACCATGATATACAATAATATCCAATATTACAATAACGTAGTGAACTAAAATAAAATGATTATTATGATGCGGATAAATGATAATTAAGTACGATATGTACAGGGTGTCCCATTTTGGGTGTTTTTGGGTGTTTTTCTCAAAAATCTCGGTTATTATTAAAGCTAGAGGGTTGCGGTTTTCACGTCACTGTACTACTTTTTTGAGAGGAATTTGGTGGACCAATCAGATTTTAGATAAGTTTAATAGTTTCCGCGCATTGACGCAGGACTGAAATTTTCGATTTTTTGGAAACCTCTCTCCTGGTTACAACTTACTCTGTATTATGGTTTCCATTTAAAAATATATATAACTTTGGTTCATATCCCAAAAACTATTAACGCTACCAAAAAACTAATTATTCCATTCGATTCTACGCCAAAAAATCTATAAAAATAGTTGATATATATAAGTTGTAGCCAGGAGAGAGGTTTCCAAAAAATCGAAAATTTCAGTCCTGCGCCAATGCGCGAAAACTATAAAACTTATCTAAAATCTGATTGGTCCACCAAATTCCTCTCAAAAAAGTAGCAAAGTGACGTGAAAACCGCAACCCTCTGATTTAATAATAACCGAGATTTTTGAGAAAAACACCCAAAAACACCCAAAATGGGACACCCGGTACATTTCCAAATTACAAAAGGTTGAACTAATTTATTGGAACATGGAATATCAAAAAAAATCTTTTCTTGAAATCGGCAGTGAAGTGTCTCAAAATCGTCATTAAAAGCTCAGAAATCGGCACTGAAATGGCCCATTATTGTACGATTTTTTCAATAAGTAGGCCTTGGCGAGATGTCAACATCAAACGTCAGACGCGGAGCCATCGTCCGTCAAAAGTGACCAAATATTCAAAAACCGGCAAATAAAGGCTCATTTAACTTTTCGTACACATTGCTAAATTGTAACTTATAGCAGAACAATTTTTCTGTATAAATAACAGGAAGTAGTTTGGAGTGTCTGTTGGGAAGCGCCGTGCCTCGTCATACTTGACTTAGGTAGAGCGATCGTCAAAGTCAAGCAACGCCGCGCGCAGTCTGGCCATGGACGGATGATCATTATTTTTTTGCCTAATAATTTTTTTTCCGACTTCAAAAAAATATATATACCTAATTATGTACCTCCACACTGAAGTTCTTTTTATGACTCATGTGGTTTATTTTCCTCGGAAACTAAATTCCACATGTGTCATATAAAGTTAAACTTCAGTGCCTTGGTACATAAATAACTAATATTGTAAGTTTATTGCAGGTGACGTGACATTCATTTCGTCATTTGAAACATAACCTTTAATTTTTGTAATAATCCATTTTGAATAAAGTTTAGATTTTTCGAGCTTAAAAAATAATGCATTCAAATTAGAAAAATAAATAAAATTATAGATTTGTCAAAATAAACTCTAAGTTTTATATCGAATAACACCTTGTACAAAATTTGTGTTCCGTAATGCATCAAATGTGTCCAGGACAATTTTTATTCTTGTTTCACTATATGGTAGATCCTTTGTAATGTAATAATGCCTTTTAATTTACATCTAAGAATCTTGAACTATTTTTAAGCGAAAAAATATTATTCGGAAACACAACTTGTCTTCTGGATCCACCTCTGTGTCCTACCGGAAGAAAGAAACTATCCTACGTACCAGGCATTTCCAATTAGTTTTCCCCTCGCGGGTCTCGAGGAGACGAACCGAATTTCACCCCCGGGAATTCCACGGAATTTAGCGGAATGCTATTGCGCCCATTTCGCATATGAATCCGGGACGTCTCAGATTTTAATTTCGGGTTTACATCTTCACCGGGGCGTTCAGGGACCGAATTCTGAGCATCTGAGAAACGGGGGGTTGTGTATGGCGCAAGTTCGTTCATACAAAAGCCAAACCCAACGCAGAAGCCAGTCCACACTGATACCATAATATAATATATACCTATAGTTATATTATGCAATGAGTTTATAAACGTAATAATTTTTCTTTAGACATCATTTTTATTACGAACGAGGTTTTTAATAGAAGAGGTGTCTAGAGGAGTTTATAAAATGTGTTGCATACTAAACTTTTTCTTTTTCTTTAATTGAAATTAAATAAATTTATTATACAATTTGAAAATAGAATATTTCAAAAACGCAAAAGATAATGATACAAAATTTTATTTTAAATATAAATATTGTATAGTTTCTTTGACTTGGCGACAATTCATTAATTTATATAACGGGACGGCCGATTTTCGAAATCTTTTCTTACATACAGGGTGTCTACTTTTAAGTGTATACAAATCGAAAAAAAATGTATTTTGTGAGATATTTTCAAAAACCTTTTTTTGTTCGAAAGGCCTTCAAAAACTGCTTCTTTTGACCTTTCTGCCATTTTCAAAATGCAAATCCAGGGCCGGCTGCGATTTTTTTATACCCCCGATTTTTACGAAAACCATTTAGCGATTTTTTTATTTAAAATCCCCACAGCGTTAATTAGAATACCCCGAAATCCCTATATACCAAATGTGAATAAAAAATATACAGGGAGTTCCATTCTGCAGGGTGTCAAATTTGAGCAAAATAGGAATTTTAAAGGCATCTGCCAAGTCAAGAGTGCCACGGAATCCCCTCAAAATGGTTGAATGATCAATAGGACCACCCAAGGTGTTGGTGTGCAAAGGTCCAATACGAAATATAGAGAGTGCTCTTATCTGTGCCATCTCAAATTACTGAATTTTTTGTAACTTTATACGGGTCAAAAATCGAGTATATCAAAACCGCTCCACATACTATAAACGAACTAAATCTGAAAAATACAGAAGTCTGCCAGTCAGTAAGTCCATATCAGTTAAGGTGGCTGGTGTGCCACAACAGAAAACGTACAGAAAATGTATCATCTTAGTATCTTAGACAGTGACTTTGTTGAGTAAGGTCCAATAATTTAAAGTGTTATTATTTGTTAGTTGGCATTTTGCAAAGAAATACATTACTTTTGTGTTTATCAATATTTTTTCAATGATTCCACAGCACTCATAACCCGTATAAAGTTTCATAAAAATTCAGCATTTTGAGATGGCACAGATAAGAACATTCTGTATATTTTGAATTGGACCTTTGCACACCAACACCTTGCGTGGTCCTATTAACCATTTAACAGTTTTCAGGGGATTCCATGGCACACTTGACTTTGCAGGTGCCTTTAAAATTTCTATTTTGCTCAAATTTGACACCCTGCAGAATAGAACTCCCTGTATATTTTTTATTCAAATTTGGTATATAGGGGTGTTTGGGTGTTTTGATTAACGCTGTGGGGTCAGATTTTAAATAAAAAAATCGCTAAATTATGAACACTCTGTATAGGATATGCGTGTAAATTGATACACTAGCTAACTCTTAATCCATTGGGAATCTAATATATGCAAAACACTCAGTAGCGTTTACACAGGGCAGGGCATTCTCAAAAAGTCGATTTTTTTATTTTTTGCACTTAAGTTGTGAATACTCGGTATAAGTTGCGATATCGAAACTAGGTATTTGCGGGTTCCAGATGTGCCTAAATCGATGGAGCTATTTGTTTTTTTCGTAAAAAATGCCTAATATGCTTTCGTTATTTTTGGGGTCTTATTTGATATCGTAGGCTATGGAAAAGGCGAATCTTAAAATAAAGCATACCAGGATGTAGAGCTTTCGGAGTGCTATGTTTCTAAAAAAAGTTTTCGAAAATAGGCTGACCGGTTATAAAATAATGAATTGTCGTCACTGTATATATAGGGTATTCCATTTAGAAAAGCATAAGTTTGTCACGGTTTCGTGCAATATCCTGTATAAAATTTGGTATCTCCGTAAAAAATGCAATTCGTTATTTACAACTTTTATACGATATATTTTTTTCCATCTCGAAAAATAAGAGAGTTAATCGGTTGTCAATTTATACTGAACCGCCCTGTATAGTATATCCTCGTATCGAGTTAACAAGATTTCAAACTGATTTCGAACGGTTATAAGTTTGAAGTTCTGCCCAAACAGACCTGTTCCTTATTTGTTCTTGAGCATAGACGCGTAAAAAATTACCAAACGACCATGCACCTGTAAAATTTGGTTGCACGTAATTTCCGCACACCAGGTATTATGGAGTCGCCCACTTGAAGATAGGTAGCTCAAAATCGGCGGCACAGTCCCAATCTTCAAATAAACCCCATACTATTACACACGGCAGGGGCCTTAGCTCTCCCCCAACACACGCCCCGAAATCAGTTACCTTTGACAAGGTCGATTCCGCCGAGTTTCGCGAGCTATATGATCGAATGAGCCTTATTGCTGAAGTTGGGAATGGGGTTTCGTGTTTGACGGTGGCTGATGCACGTATACGGTTTATACTTAATGGCTGGTTTTGTGCAATGATATATGAATACACGCATTATCTACAATTGGGCGTGTTTAAAGGATGCTTATGTTGGATATAGACCATGCGGTGTTGGTGCATAGCTACTTGCTGATTTCGCATTTGATATCTAGTGTCGTGCATAATTATAACTTTATGCCTACGCATTGCTCCTTTTGTTTATAGCTTGAAATTTGAGTCGGTTGTGGTTAATTTAATACATTATTACGAATAGAGAAAAATAGTTACATTGCAAGATGCGTAAGTGAAACGTATTATATACATTGCTAAATACACTATGGAGTAGATTGTGAGTAATAATCTTCATAAAAAACTTTGTTCAATTAAACATGATAATCAGTAAAGACCGGATTTTAAACATTATGCTTGTTGCTGAATTTTATAAGTAACCATGATAGATTTAATTTATACACAAAGTACGCAAAACTAAGTAAGTAGATATCTTGCAATAGCTGCTTTGTGCTTGTTTTTGAGATTTTATGTTTTTTCCCCTTCGTGCTTATTTGAACTTTTTTATTTACGTTTACATAATTTTAAAATTTTATTTTTGCTTGATTTGCTTATTTCATGATTTGTTGAAAAATTTTGTGCTTTTTAAGCACTTTTTTAATTTGTTTGCGCTTTTTTTCCAGTCTCTAGTAAATCATTATGCTTATTGCTGAATTTTATAAGCCACCATGATATATTTAATTTCTGCAAAACTAAAAGTATATTTGATGCTTTTTTGACAAATTTGCCATATGTCAATTTATAAAGATACGAGGTATTTGAACATTGCTAAAATGAAAATTAGAATTTTGCCAAAAACAAAAAAACGCGCAGGAAATTTTGGAAGCACCACGAATTGCCTAAACCTTTCCCCACTTTTCTATTAATAAAGTTATCCAAAGTGAGCTTCAATTTATTAAAATGAGACTTTTCATTTTATAATTTATTTCTGCGTTGCACTCGTAAAAATAAAACTGTCGCCTACAAACTTTGCGCGAGACATATTGTATGTAGCAGTAATAAAAGAACATAATGTTAGACATCCTTTCAGCGAAAGTCGTAAACTCCTCACACAATTCAAGGAAACTCAAATATTAAGCAGAGAGATAAGGCATTTAAGGCAAAATTAAAATCACTCGACGCTCAAATTCATATGCGCGAACGTGGTCATCAGGGAAAAGTTAGTAATTCAGACATTCGGTTCGGTTCCTTCAAATTCAGTGAAGAAACTAATTTTGACTTATCCCTTTCTTTTTTTTAATCAATCTCTCAAAATTTATTAATAAAGTGAATTATTTTCCTAAAGTTCCCGTATAATAAAAAAATACTAGCGGAAGCACAGGCACAGATTAGCAGTGTTTCTGAGTTGACTAATAATAATTAATTATTATTGTAATATAATATTTTTCTTAAAATCGGCAGTGAAGTGTCTCAAAATCGTCATTAAAAGCCTTGTACGATTTTTTCAATAAATAGGCCTTGGCGAGATGTAAACATCGAACGTCAAAAGTGACCAAATATTGAAAACCCGGCCAATAAAGGCCCATTTAACTTTTCGTACACATTGCAAAATTGTTACCTATAGCAGCGCAATCTTTCAGTAAACATATTTTAGTAGGTTTGAATATGAATCTATTTTTCATAGAGGCTGCACAACAGGCAGCAATATGGGAAGCGCCGTGTCTCGTCATCATACTTGACCTGGGTAGAGCGATCGTCAAAGTCAAGCAACGCCGCGCGCAGTTTGTTCGTGATCCCTGATGATTATTTTTTTGCCTAATGAAACATTTATTCCGATTTCAAAAAAATATATATAATATGTACCGCGGCACTGAAGTTCTTATTACGACTCATGCGATTTATTCCGCATCATTCATCATTTTTTTATTATTTTTATTAGGGTATCAGTTGAAGCTGATTAACATGAAGGACTCATGAAAGTTGTCCCTTTTGTCCCAAGTCAACATCGTTATGTTCTGCGGTCATGCAGCTATGTATACAACACTCCGGCATTGTACTTGCGCTTTGATTGTTTACATTCCATTCAAACCGATTAAACTCTTCCCATTGTGACTTCCAGAGCCACTCTGTGTGTGCTCTCAGTGTCAACATTATTGTTATGAATCACGACACAAAACTAAATAGATGCTCTAAGGATTATTTCTATCTATAATTTATCACTAGCTTAAAATTAACTAAGTTAAGATGTAATTTGTTGAGAATCATGCTATTATTTTATGGGATTATTGAAAAACATTTGGCAGTCCCTTTAGACTTTAAATTCTTTCCTTCGTTTTTGTCTGTGGGCTAAGCCGCGTGGCTAGTATCACAATACAGTAGCTAGAGACCTGCTCAATGTAAATTTAATTAGCCTGTTTATTCTACTAGAGTGACATAGTCAATTATGCTGTACACAAGGCCAACGATAAAGACAGGCCATGGCGCTAACGCACAATCGCGTAGTCACGTGACCAACTTAGTCCTATATAATAAAGGCATTTTTGGAGATAATTTCTTAACAATTTTGCGAGTTTTCTGTCATCTATTACATTATTGGTTTTGTGCATCCAGGCTTTCTCTAATTGTTTTTAAAATTTTCAACCTGCCTCGCTGTTTTGGGCTGAGAGTTAAACGGCACTGCACTCAATTATTTTGGCACATTCTCAAAAGTTTCTTTTGACCAATTATTTTGGCACATTCTCAAAAGTTGTTGGGACAGCACCTTCCTTTAGCTTAGGTGATATTCTCTGTAGGTATTTTCCTCCCACAGCACATTTTGTCCACTTTAATTGTTTCACTTTCTTTCGTGGCTTTTGTAATATGTATAAATATAATATAAACAGACCCAATATTTGGTATTTAGGTTTATTTTTTACGAAATAAAAATGAAAACTCACTTCAGTATACTGTAAATATTGACGAGGTCCCAGTTGATCGGCAGCGTGAAAGACCGAATAGGAACCGTATCAGGGCGTGGGTCGACAACCAAAACCTCGAGTACGTTACAACACTGATTTATTTCGCACAAGGTAAATGGTAAATACAAAATACATAAACCCGAACGTGGTCAGCGGGAACGGCTTCCAGCCACCCGGACCGTCTGAACTCGCGGATCTCCTGTAAGCAGTTCACCCGTCTGTGTCTCAAGCTCCACTGTCCATTCCGGGGGGATAATTCCCCTTACAGCGCTCACGCGTCGGCACGAGCGGCACCAATACTCCTGGACGGCATGGCTTCCACCCAGAGGCCATAATAACACCTCGGCTGTTCCCCTCCGCCAGGACACACGCGCACTAGACACAAACTTGTTTCTAAAATATAAACTAAGACGTTTAAAAACGCTTTAAACATTTAAAACTTCTCAAAACCCAAGCTGCCGCTTTCAGTTATGTGACAAATGACGTGTAACGTCGGATTAAGATGGTCACGTGGTTTTTGTGCGCCATGGCCTGTCTTTATCGTAGGCCTCGTGCTGTACACACATAGAGATAATCCTACGCATTTGACTAACGTTGTTGGATGCTTCAATAAGGGAATTGTATTCAAGAAATTGTAGGGAATTACAACCAACATTGCGAAGTACAATTTTATTTTACTAATTACCTGATGTTCTAATTGATGTCTTACATTGCCTAAATAGCAAAGTAGGCTAGGCGCCTTCCGTCCACACCGCTATCTCCTTCGGCCGTTTTCTCGTCGTCCCGGGGCAAGGGGCTTCCATTTAAACGAGAATGGGCGGGGTGTAAAGGCGTCTGAAAGGAGCCCAGGTGTGTGGCGTACAACAGATAAAATATCCTTTTATGGGCGCTAGGGCGAATATAAAAATATTTTCGCCGAGCTCCAGCCCTCCATCGTACCGATAACTTTCCCGAATTATAGGGGAAATATACCTACTAGTAGATTCCCCTTGGTAGATATTTCCATATATGGAGGTAAAGAAGGGTACTTGCAGTTTTACGAATGCTCTCAAAAATTTCGTTTAATAATATATATACATATGAAATTTAAGTTCCTTCAAAAATTGAATTTTTTTTCGAAATCATCTCGAATTTTAGTGAGATTCATTACGTAAAATCTTATTTTTTAATGTTGGTTAATACCAGGGACTCTTTAAAGTAAGGGGACCCAGCATTATACTTTCCAAAGTGAGGCCTATTCTTTCCTCATTCTAATGGTCTCAGTGATGCCAAGTATGCCATTTTATTGGAGAATCTAAGAATATAACAGGTACTTTGATTGTTAGTAAAAAATAATAATGGTTTCCATGATTTCTAAAAATTAGACTTGACAATTTTGTGTATACAACTACAGAATGTGGCAACTGTCAAATGAAAGAAATTTATTTTATAGTTGAAATCGATTTCCAGCAATTATTTCCACGAATTTAAGTAATAAGTCAGTGCCGATTTTGCTTATTTAAGAATTTTTCGCTATTGCTCCTTGCTACCAGGTTCCTCATTCCATTATTTGTAATATGTATACTTGAACTTTCTTCCCTTGTTGAATGTATCTACCCAATGAACTTTCACAGATTTCGGGATGGACTAATAAGATTAGAACTAGCAGTTCTAATGATGTAGTTTTTCTCGGTGTTCATTATAAAATTTTTGTGATTTTATTTCTCTCCCAAAGTAGGTACCTCACAAACTTAAAATAAAAAAAAAAGACCTGACTGAAGCTACCTGCTTAGTAATTTAAAATTTTCGAAATAGGATTTGTTTTGAACTACCTACTTATACGTAATACCCACGTAATGGGAATTGTAGGATTACTAAAGGTGATACAGGAAAAATCTGGTAGCAATTATTGGGACTACTACTACAGGCGGCCGCATTACCTTTAATCACATCTGAGTATCTGGAAGTTAGAAAACTTAAAAATTGTGATTTATGATGGGACATATTTTGCCTCCTTTAGAATCTATGGCACTGGCATGTCACATAAAACCTGATGGCAGTTGGACACTGACATATATAACATAACCTTGTATCAGCCCCCTTGTGGTCTCCTTTGAGTCAACTGAAAACAAACTTCCCCTCAAGGCTTCACTTTTCAAATGTGGCAACATAGCTCTACAGTGCCAACCTTGACTGTTGATATTGAAGCAGAAGCGTAAAGCTACTTGGGCATTAAGTTTCATTTGCCCTACGTTTTAAATTTTGAGGATAGTATATATGATTATGCATGTTATTTAACATTAGGGAGCCATGTTATTTTTGCTACTATATCCATTGTATTATTGTCAAAGCAAATCTAAGTCACATTAAAGAAGAAGTAGGGCTGTTTATCTTATAAATTACTTTACATAACCTAATTAAAAACGTCTACAGACGCAAACAATAGCGGAAACTTGGAGAAAGTGAAATGGTTCGTGTTGTGTCTGTTCCCACGTCTTATCAAACATCTGCTTTTACTTTGCCGCATTATTTTGATGTAAGGGCCAAAACCCTCGACTTGCTGCTATAAGACACGATTCTAAATTCCACCTATGTGCTTCAACGAATATATATTGTGTATTTAGATAAACATAAACTCCCGGACAAAATTAACGCACCACTTTAATTAATCTAAATATTTACAATAAGAACACAAAATAAAACTAAGTTACTTTGAAATGATAATGAACACCTACAAATTAGTCAAACATGACCTTAATTTGCCTTCATGTTTCATTAAAAATGTGTGTTTGCTGAAAACGCATAAGTAAGCTAGCACAACTCCAAATTAAACAAGAAAAAAATCAGCAAAACAGAATAAATGCATCTGGGTCAACACTAATACAGTATAGGCCCTCCTCTACTCTTATCACTGTATTCATGCGTCTGGGCATGCTTGATATCAAATGTTCAACAAAAGCTTGCGGAATATTCTCCCAGTTTTCAATAGCTACCTCTATGAGTTGGTTGGGCATTCATAAACCTCGTACGTATAGGGACCAACTCCGTACGAGCATCGAAGCAAACTCCCCCTCCCAAAACATTTTAGAGCCACCACCAAAAGGTACTTTAGGAGAGATATTGCAGCTGGCAAACCTTTCTCCTCGCCTTCGCCAGACACGCTCACGTCTATCTGGAGCTTTAAGGCTAACTATAGTTTCATTGGAGAACATAACTTGTTTCCAATCATTAATGGTCCAATTCTGATGTAATGTTGCAAAATTCAATATCTGAACTTTGTGTTCTCCGGTTCTCTTCATTATGGCTGCATTCTACTTCTTATATTAATTACTGATTATTACTGGTTATTTTGAATATTAAATATTACTCCCAATCCACTCCATAGCGTTTAGTTTAATCATTGAATAAGAAATACCTTAATCAATGGTTTAATTAAAATTACCTATACCTTTTTTATAATAGGAACTTGTTGGACGCAGGAAAAATATAATATATTGCACGATGTGTAAGCTCTTTTTTGGCCTCGGAGGTTTTTAAGGACCGAGGCAACGCGGGCGTTGCTTCAGTCCTTAAACAACCTCCTCGGCCAAATAAGTGGACTTACGCATCTTGCAATGGAAATGACTATTATTCTCAATGCTACTTTACATATTTTATAAATCGATAAACCAATCTTTTGTCGTTTGTTCAGTTCCATTACACTGTAATGGATTCAGGAAGAATACGCAATATTTATTTAAATCCTGAAAGGTGTGGGACTATAATAAGAAAAGGTCGTAGCAGCGATTTCGCCTCCCCTCTTGATCCATCCATTTCATGTCAGAATTTAATTATCATTTTCCGTAAGAAGTAAAGTGAAAGCATTCTTAATTATAATTTAATAAAATGGTTTAATTGATTGTATAAATAGATGTAGCACACCGACTAAAATTGTGTGGAGTCTGGAATTTTAATAGCTTATTGTCACAAAAAACATCAACGACTTTATTTACCCCACACCTGACACTAGTGATGGATAATATTAATTATTATTTTCTTTTCGTTTATTAGCTTCGAGAATTTGACACCAATTCGACAAAAAAATAACCATGCGATAATAGTTCATAATTATTTATAAACCGAATCTTAATGATGGCACGCAAAAGAACAAGAGTACCCACTTGACTTTCCCTCTTCTCTTCTTCTCTTATTTTCTAATGGAAATTTATATGGAATAAAAAGGCCTCACATCCAGAATGCCGCTACTTGACACTGCACAAACACATTTAGTTTTTTATAATTTAATTTCAAAGAAGTGGTTTTAACCACCTGTTTCAAAGGCCCTTGAGACACTGAAATAACATGTGGACACTAATGTAATGGCCGATGTCGGAGTAAGATGGTCACGTGATTTTCGTGCGCCACTCTACAACAATGAAATATGACGTCATGTCCGGGTCTTTAATATAGTGTCGGTCCAGATATTATTGTCATCCTTGCCACTCTAAGACAACCTTGTGGCTTGTACAATATTTCTCAGCTGGAGAGAGGTTGAAGATCATAGACATAAAATTTAGACTATAAAATAAACTTGAAGTTAAGAATATCTCCTAGGTAAAGCTCTAACTTATCAGAGCTAAAAAACTATATCCTTATACCAGTGACTATAGAAATTATTTCTATAGTCAGTTCTTATACCTGTTAAAGTCTGACAGAATTAAATTAAATAGCAAATATGCAAATTTATTCCTGTTTCAAGCAAAATTAATTACTATTTGTGTAACTCTGGATCTACATTCTATTCAAGCGCTATAATAATTATGTTACTGCCTAATAGGACAATATGAAATTAAACAAAAATTGATGAAGTTGTTGTTCCCCAAAATTGCTTACACAGTCGAATAAGTAGATAGCTTTCCAAATAATCCTGAAACAAGCCCTCTAAAACACTGGACTGTACATGAATTTAAATGTTTTATAAAACACAGGTGTAATTTGGAAAATTTTGGCTCACTTGTTTCTAAATATAAGGTGCAATATAATAGTATTCATCTGGTATGGCTCTTAATTGTACATCCACTCATCTATAAAATGAATTTACTTTAGGTGCATCATGAATCTAAGAGATCAGGTCTACTAGATTTCCTGCGTTAGTATCAGTTAACTAAGCTTACCAATTATCGGGTTATATACACATATGATGGAGCTTCGAAATGGAATTAACTGTTATTAATATAGGTTATCGTTGTCTTTACTTTGATATTAAACATGTACAAAGCCAGATTGATAACTATGTTACTCTTATAATAACTATAGACACCTGTATTTTATTCGACTTATTATAGGACTGCCCCTGCTTGAGATGTTTGAGGTTTCCATAAAATAGAAAATTAACTCATTGTGCTTTGTTTTTCACACATATTTAAAAGAATGAATTATTATTATTACTATAGGAACTATTATTGTCATCGTATTTCATCCACTGTCCTATTAGTATGTAAATTACTTTGCTGCAATCTATAGTACACCTTGTGTAAGTAAAACAATAAATTACCTCTGTGTATTTTTTAATCCTTGTAGCCCAAAATTGCAAATTGTCAGCAAAATTACGAAAAGCCATACTTTCCAAAGCAAGTTGTTAACATTATATTAAATTAAGTTGAAAGCTTTGTCCGATTTTGTTTGACTTTCTGGCTCGCTGCACGCCTGCAAACTTTTTATTTTGTTCCTGCCACCGTGGAAATTATGCATAATAGAGCTTTTGAATAAAGTTGTGTTAGCTTATAAGTACGATAACAGCTAAACGGACACAGCTAATTTGTTGCATCAGATAAATTGAAAAACTAGAAGTTTTCGAAAGCTGCGCTATCCTAATTTGAACAAATTATTAATTTTTCACTTGGATTTTATAAAGAGCCTCTAGATACACAGGGTGTCCGCATTTTTAGATTGTTCTAAGGGAAGGTATCTCTATATTCCATGGCTAGCTTTGATTTTTTTAAAATGGTCAATTTTCAAAATAAAATATTAAGAATTTTTTTATTAAAAATCTGACCCTACGGCGTTATTACTTCAAACGGCTGTATACCAAATTTCACGAAAAAAAAACGAACATTTTCTTTTTATAAAGGTTTCAATACAACAAAAACTGTCTCCCAAGACAAGAAGTTTGTCGCATCAGATATCAAGTGTGCCTTGAAACATTGTAAAAACAAATGAAGAAGTGAAAGAAAAAGAGTTGAGAAATGCATTGAGTTGGAAGGTGACTTAGTAGAGTGCACAAAAATCTGAGAAACATTACGTACATTTGTTGTTGAGTTATGTGTTTCCGAATATGTTATTATTGTTAATTTTGCCGTGCTTCTCGCTATAATTTTTTTTAAAACGATCTTAGATGATTAAATCTTGACACTTGCGGCACTTGTTCACGTGGCGTGTAATCTCGCTCTTCTTTTAATACAACTGACCTAATTTCTTCGCTCATAACTTCACTCGGATGTGGCATGGGGTCGTATATCAATTTTTACGAGCTTGTGGAGCAGAGGTTTAAATTTGTCGGGGTTTAAAAGGCATAACGAACGGACGGCATGGCATATTTTTGGCGGCTGTTCCCCGATTTCACCTGCACTGCCACAAAAACGCAGGGGTGCATGTGCATTTTACTTATTTATTGGATAATTCACAACGCTGCCGCATTTCGCCCCAAAATTATAAAAGATATTTTTATCAATGCCGAAAATGCCTCGTTGTAAATGTTAATTTTCAAAAACTATGGATTATTTTTTGATTATTCACAACGAAAGATTTTTTAACATTGTTTCGAATAAGCACACTGTCATATGAGTAATCAATACCATCCCTTTTAAGTTATATTAACGACATTTAAAATTATACATTTTCTTATCTTGTTCTTAAGCTTTGACAAAAGAACATTTTTAAATTCTGAATAAAACGGCATTTTTAAATTAGACAAAAAGTTTCCGATAAACATGTGTTCGAAAATGCACAATAAAAAAGTTACACGGTATAAAGGTAGAGTTTGCAAATAGTTATTTATGTACCAAGGCACTGAAGTTCAACTTTTTATGACTCATGTGGAATTTAGTTGCCGAGGCCTCCGGCCGAGGCAAAATAATAATGATAAGAGATCACCCGTCCATGAACCGACTACGCGCGGCGTTGCTTGACTTTGACGATCGCTCTACCTAGTTTAGTGAGTTAGTTAGTTACAACATCTCTTTATTTTCTACTAAATTTAGTCAAGTATGACAAGACACAACACCTTCGAACGGAAAAACCAAACTGCTGCTTGTTGTGCAGCCTCCATAATAAATCTATTGATATTCAAACCTACTAAAATATTTATACTGATAGATTGCGCTGCTATAGGTAACAATTTCGCAACGTGTACGAATAGTTAAATGGGCTTTTATTGGCCGGGTTTTGATTATTTGGTCACTTTTGACGGGCGATGGCTCTGCATCTGACGTTTGATGTTTACATCTCGCCAAGGCCTACTTATTGAAAAAATCGTACAATAATGGGCTACTTCCGTGCCGATTTCTGAGCTTTTAATGACGATTTTGGGACACTTCACTGCCGATTTCAAGAAAACGTATTTTTCGCAATAACATCTACAGAAGTTTTACCCAAAAAGAGGAAAAGAAGCATTTTAAAAACCAAGAATTCATCGAGGAAGAACATAATGACGAGGACAAATGCATAAATAGAGAGATACAATATCCATGATACTTATAGTATCATGGCAAATATCTATATTTACATAACTTGTAAGCAAGAATATTTGCTACCTAATATAATATTAAAAATATATTAATTTACCCACCCTTGTACTTTCACTGTTCTATTTTCTGGTGAAAATAGACCTAAATTGTTTATATAATATCAGTGCAACACATCTATTGTTACCATAATAGGAAGATTATTGGAATAAGCTTTTTCAAAACTCCATTTCATACTTTCTGCAGCTTATTATTAAACTTCAGTAGGTCACTTTAAGTACTTACATTATTTATTTATAAAATGCATTAATGGGTACCTGTAGCTGTAGGTACCTACCCTCAATTCCCTTGTATCTAGCAACAGGGACACTTGAAGCAAGCAGTGTTATTCTTAGAATCCAGCCTCATCCAGCAGATAGCAGGTAACCATACTTTAAGCTGTCATGCTGTCAGCCCACAAATCACTAACTCTGAAGTTGCCGCACGCAAATGTCAAGGTATTTTCAAATTTTTAAGATTTTGGATATTTATCTTGGACAAGGGGCATTTAGGGAACTGGATGTAGTTCACCATTGCAATCACCAAATTAATTTTTAAAATTTAATCGTAGTAGCCCATTCTTGCACATATTGTAAATCGTGCGTTGCAATGTGCCTGAATGATGAAACCACAAAGTCCCGCATATGAACGCATAACGCCAAAATCCTATATATACAATTTTTCGTTACAGCCACCCTGCGGCTTCGGCGTTGTTTTATGCAACGGACGCCTCTCGAATAGGTTAGCACAGGATCCCCGCCAAAATAATCCAATACAAACAGTGATTTAGATGCTGTCAGCTACGGGACCTATCCGTCAAAGTACGGGGCTGTTCCCAAGGGGTCGGCTAAGCCGGCTGAAGGATTACACAGTCTAACTAATGTTGTGGCATTATCTGGTGCATCTTAATGCAGGCCCCGTTGCCCTATTTCGAATTTAAGGGGGTCCTCGTCGCTTGGATGTAACTCACGGATATTATATAGTGAGACTTCTAAACACTTTTTGAACAATTATTGCCTTACGTCGTAGACAAACCACTACACACAGGAATCTTTGTCAAAATATCCGCGGGTCACTCAAAATGTTTCAGCATAACATTTTATATAATAACTAGAGTAACCCAAATATGCAAGTCAAAACCCTAAAAATATGGGCATAAATATGCAAATAATTTAGTCAAAATATGCAGGAAAATGTTGAAAATATGCAAATTAAGAAATACTTTAAAAATATAAATTTATTGTTTCATTTACAAATAAACATATGTAACGTACATACAAATTTCTAAATGCATTTATACATAGTAAAAGTAACAATATTTTATTTTAAACTTTCTACATACACGGCGATTGAACTAAATCTAAATATGCATTTATTATAAATTATAAAAATCAGGTTGAAATTTAGTTGTAAAAACAATAAACCACTAAATGTTGCTCAAAATTCTCAATTAAAAAATTTTGTCTTCTATCAGAATATAAAAATGTATAAATGGAGAAACTCCTTTCCACATCAATGCGATGTAAGAGGTGCGCTTTTAAAATTGCTCACTACCACAGGATCCAAATCGATGGATTCGGTAAAATATTTGCTACTTGGCTAAGAAACCGAAACCCACTATTTTTTTCCATAACATTACTAAATTTTTGAAATATTTTCTCCCCAATTTTACCTGTGACATTTTGAAAAGCAACGTCAGATTGTTTTACCAGTTCTACACTTCGGGTTAATGGCAAATTAGATTCCTCCATTTGAGTTATTGTTTTAGAAAAAAAGCTATAATTTGCTTTTAGAAACGAAAGTTGTTTCTTTATTTCCTTGTTTTCGAATAGTTGTTTAACATCTGTAAGGAAAATATACATAGACTAACGAATAAAAAATATATGGGGTTCCATAATATAGGTATCCCAAGAAGAATTTAACTTTCGAACGATTTTGCACCATTGGTACACCCTGTATATTGAATATTCAAAAACTATACTTACAATTTTAACGCACGCAGAACAGTAGACTTTTCCCATATCTATTCTTAATTCTTTGTATGGTTTAATCCACACTGACGCATTATTGACTTTGGGCATTTTACTTAGTAAAATACAACAACTCCCAACACAAAACAAACACAAATCGAGGCCGACGTGATCACTTCAAAAGCAGAATCAGAAATAAAATGCAGAAATGGATTATCCTTCGTATATAATCTAACTATAATTTATTCTGTCCTTTTCAATAATTGTACTTTATTAAATAGGTATAAATACCTACTTTATTCGTTTTCAGATCACCAGGATTAGTGCCCATAAAATTATAATTTACCTATATTATTTTGGGAAAACCAGGTGCCTACCTAGACACCGACCCCTGTTCCCAAAAATGAATGACACGCCTGCCAAAGATTTAAATTATCCTATATTCTTTCAATTATGCACTATATGCCATATTTTAAGGATATATGCAAATATTTAAAAAAATGCATATAATATGCTAAATATGCAAAATATGCGTGTTGCATAATATTTGGGTTACTCTAATAATAACTATTAACTTAATATAATAGTTATTTGTTTGCGTTTACTGCTGCCAGCCATCGTTGATTTCACCGAAACTCATGCAGAAATAATTTCTCTGAGTTAATACAACAAAGCACAATAGCACAAAACAGTTTCTTACTATTGTGAGAAAGGACTTGTCGCAGTGTGAACTAAGAAGTGAAATTATGTTTATATTTTATAATGACCAGTTGGTTTTGCTTTTAACTATGACAAAGGCTTGGCTCTTGACAGCGGCAAAGAGGAACTAATGCGCGTGCGCAAAAAATTTTTCCCGCTGGAATACGATAAGCGTTTCCACATGTTTTTCCTGATATTATCGAAAACTTTTGTATTTTAATTTTTTGTTCGGGTAAATTTCGGGCGAAAATTTTTTAAAATACCATCTTGTCTTCTGTCCCCCATACAGTCGCATAAACAATAAAAAATAGTATATTAGCGCATTATTTATCTATTTCAATATGTTTTTGTTTGTTTGAAAGTTGATGTGCCTTTATTTTTTGCTTCTGACTATCTATGTCTCATTTAATACATGCTTACTGGCAACAATTAGGTGAATGAAGGAGTTTACTAACAAATTACCTACATTATTATTCCCCATTATAACATTATTGGTATCAGGTGTGGGGATGAAAAATTATACAGTGACCGGCAGAAAGTTGGACACAAATGGAAAACTTTTTTATTATTAATTTCTCAGAAAATTTTATTCTTGATAAAAGTTGGTGCGTCATTTCAAACTCAAAATTTAAATATCTCTTTTTGTATACGAAGTAGATTCAAAAATGTCAAAATAACTCAAGAGTAAAGTACCCTTATTTTTTAAAATACGGCAAAAAGTTACTTACAAAAGTTGTTTGGAATCAAAGGTGGATGTCAGATTTAAAGTCACAGCCACCTAGTAAAAAAAAAAAGAAATTTTCCTTTTTTTATTTTTTTGACCCACCCTGTGTATTACAAAAAACAAAATACCGCAAGCGCAACTTATCATCGGATAATATATAAATTTGCTATTAAATTTTAATTTTGTTTGATTAGCAGCTAAAAATTTAAATTAATTGAAATCAGAATTTAAAAATATTAAATTTTTGTGTCCAACTTTCTGCCGGTCCCTGTATAAATAAATAAGAACATTTATTTTCCAATTAAAATAATAAAATTGTGTAGTCAGCAATTTTAATAGTTAAAATATTCATCTAACGAATATAAGCATTTAGAAATCATAATTATGTTGTAATTTTTGCATAAAGCAAAATATGCAAAAAAAATAATAAAAGTATATTGTTGTTCTATGGAACACCCTACAATAGTACATCTATAAATGAAAATACTTTATTTCTGGATTAATTGGACACTATTTATTTAATTTTGCCTGAAAAAAAAATGACAACACGACATGACGGCGTGACGTGATGACCCTGGTTCAATTTTTGCTTTGTTGTCAACGTGCTATTACTGTATCTGGTTCATTTTTGAGTTAAAAAAATGATATTTCAAATTTTGAATACTTCTGACAATGTGAATTTGTTTTTGTCCAATAAAAAATTATGTAGACCTTAATGAATTAATGAAAAATCGGTCTCTACAATATGAAGGCACTCAACGTCTATATTTTTAATCGACAACCCTAACCTAACCTAACTTCAACCTGGTGATACATAAGTTCAGGATTTTGTTTGCTATACCCAATCTACAAAAGACATTTACTTTTTAAACGGCTTTTAAACCCATTATTCAACAAACCACCGATTTTTTCAATTAACTTTCTCTTTGGTGTTGTCAACAACTATGCCTCCACAAAAGAATGGTTGCGGCTTTATAAAGAAAAACGAACAAATCGATAAGCAACACAAAGGGCGGCGAAAAACTAAGTATCGTGCTTAAATCAATGTTTTATGCTCCTTTTCTCTTTGTATTGGAGAATCGACAGAGCGTGAAACCCGGATAAAATATTTCATACGACCTATGTGCTGCAACGTAAGCAGTAAAATTCACAACTGTCTAAAGTGGTGTGGTCATTTAAGTGTGCAACATATGGGATTTTTTTTTATTAATTGCACAACGAGAATACAAATACATATATTGATTACCTGTAACTTGTTGATTTAGTACAACAAACTACACTCAATTTAAACCACTCCAAAGTTCATCCAAACTTTAAGACCGAGTGCTCATTATTATTTTTCTAACATTTTTTCCTATATGTATAAGGTATACCTGCAAAGGTTACGTATTTAGAGAAATTTTGCCATAGAAAAAAATCCGTAGATCAAAGGTGGTTCATTAAAACTTGTTATAAAGTAAATTGAAGGCTTTGCCACATCAAATAATATATAATTCAGAACTTAGTTTTACCCATTTCTTGTAACCTACAATTTATAAATAATTGCATGTTTCAATAAAAGCTGAGTGAGATAAAGGCAAGGAATAAGTAAACACGCTATGTAAGGAAAATAAAACGAAAATTGTGCTTTATCGCAAACTAGAGTAGGTAAATCTTATTTAATTCCTTTCCATTAACTTCCTGGGAATCGACCGTAATTTATCTGTTTTGTAAGATGACATGAACTCATGCTTTGTTGTAAGTACTTTATTTTTCTTTTTGGCTGAGTAACTTTTTTAAAAAATTTTATTTTGTATACAACGTATTTGTTAAAAGCTTTTATTTAACTTGCAATGTATGTATGTATGTATGTATGTATGTAATTTGTTCGGGTGGAATCTTGCAACTCAATTTTGAAGCAGATATCTTCAACCGATCGAGCTGAAATTTTGTACACACGTTTAATTTGGATGACAATGCATGATTATATGTGTGACGTCATTCTAAATCCAACATGGCGGATCACCCAAGATGGCGGACTAGTTAAATTTCAACCGATCGAGCTGAAATTTTGTACACACGTTTAATTTGGATGACAATGCATGATTATATGTGTGACGTCATTCTAAATCCAACATGGCGGAACACTCAAGATGGCGGACTAGTTAAATTTCAACCGATCGAGCTGAAATTTTGTACACACGTTTAATTTGGATGACAATGCATGATTATATGTGTGACGTCATTCTAAATCCAACATGGCGGAACACTCAAGATGGCGGACTAGTTAAATTTCAACCGATCGATCTGAAATTTTGTACACACGTTTAATTTGGATGACAATGCATGATTATATGTGTGACGTCATTCTAAATCCAACATGGCGGAACACCCAAGATGGCGGACTAGTTAACTTTGACTTGTGTAGTTTGGTGAGATAGGCGTCAACAGCATTGGTCTGCAACCTGTCTCGTTGTATATTTAGGCTCCAAGCTCTTCGCGCCTGGTCAAGCATACGTGGCCTTAAGTAGGGTTAGATCATTAGAAGGTCTCCTCATTGAAGAGCTAGACTGTTCTAAACTAACCGGCAAACGACCTTGCAACAATGATGCGTTAACTGAGATGAATAGACTCAGACACCTGGCCAAACTAAAAATTACAAAATAAATTAAAAGTAAAAAAATATTAAAAAAAAAGCTTTTATTTAAATGCGCTAAAAAGAATAAAACAATCTTTTCTTTTAAAACTTTTACTATCAACTTATAACGTCATTCCACAATTTATATGATATAAAAGCTTGTCGCGAGATTTAAGTTTTCAAACTAAGTAAATACCACTACTTAAATCTCGCGACAAGCTTTTATATCATATAAATTGTGGAATGACGTTATAAGTTGATAGTAAAAGTTTTAAAAGAAAAGATTATTTTATTCTTTTTAGCGCATTTAAATAAAAGCTTTTTTTAAAAATATTTTTTTACTTTTAATTTATTTTTAGCATATGTTTTATTCTGATGATGGCTATTAGCCGAAACGTGTCAATATAATTTTTGTATAAATATGTTTTAATAAAGATAAATTATTACGGTCGATTCCCAAAAAGTTAATGGCAAGGAATTAAATTCAACGGCGACCAGGAAAAATTATACTAAAGTAAATCTTATTTGTTGTACAGGGTGATCCAAACTCGACGCCCCAGGCCTACAGCGGGAACACGAAATCGCAAAATAAAATTTCGAAAAGGGTTTCTTAAATGGCACATACCAAGGTCCAATTATTACCGAAAATTATCTTTGATGTTTGGGGAAATGGCCGCTGTGTCGTCGTCGATATTATTTTCCCAGAAACATACAATTTTTTCCAACATATTTAAAGTCCTTATCATTCTTAACAACTTTTGTAGGAAAAGATTTTCTGTATCTTTTATTGTTCAAAATCTACAGGGTCAAGTATGTAAAAAAACATGAAATATTTTCTAATCATTTTTCGAAATCTAGCTAGCCACGGAAGCAATTGATCGTCAGAAATTATTTAGGAGTATCTATGTTAGGGTGCCTTGTGCATTTTAGTTCAACTAAGACGCAATGAAAATGGCTCCTAAATTGGTCCTTGTAGGCTTGCCAAAAAATGTACCGTCTAGCTCTCCAAAATCGACATATTTTGTTATTGTACGTTTTTTTTGTGGGGCGCAAAATAAGCTAGATTATCACGGTATGGACCTAAAAAAATCACCCTGCATATTGACGCGGTTGAAGTCCGATAAGAGAATACGATAAGTAGACAAAATACGCTGGAAATTTTCTTTGGTTTTACTGCTCTGCTGTTTGGTTTAAACCACATTAAAGGAACTGAATATTTTGGAATTATAATGTATGTTGAACCATCCCCAATTATTCCTATTTAATAAATCCATGATGCTTTTGTATAAAAAATAAAATTTATAAAATTTATCAAAATCACGAAGGACGTGATTTCTAAAATTTATATGATGCATACAACTAAAATTCGGCCAACTTTAATCGTAAAACTTTTAAATAAATCACATTACTCTAGGTTAAACCTCAATTTCGCGTTTCACATTACGCCAATATATTTTATGGAATCACGAGAAATTAAATTGATCCGCAAATTTTAGATTAATCGCTTAAAACTTCGGGACCTGAAGTTGCCCGGTTGGGAATTAAGGATTTAACTTCTCCCAAGTAGTTCATGAGAATCTTAATTCCCAATCAAGAGTATCGAGTTGGGTAAGTGATGCACGAAAATGATAGCAGGGAATTACAGATTACCAGACTTCGTTCCGACCCTTTTCGTTTGAAGACTTTTTTATATCTTTTCCTGCCAATATCTTAGATTAAGTCCTTAAGCATTCCAGACACACTACTACTCACATTGAAATATTGCCATATTTTAGTTTATTTTAGTCATTTCTTGCTTTTTTCAAATACTTTGAAATATCAAGTAGCCTGGGAGTTCAGTTGTCAAGCTGATAAAATGACACTAATCTTTAAATGTCATATAGAAAATTTTTCATTATTCACCTAGGTACTTTGAAAGTGAAAATATGTAATAGTCGTGTACTGTATAGTATTCTAATCATATATACAGGGCGATTCATGGAGTATGGGAAATTCCGAAACCGGAGATAAGTATAGGATCAAAATATGACGTTTGAGGTCAATATGCCTTATACCTACAAGTAATGTTTGTTTAAGAGATACAGGGAGTTGAAGTTTTCTATGTAAAATTATGGCTAAACACTTTATAAATACCGCGAACAAATGATACAAAGACAAAGGACACTTAGAATATACACACTTATATGTGGTTTACCCAAAATATACAAAATTAACTTTTTTCACCATATTGTAAGTTCAATAAATTAGCATAATATTTACTTAAAATTGTTTTTCTACTCCTATGCTAGTAACCTCTTAAGTGACGGTTTAGGTTATAAGTAAGTCCATTGTTACGAACACTGACAGGTAATGATTGACACGTAATGCCTGACACGTAATGAAAAAAATTACGTATATGTTCTTAATTAAAACGCAATTATCACGGGTGCCTTGTTAGCGCGGCATCCGCGTCACCATAGCAACTAACCAACGTACTAATTGTTGCCTGTCAGATAATCAGAAGTATAGTTATAGTTTATCTATTATAATAGTTTTTCTTTCGTCGAAGAAAAATTATAATACAAAACTCGAGTAAGCTTATTACATACTAGTGGAATTACAGCACTCGCCGCTGCGCGGCTCGTGCGCAACTTTTCCACTCATACGTAATAAGCTGTTTACAACTCACACTATGTAATATACCGTTAGTAGGAAACTCAAATTCATTTATGAAAAAGAGTAATCATTTTTAGAAAAAAATTAGGGCCATTATTTTACAAATGTTCCTGTCGACAAATCATCAAATATTTTACGCGGAAAGTTAGAAGACGATCAGACTTTAGTAGAAATTACAAATTTGAGTATATATGCAATATTAGAACTAACAACACCTAACTAGAAAATTAACTTTACCAACAGGAAATTGGAAGGGCCATGGGGTCTCCTTTATTACCATTCATAATCAATTCATTCTTGGAAGATTTTGAACAAAATGAGTTTACTAGATATGTTCACCAACCTAATGTTTGGTGGAGATACGTAGACTACATATTTATTATATGGGAACATCAAATGACCCTAGGAATAGAAAATAATAATCGATTACCTTTCTTAGATGTTTTTATACTAAAATTAGATAGTATAGAAACTACTATAGAAAACCAACTCGTACAAACAGATATCTCCATTTTAACTCCAATCATCATATTATTGTAAATAAAAGTTTGTATGTTGTTTCATAAAGTTAAAATCAACGTAGGTCCCTACCAACTAGGTTGCCAATGTTGCCGTACTACTACACTTTAAATATTTGAAGGTATATTTTCAAATATCTAAGATTATGGATATTTTCCTCGGACAATGCTTATGAATGTCTATAGGTGACTCTAGTTGGCAATCGCAATCGACAAATCAATTTAAAATTTTAATGGCACCTACTAGCCTATATTGCTTGTAGCAAACAAACAACCAAGACGCCTCTAAACTCTATTCAAACTAAATGCAAGTAGGGCGTAAACATTTACACGATTGAAGCACGTGAACAATCCTGATGGCTAATACGAGGCAGGGCCTCATTAAGGACGATCTCTAGGAATTTTATAATATAAAATATTAAAATAATATGCCCCGGTATTCCGGTATTAAGAACTTTAAAAACAAGCTTTTATGGCACACCTAGAGTTCTTGAAAATGTAATCGTAGCTCCAACGATTAATAAACAGCGAAATAATTATATCGGAAAAAATAAGGGCCCACTTGCAACTCAATACACCTCTGTAAGAATCATCGACTCGCTGCACTCGCCCGTCGGATAAAACTTTATTGCCGTCTAGCCAATAGCAAGCCCATCACGCGTATATCACGCTCCAGCCATGCAACAACTTGTGTCTATTTAATTTTTAATTGTGTTTTTCGCCACCAAACTGATTGAAAGACTCGAAAATTCATAAATTCTTAACACTGAATGAACGAAACTTTAAACGTGTACCTCAAAAAATAACTTCAACAAATTTGTTTTCTGAGCTTTCGGAGAATAAATCTTCCTCCTTTCTCAAAGATCACGCCACGTCAAAGTGAAATGACAGATTAATAAATTTCAGGTTAAAATGTCATGACAACAGAAACAATAGCCTAGCCACCTGCATGATATTGTACCGTGTTCTATCTAATTATCTATACTAACTTCTCTTTGAATAAGTGGCAATGATATTTTACTGAATTCCACTGAACATTCAGCAACACAGTTGCCCGTATTTCCCAGAATAAATGCAGATTCTTTAATTTTTCGTCTATTTCCTACTTCTTCTTTGAGAATTGGTTTGGACCTATCCCACAATATCCTATGATTGTTATTAAAAGAATGTTCACATATTTTTGACTTCGAAATTTGATTTTGACTGATATAATTTTTATGTTTTTTTAAACGAACGTTAAATGGCCTACAAGTCTCCCCAACATAGAACTTTCCACATTCACAAGGAATTTTGTAATGTACCTCATTAAATGGTTTCGTTTTAACTAGCATCCATCTTAATGTATTTTTGGTTTTAAATACTGTTCTGACATTAAAACGATTGCCTATGCGTTTTAGATTATCTGATAGTCCAGGAATATAAGGAATTATTAAATTTACTGGTCGGTACACCAGATTTATTTCTCTAATTCTATTAGCATTGTTATTTTGTTGGCAATCCTGAAAAACTTGCTCAACAAATTCAATAGGATAGCTATTCTTCTCAAGAACGTGTTTTATATGTTTAATTTCCTCCTCAAATTTTGTGTTATTAGAACAAATCGTTCTAGCCCTGTCATACAAACTTTTAATTAATTTTAGAAAATAACTTGTGTCTATGTTTTACTTGCGTTTAGTTTGAATAGAGTGTAGTTTCTGTTGGTCGACGTCCCCTTCGACAATCGATAGCGCTTCCGACGCGAACGTGCGTACAAGTAGACGCCCCGACAGGACCTCTCAGTTACGCCAATATTAACTCTTAATAAACTGCCGTTCGCCGCATGTTCGTTTATTATGTTCGAGAGACCCCGCCGAGGGATCAGTTTGGGCGGTGGGTACTGGGGGGCCTTTACCACCGACCGCCGCCGCCGCAGGACCCGGACCAAGATTACGTCCTGCGGATGGTGGAGCTCCGATTGCGAATCCCGCGTTATTCTGGGGTTTATCTGGGGTTTATCTTAGCGTTTCACAAGACAATATTTATTGTCGTGCTATAGGCCTATTTCTTGATAAGAAATTAGATTCATTCTTGTCTTGTCCGACTCTTGCTGGAAAAAATCAAGCCTACTTGCAACTTCTTGTTCTTGAATTTTTTTGTTTAGTGACGTCATCGCAGCAAGAGTCTTGCTACCAAGACTCTTGTCAGTAAGGCACCTGCATTATTTGTTACATGCAAAGCTTGTCGAGATATAGTCATTTTTTATTATTTGTATTTCTTTTTTGGATTTTAATAATAATGCTGTTTTTAATGTTTTCATGATTCGAAATCAATACGAAATACCTCTTAAGTCGAAGATTTTCTGTTAAAGTTCTTTTGATGTTTGTGGCTTTCGATATGTATGGACAAAAACCGCGAAACCCACTCTCCCAAAATGACCAGATCACTATGCCACACAAATATGAAACGAAACAAAGCATTTTCTTGTATCTGTTTTCAACACATATTTGATTCACCTATTTATTTATTGCACAAATTATTTATCTAAATAATAACTTTGAAATTGCAAGAGTTTTAACAACAACAGTTTTAAGTTTAGGTACTTTCATTATTTAATCATATTTATAAAACTAAAAGAATAATTACTTCCTATGTGTTGAAAACGAAAGCATTATATGTATAACATTTTTTTCTAACTTTTATAAATATACAAATTCCATAAAAACATTATTTTTGGAGATATTTGCCTGAACTTTTTTTTGTTTAAAAGTCCCCCAGTGTTAACCAAATTTCAACAAAAAATATACGAGGATTTCCATTGTCCAAGGTGACAAACTTGAAAGGGGAATTTTAAACTCATTTGGCGATTCAAGTATGCCATGGAATTGCTTCAAAACAGTTGAACGCTCAACAGGATTCCTCGGAGTGCTGCTGTGCACAGATCCAATAAGAAATATGCAGGATGTTTATGTCTGTGCCCTCTCAAAATCTTGAATTTTATACAGGTCAAAAATCGAGTATATCAAAATTGACCCGGGCAACAAAAAAGTTTAAAAATTATATGTAGAAGTCTTCCAGACTGTAAGTCTGTGAGTTAAGGTGGCTGGTGGGTCACAAAAAAAAACGCACAGGAAATGTATCATCTAATATAGTGGCTTTGTTGAAATGAGACGTTCAATAATTTAAGTCGTTTTTATCTGTTGGTTGACATTTTGTAAAAAAAAAATCTTTTGAGTTTATTGAGTTTATTAACGATATTCTGGAATTATAAATAAATAAATACAATTATAGTTATAGATTTATCAAAACAAAATTAAAGTTTTTTTTAATAGAATTGCACGATGAATTATATTTTAGTTTCCATAAAATACACTAATAAAATTATTATTTAGGAATAGTATATTTCATTACGAGTCTGAAAATAAAGATTTTTCCATGCGCAGCCGAACACGGGAAGTCATGCAAGCACGGAAAAATCTATTTCTGGACGTGTAATGAACGATATTTTTTATTATACTTCTTTGAAAACGGAAACTTAAAACATTTTATCGGCATATTATAACAAATTTAATTGACAAAAAATAAACAATGCAGACAATATAGTGTTTGGTATGTATGATGCGTTTCCATGGTTACTCTGAAATTATTTCAAAGGTGCTTTGTTGTAAATTAGTTATTGTCGGATAAGGTGAATAAAACGTCAAAAATATTACAGAAATGTATCTAAATATTGAAACACTTACGTAAAATACAAAATAGGTATATGTTAAATATCAGAGAACATATAGAGTTTCTTAAATTTAGTTTACTTTGCTGTATGTTTCTATGTTAAAGCCATATATTCGGTATTTTTATTCAGCGCACGGAAAGTTTTTCCATGCGCTGTTTCCGTGCGCTAGCCCGAAAAACCCCATCTTGCATTATTGCTAAAACAGATGAAAATAAGGTGTTTTCAAAGAAGTATAATAAAAAGTCTATTTTTGCCAAGTGCTGATATATATTTATTTGTAGCGATTTAATATTTTATGAAACTATCATAATCAGTTAAGAAATTTTCAATAAAAGCGATGTTAAAAAATAATCATATTGGTCCTATTTACAAACAAAATAATGCACTTGATCTTACTAAAAGGTAGAAGACATTTGAAAAAGTTATATTGGGAAAAATAAAGTTTTAGGGCATCTTTAAAAGGTAGCTTGTTAAATATTTACCTGTGAAGCGAAATCCCGGGGTCTTCCTCTTCACTTCTGCTTTTGCAACCAAACGCGGAACAATAATTCACCAACATAAGAGTATATTTTACCCTTAATCACTGTTACTTTTAATTCATAAATTCTCGAAATTAACTCACAACGTACTCGCTTTGCCTGCCACATATAAAATGGCCGCCGTTCAAAACGACGTAACAAAATCTATACACGGCAGGCTAGGCAAGCGCGGTGTCCTCTCTCTTTCCATGTCTAAAATGAAAATAGTTTATTTCCCGAGTTCTTGACACTATTTATTTAATTTTTTCTAAAGAAATCAATACACAACTTGCAGCGGGACCATTTTTTACACTTGGTTCGCTATCATGTCCATTTCTATAAATGGAAAAAAGCAATTTCCTTATATTCAGTATATTAATATTTTGAAGAGTTATTGCTGATAAAATCTAGCGCGCTTCAAGTGCGACATGCACGTGCGTGCACACATACTCTAATCTAGACCAAATATGATTTAAAACCATACCCGCGTTCCGCACACTAACTGGAAATTTAAAGTAAGCGGCGATAAAATTCAACACAATTTTCGTTTTAGTTCGCTCACGATCCACGATAGCGTGATTGCTTATCCGGTTCTTCTACCCCCGCACAACTTCATTGAAACACGTTATTATGCATAATTTAGAGGGTGCAGACACTGGGCGAAATTTAGTTTTCGCGTTGCGTGCCGCGAATGTTGTCGCGGGGCCCAATTAGGCAAAGCTCTAAACTTAATTTAATGTACTGTTAACGACCCGCCTCTCAAACTGCAGCTTTTAAAATTCAAAACTGCATAATTGACGTATTTATTATTTTTCTACTTTCCGTTTTCTTTGCAATCTACAGAATGGATAAGTAGGCAGTTCAAGTTAATTTCTTTTTTCTACAAGTACACTTTTCCGCACGCATTTTAGTTTAGAAAGTGTCACTTTTCCGCACTACTTTTCCGCACTACTTTTCCGCACTACTTTTCCGCACTACTTTTCCGCACTAGTGTGGAAAAGTGACGCTTTCTAAACTAAAAGTATACTTTTAAGTTCTAACTAAAAGTATACTTTTAAGTTCTTTGCTTTTCCGCACGCTTGTAGAAAAAATAGTATTCCTAACTCTTGCGGAAAGTGTCTTTTCCACACTCGATTTCTTGGCTGAACTCCGCTACGCGTCGTTCAGCCAACTGCAATCGCGTGCGGAAAAGTGGCACTTTCCGCACTTGTTAGGATATATATATTTATATATATATTTTTTTTCCAAATCCGCATTCAGAGAAACAATTGAACATCAAATTAATATAAGCACAGTTACAGGGGTTAGGTGTGTTTTTATTATAATAACGCCCTGTATGTTTTTCTTTTTGAAATTTACGCGTCTTACCTATTACAACGTTATGAATATGTCATAATGTTTGCTCTAACCGTTTTGAAATTTTCATACCAGTTTACAGAACTAAATTACTTTTTGTTTTTATATTTTGTATACTTAAATGAGTATCTAGTTGTCCTTCATGGCTAATCAGATTGCAATTCAACGAAAATACTTTCCAAAGAGATGATGAGGAATTTGCATAGGTATACAGGAAAGAAAATTTCGTACTATAAATACACAGGGTATAACAAAAAATGCTGGACATATTTTAATGGCGGATTCCACGACACAAATTGACAAAAAAAGTTCATATTAACGTCTGTTCGAAAACCCTTCATTTTCTAGATATTGGGTGTTAAAAGGTAATGAAGAACAACAATAATAAATAATAATAATAATATTTGTAAGTTGACAACCATTTTAGTTAAATCCCTATCGTCCTAAAGAGGAAATAAATGCCTATATCTATCCATTTCTTACTTGATGTTGAAGTATTTGTCTGAGCGCAGATTTCATAATACACGATTTAAGTGACTATTTCCCTCGTCTTAATTTCCACCAATCACAAACGCGCAATTTTGAATTACAAATGGTTTCTAGATGGAAAAACTGTATGACAGCACCTGTCAGCAGTTTTTTCGAGTTTACCCGCGGCAAAACTTGACAGCTGTTGTATAATACGTAGTATGTTTTGTAAGCCATGTGTATGCAGAATAAGCTGTTACTCATGAAATAGTCTTGTCAAATACCATTCGGGCATCTAATTTTTCCTGTTAAAAAAATAAAAAAAAAACACAATGCTAAGTAATATTTTTTTAACAAAATGCATTCGTGCAGGTGCAAAAATCCTCGTCTTCGACTCGGATTTTTGTTGCCACCAGCACTCATGCTTCTTGTTCAAATATTACTTAGCAACGTGTTTGTTCGATTTTTTTCGGAAAAATTAGATGCCCTTATGATATTACTTAGGATTCAAACTAGATGATGTTAGACAACCTGTACAGCGTGTCCTAAAACAGCGAACAAACTTCAGTCTAGAAAGAGTAGGTAATTGTGTTTATCACTCCCCATCCGAAAGTAGTTGTGGCTCTATGGTCCCTTACCACGAAACGTTTGTAGTTTATACGATTTTCAAAGCCCTTGTGGACATTGAAAACCTGAGAAGTAGCGATATATTTATACGTATTTTATTCCTGATTTCCTTTTCAGATTGTACATACGGAGATCAGTCAAATGTTTGTTATATTTATTTACAGCGGGCTTCAGTGTTACGTTTCTCTTGATTGTTCTCGATCGTTATTTCTCTGTCCGAGAAAAACGGAGTGATTCCGACGCCGTTATTTAACCCGCCCTGACGTGGGCGTTTCGAGGGTACACAAAAGGGAATTGTGTAATAGGCCTTCGGGTGTGAAAAGGGTTACTTAATTAATCCCATAGGTTTTACCGCCTTATAATAAATGAAGAGCTCTCTGCGTAAGGGCAAGATAATCCCGATAGTTCCCTACGTACATACGTTGTTCAATTTTTTCGTCATTTCGTCGTTCAAAATTAGGTCTGTGCGCAACTTCAACTAGAGCCGGGCCTGTACAGGGTGGGCCAAATTGGACACTTTTAAAGGGAAACTCCTATTTTTGACGGAGATAGACGAAAACTGATATCGGTGTTTGAGGCTCATTTTTTATGATAAACTTAATGGCGAAAACCGCAAATCGATATCTGTCACCGTTCTTGAGTTGCAGGGCGTTTTTCGAAAATGTGCGTTTTCGAAAAGTGGCCGTAACTTTTTTCGGGTTGAAAATTTTGTGTTTCTGTAAAAACATTCTTAAAGCACTTTTTTACGCAGAATCCAATGCTGCTACTAATTTTTTTATAGTCAATGGTTTAAGAGTTACGGATAAAAAATATTATTTTTTAAATGGAACACCCTGTATATTTTTGCATTTTTTAATAGAGCAAAAAATTACCATTCCAAAAATACATAATACTTAATGATTTACTTAAGTAGTTATCAATAATTACTAATAGCTTTTATGATTTCATGTGTATAATAATTGGAAGCACGCCCTTTCAACAAGTAGGCTTTGGACGGTGAGACAATGAAACAATCGTGGAAAAATCTTTACTGTTACCTACCTGTCAAATTTTCAGTTAGGCTGTTTAGGCAGGGTAAAGATATTTCTATTTTTGTGTAATTTATAAACTTTATAACATACCTACAATGAAATTTGAAAGTTGAAATAAAAAAATTGGGATATGATAGTCTGTTTTATACAATCCGGGGAAAATGCCTATCTCTGTTTAACCCGTACCTACCTTTTCGGCCTACTATTAATCAAATCTATTAACTATTACTCAACACTATTAATCAAATTGTGTCGCAATCTTGCAAAAATGTGCTTGAAAGGATGTCTTCTCTCTGGATACCGCTCGTAGTATAAATTGCTCGTTGCATCTGATTTTTCCCCGGATTGTATAAAACAGACTATCATATCCCATTTTTCATAACTTTCAAATTTCATTGTAGGTATGTTATAAAGTTTATAAATTACACAAAAATAGAAAAATCTTTACTCTGCCTAAACAGCCTAACTGAAAATTTGACCTCCTAGGTAACAGTAACAGTAAATATTTTTCCATGGTTGTTTCATTGTCTCACTGTCGAAAGCCTACTTGTTGAAAGGGCGTGCTTCCAATTATACACATGACAAATCATAAAAGCTATTAGTAATTGATAACTAATTAAGTAAATCATTAAGTGTTATATATTTTTGGAATGGTAATTTTTTGCTCTATTAAAAAATGCAAAATATACAGGGTGTTCCATTTAAAAAATAATATTTTTTATCCGTAACTCTCAAACCACTGACTAGAAAAAAAAGTTGTAGCAGCTTTAAGAATGTTTTTACAGAAATACAAAATTTTCAAATCGAAAAAAGTTACGGCCATTTTTCAAAAACGCACATTTTCGAAAAACGCCCTGTAACTCAAGAACGGTGACAGATATCGATTTGCGGTTTTCGCCATTAAGTTTATCATAAAAAATGAGCCTCTGACACCGATATCAGTTTTCGTCGATCTCCGTCAAAAATAGGAGTTTCCCTTTAAAAGTGTCCAATTTGGCCCACCCTGTATACGTTTCCCATTCCCAACGAACGCGGTTCGCGCGTTTCCGTCAGCTTTCGGCAACATTCGGTGAACGCGACTTTAGATGCCGCTTATTCCAGGGTTGCCAAATGCTACTACAATTACCTAGCTTTAAATTATACTACAGGGTGAGTCTTTATTGCAGGATTGTGACGTTGGATAAAAATGACATTTTGAAACGAAAATTAAAAAATTATATTTGTACACAAAAGCTTCTTTTTCGAGATACACGGCGATAAAAAAAATTTGGTAAAATTACAGGCCTTTTTTATTCCCTGTACTTTCCAATTATTATAGTTATCTGCTCAAAAAAAAACTGACCATCACCATGTATAATAAATGAAGAAAATTTGAACCACCCATAATTTTTAATGCTTCTGTGGTAAAACTGAGGGTGAGAGGGGCCGCTTACAGCTTGCCCCGAACGGCAGTGACGTCACTTGCCCTAGCCGTTTGCTTTTTTGCCCTTATTTCGATAAGAATTTTATTTAAAGCTGTTTTATGATTAATATCTACTTGTTTTTATAGACTTAGATCTATCGATTTTGACTACAATTGGAAATTGGAGAACACGCCTGTTATAATACTTGTTTTGTGGCAATCCACAGGTAGATAGTCGGGGTAATTTATGTTGTCGGCTATTGGGGAATTGGCGACGGCGACAGGTATGAGGCGGTTTCATTAATAAATCCCACTGCCATTAGCGGCAAGGAATGCAATTACGTACAGGATTTACGGTATCGGTGCAATTCTTGTTTCTGCACGTGTCGCAGTCAGGTCGGTATTGATTTTATTGTTTCGCCGAAATTGCCGATTCCCGTCGCGCCTGCCGGAGCCTAGCATGGTGGTTAGTTTGTGGACAAAACGCCGTGTCATAGATAATACTGTACAAATTAAAACGGATATTTTGCCACGTTTCTATATTTCGAGGTTTTGTTATGCTCCACTATTATTCGTGAACGAATGATTATCCTACTATCTTAGACAAGGCGCTTGCCTACCCTGCCGTGTTACGTTGTTTTGAACGGCGGCCATTTTATATGTGGCAGACAAAGCGAGTACATTGTGAATTAAAAATAACAGTGATTAAGGGGAAAATATACTCTTACGATGGTGAATTGTTCAGCGTTTGGTTGCAAAAACAGAAGTGAAAAGCAAGAGCCCGGGCTTTCGTTTCACAGGTAAATATTTAACAAGCTACCTTTGAAAGATGCCCTAATACTTTATTTTTGTATGCTAAAGTGCATTGTTTTGTTTGTAAATAGGACCAATATAATATTTTTTAACATTAAATTATTTAATTGATTATGATAGCTACATAAATATGGGCTGGTTTCCATAGGCGTGCATTTTGATTGACTCGAAATCGCCACAAATATAAGGAAAGTCGCCGAATTTCGGATACTACTTTAAATTTACTAAGTATTTATATACAGAAGTGTTTTTTTATTTATTTTTTCATATAAGCATATGCAACGTGTTATAATGAAACAAAATTTATTGTCAAAAGAATTTTACTACATTTGTTTTTTTCCAAGAAAACGACGGTATATGAATTCGGTACTTTTTGGTGCGACTGAAAAAAGGTTCCTAATTTCGGACACTGTATCCGAAATTAAGAGACTACTTTCTACAAGTGTAAAAACTATATATTTAAACAAAAGGCGCACACATACGTTTTTTCTAGTTTTTTTTATTAGCTTGTTTGATGTAATTTCCAATGTTTCGGGACCGAAACAAAATTTGAGACATTAGGATAGGTAGGTATCCCATTTGTTTTCCTCTGACATCATTATAATGGCCAGTTTCAATGGATCTGTCCCTTTTTCTGAAAATAAACAATTTACTCGCAACCAACTTATTATATTAAGCCAGAATTTTGGGTTTCTGGTATCCGAAATTGGGAACTTCAGACTATCCGAAATTAGGCACCTTTTCACTTTTTAGGTTAGAGTAATGCAGTACTGTTATTTTTGAAATCTGATTAATTGTGACTAGAATACCGGCTTAATTGATGTATTAACTTACCTAGGACGCAAACACAAAATTCTGGAACGATTATTTCAAAGATCGACACAGCTCAAACTGCGACTGAACATAAAACTCCGCCATGCAATTTAGACGTTTGGAGCTGCCATCTAATGGAGAGAGATTGTACCACCACAATATTGCATAGTGGGCTTAGTTTGACTTTTTGCATTGTATACGGTGAGGTTTCAATTTAAAACAACAGATGGCTTCTTAGATAAACCACTATCCGAAATTAGGAAACCATCCGAAATTAGGCGACTTTCCATATTGTAGCACTTGACACTAGATCTACATTATGGGAAATTATCTGCAAATAAATACCAATATATCAAATTGTATGTGCTTAAGTCAAAATTAGCTACCTTTTCATTTTTAACATTTTTGTGATATTGGCTAAGAGTGTGTTTGATGCTACGCCACTGGCCTGTCGTGCGATGTGCCAGTCAGTAACACGGCCGCAAACGCTGTTAGGCGTCCTCTCTCTTTCCTTGTCTAAGCCTACTATACAGAGTTTTAATTGAAAGAAATTAAGTGATCTATTGTTTTCTCATTTTGCACACTTTATATGTGGCCCGAAGAAAACCAACCTTTTTTTAAAAATTCGATCATTCAAATCTAAGTATTGTTGTTGATTCAGATATTTGTTGGCATACAAAAATGTAGGACCCGAGCTTCGCTCTATGCAAAATTTACTATTATTCCCACACTATTATACCGACAATGGAAACATTCCCCGCAACGGACGCTCCTTCTATGCTAAATTCCCAGCAGTCAGCATCTTAATTACGTCAACTACCCCTGTGCCCGAAATTCAGGTCCCGTGGGGTAAACACGTCCGGCACGCGGGGATGACAAATCATCCCCGAAGGGGATTCCGCCACCCAGTCGCCTCCCCGCAAACAAGGGGGGTCCAAATTCGACGTTATTAAATTGTTATGGTAATGTTCGATTGACCGGCGATTATGGATAACGAATCGGCAAATTCGGGAATTGGATTTGGCCGCATCCTCGATCCTCAGTCGGTTGCGATAGAATAGAAATGGAAAGTTATTAAGGTAGTAATTAGATTTTTTATCTTCCAATCAAGTAGATATACTGAAATTAATTTTGATAACAAAAACTATCTCTCGGCTTGTATGGCCATATTTTTACGAAGGAGTTTTAACTCGAATAACATACCTTAAATTTTTGCAACAACAGCTGCCAGTTCTAATGGAAAATGTGCCATTGCAGTTAAGAAGAACCATATTTATGGTTTCAACACGACGGAGCTCCAGCACACAAGGCCAACATTGTAAAAGAATTCCTAAATAATAAGTTTGGAAACAAATGGATTGGAATATGATTTATGATTTCTGAAAAACAGTGTTTACAAAACTCCATCTCACAAAACTTTCCCATAATAAGACCATTTTTTACAAAGTTTATATTAACAAATATTGTTATAAAAACTCGACGTTTCGTTCCTGATTCGGAGCTTTTTCAAGAGTAATTCCTATAAAAAAATTAACATTAAATAGGTACTAATTAAATTTTATACAAATAGAAAAATCTAGGAAATAAATAAAATTGTAAACAGCCTACCTTAACATGACCTCAAAAATGTTTAAAAAGATTAATTTGCAAAATGTTGTTAGATATAAAGAATTGTTTCGGGTATTTGTAAATTTAAAAACGATGGAAACATTTTGACAGACATAAAATTAGAAAAATATTTATAAGACTATCATATTGACAAATAGGTAACCATTTTATATATACAAGGTTCTGTGTTACAAAGAAAAAACGGTGGATACTGTAAAAGAAAGTACAGTTATTGGTTGGCTTATTATATAGAAATTCAAATTAGGAAAAAACATATTTATAAAATTGTACAAAATTATTTATATCTGTTTTGTTGTTAAAATTATTTCCTAATGAATTAATATAACAGGCTTCAAGAAAAAGTCTTTTCCAGTAATTTCTTTCACCGTGTAATATTTCAGTGTTGTCATAATCAAAATGAATGTCCTGTTTTTAAGGTGTGGTCAGATAATCCAGAATGTCGATCATTATTAATTCTTATATTATATTTATGTTGGTAGATTCTTTTTCGTAAATATTGTGAAGTTTGGCCAATGTCACATTTATTGCCTTGACATTGTAAACAATTTATTTTATAAATAATATCGGATCTAAGTTTAATATCGGTCTTATCTTTTAGTGAATTGTATAAAAAATTAATGCAATTCATGGGTTGCCAAGCTGGTTTTAATCCAAAAGGTTTTAGTAAATCTTGTATGCTCTCTAGACTTGAATGGTAAGGTAACGTAACAAATTTCAAAGTGTTATTATTTCCGAATCAGGAGCGAAACGTCGAGTTTTTATAACAATATTTGTTAATATAAACTTTGTAAAAAATGGTCTTATTATGGGAAAGTTTTGTGTAATATTACACTGAAGACCGGGAAACTATATTAGAATTAAAACTCCATCTCGTAATATTGATCATTTAATAGAAAAAATAGAAGATGCCTGTTGGCAAATAACACCATATGTATTAAGAAAGGTCACTAAGACGGAAGTTAGACGCCGTCTAGACTTATGTTTATTAAAACAAGGTAGTAACATTAAAAACTATTTATAAGTAAGAACCTACCTAGCATTTATTTTTATATTGTTGGTTTTTGTTTTTCGCTAAAATTGTTCCCAGCATCTGTCAATTGTTTCTATCAAAAATATAGCTTCATAAGTCATGTCTAACTCGTTTTTCATTAAAAAAATACCATGCCATAATTTTCATATTTTTACAAATAATACGCATATAGCTTTTTAATGAAACAAGATATCAAAAAAAATTATTTACGAAAGTTTATCAGAAAAACGTGCTCTTTCCAATGGCCGACTTCAATTTGTGCTAATAGGTTTTGAAAGCGCTTTCTATTAAAAATCGAAAGCCATTTGTCATTTTAGATACTAGATTCTCACCTACAAATTCTAATTAATGAATTATAATATTTTTCAACAAATATATTACAAAAAATATTAATAATTGATTTTCTGTTAGCAATGTAGTATGTCAACGGTTGAAGCGATTCCAAATTTGTGGCTACGTTGAACTCGGCCAATGGTATTGCATCAATCTGCCTTAGGTACCTGATAACATTTCGAAGGCTTTCTTGTTTCGACGCTATATAGGGGAAATGTATACATATCCAAGAAACTCGTTTAATTTTCATATACATGGTTTTGTAAACACTACCGCACTTGTTTGTACAGATGATGGAGCAATTTCCTGCAAGCAAATTTTGATAAACTTCGCCTATCCACAGTTTGAAACTGTACAGGGTGTCGGAGAAATGAGTACAACAATTTTAACCACGTGTGTAACTCATCAATAGTGTCAACAAAGTGGCATCTGTGGACCGATGACCAAACTATTCAAACTTACTTCTACTGAATCATAACAAATAAAGATAACATTATACAAAATACAGGGGACAATCAATAACAAAATATACGAGGATTACTCGATAAGATAAACATTAGATAAATCAAAGTCCAATCGCCGAGTCGGCAAAATCTGCGAGTATAAATCCAGCACCAGCCACAGGCTGGGAATCAGTAAGCCCCGCTTATTAGCAGCTACTCGATCACTGACCACCCTCGGTGGTCTGACCTGGCAATGGATCCCGCTTCAATAGCCTCCTTGTTCAGGTCGGGCTCCGAGGGGCAGACGACAGCGCCCCTGGGCACTGTTGAAGACGTCAGTGGGTCAGTAGCGGCACCCCGCCGTCGCGTCGGGTCAAGGGCGCAGCTCGCGTCCCGGTCACTTCCACGTACTATCGGTCGCGTCGGTCCACAGTCCGCGCTACCTCCGCCATGGTCCAGATACTGTTAGAGGCATATCTGTGAGAGCAAGAATAAACATCACCCTAGTTTGTACCTGCTGTCTTTCTTCTGCGCTTCGCGACTCGAGCACCCAGTGATCCCGGCAAGCTGTGAGGGTTAATCCAACCCTCCGGCACACACAAGTAGTGCGTCACATGGTAAAGGCTCCGTGTGGAGGCACTCAGTTGTGACACGTGGTGGAGGCGCGCAGTCTTCAAGCTGCACCACGCGTCTCCCACGTAAACTTGTGTGACAATAGCAACAACTTTTTCAATTAGTGGAGAAAACGTAATTGCTGTTTGAATTTTAATGTTAATGTAATGGTGACCTGTTCGATAAATGCACGGCAAAACTTCCAATAATGTATTTCCTGTGACCGTTCCCTCGAGGGAGCAGACCTAGTGAAGCTCGAATGAAAATCATTTTAAATTCGAATCGGGAAACGTTTGGTTTTCAGGGAAATTAAATAGTCGGCAATAAGAAGATTGAATATCCGGTGATAAATTACATAGATGGAGAAATCGATAGATCTGTCGGGTAACGTATGCACATGCATTTCCATTGAGCTATACCATCGTTGCATGGCATCGAAAAATAGACAGAGGGACCAGTATGTTTTAAGTCTTTCATACATTTTTATACAAATGATATGACAACAATAACTACAAAAGCCGACATTTAAAAATATGTAGAAGGAAACATGTAGCTAAGTGATAACTTAGTTGTGGGGTTTATTATTTTATAGTAAATTGTGTTGTGTTGTGTGTAAAATTAATGAATGAAACCTGTAAGTTTTATTGTACGCGTAATGACCTTCATATTTGGGCGAAATTCTATGATTTATTTCAGTTACATTCGAATATTTGTTTTTAATGAACAATGTAGAAAAACATAGTGTTCCTCTTATAAAACTCTGAAAAACTATAATTTTTTCTAGCGGAAGTCTAGACACAGATGAGCTTAATTATGTTTTATTAGTTATATTCTATTATTGCTTTACTCAGTGGCATATTATAGTAATTTAGTTTTATTTGAGAAACAACGAATTTTTAAAATGTGAGAGTAAAAAGTATGGAAAGATGCTTATATTCTCCTAATATACTCTCGTTATTTAAAAAATCATTTAACAAAAGTTTGTAGGTATATTTTTTGTACAAACTGACCACATTCCATATTTATTGACGTACACAATTTCATTGCCATGGCCATGTTTTCTTAAGACAATTTTTAGAATAAACAATAGGAATACATTTAATTTGTAATTGGGATTTTTGCCACCAAACTGATTTCTTTAGCGTAATGGTGTATTAGCATTAATAATGGTGTATTACAACTTTACACCATAACTTCGAACGTTTAACTCAAAAAATAACGTCAACAAATTTGTTTTCTCAGCTTTCGGAGAATAAATATTTCTCTTTCCTTAAAGATCATGACAACAGAAATAATAAGCCTAGCCACCTGTCTGATATTGTACCCTGTGTTTTCTATAATTATTTATATGAACTTCTCTTTGAATATCTGACCATAATATTTTGCTGCTAAGAAAATACCACTCCTGCTGCGCAGTCGTGATATTTTCAGCTTTGGGATTATAATTCGTAAAATTAACGAAAGGTATTATCGATAATAGGCACACCACTTGTTATATAACCCTTGAATAGTTCATAGCAGCATTATTTTCAAATCAGAAATAGCTTAAATTTCATGACGTCTGTAGCTTTTGTAAGCCTATTACTTCACATCACCGATAAACTTATATACTAGTAGTTATCTATAATCACACATTATTTCTCAATCAATGTTAATATGGATTTCTTCAAACATACTACCAATGGTCTATTTTTAGGAAATAAATTCCTGTTCAGGGTTTAAAGTCAAGTTACAGTTAATGGTATGAACATAATGAAAATGCATGTGCATATATACAGAGTGTCTCACTTAAGAGTAAAACAACCCTATAACTTCTTTAATTTTTAACCGACCAGAACGAAATTTTTACCAAAGGTGGATGGCATTGTTGCCTATTTATTTCCAAAAAATTACTTGCATACTCCAAAGTCAAAGCCACCTGCGATGCCACAAACGAGGCTAAAAATCCGAAAGAAATAAGTAGGCAACAATGCCATCTACCTTTGGTAAAAATTTCGTTCTGGTCGGTTAAAAATTAAAGAAGATATAGGGTAGTTTCCCGTCTTCAGATTCGAATTTATGGCATTTTTCTTTTAAAATTGATAACAACTTTCTGAAGGTATACCAGCATAATACAAGCTGAGGGTGCTCGAATATCCAGATTTGCTTATACAGTAAATTGCTCCATCATATTTAAGTCTATACAAACAAACGTGGTAGCGCTAAGCTTGTCATGCCGCGAAAATTAAACTTGTCTCTTGAATATGCACATTTTCCCAAGCAGCCGAACAAGGACAACCAAAAAGATTATCATATAAAACAGATAGGCGCTACCTTGGTCTGTCGCTGACATGAATTTCTACTTAAATGGGTTCGCCTTCGATATGCAGGAGAATATAAAATAAGGCATGAGGCTAGACACCAAAGATATTACTTCATCACGAAGGGAAAAAGGAAAACAAGTATTGTTTTGACAAGATAGTTTGGAAAAATTGATTTCTAGTTCCCCCCCGCAAAAGTTTCTTCTGGGGTACTCCTAGTTTGGAGTATTGTGAGGGTGGGAATTATTATTATTATTAACTTAAACGTGTTTACCACAAATATTTACACATTAGGTTAAACAAATTACATTATCACATTTATATTTTAATTGAATCTACAGGCTGATTGATGTTGCCACATTTCAATCAATCTTTTTGTGGAAGATGGAAGTGAAGAATAAGAAATACTTCTCATCTGCATTATTGATTTTTTCAGTCTACAAAGGGCATGCGGCATAACACTTCAAACATCTTAAAAAAATGTTGTATTCACATCATAAGCAGCAGTACTTACTTGAGGTATTTACGCGAATTTTAGTGATATTGACGACAGTTAAAGTAAATAGTGATATAGTGTTTTGGTTGTGGTGCGTATTAGCACATTTTGTACTTAGTTTTCTAACGAAGTTACTAATTTCCAGTTTTCATTTTTATTTTAACACCCACTTAATTCCTTAATTCCGTAGTAGTTTTTATATTCACACCGATGACTTTTTCTACATAGTAGGCCGACGTTCAAGAGTTTCATTGCATTTAATTAAACCCTGGTTTTGATTATTTTCCGGCTTTCCGCCGCTTAATAATAAATTCTTATGTTACCATAAGGGATGAGGGATGCCGAAAAGGGGTAGAACCGGGATATTAATTCAAATTGCAGCTAGAGCCTCCGTTCTTTTTGGAAGTCCGGGTATATTGGACATGCCCGAGCCGGAGAGACCACCGCCCGAGACCGAGGCTGATAAATACGCTGCGGCTGCCGAGAAGGCTCTCCTTCTACCGATATAGTCCTGGTGAGCATTATTAGGTTTAGAAACTGTCCCGAACCGTGTTGGTGGCGTGAGTCATTTATCCCAAGCCGACACCGGTTCATTTCACCCCCAGATCAAGGTTAACTGTAGCTAAGCTTGGTACCGTGTTGGTGGCGCGAGTTATTATCCACTATTACCAACACCGGAAAATTATTTAGTCCTGAAACACAGTTTGCACCAAGTACAGCCGCACAGTACCGCTTGGACTGGGTGTGTAAAACCTTCCCGCGTCTTGTTAAGTTTGCCGCGTTTTCTACTAGTTTTCCCGAATAGTTTTGAGCTTGCTTAGCGCCTGTAGACAAAACCGTGTCATCAATAAACAGAGTTTTCGCGACAGGGGCTTAACCTGCACGTTTATTTTTTTTTTCAGATACTCACGTGGATCTCTCTGGACCGGCCGTGGCAATAATTTGTTAAATATTATCCAATATTTATTATTGTTAATCGAACATTTGACATTTAATAAACCGTGTTAAAATTTGCCAAACCTTCCTTATTTGTATCCTACCCTCGACGCACCACTGACCTCTGGAATTATTTTTCTCTGACGAATGCTATCCCGGGCATAGCGGAGCATACCGCTCTAAAAAAGATGGCGCCTGAGCAACCGCCCCGCCGGTTTTCCCTTTTCTAAGTAAAAGAGGCTATGAGAATGTCCACCGAAAAATAGAAAAAGGGGAAAATCGGATAGGAATAAACCGTGTTACGCTATAGTTTTGCGTTTTGATTGCTACAGTCGTAGCAAACAATGAGCGAAACCAAGAGCTCCCTACCCCTACGAACCCACTAATTATTGTTGATTGATATTGAAAAATCAGGCACAAAGAAAATTTTCATATGAAAAATCTATTTTTTTAATTACCATTTTGAAAGAATTCTGAGGTAATAATAAGTGTCTCGCATAGTACGAACTCCATTATGCAAATATTCACAAACACGCCCCATGGGGTTTACCAAATTACGGAAGTTAAACTTGTATGTTAAATATGCACATTTAGTTAGGTTTCAAACAATGAATCCATTCAAAATATTAACATACCTACGGTGTTTCCTGCATAAGTAATAAGAGCCAGATTTCGATTGAATACTGAACAAAACTTTAGGCGATATATTTTTTGATTGAAGTCGTTTCGTTGTAAATGCACTTTGCCCAGCCTTTCCCATGTAACTAAATAGAAGCATTATATGTTCTAAATACTAGACGTAGCTACAAATTGAAGTTTCAGGTGTATAGGATTTTGTTACCATTAAGTTTTCAAAATTTTAATATCTCATTTTATAAAAATTAATTTGTTCGAACAGTAGTTATGGCAAAATAAAAACGAAAAAAATACTTATTTTTTTATTGATGCAAACTTAATATTTCTAATATACAGGGTGTAACAGATATTATGGTCAAGCCTACAGGGTGTTCTGGAGTTAAAAAAATTACACTTATAGAATGTAGAATAATAATAGAGTTATTATTATATCAGTATATCAATAATTATTCCCCTAACGAAAAATTAATAACAATTACTTTTTCCCCATATTATCTACCTACTTTTATTAGTTATTGGAAATTCATAATTCCTCTTACTTTGTAAATTTCTAATGCTTTTTTAAAGAAAATTGGTTCTCCATTCTGGTCTTAAGAGCAATGATTAACTGCTCGTTGAATAATACATAAATATACCAATTATGTTTCACTTAATATTCGAATTCCGTGAAAAAAACTACATGAGACACTTTTTAAAAGCCGCTGTACAGTGTGGTCATTCAGCAAAATTAATGTTATTAAGAAAAGTTGTCTAGAATTAAAAGATATGCCTAAATACCAAAAGATGGCCTAAATACCAAATATTTTTTTGAAAAGCGTTAATAATTTCCTAAAAAAATCGTTTTAATATTCACCCTAAACAATTTCATAAATCAATCAAAATTAAATCAACTTCGCATAACTTTGTTCAAATTCAAGCATATTATTGTAAAATTAACTTAGATTTTTCAAACTTCATGTTTGTTGCAACAATATTAAACAAAACTTTAAAATTTCGCACAAATTCTTCTGAACAAGGTAAAACATTAGTAATGATAATGTGTGTATTAAAAAAATTCTCATTTAAGGTGCAAATTTTTATTTTAAATGTTTAATAAAAAACTGGAAATTAATTGACGAAACATTTTTTTTCTTAGGAAGCTATGTTTTGGTATTTAGGCATAGCTTTTAATTCTAAACAACTTTTTTAATAACCTTTTGCTGAATTTTTTTAAATAAGGATACTTTACTCTTGTCCAATTTTTATATTTTTTTACCTACCCTGTATGCTGTTTAACTTGCAACCATTCTAAGTGCACCTAATATGATTATTGATCACGCATCAACTTTCGGCAATATCTGTATTTTGGTTGGGCAATTAATAAAAAAAGTCCCATAAATATGTTGCACACTTAAATTACCACACTGTATATGTCAACTTTAGAGAAGAGTTCCATTCGCGGATTTAACTTTTCCAAAAGCGTCAGACATATTTCTTCGTATAACTGCCTTCACCAACGGTCGTATCAAATTTGCAAGTGTAAGGAATAGCTTACAATCGCAAAGGCAGCGAAGAAACGTGCGAGAACAATTTGTCAGTGTTATGAATTCATAACTTCCCTTGTTCCATAATTCTTGAAAGTTACCCGGCATTTCCCGGATACAACTTCCAGATGTTCGCGCCTGGACCCAGCCACACGCAAGATAATAGTCGGCTTAAGTTCGTTTGCAGCTGTTCTGATTGCTTACATGAAAATTGGTGGTAAGAAAATTATGCTTCAGCTGCTTTTCCATAGTTTCTGGCGTGTTCTGTATGTAAGGAGCAAGTAATGTCTAGACGTTGCCAGGTAATATTATTTCCAAACTTGCGAAACTTCCGTGTCTACCAAGCAAGATGCCTGGAGGTACTTAGACGTTTTTTTAGGTAAGTCTGTTAGTTACTTGACTCGTTAGCGAGACTGTTTTAGTGCATCTCAACGAAAACTACTTAGCTGAAGCTTTTTACTTTAAAATAAAGGACGTTCGCAAAATATAAATTTCTGGTTTAATCGCCATTATTGATGAGGACTGTACGTGTGCCGCTGTTTAAAATTAAGAATAGATTAAAATACACCAGTAGATAAATAAGTACGTGCTACAAAATGCCTGGCGATACTGAAAGATCTATTAGAATTCCGGCGGGAATAGTTGGCTTGAAGTATTTCACAGCTGTTTGGATTAAATTCCATACGAATCCGGAGAATTAGGAATGATTAAGTTAAGGCATGGAGACGAGGGGCTCCCATAGATCCTTTTATAGATCCGGGCTCAAAGGAGGAAGTTTGTAAAGCGGGCCGGTGCATCTTACATTATTGGTAAACTTGTAAAACTTCCGTAAATCCGTTCATGAAAAGACCACGGCGCCTTGGGTTATGTTTATACTTTGTATAAATATGTTATAAGTACGTGATAATATCAGTAACGTAAACCTGGACCGACACTATATTAAAGACCCGAGCATGACGTCATATTTCATTGTTGTTTACGGACCGGGGTGGCGCCACTCGACGAAAAAAATGGCGACTTATTATAGGTTATAGGGGGGTATTCTGTGGGTATTGCTATGTCAGTTACTAAAGTTTAAAATGTCCCAAATTTTAAATATCCAGCTTTATTACGATTTGCCTTATTTTTACTGTAACGAATTGTCTTTGCGCCCAGAATTTAGCAGTTATATCCTATTAACACAGCTTTCATAGGTAGATTTGTTTGTGATAACGTGAAATTTCGATTCACAGGAAGAAAATGGTATGCACACTGCACATACCATTAGGTGAATTGCAGAAGATTAAACACTATTTTGGAATTATGGGATGATCTGATTAACCAGCTGAAGAAGCGAAAATTCTAGATATTATTTTGGAAGAGTATTTTGTAACGTATGCAAGAATGAAAATAAAAAAATTTATTTATAGCTCCAAAGCGAACCAATAGTCCTCCATATAAAGAAGAAACTGAAAAATCTATTGCGTTTTATGCTTACTTACACTACAACTTGCCATGGACTTCATTCCAAACCAAAAGGTACCAAATACTCTTGCTTGCTTTTTAGACTCGCTTTTCTTAACAAAATGTATGGAAATATGCCGTGTGAACTTGTCAAATTAGAGGGACATAACAAACAAATATTTTATTTTATTTTGGATATTAAATTCGTTGTAAGAGATACATTTGCATGATTTTATTTTATAAAAGATTCTGCAACAATAGTGTTTTAACATTAAACCACCGTGTAAATTGGTTTCGTCGTGTGGCGCCAGTGGCGATCGCTTGAAACAGCGCTATATATGCACAGGTCTTTAATGTGTTGGTCCAGCGTAAACACAACTTTCTATGCAACTTTCACGGCAGAATAAGGTTGTGTCTCAGAACACTTCAGTGGTATCGCCAAATTGCATTTTTAAAACACTTGTGACGGCAACAGTGCTTGGCCGCTAAATTCCCAAAAAAGTCAAAAAAGCTGCTAATTACTTAAATATTATTTTTGGAAACACTCTCGTGCAAGTGTCCAGGATTTGTTTTGTAAAGTTTGTAAAATTTCGTCAAATACTCTATTTCAGGAAAGAAAATTGCAGTATTCTAAATTAATTTTCAAGTTGAAATTTTAAGACTGGCGTAATAGGTACAATTTTATTCTGTGGCATAGGTAATATAAAATATTGAAATTTTAATAAGTGATTCTTAGATATACATAAATCTAAATTTAGTAAAATCGTTGTAATTTTTAGTTAGTTATGACGTAATAAATGTGTTCAATATGCCAAGATCGCCAAAATTTAGTTTTTTTCAAATTATCTAGTAAGCCATGACTTTTTCAAAAATCAACAAGGGCTTACAAACCTGCAATTCTTTCCCCATTTAACCTTCCTTCTATCTCCGCTAGTTTCCGAGATCCCCATACTGATCATCAAAAAAGCTCACCCTCTATAGGGGTATAGCATGGGCTAGTCATTAAAACCCAAGAAAATCGCCCTATTGCATAATTCAAGCCTTTCCCCCGTGATACTAAGAACTCCCACCGTAACGTGACGAGCGCTTTGGTTAAAATATTTCCAAGATAAGCGACTTCACGTCCCATTTCCAACCCTCGGGAAACGTCAGCCCACCATTCTGTGACGACACGGCCCGGTTTCTCAGTTACTTACAATTAGCGTAGGTATAACTGACTTAACGCCTTTTCCTTTTCAGAGCTTCTTCACCCCCCTGTCGTTCGCAACTTCTACGGACAACTCTACGGCACGCGTTAGCACGCGGCCGTTGATGGAACTTTCTGAAATTAGTAGACACCTAATATCTATCAATTATCTTTTGGGTGTCAGAGGTAAAAGAGTTACTCAAGCTATCAGGAGTTAATTGAATTTGATTTGGAGTTATTTGGTAGTAATAGGCGACAGTTCCTTATATTATTTGGGAGAAAGTAATAACAGAAGTGCAAAATCAAATTAGTGTTTAAAAATTCCCGTGAAAATCCTATGAAATTGAAAAGTTGTGTTTCTCCTACAGCGCATTTCATAGATCATGCCCATGCAGCTATATTTTTTCATATTTTCACACTTCTCGTGTACACATAATTGTTCGATTAATAATTGATAAAAATAAATATGCGTCCCAGAGAAGAATACCCTGCCTGTATATTCTGACTCGCTCCAGAAATTCAAAATTAATATTTTGTTCAACTTCGGCTCTCTGTAGAATGGAACGCCCTATAAATTTTTGTTAAAGTGTTGTATATTATTATAAAATTGTAGCCAGCCCTGAATTTGGATATTTGCATATGGAGAGATCAAAAGAGGCGGCAAAAAAATGCTTATTTTTTATTTATACTACGCCCCTGAGGACTATGAATTATGGTGACTTTCAGCTTTCAGAAACAAAAGGCAACAACAAAATCGCTAACTATTTCAGCGAAGATTTCAAATCCCTTGCAAATCCTTCCGTGTCACAACGGTAAAGGATAACAGATTGCTAAGCAATCTGAAATCGTGAAATACGTCAATATGTTTACTGCTTGGTAAATTGGATGGGATTGGCACGTTATACCTACATCCTTTAATAAATTAATAAATTTCTTTAGCTTTAGGTGTTTGATCCACATAAATTCAACATATTGATGTTTTCAACATGTTAACAAAAGGACAGTTCGAATAAAAAATACAGTTGAAATATACAAATAGAAATTCTTAAAACACAAATACAAATAGATGAACTACCAATTCACAGCCAAAAACTAGTGACGCACAATCAAATATATTTTATAATAATTATAATATATATTAGGAGAATCAGAGCTTGACTTTGACAGTTTGTATCAGGTCTTAATTGTTGTATTACCACATCTCGCTGTGAAAATGGTATAAGTTATAATATTAGTGAAAAAAAGGCACTGTTGAATGTAATGTTCCTTGCGAAAAAAATTCGAAGCGTGCAAGGAGTGAATACGCACGAATATACCCAGGGAAAGTCCTACCTCATCACACGTATTTCAAATATATTTATAACAAATTGAGAATTACTAGAAGTTTAAAAAATAAACAAAAAAGAAATAAACCAGGACATGTTTTAACTGAGAATATGCAGGAAGTAGTCTTATTATACTTCGTGGAAAATCCGAGACATTCTATTAAAGATGCATCGAAATATCATGGAGCTCAGTCCAGAGAGCGTTGACAATGCATAAGTTTAGACCATATTATTATTATTGCCCAGTTCAAAAACTGTATAAAAATGATAATTATATAGAAGGCGAGAATTTTGCCGTTTAGTGTTGGAGAGGCAAGCAGAAGTTGCAAAAGGAAATTTGTAATATTATATGCAAACGTTTACACACAATTTATTAATATACTATAGATATACTCAGGCGTACAGAAAAAAACGATTCCTGTTAAGCCGGTTAACCGAGCTTCTCAGCTGCAGGTTAAGCCGTGGAATTAATTGGTTTGTTTTAAAGCAAAGGTAATCTCCGGGGCAAAACACGGGCGTACCCGGGCGCCGGCAATTATGCGCGCGATTTAATTCGCCCGCGGGAAATTTATCGTTTTCCCTTTTTCAATTTTCGGGTTGATTTATGCGCGTAAGGATTCTGGGTCTTATTCCCGCGGCTAATTTGCCAAAAATACGCGATTCGGGGGTATGGAACGTAATTTAAAACTTAAGCCGTGCGTGCGGGAAGGTATTCGGAATTTATTATTTCGATTTAATTCAAATGCGACGCTAGGTATAGTTATATTAGTATATAATTAGGTATTAAAAAAATAATTATTATTACTATTTATTAAACTTTCGCAGACCATCAGCAAGCATTATAGTGTCACTCTTACTCTATTAAAATACTAGTTACAGTAGCTAGTATGCATTATATTTATGCAGTCAACAGTGACGTGTGATGACATAATTATGTTGATAAAGTAAGTAAGTAGATAAAGAAAAAAATGACATAAATGACGATGCGTATTCGTCCTTAAAATATGAATGAACTTTTTATTATACTTTTTTGAAAACACCTTATTTTCATCTGTTTTAGCAATAATGAAAGATGGGGTTTTTCGGGCTAGCGCACGGAAACAGCGCATGGAAAAACTTTCCGTGCGCTGTATAAAAATACCGAATATATGGCTTTAAAATAGAAATATACAGCAAAGTAAACTAAATTTAAGAAACTCTATATGCTCTCTGATATTTAACATATACCTATTTTGTATTTTAATTCGTAAGTGTTTCAATATTTAGATAACTACCTGTAATATTTTTGACGTTTTATTCGCCTTATCTGACAATAACTAATTTACAACAAAGCACCTTTGAAATAATTTGAGAGTAACCATGGAAACGCATCATACATACCAAACACTATGTTGTCTGCATTGTTTATTTTTTGTCAATTAAATTTGTTATAATATGCCGATAAAATGTTTTAAGTGTCCGTTTTCAAAGAAGTATAATAAAAAATATCGTTCATTACACGTCCAGAAATAGATTTTTCCGTGCTTGCATGACTTCCCTTGTTCGGCTGCGCCTCACACGGGAAATTGTCACGCGCGCAAGGAAAAATCTTTATTTCCAGACTCGTAATGAAATATACTATTAGAGTGTTCTAAATTTTCAAAAATATAGAAAATAAGAGGGGTGTAAAAATATACCTGAACACCCTGTACCTACCCAAATGCAGGGTGTCCTCAGATGGACTCAACAAAACGCGTGAAAGGCCAAAAATGTTCGAGTTCAAACTTGACCTTTGGAGGATCAGCCTTGCTTGATTAGAAACTAATTGCACCCTATTTTTATATCTTTGAAATCAAGCAGGCCCTGTCAGGGGCAATTTAGGTATTCATTTTCAGTTCAGGTAAACTATACCTTTTTCTTAAGAGATATCGAAAAATTTTATTATGAAAAGTTTATTATTAAATAAATTATGTGGATGCCCAAATAAGCAGAATATTTGGAAGTGTTTATTAGTTCTCAATATAGACAAACTTCAATTGTTCTTCGCTCAAGCTGAACCAGTCGCGATGGATACACATCCAGGATTTACATTTAAATGAAATCTATTTCCCTGAACAGCGGGATGAGACCTGGATAGTTTGCCTCTTATAAGTCTGGGGGAATTTTGAATACTGAGTTCGGCAAGTTCGCCATTGTAGATTCAAAGTGAAACGAGGCCCGGCGCCGGGCCCTAACAAGGGTCCTTATGGCCGGTGGCCCGCCGGCCGCCGCGATACAGAACACTAATGAAGTTAGAAGTGCCGGGACCGCCGAGTGAAATATTTGATTGGGTATAGTTTTGGACATGGCTTTGTCCATGTAACTAAGCTGCGTACAAAACAAAGAACACATATCACAAGGATACGCGATAATGAAGCCTGTTGTTGTAGAATAATTCTAAGCAACGGTACAATTTTCTATAAAATTTTCATCTACAAGACATTGGACGCAATATTTTATTATTCAACAAACATATGGTGATGGATGTTATTCGCGCGGGTGAAGTTTTATGACACAAGCCGTAAGAAACAATAAATAATGAATATTATTATTAAGGAAGCACACACATATATATATATATATATAACAATAAGGATGTAAGATTAGCGAGTGTAAATGTAACAATTACAAGAAAAGGTGATAATGGGCAAACACTCAAAGTTAACAAAAAGAAAAAACTAGTAACCGCATACACGTGTTTCATGCTATTTGGCAATCATCAGTACGGTGTAACATTAACCAAATCAAAAGATAGGCATGATTTGGGAAGCAACAAATTAAGTCCAGGCAGGAGCCAACAGCACATTTGCAGCTTCAGTCAGCACATCCCCTATTTTGGGGCTTGTACTAACATCGCCACGGAGGCTGCTAAAGCGACCTGCGTGGAAATCTTCATATATATATATATATATATATATACAGGGTGTCCATTTAGTGCGATAACGGCGCATCACCCGAAAATATTTTCGAATATACAGGGTGCTCCATAAATGCGGTACGAGACGCAACTTTGTTATTTTAAATGGAATGCCGTATATTTTATTACATTTCTGGATTGTCCTAAGAATTCTACACACTTTTTGTTAAGCATTACCTATAGCAAAATTCTACCGTTTTTGAGATATTTAATGTTTTTTCAAAAAATCGCCGTTTGCACATGTCGATAAAATCAAGCATATTTCATTTACTCGAAATCTTAAAAGCCAAATCTTTTGCAGGTTATTAGTGCATGGATTCACTTACTTGATGCCCCTATGAAAATCTAATAATATTCTACAGGGTGTTCGCAATACTGTACAAAAAACCAGAAACTTCAAACAGCCATATCTTATTTTTTTCAAATGGAATGCCCCATATTTTTTTATCTTAAAATATTCACAAGACGATAAGCTTTCTTTTTTATTAAGCACGTCCTATACCTTACTGTAATAGTTATCGAGTTCTTTTCACTTTTTCCTAATTTCTCCCTTAAAATCCACAATACTCGCGTTTCGATTAGAAAAATGTTTGCTTAGTTGGCCATGGAAACAATAATTGCACAAAAATCAAGAAACTGCTTTGACAGAGGCTTTGACGCTGTCAGTCTATCACTCAAACGAAACATTTTTACATTGAAAATGAATTTTTCGAAAGAAGAATTGGTAAGAATGATTTACTGTTTGGGCGCAAGTGATGAGAATTGTTTATTGGCAAGTAGAGTTTACGCGCAAAGATTTCCGTATGCCGAACGTCATCCAAATCGCTTGGCATTTGAAAGACTCAAGGAAAGATTTGAAAGAACTGGTAATGTGAGTTATGAAGCTTCAGAAAGAGAAAAAACAGTGGCAGATGCGCAAAATGAAATGCTTGTCATGCAAGCTGTAGTGGAAAATGCGCATGTCTCTTGTAGACAAATTGAAAGACAGATATAAAAAAAATCCACTGTTAACAAGATCATCCGAAAACATAAATTTCATCCGTATCATGTGCAACTAGTGCAAGAATTAACTGATGAAGATTTTGTTAATCGACGTAATTTTTGCCGTTGGGCATTGAATAAAATTCAACTACAACGCGATTTTTTTGATTATGTGTTGTTCACAGACGAAGCAACGTTCCATAAAAATGGATTTGTGAACCGCCATAATTTTCATTATTACAATGATGCCAATCCCAGGTATCTGATACCACTGGACCATCAGCATAGATGGTCACTTAATGTATGGGGCGGTATTATGGGGACAAGGCTTTTTGGGCCATATTTTTTTTATGGGACAGTAAATGGCCAGAACTTTTTGCATTTTTTACAAAACGAACTAGAAGATGAGCTCGATGATTTGTCACTTCAAACAGTTAGGCGAATGTGGCTACAATTAGATGGAGCGCCTCCTCATTTTAGCCTTGTTGTAAGGGCCTATTTAAATTTACATTTTCAAAATAAATGGATTGGCAGGAGAGGACCAGTTTCTTGGCCGGCCAGATCCCCAGACCTTACAAAACTTGATTTTTTCTTGTGGGGGTTTGTGAAAGATCGGGTCTATCAAACACCTGTTACCACTATAAACGACATGAAGGAAAGAATAAGGAATGCTTTTCAAGAAGTAAGCAGGGAAATGCTCCAGAAAGTGGGCAATTCTTTTGTCCGAAGAATTCGCTTGTGTGATCAACACCAAGGTGGACACGTAGAGCAATACTTATAGTACTTATTTCCTTTTTTATTTAGTCAATTCTTTGATTAGGTTTAGTAGTTTACCATTTGTTGAATTTATTAAAATGTTTGTTTCTAGTTTCGCTTGCTACCTATTTGTTGTGTTTAATAAAATGTTTGTTTTTCGGTTCGTTACATTATTTGTCATGTTGTGTTATTTTTGTGCAATTATTGTTTCCATGGCCAACTAAGCAAACATTTGTCTAATCGAAACGCGAATATTGTGGATTTTAAGAGAGAAATTAGGAAAAAGTGTAAAAAACTCGATAACTATTACAGTAAGGTATAGGACGTGCTTAATAAAAAAGAAAGCTTATCGTCTTGTGAATATTTTAAGATAAAAAAATATGGGGCATTCCATTTGAAAAAAATAAGATATGGCTGTTTGAAGTTTCTGGTTTTTTGTACAGTATTGCGAACACCCTGTAGAATATTATCAGATTTTCATAGAGGCATCAAGTAAGTGAATCCATGCACTAATAACCTGCAAAAGATTTGGCTTTTAAGATTTCGAGTAAATGAAATATGCTTGATTTTATCGACATGTGCAAACGGCGATTTTTTGAAAAAACATTAAATATCTCAAAAACGGTAGAATTTTGCTATAGGTAATGCTTAACAAAAAGTGTGTAGAATTCTTAGGACAATCCAGAAATGTAATAAAATATAGGGCGTTCCATTTAAAATAACAAAGTTGCGTCTCGTACCGCATTTATGGAGCACCCTGTATATTCGAAAATATTTTCGGGTGATGCGCCTTAGAGCATCATACAACTTTGTATTTAAATTTTTTTTACTAGCATCACCCTGTAAGGAGATATCGTCCGTTATCGCACTAAATGGACACCCTGTATATATACCTAATGAGCATTTTGTACAATAGTCCTGGACAAAAGTTTTCAGTTTATTGTTGTTTGTCCAACATATTCATTACACAAGACACATATATTGTACCTACATCTTTGTTTATGCTCAGTAAGATGTTAATTTAGATTATTTATAATATTCAAATAAAAAATTATTCCATCTTTTTTGTTTCAGGTACCTATTTATGCGTCATTTTGCAAAGTATATCAGGACACTTGGTAAGGTATTATTTATCATAGTCGATATTTATTTGGTCATCCTCACGACACTGAAGTTAACAGTTATTATTTATATAAGTCTTAATCTTAATAGTTGACAATACATTTAAAAATTAGACAAAAACAGGAAAACAACTAAGTACATAACAAAACAATGACGTTAAAAAAGATCATGTACTTACTGGTAAAAATTAGAAATCCTTTGTTTCTTTTTACAGGTAGTTTCAACTATTTCCACTGCTCCAAAAATTAACCAGAATATGTCTTTTTATTTTTCACAGCTTTAAAAGTGACATTTTTACACCCTAATCATGTAATCGGCCCATTTAAAGCCCTTTCTTAGAATTAAAATGGAAAAACTCCCTAACCTTTGAAGTTAGACCCACAATACCTTTACGAAAAATATCTACCCTTTAAGGGCTTTCCAAACGTGTAATAAAATATAGGATGCTCCATTTAAAATTAGCGAGTTAACTAAGGATTTGCGTAAGTGAATCGCCCGGTATGTTATTCAGAACTTTATCTCAATATCGGTCCAAAATTGTTAACTAGGCGTAATAGGCAATCTCCGGTCCAAGTTACAGCCCAAAATATTATTTGGTTTTTGGGTAATACATTTCCAAAGTGGCCCCTTTTTTCGTTTAAAATTAAAATAACTCCCTAACCTTTAAAGATAGACACTTAATACCCTGTACCAAAAAGAACATAGGGAGAGTCTGGAACAGTACCTAGCCATCTTTTTATAAAACGTGTATCCAAAAAGATACTGATCCTTTTTGATTAAACCTGATACCATTAACGGATAAACACTATATTTGCCCATACGATTTGTAATTCAATCAACTAAAAAATAATACTGAAATGGAAAAATTTGACTTTTAAAAATGTAAAACAAAGTGGCCACTGTATACAAACAGTGATGGTACAGTGGCCACGTGAGTATGGTACTGTTGCCACTGCTGTTGTATTGATGTAAAAAATAGACTTATGCAAGAATGGTTTATTTTAAAGAAAAATTTAACAAAATGACACATATATGCTAGAAAAAAGGTAACTTAAACTTATCTCTAGAAACAGTTTAACGTCAAAGATAGATTAGCAGACAATATACATAGACATATTTATTGAAAATGAAAATAAATTAGCAGTCCTGTTAGTGCCCCCAACTTTTTCAGGTTGGCGCAAATGAAGTACAACATCATCTGGTACTACAGAAGTATCGGCAATATCGTGATAGGTGAAATAGCTAAGGTGCCTCATGGAATTCGTTAGTGTTTCTTGAAATTTTTAAAACGCGTCCTACATAATTAATAAGTTTCTTATCGCAAATTTTACAAGAACAAAGGAGTTTAGGTATTAGGTATACTAATATTTGCTATATCGTTTACGATAAGTTCATCACCATCTTTTTCCTAACTCGAAAATACATGATGGTACAATGGCCATCCCTCGCGTATTTATTAAAGCAGTGGGCAGTGGCCACTGTACCTACATTTAGTATGGCCACTGTAGCATCATTCACATATTTTCGACAAAAATAAGAAACAATTTAACAATTATTTTATCAGTAAATACTTACGTGTTTTAGGTATAAGCTACCAGCACTATTTGACATTTAAGTCTATACCTGTCCCGGTAAACACTAATTTTAGCTACACCCTAAAATTTACTTGCACTGTCCAATTGCTAGATTAGGTGTTCTTTATGCAGAAACCTTCACAATCAAATAACAATTTACATGCATCTGTAGTTGGTCTCTCATTGGTCCATTCTGTACTAGATAGCAGCACCTACTTGTTTAATAAGAAAACTAGAACGATGGCCACTGTACCTGTATGGCCACTGTTCCAGACTCTCCCCTAACCTTTAAGGCCTTTCTAAAAATGTAAACAAAATACGGAGTGTTCCATTTAAAGAACATAACTTTGGGTCGCCACTACTTATTGGATCACCCTGTATATTGCAAATTATTTTCGGAATGTAGTACTTCTGTTTCTGTACAAGTTCTGTTTATACTTTTTTCTAGCATTTTGATTATTCAAATTTGGTGTAGGTATGAGGGTTTTCGGACGTCGTGATTAACGCTATGGTATCAGAATTTTTAGATAAGCCTCCGTTTGGAAGTAGCTCTTATAATCAGTGGTTGCAGTCGCCTGCTCTATACAGATTGTCTTTGTCAGTGGCGTATCCAGGATTAACGTCTGGGGCGGGGGCAATCAGTTATAAATAACAAAACTGTCGATAATTTTAATGGATAAAAACAGAACAAAAACATAGATATTTTCTAAAATGAATAAATACAGGGTGTCCGGAAATAAATGCACCAACTTGAAAAATTAAAAAGAAAAATTGAAAATGTGACGAAAAGTTCATATGAACATGGGTCCGCAGATCTTTGGTTTTCGAGATGCAGGGTGTTGAAATTGAAATTTTATTTTCGATTTTTTTAAGTAACTTTTTGAGACGACAAAATTTTCTTGCAAAATTTGGTAGCCGGGGTTTTTTTTGGGAAGAGAAGTTATAATTTGGTATTATCTTTGGTGCAATCCGTAGAGGGCGCTGCGTACGCTATCATTATTTAATTTAATTGGCCTAACCTTTTTGACAGTAAACTTTTACGACATTTTGAGAATGTGTCCTCTTCCCACACATTTTCTAAACAAAAAAAGTATACTTGGTAAATAACGCCAAAGGTGACCGTTTCCCAGAAATGTTCAAATTTCTGCATCGATGCAGGTGCATATCGACACTCGTATACAATTAAATTGAAAATAAAATGTAAATAAACAAGCACATTTATTTTTTGACACTTTAATTAACTGGTTGTTGTTGTTTTCGTTGCAAGAAAATTTTGTCGTCTCAAAAAGTTAGGTACCTACTTAAAAAAAATCGAAATTTCAATTTCAACACTCTGCATCTCGAAAACCAAACATCTGCGGACCTATGTTCATACGAACTTTTCGTAATATTCTTCATTTTTCTTTTTAATTTTTTAAGTTATTACCGGACACCCTGTAGAACATAAAAAGAATTCTTCTTCGAACCAGTAAAATCTATATCACAAAATCAAGTATTATTTTTTTGGTCTTGAGCTCGTCAAATATCTCCTCTGGAGATATGGGTATTTCAGGGTACACATAAAGGAGTGTTAACCCATTCAGTCGGTTTTCGCTAATATTGTTTCTAATAAGTATAAATTTTTAAAATTTTCAGTTTTGAAAATGTTCTTTCTGGCGTGGCGGTGCACACTGTAATTGTGCAAAATTATGTTTAGTAGGTTGTTTTACCTAATTTACGGTTACGCGCTACGACCGACGGAGTGTGTGCATAATATACGGCGGCGCGTTCTCAAATCTAATTTTGATATTACAAATTTCGTTTGTTTCGACAGCTCTGGGGGGGGGGGGCAATTGCCCCCTTTGCCCCCCCCCCCCTGAATACGCCACTGGTCTTTGTTAATATTTTCTTCTGGTTTGTCCCATTTTCTTAAACCATTTTCTCCATTTCCATCTTCTGTATTCTCCGACGGCGCGGATGTGTGTCGTTCCCTTGACGAGAGATCTTCCATCATCTGTTTGTCCACTTGGCTGGCCGAGGTCAAAATTTCAATTCCGATCTGTAGGTGTAGGGCAGGGCCACCCTGGCACCGGCACATCGGCACATGAATGGATATCCGCCTTTCTTGCCCCAACGAACAATGGAGGCGATTTTCTCTTTTATTTGTTTCGCTTCCCCGACTGATATTTTCGTTATTACGTGAATTTCGGAGGCAGGTGCACGTTGGTCCCGAATATTCAATTTTCTATTTTGCTGTGGCATCAGCGGCAAAGTTATTATAAAGTTTTATTATTTTGTCGGGCATAGAAACAATCAGAAAGTCCAGTTGGTCATTCTCCAAGAATTACTATGCATAAAGCAACACGTAAGATTTTGTCATTTACTAACCTAAGTCTCATTTTGAAGTATCTTTAAAAAGATTCCTAAAAAATAATTATGGAAACATCCCGGCCAAACCTTTTAGATTCTCATGTTCTCTAAAATTATAAACTTCTCCTAAGACCAACTTTGAAAGCTTGAAAGCTAAGCTCTTAAAATGAACTCTGCTATATATCCACTCTATAAAAAGTTAGTTGGTAATTTTACTTGTATTTGAATTTCACCAGCTGAATCAGTCTGCGGGAATGCAAACACAAACTACGCCGGTTTTTTTGCGCAACTGTAGAGTTTCGTGAACCAAAAACATTGACGGTCTCCAATCCCCATTCCGAAACTGGATCCTAAAAAAGGGGAACTCTACTTTTGTTTCTGTCATTTTGTAAAATAGGAAGGGAATTCGGAACTGATATTTTAGAGATTTTCGTACACCAGGACCTTCCCAAAGCGAACAATTTGTTTAACGAAATATTTAAATTTTATGACTGAGAGAAACATAACAAATCAGTACATATGTCTGATAACTTCCCTCATCAGTTCGTTGGCTTTACTTTTAAAGTGAACGTGAACATACATTTATGACACAAACGTCTTTATCTGTAGAAATATTATTGCGAGCGTGAATCAGTGGCACTAAACATGTTTTTTAGTATAATAGCGATTTTGTCATATTTTTACGATTAAAACAAATTCAAAACAAACCTCATAGTCGTGTTAACATTGTATTGCCTAAACGTGATTTTCCGCACTAGCGAACCAAGCTCAAATTCGCCAACGGACAGATGATTAAACCAAAATCCCGCCCAAAAATCCTCAACCCACCTGGCCGATATGTCAATCAGCAGGGCAGGACTTAACCGCTACGCCCCGCGCCACGCGAAGCGGCAACGCACGCATACGTCACGTCCACATTTTCGTGCTACAATATGGTTATCCTCATGAACGACATTATTAAAACCGCGGATATATAATATGACCAATACGTCTACTATTGCTTGTTGCTATAGGTACAATTAATTTAAGTGAAAACAGCTGCATATATTTTCTCTTAAAACAGGCCTATGGTTTGCTCTGAATACAAACTCGAGGCCTACGATAAAGACAGGCCATGGCGCACAAAAATGACGTGACCATCTTAGTCCGACGTTACATGTCATTTGTCACATATAACTGAAAGCGGCAGCTTGGATTTTGAGAAGTTTTAAATGTTTAAAGTGTTTTTAAACGTCTTAGTTTAAATTTTAGAAACAAGTTTGTGTCTAGTGCGCGTGTGTCCTGGCGGAGAGGAACCGCCCAGGTGTTATTATGGCCTCTGGGTGGGAGTCGTGCCGTCCAGTAGTATTGGTGCCGCTAGCACCGTCGCCTGAGCGCTTTAAGGGGAATTCTCCCCCCGGAATGGACAGTGGACTAGGGGAGCCTGAGACACAGACGGGTGAACTGCTTACGGGAAATCCGCGAGTTCAGACGGTGCGGGTGGCTGGAAGCCGTTCCCGTTGACCACGTTCGGGTTTGTGTATTTTGTATTCACCATTCACCTTGTGCAAAATAAATCAGTGTTGTAACGTACCCGGGGATTTTCGTTGTCGACCCACGCCCTGATACGGTTCCTATTCGGCCTTTCACGCTACCTATCAACCTCGTCAATATTTACAATATACTGAGGTGTTTTCATTTTTCTTTCGTAAAAAATAACCTAAATACCAAATATTGGGTATGTTTATATTATATTTATATACATATTATAAAGCCAGGAAGAAAATATCACCATAACAACATTTACTTTGCCTCGGGATGAAAATTTGCGCCAAAAATGGATTCGTCAAATTCCAACAGATTTCTAAAAAATCCTTAAGTATGTGTGGCTAGCACATTTTCAAGAAAGTGAAACAATTAAAGTGGACAAATGTGTTGTGGGACGAAAATACCTATAGAGAATATCACGAAGGTGCCGTCCCAACAATTTTTGAGAATGTGCCAAAATATTTGAGTGCAGTGCCGTTTAACTCTCAGCCCAAAACAGCTGAGGCAGGTTGAAATTTTTGAAAAAACAATTAGAGCATTCCTGGATGCACAAAACTAATAATGTTATAGATGAAAGAAAACTCTCCAAATTGTTATGAAATTTGTTTTATCTACTTATCTCCAAAAATGCCTTTTATTATCAGGACTAAGTTGGTCACGTGACTACGCGATTATGCGTTAGCGCCATGGCCTGTCTTTATCGTTGGCCTCGATGCAAACTGAAGTGACGTCAAAAAAGACGCTGGCCGACTTTAATTTTTTTTAGTAAAATTTGGTGGGTGTGTTTGCATTCTATACCGAATCCGGTGGGTATTTTCACTGAACACTGCACTCGCCCTTTTTGCGTCTGGGGGGGTACAAAGCTGCTTCGGGGTAACAAATAGGAAAAAACCGCGTCGGCGTCGGTAAACAATGAATGGAGGCCCGAATATCGCGTCGAAAACTGCGATCGATGGCCCCCCGGCCTGTGATAAGTGAAGTATTCTGAAATTTGTTCGTGGGGCCCGGCTGTTCTACACCACTGAGCAAATAATTGGCCCCCCCTCTTTGGGGATTAATAACGTGTTGCTGCCTTGCAGCCAGAGTTTATAATCTGCGTGTTTTGCGACAGTCTAACATGAGAAACAAAACTTGATTGTTTGTAACAAAACGAAAACTTATGCACTAATGAGTGTTTTAACGCAATTTGGCAACATGGCGATATCACTGAAGTGTTCTGAAACATAACCTTATTGTTCTGTGGTGAAAGTTGCAAGTTGAAATTTTAAAATTCGGGCTCAGTTCAAGATGGTCCCTATATAGCCCCAAGTTCTCCGTTTATTAATAACTCGTAATACTTTACTGCAACATACAAACCTTTGCAGTTTTATTGTTTTACGAATTTTGGATTATTAGATCCATGAAAGCATCCAATTTCGGCAAATTATCACTACACCACTAACAACACAACTACACAAACAATATAATAATGAATAAGGGTTAGAAGCCGTTGTTTCATTTATTACGTGTTATGTTGGTGCATCTACTGTAAACTGAGTACAATTTTAGAGCAATTAAAAATATTGCCAAGTAATAGTTGTTACGATATGAGTTCGAATTACAGTATTTCCAATACATTTATATCTACTTTTTACTACATACCAACCCTTCTGCTTACAGAATTACTAAAATAATACGTGGTTTTCAGGTTCCCTAAAGATCCATGCTTAAGTGGTTAATTGAAAATGAGAGAAATTTAAATAAATAAAGTGTTCTAAAAGAAGTTCTGCTAGAACATGGTATTTGATATGGCCTATTGCATTTTACCGCAATATTTGATTTGAAGTCAAGAAATTTAATTTTGGCATATTAATTTAAATTTACTGGCAATGATTATGTAATCTTCTATATATATATATATATATATATATATATATGTGGCGATGTTAGTACAAGCCCCAAAATAGGGGATGTGCTGACTGAAGCTGCAAATGTGCTATTGGCTCCTGCCTGGACTTCATTTGTTGCTTCCCAAATCATGCCTATCTTTTGATTTGGTTAATGTTACACCGTACTGATGATTGCCAAATAGCATGAAACACGTGTATGCGGTTACTAGTTTTTTCTTTTTGTTAACTTTGAGTGTTTGCCCATTATCACCTTTTCTTGTAATTGTTACATTTACACTCGCTAATCTTACATACATTTACACTCGCTAATCTTACATGCTTATATATATATATATATATATATATATATATATATATATATATATATATATATATATATATATATATATATATATATATATATATATATATACATATAACAAGAACCAAATTTAGTGGGAAATAAGCCAATTTTTTAGTGTCATATTGAACTAGATTTTTGTCAAAACTAAATTTAAAAAATTTTGTACTTTTGCCCTGTCCAATGCAAAATTCAAACATTAACATCTTTACATTATATTAGGAACTCACTTAATTAGTGACTGAAGAAGCAGTTAAACAACTGCGAAAGCTTTCACCAATAAAAAGAGTCTTCACACTTAAAAATTGGCTAATTTCCCACTAAATTTGGTTCTTGTTGTTTAACTAGTCAAGCCACGACTACCCCTCCTCTTATATATATATATATATATATATATATATATATATATATATATATACTGTGTCTATTGATGGAATGCCCACCAAAAAAAAATTACTCAATTTATCCTAGCAAGCCGTAGCCTCGAATGATGTGCTCTCATGTTTTCACACTACATTGCAAACTTTGGAAATTTCTAGAGTTTTCTGTATTTCGCAAATGTTCTAGTATGCCTGCTATAAATTAAGTAAGTTTTTCTATGTGCTAAGAGATTACGCACTAGACCAAAACCCACAATACCCACAATATCCACATTAATACAATGGCTCAGATACTTTCTGGTTGAGATTCAGCCAAATACTGTTAGCAGAAGGAGCTGGATATTATATCTAAGAAGCAACATATGGGAGTGTGGAGAAAATGTATCTTCGGTCTTCATTTATGTGCAAATATCTGACTTTTCTTGGTCTTTCTGACCTTAGAAATATTTTCTTGTGCTGAAATAAAACATAAGTATCTAATATATTTCCGGAAATCTTGTAAAAGCGAAAATTTTGTTTGTGAAAGGTCTCAGATTTATTAAGCATGTCTTCAAGCTCCTTGCTTATTTTTTTTTAAATCAAGTTCTGATAAAAAAGAAAACAAACTTTTAATACATATAGGTAATATTAGAAGTTTGTTTTCAGGTATTTGTTTTATTAGGAATACGTCAAGTCTTTCACAAAGGGAATAAAGGAATTTCCATATTCCATATCGTGTTCTGTTTGACTGATCACGAGGACGTAATAACAAAAATCAATAACTTGCGTCAAAAACTCCATGGAAGGAATGCTATTAATCCTGTTTTGTATTGCATCCAGGGTTTCTACATTATCAGATTAATAAAACTTCTTCGGCTCTATTAATGGAAAATTTCACCTGCCCGTTAATGAAATTTTCCACTGTATATGTCGAATTAGACGTTTTATGTAGACAAAAAATTATATAAGCAATCCTTTCTTATGGCAAGTGATTAAAGCAATCAATATGATTAGAGAAATGTCTTTCATTGAGGCTTATCCCATACAAGGATAACTTTTATCAGTACCCTGTCAATTCAATGAATTCTAAAGTGGAATCCATCCAGCTTAGATTTTGCCGATTGGCATATCCTTGTGAATAATTTGCTGGGATGTTGACTTTTTCCACAGAACCCGTGTCGTAAAACCAGACCTGTCGCGTGCTGCTTGGGGTGACAAACTGTATTAAATATTCACCCTTTTAGAAGGCATTAACCCGTTGAATGAAATTCTGCAATTTACATACGTAAACCTGCTTGCACCCCGTCATGCAATTTTTATCAACGCAGATTTATGGTTCCACAATGCATGTTTAAGTACGTTTTGCCACGCATGCGCCCAAAGAATTACTTGTCGCCGTAGGATCATACAAATGAGGAGATTAAGGAGTAGATGCAAAAAAGGCTGCTTCCACTCATTGCATAACAGTGTTACTTTTGAGTTGATAACTAAGTCTGCAAAGGTAAAGTTGAATACATGCGGGTTTTTCTTTGACGTGAAAGGTGCTTTGCCATGCACAATACCTACGTTTGCTTCGCCAAAAATACTTATGCCTTTTGAGTAAAAGGCAGAAATATAGAATTTTATATTATTTATACTAGACCGGGAGATAGTGACAGATTTTTGGACGTGATTTTACTCAGTATGCCTTTCAAAGGGCATTATGTGGCACATATTCTCACAATAATAAGGTATGAATCAGAGAGTCATCCTGGGTTCTTCATGTGAAAAACTGAGTTTTCAGTTATTCGAAAAATATGCGTTTTGATATGATTTTATACAGGCTGCCATGTGTTTTATAATGAACTTCAAAATAAAAAAATTTCTCGGAAAAAATAGGCATACCGTTAGGGTGGGTCCAAAGGGCTATTATTGCCACGTGATCTTGTATTTTAATAATTAATTTTTCCACGTTTCTGAACAGGCTGCCAATGAGAAGTATGCAAGTTCTTATTATGAAAATGCTGAAAAAAGGATGACATACCGTTTGCGCATGTCCAAGTACTGTTTAAATTGAATGTTATTTAATTATTTAAACGAGTTATTCGATGAGCTGTTTTTGATTCGTGATTGCATTCGTTACTTTTTTATTTTTACCTTTTTGGTATTGCTGAGTTATAATTTTAGTGCATTTTTTTATTCTGCAAAGGTTTGTATGTTGTAGAAATAGTAAAGTATTATGAGTAATTAATAAACGAAGAACTTGTGCCATCTTGAAGGCGTTTTTATGAAGGCGACATAGTGCTTAGAAGTACAGAGCCAGAATTCCGTACCTATAGGACCAAGCTTGTCAAAAAGATTTGCAGAAAAACGCGACTGAATATTTATGAAAAAACACTTATTGAGTAAATGTGGGTTCACGGGGCATCCTAGGTCTAGGGGTCTCAGAAAACTTTAATGGTATTGCCATGTTGCCAAATTGCCTTTTTAAAACACTTGTGACGTCATACGTGCTTTTCCGCCCAATTTCGAAAAAAATTTTCATCCCGATATGTTTGACAAATTATATACCTACATAAATTGATATCAGATTTAAAGAACATAATAATTGCATAAAAACATTAACTTTTAAAATAGCTTTAATATTGTTTGTATAAGTCTTAGTCTCAGAAATCCTCTGAATCTTGTATTTTTATCGAATTGAGCGATTCATAACTTTAAGAATTCAGCAGCACGAAAACCATTAGACGGATAAAAATATAATCCCTTAAAATCTCTTAAATTTCAACTGTGAATTTCTCACAGTTTTTGCGATCGGCGATATAATGATTTCAAGTTAAATGGACCATAACATAGAGCTACTTAATTCGATATGCGGATAATGAAAATAACCATGAAAAACTTTATCTCATTGGTGCAACTAATCTTTGTGACGTTGGCACCTTAATGCACCCTCACCTTTAGATCGTTTGGAATAGGTTTTCCGCAAAATCTTCTAAGATACAGACTTTTCTATAGAAATCATATATCTAATATTTACACTTCGTGTTTTCGCGCAAATGTCTTAGATAACAAAGGGCCATTAAATTTTACCAGCACGAGATATTTTACCAACACGGGATATTTTTCCAGGGCAGTCGTTGCTTTTACGTACCACCAAAATTTAATCTCTTGAAATACATTTTAAGAGTATTAAAATTCTGCGGTTTTATCCCAGATTTTATTCGGAAATGTTAAGCGCGTCTCACGCGGTTTTGAGGATTCTGTTTTATTCTGTTTTATCTGTGTTTACTTTTTTGAAGCACATAAGTTATGTCTTCAAAACGATCAGTACAAGACTTATATCTGGTATTTCTTATTGTGCTTTGTCTTAGCTCCAAAACATTAAAATTTGTTATGGACGTCAAATTGTGAAAAAGTGCCGCGTTTTAATTTCGAAGTTAAAATTATAGCTGATATTTATAAAGGTCCATTTTTAAATATATTAAATGTATGTTACATAGCACCACTGTAAAATTTTTATTTTTCATCCGATTTTGGCCTTTTTTTTTTCTAAAGATAGGTCATATAAAACTCTACCTTGGTGCAAAATTTCAAGTCTTAATTTCAATTTTCAAGGCCTACTACGAATTCTTTTCTAGTAAAAAAATGACAAAAACCATTTAGCGATTTTTTTATTTAAAATCTGATAACTCAGTGTTAATCAGGACACCTTAAAACTCCCCCATACCACATTTTAACAAAAAATATACATTGAGTTTCTTTCTGTGGGTTGTCAAAGTTGAGCAAAATAGGAATTTTAAAGACAAGTTAAGTGTGCCATGGAAACATAGTTGAACGGTCAACAGGACTACTAAAAGTGATGGTGTGTAAAGATTCAATAGAAAATATACAGAGTGTCTTTCTCTGTGCCATCTGAAAATACTGCATTTTTGGGTTCAAAAATCAAGTATATCAAAACCGCTTCAGACACTATAAACGAACTAAATCTAAAAATACAGAAGCCTGAGAGTCAGTAAGTCCATATGAGTTAAGGTGGCGGCTGGTGTGCCACAACAGGAAACGCACAGAAAATGTATCATTTTAGACAGTATCTAACAACTTTATTGAGAAAGGTCCAATAATTTAAATTGCTTTTTTATTTCTTCATTGGCATTTTGTAAAGGAATAAATTACTGTTGTGTTTGTTAAGGTTTTTGCAATAATTCCAGACCACTCCTGGTCAGTATAAAGTTTCATAAAAATTCAGCATTTTGAAATGGCCCAGAGAAAAATATCCTGGACATTTTTGTATTGAATGTTTGCACACCATCACTTTGAGTAGTCCTGTTAATCATTCAACTGTTTTGATGGGATTCCACGACACATTTGACTCGCCAGATGCCTTTAAAATTCCCATTTTGCTCATCTTTGGAACCCTGTACAGTAGAACTCCCTGTATATTTTTTGTTCAAATTTTGGGGTATCCCGATTAACGCTGTATTGTCGGATTTTAAATAAAAAAATCGCTAAATGGTTTTCGTAATTTTTACTAGAAAAAATTCACAGTAGGCACTTGAAAATTGAGATTAAAACCTGAAATTTTGCACCAAAGTAAAAAAAAAAGAGTTTTTTGCCGTCTATCTTCAGAAAAAAAACTACTAAAATCGGATGAAAAATAAAAAAATTACGGGATGCTTCCATTTCAAATGGGCCATCCTGTAGGTGCTTCCCCCTTTTTTAACATACCTACTATCTGCAGGTATATGAAATATACCTATATTAATTGAAACATTTTAATATTTACTGATACCTCTTGATATGAAATTTTAATATTATTGTATTCTTTATTGCAAAATACCCATTGCATAAACCGAAAAGAAAGATAAAAACGATTTTATCCTCTTAATTTTAATAATTAAAGTAAAACATTTTCAAAACTTGAAATCTTCACTTTTCCCTTTCCATTAAAACGTATTCAATATTTTAAAATTTTATACTCTAATCCTAATATATTCTCTATTTTTTTAAATAAAGTTAAAATGAAATAAACCCATAGTATTTCGGGTTCTTTGATCTTAGCGAAGTTATTTAACGGCCATTTTATCTGCTTTACCAGCCGACATTTAGCCGAAATAAGTCTAAACCTAGCTAGATTATGAAGAGAATTAGAACATGTCGGAAGTAAATCCCTAAAGCCTTCAGGTCGCAACAATCGCAGCAACCTTATTTCTCTCTTTTTGTGGGGTCGTATATATTTCAACCGGTATTTCTTGCAGAGAGCTCAAGACAAGTCACGTTCTCCCGCAAAATATCCAGTTGCAGCACGGGCCGAGGAGGGCATAAAATTTCTACGTCTAAGCATTAAATGCTTTCGTGAAAAGGATTGAAATATTGCATGTCGCCGCAATTTCCAAAGGCGTACAATAATTCTTTTTGTTATAAGTACTGGATCTAAAGAAACAATACGTGATACCAACTGCGGATTATTCCGTCTTATACTTCGAGTTTCAGTCCGATAGAGGTAGGAATCTATTGTACAAAATCACAACAACCTTTAAACTTATAGGGTCCTTCGTGAACATAAGTTTGATTAAATTCACGAGATTAGTTAGTTGATCATAGAACTAGCGCTAGAATAAGTGGGCATATTTATAATTAGATATCAATCGTTTTTCCTCGCATTTTGACAGGAATTCTGGAACAACAGTACCAACTGCGAAAACTGATTGAAGAAAATCGTGATGGGTCTGCTACGTTTGAATGTGATTTTGGAATGACAGGTTTAGTACAGCACAGGATAAATACTGGTAATAGCCCTCCGATCAAACAGGCTCTTCGAAGGATACCCCTTGCTAAGCAAGAAGAGGTTTCAGATATATCGAAGGAAATGTCATTGAACCGACACAAAGCCCATGGTCTTCTCCAGTTGTCCTAGTGAAGAAGAAGGATGGTTCTGTGAGATTTTGCGTAGACTATCGACGGTTAAATGATGTCACCAAGAAGGACTGCTACCCTCTACCCAGAATAGATGACACTTTAGACACTCTATCTGATTATAAATGGTTTTCCACGTTGGACTTGAAGAGTGGGTAGGTACTGGCAAGTCGAAATGCACATTCATGATAAAGAGAAAACTGCATTTGGTCTCTGTAATGCACCAGCAACCTTTGAGAGGCTCATGGAGTCTGTGCTAAGAGGTATGACACGGAAAACCTGTCTAGTCTGATGTCATTATTTTGGGAAGAACATTTGAAGATCACTTGAAGAAAGTCCGAGAGGTTACGAGAAGCTAACCTAAAACTAAGCTCGAAGAAATGCTGTTTCTTCAAGAAGGAAGTTAGATATTTGGGGCATGTAATTTCAGAGCAAGGAGTTAAAACATACCCAGAAAAGATAGAGTCGATTGAAAAATGGCCGCGACCAAAAGATAAACATGAACTAAGGAGCTTCCTGGGCCTGTGCACTTCTTACAGGAGATTAGTCCTAAACTTTGCGCACATAGCCAGGCCGCTGCATAGGTTCACAGAGGATGGGTTCGAATCCCCGCTTTTTTTTTCAACTGATTGTGATATATCACAAAAACATCCCTCTTATTGATAATAATATAATAACGGTAAGATTTCTGACAGTTCAATTCCAACACATGAAAAATTCAGATAGATATTTTCTCTTCAATTTCCACTAAAGTAATGTATAAAAAAGAGCATAGGGTGAACCATGTCAACCTATTTCGTAATGTATACATTATCTAATGTCAATACTAGTTATTTATATTCCAACGCGCACGCAACTTTTATACAGCAGCCCGGACCAGATTTTCTCCCCCAACGTACCTAGCCAATACCGGCTCAATAAATCGCGCATCGACTGTCCCCAAAATGGGTCGGTTCGCCCGTCGTCCAGGATTCTCTATATACTTTTTCCGGCCGGAGTTTATTTTCCACCGGCCCGGCAAGTTGTAATTTTTGTATTTCGACGACGCGCGCCCCGTGAAAGCATAATAAAACAAGCCGGGAAGTTTCCGAGCAAACTAAAAAAGGGCGCGCCAACTTTTCCCTTAGGCGCTTGTTTTAGGAAAATGCGGGGAAGAAGAAGGTTTGAAAGGTTGTGTTAACGACTTTTCTAGCAGGCTTATTTCGAGGAAACAAAAATACACGTGTACCGGGGTGAGCGCTCAATTTAAGCCGCCATATTGAGGTTTGGTTTTCGAACTGGAGACATGTACAGGGTGAGCTAAACTCGACGTACCTATCGCGGGAACACGAAAACTCAAAATAAAATTTCGAAAAGGGTTTCTTAAATGGGACATACTAGAGTCCAATTATTTGGCTGTGACGTCATCGATATTATTTTCCCAGAAACATACCATTTTTCCCTTTACAGTGTGGATAGAAATTGTGGAATATTGCTTATATTTCTTAAAATATTCTTCATATCGAAAACATGTTTTAATAAAAGTGTTAGGGGAAATTATTTCCCGTTTGGTGATATCAAGCAATCTTTCGTAGCACAAAAAATGTGGTTGCCATGGTAACCGATTTAATTTTTTTAAATAGCACCATATACTTTTTTTGGTGAAAATTGATACATTGGAACTTTCTGATAACGATACAATACAATTTTAATGGGGTCGCATAAGAAAAAATACAAAAAAAATTCTATTATGCTATTGACAATATGTTTATCAAAATAATTATTAACATAAAGTTAGCCATGCCAAAATCAGAACAATGCGAAACTGTCACTAGCTGTGTAACTGTGTACATTGTTACACTAAACGTACTATTTTACTCAATTTTCTGTGTACTTAAGTACTTAGTATGTTAACCTGTATTCTTTCCGTTTCACTTGATTCAAGCGCCATTATAACTTACTAAGTACTTAAGTACACAGAAAATTGAGTAAAAAAGTACGTTTACTCTAACAATGCACACAATTACAAGCAACTGACAGCTAGTGACAGTTTCCCATTGTTCTGATTTTGGCATGGCTAACTAGATGTTAATAATTATTTTGATAAACATTGTCAATACATAATAGAAGTCTTAAATTTTTTGTATTTTTTTCTTATGCGACCCCATTAAAATTGCATTGTATCGTATTCATAAAGTTCCAATGTATCAATTTTCACCAAAAAACGTATATGGTGCCATTTAAAAAAATCAAGTCGGTTACCATGGCAACCACATTTTTTGTGCTACGAAAGATTGCTTGATATCACTAAACGGGAAATAATTTCCCCTAACACTTTTATTAAAACAAGTTTTAAATATGAAGAATATTTTAAGAAATATAAGCAATATTCCACAATTTCTATCCACACTGTATATTGAAAGTCCTTATCATTCTCAACAAAAACAATTCAAAAATTTAAAAATATTCCAGTTAAATAAATTTAAGGGTGCACAAGGCACTCTAACATATTCTTCAATAATTTCTGACTATCAATAATTGTTTCCATGCCTCGCTAAATTTAGGCCTCACAGGCTGTGAATTATGCATTATGACGTTATAAATCAAATGAATAACGACCATCTACCATCTACTATTGTTTAAACTATCTATGGCCAAGTACATTATAGGTGGTATTTTTCGTAAAAGCGCAATTCTCATCCAGGTAAAAGAATAGCCATGTGAAGATCGCCTTTGGCATTTTTTACTGTGGGTTTGTAAAGATGTAAAAGCCGGTCGCTTGGGGGCTTTCCGTCTTTTGTGTTCCTCCCGGCAATAAAATAATGCGGCCTCGCGTTTGATCAATGTTGCCGTATACTCTCCTTTCTGGAGACGTATTACCTAATAGTATAATAATCTCAGGCAAATAATAAACATAGACTAATAATTCAATACAATACAGACCCTGCCAAGATAAAAAAAATTTTTAGTAACATTATTTGTCTGAGTCGGTAATACAAATCTAAAACAAAACAATGCAATGATTACATCATTGCCCAACTTCTTCATAAATTTATTTTGTACTTACGAAATAAATGTAAAACCAACTTTAAAAAACATCAATTTGGAACCATTAGTTGATATCTACAATGTACATAATATATGGACACTCGACAGTTATCATACAATAAATTTTACTGATTTTGTGAATTTACTGACCCTACTTGGTCTATAAATAATATCCTTAATGAATTGCTTATTCTGGCTAACGTGACAACGTTGGACGAGGTCTTTGTGATCGATGCGCATTTGCTTTATTATGCCCCAACAGCTGATCCTGAGTGCGTTGAGATTTCGCCGGCTTTGTGTTGAGGTGTTTTGAGTGTTTACTTTTGCGTTATTCTTGTTTTTTTATTTTTTGATTTTGGGGTTATCGGACAAAAGGCAAGTTAGTAATTAGTGAATTAGTATAGTTTTAAGGACCATGAAAAGGGTAAAGTGTTGGATTTGTGGCATAGGAAATGCAACCTCTGTAACCTCATATGATGAAGGTAGTTTTAAGTGTCAAATTTGTTGTTTTAGTTTTGAGTAGGCATTTTTTATGTTGGTTTTTTACAATGCATCCTTAAGGTTAGCCTATGTTTATTATTTGTCTGAGATAATAATGGTACTTGTGTCTTTACTTTGTTATTACCACTGCCATGTAAACAACATCTTAAGAATTCCACGTTCCTGATGGCAGTCGTCCACTGTACGTCAACTTTCCGACCGTTTACAAAGTATAATTCAAACCCTCGTTAGTTCCACAAGTCATAACACATAGTACAACAATTCTAAGATAGATTAGAGATTGTGTTTACCTATTGACATTTCTTGTGGCAAGGTTGATTGGGAACAACAAAAAATGTTCATAATTCATTCACTTTGGCAAAGTGATGGGAAAAAGGTCTGTGTGTGGTGGACATAAAAAGCTGCGAGTATGTTTCTTCTTGGCGCACTTTCCGACAAATCAACAAATTAGTTTCCAATAAGACGAATATCCGCGTACGCCCCAATTGCTTTCAATTGCTTTCAATTGACACGAAATTTCCCATTTCCCACACGCTATCCTGGGCTTATTGAAATCGTATTAAAACGTAGTCAGGAACGTCGAGTCTTGTCAAATGCACTGATTGGGGGCGGTTGCCCCGAGGCACATCTCCAAAACTACCGACAATATGCAGATTTCACTTCAAAAGTGGGGTTTCCATCAAAGCGTTACGTATGTTGGAGTTTGGACAGCTGACATCTCTCTGTAGGTAATAAAATATTTATTTGCAGGACCAGGCGTTAAATCGCACTAGCGGAGTTTTGCAGTACAGCATTACTATGGCCCGGGGGCACTAAAGTGTATTAAAGGGCACTATTTATGGATACTTGACAGCGCGACAGGTTGGTCCTCTATTACCTACCTGGTAGGTAATAGCAGTTATTCGGTAGCACTTGTTTTCATGTTACCAACATTGTCGAGCCTTAAAAATCATAGACAAGGGAAGCGAGGGGACGCGTCAAAGCAGGAACTGTTATGTTACCAAATCGGATCAAAATATTGAATGAAAAGTTCAACAGACCTAGTGCAAATTACAAAAAAAGTAGCTTGAACTATGGCCTTAATCATACTTTAAAATAGTGTATACATCTGCACTCACAAAGGAGATAATATATAACATAAAATAAAAATCATGCAAGAAGCCGATATAGAATATTTTTACCTATGGAAGGTAATTCCAGGCTTCTTTCGCCCATCGTAGGTTTTGCAGTCACGAACATCCAAATGAAGATTTCACCTCAAATGTCTGGGACCAAGAATGTCTCCGGATCGATTTTGTGTCACACGTGTGATAGCCGTCTAAAGCCGGATTTACATATCCCCTCTCTTCCCTCATCTATAAGTTAAAAATAGTGTCTAGTGTAGCGACCCTTACGGTGCCGAAGAAAGGATGCTTTAATTGGCAACTGATCTTCTAGTTTAATTGGTTAGGACCTTGTTCTACGTTGTGTTTTGTTTATTTGTAACCGTGGTAATTTTAAAGTATTGGTTGCATATTTGTTGATCAAACTGTAGGCTACAGCCATAAACACTTGTTCAGAGTTTCTTTTATGATTAGGTAGGCAAGGCTACAGCAACAAAATTCTTTCGAGACCTAGTTTGCATAGTCAGCTCTTTCGGCAGTTAGGAAAAATAGTAAATAAGACAAAGATTTGTTGGTTGCATAACTAATTGGTGTTTTTTACAAGCTTTTTTTTATTTATTTTTTAACTTGCAATGTATGGTGTTGTTTAGGTCAAATCTTGCAAGCTGAATTAGAACCACTTCCTGACATCCGATTGAGCTGAAATTTTATATATTATATTATAATACTTTCAAAATGGCCGTCGGCACAAGATGGCGGATGATGTATTTTTTGTCAACCCCCTCAATATGGGTATCAAATTAAAGGGCTTGACAAGTAGAAAACGATAAAGTCAGTGACATCACACTAAATTCAATATGGCCGCTGCTCCAACACGGCGGATTACATTTTCTCTTCCCTTAATATGGGCATTAAATGAAAGGACTTGAAGAGTAGAACTAAAAAGTTGAAAATAAAATGAGTAGTAAAAAGAATATTTCTAAAAACAAGCTTTTATTTAAATGCTCTGAAAAGAAGAAAATAAACTTTATAATAAATCAAACTAAGGCTTACCCATAATTTTGTTACATTATACAACTGTATATGATATAAAAGCTTGTCGCGAGATTTTCGTGTGTAAATTTCTTTTATAGAAAAATACAATTTCTACTTATAATTACGTTCGTCAAGTTATACAGGGTGGACCCAGATCGACTAGACGATAGGTGTAAAAAAAATTCGAGTTGAAACTTTACCTTTGGGAGATCAGCCTTGCTTGATTAGAAACTAATTTGCACCATATTATTATATTTTAAAAATCAAGCAGGCCTTGACAGGGGCAATTTATTCGTTTCCAGTTCAGGTAAACTACATTTTCCTTAAGAGATATCGAAACATTTTATTGGAAAAAGTTGTCGAGAATGAAAATTTAAGTCCCCGTATCAAATTTTAAAACAATCGGCAGACTTTGATTTTTTTTAAATTTCAACTTTCTTTTTGGAAAAAAATCAAAGTATGCCGATTGTTTTGAAATTTAGTACAGGGTCTTAAAATTGCATTCTGAAAATTTTTTTCGATAAATGTACTTGATTTGCGCTAAAACCGCAAAAATTGAAAAAATAAAAAAAATCAAAATGTGCCGATTGTTTTATAATTTGGTACGGTGATTTGGAATTGCATTCTGAACAACTTTTGTTAATAAAATTTTTCGATATCTCTTGAGGAAAAGGTAGTATACCTGAACTGAAAATGAATAAATTGCCCCTGTTGCTTGATTTTTAAAATATAGAGATACGGTGCAAATCACTTTCTAATCAAGCAAGGCTGATCCCCCAAAGGTCAAGTTTCAACTCGAAATTTTTTTCTTTTACACCTATCGTATAGTCCATCTGGGTCCACCCTGTATTTTATATGGTCGCGAGATTCCCGTGTGTAAATTTCTTTTATAGAAAAATACATTTCCTACTTAAAATTACTTTCAAGATACAAATATATATATATTCGCGACAAGCTTTTATATCATATATTATACAGTTTATTTTAGTTTATTATACAAAATTATGGGTTTGCCTTGGTTTGATTGATAATAAAAATAAAGTTTATTTTCTTCTTTTCAGAGCATTTAAATAAAAGCTTATTTTAAAAATATTTTTTTACTATTAATTTATTATAGTATATTTATATAGTCAATGTTCGACTTTCGAACAGTAGAGTGGTTGACGTATTTCACGATTTCTTTCTTAAGAAAAATTTGCCTAGCTATACTTTGTCTGGAGTTTTCTCGATAAAAAGAAACAGCGATAAATTAAAAGGGATGATATAGCTATAAAAATTGCAATAAAGCAACACGAAAACAATTAGAAAAGCTGAAAGAGGCGGCGGCCTCGCTACCAGCAAATTCCCTTTTGTTACTTCCGTCCTTATTGTCCTCCCCGGAATTTACTACTACGCCGATTTTTAACTGGAAATTTATATGGGGATATTATTCCCGACAGGATTTTTTACGGCACTTTTAATTAATCGGCTCATTTTTTAACGTCGAAATCGCTGAACTCGTAAATTTATTCACCGGCGAAATAGACTTTCGATGAGACTAGAGATTAGATAGGCGGCTTTTTCATAGCTGGCTGTGATTTGTGATTCCGGCTGTTCTGGTGCTGATTAAAGAGGGTCTGGATTTAAAGTCTCTACAATGTGTGGTAGAGTTATACACAGGTAACGACAAACAAGTTTCACATTATCAAGAGCCTATCAAATTATTGTGGTTTTTGTCGATCCAAGATGAACGAAGAGCTACAGTGTTCAGAAAATGGCCCTTTTCCTACGTAACTCAAGCTCCAGAATCGATCTGGAATCCGAAATTATCAAACGATATTCCGTGGGGAAGATAAAATGTCCAACTATATTTAAATAACTTACTAATTCTAACTCGTAATAACTTTACAGACCCAGTGATAGTAGATGTATCCCTCAGGGCAGATGTAAATTGTGTCTGGAATCTGGCACCTTAATCCTTAATCACAACGTGTTTCCCTCGATTCGGAATTTTAACAGAGAATCCCTCTGTTCGTTTCGGCAAACTAATCAAGTAGATTGCTCGCGTTAAACTTTATAGCGAAGTTTTTGAGGAGGATTTTGCATTCCCATTAAGGGTGTTCTGGGGAAAATTATCCAAAGCCCAATCGCTAAATGTACAAAACTTATTCCAAAGTAGGTGAATATCGAAAATTATCTCTAATTGCCAAAGCGGTAGGTAACGATTTATACAATTTTGCGGGGATTGGAAAGCTTCGGGAAAGTTAGGTTTCAGAGATAATCTGAATTCTGTGTATGTTACAGGACATTTCAGGGTGAGCGAACAATAATTTACAGGCTGGTAGATCTGGCGAAAATAATGTCTGAACTTCATATTATTTCTTCTTTGATGAAGCAGCTATAATGACACTTTTTAGAGGTAACATTTTTTTTTTCGCTCCAAATTATTAGCTTTCTGAGAGGTGTTGTGAAAAGTTTTATGGTTGAAAAACGGATTCTTAAAAGGTTTTTTTGCATAGTAAGTAACTGACAGACCGTAATATCTAATGCACGAACGAAGGTTGTTGCACTGTTATTGAACTTTGTGGAGTCTCGGACAAAATTTAAAGGTTGAAAATTCGAGCAAAAACCGCAAAAGATCGATATGTCTAGTCAGAAGATTTGTACTAGGTTTTATTTTGTAATGAAAATTTATGGCGCAAAAGGAAGGCAGAGGCAGTTATTACCTGTCTCTTTTACCTATTTTCACCACAAACGATATAAGTTATGGGTAGCTGACAGCTAAAGCCTTGAATGAGTATTATGTGTAGTTAATTGGAAACTAAGGAAGTGATAAATATACAGGGTGAGTTTTTTTCGATGCCCACTATGGGGATCTCGGAAAGATAATCTCATCCAATTTATCTTGTTTGTGATTTTTGAGATATGACATAAACTTGTGTTTTTGTAAGTGTAAATCATAGTTGGCTGTGGCCTTATAAAATCGGCCATTTTTTGAGCTTTCCAAGGATATTAATACTCGGCATAGTTATTATAAAAAAATAAAGGAGCTATGGCTAATTTTCTGTTTTTTTTTTTAATTTTTACATATTCAGCCATGGAATATTTTCATAATTACGTTCTAATATTTTGTTTTTAGCTGGTAACAAAATGTAACAAAATAAAACAAAAATTATCACGATTGAGCTCCACCACAAAATTATTTGCCCGTAAGAAATTACCTAGATCGGCTCTATCCAAATAGTTGGATAGGAAGAAATAGACTTATTTCTTGGCAGCCGATTTATCTGTTTTGGATTTCTTTTTGTGGGGAACAGTACAAAATAAAGTACGAGACAATTATTGTTGAATTAAGAGCAGCTTTAGAAGTAATTGCCAGTATTGACAGGCGCTCTCTAAGAAAGGCGACAAATTCAGTTTTAAAAAGATGCAATATTTGCATAAATAATAATGGTGGATTGTTTAAACACCTTTTTTATTTTAAAAGGTGACCTTTTAAAATAATAATAATTTGAATTTGAGTTTTTTAATTTTTGTTTTATTTTCTTACATTTTGTTACCAGCTAAAAACAAAATATTAGAAAGTTGGAGGTATGTCTAATTATAAAATAGAACGTAATTATGAAAATATTCCATGGCTGACTATATGAAAATTTAAAAAATCAGAAAATTAGCCATAGCTCACTTATTTTTTATAATAACTATGCCGAGTATTATATCTTTGGAAAGATAAAAAAATGATTGAATTTATAAGGCCACAGCCAACTATGATTTACAAAAACACAAGTTTATGTCATATCTCAAAAATCACAAACAACATAAAAAATTAGATCAGATTATCTTATTAAAAGAGTCAAGACCGCGCAGACAAGATCTAAAATTAACGGTCGCGACGACCGGCTCCAATCTCAGGAATATTCTCCTCTAATCACCCCTCACCACGCACTCTCGTCCCTTCCCCTCTCACCGGCGGCGCGTTTAGCGCGAGGAACGGTGTCGGACGAGGGGCGACGTTTTTTCGGACCCGAGCGAGTCGGACCGCCAGGCAGCCGAGAGCTGAATCGGTCGGAAGGGCGCCGGTGTGCAGAGTGATTCCGCGAAATTAGGCCACTTCATAACTTTTTTATTTATCAACTTAGAAAAAAAATATCAAATACAAAAGTTGTAGGGCTGCAACCTGACTACTTCATGGCGTTTTGTTGTTGACTCGGTTTGTGTATTTGTTGGGCTATTGTTGAAAAAATATAAATATTAAACACATATATAAATATTAAACACATACCTACCCCTATTTGTACGAATTCCGAAAGTATCTTTTCTGGTCTTTTTTGTTATTTACTAACCCTGTTTTTTTCTTCAGTGCCTTGCGGAAAATTGGGTTATAGAAATTAATAAAAAAAAACATAAGTTTTGTCTGTATATTTCGATATTTTCTATGCAATAATAATTGTTTTTCTGATAAGTGCACTGAATTGGAAACACATTTTTTTATAACTTTTTACAATTTTTTCTGACATGAAATTATTATTCCTATCAATCAAACAGCCAAAGTAGAACAGTGTTTCAATAAATTATTATTTCCACAGTAGGTAGGTAGGTTATGCTATATCGATGTGGTATTTTGGATTTCTATTACTTTTTTCTTTTACTACTTTGTGCCTCTTTAGATGTGCTGTGGTCGGATCTACCAATTCCGGGAGCAAACGTTTTAAATATAACTTCGTCAATTTTGGCTCCATCTGTTTTTCCAAAAAATCGCGACGTCTATATTTAGGTATAAAATTTTCATTTTTAAATTTTTCCCAGTCCAAATGCCAAAAAGGCACCCCACTTTATTGGCTACTCTTAGTTGCCCTTGTACAGGGTGGTTCATTATAAATTGACACGCCCCTTAACTTGTTAGTTTTTGATGTTAGAAAAAAAAGTTTTTGGCAAAAGTTTTAGATAAATACAAAGTTTTTTGTGACGCTATTGGACCGTGTACAGTTCTTTATTTCGAGAATATAATCAGTAAAATTTGAAAAGGCTCCTAAACATTTTGGAGTTTCACTGTATTACTCTCTTGTTTAAAACAAATTTTTTTTGTTATTACATCGATCATCTATCTTTATCGCGAGATCCACAAATTCGAGTTAAATAAATTTAGTATAAAATTTGAAAACGGAATTTTTCAAAAACGGAAAAAGATAATGCCACAAAGTTTAATATCATTTTAATTGCCTTGATGAGCAGATTTAAAAAATGCAAAAATATATAGGGTGTTCCATTTAAAAAAACATAAGTCACAAAGAACTTTGTATTAGTATCTAAAACTTTTGTAAAAAACTTTTTTTTCTAACCTCAAAAGTCAATTTATAATGAACCACCCTGTACTTGAAAATACCATTTATAAAAATTTTAAAAGTTTGATTTTTCCTACAAAAAAAAAGTACAGGGTGATCATTTTTAGAGGCCCAGCCTCTCTTGGTGGAACACGGTCAAAGATATGGAGATATTATACAGGGTGAGTCAGAATGTATAGTAAATACTTTAAAGGGGTGTTCGGCAGGTGGTTTTAAGGGGTCTTTCATATAAAATTTTTCGATTTGGGCTTTCCTTGCCAAGTTATTCGGGTCTACAGGGTGACCCAAATATTTTTTTTATTTTTATCTCAATACCGGCGCTACTTAAAAATTTGAAATTGGTATGTGTTATCTACTTACGGGAAGACGCCTTGGGGTAGTTTATTGATTTACACACTGCCCTAAAAAGGGTAAAAACTAACAACCCTTATTAATTTTTTTGCTCGAATTTTTTTGTGGGTCATTTTTACGTATAACAAAAATATGACTTGCGTAGCCCTTTTATTTAAGAAACTTTTTTCCCTGTACATTTTTTCTCGAAAACACAATATTTTTCCTACAAAAAAATTATTTCATGATAAATGCCATTCCCCTGACTACAGAAAATCAAGTAAAAATTCATAGTAGACGGGCGTCAACAATTTAATTATTTTTTTTACTACTAACCTGAGAAATCAATGAGAAGTAATATTTCTCTCCCTAGGTAAATAATGATAATAAAAAAATACCTAGGTAAATAATGAACAATTTTCTATATGACATTTAAAAATTATTTTCATTTTATCAGCTTGACAACTGAACTCCCAGGCTTTCGAAGTATTTGAAAAAAGCGAGAAATGACTAAAATATCAAAATCTAATCAAATATGTAAAATGTGGCAATATTTCAATGTTAGTAGTAAAAAAAACTATAGACACTTCGGTTGAGAAGGCCATTATTTAATGGCTCACTTCTCAACCTAAGTGTATAATGTACTATTATTGAACATTAAAAAAACAAAAATATAGTGTTACAGTAGATGCCCAAAATGATATGTCCATAATAAAAGGGCTACCTACACAAATCATATTTTTGTTATATGTAAAAATGACCCATAAAAAAGTTCGAGGAAAAAAAATAATAGGGGTTGTTAGTTTTTACCCTTTTTTAGGGCAGTGTGTAAATGAATAAACTACCCTAAGGGATTTTGAATGATGTAACAAAAATGGTATGTTGGTGGGAAAAAATATTTCTTGGCGCCGCAACGCGACGCCTAGCGTCGTATTAGAAGAGAGTCGCTGCATGAGGCCAATTTATTCCTTTATACACCCTATATCATCTCCCATATAATATAATATCTCCATATCTTCGACCGTTTTCCACTAAGAGAGGCTGGGCGTATAAAAATGATCACCCTGTACATAAAGACGAACTAACACAACCAAAATTTAAAATATTGCGTTTATGGTTTTATATACTTGTGAATTCCATTGGGAAGAATTTCAGAAACATCACATTCAGCCTATAGAAGCCTTCAATCAAGATTAGGCTAGATAACTATTGTAGATAATAAAAAATAAAAGATAAAAAACCTTTTTAAAAACAAACTTTTATTTAAGTCATGTACTAAAACGAATAAAATAAAATACCTACGTCTTGTATCTACTAAAAGGAATAAAATAAAATAAATCTAGGTTTTCGTTAAGATAATTCAATGCCAAATTGCGACAAATTTTTGTAAATCAAAAAGCTAGTCGCGCGAATTCTAAAGAAAATACATACTTTGGCAAGTAGGTACTTGCTTATCAACCAATCACTGTATATTAAAATTAATTGGTACCTACTTTCTATGAACATTTCTCGCGACAAACTTTTTAAATTACAAAAACGACTTGGCGCAATTTGGCACTGAATTATTCTAACAAAAACCTAGACTTATTTTATTTTATTTTATTCGATGTAGTACATGATTTATTTCATTTTATTTAAAAAAAGCTTGTTTTTAAAAAGGTTTTTATCTTTTATTTTATTTTGTGCTTTTTAGTACATATTTGATTCCCATATCAGGAGAGTGGTAAAGAAATTTAGTCCGCCATATTGGATTTAGTATGACGTCTTATCTTATTATTTTGAACTCGTCAACCCCTTTCATTTGATACCCATATTAAGTATTAGAAAGTAGAAAGTATTACAATATTGAGTATTGCATATTGCATTGTCACCGGAACTAAAGGTGTATGCAAAATTTCAGCTCAATCGGATGTCAGGAAGTGGTTCTAATTCAGGTGAAATTAAATAAAAAAGCTTGTAAAATACGATAAGCGGAAACAAGAGTGCGACGGCTAACGGGCAAACATATTGTACCTATCTTTGTCTATTTAGTGTCCCCTCTACGGATACTGGCTTGAGGAGAAGGCAGGAGTGGGGGCACGGTGTATTCATATTGATTTCGGCTTTGCAGTGTTTTTCTAGAAGTCGATCTACTTTTTTATTTTCAGTTCCAGAAATTCGATTTTTTTACCAAAATGTAACTAAAAGATGGAGGAACAATTCGTATGGACAATTTTTTTAAAAAACATTGTTGGTACTTGTAAAATTTACAAAAATGCTACCGTTTCATTTTCTGGGGAGTATTTGAAGGAGTATTTTTGTTACCATTAAAAAACTACAATTAAAAACAAAAAAATTGTCCATACGAATCGTAGACCTATATTTTCGCCACAGTTTGAGACAGGTTTGACAGAAATCAGTTTACGTATAACAGAGGAGATAGATTTTGAAGTTTCAAATTTTGTTTTGCATTTTTGGTGGACGTCCTGGGACTAATTGCATGTAAAGTATACGGTAGAAAGCTAGCGGAATTCCGTGCGTTTATCTGTACTATTTGCAGTGCCATTGCTCTTAAGCCCAAAATTATCTACAATTTTTGTCTCTACAGTTTTTCTGTATAATCAGAAATAACGGAGCTACAGAGATCTGATGAAATAGCAAAATTTTACTCTCTTCAAAATATATAGTGAGCCATGAACTTTTTTAAAAATCCAAAAGGGACATTAGGTTGAGCAATCACAACTGCAATTCTTTCAACATTTAACCTTTGTTCTAGTTCTGCTAGTTTCAGAGATCCCCATAGTGGGCATCGAAAAAAACTCAACCTGTATAAACTCAACGAATGTTCATACCTACGTCCTTGTCTTACTCGTGAATATATACGATGGATACTGGTCGTATATTCTCGAGTCAGACAAGGACGAGAATAATTGTGACGTAGGACAGATATGAACATTCGTTGAACAGAGATTACCTAAATAATATATCCTATATTTTCTCTATTCTCACAATAGTCGCCGTAAAACTGCGTATGATAGCGACTGCAAGCACAAACCAAAAAAATCTTTAAATTATACTTTAATGACTTGCAAATTTATGATTTAGGTACCATCTCCAATAAAAATAAGTATAAAGGGTGAGTCGAAGTTAAACCGCCATACTCAAAATTTGGGTAGTATTTTTAAAAATAAATGGGGTCCTTCATATAACATTTTGTCCAAAAACGCTTCGTTTTCGACATACAGGGCGTCAAAGTTTTCTTTTAAAAACAGAAAAAAAATAGTATTTTCGGTTCCATTTATGCTATCGAGTTGAAAATTGGTAGTTTTATGTTTTCTGGGACGGCGATTATGAATTTTCTATCAACTTTCTTCTAGCCGCTAGAGGGCGTTGGCTACGTCGTTACTTTCGAACAAAATGTTTTAAACTTTTTTGTCGTTGAAAAATCTGCATTTTAGACAGCAGAATATTAAATTACATTCGATTTTGAACAAAAAATGTCTCTTGTAAAAATACGAAAACCTTAACCGTTTTCATGAAAATGCAATTTTGTGTCGCGGTGCGCGTGAATTCGAAAAAATTAAAATTTCGTAGTTGGCTGAGAAAAGGGATTTATTCATTTGTAATTCTTTATTTACAGTAGGTATTGTCCTAATTTAACAATTTTTGTGAAATTAGTAATAAAAAGAACTTTAACCAAGACAACTTTATTAGCAAAAACATAACGAAAAAATTATAATAAAGTTGTCTTGGTTAAAGTTATTTTTATTACTAATTTCACAAAAATTGTTAATGTAGGACAATACCTACTGTAAATAAAAAAATCCAAATGAATAAATCCCATTTCTCAGCCTACTACAAAATTTTAATTCTTTCGAATTCAAGAGACATTTTTTGTTCAAAATCGAATGTAATTTAATATTCCGCTGCCTAAAATGCAGATTTTTCAACGACAAAAAAGTTTAAAACGATTTTGTTCGAAAGTACCGACGTAGCCAACGCCCTCTAGCGGCTAGAAGAAAGTTGATAGAAAATTCATAATCGCCGTCCCAGAAAACATAAAAGTGCCAATTTTCAACTTGATAGCATAAATGGAACCGAAAATACTAATTTTTTTCTGTTTTTAAAAGAAAACTTTGACGCCCTGTATGTCGAAAACGAAGCGACAAAATGTTATATAAAGAACCCCATTTATTTTTAAAAATACTACTCAAATTTTGAGTATGGCGGTTTAACTTCGACTCACCCTGTATATATAAACAAATAATTTGCCCATTCGCTCAGTTATTACATTAACCCCGAAACTATGCGAGGATTATAAAATGTCTAATATTGTTTGGAGATATTAGAGGGCTTATTGTCCGTACCGCCAACCGCGTGAACGCATTTAGTGTTGGGGGAACCCCCATAAATTTTTGCCCTAAGTGCTACTTCCGTTTCCGTGCAAATTGTAGGGGGAGAGGTGGATGGCAATTCAAATCGTATTCAGTCCAATGCTCTTTGATTGGCGGTTTTACCTCTATAGCAGTGGCGGCAGCATTCCGAAATAAACTTGTTCAGAGTCTAAAAGCCACGTTAGTGACATTGACAAATTGCTTCAACCGATTTTTGAAAATTCGAGAAAGTTATTGTTTAAATTATGTTCACATGGACTTTAGCCTGGTCCATGCAGCAACTTTATGTTTTACTTTTACCTTATCTTTTAGAAATATTAAATGTCATTGGTCAGTTCAAATCAAGGGACAAATGCCATTGCTTCTTAAAAATAAAGTAAAATTAAAAGATAAAGAAGCTGTATGAACCAGGCATTTTTCTTTCTTAAATCTTTTTAGGTCCTACATACTTGTTTCTACGATCTTGCTGAAAGTAGAACTTTTTATACAGGGTGAGTCTATAATATGTGCAACCGCATAGATTTTGGACCAAAATATCGCGATTGAAGCTAATATGCCTTATAGAAATGTTGTTTGTTTAAAAGATACAGGGCGTTGAAGTTGGATTTTTGAAATTGCATTTCGGCTACATCTCCCAACATAATCAATCTGCTGAACTGAAATTTTTTGGCCCAGCTATGTTTTTGGGGCTGGAGAATATATCACAGAGGGCGCCACTTGCGCTTTTTGGATCGTGCTTTTATTCGTATAATTTTTTTGAGGTTATCTTTTTGGTCCTGCGGTCCATCATTTTAGTGCATCTTTTCATTCTGCAACAAAGAGGTACTCTTGTTTCATAACGATCAAAAATCAACCGTTTGCGTTGAAATTACCAAAACTTGCCCCAAAACACCTGTTGACTTCAATATTCGAAAAATAAAATTTTCGCCATTCATGGTCATGGTAATCTTTTAAATTGACCGAAGTGGACATCACCAGGTGGTGAGTAGAAATATTTTATTATGGTTTTTGGAAAGTTTAATATAAAGTAACCCACGGTTTTTTCCGCCAAAACTAAATTTGTAAGATTACATAATGTCGAAATGGTAAATGGTTTAAATTCTTTATTTCCCCCTTGCTAAATTTCTCGTATATATATCCAATTCTGAATTTTCCTGAAATGAAAACCCATGTAGATAAACTCCAGAGAATGTATAAATTGCAATAAAAACGGCTTCCATTTGTTACATTTCGCCCTTGAATCATTTTGCCCCTACTCCCACACTCGACATGGCGACCCATAAAATTTAAATTCTTTTTCTGATGTTTACACAATACAAGCGCAATCACAAAATGAAAAACAAACATGACCCCCCTCCCCTTCCCAATTCTCGCCATTTTATTTCGAGCACGAGCGATATTGAGTTTTCTGATGATCATTCAATAAAATAAAAGTAAAATTTCGAACAAGCAGAATTAAACAAACTTCATTAAAACTCCAAGAGTTTACTTTTTACCGGCTTGGCACACCACTGTATGGATTTCTCTAAAATCAAAGCAAATTCCTATTTAAACGACAGATTTATGTTTCTATTCTGATTCTTAAGAGTTGAAATTTAAAATATCGCTTTGTCGACTGGTATTGAGACTTTGAAAATCTTAGCTTTAACAGGTTTTTATTCCTTCTGTGGTCTATACAGGTTAAACATGAATTGTGTAAAATTCAGCAATAAAATAACAATATTCTCCATAGGTCACTAAATACTGTAATGTACATCCATTTGCATTACATTTTATATACTAATAGCTGATTTGTGGGCAAGGAATTATAATCAAATTTAATTATTAGAACGAAAAATGCAAATATGCATAGTCAAAACTGCATTGCGTGCAGTAATTAATTTAAAAACAATACAAACATAATATTAGGATGCAATGATACAATAACTAGGTAATTAGAGGGAATAATAATTAATTGTAATAAATAATATAACTAGACACAATAAAATCCGGCTATTTTAGTATTTAAATAACCTACTTTATTGGAATAGCCATTATTAATAGTAATATCAGCGTCTAGAGATATACTAGTAATATCGCTGAGTGAAGGATTTATACCTTCCCTCAACTTTAATACAATATATTACTGTTAAATATATTTTTCCCTGATTTCCTCTCCGTTTTTGTATAGTTTAATAATAATTGAAGACACTATAGTTACTACTTCGAGGTGATACAGATTGAAAAATGATTTAATGGTTTTTGTAATTTCTTAACACATTATTACCTCAATTAGAACTATTACCAACTACTCATATCAAATTAAATTCGAGCGTCTCCGTGCATCTGCATTATAAAAACTTTAAAATTAAATTGAACGATTGGATCTGCATTTAATTGAATTTATATAGAAGATTCCTAGGAAGGTTTGTGACACACCCACAGTTAGTTAATAGATTCCGTGCAATTTCGCCAAAAACAATTTAATTTCATCGCTGAAAACTCTAAAAGAGCATTAGGGCACGTCAAGTTTACTATAAAGATGTATCAATTTGGATTCGCCGGACTTTGATTAGAATTAATGTTTCCAAGTTGGTATTTGATAAATGCGATTGACTAATGGAGATTTTCCATGAAATATGGTTTTCTAATTTTATTATTATACATAATTTTACGTCTATGAAATAAATCCCACCAGACATTAGATTTGAAAAAAAAAACGGTGCGTACAATTTGTGAAACCAGTTTTTGTAAATATCAATTATACAGAAAAGGTAAAAGCCTTAAATATATACCAGCTTCGAATTATTGGTGAGTAAATTTATTTTGATCGGTGTCCCTAAAGCCTCTAATAGTATTTTAGGTTTCCTTTTAATTAAATAATTAACCTGTCTTGAGGCTATGTTATTTCATTATTTTTAAATTGCCGCTCACACAATTGAACATTTTGATGGCTACTGCCCAGGCTCGAGCCCATCTCTCTGCCAAGGACTCTTTAAACCAGTGGCAGCTCCCCAGGGGAGGCAGTGCCTCATCCGTAAGTAACTTCTAAATATATAATCGCAATTCATGTTACCGTCTATCTATAAAATATAATGTATTGACTGAATTATTACACGTGCTCGATAGGACTTCACTGCATAGGCTTTAAGTAGGGCAGCAATATTTGCCGAAAGGTGGTTTAATGATATAGGTAGCATATTATTGCCGCTGCTTTCAAAATCAGATATCCCTACCAGAAAATGCTATTACTTGGACAGAAAACATAAAAAAAAACTCATGGTGTTCGAGCCGGAGTGGGCAAACATAAACATTTAGCGCGGCCATTAAACATTCCACAATGCGGGGTAACGTCTGGTTGCCCGTTTTTATTAGTATGCGGGAAAACTTTATTTGTGGCGACATAAACTACTGCGGAAAAAACTCATACGGACCTACATTTTTACTTTCAAATTTGGTCAACGTTAATTTTCACTTTTTATACCCAACTGTTCACTGTTCGCTTTATTTTTATTTTAGGTATTTCATATTAGGTAGGTAAGTAATTTGAATTTAAATACACTATGGAGTAGATTATGAGTAATAATCTTCATAATAACCATTGCCAATTATTACTAAAAATAATAATCAGTGATAAATATAAGAGGTAAAATGCATTGATAATTTAAAAAAAATCTTGAGAGATTGAACCCGGACCTACGAATTACTAGTCCCGTGCATGGCCACACCATTCGATTAAAGAAGTGCTTGTTAAATTTAAACTTTTAGGCGGTTCTTATTTTTAACCTAGATCAGATCCCTCTGGAAATGGGGCGCCGAACTGTTTATTTTAGCGTTCAGTTTCCATTCTTCCTTCTCTAATTCTGTGTAGCTGTCACTCCTGTCACTGCCTTCCGATCGATCGAGCGGTGTGACGCCACAACCATTCTCGCGCTTTTCGTGTCGTTTCAAATGAATAGCTCGCGGTCACAACTTTAATTATTTATTGCCAATTAAATATTGCGTTTGATGGCTGATATTTGGTATGTGCTCTTTCTATAGATATGCAAATATATTAAATAAATAAAAAAATGTTCAAGTTCCCCATTGATCACAATACAAACAACAACAAAAACACGAACAAAATATACACAATAAGTAATAAGTTTAGATGGCAAATGACCGAACATTTATGATTTTGAGCAGGACACTTTTAAAAATGACCGCCGAGACCTCGAGCCATTCGATGGTGCCATTCGATTGCTTGTGAAAAGACCTATAAAACAAGACCCATATGTATGACTTTTGATTAAAAAAGTATAAGATAAAAGATAAGATAAAACAAAAATAAATAAATATATATATATATATATATATATATATATATATATATATATATATATATATATATATATATATATATATATATATATATATATATATATATATATAATATATAAATATATATATATATATATAAAACACTCAAAGTTAACAAAAAGAAAAAACTAGTAACCGCATACACGTGTTTCATGCTATATATATATATATATATATATATATATATATATATATATATAGCATGAAACACGCTATATATATATATATATATATATATATAGCATGAAACACGTGTATGCGGTTACTAGTTTTTTCTTTTTGTTAACTTTGAGTGTTTGCCCATTATCACCTTTTCTTGTAATTGTTACATTTACACTCGCTAATCTCACATCCTTATATATATATATATATATATATATATATATATATATATATATATATATATATATATATATATATAAATATAAATTATGTAACATTTCTAGTGACAGATTTAGAAGACCCAACGCATAGGTACATGTAGGACGTAGGTTAGTTAGGTTATAACAATCAATAAAATATACAAATACTGTTAAAATAAAACAAAAATATTTATTCGAAGATATTTTTATTTTATTTTGTTCATTATTATAAAAAAAAACAGGTGAGTAGTACCTATCAAGGATAACAAAAGTTTAATAAAATATAGGTATATTCAGATCCAAAACAAATCAAAATAAGTTACTTCACTTCTTTTCTTGAAGTAATTCCAGGTTATTGAATTTTGTTTAAACTAAAACTAGGAAACACACAATATTCTAGGTTAGAAATGGTTTTGTAGTTTTATAGGTTAGGAAAGGAGGGATTTTTTATATAAATTACTTTAATTGCTCATAAGTGACCAAAAATTCTTATTAATTCTCTAACTGACCATGCACCATAAATGCTCATAAGTGACCAACAATTCTTATCAATTCTCTAACTGACCACATTTATATGAATGATCATAAATGCTCCAAAATTCCCGGTCAGTGACCAAAAATGACCAGACACTTTTAAAAATGACCTGCTCATAACTGCTCCAGCCACCTATAGTAATAAGTAGTTACAAAGTAATATACCCCGATTACTGTAAGAAGTCCCGATTTTGTCAGATGACATTCTCCACAAAATCCCTAGGAATTTTCTGTTAACCATGGGTATAACATTGGTATATGTGTCTCAACCAGTTAATGACGTCACTCATTGATTTATGATGTGAAAAGTTACCCAAGTGATACGAAAAAAAAGAACATAATAAAATAAAAACCCTATTGCAATCACGATTATACCGCTACAAATAAAAATAACTATGACTATACAACTCATTTTAATAATAATTTCAAACGTCATGGAAACACTTTCATTTTGATATTTTGGTATAATCAGCTACTTGCGGCTGCATCTATGGTGCGTACTCAGGCAAATTTTATTTCCGTGTTGTGAAGTGCTCGTGAAGGTTTTCCGGATCGTTCAAAAGGGTTCAAACTTTGGGCAGTGAAAATATTCGCGGGTTTTGTACGTTTCGTGAGTTTTACCGTTAACTGCGTTGTTCTTGTTCGTGTTATTAGTAGTTATTCATTGTGCAAATGGGCTCGTTACTGACCTGGACTTATCACCCGGTTGCTTTTTTTGCTGCATTGATGCCACACTGTTAAAAATCGATTTAAAATTACAGGCATTCTGATGTGAAAGTAACGGGATTTTACACGATTTACCATGTACTGTGTGAATATACATTCAAAATCATGAACAAATACATACTTATAGTACTTTTTTACTTTTTTGTGATTTTACATTCGTCCAATGTAAAAATACAACTGAACGAGGTAAAGTTTCGTCGGGCTATTTTATTTTTACTCTTTAGTGTTGAAAATTACGTTGCGAAAGCGAAAATACATCAACTTTAGTGTACTTTTACATGTTTGAAGGTGGGAGTAGCCTCTAGCGTTACGGAATTGCATCAAAATTTCTCTAGTAAGTAGTAAGCAAGTTGGGCGGTCGCCCATTGTCGTCTTCTACCAAGCGCAGCACGAGAACCGTTGCGTTTGCGATATAACTTTTTCATCCATCAAAAACAGTTTGTTAGTATGTGTTGTGAAGAGGAAAATCATGGTATAAGTACTAGAAAATGTTGTCAATGTCATCTCGTGTTAATCCCAACCGCGAATGCACTAGTGTTTGTTTTTATTTCATTTTATTTATTTATATTTTTGTATAAACATAAATTATTATTCCAAACATATAGAGGTTAAAAACATGTAACTATATTTTTACATAATAGGTCGATTTTGATGTTTAAAAGAGTGCCTTTTTTGATTTATGATAATAAAGATCTTGCCATTAAAAATAAATATTTTATTTTTCTCTCGTTTCATTTTACTGCACTACAGGTTCCTTGCTGATCTTTTGCAGTAGTCTTCTGGTGCCAATCTTGGAGTTAATATATTGTCTGTCTTCTGTGGTCCAGGGTCACACATTCACAGAGCTGTTCCCGATTCTCTATGGCATAGTAGTCTGCATTTAAGATCTTCGTTGTACAGCCCGAATTTGCATAGTTATATTCCCTTAGTGCTATGTGAACAGTAAGGAGCCCTATTATAGACTGAATAAGCTGATTTCTGCTCTTCATCTAGTGATTTGTTTGGTCGTTTAATAAATAAAAGGAACGCCACCTTAATAAAAAGTGTAAAATTGAAGGTAGGTTGATGTAATTTTACCTTGTTGCAGGGAATTAATGTAATTTTACTTTAGTTACTTTTTAAAGAGTGTAAATTGGCATAAGTAAGCATACATAACAATTGTGTTAAATTACTTGTCGTTTACTGTAAATTTAACACGTTGAACGCCCCAGTTACATATCGGAATGTACGATTTCACAATATTTCTAGTAATTTTAATTCGCAATTCTCCACTATACCGAAATAGCTATTGTAAATTTAAGTTATTTTTTACGAAATTTTAATTGCGTATTTGTAATAATACATGTAATTTAGTGTAAATTTTCGTTCGTAATATTACAATATTAAAGTAAATTTACGAATATAGTTAAGTATATTTAAAAGCACAGTCTGTAAGTTTACCTGCCTGTTTAGGTATATCTACTACTAGATCATAGTAATAATACATCAGACAATAAGTAATTTTCAAATGTAATTATACAACGAGTTCTCAAAATTACTCGACGAAGTTTATTATTACAGTACATTTTGGTTGTAACATGATTACAGCGATTTGTCGTGTAAAATCGCGAATTCGATTTTAACAGTGCAATTTAAAATGGCGAAATTACCAATCGACAGTCCCAGTAAGGACTTCTTAAAATAATTTGACTATATTCCTGGTGTAGATACACAGTAATAAAATATGGTAAAATGAAACAGATACATACTGTCTAGTCGCAATATTCGCACAACGATGTCAGTTTCACGCGCGCTTTTCAAACCGACTGGCCTTGTTGCCATTTTTCTCAGTTAGTTACTTTGTAATTGAAGCAGATACTCTCGTTTAGGGTAGGTTCGCCACCGTTCAACCCTGTAGAGATCGCCCCGCTGTCGCTACCACCCCTCACACACGAAACCGCACCCCCCTTGTCGCACAAGTTTGCAATCCCGCCGTCCAGCGATGGTTTTCACAGGATTTCACAGCCGATGTAGCCCTACGGGGCGCGTCGAGGGGCTGCCGGCGGCTCTATCCAGCGCGCTCTATATCCAGACCCAAAACGACTAAAAGTTCTATCGTTAGAGGTGCCTTTTTGCATGTGAAATCTCAGGCGCGGTCTCGTTTTACGGTGGCCCTTTGTTTTCTGTATTTTCCAAACTTTCCGCTTGCGCATATATCGCGTAACACCTGCTCTGTAGCCTCTGTATGAACTGAGAAAAATAAAATAACATAGAACTCTGCAGGTTCGCTCTCAGTTTGTCTTGGGTCGATGAAAACTACACCTGATGTAGTGAAGTTAGTGTAATATAATTAACCTATGTGTAAAACAAAGATAAACTAAGAGTTCTACAGTGAACTATCCTCCATACCTATTCTTTTGTCCAGAACTTTTTACTTTTTTTTTATTTTTTTTAAGTAAAAATACTTTTGTGTATAGGGCAAAGTATTTAGAAACTTCTGTGTGTTGTAAAATTTTGATACTTCATCCCATTTGTGTACATGAAATTAAACAGTGGTGGCAACGGGATCTATAAGCAAACATCAACAATGTAGTTGGCTTATATACCAGTTTGCCATTTTGCCTTTTCGCACTACTGTGAAGTAAAACTTCGAAGAGCTCTAAATTATGTGTCACAATTTTTTGAAATAGTCCTATTCCATGGCCTACTGTTATTAAAAGAAGACACTCAAAAATCGTAAAACGAAGTAAGGGGACCCAGCATTATACTTTCCAAAGTGAGGCCTATTCTTTCCTCATTCTAATGGTGTCAGTGATGCCAAGTGTGCCATTTTATTGGAGAATCTATGAATGTAACAGGTACTTTGATTGTTAGTAAAAAAATAATAATGGTTTCCATGAATTCTAAAAATTAGACTTGACAATGTTGTGTCTACAAATGCAGAATATGGCAACTGTCAAATAAAACATGTTTTAAAGTAGAAATTGATTTCCAGCAATTACTTCCAGAAATTTAAGTAATAAGTATGGTAACTCAGTGCCGATTTTGCTTATTTAAGAATTTGTCGCTATTGCACCTTGTTACCAGGTTCCTCAATCCATTTGTAATATAATATGTATACTTGAACTTTCTTCCCTTGTTGAATGTATCTACCCAAAGAACTTTAACCGATTTCGGGATGGACTAATAAGATTAGGTCTAGTAGTTCTAATCATGGTAGTTTTTCTCGGTGTTCATTATAAAATTTTTGTAATTTTATTTCTCTCGCAAGGTAGGTACCTCACAAACTTAAAATAACCTGTAGTCTTAGATAAAAACTCTTTAAAAAAGACCTGACTGAAGCTATACCTGCTTAAAAATTTAAAATTTACGAAATACGATTTTTGTTTTGAACAACCTACTTATAGATACGTAATGCCCACGTAATGTCGTAATGGGAATTGTAGAATTAATAAAGTTGATACAGGAAAAATCTGGTTGCACTTTTTGGGATTACTATAGGCGGCCACATTACCTTTAATTGTCACATCTGAGTATCTGGAAGTTAGAAAACTTAAAAATTGTGAATTATAATGGGACATTTTTTGCCTCCTTTAGAATCTATGGCACTGGCATTTCACAAAAAACCTGATGGCAGTTGGACACTGACATACCTATACAGGGTGATTCAAAACTATGCGGCACCCTTTCAGGGGCGTAATTTACTCGTTAAAATAAGACGAAAAGTTCATATTAACATTTGTCCAAAAACTCTTCGTTTTGAAGATACAGGGTGATTAAACTTTGAAAAAAATATCGATTTTTCTTTATACCTTCCAAACCAATAAGAATATTTAAACCAAATTTGGTACACAATCATACCATCATAGGGTGATATAAGATATGCTAATATCAGGTCGCGAAAGTATCCAGTGGCGGAGGTAAGGGTAATCGGTACCATAAATTAAACAAAAAAAATAGTATAGTCCTGTACAATGCTTACAACAATTTATTATGTTATTGAATAAACAATACAATTTGGAACAAAAAATGCCTCTTTTCTCTCTTTTTTTCATACCTCTCTCCCTTTCGTGGAAAGTTGGAGTTTTCCGATTTGTCGTCTTTTTTCTACTCTAACGCTTTTTCGGGTTAAGGTATGTAACTATTATTTGAAGTAAACGAAATAATTTTCAAATGGAATGGCAGTAGGAGTATGTAATTTTTGTTACTAGTAAGGCGCTAAGGCATAAAAAAATAATTGATTGTTAATCGATATTTTTTTGAAAGTTTAATCACCCTGTATTTTCGTAACGAAGAGTTTTTGGACCCATGTTAATATGAACTTTTCGTCTCATTCTAACGAGTAAAGTACGCCCCTGAAAAGGTGCCGCATAGTTTTGAAACACCCTGTATAACATAACCTTGTCGACAGAAAACAAACTTCCCTTCAAGGCTGCACTTTTCCTATGTATTTTTTTTTAAATAAAATTGATAGTGCTATCAAATTGGTCACAGTTCGAAACAATTTATGCAAAATTTAAATATTCACATACAAAGCGTTCACCAAATGGCACCAAAGTTCGAAAAAATTGGGTATTCCGGAGTACCCTCTATAAACCACAGGGCATATATTGTTGTGATTTTTTTTCATAATCGATTAAGCTTTGCCATAGGTATTATTCTGCATAGTAGGTATAGTCAGCCTAGCTACAAGGTGTTTGATAAAAAAATATAATTTGACGAAATCATTTACATATTAAGAAATAAATGTATATTTATATATAAAAAAATGGGATTTTACTGTATTCTATTAGTCTCTCTTCGAAAACTATAGCTAATTTTAACATTTCCTTGCAATTTTAGGCATCAATCTCCATATTTAATTAATTCTGCTTTATTCAACAAGTTGAAACATATCAATCAAGTCAGAAATGACGGGAAGGCCACAAAAACAAAAACGGTATCGCCTTCATATTCGGGAGTTACATAGCCGCCCAGCCCCAAATCAAGGGTCTAAGGTAAAACCCCGTTTCTTCTTTAAACAATTTTTTTTTCGTAAATATTTCGAATGATACGGAATTGTCTCGACTCAAAGTGAAACACACTGTAGATGGCGCTAAACAGATTTGGATAAAATTATGACAGCTTCTAAAGTGACCACATAGAATGTCACAATGAAAGATCCCATCTGAGAATTGTCCTGATCTAGGTACAAAATCCCAAAATGAACGACGAAATTCTAGCCCACCATTTCGATGAAATTTTCAACACTCTGCAGGACAAAGAGAACTTCGAAATATTCACGAAGGTCAAACCGGCCAAATCGCCGATAATAAAGAAAACTTTGTTTAAAATCATCAAATCCGAAGACGACCAACTGAAGAATGCAGACTCCGAAGGTAGCAGGATAGCCACTAGAGCCAACCTAATTCAGCAACAAGCAAAAGCGAAGCACGATTCGAAATCGTCTAAATCGACTGGGGAGAGGGCGGCTATTAAGAAACTGGAAGAGAGGTATGTGTGGAAGGACAAGCTGGGGGCATGTAACCATTGCGGGAGATACTTCGTGGGGGAATTTTTGAAAGTACACCAGAAGCAGTGCGAGAAGGAATATTCCGGACTTTTGTTTTGAAGATGCAAATAAAAAAGGTACAAATTGTCAGAAGGTGATTTTCTTCAGTTTAACAGTCATAGGTGTTTCTAAACAATCATTGCTTAAAACCTCTTGCTTTCGTCCCTGACTAGGTGGCTACAACTTTATCCACAGCGCTTTTTCTTACTAATGGCCCACTGACACGAAAGCCACTTTGTCCGAAAATAGCCAGGCTATTAGGAAAAAATCGCGATATTCTAAAAAGCTCTTAAGGCAGGGCCAGGGCCCCTGTTTCCTTCACAATAGGATCTCCTCTGCTTCACATAAGTGCGCGGGGTGCCTCAGTTTCTCATACAGTGTGACCCATTTGTTTTGGGGTCAGTCTGTAAAAAGTGTATCAATCGTGCGATTTGGCTGATTTTTTTTTTAAATTGTAGAGCTCGATGAACTGCACATTTTGAACAAAAATTGCCTGGTTCGCATAAAATCCAAAGCCTACTATGACCGTTTTTATGAGCAAAATTTTAAGAAACCATATTAGCGTTTTTTTTTGAAAAAATCTGTGTGCGCCAATGGATTGAGCACCCCTCGAAATGGGTATGTACAAAATTTCATCAAAATATTTCAAGTAATAACGATTTTGTAGAAAAATTAAAAATGCAGCCAAGGTACGTCTTTATTTTCAAAAATTCAAAGTTGGCCATGGAAAATAATTGAATTGTAATAATACAACCTTATGCTTATAAACACAAAACATAAAAACAATTAAAATTATAAAATTTTTGTAACTTCTACCAAGCCTCCATTTTCTACAATGCATTTGTCGTTCCTCTTGCGTACATTCAAAATTACATTTCGTATTTGCTGTGGAGTAATTTCCTCACAACTACGGTTTATCCTAGCTTGCAGTTCTTGTAAATTATGGGGTCTTGACTTATAAACATTTTGCTTAAGTGTACCCCAAAGAAAAAAATCTAAAGGAGTTAAGTCCGGAGATCTCGGTGGCCACTCACAGAAAGGACTATTTCGCCCTATCCAACAGTTTTCAAAATTATTATCTAGCCAGTTTCTGATTAAACGAGCATTATGAATAGGACTGCCATCTAACTGTAACTTTAAATTTAAACGGTATCTTAATGGTAACTCATCTAAAGCATTTCTAAATTCAATTTCTAGAAAATTCAAGAAGCCAGCCGCATTCAAATTCCCTTCAAAGAAAAATGGGCCAATTATTCTGTCGCATAGTATTCCACACCAAACGTTAATTTTTTGTGAATATTGTCTCCTTGCATTTATTATAAACTCTGGATTTTCAGCTGACCAGTGACGGCAGTTTTGACTTGATACTACACCATTTGTAGTAAACGTGGCTTCGTCGGTGAATAAAATTTCATTTAAAAAGTTGCCATTATGGAGATATTCACCTTGCAGCCAATAGCAAAATTCTAATCTTCTCTCCTCATCTCCTGGTTCCAGGGTGTGCAAAAATTTTGGCTTAAACGGTTTTATTTTGTTTTGTCTCAAACATCTCCTTATACTCTCTCTGGGTATATGAAGGTCTAAACTAGCCGTTCGAACACTATTTCGAGGATTGTCACTAAAGTATTGCAGAATTTGATTGTTATTTTCAACAAGTCCACGGCGTCCATTTTGCCTAGTTTTTAATAAATTTTTAGAAATCGATCCAGTTTCATCAAAAATATTGTTTATACGTTGTACAGTACTTCGACTCACTGATCTACCTGGGTGTCTATTGTTAAATTCGGCCGCAGCTTCTGCTGCCGAGCGCTCGTTGTCGCCCACGAGTCGAACAATTTCTATTTTGTCTCTTATGCTTAAATATTCCATAATTATGATAATTAATTGTATTGAGCACAAACAATTTCTGAACTCAATTTAGACAGTTTGACACTTAATAAAAGTAAACAATTCAATTATTTTCCATGGCCAACTTTGAATTTTTGAAAATAAAGACGTACCTTGGCTGCATTTTTAATTTTTCTACAAAATCGTTATTACTTGAAATATTTTGATGAAATTTTGTACATACCCATTTCGAGGGGTGCTCAATCCATTGGCGCACACAGATTTTTTCAAAAAAAAAACGCTAATATGGTTTCTTAAAATTTTGCTCATAAAAACGGTCATAGTAGGCTTTGGATTTTATGCGAACCAGGCAATTTTTGTTCAAAATGTGCAGTTCATCGAGCTCTACAATTTAAAAAAAAAATCAGCCAAATCGCACGATTGATACACTTTTTACAGACTGACCCCAAAACAAATGGGTCACACTGTATATCTTTACAGTGCCAATAAAAACGCCTATATAGGCCCTAGGGATATGATTCTAACGCTGCTCCCCGCGCCTCGGCGAATTCCTTGAGATTTACATCTCCGAGGAGGGGAAAGTAATATTTATGTGTATCTGAAGAATGATTTACAACTCGTTCGTTAGGTATTCCAAAGAGGTATTTTTTTATCACTGTAAAAGATACCTACAGCCTACATGGGCTCAAAGTTTCACCCTAAACTAATACTTATTAAATTTATTAATTAATATAGAAGTTCTTTTTATTCACTAAAAATCGGTACCTATTTCAAAATTGGAAAAAAATATCAAATAACACAAGTTCATTTCATAGCTTTGCTGAAAATCTGCTGAATGGCTCTTAAGACGGAATTAATTTCACATGTTTTTCAATTTTTCGAAACGTGGAACTTTGTATAACTTTCCTAAAAATCTAACCGAAAGTTTAATAAAAGTTTTAATTTCATGGAGAATAGAGGGCATTGAGTACGAAGTTCCAGGTTCAGCAGAAACAGAAACTAAAACTAACTCCTAAGATTAATTAATAAACTAATAAGCTTGATTTTTAAATACAAATTTGAATTCAGCCTTGCTATGTAGATACTAATTTGCATTAAATCTAATAATAAACTCAAGACTATGATGCAGATTTTAGATAAGAAATAAGAACAACTCATCCTTAAAACTATATTCTCACTTTAACCAAGTGGTACCTACTCCGCAAACGTTTTTTTTATTATACAAGCTTTTATTTAACTTGCCATGTATGTTAGTTTGTTTATCTGTTTAGGTAAAATCTTGTAAGCAGCATTAAAACCACTTCTTATCATCCTATTAAGCTGAAATTTTGCATACACCTTCAGTTCTGGTGACAATGCAATATGCAATACTCAATATTGTAATACTTTCAAAATAACCGCAGCTCCAAGATGGCGGATAATGTTTTTTTTTCAACCCCTTTAATATGGGGCCGCGGTGGCGTCGCTCGTACCGGCGCTGACTTTTTAGACTGCATGTTTTTCTGCCTTCGATCTACCTTGGTTCGAGGCAGGCGCATGCAAATATGTCTTTAAAAGAAAAACACCGCTATGGCCAAGAGCGCTGGACAAATGTGGGTTCACGGTATTGCTCCTAAATAGCTTTATCCGTGTGATTTACTAATTGTCCTACACTCACTGGGATTCCTACGGTTTTCTAGGGGTTTCCGTAGTACTTGAGCGAATGCTATCCTAGTTTTATCGGGAAAAAAGTCGGCCCTAGCCGCAAATGGCAACGAAGACAATATATAATAGTAATTGCCCCCCTCCCCCGCACAAGCATGTGATTGCTTCTGAGGTACTCCTAGTTTGGAGTATTGTGAGGGTGAGAATTATTATTAATATTATATTATTATATTATTATCAAATGAAAAGGGCTTCAGGAGTAGAAAACCATAAAGTTAGTGACGTCTCACTCAATTCAATATGGCTACAGCTCCAAAATGGCGGATTATTTTTCTTGAAGTAAAAAATAATAAATAAATTTATAATGAAAAAATAGTTATTTATGTACCAAGGCACTGAAGTTCAACTTTTTATGACTCATGTGGAGTTTAGTTGCTGAGGCCTCTGGCCGAGGCAAATAAACCACATGAGTCATAAAAAGAACTTCAGTGCCGAGGTACATATTATATTTTTTTTGAAATCGGAAAAAAAATGTTTTATTAGGCAAGAAAATAATAATAAGGGATCACCCGTCCACGAACCGACTACGCGCGGCGTTGCTTGACTTTACCGATCGCTCTACCTAAGACAAGTATAATGATGTACGGCACCTTCTGACATAAAAACCAAACTGCTGCTTCTTGTGCAGCCTAAACAACAAATCTATTGATTTTCAAATTTACTAAAATATGTATACTGAAGGATTGCGCTTCTATAGGAAACAATTTCGCAATGTGTACGAAAAGTTAAATGAGCCTCTATCGGCCGGGTTTTGAATATTTGGTCACTTTTGACGGGCGATTTCTCCGCGTCTGACGTTTGATGTTTACATCTCGCCAAGGCCTACTTATTGAAAAAATCGAACAATAATGGGCTACATTATTGTACGATTTCTGTGCTTTTAATGACGATTTTGGGACATTTTAATGCCGATTTCAAGAAAAATATTTTGAAATTTACCCACGAAGATTTCGCGACAAGCTTTTATATCATAATATACATGTATAATGTAACAAAATTACGATGGGTTTGCTTTGCTTTGATCCATTTCAAAGTAGCTTGTTTTTAAAAACATTATATTACTATTTTTTTTCCACCTCTGCATGCTTGTATATTTTATGCGCGCCTGCATCAACTCGACAAACTGGGAAAGTTTTTCTTTCTTTGTTCGGTCGTCATAAAAGAGATTTTATTCGAGATTTACCGCGAAATGATTTATGTGCCTCAAAAGTTTTAAAGTGGCACTCAAGTTTCACATATCGCCGGCGATATTTAATTTTTTAGGAAGGCAAATATAATTCTGAAAGCTCCTCGTTCGCCTTAATGATCAAAACTACTTAGCTGTACGTGTATACTTACCTTACGGTCCTTGTAGATTTTGTAGGAAACTTTGGGTAGGTTGGGTACTCCAAAAAGGTTAGAAGTATATCTTCGAATCAATTAACTCTATACTAAACTAGCTAACCATAACTGGAACAGGAGTTAATGGACTATTTTTGGGATAAAGAATAAAATTCCATATTAAATTAATAGTTTTAGCTCAGCGGAAAGCCTTAAGCGGGTCTGCGCGGCGTGGCCTGTCACTCGCTGTCAGTTGATTATACAAGAAATTTACCAGAATTAATTTGTGTAGTGCGCGTAGTGCCATCGTCGACAGATTGCTATGACGAGGCAGTGTGTCTCTGGGTGGAAACAGACAGCCCGAATTACTGGTGACAGCTTTTTTATAAATTTGTTTTGTTTGTGAAAAAATGAAACATTTCTCTAAAAGTTCGAGGTGAAGAATCGTTCCTTTACAATTTCAAGCCTCAAGATGCCTAGAACCGTCGAGGGAAGCTAGAACTTAGTTATATACCTGGCTGTAAGTCAAATTGTAATAATAACTTCAAGTAGCTAGGTTTTCTTTGCTTGACGGTAGTCTGTCAATTTGTATTCGTTTTGGGCTTTCCAAAGGAGGAAAATTTAAGAATAAAATGATTAAGGACTAATTGCATAGAGAAACTAAAGTACCCCTTAAAATTAAAGGAGCTTCCTAACAATCCCACTATTTTTTTAGTATTTTCTTTACCTAATGTTAAAGTCAGAAGATAATTTAGTTGAATGTATTATAAAATTGGCCCTAACTGCCATTTCAATCAGAAGAGATTACTCTTCTTTACAACATGCTGTTATCTGTTCGCTTGTTGTCTATATTTTTATCAAAAATTTAACCATAAGGGAAAATTTAACCACAGGTAATCATCATTTGCCTGATGGCGCATGCACTTTGCGAAAAATTCTCACAAAATTTCGACTTACAACAAAATGTAGTCGGCTCTATTTGCCCATATTTAACAAATTATTTGTCGAAAATGTACCGATCCACACCAAGAATCGTTCTTATTATAAATACTTATAATTCTGTGTATATTTTGTTAATTGTTAGTGCTTTTATTGTCTGTTAAACGAACGTACCTACTTACTTAGGTACCCAATTATTGAAACAAAGTTCACAAATGTATTGTATGTATAATTATAATTAAAAAGAGGGTTGAACATTTATTAGAAAAGATAAACTAAGCCAAAGTGCAGACTGCTCTATACTGCATAGACCCGTTGAACCGTCCCACTGCGGCGTTGCCACATGTTTGCCCAGGGCTTGTAAGCTTGAGAAGGTTGTGGTTTTAGGTTTATATGTTGATTTTTATTATTAGTGCCTGTATTTAGATGCTGGCATTAAAATAGTTATGTATATTTTGTCTTATGTTTATCGTTCTCATCATTTTTTACTGGATGTAATAAATCTGTCTAGAGGCAATTATTTAATTGCAGATACAACTGTAGGGCTTGAATTATTTATACTCAGTCAGTCATATCAATGAATGCGTGCGTGATAAAACGTGCATAGAAAACGGCCAATCCACTAGTAAGTTTATATAGGAATACCTAATATATTTGACAAATTGCTATTAACTTTAGTCAGTATTTTAAAAATCGTCTGCCATATTTTTTATTTACTGGCACGTGTTGGATGAGTTTGAAAGCAAACATATAGGTACATTGCAAATGGGGGACAACCCAGTTTTGTTCGGACATGGCTTCGGCATAAACAAACTGCAGATCTGGGTCAATTGACGCTGAAACACCGGATGGAGGATATTTTTAACGTGATTTATATGTCTGTGTTTATGTCACCAATACCCATTGATAAGCCAGTAGATATAGCTTTAATCGAGCCATACCAAAAACAGGACACTTTCTATACTGGGTAACTCAGGAGAACAATAATTCACTCCTATATTTTTTGGGGCATTAATAATTATTGTAAAATTGCTGGATGCTAATATCTCAGAAATTACGCCACGCATCTGGAATGCGTTTTTACACAAAACTAGCCCATAAAAATAGCAAATGAAGTTCTCCGAAAAATGCCTGTTGGTCATAATATTTACAAGCTCCAAGCTGCATATATTTTTATAAAACGGCAAACTGTGTAGTGAGGTGAGGTTTTAACTGTTTTCCTTTTTTTTATGAATGTGGCCCAAAAGAAGATCTAAAGGCCATTTGGCTATTGTTATACCTTTAACCCATTAACGCCTGAATTATGTATTTTCTCAAATTTCGATATTTTTTCTTAAATAACTGTAAAAAATGACTCCCTGAAACGAAAATATTTTATTCCAAAAATATCTGAGTAGTACTTTTTGAAATATAGGCTGTTGCCATATGGTAACGCTAGGAGCTTGTGAAGTCAAAGTGTCTAATTTTATAAGAAATCAAAAAGGTTTTGGCAGTTATTTGGAAAGCAATGAAACAGGGTAATATCGTCAAGTATATATTATTTTCAATAATATGCAATAGCAGATTATGCTATCGACAATGGAATGGCTGGAAATAGTCAATACACAAGGCTACATTACACTTCCAGCACATTGTTCTAATTATGGACTTGCATGTACTGCGCGCGCACCTTCTTTTTTTATGGCCTTCTGTATGCTGAACAAAGTGGTCAATTCTATCAAATCTAATATTATCTGAAATACGGCTATTATCTGAGGACTCTATTGATCCTGCATGTCTTCCAGCACCTTTAGGACGAACTTGATACGCAAGTTGTTAGTTAGGGTGCACTGTGTTGGACTTCTATTTTCTCGAATTGTCCCAATGGCGGAATAGCTGCGAAATTGCAAAAAAGAAAATAGTGCTGGATTAGAAAATAAATTATCCATATAGAAAGTATACCCCAACTGTCTTTTTCCTGGCGGAAGTTCATCTAACATTATCAGAAGTGGGCTAGCGGCTTTACCAAATAGAACATCATAGTCCGAATTCATTTTAGGACTCGTTCCCTGATAAAAATCAAAGTTTATTAGGTAGCCATCTTTAGTGTTTATAAACACTAAATCTGGAGCCTATAGGCTCCAGATTTTGTAGCCAAACCTGATTGGCTTGCCCCGAATAAACTGTTTGCAACTGTGCTTCCCATAATACTTTACCAAACTTTCATCGTATGCTAGGTTCAATTCCGGAACAAAATTGTGGATACATCGATCTTTTAGCATTTCAATCATTGGTCTAAGGTTCATCATTGTAAATCATATCTAGTGCTTGAGAAACTGAGAATCCTCTCCTGGAATTGAAAAATAAATATTTACTGAATGTAAGCGCCTAGCGTTGCCATATGGCAACAGTCATGTTTACGAATATATAAGTCAGCTAGTTTTTAGTAAAATGTCTTCATATTTTGTCAATGAATACTCTAACGCTTTCTATACATAAATATAAATCCAAAGTAACAAAAATATGTGACACATAAAAATAAACATACTTACTCAAACCGAGGCTCCATTTTTTTTCGATGATTTATTTGAATGGTATATTCTAGCACTGCTCACACTCTAACAATCAAATGTAAACTGAATTTGCCAGTACGAATGTATTCCAAACAGTAATACGTCGGTAATAAGATTCCTACCGTAAACGAAATAAAATCGCTGACAAGTTAGGACGCGTCGAAAAGATCAGCTGTTGGACGTTGCCATATGGTAACGCAAGGCGCTAATGGGTTAATGAATTATTGAAATAGTCAAATAAATAAACTGCGTAAACATTCTAAATACAATAAAATCTAATTTAATATTTGAATAAAGAACCCCAGGAAGAAGCAAATTTGGGCTTAACGCTCGACCGGGACAGTCTCTGCATAAATATGGCGGAATGCGGGATGCAGTTTCCGTTTTTACAGTGGCGCGCACCTTTGACTTGCAGAAATCCTCATTTTTCGTGAAATCAGTAACTACAATACAGGCAAAAAGTTATAAGGTTTGTGTCTTTAAGTAAATTACAAAATTACTTACCTTATTATCCTCAAACGTTTTAGCTCAGAAAAAAATTCGTATTTTTTCTGGGGTTTTAGTTTTGGCGGTCAGGGAAGTGCCACAAGCCGCACAGCTAAGCATAATAATTCGAAAAAGTATCTAAATACCATATTATACTGACGCCTACCACCGTGTCAGATATCAAAATATTGTGTCAAAACTTGGTCGCTAGATTTCCGTCTCACGTATTTTATAATATAGATAGAGCTTTCACTCCTTCCTGGAAAGAATTTAATCTAGAATCTCAAATGTACATAAAAAGATGTTGTCTCTTGAATTAAATTGAACAAAGAAGTTGAGAGCTCTTACATTTCTGGCCCGGAAATAGTCTTTATATCCTCTCCCTTTTGTTTTAAGGCAGTTCAACGTGGGTCTTATTATAGCCTACACATAAGTTCAGGAAATTATTTTCATGTTTATGGGATATATCAATCTCCCATAAAAATTACGCTGAGTAGATTTTTATTACGAAGTGTTATGGCTGCAGTCCATTAGACTTTTATTTGTTCCCAATCTCAATTTACACGCTTTACCATCTTAGAGTTACTTGGAAAAGTTTTATTGTTGTTTGTTCTTCTGGATTCCAAGTTCGAAAATTTGAAATTCAAACAAGCTGTAGATTTGAGGTTTAAGTTCGAGACGAAAACCTTAAATTTTCTCAGGCAGGACTTAATATTGATTTTCTGTCGATACCAGTAAAATTATTGCCATAAATAAATGTAGGTACCAAACGCCTATTTATTACTTCGAAGTGGCAAAGTTCTGCGAACATTCCAAAACTATCTCAGGTCCTACTTAGTGGGATAAACTTGTTGACTTGTGCAATTTATATTACTTTAGTGCTTAAAGGAACTTCAATTTGTTCTGCATGGTTACAACGCTGGGGAAGTATGAAACTATGAAAGATTTAATCTTCTCGGTGATTGTGGGAAATTCCCATTTTTCACTAAGACAATTTATGTCACCGCAAGTTTAAGTGGAGTTTTCCAGCGCCCAAAAAGCCGTTGAGAAGTTATATTGGGCAGAGTTTTGTTCTAAAATAATTTTCAACCGGAGGAAAAAGGTTGAAGGAAACAAATCGTGGTATATGGACATTTGTAATTCAACTATTATTAGGGTATTCTTCTAGGAGGGGTTCAAAAAATATGATATATAGAGTAACCCAAATATGCAAGTCGAAACCCTAAAAATATGCGCATAAATATGCAAATAATTTAGTCAAAATAGGCAGGAAAATGTTGAAAATATGCAAATTAAGAAATACTTTGAAAATATAAATTTATTGTTTCATTTATAAATAAACATATATAATGTACATACAAATTTCTAAATGTATTTATATACATAGTAAAAGTAAAAATATTTTATTTTAAATTTTCTACATACAGGGTGATTGAACTAAATTTAAATATGCATTTATTATAAATTATAAAAATCAGGTTGAAATTTAGTTGTAAAAACAATAAATCACTAAAAAATGTTGCTCAAAATTCTCATTTAAAAATTTTTTTCTTCTATCAGAATATAAAAATTTATAAATGGAGAAACTCCTTTCCACATCTACCGATGTAAGAGGTGTGCTTTTAAAATTGCTCACTATCACAGGATCCAAATCGATACATTCGGTAAAATCTCCCTTTAAAATATTTGCTACTTGGCTAAGAAACTGAAACCCACTATTTTTTCCATCACATTTCTAAATTTTTGAAATATTTTGTCCCCAATTTTAGCTGTCACATTTTGAAAAGCAACTTCAGATTGTTTTACCAGTTCTACACTTCGGGTTAATGGCAAATTAGATTCCTCCATTTTTTGTATAATATAATTTGCTTTTAGAAAGGACAGTTGTTTCTTTATTTCCTTATTTTCGGATAGTTGTTTAACATCTGTAAGGAACTGGGAAGATTCGTTCGAAAATTCTGAAATTAGATCTTTCAGTTGGCAAAAATTCTCGCAATAAAAAATGCAGCTTCCAAACAAGTGCCCCATCTTGTAATAACAGGTTGGTAGTTTTTCTTATAGGCGCTTTAAGGAAGACTTGTTGGAAATTAAACTATTTACAAGCGGAAAATGTTTCCTAATTGCCTCAGCAGCCCTATTTAAAGCATGACCAAGGTATGTTACATGTATCAACTTCGGATAAAAGATTTTCAAATTTTGCCCGGCTCTTACCATGTACGGTGCTGCATCTGACAAAACGAGCAAAAAATTATCGGTAGGAACAGGTGTAGAAAGAAAAAATTTTGATAATTCCTATATATATATATATATATATATATATATATATATATATATATATATATATATATATATATATATTATAATATAATATATATTATATATATATATATATATAAGGATGTAAGATTAGCGAGTGTAAATGTAATAATCACAAGAAAAGGTGATAATGGGCAAACACTCAAAGTTAACAAAAAGATAAACTAGTAACCGCATACACGTGTTTCATGCTATTTGGCAATCATCAGTACGGTGTAACATTAACCAAATCAAAAGATAGGCATGATTTGGGAAGCAACAAATGAAGTCCAGGCAGGAGCCAACAGCACATTTGCAGCTTCAGTCAGCACATCCCCTATTTTGGGGCTTGTACTAACATCGCCACGGAGGCTGCTAAAGCGACCTGCGTGATGATTACTGATGATTGCCAAATAGCATGAAACACGTGTATGCGGTTACTAGTTTATCTTTTTGTTAACTTTGAGTGTTTGCCCATTATCACCTTTTCTTATATATATATATATATAAACTTCTTTTTTTGGGGTGACCGTCTCAAATAGGGCTATAAGATTAAAACTCTTGTTTACTGCACCAAGCTTTCGGAAATATTTATTCCCTTTATCAAGGCTATAACATCCGTCAAGAATACAATTCAACTATATATATATATATATATATATATATATATATATATATAAATACCTACCTTATTCGTTTTCAGATCACCAGGATTAGGGCCCATAAAATTATAATTTACCTATATTATTTTGGGAAAACCAGGTACCTAAAAAATGTCTCAATGTGGACGCCCTGTGACTTTAGGTGTGAATTCCACCAGTGTCTCCCTAAAAAATATTCAACTCGGCTGGATTCCATTTTTCCATCAGCCATGTCAGGGACAGACATCCTAATTTGATTATTGTGCGAATGGGTGCCGAACGGCACACGTAAATGAAATCGCCTCCTACGTGGCTTTATTGGGAAAAGATTTTTTTTTTCTAAAAATAAACCCCGGTTAATTAATTTTGTCTTCGCACAAAAGCAAGGCTAATACGTCAGAGAATGATAACGCATATAAGTCATTTTGTTAAATTAAGGCTGGGCCCACACCTAAAACACCAAAATCGATAAGTGAAACAGCGACCGAAAAATTAGCAAAAATTATTGTGGAAAATCTATCTTTTTCTGAGGCTTACTCTTTACAAGGATTAGTTATAAGCTCCCTCTCAATTGAGGTAGTATGGATTTTAAATCCACCTAAGAGTCATGTTTCCTCCCTAGGCGCAACGCCTCTGAACCCGCTTACCTAAGAACCGTTACGCTTGGTTACGAATTAACACCACAAACAAGACACTATAATCGTCCCACTTTGAATGTTATACAGGTTCGTTTTTTTACCGAAAAGTCTAAAATCTGCACACAAAACAGTTCCATCTAATCGATTCAGCTGGAATTTTGCATACGCTTTTAGTGCTATACCTAAATTCAATATTGTAATTTGTTCAAAATGGCCGCCGCTCCAAAATGGCGTGTTACTTATTTATTAACAACCTCCTTGACCTGGATATCAAATGACAGGGTTTTTCAAACAGAATAAGTTTATAATTTCAATATGGCGGATGCAAGATGGCGGAACCCCCAGATGGTGGACGCCTCATTGAAGAACTAAGATAGCTCAAAACTCAGGAGGAAAATGGTCTTGTAATAATGATATAAAACCTTTTTAAAAACAAGCCTTCATTTAGGCCATGTGTACTAAAGCGAATGAAATAAGTTTAGGTTTTGAAAACAAATTTTGAATACCTGAACTTATTTTATTTGTTTTGGTACATAAGGTAGATAATCCTTGTATTCTTCTCTATGCTCCAATGCTCCAATGAACTCTACACAAGGTGAAATACGTTAGAAATCCTCTTTTCCACATAACTTTACAATAAATATTATTTCTAACTTTTTTTAGAAAATGTTAACACAAAGTATATTGAAAATGAGCATGTTTAATATGATTTTTTTCTTAGAATTAGCGAAGACTCTCGACGTATTTAAGTTACACCCTGTATAAAGTGTAAGTGGCAATTCAACAAAGCTTGCATTAGTGAAATGTTCGAAATAAAAGTTTGTATTGGTTTCGTTCATATTTTGGTCTGAGATTTTGGCGAACTATGCAAAGTGTCATAGTTTATCGTTATTTATTTATACGGGAGCAAACATCTCGAATTTCCACCACAAATAGCTTACGGACAATATCGAATGTTACACGGAGTGTGTGAACATACAGACAGACGTCCAGGGACCGGCACAAATTCCGACCGCGGTAAGAATGGCCAACCGAATCGATACGTTGCGATTATGAATGGCCCAATGGGCCCTCGGCCTCTTTGATGGTAATTCGGTTGGGTAGGCATGACCGCGCGACCCCGCACACCGATGTGCGTTGGGGAGTTATCCACCGAAAAAACATTTTTCCGTATTGGGGTTAGGACCTTTTCACAAAATATTAAATTCCTTGATACTCTCTAAAGGTATGGGTACCTATTGTAAATTGGCTTTGACATTAATCGTTGCACTCCGGACAGAATATAACTAGACCAATAATAGCAAATGGCATCCGAATCATTCAACATATACAATACCAAATCAAAATACAAAAATGTACAGGGTATTTTTTCTACGCCATCTCAAAATGCTTTTATAAAACTTTATACTGGTCAAGAGTGCTCTGCAATTATTGAAAAATATTAATCAGGGACTCTTTTATTAATGAACACAAAAGTAACTTTTTACAAAATGCCAACCAAGAATTAAAAAAATATATTGGACCTTTCTCAACAAAGTCACTGTCTAAGATGATACATTTTCTGTACGTTTCCTTAACTCATATGAACTTACCGACTGCCAGGCTTCTGAATTTCTTAGACTTGGTTCGTTTATAGCGTCTGGGATGGTTTTTATATACTCGATTTTTGATCCAAAATTCAATATTTTGAGATAGCACAGAGAAAGACACTCTGTATATTTTGTATTGGATCTTTGCACACCAATACTTCGAGTGGTCCTGCTGACCATTCAACCGTTTTGAGGAGATTCAATGGCACACTCGACTTGCCGGATGCCTTTAAAATTCCTATTTTGCTCAATTTTGGCATTCCGTAGAATGGAATTCGTTATATATTTTTTATTCAAATTATAAATATGTTTAAAAGAATTGCTTCATTTCCGAAAAACAGAGTTTTAAGTTTTGTACAAAAACGTTTTTTTTTATTACAATCTAAAAATTGTTTTGAATAAAGTAACTATAAATACAACTATTTTGTACCTTGATTTTTTCGTATGTCTCTTCGTTTCTGAGATAAAATAGTTATTTTTGACCAAGGCAACTTTTTATAAATAATCATAAGGGATCACCCGTCCAGGAACCGATTCATGTCTGTTTCGTGCGTAGTGCGAAAGAAAGAGATAAGCAGTTCCCGTTTTGGGCGTTCTCATTTTCGTTCTTTAGTAAATCAAGTATAAATCATTTTAAATACCTCAGCTTAGGCATAATTTCTATTTAAATTAACATAAACCATAAAACTATAGCAGGTGAATGATTTTACTTTATATTACAATCTAATAAATAATAAATTAACATAAGGGTATAAATGCAATGACGAATTTAAAATTTTATTTAAAATTATCACAAATGACCCGTCCACCACGATCATCGAGAAGACAGACCATACCTGCATTCCGAATATTGCACAAAATGAGATTGACGTGTATATTCATCGAGCGAAAAAGGGGGCACGCGAAGAGCTGACACCAGTGCCACAATATTTCGTGAAGAATTATTTATAGGACCGCAAAAGATATGGGCCTAGATTTTGTGACCAAAGTTGCAGAATTCTCATCTCTGAAAAATTCTCTATACAAACAGAGACATAAATAACTTGGTATTGAGGTGCTACTGAAGACTAGGACAGAAGTGGTTGCTCCTTAGGTAATGAAGAAATACTTTACGAAATTAATTGACGATGGCACCTAAGAACGGATATTAGTTTTTGGGTACAACCTGAACAACTTATTAACTAATAATACAACGTTTTTTTTGGATGGAACATTCAGAAGTTGCAGTGCACTGTTTCACCAATTATATAGCATCTAATATGTGGATATTGGCAGCACCGAAAAAAGAACGTGCATAATGCCAGCAATTTATGCCCTGCTACCGAATAAGAAAAAGGAAACCTACAAAAGATTATTTAGTCAACTAAGGAATCTGCTAAATATATTTCGTCCATTGAAAATCCATATTGACTTTGAGGTAGCAGCAATCAGTGCTCTCAAACAGGAGTTTCCAGAAACACCAAATTTTATGATCACTTTGTGGACACTTGGATGGAACGAAAAGAGCTGTGGGTCTGCTGTAGAGAACGACATCGAACTACAAATGCTGTCGAAGGTTGGCAAGAAGATCGGGAAAGCGTACCCCAACATATATGAACTGCTGAAATCATTACAGGATGAGATGTTATTTTATGACACAATATTTCTAAGAAACGAAATGTACATCCAAACTCCCACACGATCTAAAAAATATATAAATATAGATAATCGCTTAAAACGAATCGTTGACGATTTACTTGGTGGTAGGGTAAATCATTTAGAAACCCTTAAAAAATCGATTTATGTGGTTGAATTTCAATAACATTAACACTTATGAATATTTTTAAATGTATTATTATGTAGAATAAGGTTTATAAGGGCAATTGCATTATAATTATTCACACCGCCCCTTCTCATAATCACCTGTCTATTATTACAAAGTATAGGGACCTAATTTTACCTGTTTTAATGAAGGCAGAGGCAACGCCCGAATCAGGAAGATTTCTTTTACCTACGATCGTACTGAGGGTAGGCCGCACGAAACGGGAAGGTTTTATGATTACGCCCCAAACAGTACGCCCGAAAAAGGATAATACCCCAGGAACCGACTGCGAGAGGCTTTGCTTGACTTTAACGATCGTTCTACCTAGGTCAAGTATGAAACTCCAAACTGCTGTCTGTTGTGCAACCTGCTCCAAGAAAAATAGATTGAGATTCAAACCTACACTAAAATATTTATACTGAAAGATTGCGCTGCTAACAATTTGGAAATGTGTACGAAAAATTAATTGGGCCTTTATTGGCAGGGCTTTGAATATTTGATTACTTTTGACGGGCGATGGCTCCGTTTCTGACGTTTGATGTTTACATTTCGTGAAGGCCTACTTATTGAAAAAAAATCGCACAATAATGGGCTACTTCAGAGCCGATCTCTGATCTTTTAATGAGGATTTTGAGACACTTTACTGCCGATTTTAAGAAAAATTTTATCATCCAAACAAAAATGGAATATAATTGCGCATCCTGATATTTCCTGGTTCGTTTGGGACTTTGCTGCTTGTAAATATTATCGATATCGGTAAAAATATTTTTTGTAGGATTTATTGGTGTAGAGAGATTTTTTCTTTGGTTAGAAAGAAATTCTCAAACGTCTCAAATTTGGGACACCACGCCCAATCTGTACAATTACTATTTTTGGGCGGGCATTAGATAGCCCTCCCTCGACTTTATGGCATTTTTCTCCCTCGCTTTAGCAACATTCTTCCCCATTTTAATTCGCAATTGCCCCACATCGTCCCCTTCTTCCAGACATAATGCGTCCGAAGTAGCGCTAAATCACTCTCGAAGTATCTTCGTGGATTGCGCCTTCCTACATCGTGCTAGCGACCATATAAATTTTATTGCAGGTACACTTTACAGACCCCATGTCGTGTGCGTGCACCGACAGTATATGAAGTAACGAACACATTATTTTCTTGGAGAAAAATATGGATTTAGTTTGAATATATTTGTTTCGATTATATTGTTATTGTAACAGACAACTTATTAGCTCGTCGCTTCGAGTAAATTTCACTTTACAGATATACAACAGGTATATGAAACGAATTGTGTGTGCTTATCGCATTGACAGTCATCTCTCAGTAAAATCATTTACAGATCTGATCCTGGACCAACACTATATTAAAGACCTGTGCATAGCGCTGTTTCAAGCGATCGCCACTGGCGCCACACGACGAAACAAATTTACACGGTGGTTTAATGTTTAAACACCATTGTTGCACAATTTTTTATAAAATAAAAACATGCAAATGTGTCTGTTACAACGAATTTAATATGCAAAATAAAATAAAATATTTGTTTGCTATATCCCTCTAATTTGACAAGTTCACATGGCATATTTCCATACATTTTCTTAAGAAAAGCGATTCTAAAAAGAAAGCAAGAGTATTTGGTACCTTTTGGTTTGAAATGAAGTCCATGGCTAGTTTTAGTGTAAGTAAGCATAAAACGCATTAGATTTTTCAGTTTCTTCTTTATATGGAGGACTATTATTGGTTCGCTTTGGAGCTATAAACAAAATTTTCTATTTTCATTCTTGCATAGGTACGTTACAAAATACTCTTCCAAAATAATATCTAGAATTTTCGCTTCTTCAGCTGGTTGATCAGATCATCCCATAATTCCAAAATAGTGTTTATTCTTCTGCAATTCATCTAATGGTCTGTGCAGTCTGCATACCATTTTCTTCCTGTGAATCGAAATTTCACGTTAACACAAACAAATCTACCTATAAAAGCTAAAAACTGCTAAATACTGGACGCAAAGACTATTCGTTACCGTAAAAAGAAGGCAAATCGTAATAAAGCTGGGTATTTAAAATTTGGGACATTCTAAATGTCAGAAACTGACATACCAATAACTACAAAATACCCCCCTATAACCTATAATAAGTCGCCATTTTTTTCGTCGAGTAGCGCCACCTCAGTCCGTAAACAACAATGAAATATGACGTCAAACTCCTGTCTTTAATGTCGGTCCAGTCTGATCAACCACAAGGTACAATGTGAAACGTTGTCAATGTGTAAGAATATAAGCCATTATAATAAATGAAATACGTATAAGAGAGATCGGTGTATAAAAGTGAAGTAACCACTATTCAGTGGTTACTTCACTTGCCAAATGTTTTCTTTAACAATAGCCTATTTAAAAAGTTGACTGATTATCGAAATGACGAAATGTGGCGTGAGATTCGCTCACCCTGTATACTTGCGGGTTTAAAACGAAGGCGACTATCATTTCTAGAAGGGCGGATTATGTTTCGCATTATGTAGATTGCGGTGCTATTTGCTGTAAAAAGTAATAGCTAAATAAATCCTTTTCATTTTAAATTATTGTTTTCACGACGGACGTAATCCACAGATTTATGGTCAACCTACTTTTCCGGGAAAGTATCATGGAATTAAAGGCTGGGTATATTTAAAAATATAGATAATAATAATTTTCACCCTAGCAATACTTGAAACCACAAATAGGTAGGTATCTAGGAAGCAACCACATGTTTGTGTGTGTGCGAAGGAGGAGTGAATCAAACAAATTATATAAAAACTTTTTTAATTTGAGCATATGAATACTTTTTATTAATTCTTTTTTAATAAAATACGTTGTGTTACAAAGAAGGCACAATTTTAAAATTGTTTTTAATGTGTAAATATTTTATATCCAACAGATTGCTAATGAAATTCAGATTTTCCATATCAATATCCCTTTTATTTTTAATTAAAAATGTCAAATAACGTTATTTGTTAGACACCCACAACGAGAGCTATGTACTTTGTATGTTTTGCATGAATTACAAAAATGTGTAATATCAAATGGCAACTAGGTATTGGCCAATTTCATAATTTGGAACATTTGATTTGAGCTGTTCATTTCATGTGTGGGAGGATCGGTTAAAAAATGAAAGAATATGATGGAATTTTATAAAAGGTCTCTGAAACTTATAAAAACATTTTTTTTGTTATTTTATTGTTCTTAATGTAAAAAAAACTTTTTGGAAACTCTTTCTAATCCATTAATTGATATGTATATTTTTGACATTTTTTAAATTTATAACTTCTGGCACTATATTTCTTAAAGATGTTTTCCATTGAAATAAAAAAATGTCATCACATGTTTCCTATTTGAGTCGTAGGTGCCTTGTAACAAACGACCAACTTTCAATTATAGTTTTAAAATAAATCTCTCTAAATGAAGTTTGTGACTCATTGTAGTTTGCACCTAGGTAATATTGTGATATTTAAAAATACAGGGTGATTCACCTAAAAAAACAGGTAGAGTTCGTTGAGGACTTTATTCGTAGGCTCGAATTGAATTTTTCTGTTGCAAATTTTAGATGGCGCTGCGGACAAAAAAATTGTTTTTGTCCGCAGTGACCTTCAAAAGTGATGCACTCGAATTATCCTTCAATTTGGAGCAAATTATGTACTATAAACCAATTTTTAAAAAACAACAGTTTTTTAGTTGTCGCACTTTAGAGTTGGCAGAGCATATGCATGTGGAAAATCTGCAGTAGACATTCCTAAGATTATTTCCAAAACTGAGAACGAGGAACTAATTTTCTGAGGAGTTCTTACAACTAACCCTATATATCCCACAGAGTTGTTTTATCAGTTTAAATATACAGGGTGTCCAATGGAACAATCCAACACCCTCAACTCTTTAAGTTCTTGAGATAAAAAAAAATCGAGGTCACTGCAAACGAAATATTTCTTTCAAGCGCCGCGCCACCTGTAATGTGCATGAAAAAGTTCAATTTGAGACTGCAAATAAAGTCTTCAATGAGCTCTACCAGCCTCTTATTTACGAAACTAAAATATCTTATCTCATCTCATCCTGTTGGTAGAAATTGACCTGATCTGGATGATTTTACTTTATCTGTAGCGAAATGGCGAAAATTTGACTGCTCCTCGAAGAGCATCACCTCATTGGAGGTAAGGAGGTAAAGCGCAAGATGTAGGTAAAAATCCACGCTCAGATACTTTACTTTCAGTCTCTTGTTTCAGAACCGTTCCTATTCCCGCGATTTTTCTTAAAACCGTCCTCGATCTCGTGCAGCGGCACGCCCCTGGTCTCCGGCAGGACCAGCAGCAACAGCAACGTGCCGCCGAGCACGACGCCGCCGAACAGCAGGAACGCCCCGTCGGCGCCCAGCGTCGAGAAGATCGACGGCGTCGCCTTCACCACCACGAAGATGAGCAGGTAGTTGTAGGTGGTGGTGACGCCGCTGCCGAAGCCGCGATTGGCCAACGGGAACATCTCGCCCGTCATCGCCCACGGTAGCGGGATCATTCCTGGAAGGGTACAAAACGAGAACTTACCGGGTGAAATGATAGTCGCGGCGTTGCAATTTTTCGCTTCGAGAAGAACGAGCGAACGCCCGCCAGGAAGGACGTTGTGCCGCCTTACCTATAGAAAGAAACGCCATGCTCGCTATGAAACCAGTCAGCGGCACTGCCGGGTAATCCGTATTCAGACTCGGGTAGATCTTGGAAAAATGCACGAACGCTGCCAAACCTATCATACTCAACCCCGCCATTACCCCACTAAGCAGGAGATTCATCCTCCTCTTCATAATCTTCATCAGGAAACAGCTTCCCGTCGCTGCTGCCATTCTTACTGCATCGATAATGATCGTGGCGAGATATTCGTCGACGGTACCACCAAGCGTCTGCTTTGCAATCGTGACGTTGTAGAAAGCGACACCGTTGTGGCCAGACCATTGCATCACGGTGAAGAACAGTAGAAGAATGAACAGTGGCTTGAAGAATTCTGGCTTCTTGAGGTCGTCCAAGTAGTGTCTACAGGAATGTCTTGGTTTGGCAGAATGGGCTGCTTGTCTTTTGAGGATCTCGTCTAGTTCCTTTTGAGCTTCTGGCCCATACCCTCTAACCCTGAAAATATTGAAGCGGCAATGTGCTGTTTCCACGTGTACAAATAACATGTGTAAAATCATAATATGTAATATCGTCAAATGCGTTATCAGGTTGCGTTAAATTATTATTTAATAATAAACCTATACAATTAGCCTTTTATCGTTTGGCGTTATCGTATTTTGCATAGCTAATTAATGAGTCCAAAACTGTTGACATCAATAGCTATCTATTTCACCATGATTTAGAGTATCTCCAAATGAAACTTTACTTTATACTTATGTTTTTACTTCAAATATATAAAAGTCTCAAATTTGTTTTCAAAAGATTCATATTTAGAGGGTTTTATTACCCACCAGTAAAATGATTTCTTTGCCTCCTCAATCTTGCCCCTCTTTATCAAGAAGGGTGCAGACTCTGGAGCGAACAACATGAGCAGAAAACACAGCACGGGTGTTGAGCCAGCTATCAAAGCCACCGTCCTCCAAGAGAAATAGGTACCCATGATATGTGCGAACATTATTCCAAAAGTCATAGATATATTCAGAGTTCCCAATAAGAATCCTCTAAACTTCGGATCGGTTGTTTCGGAGAAGTACACGGCAGAACACGGTCCTATGAGACCTATGGAAAGTCTTATATTTATATTTTGATATAATTTATTATATCGTAGATCTTAAAAAAGAACCTTACCTATGCTTAACCCAGAAATGAATCTTCCAGTTAGCAACAGCACTATTTCCTTTGAGAAATATATCATCAACCAGCTGATTACTATTGGAATGCATGTCATTAGATGGATGCCTCTACGTCCGATGACTTCCATGAGCCAGCCGCCAAGGATGCTTCCAGAAAACATCGGCAATGCGGTAATCGAAGCTATAATGAATAGAAGATTGTAATGGTTATTTACGTAACAAGTCTGGAAACCAAGCATTTGCTGGATGAGACTTCAGAACGGCCCGCAGTGAGCCCAGAAAGTCGACGAATCTTAGAATGATCTGCTTGTTTGCTTATTTTCTGCATGGCCTAGGCCTGGTACATGCAAAACAATATTTTCCTACTGAAAAATTGACTACAATCAATTTAATGGGTGTTATAAATTACACACTGTAAGTAGGTAGGTACTCAATTTTCTAAGAAGTTACATGATTTTGAAGCTCTTATTAGAATAGTAGTTTGTCAAACCAATATAAACCAAAACTGTAGTCTATCCAAGATACAGCGGCAGTAGATAGATATAAACAAAGTCAGATGACCGCCTTGCGATCGATTACCAGGGTCGGACTAATATGAGATTCAAAGTGGCATGTAATTCTCAACTAATTATTTTAGAAGTTCTAAAATGTGTGTTTCTGCCTTTCGTGGATCTTTATAAATTTGTAGCAAAATAAATTTATAGAATATACTGCTCGCGATCCGATCTAAAATATGCAGGAAACTCGACTGCATTCCCTGCATTCTGTTCGCCGCGTAAACATTTGACATTTTTTGACGGCCAGACCAATAAGAGAATAGGTCACGTGGTGGCCAATGTTTTGATCCACTGCCGCTGTATCTTGGATAGACTTTAGATGATTTCAACTGGCAATGTCACTATATCATTTTTGCAATTTTTATGCCTAGTTTTATTTTGTTGTACACTGTTGATAACGAAGCTAACTTCATAGTGGGGTATAGGTGGGAATCTGTCAAACGATATCTTCGATATTTAAATGGTAAATTGCCAATTGAGATGTTAGTACCTACGTGTTGACAATAAAAATATAATTTCAACTTTAGCGACAATTAATTAAGCATGAATTACAATAATTGGAATATATTTTACCTTTGTTTAATAGTTTCGATATCGAATATAATATCGTAAATACTTCATACACCATCTCTATACTGACCTGACGAATGTCAATAAAATAATTTACATTTTTTTATCAAGTGCTTGTGTCAAGTATTATCAAGGGCAGCAAAAGCAATGTAGGCATATTATCCAATTGAAACTTAAATTGCAGGTCGTGCACAAAGCATAGTGTACCTACAACTGTGCACTCGCATGCAATATGCCTCATTGCTACACTTATTGCACAATATACTACTGTTATGTTTTTGTTTCCATATTTTCAATTTTTTGTAATTCTAAATGTGCGGCAATGTGGTAGATGTCGTGCCCCATTGTTAAAATACCCCTTATTTTGACTCCAAGATTAAATATATCCACACTACTCTAAAAACATGCTACAAACAAAGACAGAAAGTCAACCATCAACCAACTATACGCCCGGTGATTCCCGGTTCTAGTTCTTCCAGAAGCACACTTAGATATCGCATGTTTTTTCTTGTTTGGGGGCGCCGGAAGCATCGGAACCTCACCTGAAGACTCGGGGGATGGTCTAACGACGCCAGCCTCCGAGCCCAGAGTCGAAATAAGTTCGACAAAAAGGGGCAATTTCTGACAATGTCGCGACATTTTCGGAATAATTTAATGGAGCGCTTAGATTGTGATTAGTTCTGGGCGTCAAGCGTTTATCAAAACAAACCTGTCTATAGGTTCTGACGTCATTGGTACTGACGAATTTCAATGTGTCAGTATATATATTTATTTCTATAAATATTGACAAGAAGACGACGTGCAATTGTTGCGTATATCATGCAGTTTTTTTATGGCTTTTCCTTTGTATATATTTATCACTTTATTGAAACTATTGTTAATTTAATTGTCATTTTTTGAAGTTGATTAATTTGTGTAACGCAATACATTAAATCTGAATCCATAACACAAGTTGGCAAAATTACCAAAATATATTGAGATTTGTCAGTACACTTTGCCGCACCCTATACCCTATATGATAATATGTTATCGTTGAGTAAGATCAATACCATCTCTAAGACTGTGTTGGTAAGATGCTATATTGATAAAAAGGTTTTTTCCTAGTTTCAACTCCATCTGTGGATATAGAAATACATTGTATGTAGAGCTAGATTATTTAGTTTAATTTCAAAACCCGAGAGCAATCAAAATATTATTTATACCTATTTGACTCGCTTTTGGGAATTTATTTTTGTCGCCTTATTGGTCTTTCATTTAAAACAAGGTCTCTTGATAAGATAGAAATCGCTAGTTGTTTTTTTGTTGATTTAATAATCTATTGTTTTAATAATAAAAAGGGACAACCAAAGCCTACTATAAATACATAGGTAGGTACTCATTCTCATTATTATATTTACTACTTAGTAATGATCTTGTGCAATATTTTATGTGCATTACAAACAAGCAAACGTATTATAATTATTATGTACCTACTTTAACAAAAGTATTGCGTATTTCAGCTTACCTACCTATCCATGACATCGTATTTTCGTCTAATTGAATAATGTTTTCCTCTTCCAATTGTGGCAGCAATATTGCTGAATAGCCTTCAGTGATACCTAAGCATAATATCATTATGATTGGACCCATAGCAATAGAGACCTGCAAAAATATGCTTTTGTCATACATTTTTGTTGTCGGCATTGCTGGGTATTTTTTTTGATGGAAAATCAGCTGAAGATATCAATTTCTACGTATCTCACACGCTGTTTTCAGATAGTGCTTTTACTCGTTCCCTACTTTTATGGTTTTCTTTTTAATTTTGGTGTTACTGTTCAAGACTTAAAAAAACAGACGCATGTTGGTTAGCAAGGAACGCTTACCTGCCTTACTCTTGGAGAGAAGTTTTGTGAAACCTCTATGCCATTTTCACCAGTAGTACCTGTGGATTTAGCGTTCTTGTTTTGGGAACTAAAAGAAAAATTTTACAGTATCTAAAGGATATGTGTAGGTATAGAAGTTAAGGAAATGGGGATGAAATTCTTCATTTTTCAACCTGAGACTACGATTTAACCTACCTCGTCATGATTTAGCATATAATTAGAGAACTGTGTGATCTATCTGATTGCTCGGAAAAATTTCAGGTCAGCTGTAGGTACTGACTTTTACACTGTTTAATTTCCACACTTTTGTAGGTGAACCCTTTAATACTGTTTCTCTGTGTTGTTCACGTCGTGCCTGTAAACAGCTAACTACTTTAATTTCCCAGGCAATTCAGAATGATGTTTTCGTTGGCAATTTATTTCGTAATCCAATTGCGTACTAAACATCTGGCCAAGTTATTTGCGTAGAGATGAAAATCCAAAACGGGCTTAACTCTCTTTTTAGTTCTAAGTTATCTAAATTGTTATGGCTTGTTTACGGAATGATTTTTATCAGAGACTTTGTATAATAAAAATTATGTTATTTAATTCGAAAACGAAAAAATATAGAAGGTTCACTTGCTGAATACCTACGGCCCAGGCAGTTCGACCGCTATAACTCTTACCGATAATCCCGCCGAAATACGTTCCTGATTTTCTATGGTTTGAATTTAAATGCAGACAAAATTTTAATTATAACAAAAGATTTAATAAAGTAAACTTAACTAACATATTATGCGTAAATTAAGACGCAAAAATAAAATAAAATTAAAGATTAATCCTAAATGGTTTAACTGGTTTAACTTTAACACTACGCTCGATGTTATGCAAATAACAACGCGAACTATCGAATTCCTAACAACCCCAAACCATAATAAATGAAAGGCGATGCGCCAGGACCTACCCTATATTATGAAATAAATTGCGGTCCATTTCGAGGCAATTTACTTATCTACCAGATGCCTCGCCGGCAGTGGGTCTGACAGGGCAAAAACTTTCCATTACATCGTAACCTTGCTCTGCCCAGGATAATAATTATAACCCCCATTCGGAGAGATAAATACTTCCAGGGTAAAGACAGATTAAAGTTGGCAAGGAAGTTAATACGGAACGTGCGGAAAATTTTTCCCGGAACCTGGATCTGGGAATTTAGCCGAGAAGGTCGTTTTTAAATCAGCGGGAATTTGAGCTTCAATGAGAAATAATTTTGGAGGCTAGATTGCTTTTACTAATATTAAAATAAATTTTAATAGAAATTGCATCATTTCGATTTTCGTCAAACCTCTATATACCAAATTGCGACCAGTTTTCATTTTATAAAGGTTTCATTAGAACAGAAAGTGATAAGCAGTTCATCGCATCAGATGTCAATATATGAAACTCGTTGAAAATATCAAGATTCGATCTATTTAAGGCCATTTTTAACAAAAATTACAGCGGGAAGCACGACAAAATAATTATAGAAAAAATCAAGGTAGGCATGGAAAACAACACGAAAAGTTAGTTGAAAAGTTGAATCAATATACAGGTAATAAACGTAATTTTAAAATTATCATTTTTTGTGGTGCCAGATGCGTTTTAATCTTTTTTTTACAAAAATACGGAGTTAACACCTTCATGCACTAATAGCTTCATTTAATATCTTATGGGATAAACTGCTTGGCTTAGTCGAAAGTTTCTGTTGTAATGACACCTTTATGAAAAGAAAACTGATCGATTTTTTCCGTAAAATTTGGTGTACAGAGGTTTGAAAACGCCAATATGACGCCATGGAATCAGACTTTCAATAAACAAAACCTAATATGGTATGCTGAAAATAAAAAAAAAACATAGCTAACCGTAGAATAATCACCCAATCGAAATAGTAGTGAGATATCTTCATTAAGGTCAATCCAAAAATATATACTATAATGCCGAATTTTTCTCGCTTCTTCATAGATTTCTCAAGTGTTCATAAGCAAACACGGACAGACTGTATAAAAATGGCAAAATTAAAGTAAATATTTCAAAATTTACCTATTTGGTTTACATAATAATATCATCTATAATTACAAAAGAAACGACTTTTTCTAGTATTTTTTTTTTTTTAATTTTAACAAATAAGCCATTTTAAGCGATTATTATTAAATAATATCATTTTTGACAGAAATCGAAGTCTAGGAGTGGGTTATTCTAATTTTTTTAGAGCTGAAGTTAACCCCAAAATTAAATTTCAAAATAAATCAGTAATAAATGAATTTCCCTCCTTAGTGGGAATTTTTGGACACTGTGTGAACAAATTGTTTTTATTTTGTAATAGTTATTTATGTACCAAGGCAATGAAGTTCAACTTTTTATGTCTCATGTGGAATTTAGTTTTATTTGCCTCTGGCCGAAGCATGTAAACCACGTGAGTCATAAAAAGAACTTCAGTGCCGAGGTACATATTATATTTTCTTGAAATCGGAAAAAAATGTTTTATTGGGATCACCCGTCCATGAACCGATTGCGCGCGGCGTTGCTTGACTTTGACGATCGCTCTACCTAGGTCAAGTATGACGAGGCCCGGCGCTTCCCAACAGAAACTCCAAACTGCTGCCTGTTGTGCAGCCTACACGAAAAATAGATTGATATAAAATATTTATACTGAAAGATTGCGCTGCGATAGGTAACAATTGCGCAATGTGTACGACAAGTTAAATGGGCCTTTATTGGCGGGGTTTTGAATATTTGGTCACTTTTGACGGGCGATGGCTCCGCGTCTGACGTTTAGTGTTTACATCTCGCCAAGGCCTACTTATTGAAAAAATCGTACAATAATGGGCTACTTCAGTGCCGATTTCTGAGCTTTTAATGACGATTTTGGGACACCTTACTGCCGATTTCAAGAAAAACAAGTTTTTCTAAACCTTAATCGTTTTAAATAGACAAAAACGAAGAAAAGGTTCAAATTTTGTAAGCGAATTCTGGATGTTTCTATAGAGTCCCAAAATTTCAATCCAAATATCGGATCAGATTTTTAAAAATTCGAATTAACTAAAAAGTATGATAAGTAAATGTAATAACATTTTACGAGACTTTATTAATAAATATATTTTTAATTACATATCTCAAAAACGAAAAAATTTAGGACAAATATTTATAGGAATAAAGTATTCTCAAAATAGCTATCATCTATCAAGCGTTGTCAGTGCAATTCTCGGATACCCCAGTATACAATGTTGGATAATAATTGGTTTGTTAATAATTACTGCAGTTAAGTACCTTTTTTTAGTGTTGCATATTCTTTAGCCTTACTACCAGATGTAGATGTTCAATTCAGTTCTTATAGGCTGTTGTAACATTTCCATTTCATAGCAGTTACAGAAAAGATTCCACAGACCTCAATTCCCAATTCTCCTACCCATTTACATGTAAAAGTCTAAAGCCGGAACCCATTGTATTTTTAAATGCATTTTCGCTCAGGCTTCCTTTCCCACGGACAGTCTACAGAGGTAGACATACTCGACACCACAAAGCAAACTTGTTTTATCTGTTCGAATTCAAGTCTCAAACTGGAAAATTGTGTCTTTATTCGGAGTAAATTTATTTTCCCGATATGTTTGCATACAGCTTGCCAGTTTGCTCTTGGGAAATGCATTGCGATGTCGATATTGGATGTACAATATATTAGATATTGCAGGCGAAATAAAAATAGAGAGGCCTTCCATTAGATAGATACAAATCTAAACACTTCTTTTTTAGGTAATTCAATGGTCATAATATTCCAGTCATGATCTTTGCTATTACATTTTGTAGAACTTTGTGTGGTGTATGTCTACAAAATTTGATTTGACTATCTCCAATGTCCTGGAAAATATAAAAATATTTGAATCCTATCATGCTCAAAATAATTTTTATTTAACTTTCTTTTATTTGGATATAACTATACTTAATCTGAATCGAAGACAAATTTTGAAAGCCATACAGAATTTTTATAGCATCTATTTTTAGCAGACTCGTTTTACGTCACCTTTATTATTTCATTCTTGGATTCGACTACCCAATTTTAATAGGATATTTGATATTTAATCAGTTTAGGCGAAAAAATGTACGAATAAAATGGAAATCACTAGAAATTTCGTATTTAATAACAAATATCAGATTATAAGGGGGGGGAGTTATAAGTCTTGCTGCTTGGTTCCTTTATATTCATTCTTCGAGTCACCACTTCAATTTTTATGCTAATTATTGAAAAATACCACATTCATCGTATCCCGAGGAGGCAATTATATTTTATTATTTCCGAAAAGTGTTGTTCAACTACATATTTGTACTTTATAATTTACTAGATCAAACCCAATTTTTTTTACCCCATTTTTTGAAATATGGCCAATTCGTACTATCCATTGTAATCTTAGACAAATGCCTAATATGGTTTTGTGATTTTTGGGTGTTTTCTTTTAATGACAGTATATATAATAGGCCACGGGATATAGAGGTATTTAAAAAAATAAGAACACCAAATGTACAGCTTTCCGAATATTTTTTTAAAAATCGGCCATTCTATCTCTCTATCTATCTCTGTCTGTCTGTCTTTTTTTATTTGTCGATTTCATTATCTTGCGTACAGTGATTCCATGTATACAGTGATGCCATTCCCCAATTTTACATCCGTGTGATTTTTGATGCCACGTCTCCCGGCAAAAACTTCAAAGCTGATTTCGCATGGAAAGATGCCACCTGAGCTCCAAGGACCAGTAAACTTTTTGTTGCTTTGTATAAATGCAAATTTCTTTTATTTCGTATCATGAATTTATATTAGCTGATTTACAATTTTATGCCAAAAACATTTCTGCATTATGTCTTTTTGAATATTCTTTTTGAATATTCCATGTCTGGGCTTACAATATTTATTATACATAGGATACACCACGGATATTGGATTTCTTTTGAGCCAGTTCCAGCATATTTTTTGACAGAAATTCAAGGAAAGAGCACCATATATGTAAGTAGGTATATTTCCAGTATGGTTATAAGAAAAAAATATATATGGCAGTGCTTTTACCTGTAAGAGGATTTTGTGTATTTTTTGCACTTATCTTAATATAATTCATTACAGATAGAACTTTCTTAATCAAAGTTATAACAATCGACTATTCTACCTAATCTAAATGCAAATTACGCTGAACTGTAATGGATTATCGACTCAGATTGTCCTTGCTTGTCTCCTTTTCTAGTCCGAACTTTTAATTTCACAATCCATTGGCTTAACTAAGCTATGAAATGGAATAACTAAGTTTCTGATTTGCTGAATAGTCTTTGAAGTAACGTAATTCTGCAGTTTAATTTACCGTAACTACAGGGTGGCTCCAAAATTTTCTTCTGATTTAAGTATTATAATAAAGTCTCAGTTACAACAAACAAACTTCCAAAAATATGTAAAATATAATATTCCACACCACCATTAAAAAGAATTGAAAAATCTTTTTTTTTATGAAAAGGTGACGACAGGTTACAAGAAATAATATAGTAGTGCTAAAGTCACTTGAAACAGCATAAAAAACTATAATTGGCGTCACAAAAATAATACAGGACATAAGCGTCGCGCACTTTTCAAAAATATACATATTGTATAAGCAACATAGTACTTCACTTTTAAGGTTTTTTTTTAAGGTTGTCGTCAAACAAAACGTAATGGTTAATGCACCATATAATATTGTCCAAAGGTCTCTAAAAAGCCATATCGATTATAACTATTTACGCAAGTATATCTGTGAAATTATAGCAAAGTCTAGAGAATACTATAAGTCGGCGCACTCGGCCTTGTGTAAACAAACGTTTCCCCCTTACCCTCTCCCGCTCCCTCGGCCCGCCGTCATCGGAGTACGGCGATCGATATCTTATTTAATAAGAAAATAAGCTTATAGACCGGGAGATAGTGACAGATTTTTGGACGTGATTTTACTCAGTATGCCTTGCAAAGGGCATTATGTTGCGTATATTCTCACGATAATAAGGTATGAATCAGAGAGTCATCCTGGGTTCTTCATATGGAAAAATGAGTTTTCATTTATTCGAAAAATATGCATTTTGATATGATTTTAGTCAGGCTGCCATGTGTTTTATAATGAAGTTCAAAATAGAAAATTCCTCGGAAAACCATAGGCATACCGTTAGCGTGGGTCCAAAGGGCTATTATTGCCATGTGAACTTGTATTTTAATAATTAATTTTTCCACGTTTCTAAACAGGCTGCCAATGAGAAGTATGCAAGTTCTTGTTATGAAACTGCTGAAGAAAAGATGGCATACCGTTTGCACATATCCAAGTATACTTTACATCGAATAAATCGTTTAAATTATTAAATAACATAACAATTTAAACCGTACTTGGACAACCGCAAAAGGTATGCCATCCTTTTTTCAGCATTTTCATAACACGCCCTTGCATACTTCTCCTTGGCAGCCTGTTCAGAAATGTGGAAAAACTAATTATTAAAATACAAGTTCACGTGACAATAATAGCCCTTTGGACCCACGCTAACGGTATGCCTATGGTTTTCCGAGGAATTTTCTATTTTGAACTTCATTATAAAACACATGGCAGCCTGACTAAAATCATATCAAAACGCATATTTTTCGAATAATTGAAAACTCAGTTTTTCATATGAAGAACCCAGGATGACTCTCTGATTCATACCTTATTATTGTGAGAATATGTGCCACATAATGCCCTTTGCAAGGCATACTGACTAAAATCACGTCCAAAAATCTGTCACTGAATCATTGATAAATATTGCTTCCGTTTCTAAAGAGGGTACGCTAAATAGTTTTTATAATACAAATTTAAAAATTTGGTGAACGCAATGGGATTGGGACAGAGCCCGGTACAGAACACGGGTCCAGTCACCGCCTTCACCGATCGACAGTTCACGTTCACAGTTGTTATATTCTATTACTACGAGTAGAGCGGAACTGGAACAGCGGAACAGAACTGAACGAAACTAAGAATATTAATGTATTAATAATATTGTATTTTAATGAATAAAATGAATAAAAAATGTGTTTCCTATTTTATTTCAAAATTTCGGAAATAGAAGCCCCTCTCTTGACTCCAGCCGAGATCCGCCACTGACCCCGAGTACCTCGCATCTCCGCAGGGTTCGAGTTGGAGGCCTCGAAGGCGAAGGCCGTCTGGGGCTATATATTGCTCGTATTGGGAATCCCTGCTAATAGGGAATAGGGAGTCCCAAACTTGGCGCCTCCGCTGTCAATTAGTGGTTTGCATACCTCAAATTAACAAAGGGCTTGAACTTGCGAGGGTTTCAAAGGCGCTCCCCGCCACTTGGCGCCTTGACCCCTGCGTCTCCAATTTCTACTCCGTATATAGAAACCGGCAGGTCCCCAGAGTGCTACACGTCCACGCAGTAAGTAGTAAAACTGTCCCAGAAAAACCCCCGAGTTTTTTTCTCTGGAGATATACTATAACGACATTCAAGACACAAATATTGTCTATACGTCGTACATAATAATATTCGTAATTCGTAACACATAATAATATTTCAATCGCGTATAGGATTGCTCTACGTTTGTCTTATGTTATGAGTCGATGAAAACCACAATATAGTAGGAATGTAGGACCCGAAACGGAGGGCAATCTTGTAGGTATATCCCAAAACAAAATAAAAAATACGCGAGAAACTTATGTTTATTCCATTTCTAGCTTTTTATAACAAAGGCTTCTAAAATTATGTTAAATCATGTTCATTGTTTATCGACTGTCTAGTGATAGCAAAAGTTCCGCAGGTACTTTAAGTTAATTATTGTTATCTAAATTACTAAATAATTGCGAATAATTGCATGTATATATATTTTCAGTAAATGAATATGCGTTTATACCTACATTCAGCAGCCTATTACTTAAAACTTTCCATTCAAAACGGCCAGCGCTATACCACAACCTTCTCAAGCTTACTAGCCCTGTGCAAACATGTGGCAACGCCGCAGCGGGACGGTTCAACGGGTCTATGCAGTATGGAGCAGTCTGCACTTTGGCTTAGTTTATATTTTCTAATAAATGTTCAACCCTCTTTTTATAATTAGACACATTTGTGAACTTTGTTTCAATAATTGGGTACCTAAGTAAGTAGGTGCGTTTGTTTAACAGACAAAAAAGCAGTAACAAGTGATAAAATATACACATAATATAAGTAGTAATAAGTGCGATTCCTGGTGTGATTAGGTACATTTTCGACAAATAATATGGTTAATTTGGGCAAATAGAGGGAACTGAATTTTGTTGTAAGTCGAATTTTTGTGAGAATTTTTCACAAAGTGCGCCATCAGGCAAATGATGATTACCTATCTTCCCTTATGGTTAAATTTTCATAAAAATACAAACAACAAGCGAACAGAGAACAGCATGTTGTGAAGGAGAGTAATCTCTTCTGATTGAAATGGCAATTAGGGTCAATTTCATAATACATTAAACTAAATTAACTTTAGACTTTAACATTAGGTAAAGAAACTTTTGCAACAATGCTAAACAATGGTTGGATTGTTAGAAAGCTCCTTTAATTTTAAAGGGTACACTTTAGTTTCTCTATGTAATTGGCCCTTAATCATTTTATTCTTAAATTTTCCTCCTTTGGAAAGCCCAAAACGAATACAAATTGACCGACTGCCGTCAAGCTAAGAAAACCTAGCTACTTTAAGTTATTATTACGATTTGACTTACAGCAAGGTATATAACTAAGTTCTAGGTTCCCTCGACGGTTCTAGGCATCTTGAGGCTTGAGATTCTAAGAAAACGATTCTTCACTTCAAACTTTTAGAGAAATTTTTCATTTTTTCACAAACAAAACAAATTTATAAAAAGCTGTCGCCAGCACTTCGGGCTGTCTGTTTCCACCCAGAGACACACTGCCTCGTCGTAGCAATCTGGCAACGATAGCACTACCCGCACTACACAAATTAATTCTGGTAAATTTCTTGTAAAATCAACTGACAGGGAGTGACAGGCCACGCCGCGCAGACCCGCAAGCCATGTTGCCAGCTTTCTCAACTTCAGGGCTTCCCTAGAGTCGGCTGTTTCTATACGTACCCCTCGTACAGTTCTGCCTCTTTGTAAACCACTCGCCAATAATTGAATAATTCCTGAAACTCCACCATCAAGGAGGTCGAAACTAAAGTGAAAAGTTCGGCCCTTGCTCACACCCTTGCCGAAGATTAAGTTTCGCATTTGTCGGTCGAGAGATTTGACGAAGGTGGACGTATGACTTATGGGGGAAAGATTTGGTGATTGACTGGTCCTGATAAGGGTCGCGGAAAATTTGCAAGTTATGTGAAACTCGTTAAATGACCCATATACGGATCTGTTGGTAACCGAGACAAGTTCGACCGGAAGAGGTGCTATTAATCACCCCCGGAGCCTTGGAAATAGATTGGGGCCACTTTTTAACTTGGTTAGATAGTTGTGGAAATCATATTTCTTTTATTATATTTTAGGTACGTTACTTGGACCAACACTCTCTTAAAGGCCTGTGCTTAGGGCTGTTTCAAACGGTGGCTACTCGCGGATACAAAAATCCGCCCTTATTTGTTGCTACAGTAAAGATGCCTTGATTGATATCTGGTTTGATTCGGGACTGTAGCGGAAAAGAGCGTTGCTGGGAAAAATATAGATTCACTCTATATTTATCTGTGTTGCATAACAAAAATTTCGATAAAAATAGCAAACATTTGATAGTTTAGTTGCCATCTTGTGCTTGACAGCATGCTAGGCGGTTAACAAATTCTCATTCATTTCATTCATAATAATCCCTAGCTCCCAAACTATGAAGTTTAAAGTTCCAGTTTGAATATTTAATAAAATTTGTAAATTTTTCAAAAATGTTTTTATCGAAGTTTTTGTTATGCAACATTACGTCATAAAAAGGGAGTTGCCATTTGAAAAAATTGCCGATGACGTCATATCCCTAACAACCGAGGCTAACGATAAAGACAGGCCACGGCGCTAACGCATAATCGCGTAGTCACGTGACCAACTTAGTCCTATATAATGAAAGGCATTTTAGGAAATAAGTAGAAAAAACAAATTTCGTAACAATTTGGCAAGTTTTCTTTCATCTATTACATTATTGGTTTTGTGCATCCAAGCTTTCTCTAATTGTTTTTTCAAAATTTTCAACCTGCCTCAGCTGTTTTAGGCTGAGAGTTAAACGGCACTGCACTCACAATATTTTGGCACATTCTCAAAAATTGTTGGGACATCACCTTCCTTTAGCTTAGGTGATATTCTCTATAGGTATTTTCCTCCCACAACACATTTATCCACTTTAATTATTGTTTCACTTTCTTGAAAATGTGTTAGCCACACATACTTAAGGGTTTTTTAGAAATTAAATCTCAGTTGGGATTTAACGAATCCATTTTTGGCGGAAATTTTCATCCCGAGGCAAAACGAATGTTTGTTATGGCGACACTTTCTTCCTGGCTTTTGTAATATGTATAAATATAATATAAACAGACCCAATATTTGGTATTTAGGTTATTTTTTAAGAAATAAAAATAAAAACTAACATCAGTAGGTATACTGTAAATATTGACGAGGTCTCAGTTGATCGGCAGCGTGAAAGACTGAATAGAAACCGTATCAGGGCGTGGGTCGACAACGAAAATCCTCGAGTACGTTACAACACTGATTTATTTCGCACAAGGTGAATGGTGAATACAATAAATACACAAACCCGAACTTGGTCAACGGGAACGGCTTCCAGCCACCCGGACCGTCTGAACTCGCGGATCTCCCGTAAGCAGTTCACCCCTCTGTGTCTCAGGCTCCACTGTCCAATACTGTCCCATGTCCATAATAGTCCGGGTTCCCTATTCTGTGGTTCGGGGCAGAATTCCCCTTACAGCGCTCACGCGTCGCGTCGCGTCGGGGCGAGCGGCACCAATACTCTTGGACGGCACGACTCCCACCCAGACGCCATAATAACATCTGGGCGGTTCCCCTCCGCCAGGGCACACGTGCACTAGACACAAACTTGTTTCTAAAATATAAATAAAGACGTTTAAAAACACTTTAAACATTGAAAACTTCTCAAAACCCAAGCTGCCGCTTTCAGTTATGTGACAAATGACATCTAACGTCGGACTAAGATGGTCACGTGATTTTTGTGCGCCAGGGCCTGTCTTTATAGTAGGCCTTGCCTAACAACGATGACTTTACAGATTTAAATGATATGTGACAACAATTTTTGTTAACCTTGTATTTTCAAAAAAATTTGTATGCGTTACTTTACGGCACAATATATTTTTAAAGTTAAAATAAAAACACCTTAGTCTCTTAGTCGCCTTAATGATGAAAATTTATTAACACTAAAATTCTAGGGAGATATTTAAGTATCATATCAAGGCACGCGATCAAACCTCATTTTCTATAAAAGTTAAGTGGAATCTCAAAAATGTCTCGTTAAACTTTAGTGTTATGCCTTTCAAAGTTAACTGACCCATCCGTTTTGAAAGAATATTTATTCCTGCAAAATATCTTCAACACAACATGCGTCAAAAATAGTCTAAGTATTCCAAATTTCTGCAGTTCTTCATAAAAAAAATTCTACTAGAACCAGTTATTACATACTATGAAAATCACCGACAATAAACCGTTGTAACCAACGAGTTTTGCCTAAATTAAAGGGCATTGTCCAAACATTTACCCAAACTAAACAACCCGTAACAGTCCTAATAATTGCAGCAATGACATTACAGGCTTAATTGAATTTCCAGGGATTACGTTTTCCCCGTGATTGGCTAATATTGCTCGTCGAAATATATCACTGACTAGAATGTCATCCTAGATTGTAAGTACCTACAGTGTGTCCACGGATAGAGTTCACGTAAGGTGTAAATGACAAAACAAATTTCGAGTTGAAATTTGAGCTTCTGGGGATCACCCTGCTTGGTTTTAAACTAATTTGTGACATAATTTTACTTTCGAAAAATCACGTATGCCTTGGGAATTTTGAAAAAAATAATTTGATAGGTGTGAAAAATTTCAAAAGCCTAGGTCGACTTTGATTTTTGTGCATTTTAATTTTTTAGCAGAAAAAAATCCAAGTAGGCCTAGACTATCAAAATTTCGCAAAACTACTCAGTTTCTCATTGTGAACAAGTTTTTTTAATAACATTTTAATGTGAAAGCTACCCAAAGTGCACTTTTCTGAAGAAAAGTGGGAAAAAATACCAAAAAATCAAAGTAGGCCTAGACTTTCGAAATTTCGCAAACCTACTCAGTTCTTCATTCTGAACAAGTTTCCTTAATAACATTTTGTCGTAAAACCTACAGAAAGGGCACTTTACTGATGTGGAAAATTAGTTTTTTCAAAATTCCCAAGGCATACGTGATTTTTCGAAAGTAAAATTATGTCACAAATTAGTTTAAAACCAAGCAGGGCTGATCCCCAGAACCTCAAATTTCAACTCGAAATTTTTTTGTCATTTACACCCTACGTGAACTCTATCCGTGGACACACTGTATATAGTGTCATTGTACTCAGTGTAGCAAAAAATTTATGTCGAAAGGGAGAACTATAAATAAATAATTGATAGCTATTTGTTTATACAAGCATCTTATAGATATGAAGTAGCATCTAAATAAACAATAAACCATAACAGGCGATCGTCTGACTTCACTAACATTATATTACACAACCCAACAAACACACGTGTATATGCAGTTGCGTAAATCTTAAATTCCTATTAGCTGAACCTAACCTAAATGTTCTGTGATTGACTACGACTGTCACACAACAACAGCGAAGGAAGCATTTTGCCTGACAGAAAATAATAGAAATGAGTATTTTCCTTGCGAAGATAGCTTCTGTTTTTCAAGCGAAACCCAATAAATAAGGAAAGGGACCGATTTAAAAACAAAGTGATAAAGCCGACCGACTCGCTGGGAGCTTATAGCATAAAGGCGCTTTGGAAGCTTTTAGTCGGTAGTTGTAAGGTTAACTTGAAGTGAATTCTCCCGGAACAAACCGAGATAGAATAATAACTCCACTTTACCGCATCTCGTTTTCCTTGTCGGCACTCCTGGGTTCGGTTGCGATACGACGAATTAAATTGAACTGGTCTGGGCGGTCTGGCAACCGTTATTTGGAAGTATCCTTATTGTTTATTCTTCGGAAATACCTAGATTATCGGAAATGAAATTATAAAATTGTCAGTACATCGACTTTACATTTGGCAACGATGCGCCTTGTACACATCAAAATTATCCCAATGATCCTTTTCCAAACTACGCGTTGATAAGCATGATAAGTACTCCTGGACCACGATACACACATATATAACGGTAAGTCCGCGCGCATAGGTGCTTTGACGTCAACGGTGATGCTTATTCAACAAAATCATGGCAATACCTTTTATTTTTAAACCATGAGACAATTCCCTCTTTATATCATGTTTTTAAAAGGATATTTGACTCGTTTATAGTGAGCTAGGCAACCACATATACACCAAGGTGTCTCAAGGTGCCTACATTCTATTTTTGGATGAAACTTGGCGTGAAATTGATAACTGACGCATGTCACTTGAACTAATTTCGGGAATATTTTTTATAAGTTGGCCGCGCTTTTGTCGAAGTGACGTAGGTGCGCTTTCTGCGCACTTTTCTAGTTTAATTTTCATTCTCCTAGCTGACATATACTTACCGTTATGCAAAGACAAAGGACTGTCTCTGCCGTTATGTGTGTATCGTGTCTTGGGCCATTCTTTAAAAGTATTTTATGTAAGAATAGTTTTATGAGAAGTATATTTTTTTGAAGAAAAGACTCGGTACCTACGTTGTTTTAATCAAAAACGTTTTTTTGCCTAAGTACCTACTGAGTATCCAGCCAATTTTCTACATTTAAATCTTGTTTCGCGCTAACAAACACAATTAAATACTTCCCAGTGCCGATGGGATTTTAAAACTTGCCTAATTATTTAGGTAGGTAAATTAGTTATCGCAATTACCTTAAAGCACATTCCTTCCTGTCCAAATAAATGAACCGTTAAAAGTTTTACCTCGTAGCCGTCAGTCCTGGAAAAATTCCCCTCTTTTGACATTGATTAAATTCTTTAACTCTCTTAAAGATCGTGCCGAAGTCCCTTTTTGTTCTGTTTGTTGGAATTCTTGGCAAAATGTGTTTATTTGACAATTCTCTCTTCCAGGTAGGTATACCTACATTTGCTCAAGTCAAAAGTCCTCAAAGAAGAACCTTAGTAAAGAAGGAACAAAGGTTAAAAACAAATTTTCTTTGTTCTCTCAAAAAAAAAAACAAGTTTAGCTATACTTAAGTTATTCTTACACTTTTTATTTTTAAAACTAAATAAAATTAGTTAGCATACTTAGAAATAGGTACCTACATCATTAAATATAATATAGATATGTATAGATCCAAATAATAGAGTGTAAGTGCCTAACTATTAACCCAATAACATTAACAAACTAACAATCACAACAAGGCTACAACTAATACTTTCATTTTCAAACGCATTAGGCATTTTCATTATTTTACATTATTAGGTACTAATACAGATGAAAATTAGGTATTTTCAAAGAAGTATAATAAAAAGATAGTTTTCAAAACTTCAATCGACATCTCGGCTACCAAGAGTCTGTAAATTCACTTAGCATTGGTCTAACTGGTCTGCCATCGTCGTTAAGACGTTAATAAAACTAAGAACATTAGAGATCTCGTTAAAATTTTATAACTCCATTTAGTTGCGATAAATTTTACCACTTAAATTGGAATTCGGTAAACTTTACAGCGCTGCTTCGTAGCAAATTATCTACTACCTACTTATTTTCCTGTTTTTAATAACTGGGGCAAAGAAGTTCCTATTGACATACTTATTATTTGTGGCAAATATATATCTAAAGCAGCATTTTAAAAAACTACTTTACAGCCCACGGATACACAGAATTAACTTTTAAATTTAGTTTTATGTGTATTCGTGGAAGCTTTCTCATGGTGTTTTATTTCCGCATATTATGGCATAATTACATCGTGAGTAAATTTAAAACTCCAGTGATGTATTTTTGGTGTTAGCCATTAGAAGAGCAAAGCATATTATAAAATCGTTATGAAACCCAAGGATGGCTTGAGTAGGTATGCTATTATGTTTAGTGTTTATACCGTATTATTTATCAGAATTAGTATGTGTAGGTATCAGTATTATTCATTCTGAACGCTAGTTGATTAAGGTAAGTCAACTAATATTCTATATTGGATGAGATATAAAATCTCCAGCTTTTACTGTAGGTATGAAAATAATACCTTTGCCTTGGTGCTACCAAATTTATTAATGACCGGTAATGCAGATATAACTGACGTCACGCAACCATTGGAGTGCAATAACAAGCTTGTGACCGGCACAGGACACATCGAATAACACATTGCAATCGATTTTGCGCTATATGTAGTGGTAAAACCAAACTCCAATATAAGTATTACCATCTTATGGAGTTCCTTTTTTTTAATTTATATCGGGTAACTGTGGAAGAAATTTGACATTTTGTATTTTGTAGATGAAATAATTTTATGGCAAAATATTTCCATAACTATGGATGTGTAAACCCTTAGCTTTCGAGATACAGAGCGTTGAATAACATAGATTATTTTCATATTTTATTCTTTATCCATGGAACAAAATCGATTTCAAGGGTTTCGTTGACTTTTTATACAAAATGTCTAGTTTGTCTACAAAAACCAAGGACTCTCTGTAGTAATTTAAGATTTAACGTTCTCTTTAGAATTTTAGGTGACGAAATGCTAAAACTGGTACCTTTCATATATTCAAAATTTGCGGAAAAATATATATCTACTATAATATTGAACAATAATAATTAAAATCGTATGCTCTAAACTGAATAAAACATTTTCTTTGTGACAATACACTTGATTACCATGTGACTTATAGAGGACCATTTATTTATGTTCCCTCTGTCTGATTATTTCTATGAGGGTTCAGCCCATGAAAATTTTACATTACCGCAACTGTTTATATTCATGTCTGTGTTTTAAATTTAACGTATCTTGAAAGGTATATGAATCTGAATTCTTCTGTAAATAACAGGATTTATACTAATCGATAGTGTACCTAAACCGCGTTGTATACCTTGCAGTGCTGCTAAAACGATACTCGAATGTTTGCTTACCAGATTAATATGAAGTTGTTCAGCCCACTAACGGACTACGCGGTATAATATTTGAGAAAGGGTTGGGATAGGAACGGTGTGGAGAAGTTTAATCTTGATTTACGGTTAATTATAACGTAGACCCACATGGACCGTACTTTGGTCCAGATTGTTTATTTTACGATCGGCCAAAGCTCAGATTAAATCAACGCTTTCCCGACTTCCTCACTCAATGAAAAAGATGTTTCTGAGATTTACTTACATGTAGTGAGACCACTCGATTTTCTTGGGTTCTTTGATGTTGAAATGATACAAGATGTTTTTGGCTAAAAGTCAAGAAATGTATGGATTTGATTTCTCATTTTTAGGTTATAATTCCTTCATTCATGGCTGTATGCTGTTTCTTTGGTTGCATAATTAGACATTTTCTTTCTTTCTTTCTTTCTTTCTCTCTTTTTTTTTAGATTTTAATTACCTGGGTACTTTAAAGCAAGTTGAAGTTCTCTAGAAGCATAGTTTAAAACTAATATCTATCATTTGTCGTTTCTGAGATATTATTAAAAAATCAATACAAAAATAAACTTTAATTCCCTGTATCGTTTTTACTAAGCACCCGGACCCATAGTGACATGAACTTTTTTGCTCAAACTATCATTTTCTATAGTTTATTTCCAGAATCAATGGAAACTATGGAAATAGAATCCAGAACAGTTTTTTATGTACCTAGTGCGAAATACGAATTTCCGAAACTGATAATATTACGCATGATGCAATATCGAACAAATGAAAACTTTATAAACTAATAATTAAATAGGTAAGCTGCATTTGATAAAAAATATGGAATATACTAATATAATTATTATATCAACTTTGTAATGAGCTATATGTAAATATTGGAATCTTTTAAATTTATTCCACATATTACTAATTGTATTTTATAACTCCATTTAATTGGCAAAGATATAATATAATATCTTTGCTATTGGCGATAAATTCTGCTAGTTAAATTGGAATCCCATATACACTCTAACAACTTCTTGGCAAAATGCCTACTTGTGCTGTCTTTAATTGCTTTGTAATAAACTGTATCGGAACCATTTAAAGCTTCCATTGCTATTTTAATATACGTAATCCTGTTTTAGGTGCTTTCCCAAACACGAATTGCTGGTCGTATTTTAGATGTAACTAAGTATTTAACTTAATATAGGTTACAGCCTCGATTTTATTTCCCAGTATTTATTTTAAAATCAATTTACCTGTTTGAAATTTCCTGTCAGTCCAGCTTGTCTAAATTAATATTAAAATAAACTTTCTTCGTTCACAACTTTGTAGCAAGTTGTTTACTTGTCTTATTATCGAGGTCGCTGTTAATGAATTCACCTCAGAATTTCCTGGTGAAATATTGTTTCGTAAAAGATATTAGTCTTACTATACTACATCGGAATTTTACAGAAGCAAGAAATACGTATCAATTAATTTATCACAATAAGTTTTACTTGCTGCACTCAAACTTTTGAGTGAATTCTGCATTTTTCTTACACAATATACAGGGTGAGTCTCTTTCGCTGACCACTATGGGGATCTTGGAAACTAGCAGAGCTAGAACAAAGGTTAAATGGGGAAAGAATTTCAGTTTTGAATGCTCAATCTACTGCCCCATTTGGATTTTTAAAAAAGTTCATGGCTCACTAGATATTTTGAAGAGAGTGATTTTTTTTCTATTTCATCAGATCTCTGTTGTAGCTCCGTTATTTCTGATTATACAGAAAAACTGTAGAGACAAAAATTGTAGATAATTTTGGGCTTAATAAGGTAATCACTTGTGTTTTTTTAAATGTAAATCATAGTTGGCTGAGGCCTTATCAAATCGGCCATTTTTGAGCTTTCCAAAGATATAATTTATATTAATTATAAAAAAACGTAATTATGAAAATATTCCATGGCTGACTAAGTGAAAATTTAAAAAAAATCAGAAAATTAGCCATAGCTCTTTATTTTTTATAATAACTATGCCGAGTATTATATCTTTGGACAACTCAAAAAATGGCCGATTTGATAAGGCCACAGCCAACTATGATTTACATTTTAAAAAAACATAAGCTTTATGTCATATTTCAAAAATCAAAAACAACATAATAAATTGGATTAGATTATCTTATTAAGCCCAAAATTATCTACAATTTTTGTCTCTACAGTTTTTCTGTATAATCAGAAATAATAGAGCTACAGAGATCTGATGAAATAGCAAAAAATCACTCTTTTCAAAATATCTAGTTAGCCATGAACTTTTTTAAAAATCCAAAAGGGGCATTACATTGAGCATTCAAGACCGCAATTCTTTCCCCATTTAACCTTTGTTCTAGCTCTGCTAGTTTCCGATTATTTCAATTTTAACAGCTTTTCGTAATAAAATATTTCGATATGTCTTACAGGAAAACAACGTCAAAAAGAAAAAATAAATGGCCATGTTTACATCAAAATGAAAATAACAGAAAATAAAAAGTTTATGATGGGAAATAAACAAGAAAAGTAATCAATAGGAAAATATAAAACGCAGTACAAAGTAGTAGATACAAAAAACACATCATAACCTCACTTTTTCGTAACGATCTGACTGTGCAGTAGTCACGTGACATGATCAGGACGAATTACTCTTTATTTTTTTGTACCTATCTCTAGACATTGTTTTGACGTATGTGTAAAAAAATGTTGTTTTAACAAATAATGTGTTCACTGCCCATTCGAGTTTCTTCCCCCATTGGTACGTTATAAACATGGGCCATGCCGGCGAAATATTGGTTATTTCCGGCGGCAACGTTTCGCGACAGGTTAATTGAAGTCAAAGGTGATAACGGCTCACATCGGGCTATTATTAGGTTACAATTCAATCTGCCAGCACAAACGATACGCAGCCGATCACGGCTGCTGTGGAAACAACACTGATTCGAGATTACAAATCGAAACAAACCTTATACCGTTGACTGAAGCTTATACGGTTCTACCGCAGATATTGATGCAGTTGCTCGCACTTGTATTTTAACTTGATCACATTAAAGGTTATGTTTGATAACAAAAATTGTGCGATAAATATTTTTGAATTTTCATGTTCATCAGTGTCGATTTAAAACCAAAATAATAGGTTAAAGTGTGAATAGAATTATCCCACGGTTAAAGTTTTGGTGTTTCCAATACCACTCTTATAGTTTTTTTTTTTAATTTTAAATTCATATTATTATATTTTTTTGTAGAAAATTTCTTATTTGCAACAAAGTACACCAATGCCTTTCCTTTTACAATCTTTAAAAAAAATCGTTAATTTCTAGTATTTATACAGCTTAAACCTGGAGGCCACGAATATGTATCTTCCGGGAACTTCATCTCATATATACGGTACGTGATGTTTAGTCAGAGTCAGTGTGTAAATACATATTAGGAGAATGCCAAAGCGGAATTTCCATCGGCAACTAAATATGGGAACATGATATAATAAAGGATGTTTTAGTGGCATATCAGGTAAAACATATCAATTGAAAAAAATGCACTCCAGCCGGGACTCGAACCCGGGACTCCTACTGTAGCAGTAGGCACTTAATCGACTAAGCTACTGGAGATACGGGTTCCATCGGCTAGGTGTTATTTATTCCAACTGATATTATTCAGTAGCGGTGAGATGTAAGAGACTTCGGCGTCTTCTACAGCTACTGTAAGGGGTTAGAGGGTGTAGGGCAACCTTTCATGGATGTTGGTTATGTGAACTTCCTATTTGTTCATCAAGCCACATATACATATAAATATGTACCTAGAGGAACCTATTAATTACATTGCCATATATACCTACTATAGGTACACGACTTTTACCTACCTTGTAAAAATGATTTTTTTGCTGTGCCTGAAATTAGTGTTGTCAAAAGTTTTTATCGATAACCCGAACTATTACCCCTTCAATTTGTGTTTGATGGTCGAATTTTTCCAATGCCCATATATACCCGGTATTGGCTTTCAAGTCCCAATTAATATTTTGTAAACAAGCATGCTGAATGATATTTGATCTTCGAATTTTACAGTCCGATCCGCTAGGAATATGAAATTTATTCATTGCGGACGGGTCGAAAATTCACAATAATTGATCTTCGCCGGCTTTACACCGATGTGTAGTTTTATTGCTCCTTTAAATTTCATCTCCAATTTATTGTAGGACTCATCTAATAACCGGGATGCTGAAAATGCCGAAATGGATGTCATCTTTCATATCTCCAGGAGAATATTTATTATGAAGCCGTTTCTCGAACGTAATAAAATGGGACATCGTAAAAAATGTTTTTCTTCACTTGTTCCAAGAGCGATAATAAAGTGTGTCTGTAGAGGAAAGAGAAACATGTGGAAATATATTGTCTGTATTCGGTTAAATTTCAATATTGTGTTGCGATATAATAAAGACACTTTTTGACAAACACTTTGGAGACAAATTTTTGAATTGCTGTATGGAATTTATTAAAGTTCTGGAAGCGTAGCTTTTTTATAGTTATAGGTCGTTTTCACGTAGGTAATAAAAATATCCAACATATTTTCTATTAATAAAAAAGAAATAGGTACATAATATGTTTTAATTTAAGAAACGACTGTGGTTTTTGAAAAAATAAACAATTTCAATCTTCTATTAAGTCAATTTTTTGCAGTACCTACCTATACTATCAGAATATTTATTGTAAATGGTTTATTTAATTTATTGACCTATTTGTCTTACATATGACAGCCAGTGGCGGATCTACGGGGGGGCTACAGGGGCTATAGCCTATAGGTATTTTAATTGATACCGTAAGGTATTAAAAAATATGTCTGGCAATTAGAGATGGTGTGGAACTGCGTTTTCTTGGAACAGGTACAACCTGTTCCAGTTCCAGGCAATACCTGTTCTTAAAAAACCTGTTCCAGTCAGTGCTATTACAGCTCTCAGATCGCTGACAACTCTATTATCGTTATTCGTTTCGGACCGGTTGTAAATGCCATTTTGAGGTTGCGTGGGCATGAAGGTCGCAAAGTAACTATTATAACTGAATATTGAATCATTGATGAATATTGCTTCCGTTTCTAAAGAGGGTACGCTAAATAGTTTTTATAGTACAAATTTAAAAATTTGGTGAACGCAATGGGATTGGGACAGGGCCCGGCACAGAACACTGGTCCAGTCACCGCCGTCACCGGTCGACAGTTCACGTTCACAGTTCTATTCTATTACTACGAGTAGAGCGGAACTGGAACAGTGGAACGGAACTGGACGAAACTAAGAAACTAATGAACAGGAATAAAAAATGTGTTTCCAACTTTATTAAAAAAATTCGGAAATAGAAGCCCCTTCCTTGACTCCAGCCTAGATCCGCCACTGATGACAGCGTCAACTAGATATTCAATGCGCATGCGTAATGGGCCTCATTGTATATACAGGGTGAGTTTTATTGATGTTTAGTATCGGAAACTAGCCTGAGACCATGGCCAACTATGGTTTCCATTTAAAAAACACAAGTTTGTGTCATATCTCGAAAATGACAGCTGTTACGGAAAGTAGGACATGATAACCGCATTATGCGGGGGAGGGGGACAGTTAGTATTAATTTTTCTGAGTTGCCTACATAACTTTAATTGGTAAGCTTCTGACAAGTTGTCGTCATCCGCAAACGAGGATGACAGGCCTATTTGTGGGGCGACAGGTCCCTTGGGCTTCTCAACAAATGCAATGTACTAAAGTTAAAGTTTCCTTTCTCCATCCCGACGTCGAAAACCCAGACTGTTTATTAGGTTGGGCCTTTGTATAGCCCGAAGAGGAAATTTCATAAGTGGCTTCCATTATCTGAACGGTTTAAACTTTGACGAATTGGGGAGACATGGGAAGGTCTCTGAACGAATATTTTAGATTCTTGTAATACTACGCCTGCCAATATGAACCAATAAAATGGCACGATTATGGCGTATGGCATGTGCATATCTGTTCATAAATTTCCACTATTCAAATATTTTTATTTAATATTCATATTTTTTTATAATAACAAATAAAATAATAAGATTAAAATATGTATACAGGGTGTAACTAAACTGATGGTCAAAAGTGAAACCACGTATTCTTGGAGTCAAAATAAGGGCACTTCTTCATATATTTTTTTCTCCTACGGGCCATAGTTTTTTTTTATACAGAGCGTAGAAGTTTGGAGAAAAATACACGTATTTCTTAGTATTTCTAGTATTTCTTCAAACTTGGCGTGTCACATGAGCAGATGAGCCGTCAAACTTAAGGTTGACATGAAGCTTCTGAGGCTCCCAGTTGCGGAGATACAGGGTGTTAGTAAAATTAATTAGTTCAGAAAAATATGAATACCCTGTATAATCGCATTTTTTTAATTTGTTTTGAGTGGTGAATAGAATGGTTAACAAAAAGTATCTCTTAGTATTTTTTCATATTCGCAGCCGTTTCTTAATTATTTTTAAAGAACGGCAACGCTGCAATGAACAATAGTCACTTTAAGAATAAATCTAGCAAACTGTGGATGTCAATTAAACTTTATTTAACAAAATACAAAAGCAAAAACAATAATAAAAGAAACGTATTGCTATTAGAAAATTAAATTATTAAATGTTCGAAATGACCGCCGTCTCTTTCAATACTCGCAACTACGCGTTTCCGCATGTTTATTATTGCCATAGCAAAAGTGCATATCAGTCAATTCTTCAAATGAAAATATAATTTTTCAAAATATTGATACTAATGTGCAAAGTTGGCAGCCAAATGATTCAAATAATGCCAAGTTTAATTGACATCCACAGATTGTTAGATTTATTCTTAAAATGACTTTTTTATTGCAGCATTGCCGTTCTTTGAAAATAATTAAAAAACGGCTGAGAATATGAACAAATACTAAGAGATACTTTTTGTTAACCATTGAATTTGCCATTCAAAACAAATTTAAAAAATGCGTTTATACAGGGTATTCATATTTTTCTGAACTAATTAATTTTAATAACACCCTGTATCTCCGCAACTGGGGGCCTCACAAGCTTCATATTAACCTTAAATTTGACAACTCATGTGACACGCCAAGTTTGAAGAAAATATCTCGTATACTCCTAGAGATACTAAGAAATATGTGTATTTTTCTCTAAATTTCTACGCCATGTATAAAAAAAACTATGGCCCGTAGGAAAAAAAAATATATGAAGAAGTGCCCTTATTTTGACTCCAAGAATACGTGGTTTCATTTTTGCCCATCAGTTTGCTTACACCCTGTATAGAGTAAATATTGCATTATCGTCCAGTTCCCAGCTATGTTTGAAGTTTCAACTCTCTAGCTATATAGTTTAAAGTCGATTGCAAAATTTGACGAACAAACACGAGGACAAGAAAGCCAGTTAATAAAAACGTGATGGTATTATGTTGTTGCAAAATGAAGAAAATGATGAAATCAAATTAAATAAACTAAACAAAATATAGCCACAGTAAATATATAAACAAGTTATTTTAATTTCTTGTCTCTATTTCAGATCCAGAACAATGACTCTTTTATGGAAAGCGAGATTCTGGAAGAACAGGATACGGTTACAATGATGTCGATTCTGATAGTGGGTACGTAAGTAGCTTTTATTCAACTCCTTGTTGAAGTTTTTGATACCTTCTAACTTAGACAAGGAAAGAGAGAGGACGCCTAACAGCGCTGGCGACCGTGTTACCGACTGCCACATCGCACGACAGGCCAGTGGCGTAGCATGAAACGCGTTCTTAGCCAATATCACAGAAATGTTAAAAATGAAAAGGTAGTTAATTTTGACTTACATGTAATTTGAAATATTGGTATTTATTTTCAGATAATTTCCCAAATATAAAGCTAGTGTCAAGTGCTGAAATATATTTATTTGTGGCGATTTCGAAACAATCAAAATAAAATAAATAATGCAAGACCACGGAAACCAGCCCATATTTTATGAAACTATCACAGTCAATTAAGAAATTTTCAATAAAAACGATGTTAAAAAATAATTATATCGGTCCTATTTACAAACAAAGCAATGCACTTTATCATACTAAAAGGTAGAAGGAATTTGAAGAAGTTATATTGAGAAAAATAAAGTTTTAGGGCTTCTTTCAAAGGCAGCTTGTTATATATTTAACTGTGAAACGAAATCCCGGGCTCTTGCTTTTCACTTCTGCTTTTGCATCCAAACGCCATCGTAAAAGTACATTTTCCCCTTAATCACTGTTACTTTTAATTCACAAATTCACGAAATTAACTCACAACGTAGGTACTCGCTTTGTCTGCCACATATAAAATGGCCGCCGTTCAAAAAGGCGGCAGGCTAGGCAAGCGCGGTGTCCTCTCTTTTTCCTTGTCCAAGCCTTCTAATCTATACAAAAAGTTTTTTTAGTAGGTATTCGTTAAAAGTAATGAATGCACTTTTTTGTCTCACAGCTCTTTCACTGAATTTATCTAGACCTTCCTTTAAAACTCTAATAATGCTAGTCAGTTCCTCAGGCCAATTTCACCAATTTATCCTTAAGATCTCCGGAAACCCTTTGATGTTTTATATATAGGAAATTCGAGCTCGTCGAAGGTTGTTTTCGGATTTCCTTGATAACGATTTCCTCGGGTTAAATTTATAGTAAAGGTCCCAGATGTGCACTTAACAGACAGAAGCCCCGGGTATATTTCAACTGGAAGTAAAACTAACCATAATTATTACAGTTTGATATAAACTTTGCCGAATAATATTTGTTCAGAAGGAAGGTATCTATGAGGCGCCATTTCGGACTAAATTATTATTTTTGAATATATAAATTTCTCGGGCTAATATATTTTTTTAATATGACATTTATAGAAATTTGCGTGAATAATCTTTTTTTAGTCAAATTTATATATTACGGATCGCCCAAAAGTATATATTACAGTAAACGCAAAAAATTATCGAAATATCGAAACACGATATATTAATTTGGTGCGCCAATATATAATAATTTAGGGTACCACCGGTCGTCATCAGAGGTCGCGCCGCGCATCCCTAAAGTGCACCGGTAACGCTGCAGCAGACTCTTTAAAATAAAAAGGGTCCCTGTGTAAAACCCACCCCCGATTTTCTTGAAATTTTGGCTAGATAGGTTCCTATCCTCTATTTTCGCCCGACACCATTGGAAAAGATTACCACTTCTTTTTTCATACGGCAGCGCGCATCGCTGCCGACTGCCACAATATGATGCGAATGTCCCCTTCTTTTTTCATACGGCAGCGCTTATCCCCCAAAAAGGAGTGAATACGCTCCTTATTGCAAAGATGCTTGAGAAAAATGCACTTCCGACGGCTTCCGACGTAGACGTATAAATAGCTACTTCCTACAACAAAACGAAGGCGAATCGAAAACGATCATGCGGGCGGGAAACTAATATGTAATATGATTGTGGGGTCATACACCACAAAACATCAAATCCCAAACCTGGCACAGAAAAAGAACATCCAGTACGTCGGAAATCATAATCACTGCGACTTCGGGCTTCTGCGCTTACTGCTGCAGCGCTACCGGTGCACTTTAGGGATGCGCGGCGCGACCTCTGGTGACGACCGGTGGTACCCTAAATTATTATATATTGGCGCACCAAATTAATATATCGTGTTTTGATATATTTTTTTGCGTTTACTGTAATATATACTTTTGGGCGATGCGTAATATATAAATTTGACTAAAAAAAGATTATTCACGCAAATTTCTATAAATGTATAAAAAAATATATTTCGACTTCTTCTGCCCTTTCTGCTGCAGCGCTACCGGTGCACTTTAGGGATGCGCGGCGCGACCTCTGGTGACGACCGGTGGTACCCTAAATTATTATATATTGGCGCACCAAATTAATATATCGTGTTTTGATTTTTTTTGCGTTTACTGTAATATATACTTTTGGGCGATGCGTAATATATAAATTTGACTAAAAAAAGATTATTCGCGCAAATTTCTATAAATATCATATTAAAAAAATATATTAGCGCGAGAAATTTATATATTCAAAAATAATAATTTAGTCCGAAATGGCGCCTCATAGGTATCGGTCGTTAAATTTATTTATAATTCACAACACGGATATATTGAGGCTTTCCACATATAGGTATATAAAATATTCCCACATAATATTAGCTTCGTTTTTTTATAGGTATTTAGTACAGCGATGCCGGGCAACACATTTTGAAAATAATGGTTTTCTGAACTATAGTTCAAACAAAATGAACCAAACAAACTACATTGCCAGAGTCGTGTTTTCCCAATAAACTTGTAATATTAAGCAGGGTGTTGGTCTTTCGACTTTCCAGGGCTGTACGCCGCAAACATAAACATAAGTTGCAGCAACTTTATTCCTCAAGGGAACAAATTACTGCCCAGAGCAAGGCGGATGTTAGGTGCACTATAAGTGAGAATTTAGCAAGGTATAATTTAGCTGATTAGGCAGAGGTTTGAAACTAAACCTCAGAGTAGGGTGAATTGATTTGCTAAATCAGTTGGTTTTCTGTAATAACTACGTATAAATATGATTTATTTTGGGGGCTGTTTTCTTTTGCTATTTACGTCGTTGTCGCGTTAAAAATGACATGAAAAGCCTTGTTTCAACAAAGCATTTCCCATTCACCCGTATGTTTACCCTTCGCATTGGTGCTGTTTGCTTTGATTTCGGGACTAAATTCATTGGCGTGCGAACTAGTATTTTGGGCGTTGTTTTCTTTTGCTTTTTACGTCGTTGTCGCGTTAAAAATGACATGAAAAGCCTTGTTTCAACAAAGCATTTCCCATTCACCCGTATGTTTACCCTTCGCATTGGTGCTGTTTGCTTTGATTTCGGGACTAAATTCATTGGCGTGCGAACTAGTATTTTGGGCGTTGTTTTCTTTTGCTTTTTACGTCGTTGTCGCGTTAAAAATGACATGAAAAGCCTTGTTTCAACAAAGCATTTCCCATTCACCCGTATGTTTACCCTTCGCATTGGTGCTGTTTGCTTTGATTTCGGGACTAAATTCATTGGCGTGCGAACTAGTATTTTGGGCGTTGTTTTCTTTTGCTTTTTACGTCGTTGTCGCGTTAAAAATGACATGAAAAGCCTTGTTTCAACAAAGCATTTCCCATTCACCCGTATGTTTACCTTTCGCATTGGTGCTGTTTGCTTTGATTTCGGGACTAAATTCATTGGCGTGCGAACTAGTATTTTGGGCGTTGTTTTCTTTTGCTTTTTACGTCGTTGTCGCGTTAAAAATGACATGAAAAGCCTTGTTTCCACAAAGCATTTCCCATTCACCAGTATGTTTATCCTTCGCATTGGTGCTGTTTGCTTTGATTTCGGGACTAAATTCATTGGCGTGCGAACTAGGGAGATTCCTGAAATACACAGAAATATGAAGTAGGTAAATAAAGTGCAAACTACATTGGCATATATGCTTCTTTGTTCATTTCAGATGCAAAACAATTATTACTGTTACGCTTTTACCCAAATTTTACTTATTGTCAAAAAGTGGTCAATTTATTTCGGCGTGTTTAGGAACTAGACCTGTCAAATGGAACATAAAGACGTGTTTTTATATTTCATTTGTTTTATTATTATTTTAGAGTTATTTTTTGCGTTTCTAAGGTAATACTGGCGTAAGACATCTAGAAAAGTGATTTGTGCCGTTTATATTTGGTATATTATTAACAATGTGCATTGTTACTTTATCACAATTCGCTCTTGCACGTGCAAAGAGAGATAAGTCTAAAATAACACTTGTAAAATATTCCAGTTTAAAAGCTATTCAAAATTTTAAATCAATTTTATGGAAATTGGGAATAAAATACTTAATATTTTTTTAAAATCGGTTGTAATTTTTTTCAGTTTAAACCTGATTTTTAATTGATATAAAAGACTTCCTATTCTTGTTTTAATAAACAATAACATAAATAAAGGAAAATATATTGTTGTTCATTTAAAACGAGGATACGAAAATATACAGGGTGACCTTATTTCGAGTCTATGCATGGGGATCTTGGATATCCTAAGAGATACGAAGTCGGTTGCGGAATTTGATGCCGAGTAACATGGTAAAAAGAAAAATTCGCTGGCCCTTTTCATTTTGAAAATAATGCGAAAAAACTGAAAATTGTCGTTTTCGTTTTTATTTTTTTAAACGAAAACGAATGGCGCTGGACATTTCTAAGTTAAACATTACTAAGGCACTTTTTTACAAGGAATCTTAATGTGACCTCGCATTTTTTTTCTCGCCTCTCTGGACAAAGATATGACGATCAACTTTTATTTTTCTTCTGTGCGCCATATTGAATTTTTGCATATTTGAAAAGAGGATTTTTTTCTGGTTAAAATGATATGTCACAAATTATGCTTTACTTTGTTTTTCTTGCCGTAATATCAAATTAATCGTGTGCCTTGGAAACATAAGCCCCATAATGTTTGACATTTCTGCATAGAATGCCTTGGAAACATAAGCCCCATATAACGTTTGATAGTTTAGTACAATTTTAAGTGTCACTGATACTTTATTTTACTGAAAAAATTTCATTTTCACGTGAAGAAAAGCGTGACATGATTCAAATTTATTATTCCTCAAATATAAATGACGTGGAAGGGATATTGGACGAGCCATAAACAATTTAAGGAAATGTTCTTCACTGTGCCTTGAGGAACAAGGAGGACAAATTGAACATTTATTGTAAAATAGGATTGTCTACTCGTCTAGGTTTTTGTAGTTCTTGTGTTTCCAGTTTGACTCTTTTAGTGTTAATGTGTTATATGGCAAATGACGAATAAATAACAAGATCTCAGATCATACTCTCGTGGAACGTTTATGATTTATTTAATCGATAAACTTAACATTAACTGAATTTTTACTGAACCATTACAATATTCCAAAGCACGCTTCGCAACAATGGGTAACTAGGCTTATGTTTCCAAGGCAGTCTATGCAAAAACAATTAATTTGATATTACGGCAAGAAAAACAAAGTAAAGCATAATGTGTGACATATCATTTTAACCAGAAAAAAATCCTCTTTACAAAAATGCAAAAATCCAATATGGCGCCCATAAGAAAAATAAAAGTTGATTGTCATATCTTTGTCCAGGGAGGCGAGAAAAAAAATGCGAGGCCATATTTAGACTCCTTGTAAAAAAAGTGCCTATATGTTTAATTTAGAAATGTCCAGCGCCATTCGTTTTCTTTTAAAAAAATAATAACGAAAACGACAATTTTCAGTTTTTTCGCATTATTTTCAAAACGAAAAGGGCCAGCCAAAATTTCTTTTTACCATGTTACTCGGCATCAAATTCCGCAACTTTGCCCCAATTTAACCGGCCTCGTATCTCTTAAGATAACCAAGATCCCCATGCATAGACTCAATACGGTCACCTTGCATAGGTGGCCCGGTTTTTTTGCACCTGAGTGTATATTAAGACACAAAGCCGTTGTTCCATTTTCTTTTTATTTCGATATCGTACAATATAAAGCATTCTTGGTTGATGGAACATTCGCAATAGAAGAATCAGCATGAATTTCAGTAATCGACGCAGTTTGGATGGGGTAGTAGTCCCTCAATTCCCAACGGCATTTTTCTGAGAATTGTAACCTGACGATTTTTCTAAATTTCTCGGCAAGTCCCGTTGTAAAATTTCGATGACTTAATTAGGGATTCAGCTCGCAGATTCAGAAAATCCAATATCCTAATCACGTTTCTAGGTGTGCATACGCTGCTGGCTGATTTGGACCGAAATTTTCATTCCAACGGTTTGCTTACTTAGGGGGGGGGTCTTCCAATTAGCAGGCTCCATTTTCCCCCGCCTTTTTAATTGTTTATTTTAACAGCATCGGTGTATCGAGACCGAAACATAAAAAATGTGCCTGGTACAGGCTTATTTGCCAAGTTTGTGGGCAGTAATTGTATGTCGACAACAAGCTGGACATTTTTGGACTCGTAAGTAAAATATCAACGATATACGGGAACAGATACATTGCCAGAGGCAACTTGTTTTGTTTCATGATTTTAAAAAAGATTATTGTTTGCACATTCAAGGTTTACAGTTTTTGATACGATTCAGGTTATTTTGTAAATACTTATAAGTATCTCGAAGCATATATACGATATACAAGTGTATCAAAAAAACACCGTATGGCTTAGTGTTTCACAAGACTCTTGCAAATTTCTTGTTCTTGTCTTGTTCTTGCTGCAAGAACAAGACAAGACTCTTTTAAATTTCTTGTCTTGCTTTGCAAGAAATCTTGCTAAAAGGAAGAAATCTTGCAAAAATCATTATCTGTAAATATAATTTATGCAAAACTTTATTAGGATAAATAATAAAATGTAAGTGACGACGATATTGAATAATACTGATTTTTGCAAAATGAGCATAAATATAAACGGTTATTCAAGAATAACTGTCTCTATATACTAGTATCTAGTAAATATATTATATTTTATTTACAATATTCCTGGATTTTAATATATTTTTTATTTTTTGAACTACTGCAGTTAACTGCAGTGGATTAATTTATTTTTTATAAGTTTGATTTAACTATATTTTTGCTAAAATACTTAAACAACCAAAGGAGTCTATTAGACTTCCTAATTTCCTAATGCATTGTTTCGCTTCGTATTATTGTGGCATAATGTAGATCGGGTTATTTTAGCAGGGTGGGTTCCGAGTTTTTTTGTCCACCTCCACACAAATATCGAAATCTACAGACATTAACAAACATTGACAGAAAGGAAAGTCTCAGACTTAGAGGCATTTCGAATTGAAAATCATGAAAACATTAAAACATAATTATTATTATATTATTAATATGGAAAAAATAAATACAAATAATAACAGCGTCAATAATTAAATGTACCTATTATGGATACTAATTGCTTAGTTTTTTTAGGCACCCTTCTAAAGCAATAGGGACAAACACGCGTAATATAGTGCGTAATAGCACCTTCTTAAGTTTTTATGATAGTCAAAAGAAAGAAACTGTTTTAGAACTGGGTACGTATATTTCGATGAAGACAAGTACGTATATTTCGATGAAGACAATATTCTAATACATATACTATGTTTTGTGTTTCATTTTGTGTTCTACAAAATGATGGCTTAAAAAATATTGCTCAGGCAGTCATCAAGCAGTCATGCTAACAAGACTCTTGCAAACAAGAGTCTTGCGATGACGTCACTAAACAAAAAATGCAAGAACAAGAAATTGCAAGAAATTTTTTTTTACAGCAAGCGAATAAATGAGATTCGTATCGGTTATTAATAAAGGTAATCTGTTGGCCTAGTACTTTTTGCGATTTCACGAAGAACCAATTTAATCTTTGTCCGGGCTATATAGGTCTGTGCTTTTACGTTATTCATTTTCATTTCGGCCAGTTCGCAAGGACGTCGAAATAAATATCTGGCTAAAGGACTGCCCGGCGGTTCGGAATCGAGAACTCCGCTCTGCGGGTTTAAAGTCTGCTTACGGATATTAAGCCTATTAGGCAAACTCGTCAACCACATATTTTTATTTGTCACGTTAGGTATATATCGTAATTCTTTTCGGATTTTCGTTCTATTTTTGTAATAATTTAATTTTGTAATAAAGTAAGATAAAGCTTTAATTGTTTTTAATGCACATGGAACTTGATTTAAGCGAGTAGGCAGGCAAAATCGATACTTAAAACGCGGTTTTCAATGGTTTCTAGAATTTATATTGTTAGATGTTTATTAACAAAAATTTTTAAAAATCTATTTTAAGGGATGCTTAGTCCAGTGGCATAGTCAGAATTTATATAAAAATATGCCTAATATGATTTATATACCAAGGAAATTAATAATAGGTCTATGTCTCACAGATCGTAATATTATAATATATCATTTTTATTTTTTTTATTTTTTTATCAAATTTCTAAGTCAAAAATATGTGAACATTCTTTTAATAACAATCATAGGATATTGTGGCATAGGTCCAAACCAATTCTCAAAGAAGAAGTAGGAAATAGACGAAAAATTAAAGAATCTGCATTTATTCTAGGAAATACGGACAACTGTGTTACTGAATGTTCAGTGGAATTCAGTAAAATATTATTGCCACTTATTCAAAGAGAAGTTAGTATAGATAATTAGATAGAACACAGGGTACAATATCAGGCCGGTGGCTAGGCTATTGTTTCTGTTGTCATGGCATTTTAACCTGAAATGTATTAATCTGTTACTTCCATCGAATTGATAAGTACAATGGAAGTCGCACAGGTACCAGTTTCATTGTTGTTTGGGGCAGCCAACTCTAGAGAGAGATAGGTTTCAAATGGAAATAAGTAAGACAAGGACGTGTCAGCTGATTCAGGCAAAGGAGGTATATAGGGATGAGCGAATTTAATGGGCATGTTCCGTAATTCTCTTTATTGTATGATCTGTATTCGGAAATTCGGGGCTTGTTTGTAGGAATGAGAATTTTTCTATATAACCACAATTATGTAAATATTGCACAGAAAAAGTAGTGAATTGATTAAAAAAAAATACCTACATGACAATTTTATGTACCTGGAAGTAAATTGAGACAAATAAAATACAAATTACAAAATAAAAGTTTATTTTAAAATAAAGGCGACAAAATATCTAGGATAAGGTATACATTTTCAACTTTAATTACTTATCTTAACTGATTTATTAATTTTAAAATTTAATTTAATAGGAAAAGCATGTAAGACAGGTAGCTTTTACATATTTTCATTTAGTTTTTAATGTTTAGGCATCTAACAAAAAGAATTACAAATAATTACCTTATTAAAGGGACCAGAACCTCAAGATTTGACTACGAAGAGCACGTTAGCACGTTAGCACAATATTTTGCCAGTTTTTCCCTTGATAGAGTTTCTATCATGACTTGGAAAATAAAAAAACTGTAGTAATTACATATTTTTTAAGTTTGCGCTGCCCAAAATTCTCTGAAATTGCTCTCAATAAATTGTTGACTACAAATGCAAGTAAATACTTGTATTATTGCTGCAATCCACTTGTCTCTAATATCACCGTATCTTTTGGAAAACTGCAAAGTTATTAGCAAAGATTTTTAAGACTTACGAATGAAAAGAAACCCCACTATTATTTTATTCTTTCCGCCCCGTTTGGTATACATCCAAATACACAACAGGAGTTGGCCCTCTTTTTTGTAATTTACAACTTAAACAGAGAGAATATAGCCACATAGCTGAATTAAATTTTCTCTCCGATCTAAAAATAATATTAAACTAAACACCAACTAAGACACGACACGAACTCAAATCAAATATAAATAATACAATAATTACTCCTATTCGTATTGGGACAGAAGGAAAATTAAAATGACGTTTGAAGCGAAAATAGAAAGTTAGGACAAACACCTCTTTTGTATTATGTGGTTTTTGCCGCAATCAGCTGATTTATTTACTATTTCACTTACTCAAGTTTGGCTGCCAGTTTCTCTCTCTACACTCCTTCCATCTACTTGTCAATTCAATGGTTACTTCACTTTGACGTGGCATGATCTTTGAGAAAGGAGGAAGATTTATTCTCCGAAAGCTCAGAAAACAAATTTGTTGAAGTTATTGTTTGAGTTACACGTTTAAAGTTTCGTTCATTCACTGTTAAGAATTTATGAATTTTCCAGGAAACTTGAAAAAGTTGTCTTTCGATCAGTTTGGTGGCGAAAAACCCTATTAAAAATTAAATGGATTATAATATATTATTACATCTTCAGGCTACAAGACTAAAAAGTAGTATGGAAGATTAAAATTCAAATCAAAAGATACGCACTACATGTAGATATGAATTATACAACAAACATAAAAGTCATCACGAAATAATAACACGAAAAACATGGGGTGTATAAAAGTCAAATACAATAGGGAAGTTAATAATAAATGTTTATTGTATAATGTTTTTTTAATATACCACGTTAATAAATAAATGTTTATTTTTTATAATAATTATTTAATATATTCTTAGATTGCATAACCAACTTTTTAAAACTTCTAAATTTGACGATTTTTCTGGCAATAATATTATACATAATATTTTACGGAGAGTGATCTTGTTTAGTAGATTTATTACAATTGCTTATCTGGCCCTGGAGTTCGTCTAGTCAAGGAATTTACATTTTCTATTTCAGACTAAAAACCAGATAAGAAAAAATATATTTTTAATATTATTAAATAGTTATTTATGTACCAACTTTTTAAGACTCATGTGGAATTTAGTTGCCGAGGCCTCTGGCCGAGGCAAATAAACCGCATGAGTCATAAAAAGAACTTCAGTGGCGAGGTACATATTAAATCGGAATAAAAATGTTTTATTAGGCAAAAATAATTATAAGGGATCACCTGTCCATGAAGCGATTGCGCGCGGCGTTGCTTGACTTTGACGATCGCTCTACCTAGGTGTCAAATATGACGAGGCACGGAGCTTTCTAACAGAAAAACCAAACTGCTGCTTGTTGTGCAGCCTCCATCACAAATCGATTGATATTCAATCCTACTAAAATATGTATACTGAAAGATTGAGCTGCTATAGGTAACGCAATGTGTGTGTACGAAAAGTTAAATGGGCATTGACCGGGTTTTGAATATTTGTTCACTTTTGACGGGCGATGGCCACGCATCTGACGTTTGATGTTTACATCTCGCCAAGGCCTACTTACTGAAAAATCGTACAATAATGGGCTACTTCAGTGCCGATTTCTGAACTTTTAATGACGATTTTGAGACACTTCGCTGCCGATTTCAAGAAAAAATTATTGTATAATGGTATATTAGTCCATTAAGTCACTAACAATAATTTTATTGCTTTTACCAGAAACATCAGCTGTTCTCTACACTCCTTACTATTATCTATTGCATGTGCCCCACGTGTTTCGACTGGGAGAAATTATTTTATATGTTTTAGTCCGTTTTAAAAACGTGATATTTTTCCTACTGATACCTACTGATTTATAATAAAAACGTTTAATATTTTAACACCCTTTAGAACCTTTGTAGAGGAGAGGTTTATCTTGTCAATTATTACCTCCTTCCTCCTTTAACGAATTTTTCAATAAAGTTAATTACAGGAAATAAAAACTTTTAAAGAGCGGCCTCGAGAGACATCGTGAAAAAACCCAAAGCACCGATAAATCGGACACTAACCTTTTGTAAAATTAAGATTAATGGTTATATCTGAGTCAGAATTAACCGAAAATTAATTACAAAACGTTAACGATTCCCTATCAATCAATATCTCCCCATGTCGCTTTCTCTGACCCTCTTCCGTTGACACCATCCAAAAAAACGCCCATCCGTACAGTTTTTTCTCGTCGAGATTAGACCGTCTTCATAATATTTCAAGTGACGGTGACGGCCTCGTCGAGAATAAATGACTAGGCCGACCCATTTGGGAACTTTCCGTTTACCAAACGGGCGCGGAAAAAACGGGTTATCAGCTTCATTTTGCGCTTCCTGTTGCGCCGAGGCCGAAGGGAGGCTAATCTGGTGAAAGCGCCGGTGGGTCCATCGAAAATCTACTAAAATTAGTGCGGCGGGTGACACAGCTTTAACGAGATTTCGGCGCTGATTAAAAGTTATGTTACATATTAATCTGTTGTCACGTATATGTTTTTAGGTTATACGCGAACTGCGGCGGTCGGCAAGGGTTGTCATAAACTGCAAATACGTCCTTTTCATGTTTTTTTAATGTATGATCCATTAGGCCCAAATTTTTAATAAATGTCCGATATTTCAAACTCCTAACTAGTGCTATAAATCTGTTTGAACTAGATATACCAGCTTACATTTGCTTAAATTGTCCATCGAATTAATCACATACCACATAGGAGGTATCTTAGTTTATGTTAATGCTAATAAGGTTGTATTGGAAGATTTTTAAAATTATTCCTCTCATTACCAATTTTTTTGATCTGAAAAATGTTGTGATAAATGTTGGTGATTTTAATTTTGATTGGTCCAAAAATTCAAATGAAACAAAAGCTTTTAAACAGATTGTACAACTGCACGGTTTGAGGCAAATTGTGAATTCATCTACGCGAGTAACAAATACAACAAGTTCCCAAATAGACTTAGTTTTAACTAAGGCTTAGTGTTAACTAATTTAAATACTAAAATTCTGACCACAGTTGGATTGTAATTATGATGGATTCAATTGATATTACAAAAATTCATGAAAACAAATATAAAAAAATTATTGGCATTAATTATTATAAACTAAGTAATGAATTAATTAATTGCATTTGGTATTATGATAACTACTGTCCAAATTCCTTGTATGAAGATCTAAAAACTAAGATGTTGTATTGCATCAACAAAGTTAAGGAAGAAAGAACAATCAAAGTAAGAAACAGGACTACTCCATGGTTTAACACCAGAAATTCTTCAGTCACAGAAAATTTCTTTTCCTATAAATTTTTTTAATATCAGATTGGGATGATTACAAGATAAAGCGAAATTTGTGTTTATATAAAGTAAGGAGAACAAAAAGAAATTACTATATAAATTAATTAGATGACTGCAAGGGAAATAGTAAAATGATGTGGCATACGTTAAGAGAAATAGTAAGTCCAAAAAATCACAAGTAATTTTGGAAATGTATTTTGAAGACGGAAAAGACGCAGATACTAAAATTATTGCAAATAAATTAAACTTATACTTATAACATAAATAGCATAAATGCAATTAATAAAGTTCAAGTAAAATTGAACCTTATTTAGAACATTTGAACAAATTAATTTAAATCGATTGAAAAGTAAAATATCATTTTTAAAGTCCAATAATAATCCGTCTGAAGTTTTTGGAAGTATTTGGGTATCAACTTCTAAATTTTTTAAATTTAATTTTAAAAACAAATATCCCTGAAGACTTAAAATGCTCAATCACAACTCCACTGCCGAAAGTCAAGAACACAAAAAAGCAACAGAGTTTCGACCAATACGTATTGATACGAATTACTTCTGTAGTGTATGATCAAATTGTGGAACACTTAAATGATGGCAAAATTATTGAAGACTGTCAAGCTGGTTTCCGTATAAATATTCTACAGAGATAGCCGTGCAAATGGTCTTAGAAAAATGGAGAAGAAGTTTAGAGCGAGATGATGGTTGTGGTCCTTTTAGATTTTTCAAGAGCTTTCGAGACCGTTGACCGAAATATATTATTATCTAAATTATATCAATGTGGAGTAAGAGATGGGGTTATAAAATGGTTTAAAAAATTATTTGTCGGATAGGTTCCAAATTTGCAAAATTGATAAAGTTTTTCAATTAAAAGGAGTACCTCAAGGAAGTATTTTAAGGCCTCTTTTGTTTTCAATATATATAAATGAAATTCCAAGAATTATAGATGTACGCAGACGATACATACATTTTTAAGACAAGTCAGTCAATTGATAGTGCAATAAATGACATAAATAATGATTTAAATTTGTTGTTGAATTGGTCGAAGTTAAATAAATTAAAATTAAATATTTCAAAAACTAAAGCAATGATCTTAGGCAAGAAACAGCATTTAGGAAATTTACATATTTAAATTGGTGGTGAAAAACTTGATGTTGTAAATTCATTTAAATATCTAGATATTTACATTGATGTTAAATTAAAGCTTGATGTGCAGCTTGAAAAACTAATATATAAAGTAGCATCTAAAGTTGGATATTTAAAAACGGTAAGTCAAAATTTAAGTTTATTTTCAAAAAAAATTGTTTATAACACAATAGTACTTCCACATTTTTTGCATTGTTAGACAATCTTGTTTGGAGCTGATGACTGGGTATTTACAAAATTGGAAATTTTACAAAATCGAGCTATGAGGACAATTTTAAATTTAGATAAGTACCTACTTAAAAATAAATTATATGTTACAAAAATTAAAATGGCTTAATGTGCCAAATTTTATTAACTATTTGACGTTCATCTTTATATTTAAAATTAGGAATAATTTACTTCCGGCATGTTTGAAAGAATTTATTACATGTAATTTTGATCACCATGGACATTTTAAACAAGATTTATAAATAATTTCCATTTGCAAAATTCAATTAAAAACGTAAGTTATAAATCCATATTTCAAAAAGACATACTAGAATATAATAAATTGAATAATGATATTAAAGATGAAAACAGTTTTAAAAAATTTAAAAATAAATTGAAAAGTTATCATTTGAGGTTACAAAATTAGTATAGTTTAGATAATATATATTATAAATACCTTTATATTATGAAATATTGATGAAATTATGTAATATTATATATAAATATGCATATTATGTAGCCCTACAGAGGTAAATAAAAATCTTTACTACTACTGCTACTATTACTTGGGTTTTCTTAACCTATTTTCGTCTAAATATCGACAGTAATTCAAAAATTATTTAGAAAAAAACAAAAATAAAAATCAATCTTTAACACCGTGTACTGTAATGGAAAAAGTCTCAGCCTTGCAGGCCTCGGCTACTAAACTCCACAGTCGTTACAAAAAGTTGAACTTCGGGGTCTTGGTACACAAATAACTATTCTTTTAAGAACAACACCTGTGAATGGAGTTCTTCTACAATGAAATAGCAGACAATTTCATGTTCCCACATTTGAAAACTTTCAGCAAGCTTTGGTATACCGCGAAATTTTCTCATAAATCCACCTTTTTTGGCACGGCGAGAGGCGGTGCATGAAGAAAGTTTTAAAAGTTTTAATGCCAACGTGTCCTTGGGCCATTTCACTGTTTCCCAGCAATCAGAACTTCGCAGATACTTCGGCGGAAATTCCCGCAATCCGCAGGAAATTTATAGTCATTAGACTGCGGTTTATGTACCGAAATGAATCCGTTTCGCAAGTTTTTCGTTCCTTTTAGTTGGCCGGTTCGCGTGTAAATTTTCACGGGGAAACCAGGGCGGCGTAATCAAATTTGTATTATTTGTGCGTGGCTGGGTGGGGTCGCCTTAAATCCAGCTTGAAGCGGTTTATGAATTTTCATCGAGTTGGTTTCGAGTTAAGTGAAAATAATTTAGTCTTAGCCCAGATAATTCTCAACTAATATTTGCTGGAAAATGTAAGCACTCCGTTTCCCGTCTTACCAAATGAAATTTCGAGAAACCCATTTTAGAGTTGTTTGAAATCATATAATTGTTTTTCTTTTGTTTGAGTTATCAGAATGAACATGTTATCGTCATTTAGTTGAAAATGTGAAAAATTTCAAAAAGTGTTACTTGAAAAAGTTATTTCTTTTTCAACAAGTTAATTCTTTTTCAAATTTACCTAAAAGTTTGAACGTTCCATTAAGAGTTTTTCATTTCTAGCATTTTTTTAGTAATTTTGTACTTTCTGCAAATTTTAAACAAACTGTAACCTAATAAAAACTTTTTTATATTACTATATGTATTTATCAATCTATTCACTTTTTATTGCTAAATTTCGATAAGGATATGTGTTTCTCAAAGGAAAATGATATTAACGCTTTAAAATTCTGTTATGTTTGTTGCAAAGTTGTTGCATTTAGGATATAAATTTATGTACATCCAAAATGCATGACAAAATTACTTAAAAAATCAAATTTGATTAAATTTATGTTAAGGTACTGCAAAATACAGTGAACAACAAGATGTATCTCCAAAATATTTAATCACTAGGTTTCTAATTATTTAATAACTAGACTAAGAATATTTTTTGTTATTTTTTTGTTGACTGTGATAAATTTGTAAAAAAAGTTCTTATTAAAGTATTTATTGGAAACAAATTTATACAAGTGGTGTCAGGTGTGGGGTGCAGAATTAGTGCTATTCTAATAATTCACTATGATAGTAGTAGCTTCCACAGACGAAGCTATGAAGCCGGAGCAAAAGTATCAAAAGGCACACGTTTGTAATTGTCTTTGCTGTACCTCAACTTAGTAACGTGTCCTAAGAATAGGCTAGTACGATTAAATTTTAAAAATGTATTTGATGATTGCTGGAAGAGACTGGATTCTAAGAATAAAACTGCTTGGATCAAGTGTCCCCTGTTGTTAGATAGAAAGACCTCGAGAGTAGATACCTATAAGTAGGTACACATTAATACCTTTTATAAATAAATAATGCAAGTACTTAAATTCCACAGTATTTTCTTATATACATTTTGTTTATTTGAAAACATATTTTCCAATTAGTGCTTGTGAAAGTGACCTATTGAAGTTTAATAATAAGGTGCAGAAACTATGGAGTGGAGTTTTGAAAGAGCTTATTCCAACAATCCTCCCATTATGGTGACCATAGATTTATTTTCACTAGAAAATAGAACGGTGAAAGTACAATAGTGGGTAAATTGATATATTTTATATATTAAATTTGGTAGCAAAATATTCTTGCTTACGTTATGATATTTGATTTATCTATTTATGTATTTATTCTCGTTATTATGTTCTTACTCGATAAATTTCTGGTTTTTAAAATTCCTCTTTTTCGGAATTTGATATGCTAGTTTCGGTGAAAAAATATGGATGTCAGGTTTTAATCGAAGGCGAACGCGGACTTTGTAAGAATTTTCCCCAATTTATTGTGTCTTCTTCAAGCTGCGTAGGAAATAAATAAATTGAAATAAAATTATAGCTGGTATTTAAATAAGTACTTACATTAAAAGGTAATTATTTGGCATTCACTATTCATTATTGGCTTGATACAGCAAATAGCACAAAAAAAACAGAACACGAATCACTAACATCTTCAGCAGAAGAATCTGGGAAGTAGGTATCTGGTGTCTAAATATTATATCAACCAGATTTTATACCTATAGTATAAGGTCATTTTTCATGTTGACTTTTTATAACGTTAAAACTAGAATCTTAAAATAAAAATTATTTCAGTTTGAACTGTTTGAAGTTTGAGGTATACCCAAGATAGGTAGTTAGATTAGATTTTGTAAAAAATCGACAATTAACAAATAATAACTAGTAAGATTGTGTCAATTTAGCTTAGCTACAGAGGACTTTCAGCACATCGATTGTATCTAGCGCCATCTTTTGAGAGCAAAGGGAGCAATACCTTAATATTTTGAATTATTTTTTATTTAAAAACTAAGAGGAACTGGCAAAAATGAAATATTACAGAGGAGTCTACTAAACTTTTCTATATGACCAGACTAGCCCATTGTAAGACATTACAATTTATCGGTTTTAATATTTGTTTTCAAAAATGCTTTAATCTATGATACATTTTACCTGCTATCGCAACATTTCCTGAATTCTGCCACATTTCTGACTATACGGCAACACCGTCTCGATGACGCGCATGATGACGTGCATCGATTTTTATTTTGTATGAACCTATGAATAAAGAACCCCAGGAAGGAGCAAATTTGGGCTTTACGCTGGACCGGTCCATGGCGGCATGCCGTTTCCGGTTTACAAAAGTGCTTACCGATAGAATGTTATCCCCCAAACATTTTGTTCTGGTAGTCACGGAATAGCCGCAGGCTGCACAGCTAACCATAATAGATCTCCAAAAAGTACTTATCGAAGAACTACACAAATATCTAATAGCACAAACCACCGTGACAACTGTCAAATATAAAAATATTTTGTCAAAATTCAGTCTCCATACAGGGCGATTTCCGTCTCACGTATTTTATAATGCCCATAGAGCTTTGGCTCCTTCCTGGGGTTCTTTATTCATTGGAATGAACCATATTAGGTGTTATATGTTCGGTTTTTTAAACTATTATTACAAAAATGTAAACAGTGTATCCACCTTGCGGTTTCCTTAGAACTTTTCGGGACCCATTTCTCACATTTTGTTCTTCTTCCAGGCGTGTTCCTCTCCGTGCTCATCTTCCTGTCGGTCGCCGGCAACATCCTGGTGTGCGCCGCCATCTACACGGACCGCGGCCTCCGGCGCATCGGCAACCTCTTCCTCGCCTCGCTGGCCATCGCCGACCTCTTCGTGGCCTCGCTCGTGATGACGTTCGCCGGGGTCAACGACCTGCTCGGCTACTGGATATTCGGCGCGCAATTCTGCGACACGTGGGTGGCGTTCGACGTCATGTGCTCGACGGCGAGCATACTCAACCTGTGCGCCATATCGCTGGACCGGTACATACACATCAAGGATCCCCTGAGGTGAGGGCAAAGTCTATACCTTTTCAACCTCAAATTGGGAATAATCGATTACAAATTGGGAATAGACAACTTCAAATTGAGAACAGTCAACTCCAAATTGGGATTAATCAATTTCAATTGGGATTAATCGATTTCAAATATAGACGTAACTAGGTCGTATTTTTAGGGGGGGGGGCTGATCAGGACCGGCTCAAGATTTTGCGGGGCCGGGTGCCGCATGAAAATGCGGGACCCCGACAAGGAATTATTTAATCCATTAAGAAGAAGTTTTTGAAAGTCGGTACGCTACTTACAAAGGTATATTTTTTACATGTCATTCTATAAAATGGTAGGCCGGGGCTACGAATTTGGATCACTTCTGTGACGTATATAGGAATTAATTTCGAGTGGTGGAGGGACAATTGTTGTGTCTTTTTTTTTAAACAAGGGCATTTAAAATAATTCTAAAAAATGCGCCGCAAGCAAAGTTTTTTAAAAATTTGAAGAAAAATTAGTCTTGGGAAATCCCAATATCTTCAAATTTACAAGCTGGAGTGAATATTTTCAAATTCCGAAATGGGGTTCGGTCCCGCCCTTCTAAATACGTTACTGATTGGATCACCCTGTACCACCCCCTTGAAGTGCCACATCCAAAAACGTTAATTTTAAGGCTTCAAAAAATAACGTATAGGTCTATCTACTGGTAATTTTGAATCATCTTTATTTCATTTAAGAAAAAACATTATGAAAAAGTAGAGGTTTCCGAGTAGAAACCAGCGAAAAAATGTTGGGAATGTCTGCTATTTTGTTTTGTGATGCAAGATTATTTACATAGTACATATTATAACGAAACACCAATACACTGGATGAATAACAAAATAAAAGTCTGGAGTCTGGCACAGCAAAAGTACATTCTCCGACGCCCGTCTCGTCTCTCTTTCTCTCGGCAGCAGGCACGGTGTGTTCGCTCTCGCTTGCGCGTTTAAATTTCAGTCGCATTTTGTGGGGGCACAAGGCGCAAGATTCCGTAAGAGCAAGCGATTCGTCGAAACTGGTGAATTTAAAAAGGTGCGTGCGGTGTTCGCCGTGATGCGTAACGTTGCGTTGTCAGAATGTTACGTTACGTCTATGATTTCAAATTGGGAATAGACAACTTCAAATTGGGAATAGTCAATATCAAATTGAGAATAAACAATTTCAAATTGGGAATATTCAATATTAAATTGAAAATCAATAACTTCATGAAATAAAAACACTCATCAACAAGAACAACTCAATTTGTTAATTAAAGTTTATAATATTAAGCAATATTTCGACTACCTGGTAAGGTTCAAAAAAGACTTGGCCAGAAATCTTAGAAAGAAGACAAAGACAAAATCATTCATCGCAAACTAAAGTTAGCTTATAGAAATTAGAAAGTATAAGTAGTGCAAAATAACATAAATAATTAATTAACTGTGGCGAGTTGCACCAGATTTATAGGAAATATACGGATACATATACCAGAAATATTAAATGATAGACAAGGAACATATTATAGGACTTTTTTTTAGTAATTGCACAACCAAAATACAGACATTCCCGAAAGTTGATGCATGTTCAATAATCGTATTAGGTGCACTTAGAAAGGTTGCAAGTTAAACAGCATACAGGGTAGGTCAAAAAATAGAAAAATTGTATGAGAGTAAAATACCCTTATTTCAAAAAATTCAGCAAAAGGTTATTAAGAAAGTGGTTTAGAATTAAAAGCTATGCCTAAATACCAAAACATAGCCCACCTAAGAAAAAAATTTTTTTCGTCAATAATTAATTTCCAGTTTCTTAATAAACATTTAAAATAAAAAAATTCCTCCTTAAATGAGAGTTTTTTAATATGCACATTATCATTCCTAATGTTTTACCTTGTTCCGAAGAATTTTTGTGAAATTTTAAAGTTTTGTTTAGTATCGTTGCAACAAACATGAAGTTTATGATTCCCTAAAAGTTATGCGAAATAGATTTAGTTTTGATTGATTTATGAAATTGTCTATGAATGTTTTTGAATGAATGTTTTTCAAAAAATATATTTTTTTCTTCTTAGGAGGCCATATTTCGATGTTTAGGCTTTTAACTTTTAATTCTATATAGACAACTTTTCTCAATAACATTTTGCTGAATTTTCTGAAACAAGGGTACTTATATTACTCTTGTACAATTTTTGTATTTTTTTACCTACCCTGTACGCTGTTTGACTTGCAACCATTCTAAGTGCGCCTAGTATAATTATCGAACATGCACCAACTTTCGGGAGTATGTATTTCTATTTCCATTGTGCAATTAATAAAAAAAAATACCATATGTTGCACACTTAAATGACCACACTGTATAGCAAAAATATGATATTTGCAATTCAATAAGTAGGCACATATTGTGTGTTTATTTAGATATAAGTAATTAAAATATTGCTTAATATGAAGTTGTTGATTTTCAATTTAATATTGAATATTCCCAATTTGAAATTGTTTATTCTCAATTTGATATTGACTAATCCAAATTTGAAATTGATTGTTCCCAATTTGAAGTTGAAAAGGTATAAAAATACTAAAGTCCGCTCACTTCTTTGATCTCTCGGAAAAGCCGACAATTTTTTGCGACCGGTCGTAAATCGGCGTCGCCTCGCACGATTCACATTTACGAGGGCAACTAAACGAAATCGCCGTCAAGCTAGTTATACGGGGGCAGGTTCATATTGATTTCCACTATTTACCAAAGTCTACAAATATTGTATACCTATTTGTAGACTTTGGTAGAACATTATTTGTGTAGGTAAGTATACCGTTAGTTTTTAATAGGTACAGTTAAATTAAAATACAAGGTAGCTATTACCTGAATCTACATAATTAGTAGGTATATCTGTAGGCTTTGGTTGGAACATGAATAAAAATGCAATTTTTATGTTTCACGCTCATTTTTAATAAAGCCTAACAAAACATAGAGCAGACAAAAACATAAATAACAAATAAATATTTAACGACAAAGAGTTAAACTAATCATATCTACTTTTTCATCCAGTAGTAAATATTTTGATATTTAAATTGAAATAAACAATACAGAACAAAATATTACGCATACGTACCTACACAAGCATGCGTCTTACCATAAGCTTCTGGCAATAATCTTAATGGGACAGCCGAGGGGACATCAGTTTTTACTAAACGTTTTCAAGACGAAGTTAATGACTGACCATCAAAATGTGCCTTGCAAATTCTTATAGGTTTATATGCCCCTTCAGGTGGAACATTCGCAAATTTATGTTCCCCGATGAACCCTAAAGCATCTACCATTACTGGCACCTTCAAATTTTCAATATTTTAATATTATATCTATATTATTCTTCAATTAATATCTAAGTATTCAAATGTCACAAAAAAAAAAGGTCTTAATTTTTGTAGGTAGGTACCTCAAACTCAATCTCACCTTTCAGGGTCTTTAGGAAATGAAAAAAGGTAATATAGTCTTTTGAACTGGTTTTACAACCATCCACACTGCAGTAAAAAGCGTTACTAGGCATCACTACAACACAGTCACGGTCGGTCGGTAATATTTTGCGGTAATATTTTGCGCGCACCCGGTAAAATGCGAACGAACCGCTCTCAGCTACACTGTGTACAGCCTATTTTCTTATATTATAAGATATCGATCGGTAATCCGATGACGGCGGGAGGAGGGGAGCGGGAGAGGGCAAGAGGGAAACGTTTGTTTGCACAAGGCCGAGTGCCCGGACTTACTAGTATATCTATGGACGCTGGTGAGGGGTCAATAATTATTGTTTTAATAAATAAAATTCTTTTTTTAATTCGACTTTAACATCCTGTAGGTATGTTCAAGTGAAGGTGTAATAGGCGTGATAAAATTCGTATTATTTTAAACCAACCTGTTGTCGTGGATTGATCTACATTGGTTTTGTCCCTGTTGACAAAATGTCCCGCTTTGATAATATTTTAATGATATTTTGTTTTCGTTGCGCGGCGATACATACCTAAAAGAAAACAAATGAACGATGCAAAAATTCCATGGCCTCCGTTTTCATTTTCGGTTGTTGTGTGCCACAAACAAAATTAGAAAACAAGCGACAAAAAATGTCACGGCCAACCAAGAGGTAGGACAGAAAAACGGAGGAGCATAGAGGCGACGAAACCGCCAATAATTTCTATAATAGTAAATAGTAGTACCTATATTATTCAATAAGTTTTACAATAATTGTTATTTTATAATAATAATGTAGAGGAAAGTATCCTAATATGAGACCACATTACATTTTGTTCTGTATTCTGTCCTATAATATATTAAATATTGGATGCGAAAACTTACGTCGAATACGTTTAATATAGTCTCTATTTTCACTGCAGTTTATGTAGGTTTGCCAAATATTAACAGTTGTTGCGTAAATGAGAATTATGAAGAAAAATGTCAAATATTCAATTTTTAAAATTGGGTGCCTAATATGAGAAAGTCTCATATCCAGGTTTAACAAAAATACTACTTGCCACAAAACAATTTTTATTTCAAAAACATTAAATGAATATCAACTTAACACAGTATACAACTCTTTAATTATATAACACTTGGCACTCTATTCAAATTGTATAACTACTCTAATTATAAAATAACTTTTATTCGATACAACAAGCAACAAAAATATATTTAACACTTATTCAGAATTATACGGTAACCGAAACCGTTTAAAAGTTTGTGCACGTACGGTTGAAGTAAACAATGCCGTTTTTAACCTAAAAATTTAAATAAGCTATACTCCAGTCTGAATAAAATAGAAAGTAGGTCAGTCTTGCGCAATGCGACATTTGGATCGATGATCAAAAACAGAGTTGCCAAACGTGGCATATAAAGCTTTCTTTCCACGTCGAAATATAATCCATAACCCGCGATTTCTGATCACTTGCCTCGTTGATATGGCAACCTCGAATTCCAGGTTCTCCTTCTGTCAGCTCTAGCGCCTCTGATTGGCTTAAAGGCCGAGCGCGCCAAATATCTATTTTTAGAGGGTCCGCAATCCATGGGCGTATCACGTCGCGAATACCTTCTCCCGTGCATACTGAAAACCGCGGTTTTGCATTACGGCAGGGGGCGAGTGCTGTAGATTGTGCCACCTTATTTCGGAGTGTTTATTGTAATAATTATACGTTAAAAATGCAGGAAACACCCTCATTTAGGCAATTTAGGGAATTTTAAACAATATGGGGACGCCCATGGTGGCTTTCATAGAAATAATCGGCGAATTCTATACTGCGCATGACTGACCTACTTTCTATTTTATCCAGACTGAAGTATAGACACTGCACAACATGTGGCAACTTACACCATTAGTGATTGTTTCATACATTGCCAGCTAGATGGAAACTCTTACTTTAGGAGTTAGTGTGATGTCTCATATTGTATTATGTAATAATATAAAATACATTCGAAAGTGCAAGTCTTAAAATTGCTTATCTTTGATCGTGTGTCCGCTAGTCAAAAAATATTTAATTGCTCAATTCTGACCTTCAAGTTACACAGTATTAATTTAGCTATTAATAATAATTTTAACACGTTGTCTAACCCATTTCATCTCGTACCCGACCTTCGTAGGCAATCTTAAAACATACAACAAGACCATCAGACCGTTTTAATAAATTACCACGTCATATACACGTCGTGTGCGGGATATAGGAACCTCCTGCTGGCGATGTAGCCATATTAATTAGCTTCAATTATTCAATTAATTAGTTTGTTCCACTATCTCACGCCCGACACTTAGATACTGGCAGAATGCCATCTTAACATGGCAATGGACTGTGCGATATGTGAGGCACTTATATTTACTGGAAACAGAGTGTTTGCCTAAGTCCTAGCTTCTCTGCTGAAACAGCAGCGTTAACTGATAGTATATGAATTGTGTTGCATTATGCAGTGATGCTATATTTATCAAACAAAGCGCGGTGACGGCTGTGCTAATACATGATAACTATTATTACGAATTACATTCTCACACATGCTATCAACCCAAGTGTTTATTTGAAGTTAACATTTTTCACTAGAAAAAAAAATTGTTCGAGGGTGTTCACACTGTACACAGCGCCAGCCACGTAGACATTGACGAATTCCCGCTCAATTCCTTAATTGTAGATACCTTACGTTCCTTTTGAGTTACGAACAATACCGACAAGCAACAACTGCCATCCTGCCCGTAGCATTGTGCGGGCCTCTCTTCTCCAATTCTATTTTCTCGACGCCCTAAAATCACGAAAATCGATATGGCGTCACTGAAAAGCTCCTGCCGTTTCCTGGACAAAATGACGGCCGAATAGACGAGATTGATTACAACATTTGTCCGAAATCGGTCAAGAGCATTGCAGTGGAATAATAAATATTTTTACGCGATCTAAAATCTGAATCTGAACGAAAAAAAGTTGACATATAGGTATTTTATTAATGTAGTTACTAAAGTCTATCCAAGTTACAGCGGCAGTAGGTATAAACAAAGTCACATGACCGCATTGCGATCGATTACCAGGGTCTGATTAATATGAGATTCCCAGTGGCTTGCAATTTGCAATTCTGAACTAATTATTTTAGAAGTTCTAAAAATTGTGTTTTTACCTTACGTGGATCTTTATAAATTTCCTTAAATTAAGTAGCAAAATAAATTTACAGAATATACTGCTCGCGATCCGATCTAAAATATGCTGGAAACTCGACTGAGGGAAGAGCCGGCCCTGCATTCTGCTCGCCGCGTAAACACTTGACATTTTATGACGGCCAGACCAATAAGAGAATAGGTCACGTGGTGGCCAATGTTTTGATCCACTGCCTCTGTAACTTGGATAGACTTTAGTTTTTGTACTGAATTTCATGCAAAATGGTATAATGGCGACAAAATGGTTCTGACAGTCATGTGCAGCTTTGTCTATGTTAATAAGCTTTAGAATTATGCAACCAAATAAAGAGGCTTGAAAAAAGGAATTATACCTAACCTAAAAATGAGAAGAATTAGATATTATGTCCCTATCGTAACTTGCCCTGATGGTATGTATGTATCTATATATGTATGTGTAAGTCGAATCTTGTTGAATTTTGCTTTCTCGGGTTCAGAATATCGATTCAGAGTGTAATTTTTAAAATGCAACTGACATAATAAAACCACTGGCTAAAAGAAAATTAATAGAATTGGTCTGTGATTAATAAAAGTATATTATAATTTAGATTTTAGATTTTTAAGTTTTTTAAAAGTATGTATGGCTACGAATAAAATACATTTTTCAGAAAATAGTTATTTATGTACCAAGGCACTAAGTTCAACTTTTTATGACTCATGTGGAATTTAGTTGCCGAGGCCTCTGGCCGAGGCAAATAAACCACATGAGTCATAAAAAGAACTTCAGTGCCGAGGTACATATTATATGTTTTTGAAATCGGAAAAAAAAGTTTTATTAGGCAAGCAAATAATAAGGGAACCGACTACGCGTGGCGTTGCTTGACATTGATGATCGCTCTATAATACCTAAAGTTTATCCAAGTTACAGAGGCTGTGGATCAAAACATTGGCCACCACGTGACCTATTTTCTTATTGGTCTGGCCGTCATAAAATGTCAAGTGTTTACGCGGCGAGCAGAATGCAGGGCCGGCTCTTCCCTCAGTCGAGTTTCCTGCATATTAGATCGGATCGCGAGCGGTATATTCTGTAAATTTATTTTGCTACTTAATTTAAGGAAATTTATAATGATCCATGAAAGGTAAAAACACAATTTTTAGAACTTCTTAAAGAATTAGTTCAGAATTACAAGCCACTGGGAATCTCATATTAGTTAGACCCTGGTAATCGATCGCAATGCCGTCATGTGACTTTGTTTATATCTACTGCCACTGTAACTTGGATAGACTTTAGGTCAAGTGTGACAAAGACACGGCGGCTTCGAACAGAAAAACCAAACTGCTGCTTGTTGTGCAGCCTCCATAATAAATCTATTGATGATCGATTGATATTCAAACCTACTAAAATATGTATACTGATAGATTGCGCTGCTCTAGGTAATAATTTCGCAATGTTTACGAATAGTTAAATGGGCCTTTATTGGCCGGGTTTTGAATATTTGGTCACTTTTGACGGACGATGGCTCTGCGTCTGACGTTTGATGTTTACATCTCGTCAAGGCCTACTTATTGAAAAAATCGTACAATAATGGGTTACTTCAGTGCCGATTTCTGAGCTTTTAATGGCGATTTTGGGACACTTCACTGTCGATTTCAAGAAAAAATCTATACAGCCGTTTACGAAAAAACGAAGAGGACATGATAAATGAATTAGCCTGTACATGTACTACAATTAATAATCAATGAGGAAATAGAAGATCTCTCAAATGTTTTCTGCACACCACTCTTGTTACTGAGGACATATTGATATTTTTATTTTTATTTTTTCATATCATTCCTATCATTCCTATTTATGTTTATTCTAAAGCCAGTTTATAAAGTGATCATTGAGAAAAATGTTTTACAATCACCCACTTAATAACTAACAACTGGAACATTTGGCTCAGTTAGCAGAAATTTTTTTTTATTGCAAATTAATCTCAGCAGAAACTACAAGAACGAAAGTGCAGAGCAAAAATGCTAATGTGTCTCCAGAGCCAGGTGCTTTAATACGGTTGTAGAATAGCTTTAAGTAATTTAAATATTCATTAAAACAATCCTTCTCCAGATAATAAAGGCGAATGTTTTATGCATGAAAAATGCATTTTTCGTCCTCGCCTCGTGGTGTCGTAAATTAACCCATTTCTGCGGACACAAATGAAACAATCCTAACGGTTCATTCCCGCATTCATAAAACTGCTTTTAGGTAGAGTTGTTCTGATAAAATTACTCCGCCGGAAATTGGTTTTTGCGGGTACGAAATTTGCCACTGTATGTAAGCAGGTGAAAATGTTATTCAGGGGTTTCAAGCCTCCACGGGGTATTTTCAGTAAGTATTTCCTATTTGGACGTAAATTGCTGCTGCAGTCGACGACGCCTCTATAAAACGCTTAACGAGTCCCTTGATATTTCCTTAAAAATAAAGCAAGAAATCGCACTGAATAAATAGATGAAATGTTAAAACGATTTTTCCATCTACAGGCAAATATTCAATAGCTTGCGGTGATTTCATATTCATAGAAAATAATGTTTACCAAGTCATGAACCAAGGATTGCTTGTCCAATGTTCTTAGAAGATGTTCTAAATACCAAAACAGAAATGACCCATATGCCTTTTGGAGAAGTTTAGTATACGGAACTTCTAAGTTAGAGACCTAGTAAATTTGAAATTAAGCCGTGTTTACTATTGTCTTGCAGGTATGGACGATGGGTGACACGAAGGGTGGCGCTAGCGACGATAGCGACAATCTGGTTGCTGGCAGCCCTCATATCCTTCGTACCGATTTCTTTGGGACTGCACCGACCACCTCAGCCCTTGGTGTACAACTCGGGCGGACAGAACTATCCCACTTGTGCACTGGATCTCACTCCAACGTACGCTGTCGTGTCGAGTTGTATATCATTCTACGTGCCGTGCATAGTCATGATAGGTAGGTGTTATATTTCATTTTAGGAAAAATCATGTATTTATTATGGTTTGCTGGTGGTTAGGGTTGATGAATCTATGATGATTCTATTTCGCAAAAAAAAACCTAAAGATATATCTAATAGTACAGTAAAACTGGGCCAAAACCCAAACATCCAAAAAAAAAGTTCTTTCTAGCGCGAAATAATTCCATACCCTCCTAAGAGTTAGTACTAAAAAGTTACACCACCACCAGCGTCGGGTTTCGGGGGGAGGGGGTGAAAAGGGCAGGAAATTCTTATTTTTCACAGTTTTGCGTGAATATCTAGTAAACTATGAGGTTTAACGCAAACATCATCCTATACGCAAATGATATACATTAAATTCCGAACAAGAATTGTTATATACAGAATTATGGTAAAGTGAACGGTTTCCATGATATGGAGGGGTAAAGATTTCTTTGTTTCATATCTAATTTGTCCTTAGCTTGTAAAAATGAGAAAGTCGTGAATAGGAAGCTCATGTGAAAAACTGTTGGACATTGTTACTCGTTTTACTTCATAGACAAACCCGTTTGTCTATATTTTACCTCATGTGGGTGGTTAGATTAGATTAAATGAAAATAATATTTTCCTGTAGTACCTACTATGTATGCAGATATGTTACTCGTTTTACCTCATGTGGGTGGTTAGATTAGATTAAATGAAAATAATATTTTCCTGTAGTACCTACCAACATTTACGCCCATAGAATTGATCCTAAATTATTTTTCATCGACAAAATTGATATGATTTGAAAAATTATTTTTTCTGTTAAAAATGACAGTATTGTCTTAAATCTAACAATCCAGGAACTCTAGTCTATGCGCAGGTAGGTATAAAATTTTTAAAACACAAATTAAGATATATTGTTTGCCCCTTTCCGCATTTTGTTCGAGCAGATTAACCAACAGCAACTCTAGCACTGGCCGATGACGTGCGTATCATTGTTTGCATTCAACTGCATCTTGGAATAATTGAATTTACTATAAGAAGTATAGAAATCCTGTTGGTGGTCTTAGTGACCTTTGTGAATTCCATAAGAAATTTTGTTAACAAATTTTTGTGGCAAAATTCATAATTCATGCTTAAAAATCGAAATTGAAAATGACAATAATTCCATCCAAGCCGAAAGCACTCGATTTAATTAGTAAGTATAAGCGTTAGCTTTGTGTCAAGCCCGCCAAGTTTAGATCCCTCATTATCGCCTCCAAATTTCAATGGACTCTTTAGAATAATGAGTTCATTAATACTACGGGAAATTTTACCTACTAACGAACCGAAATTGAATTTTCTGCAAAATCTGCCTTCATAATAGTTGTTTTGCATAGCAAGAGAATGGTTGACAACGCCCCGATTAACTGGTTTGTGTCCGGGAGTTATGAAATATTTATGAAAGCTTAACTTCTGAGGGGTTTTATTCACTCCTTTAATTTTAATTACGAGGACACAGTGGCGGATCTAGGCTGGAGTCAAGAGAGGGGCTTCTGTTTCCGAAATTTTGTAATAAAATAGGAAACACATTTTTTATTCATTTTATTCATTAAAATACAATACTATTAATACATAAATATTCTTAGTTTCGTTCAGTTCCGTTCCGCTGTTCCAGTTCCGCCCTACTCATAGTAATAGAATATAACAACTGTGAACGTGAACTGTCGATCTGTGGAGGCGGTGGACCCGCGTGTTCTGTGCCGGGCCCTGTCCCAAGCCCATTGCGTTCACCAAATTTTTAAATTTGTACTATAAAAACTATTTAGCGTACCCTCTTTAGAAACGGAAGCAATATTTATCAATGATTCAATATTCAATAATAATAGTTACTTTGCGACCTTCACGTCCAAATATCCTCAAAATGGCATGTTCCTGTCAGCGCATTTACAACCGGTCCGAAATGAGTTGTCAGCGAGTGAATCAAATCGTAGGTACCTGTTGTAAACGATCTGAGCGCTGTAAGCACTGACAGCGCGATTCGGACCACGGCCTTAGAAGACTAGAAGTTAATAATATTGGAACTGGAACAGGTTTTTTAAGAAGAGGTATTGCCTGGAACTGGAACAGGTTGTACCTGTTCCAAGAAAACGTAGTTCCACACCATCTCTAATTGCCAAACATATTTTTTAAGTGCCTACCTTACGGTAGGGCTATAGCCCCCCCCTGTAGATCCGCCACTGCGAGGACAAGGCCGAAAAATAAACAAGGCGCTATAGTGATTGTCTAGTCGTTGAGGCAAATATGTCTTTATCTAACTGCCATTTTCTTTTCAGGTATTTACTGTAGGTTGTACTGTTACGCCCAAAAACACGTGAAAAACATAAGGGCAGTAACGAGGCCAATAGATCTTCCGGATGGTGCGGGCAAGAAGAAGAGCATGAAGCAGAAGAATAAAGCTCTTCATATTCATCTCCACAACCATCACAGTTCACCTTACCATGTAAGTTTAGATAGCGGTACAGAAAATCTCAGTCCAAGGTCCAGGGTCATCACGCGAAAATGCACACCCCTGATTTTTTCATTTTCTAGCCTAGAAAAAAACTGTGAACACACGGAAGTTGCAAATAATTTTCCTGTCAATTCGGTGCAAGTTTTTTTTAATGGCACTCTCTCTATGGTTTGCATAATATTTTTTAAAGAATCCCAGGAAGGGTTTAAATCTCTATGTGTATTATAAAATACGTGAGAAGAGAATGGCCCTGAGTAGTGTCCAACTTTTGACACAATATTTTGATATCTGACACAGTCAGGTATCAGTATTTTGTATTTAGATACATTTTCGAGGCATTATGCTTAGCTGTGCGGCTTGTGGCACTTGTCTGACCTCCAAAACTAAAATGTTTGAGGATAATAATCTATCCGTAAGTAATTTTGCAATTTAAATTAACTTTTGAGGCCACGCACCAAAGTGGCATAGACGTTTGTGTAGGTACCTACTTCTTCATAATTGGAAATTTAAAATTCATATGCAGAGACTGACCCCGTCGAGCATTAAGCCCAAATTGGCTCCTTCCTGAGGTTCTTTATTCAAAGTTTAGCATTTACAGTAGGTACACCGATGGATTTATAGATATTTACCATTAAAAAAAGTTGACCGTCATAAAATACGTTTTCTAGCCGCACCACCAATTTGTTATTCTGTTCCGCCCTTTGTTAGTTTTCACTGGCGATCGAAGTCATTACAGCGGAACACGGACCTAATATTATTCTATGGCCCGGCACAATCGGAGCGGCAACGGCAAATAAGAGGAGCAATAACGAGCAAAATAGCGTGGCTTTTCGATGCCGCCGCGCCGAATACAATCTGATTCAATTATCGTTGGCAAAACAGGATTACCCCCTGTGTTTTGGAAACAATAATTGCGTCGTCGCTGTTTGTGCTGGTATTGGTTTTGGTCGTGGGGCATTTACAAGAACTGTTTTCGTTAATTAAAGCGGTTCGATGCTCGCGTTTTTGATAAAGGTTTATAAAACACCTGTTGCAAAGCGGGCGTGTTATTTATTTAAGGGGACGCCAGAAAAAATTCTAGGCTGGCCTGCAATATTTATCGACAACGATATCCGGAACAATATGCACCTAGCTACAGAATGTTCCAATGTTTAGAACATTCATTAAGAAATCATGTAGATGCATTTAACGTTAGAAAAGAAAAAAACAATAAGGAGGAGGGCGACAAATAAACAAATAAATATCACAACTTCAAGCTACATTACTTACAGCAGTTGCAGCCTATTATTGTAAAAAAAAGATTAAATTTCATATTTTATGGACTGACTAAAGTAGGTTCGCAAATAATCACATCCCAAATAGAATAAATAACCATTAGTTGGGCAATGAAAATCTTCATAAAGTTCACCCCATAGAGGTTAATGATTGGTCGGCATTTTTTTGAAGGCACTTTTTTGAGTGAAGTATATTTAACTTTTTTAATAGAATATTTACCAAATTTGTTGGAAAATATGTATCCTCACTTTATGCAAATGAAGTGGTATCATAATGAGACATCATAAATTTAGAAATAGATGGATTGGCTCAAATAGTACTATAAGATATAATCCTAAAGCATAATAAAAGGAATACTTTTACTGTAATTCATTTGATTCCTTACATTTTCTACAGGTCGCTTCATAAGTCTTCCGATTTTTCGCCACTAGACTATTTCTTATGGTAAATTAAAAAATCCTTCAAGGAATATGTCAATATAATTCTCACCCTTACAATACTCCAAACTAGGAGTACCCCAGGGGGGGAGGGGGGCAATTACTATTATTTTGTCTTCGTTGCCATTTGCCATTTATAGTCCAATAGAGGTGTCAATTTTGCAAAAAAAATCCAAACAGGATGATTTTTTCAGAATTGCTTGGTAGAATGGTGACTGCCTCCTGAGTATCCAACTAAAAGATCACACTCGAACTCGTGGTACGAATTGAGTTATAGGGTGGTTTCCTAAACAATATGGGTGGTTTCCTAAACATTTTTTAGAGCAAAATGACTCTAATAAAAGTTGTAAGGGATCAAAGTATGAATAACTTTGTATCTCTAATACGTAACGAGTTACAGCGTATTACTTACTATGACAAAAATTCATCACGCTACAGGGGGTAGTCTTATAAACATTTTTCTACAAAAAAAGACCTTAATAGAAGTTTTCGAGGATGAACTTCTGGTCAACATTTTCTTATAAATTTTTTTGTGTCTTCAATATTTCATGATTTACAGGGCATTAGATATATGACAAAAATGTATTTAAAATACAATGCCCTGTAAATCATTAAGTATTGGAGACACAAAAAAGTTTAGAAGAAAAAGTTGAAACTTTTATTAAGGTCATTTTATTGGAAAAGCCCACCCCTGCAATGTGCAGAATTTTTGTCATATAAGTAATACGCTGTAACTCGTTCTGTATTAGAGGTACAAAAGGAAAAGTTGTTCATACTTTGATTCTCTACAGTCATTTTGATCTGAAAAAATGTTTGGGAAACCACCCATATCGTTTAGGAAACCACCCTCAATTCGTACCAGGAGTTCGAGTGTGATCTTTTGGTTGGACACTCAGGAGGCAGTCCCCAAGCAAACCTGAAAAAAATCATCCTGTTTGTATTTTTTTTGCGACCCCTATAAGCCGAGCACATCTTTATTGGACTAATACTTTCAAACAAAAAATGGAGAAGTTTGTTTGACAATAATTGGAAACATGTTAAAAAATGCAAACAACATTTTAAATAATGCGTTTTATTATAAATATGTTATTTATTTCATTTGTTAAATATCCTATGATAAGGAGTTGTTAGTATATTATATTGTTTGCTTAACGTCATTATATATAATAGAAATGGGAATGAATTTCTTTATTTTTTTTGTATATTGTTGCCCGTAAATTTGTAAACGAAAAAACCAACAAAACATTCAAGACAAAAGTTACTTAGAATAGCGCCACCGAAATATGACAAAAATATATCTAGCGACGCAGAGCGTCGTTTGTCAAAAGTTGTAAATTTTGTTGCGCTCTAATCTTTACTTTCGTTTTCCTATAGGTGGCCTGAGACGCTATTCAACCTAGATTAAGTCAAATAATTAATTCAAAAAATACAAATTCAGTTATTTTTAGTTAGGTACTAATATCCTTGTTTATCGATAATCTAGTTAACAATGGATGACACTGATATAGGGACATGACAGAAATACAGTAGATACAGAGGACAGATTTCGCAAAAATTAAAGTTGTCCAGCTGTTTTTTTTTGTAGATTTTAAGAGAAGAAAATTAGTAGGTAATGACTGGGCTACTTTAATTTTTAGCGCCATCTTTTGGTTGTATCCAATGCTCTCGTATCCTTATGATTCTGTCACACCTGGACCGACACTATATTAAAGACCCGAGCATGACGTCATATTTCATTATTATTTACGGACTGGGGTGGCGCCACTCGACGAAAAAAGTGGCGACTTATTATAGGTTATAGGGGGTATGTTGTGATTATTGGTAGGTATGTCAGTTACTGACGTTTAAAATGTCCCAAATTTTAAATATCCAGCTTTATTACAATTTGCCTTCTTTTTACGGTAACGAATTGTCTTTGCGTCCAGTATTTAGAAGTATGCACACTGCACAGACCATTAGGTGAATTGCAGAAGATTAACCACTATTTTGGAATTAATGGTTGATCTGATCAACCAGCTGAAGAAGCGAAAATTCTAGATATTATTTTGGAAGAGTATTTTGTAACGTATGCAAAAATGAAAATAGAAAATTTTGTTCACAGCTCCAAAGCGAACCAATAGTCCTCCATATAAAGAAGAAACTGAAAAATCTAATGCGTTTTATGCTTACTTACACTACAACTAAAAAGTACCAAAAGGTACCAAATACTCTTGCTTGCTTTTTAGACTCGCTTTTCTCAAGAAAATATATGGAAAGATGCCATGCGAACTTGTCAAATTAGAGGGACATAACAAACAAATATTTTATTTTATTTTGAACATTAAATTCGTTGTAACAGACATATTTGCATGTTTTTATTTTATAAAGGATTCTGCAACAATGGTGTTTTAGCATTAAACCACCGGGTAAATTTGTTTCGTCATGTGGCGCCAGTGGCGACCGCTTGAAACAGCGCTATGCACAGGTCAGCTAATACAGTGTTGGTCCAGATCATACATTGGCTAACTAGGGGTTCCATAAACAAGCCCAATATGTTTCTGTTCCAGGTGAGCGACCACAAGGCCGCCATCACCGTCGGCATCATCATGGGCGTGTTCCTCATCTGCTGGGTGCCGTTCTTCTGCATCAACATCGTCGCCGCCTTCTGCAAGACGTGCATCCCCGACATCACCTTCAAGATCCTCACCTGGCTGGGCTACTCGAACTCCGCCTTCAACCCCATCATCTACTCGATCTTCAACACCGAGTTCAGGGAGGCGTTCAAGCGCATCCTCACCGCCCACTACCCGGCCTGGTGCAAGTGCGGCTACCAGTCGGTGGCGCTCAACACCAACGACAAGTACGTGACGGACTACGGCACCAAGACGCTGGTGGTGGCCAGGCGGAACGGATCGTTCGGCGAGTACTCCAGCGAGCACTTCAGCTGCGACTCGGTGAGGCAGACGAGGGTGAACTCCGCGAACGACATCCTGGGCGAGGACATCAGCGCCATTTGACAAGACCGCGACTACATGCAGGACACGATGGTCTAGCGGGTCGGCGCTTGGTTGCAAAGTGCAAAGTCTAGTTCTCTAGACTTTGCTTGGTTGTAAGAATAGTGGCTGGTGCGAGGTTGTGGGTTCGTGTGAAATAAGTAAAATGGATATTGTTCATTTAAAACTTTTCGATCTAAACATTTTGACTGTTGAAGGTCGGAGGCAAATAGATCTTCTGGTGCTCTTGGCAACCACCTTGGTCCATTCATCCTCAAGTTTTTGAGGTGTGTCCATTAAACATCCGGTTCAACTCCTTGGTGACAATTTCTTATTTCTACAAATTTTAAGAAGCAAGGCAATTTCTTTTGAGGTGCAGCTACAACTCTTTTTCAAAATCTTTGGTGACAATAATTATTCCTTTGGTAAATTTTATATGCAACGCTACAGAATAAAACTGCCTCCCTTCCCACTTATTCAATAACTTCACAATTCTATTTTCCTAATACATTCCACATTTTTACCACATGAACCTTAGGGGAAGTTACGCGGCCACAGGCTATAGAAACAATTACTCAATCCTTCCCTTTAGTTTCCACAGATCCTTTTTTAAGTCTATTTTTCTCAGGGACTCTTTAAAATAAGGCGACCCAGCACGTCACAGTCTATCACATAGGAAAAGTGAAGCCTTGAGGGGAAGTTTGTTTTCTGCCGACTCCAAGGAGACCACAAGGGGGCTGGTACAAGGTTATGTTATATGTCAGTGTCCAACTGCCTTCAGGTTTCATGTGACTTGCCAGTGCCATAGATTTTAAAGGAGGCAAAATATTTCTCAACACAATTCACAATTTTTAAGTTTTCTAACTTCCAGATATTCAGATGTGTCAATTAAAGGTAATGCGGCCGCCCCAATAATTGCAACCAGATTTTTCCTGTATCACCTTTAGTAATCCTACAATTCCCATTACGTGGGCATTACATATAAGTAGGTAGTTTAAAACAAAAATCTTATTTCGTAAATTTTAAATTATAAGCAAGTAGCTTCAGTCAGGTCTTATTTAAGAGTTTTTATCTATGACTACAAGTTTATTTTAAGTTTGTGAGGTACCTTGGGAGAGAAATTACAAACATTTTATATTGAACACCGAGAAAAACTACATGATTAGAACTACTAGACCTAATCTTATAGTCCATCCCGAAATCTGTGAATGTTCTTCGGGTAGATACATTCAACAAGGGAAGAAAGTTCAAATATACATATTACAAATGGATTGAGGAACCTGGGAACAAGGTGCAATAGCGACAAATTCTTAAATAAGCAAAATCGGCACTGACTTACCATACTTATTACTTAAATTCGTGGAAATAATTGCTAGAAATCAATTTCAACTATAAAATAAATTTGTTTCATTTGACAGTTGCCATATTCTGCACTTGTAGACACAACATTGTCAAGTCTAATTTTTAGAAATCATGGAAGCCATTATTAATTTTTAGTAACAATCAAAGTATCTGTTATATTCATAGATTCTCCAATAAAATGGCATTCTTGGCATCACTGATACCATTAGAATGAGAAAAGAATAGGCCTCACTTTGGAAAGTATAATGCTGTTCCCCAATGACGTCAAAACCTATAGACGTGGTGCCCCATTGTTAAAATGCCCTTTATTTTGACTCCAAGATTAAATATATCCATACTACTCCAAAAACATGCTACAAACAAAGACAGAAAGTCAACCATCAACCAACTATGCACCCGGTGATTCCCGGTTATAGTTCCTCCAGAATCACATTTAGATATCGCATGTTTTTTCTTGTTTGGGGGCGCTTAAGCGTCGGAACCTCACCTGAAGACTCGGGGGATGGTCTAACGACGCCAGCCTCCGAGCCCACAGTCGAAATAAGTTCGCTACGGCTCGACAAAAAGGGTCAATTTCTAACAATCTCGCGACATTTTCGGAATGATTTAATGGAGCGCTTAGACTGTGATTAGTTCTGGGCGTCAAACGTTTATCAAAACAAACCTGTCTACAGGTTCTGACGTCATTGGTGTGAAAGTACTAAAATGGAGATTGTTCGTTTAAAACATTTCAAACTAGATGTCTGAACCTTTTGACTCTTGAAGGTCGGAGGCAAAATAGATCGTCTGGTGCTCTTGGCAACCACTTTGGTCCATTCAAGTTTTTGACGAAATTATTTTTGAGGTGTATTCAGTAAACATCCGGTTCAACTCCTAAATCGTCGGAATGTATCATGCCGTGGTGACAATTTCTTATTTCTACAAATTTTAAGAAGCAAGGCAATTTCTTTTGAGGTGCAGCTACAACTCGTTTTCAAAATCTTTGGTGACAATAATCAATAATTATTTTCTTGTATTGGTAAATATGACCTTTTATATACTGTGGTTTTACCATAAAGTTTAATAATGCTTTTCTTTTAAATAGACCGTCAGATAGTGACAGATTTAGGTACCCCATTTCCGCATACAAGCCTCGAAGAAGGTTGAAAATCATATCGATGTTGAGTAGAATGAAGGGAAATTTACGAGTGGCCCCTATGGATAACACACGGAAAATTCGAATTTTCCTTAACAGAAATAAAGGGTGTCTGTTGACCATATTTTCACGCAAGCCGTGTTCACTAAATGATTAATTAATAGAACTTTACTTTTAAAAACGAAAGGCTTAAGTGTTGCAGGTGGCTAAAAGGTTGAAATATGGGCGTAATCTTGTAAGGAAAAATCTATTGACCGATTTTTTCACACAAGCCCATCCAAAGTATGAAAATATATATCGTCACTAGCCCGAAAAACATCCAAAAGCATATTATACATAATTAACATATTATAATTATATATTATACAATGTATCCCGGATAAGAATGAACAGCATGGGGATCTTGCAAACGGTGAGAGATAGAACAACGGTTAAATGAGGAAAAAGTTGCGCAATTTTGAGGTCAATAAAATGGTACAAACAGATTATAATACCTTTTTTCGCTTTTGAGTTATTTTGAAAAAAGTTAAATTTTGCGTTTCGATTTTATTTTTTATTTTTTGAACTTGTTATTACAGATAGAAAAAAAGAAAAACACTCACTTGTGGCACTTTTTAACGGGCTTCAAGATGCCTTTTTTAGATTTGTTCTACAACATTTCGTTTTTGAGAAACCATCTTCAACTATATTTTTTTACCATGATGTATGACACGAAATATTTTTAAAATGTTTTGAGACAGTTATACTGAAAATTCCTTTTTTCCATTCATTTTTTTCTGTTGCGACTCTGTATTTAATAACAAGAAGTCTAAATTTTAATCAGAGTATTGTCAACAATTTTACTTACAGTTTATTTTTACTTCGAAAACTATTTTTAAATACGGCCCTGTCTGGTTAGTGCTTTCCTCGAGTGTTGTACAGCAAACAGTGTCGCATTGTGTTTCTAATAATACAAATTGTTAACTAAATGATACAGGGGGAGTTATGACAAACGACAAGGGGTTGGCTTTGTTGTTTCAAAGCCTCCTAGGTGGAGAATTTTTATTTATTTTTTATTATCATATGTGACGGTTATTAGTCTTTGCCATCCTTGTTTTGGTTCTCCGATTGAAACATACGTTGTAAGTTAAATTGTTGACAATACTGATTAATATTTAGACTTCGTATTATTAAATACAGGGCCGCAATAGAAAAAAATGAATGAAAAGAAAAAGGAATGTCATACATCTTGTTATTTGCAATAAAAAGTGCTTTCAAAATCTGCAAAAAAAATCCAGGCCAGTATTTAAAAAAATTAAGTTGAAGATGGTTTCTCAAAAACGAAATGTTCTAGAACAAATCTGAAAACTCCATCTTATAGCCCGTTAAAAGGTGCCATAAGAAAGTTTTTCTTTTTTTCTTATCTGTGATAACAATTTCAGAAAAAAATAAAATCGGAAACGCAAAATTTCACTTTTTTTCAAAATAACTCAAAAACGAAAAAAATATTAGAAATCTGTTTGTACCATTTTATTGACCTCAAAATTGCGCAACTTTTTCCCCATTTAACCGCTGCTCTATCTCTCACCCTTTGCAAGATCCCCATGCTGTTCATTCTTATCCGGGACACATTGTATAATAAGAAAATTGAATTTTCCATATGTTATTCCCAGGGGCCACTCGTAAATTTCCCTTCATTCTACTCAGCATCGATGTACTTTTCAACCCTCTTCGAGGCTTGTATGCGAAAATGGGACACCTAAATCTGTCAATATCTGACGGTCTAAAATTTTGTCTTGTCTATTAATCAAAGTTACACTCTGTACCTATATCATGTAGGTCTCCACCGTTCACAAAATAATTTCACTGAAAACTAGGTAACTTCGTAAATAAAATTTCCTATTTTCAATATCGTAAATATCGCATTTTGTGTGAAACTTGAAGCCGTGGATATTGGGAAAGGAGAAGAGCCTTTTATCGAGCAAAATGAAGTGCCAACTATAAAAGGAAAATGACAAAGGATTGGAGATTTTAGTGGATATCGATATTTCACAAAATGTCCGGTAGGTCAGTTTTTTCAGAACGAATTTTGAGACAGCGCTGAAGAGATTCCGTCAAGTTTATTTTATTCTTTATTCAAAGATTTAAATAAGCTTTGTAAACTTCACAAGACAAAATTACTCTTTAGAACAAAAAAGCTTAATATCTTGAAAATCTAAAGTGTTAAACCTCCTAGGCAGAGCGTTTTCAGGGGCCACTGCACCACCCGAAATTATATTTGCCTCTTTAACGGAGCGGTTAGACTGTGATTAGTCTGGGCGTCAGGCGTTTACCAAAACAAATCTGTCTATACGTTCTGACGTCATTGGTAGATACCTACCTATATCTTCTTATGTTAAAATTAACCAAACAATTTCCCTGACAACCCTCTCTTGATGGTAATGAGATTTTTGCTCCGATCTTGCCACAACCACCTACTTAGTATACATGAAAAAGCACAGCAGCGTAACGAGGATAACGTTATCGTTTTTATGGCTCGGCTCCCGAACCTCTTATACTATAGACCGACGTGGGGGTCGTAAATAGAATTTACTGTTTTCAATATCATAAATATCCCATTTTTTATTGAACCTTTAAACCGATTATTGGCCTGAAGTAGACCTTTTATGGAGCCAAATGAAGTGTTCAGTGTTAAGGGCCCCACGCACACAAAGGGAAAACCGCACATTTAAGTCTGAAGTACTCAGTTCATACTACACACTGTTCGTCTGTCTTCCACATAGACTTATGAGCTTATAAGTCTATGGTCTTCCAGGTCAGTTTGCGCGTCTAGTTAGTTAAGTTAGTTTGCGCGTCAGTGACTTACACAAGGAAAGAGAGTGGACGCTTAACAGCGCCCGCGGCAGTGTTACCGACTGGCACATCGCACAACAGGCCAGTGGCGTAGCATGAAAAGCGTTCTTAGCCAATCTCACAAAAAGGTTAAAAATGAAAAGCTAGGTAATTTTAACTTACATGTAATTTGAAGTACCTATTGGTATTTATTTGTAGATAATTTCCCAAATGTAAAGCTAGTATCAAGTGCTGAAATATATTTATTTGTGGCAATTTCGAATCAATCAAAATAAAACAAATAATACACGCCCATGGAAACCAGCCCATATTTTATAAAATATCATAATCAATTAAGAAATTTTCAATAAAAACGATGTTAAAAAATAATTAAATTGGTCCTATTTACAAACTAAACAATTCACTTTATCATACTAAAAGGTAGAAGGAATTTGAAGAAGTTATATTGAGAAAAAATAAGGTTTTAGGGCATCTTTCAAAGGTAGCTTGTTAAATATTTACCTGTGAAACGAAATCCCGGGCTCTTGCTTTTCACTTCTGCTTTTGCAACCAAACTCCGAACAATACACCATCGTAAGAGGTGTAATCACTGTTACTTTTAATTCACAAATTCTCGAAATTAACTCACAACGTACTCGCTTTGTTTGCCACATATAAAATGGCAAATCAGGCAAGCGCGGTGTCCTCTCTCTTTCCTTGCCTAAGGTCAGTAATGTCATTCAGAAAGGAGCTTTATTACCTCACACGTGATACAATCAAGTCTTTAGTCTTCCCTCTCTGTACGGGAGGGCTTTTACAGAAAAAAAAATTAATCGAATTAATTAATAAAATTAATTTGATGTTTCACTCTGGGAGACGAATTAATTCAGTAAAAAAATGTTTTGTGCCACTGGAGATAACTTATCCGGGCTATATAGGATGTCCCGGAAATAAGTGCCAAATAACCAAATGGAGAGCGATCAATCTTATTTATTTTCTCGTTTTAACAGGGCAAAAATCAATCTTGACTCTGACTGTTCTAGTATTCTGCATGTAAATACAAGAAGCAGCCAACGCAACGAAGATAAAGTTATCGTTTTTACGCCTCTAGCTTCCAAGTCTCATTATACACGTTCGACGGGAAAATAAATATCACCGTAAACCGGCGACCGACTCCGAGAGTCATATATAAAATTTACTGTTTTTCAATATCATAAAGATCCCATTTTGAATGGAGCTCGATGCCGCGATTATTGGGGGAGAAAAATGAGCATTTATGGGGCTAAATGAGGTGTTAACTATAAGGGGAAACCGAGGAGGAATTTCTGGTGCCATCGGAATTTTTGTTCTAGCTTAGCTAAAAATATATGGTTTATTTGGGATGCGGGCAGCGACACGTGTATTAGGGTCGCCTGTCTTTTAAAGTTTCGGGACACTTTAAAACTAGAAAATCTCTGCGGAAGGCGACGTCCAATATTTGAACCCGTGCCACGTGCCTGTATGAAATTTTTATCTTCCCGAGGGAAGACCTGAAAAGGGGCAGGGCAGTTCATTCTTATTTCAATGTCGATTTCGGGAAGAACTGGCTCACGTCCTTTTCTAACAGCTGGCAGAGAATGACATGGGGCCACTCAGTCGAATGCGCTTGTTTTTTAATGAAAAGTTAGGCATTACTTACATTTTCCATAAATATATTAGGTATATATTTTAAACAAATTGTCACCAAAGAAGATACCTACCTAATAAAATATTATTATACAGGGTGTCCCAACGAACAATCCCTCCCCTTAACTCTTTTTTCAAACAAAAGTTTTAGCGTATCACAAAGTTTCCTTTGACCTATTAGGCCAGGGAAAATAGAATTTGACCTAGAAAAAAATATTAACTGCAATTTTGTTTTACCATATCAAAGTTATAAGTAAATACGTTGGTAGAAACCAAAAATTACTCAAAAGGCCCCTATTTTTCGTTAGAAATTTCGAGCAAAAATGTTAACTGGATTTTTTTAGACTCTTTAGGTAAAAAAACTTCCCTTGCTAACAATATTAAGAAATTAAACATTTTAAGAATATGGAAGTAACTTAGATCGACAAAGAGGGATAAAAATCGGATAATTTTCTATTTCGGCAAAAGCAAAAATATTAACTACGTTTTTATTGCAGATGATCATTCCCTTTTACAAATATAATTTAACTTATACAAAATTAAACATTTATCTGAGCCGCATGTACGTCAGCTGTCACTTCTCATTGGTACAGACTAGGCAAAAATACTAACTGTTTTTTTTTTAACTTTTTACAATATAACTATATTGAATCATATATAACGAAATTAAACATTTATTGACGGCGCATATAGGTCAACTGTCACTTGTCATTTATTGAGGAAAGCAAAAATATTAACTGTTTTTTTTTGTTTAACTTTTTACAATATAACTATATTAAATCACAAAACTATAGCGAAATTAAACATTTATTTACGGCGCTTGTTGGTCAACTGCATTTGTCATTTCAAAATACTTTCGTTACCAATTTTTGTTTAATTTCAAAAAATTTAACAAGACTTCCACTTACAGAGTTTAACAAAAATCAGCCAGTTAATAATTTTGCTCTCAAAGACAACTTCAAATTTCTTTAAAATGCGATTTCCGACGAAACAATATATTTAATTTCAGAACAAACTGTTAATACTTGATTTTTAAGGTAATTATAAATTATAAAAACGCAGTTAATATTTTTGCCCAAAAAAATATTACGCAAAATGTCATTTTTACATCATTCGGATACTTGCGCAAACGTAATCTGTTTAATTTATCAATCTCAACTTTATATACCTTACTTACTAATAAATGCAGCTTAAAATTCGCAGTTAATATTTATGCCGTCTTTAGTACAACAAGAAAATGTATTTTTCTAAAAAACGCCCACACGCGTATGTTTATTTTGTATAAAAAACAATTCTGGCGTTTATTTATTACCAATATTTTGTGATGGCATTATAAAAATGCGGTTATGAATTTTGTCTAGGTTTCGTTATTTTTTACCGTAATTTCCCTGGCCTATATAGATACTGTGAATATACGGGGCACCTCAGGACAAACATATTTTTTTTGCAAGATAGTTGGGGTAAACCGAAAATTATATTATCTCTTCACCAACGTTTCGGCTGATATACAGCCATCTTCAGGGTTCAAGATATCTGTCAACATTAAATGGCAACAATAGACAGGATTTAAATAGATAACAAGCAAAACTGATCGGGCAAATGAGTTTTTTTGATATATTGGTACTGTAAAACCAGTCAAGAGGTAATATAATAAATTCTAATCCCAACTGGATACCATGCAAAAAAGAAATTTTTGGGTCACGAAACAAATTTTAACTCAAACATATTATGTTTAATGGAAACACCCTATATATTTTCAGTTTTTCGAAATCTACTTCAGCTCACAAGAAATTGTTTTAAATGTCAAATTTCTCAGACCTCAGACCTGTTTTTCATGATATCTTATTGAAAAATCAGTTATCGAACATATCATTTTATAGTAGAAACCTGACGAATACGCATGTTATAATAAACTAAATCGATTTTATTCCACAATACCTAGGTACCTATTTTGCCAAATTTATCTAGAAATAACGCCCAGATCTCAATGAGAAGTAGGTACTTACCCATTTACTTTGATTTAGCTATGATATGTTAACATTGTGCATAACTGGTTTCCTTTCCAGTAATAATAATTAAGCGTTTAGGTTTAATATTTTGTCAGACTGACTGCTTACCGTTTTGTAAATAATAAGATCGTCATGTCTATAGATAAGTGCTGACATCTTTAGCAATAACTATTTTTTCTAATATAGCGGTAGTCAATAGTATGGAAGTAACTAAAAGCGACTGAATGTAAATATCTATGACAAAGAAACTGTAAATAAGAATCTGGTCATTGTATTACCAAAGAATTATTTTAATTTTTTACAAACAGAATTACTATTATTGTAAATATAAAAGAAGAAATTTATAAGTACCTACTTGTAGGTATATACTTACCTAATCATTAGTAATCATTAGTTTTTAGCTTTTCATCTGTGATTGACTTCTCATGAGTACATCCTCGTATGTCAAGAAAAAACTGATTATTGATTGTTTTGACTGAATCAACATCGATATTGCTCATTGGCATATGGCCCTGTGTGGAAAATTAGCGAAAAATTATGTTATTTTAATTGTAGATTCGTATTCCAGTATCATCATGACCCTCTTGTGCCTATTTGACTAATATATTATAATATAAAATATTCCATTGACCTTGCGAGATATTATCAAGCAATTTTTAACAAATAAAACAGCAGAGAATATAGCAAAATATGACAGCTTTTAATTAATTGTATTTCTGAAAAATTAACTTAAAAATTCTGTCCATAAGTAAGACTCAAAGTAGAAAAATGTGTTTCTTACTTTAAAAACAGTAACTTTTCCCAATAAACTTACCCATTCAAGGTTTTTCTTTTCAAAATACAGAGCATAACACTAATTTCATATTCTTTAAATGTTTTAGACCCTGTATCTTCAAATGTATAGCCTTAAATAAGTAAGTTTATTGGAAAAAGTTGCTTTATTTAAAGTAGTAGTACAAAAAATCAAATTTGCCATGAAACCATGACACATAAAAAATGTGAAGAGGACAGTAGGAATGCTATGAGAGTTCTAAGCCAAACCGCCAACCCCCCTATGAGAGTACCAGGCCAATCAAGTCTCAACAGGTTTGGCTTAGAACTCTCATAGCATTCCTACTGAGGACGTTGGACGTTTTCGTTTACAATTAAAATTTACATAAGAAATTGAATACATTTTATTTTTATATACAAGGTGATTCATTTTTTTTTTCTAAAAACAATATTTTACTATAATTACCCACTTCTCCGCCACTGCTTGTTAAAGATGTTTGATATTAACAGGTTTTATGCTAACCGATGACGTTGTTAGAACGTGTACCAAATATGACTTAAATATCTCAACTAGTTTGGTAAATATTCAATAAAGTCCACATATTTTTTACAACTTTAACACCCTGTAACTTTTTTGTAAGGAATTAAAAGATATAGTTTATACAAGAAGGTGCGGTTACTTTTTGGTTTTCTATCACCTGTTGAAGTGTCCAAGAATCATCCTGATGTATACATATTTTTCCTGAAATACGAGATTCTACTCATGAAAAGGGAAACACAGTGTATATGTGAAGTACACATATAAGTATTACATATTATATAATTTAAGTTCAAAAAATTTCAAAATCTCATTAGGTATCGTATTTCATACTTAGCTGTGATTTTTTACAAGAAAACATTTTGTTACAGTTTCAAAATGTAATTCCTCGGAATAGGAAGTATGTAAGTTACATCACTGAGCAAAGGAATATAAAAATGAATATTCTCTTACTCAATTTTAAAAGTCATTTGTGATTTTGTCTTAAAATGGGATCCACACAAGCAGAAAAAGTTACAATCCGTTCTATTATTATAGTTATTATCCGAAAACTGAAACAAAAAGTCGTAAAAAATATTTTAGCTGGGCTTCAACTTTAAAATCCTCTTATCTCGCTTTTGTCAACTTATTACCTATATACAGGGTGTCTCACCACGAACTGCATCGATCGATATCTCAAAAAGTTAACATAGAATTTTTTTGAAAATTTGGCAGCTGACCAATGCCAATGAGTACTATTTACCTAAAATATTTTCAAAATGGCGGCACTTCCGGTTATACCGGAAGTCGATGACAACTCCGTTATTTTAAATAGAACACCCTATATTTTATTGCATTTTTGGATTTTACGGAAAATTCTAGGTACATTTCGTGTGTCATGTTCTATACCTAAATTCAACCGTATTTGAGATATTTGCCATTTTACAGAAAAAATTACAGATGCAGACCCGTACTTAATTGACAGTTTCTTCATAATGGCTACTTATTTCGTAACGCGCTCTTGGCATTTTGTAGTCAAAGGATGGGCGCAGAGAAATACCATAAAGAAAGATTCCGATCTTGTACAGGGTGCTCACAAAAAATTATTCAAATATTAATTCAAAAAATGCCAAAAACTCAAATGGAAACTCCCATTTTTTTATAGCAGCCGTATTTAGCACAAAAAATTAGGGCAAGTTTGTGTTTGCTTCCCTACACCTAAATGTTATCATTTTCGATTTAATTAATTATTTAAATTTAAGTAATAAATAAATTTAAATAGTCTTTTGTGTAATTTAACCGTGCATTGTTTACAATAATTTTAAACTAAATGACATTTTCTTCATTCTCAGACAATCGTATAATCAGCCGTGGCCAACTAGATTTATCAAACTTAAAAAAAGTGGAAAATTAGTTTTTTGTAAATAAATCAAAAATGATAACATTTAGGTATAGGGAACCAAACACAAACTTGCCCTAATTTTTTGTGCTGAATACGGTTACAACAAAAAAAATGAGGGTTTCTGTTTGAAAATTTTGAGTTTTTGGCATTTTTTGAATTAATATTTGAATAATGTTTTGTGAGCACCCTGTACAAAATCGGAAACTTTCTTTATGGTATTTCTCTGCACCAAGTCTTTGACTACAAAATGCCAAGAGCGCGTTACGAAATAGGTAGTTGTTATGAAGAAACTGTCAATTAAGTACGGGTCTCCATAATTTTTTCTCTAAAATGGCAAATATCTCAAAACCGGTTGAATTTAGGTATAGGACATGATAAATAAAATGTACCTAGAATTTTCCGTAGAATCCAAAAATGCAATAAAATATAGGGTGTTCCATTTAAAATACCGAAGTTGTCATCGACTTCCGGTATAACCGGAAATGCCACCATTTTGAAAATATTTTAGATGAATAGTACTCATCGACATTGGTCAGCTGCCAAATTTTCAAAAATAATCTATGTTTACTTTTTGAGATATCGATCGATGCAGTTCGTGGTGAGACACCCTGTATAGTTGCTTTGTGTGGATTAGACATAATAAGAATATTTTGATTTTTAGATAAGTTTCTTGCGAGGTAAATTGCAGACACCAATAAAAAAATTATCAAATAATTTACTTCCTTTTTTACAGAGCGCCGTTTCTTAAATCGCCCCCAAGTAGCAATATCATCCCTTTGCAATCTCAGCACTCCAGGGAAAATTCTACAATAAACGGCGCGAAAAAAAGATAAACAGAAAGGCCTGCAGACCTCGCCTCTTGCGATCCGATATTCTTCAAACGAAATTCGCCCGTATTTGCGTTCCCCTCTGGACAAACTCAATTTGGGTAAGAGGCCATATTACACTTCCTTCCTAAATGCGTGCCATGGCATATGAGCCGCTTTCGGTATTCAGTCCGAGTTCCCTAAACATCCGATATACAAAATGAAGAAATATCATAAGATTTACCGTCAAAACGTTTTTAACGCGTCTTTAGTATTTTTGCTTCCGTTTTTAACAAGTGAATTTCATATCGTCTGCTAGGTACTCGTGGGTGGAAAATAAAACCAGGAAATATGCTACTTGGGTACTTAGTAAATACTAATATAAACCACGGCGTGACTATTGGAGTATAATCAGTGATTATAGTATTTAATCACGGTATAATGTTGAATTTCAATAATTAAAACTTTCAATTTGTTAACTAAAAACTTTTTCCTGTACTTTACCTCTACTTTTTCAACTTTTTTTGGGTCTATTATATAATTTCTAATTCAGTATTTCCAATAGACTTAAGATACAGGGTTCATGAAGCATCTTTAAATATAAAATTAAAATTATTAAATATAAGGAAATGTTGAAAAAAAGTCGATCTATATCATCTAGTCTATAACATATCTTGTAACATAAAAGACAAAATGTTTTATGTCGTAATTTATATTATTGTAAATAAACGAAAACCCTATAAGCTCTAATTGTTTCGAATTTCTCTTTTATTTACCTATTGTACAAATAAGTGTTTTATACCCTCACTGTATGTACAGAATAGTGACTGTAAATAGATGCAAAAAAAATAAATTACTGTGATCTCTTGAATGGTGTTCATTTTGCTTGTTATGCAGTCTGTTTTCCAAAAAAACCTACAATACGTAAAAAAATTAATATACCTCAAAAAAAAATTGTTCGTCGTAAACATTTACGGGACTCTTGTCAAAACTCCATAAGTTCACATGACACAATGAAAAGATATTATATCATGATAAGTTCATATTAGTGTTCGAGATACCTATTTGGTTTTCAATTTTTTTAAGCATTAACAATTTTTGCCGACAAATAATAAGGGGAATTAAACCGAATTCTACGCCTATAGTCCAGGTCGCAACACTATTATTACAGACTTTTGTATTCTTTGCATCATCATACTAAATTTTATCTCAGGACAGACCTTTTGATACATAGTGGCTCCCTCTAGTAATATATTGGCCAAAGTAGTAAATAAAAATCTGAAAACTGCGAACTGATTTTGGCATTATTTTACTAGGTTATGTCGGTACGTCTCTTTGACATGGTATTTTCAAAATTTCCAGTATGCGGATGAAATTACTTCTTTTGTGGGCCCTCCTTTTTTGCATGTTAACTGAAGCGAGCGCCAGATGTAGACGACGAAAAGTATGCCAGCAAACCGGGCAAGACTCAGGTCTCAGGACAGACCTTTTGATACATAGTGGCTCCCTCTAGTAATATATTGGCCAAAGTAGTAAATAAAAATCTGAAAACTGCGAACTGATTTTGGCATTATTTTACTAGGTTATGTCGGAACGTCTCTTTGACATGGTATTTTCAAAATTTCCAGTATGCGGATGAAATTACTTCTTTTGTGGGCCCTCCTTTTTTGCATGTTAACTGAAGCGAGCGCCAGATGTAGACGACGAAAAGTATGCCAGCAAACCGGGCAAGACTCAGGTCTCAGGACAGACCTTTTGATACATAGTGGCTCCCTCTAGTAATATATTGGCCAAAGTAGTAAATAAAAATCTGAAAACTGCGAACTGATTTTGGCATTATTTTACTAGGTTATGTCGGTACGTCTCTTTGACATGGTATTTTCAAAATTTCCAGTATGCGGATGAAATTACTTCTTTTGTGGGCCCTCCTTTTTTGCATGTTAACTGAAGCGAGCGCCAGATGTAGACGACGAAAAGTATGCCAGCAAACCGGGCAAGACTCAGGTCTCAGGACAGACCTTTTGATACATAGTGGCTCCCTCTAGTAATATATTGGCCAAAGTAGTAAATAAAAATCTGAAAACTGCGAACTGATTTTGGCATTATTTTACTAGGTTATGTCGGTACGTCTCTTTGACATGGTATTTTCAAAATTTCCAGTATGCGGATGAAATTACTTCTTTTGTGGGCCCTCCTTTTTTGCATGTTAACTGAAGCGAGCGCCAGATGTAGACGACGAAAAGTATGCCAGCAAACCGGGCAAGACTCAGGTCTCAGGACAGACCTTTTGATACATAGTGGCTCCCTCTAGTAATATATTGGCCAAAGTAGTAAATAAAAATCTGAAAACTGCGAACTGATTTTGGCATTATTTTACTAGGTTATGTCGGTACGTCTCTTTGACATGGTATTTTCAAAATTTCCAGTATGCGGATGAAATTACTTCTTTTGTGGGCCCTCCTTTTTTGCATGTTAACTGAAGCGAGCGCCAGATGTAGACGACGAAAAGTATGCCAGCAAACCGGGCAAGACTCAGGTCTCAGGACAGACCTTTTGATACATAGTGGCTCCCTCTAGTAATATATTGGCCAAAGTAGTAAATAAAAATCTGAAAACTGCGAACTGATTTTGGCATTATTTTACTAGGTTATGTCGGTACGTCTCTTTGACATGGTATTTTCAAAATTTCCAGTATGCGGATGAAATTACTTCTTTTGTGGGCCCTCCTTTTTTGCATGTTAACTGAAGCGAGCGCCAGATGTAGACGACGAAAAGTATGCCAGCAAACCGGGCAACCTCAGCAATCCCAGCAAGACCCGCAGGTAGCTAGCTGCCCCAGAATCGCGTCAGAGCCCACTGGCCCACCGCCCCCTCCGTCAGTCCAATCTGAAGAGGTCGCATCGGACGCGCCAGACGATTATAACTGCACCACGGCCAAGCCGACCCAATTGGACGACAGGTTGCAGAAATGCCTTCTCGGGGAGGGGGATAATGGGGATGCCGATTACAAAGATCCGTGTCCGGAGTTCAGTCAACCGATTCCAGACGACGCAGTTTTGTATACTAGCAACACGCAGCGGAGTCCGGACAGGCAGTGTAGAAAGTGCGATTTGAGGTTGACTACTAATGGGAGTCAGGTGGTTGTGCGGTGTTCTCAATGTTTAGATGTTGTCAAATAAAGGCAAGAAAAATAAGGTGTCGGTTACCTACTCGGATAAAACTGCAGACCAAAAATACTTTATAACTTATAAAATGGATCTAAAATCTTTAAGACCTATGTTGCGTTATCTTTTCCTATCACATGAGCCATCTTAACCTGTTCAGTGGAAAAGATTTTAAGATGATTTTAATATTTTCAATTATATCCAACTATGTAGGTATTAAACATGCAAATTGAATAATTTTGACAGTTTTAGAAAATGAAAAGTGTAGCCAAGTATTTTCCATTTTTGAATCATTGTCATAGATATAGTTTGGATCTTAAAGATGCACTTTTTAAATGAGGTGTACCCTCAGAGAAATAACAAATAGGTGTACCGTGCACGGGCGTAGCCAAGGGGGGGGTTTCGGGGGTTCAAACCCCCCCCCCCCCCGAAATAAGCAAAATATTACCTAATATTATCTATCCTTGTTAAGGATAGAGACGTGAATCATTATTACTGTCGAAAAATGGAGGGAAAAAAAAGGAAGGGTGGTAAGGATAGATAATATTACCTAATATTATATATCCTTGTTAAGGATAGAGACGTGAATCATTATTACTGTCGAAAAATGGAGGGGAAAAAAAGGGAGGGTGGTAAACCTAAAGGTATGGACTACTGGAAAAAATGGTGTAGTCAAGGTCAAGGGGTTTCTAATAAAGAAAAAAATTTGGATTTAGCTATCAAAGCTTCAGCTACCTTGCATGCTGATAAGAAGACTGCCTACCCCGAAATCTAGTTTGGAATGCCTAGATATGTGCGATAAAAACCTTTATCCTAATATTTACACATTACTACAAATCTTGGCTACCATTCCTGTATCCACTGCTACCCCAGAGAGGTCTTTCTCGAGCCTAAGGAGACTGAAAAACTATTTACGAAACACTACAAGTGAAAACAGACTTAATGGTTTGGCTCTAATGAACATTCACTATGGAACAGAAATTCATGCAGATGAAGTAGTAGATATATTTAAAAGAAAAAGCCGAAGATTTCTTCTTTAATGGTTTTAGACACAGAAAATATACTATTTTCTGTGGTTTTAGATTTAGCGCAGAGGAACGAAATTAATTTATCCATTTCATTTAAAGTTAAGAACTTTATAAATATATGTCGTAGTTTTTCGGATGGATATATAGATATTAAATTTCATATAAGTATATTTTTATTGTTTTATTTACTTCTCAAACTAACCCCCCCCCCAAAACTAAATCCTGGCTACGCCCGTGGTACCGTGTACCTATTCAATAATGAATAAATGCGTCAAAAGAGAGTGCAAAGATACCTTCAAATGTGGCCAAAGAAATGTCGAAACAGCCAAGCATGTGGTGCAAACTTTTTGAAACACATCTCTGGGACAGTGATTCCTAAAATAATAAAATTATTCACACGAAAATATACCTACACCTATAAAAAGCGGTTTTAATGGTATCTTGTTAACTGGTAGTTGTAAATAACTTTTGCTTAAAAAAAAACTTACTAGCACTGACACTATCTAAAATTAAGAAATAAATTATTATACCACCAACTAGTAATTTAGTGAGAAAATACGCGATAGTGCACAAATGATACAAAATTATGGATCCCTAATTCTCTTGCGTTCTCCATTTGCAAATGGGAAACCAATGATTACTTACTAGAAAGCAAATTTATGCCATATATCAACGCCAAACCTCAAAATCCTGTGATTTCGTTTTGTCAATAACAGGGCCGTATATAAGGGGGGGGTTTAGGGGGTTCAAATCCCCCATGATGGTGTAATATATAAAATTAATTAACGCGCCCGGCGCCCGCCAAAATGGAAAAATAAATAATCGTGCTGGCCGATTGTACTGCTTGGATGATTGTAATAACATGTAACATGCCAATAAAGGTCAAGCGTTTGCGTTTGGCAATATACAGGGTGAGTTTTTTTCGATTACCACTAAGAGGATCTCGGAAACTAGCAAAGCTAGAACAAAGGTTAAATGGGGAAAGAATTGCGATTTTGAATGCTCAATGTAATGACCCTTTTGGATTTTTAAAAAAGTTCATGGGCTCACTAGATATTTTGAAAAGAGTGATTTTTTGCTATTTCATCAGATCTCTGTAGCTCCGTTATTTCTGATTATACAAAAAAAACTGTAGAGACAAAAATTGTAGCTAATTTTGGGCTTAATAAGATAATCTGATCCAATTTTTTATGTTGTTTATGATTTTTGAGATATATGACATAAACTTGTGTTTTTTAAACGTAAATCATAGTTGGGTGTCGCCTTATCAAAGCGGCAATTTTTTGAGCTTTCCAAAGATGTAATACTTGGCATAGTTATTATAAAAAATAAAAGAGCTGGCTAATTTTCTGATTTTTTTAAAAATAATAAGACATTCTTCAAACTTTCAAATATTTTATTTTTAGCTGATAACAAAATGTAACAAAATAAAACAAAAATTAAAAAACTCAAATTCAAATTATTAGATATTATTTTAAAAGGTCGCCTTTTAAAATAAAAAAGGTGTTCAAACAATCCACCATTATTATTTATGCAAATATTGCATGTTTTTAAAAATGAATTTGTCGCAAAACCGCAATTCTTTCTCCATTTAACCTTTGTTCTAGCTCTGCTAGTTTCCGAGATCCCCATAATGGTCATCGAAAAAAACTCACCCTGTATGTTTGAGGATAATGCTCAAAAAGTTAACCTTAAACCAAACCCCCCCCCCCCATGGAAAACCTCTAGCTACGGCCCTGGTCAATAATATTATGACTAGGATTCTATAGCGCTCTTCACGACTTCCTGTAATAATTATATTTGTGGCCAATATAAAGCTAGACTAAAATAGGTCAACTTTATGATAAATATAATTTTTTTATTTATGTAAATCTGCAATGAATCTGCCATTTTAAAAACCATTCAGCAGGTAGGTAGGTATGCTTTTTTCTCTACTGAACGAAGTTTGGAAATCACCCCTAAATTTGTTTGAAAATATATTTAAAACTTGGATGAGAATGGCTTTAGGTCCTAATGTAAAAAAGCCTGGCTTAGGTATCTAATTTGCCTTGAAATTTGGGAAGTATTTTTTTCTTGTAGGAATAAAAATAACAATTTATTAAAAATGTATCTATTTCCTATTATGATTTTTTCACACTTTTCCTTTTTTCTTCCAAAATTATCCTCTTAAATAACACAGTTTTATCCTCACTAAGTTTCCTTGTTTTGAAATCACCATTTCTCGAAGAAAACTTGGCATTTTCAAAATACCTGTCTTCTTCAGGAACGCATATCTTATCCAACAAACTCTTACAAAGATTCGGAATCATAGGTTGCATCAATATACCAGTAATTCTCAGGGTTTCCATTGCCAAATGCAGCACACAGTTTAGCTTGTTTAGTTTATCCGGATTCTTCTTCAATTCCCATGGCTTGAGAGTTTCGAAAAATAAATTCGCGGAGTGCAAAGTGGCAACTACCGCATCAGCAACTTTATAGAAATTAAAATCTCGAAAATGGGCTTCGCAAGTATCTGGAAATCCAAACAAAAATGCACCCTCACAAAAATAGTGTGTCGCTCTGCCTTCGGAGTGTTTTGATTTATCTTACCTGGAAGATGCTCCAAGTTTTCTAAAAGCTTTTTTGTTACATCCAATGACGCAACTTCTTCAAAAGTAACCATATCGTCAATTGCTGGAAATATTTGATTCGGATTTAAAGATGCCCCACAACAACGACTCAAAAGGTTTCCCATTGTATCAGCCAATTCAGAATTTAAAATCCTTATCACTTTTGTGTCACTATAATCTAGAAAACATACTTATTTATTTTAAACACTATAAAAACACGACCTTTCTACATATAACATGTGAAATTTATAGTTCAATTTATTTGTCAATTTTATTTGCTATCTAGGACATCAAACAGTAAACTGACCCATCGATTTACGTCCTCTAAGATATAGTGGTTAAATAGATGTTACCTGCAAGCCACTTCTGAGACCTTCTTAACTAAGGGCTGTCGGAAACACTATCAGGAACATTAATATACAGACTGCTATTAACACAGATAGGTAGCACAATCAAGGCCAAAAGGATTCTAATTATAATCTTTTCGGGGTCATTCTTTTGAAGAGTCAAAATGAAAAATAAATGGGCCTGTTTCACACTTTTTTTTTATTTTTGATTATGAATCTTAATAGTAAATAAAACACGAAAATATTTTTTCCCGATTTTTTTCGACCGGGAAATGCCCTAAAAATGTTTTTGAAATTCAAATTTCTTGGGCCCGTGACGTCAGGGGCCCAAAAAGCTGATTGGCTACTGTTTTGCGACGTTGACACGATTTACGGCAATATCGATATGTTTCTATTTGAGATTTGTGAAGACTGAAGAAGAAGAAAATTAACCCCCAGTTTAAAATTTGTATTGACGAGAAAGATGCTGAGGGGGATTTTATTAAAGAGTTATGTGATTAATTTCATTCTAGTAGTAAGAAATATCGAAATTCGATTGAGTGAACAAGGCCCATTATGCAGGTTGGGATACTTCGGTTGTAACCAAGGAATAAAGCTCTGAAAATACTTACTTCCGTCACTATGAGCAACTCCCTCTCTTAACAAAAAATACCTCAGACCATCGGAAGTATAAATTTGGCTGCGGTCAAAAGGGCACACGACATTATTTTTAGATTTAGACATCTTTTCCCCATCAACCGTCCAATGGGAATGGCAAAGGAGTCCCCTAGGTGGTTCTAACCCTGCTGCCATCAAGAAGGCAGGCCAGTAGACTCCATGAAACCTTACAATAAATTTATAATATCTTTCTGAAATCTGGACACATTAACTCACTTTAGGATATCCTTCCCGATTACTTGAACATCTGGAGGCCAGACATCTTTAAATTGTTGTTCATCTGGGTATCCAGCGACGGTTAAATAATTAACTAAAGCGTCGAGCCATACGTAGATGGATTGCGAGTCGTCTCCAGGAACACGAATGCCCCAGTGTACCCTTGAGGAAGGTCTGGATATCGAGACATCGGGAATGGAGTCGTCGGAAATTAGATCCAGGAGGATTTTTTGGAATTTCTTTGGTTGTACCACATTTTCTGTAAAGCGCGGTGAAAAATAAATCATAAGTTAAGTATATAGGTAAATAAATGTACCTGTAAAAGAAATTTGTACAAATATCTTACGGATGTGAAAGACTCTGATATTTAATTCTCACTATAATTTGGATTATATGCGTTTTTTAAACCAAACTGCGTGTTAGCGTAGGTACTTGTACTTTTATTGGTGTATACATGAAGTAAGAAAGTAAATAACTAGCTTGGATAACATCGAGGACATAAAAGCAAAAGGTAAATAGTAAGACTATTAAAGTCTATCGACCCCATAAAATTTTTATTTATAGGCGGATTTTCAAAATCTTTTTTTTTTTTGTTAAAAAGATCTTGCAAAATAGGTACCTACTTACCGGAAGAACGTGCTATAGATCTTTTAAAAATATAAACCAAAGCCTACAGAGACCTGAAGTTTTGTCGATGACGAATAATAATTCTCATTCAACACGATCTCAAACCCATATAAATGTAAAAAAAATTGAGATCTTATTCCGTAGGTAGTAGAAAACAATAATTGTGATTTTATTGGTACATATATTTGCATTGTCTTAGAAATTTTATTGGGATTTTTCAAAATTCAATTTTAATTTATTTGAACTGTATTCTAATCTCAAAAAACTGGGACGCTGAACAAGAATAATTTATTATCGGTTTTTGCCAAAAAATCGCCAATAATAGAACTTTTTGAGTTTTCCACCCAAACTCCAAGTCGCGGTAGGCCTTTACTTAGATTTTTAAAATAGTAGTATGTGCCTCCGATACCTTTCTGAAAGACCTATTTAACATTTTTTTTCAAAACCGGCCTATAATTTTTTTTGTAGTTGTAGGTCCTTAAGTGGAACACCCTGTATAAAAGCAACTTTCCATACTCTTTACCCGCCCAGTATAGCTGTATAATGATTATGTTATAAAGTTAAAAAAAAAACGAACATTAACTTTTTAAGACCAAAATACAATATATCCTACCGATTTTAATGTGTTTAATATTTTCAAGTGCCTATTATAGTATTAATGTTTATGTTAATGGAATAGTCATAAGTAGTGCTCAAAACCATAACTATTACTCACCATTATTTCTAAGCCAGTATTTTAAATCTTCTAAAAACGCGCTTAATTTAAACATATAATTAGGTTCATCAGTCCATTCGACAGGATGTCCACTTTCTGCAGACACTAATACTTTTTCACCGTTAGGTCGAACAATTTCTTTAAGCTGTGGTTCAGCTAGAAATGCTTCGTCTGACACGCAGTACCACCCTTCGTATTTGGACGAATAAATGTGACCATTTGCATCAAGTTTTTTCTAAAATGGAAAGTTTTCAAATTCTGGCGACGGCGCCAGTGAAACCCCAACTCACCCAAAAGCTTTGGACGCATTTTTTGTGCTTTTCGTCGCTAGTTCTAATAAAATCTGTGTATCCCACGTTAAAATGATCAGCTAAATTTTTATATCGAGTTGAAATATCGGAACAATATTGCGGTAATGACGTTTTATTAATCTCGGCAGCTTGTTGAATTTTTGTGCCGTGCTCGTCGGTGCCTGTAGAAACTTTGGTTTGCTGCTTGAATTTTATTTTATACCATCTTTGCGCTGCGTCGGCAATCAGCGATGTGTAAAGATGACCAATGTGTGGATCTGAAAAGGATTGTATTTTGGGACACTGTATAAAAGTGACTCAAAACTTTCTTCCATAACAACTGTTGCTAATATAATACGCCATGAAGTTGCACAGAACAGCAGAACACAGAAGGGTTAAGTTAAGTCAGTAAATAACGTGTTAATGTAAAAATCATTTGTTGGTTGCAGAATAAATAAATAAGAAAAACGGAATAAAGAAAATTACTTACTAGCATTTACATAGTATATAGGGGTCGTCAAGTAGCTTATTTTCTTGCGAGTGCTAAGATTCCGTACAAAAATTAAAGTTTTTGACATTTTAGCAACACTACCTAACCTCCTCAACAAGACCGACACAGAAAGCATATAAATTTTTTTTATTTTATATGGATTAAAGATTGAAAACATAAATAAGGTTAGTTTATAGGAAGGTTAGGACATGTGTGGTTAGGACATTCTCCCACTCTAAAGGCCGGTCCACACGCAACGATGTATCGTACGATTTGCATGCGCAAGTAAATCGTTACAGACAAATCGTTACAAATTCAGTGCGTCCACATTATAACAACTTATCGTAGTAAAGCTGCAATTTTCCCTTGATACAATAATCATGGAGAAAATGTTTTTGAAGTATTTTGAAGTTTTGTTTAAATGTTAAAAGGAAATTAAAGAGAAATCAGGAAACGTTTAAATAGAACTAGATGGTGTAAAGCATGGTTATTGAAACGAAGTTTATTTTATCATTGAATTCTATTATAAAATTATGCGAAATGGTCGACATATTTTTTAACAAATTTAAAATAAATCAGTTATTGTTTTAGTTTTAATTAATTTAATAATTTCCGGAGTAAAGTAGGAGTCAGCTACCGTCGCACCTAAAAACTGTACAAATCTCGGACAAGCGTACACACGTTACGATTTGCATGCGCAAATCTCCCAAATCTATGCTTTCGGCTCAGACTTTCAACTCCGACGTCCAATTTTGCACAGTTCTAAATTTTGTGCAAATCTGCTGTCCACACGCAACGATTTATCTGTAACGATTTACTTGCCCATGCAAATCGTACGATACATCGTTGCGTGTGGACCGGCCTTAAAACGAACAAAACCAACGGCAGTTCTATTGCACCGGCAACATCGCGCGACGGTGCCGCTCTCACCAGCTGGCCTTCAGCTTGATGCCAATGGCGTATCAAAAGGGACAACGCTGGTACTGAAAACCGAAAACAAAGTAAAAACACAAACATAAAACCAAAATGCGATGCACCAACATACTCTACAAAGTTCCGTAATTTCATTGCACAAACATTAAAATGAAGAAATAGCCGAAAACAGTCAAAACAACATAAAAAATATACACCATAAACAAAGTACATGCCAAAAACGTCTGTGTGCGCCTATGGCTGGAATCGTTATCTTTTTAGGGAGTTACTAAATCGCCACTTCACGTGTAAATGCTACCAACTTATATTGCGGGCCTTCCCCCCCCCCCCTTTGCCTCTCTCGCCCCTTTCCTTTCAAGTCGTCGAATGTCCTAATAACATTATAATAATAATATATGGTCTGCATAGGTATTTTATTTAATATTTAATTTAATCTGTTTTGTAAAGCTGCTCGGGTCAGTGGGTTTTTATCAGTGAAATGTTCTCTGGTTTTTATATGGGTAAATCTTCATTGATTTGATTAGGTATGCACGTCACAGAAATAACGATTATTCATTGATTGATTGATATTGATCTACTGTCTACTGCATAAAAATTTCGAATGTACAGGGTGTTTATTAAATACTTGTACAAATTAGTGTGAATCGTTCATGAATAAAATTTTATTTGGTTTTTTGGTTAAGTAGGTAGGAATATCTTTGTCGAATGCATAGGTATACTCGTATAACTTGGCAATTTGACGAAATTTGGGAGTACTTATTTGATGAGAAACCCAAATCCTTTGTCTGTAAATGGGTAGACAATAATAACGTGAGAACGTTACAAATAAATTCTTAGAAATATTTTCGAACCGAAGCCAAAGTCTAGAGAATAGTATAAGTCAGCTCACTTCTTTGTTCTCTCGGAGAAAACAACAATTTTTGCGACTGGTCGTAAATCAGCCTCGAACCGCTCTCAGCTACATAATGGACGTACCGGGAGATAGTGACAGATTTTTGGACGTGATTTTACTCAGTATGCCTTGCAAAGGGCATTATGTGGCACATATTCTCACAATAATAAGGTATGAACCAGAGAGTCATCCTGGGTTCTTCATATGAAAAACTGAGTTTTCAATTATTCAAAAAATATGCGTTTTGATATGATTTTACTCAGGCTGCCATGTGTTTTATAATGAAGTTCAAAATAGAAAAATCCTCGGAAAACCATAGGCATACCGTTAGCGTGGGTTCAAAGGGCTATTGTCACGTGAACTTGTATTTTAATAATTAGTTTCTGAACAGGCTGCCAAGGAGAAGTATGCAAGTGCTTGTTATGAAAATGCTGAAAAAAGGATGGCATACCTTGTACGCTTGTCCAAGTACTGTTTAAATTGAATGTTATTTAATAATTTAAACGATTTATTCGATGTTAAGTGTACTTGGATATGCGCAAACGGTATGCCATCTTTTCTTCAGAAGTTTCATAATAAGAACTTGCATACTTCTCATTGGCAGCCTGTTTAGAAACGTCGAAAAATTAATTATTAAAATACAAGATCACGTGGCAATAATAGCCCTTTGGACCCACCCTAACGGTATGCCGAGGAATTTTCTATTTGAACTTCATTATAAAACACATGGCAGCCTGTATAAAATCATATCAAAACGCATATTTTTCGAATAATTGAAAACCCAGTTTTTCACATGAAGAACCCAGGATGACTCTCTGATTCATACCTTATTATTGTGAGAATATGTGCCACATAATGCCCTTTGCAAGGCATACTGAGTAAAATCACGTCCAAAAATCTGTCACTATCTCCCGGTCTATAAGCTTATTTTCTTATCAAATAAGATATCGATCGCCGTACTCCGATGACGGGGGGAAACGCCGACTTATAGTATTCTCTAGACTTTGCCGAAGCCTTGAGTCGATTCTTAGAAACAATATCAATAATTTGAAGTCTCGTTTGAAGCATTGAGATTATTCCTTTACTCAATGTTTGAAGTGAAACATCACAGGCGTTGAAACATCACAGGCGTGTCTGAAAAAGAATTTACTAGGTAGGTATACCTATATAAATTCGAAGCTATAGTGTATGATACCTAATCTAAATATTGATAATTCATATGGCCTAACTATGTCGGCATTCTTAGAAGCGATTTTAATAAATTAAATCAAAAATATTGGGGAGCTGTCCGAAAAAGTAGGTAATACCACAGACATATATAGCTTCGCTAAGCTATATATGTCTGTGGTAATACCCAACCATAAATTGAAACCGATAATTGATCTAATAAATTAATAACTAAAATCGAAACACGGAGGAAATGTCTCACTGCTATGAATAAGTTATCTATAGGTACTTCAATCAGACAGAATTCGATAGGTATAAGGGATTTTTTTTAAAAAGTTTCCAAACTGTTTGAACTGACTTATTTTTTTAATTTCGTTATTTTCGTTTCTAACTTTGATTTGAATGCAATAATGGGTTTTATATTAACGAAGGTATTTAATTGTATCTGTTTTGTCACGTGAATTTGTTTGTCTTATTTTAAACCGTACCGCCGTTTGTAAAATATTCAATAAATTCCACATATTTCTTGCAACTTTAACACCCTGTAACTTTTTTATAAGGCCTTAAAATGATATAGTTTATAGAAGAAAGTGTGGTTATTTTTTGGCTTTCTATCACCTGTTGAAGTGTTGCAGATTAAAACTGAATCACCCTGTATATTTGTAAGTAGGATGCATTTTATTTTCGGTCCAGTTTTTGATTTTTATTTATTTTATTTATAATGCTAGATTTTTGGACCCTCTTAATGGCCTATTTTGATAATTAAAGGTAAATTTAAACAGAGGTCTATTGGCAATGTATAAATTACATAAATTAATTTATATAGGTATACAATGTCTAGTAATACCGCAAAATAATTTTCAGCTGCATAATTTAGAACTGACAATTTTTAACAAGTCGGCGTTTGTATTGAGCAGAGCAGATCTGCGGTTGCTAAGCAATAAAGTGATAAAATCACATGTTATTGGGAAATTCCTCTTTGGATATTATATTTCCCAAGGGAATTTATCGCTAGCAAAGGCATATATATATGATTTGTTGTATTTTTAAGAAAGGAGCTACCTTATTATGTGGGAAATAATCATATATAAATAATATGGCTTGGTGAAATTTCAATTACAATATTAAGTAGGTATCTAAATGGCTGAATTCAGAAGTTTTATTAGTACCTACAAAAGTTAGTTTAGGTGCTAAGGGAATCTGTGAAAATATCCGTTACTATATTACCTTACTTTCTACTTATAATAGCGCTAGCTATAATTCAGTTTAATTCGATTCGTTTCAATAAGTGCAGAATAATTTGTATTTATTCTATATACATAGTACATTATTATCGATCCTATATTTAGCTAAATATATTTTTCCACTTTAAAGTGCCAAATATTTTAGTTTTTATTCGAATTCTAATATTTTCCGGATTATACCGAATGCTTGAAGTTTACATCAAAAATTCATTTGTGTTTTTAAATTTTAAGTTTACTCAAATAAAGGAAAAGTTGATGCAGGAACACTGAGGTACCTACCTATTATCACAGACTAACGAGTAATACAGACCATTCCTTAACGACATGTGTCAAAAGGAGACTCGCTTTTTAGCGAAATCTCTCCTAAATACATGAATAATGTGCATTTTATTTGATTTTACTATAATCTACACAGCAAAGAGATTGCATTAGAACCAAATTTATGCTTAAAATATCGTCTGTCTTTCTGTAAGTTGAAATGGAGACTCGCTTATTTTTGACACATGTCCGTAAGGAGGCTTCTGTTGCAAAGCTATTTATTCTGTGCTATTATGTACAATTTGATATCCGTAATATGAAAGCTAATCTTTTTGATAGGACATATAACAAATAATAATCCGAGAGTCTAGATGTGGGCGTGGTTTGTTTCTAAATGCGAATAGAAATGTAGAATTTGTTTCATAAATACCTGATCAAAATCATAAAGAGGAAAAGCATTCTGTGATTCTTATAAAAATTATTTTAAATTTATAAAACCTACCAGAAACATAAACACCAACAAAATAAATCAAAATACAATCATCACAATTACGAATATTTGAATTTTGTAGGACCAAATCCAAAATAATTCCTTAGTTGGCAGATAGCAGTAGTTTTTTTCGCCATTTATTAGGTACAGATCAAATACTCGAAGATTCGATAATATATCCTATAAAGCGATAAATATAAATATCACGGTATTGTTTTGCGATTGAAAATTTGGCCCTTTCGCGTTTTTAAAGATCGATTATTAATCGCAGGGGTATATAAATAGATTCATTTATCTTTATTAATATATATTGCTATTGCTGCCATAATATACCTATATAGGAACAGTCTGTATAAATTTTTATGTACGGGATTAAAAAACGTATAAAAAATAAGATTTGTTAGCAAAATAAATTCACTTATATCGCAAAAGCAAAAACCGTGGAATTTTGTAGTCCCAAAAATGTACAAAATAACAAAATGTAGGTAATGAAATTTATTTTATTGAGAAGTATATTATTCTACCTTGCAGAACTATTAATCAAAATTATTTTTAGATTAACGATCCAACAACAATGGTCAGCAATTTTCCTGTGAAGGCTTTTTTGGACGAAAAGAGTAATGATATAAGACTAAATATCTCTTGGGCAAAACTCCTTGGTGAGTCTAAAGTAAAAGTATTGAATAAGGATCCGAATACCTTAATCAATGGTAAAAGTACAATCACATGATGTCTTTGAATAAAGATCCTTTATTCAAAATTCAAGGCATGATTTAGTAAATTCTTGTTTAAAAAGGAAAGTTTCTATTTTCCGAAGTCTAAGAAAGTTAAAATTCTAAGAAGTCTAATTAAGTTAAAATCTTGAAGTCTAAGAAAGTTAAAATTCTAAGAAGTCTAATTAAGTTAAAATCTTGAACACTGTTAAATTCTGCTATGCACAAAAATGAAAAATGTAAAATTATTTCCAAGCAAAATCTTAATATATTGTACATATGGGTAGGTATTATTATCAAGTGAAATTTCCGAAATACTTTATAAAACAATTTCTATATACGGTGTGTTTCACTTTGAGTCGAGACAATTCCGTATTTTTCGAAAGATGGACCGATTTTCAAAAAACTTTTTTTCACTCTATAGTACTCGAAGACCTCTACGTTATGTGCTAAATTTTTTTGAAATTGTGCTATTTCATGGACTACTGTTATTAAAAGGCGACACCCAACAATCACATAACCGTATTATAGGCATCTTTTTTAAGAATAAAATGGATAGTGCCATCGAATTGGCCATAGCTCAAAACCCTCCGTACAGCGCTTCGAGTACTTTAGGCTGGAAAAAAGTTTTTGAACACCGGCGAATATTTCGAACAATATAATATATGGAATTGTCTTGACTCAAAGCGTTGAGTGAATCATTCCTTCACTCAACAAGGCTCAAAGTGAAACACAATGTATATAAAGTGGATGATTAGAGAATCTATACCTATTATCCATACCTATCTGTTTGTGCAAATTAAATATTATATAAACAATAAAAAATAATATTGTATGTGCAATAACTTATTACTTATACAGGGTAGGTGCAAATTACACAGATGGAACAAGTAGCAAGTTTAAGTTTTAAAATGCATTTTTTTTATTTTATATTAAAAAAGTAATCGCTAATCACAAAGAGGAAAGAGGGTATGTAGGGTTAAATCGTATTATTGTTGTTGTTTGTAATGCTTTCTAAAAATAATTGTAACGATTTTTATTTTAACTGCAAGACGTATACAGGATGATTTTTTAGAACTGATACCGCCGTGATTTTCTCGCTTATTTTTGGCCCAACAAAAAAACGTAAGAAACAAAAATGTGGCAATTTTGGACAGCTAAGTGGTGCTGCAAAAGAAATCGGCATCCATAGCCAACTTGTCGCGCAATATAAAAAAAACTCAAATTGAGCAAAACAATTAATTGCCGTAGCATGAGTACTTTAAGAGATAGAGGAAAACTTTTATATTGAAAATTGATGGCACTAAGAAGCTTTATGCAACTGGGTACTCAGATAGTTGAAAAAATTACACAGGGTCTTCGGCTTTCTTGAGGCTATGAATTTTTTTGTTTATTTCTTATTAAGCGATTTTCTCTTTACTTTTACTTTAGGCCGCACAGAAAATACGTAAGAAAAAATATGGCAATTTTGGGAAGCCAGGAGACGTTAAAAAAGAAATGGGCCTCCATGCCCAACTTTTGGCGCTGTGCTAAAAAAACTTCAGATAGACAAAAATGTCCATGCCCTCAAGAGAGCCTAAAACCCTGTGTAATTTGCTGAAACTATCTGAGCACCTGGATGGATAAAGCTTCTCCAGCGCCATCAATTTTTAATATAAAAGTTTTCAATAATCATTCCACGACTATTAATAGTTTTGCTTAATTTGATTTTTTTTATATTGCGCGGCAAGTTGGATGCCGATTGCTTTTACAGCACCACTTAGCTGTCCAAAATTGACACATTTTTGTTCCTTAGGTTTCAAAATAAGCAAGAAAATCGCGGTGGTAGTCCTAAAAAAATCATTCTGTATTAAATTATATTTCGCAAAATTCTACAATGTTGACATTGCACACATCTTGGCAATATCATCCATTTCAATACTCAAACGGTCAGTATTTCCTGCAGGTCGTCAACAAATTACTTTTTATTTCTTTATTTTTTCTAACTGTAAAAAATAATTTTCCCACTAAAACACATGGAAATTTTACTTTCAGATAATACAAAATTTCTGATGATAACATTTAAGATTCCCGATTTGAGTGTCGGAAGCAACGGGTTGTACAAACAGCCGTTGCCTTATGGCCTTCATGAGATACCAACAAGTGTATGTATATACTTGCATATTATATTTGGTATTTGTATATAATTTTACATAGGTATATCTTACAGATTTCAGAGATTATCGTACCCCCCATAAACCTGACAAGACCAGCAGAGAGAATCGGACACTGCAGCCACAGCGAGGTGAACGCGAGCAGGAGGATATGTGAAAGTTATCAGACCGAAACTTACACTGTTCCAGGTTCTAAATATAAATATATAGATAAAGATATTAGTAGAACATTGAGTATTAGGCTAGATCAAGAGCGTCTGAGAGAATGGAATAATGTTTTTATATCTGCTCCCATTGCTGAAAAAGAAAATAAACTAATTAAATTTCTCAATGATGAAAAAACAAATAATGTACGATATTCAAATAGGACTTTACTAACTCCTTATTTAACTGGGAAGAATGACGATGGACATTGGGTTGGTGTTGTAGTTAAATTTGAAAACAATACTGTAGCAAGAGTAGAGTATTATGATTCTCTAGATAGAAATGATACTGCCAAACTTGTAAAAGACTTACAAGAGGTTTATGGTGACAAAAAAATAGTTAAAATACAAAATAATTATGTATCTTTTCATGACAATAATAAAATATTTTTCCCAAGATGTGAATATAAAGTGAGGTTTAAAGAAACTAGTGCATTTGCTATGTCAGATCCAGATTATTGGGCGACATATTTTCGGTCAACATCTCTAGGTGGTAACTGTGATAGAATTGCCAAATTGGAAAAGTCTGGTAAAACATATAAAAATAGTAATATAAACAAATCAGGTAGTGAAAATAAAGAAACCATTCCACCATCGAAAACTGGTTGTATTAAAAGTCCATGGGTGCATGATGAATATAAAAATATATTTTATACAAATCCATTAATTCCTAAAGAAATTAATAAAAATAATAATACTTTGTTATATGATCAGTTGCTTCAGTATAAAACATATATTTGTAGTACTGTTGTCAAAGAATTTTTAGCACTCGAAATATCTGACAGTAAAATAGATGTATATTTTGAAAACGATTATCCATGCATTATGGTGCAAATAAAAGAGTTTGCTAAATTATCATTTAAAACAACAAAAGAACAAAATAGTTTGTATAAGATAGTGATAGCATATTTCATTGCTATAACGAACAGTGTCGCTTACAATTCCAATGTCCCAATTGAATTAGTTAATAGAGCAAGCTTTGGTCATAATATTCCAAGTGTATCAGAAACTGCAAAGAGTTTTAGAATAAGTATTGGGATTGTACCAAAATATTATGCTACAGTTCTAGCAAAAGGTCTAGAATTACTTAATACTAAATTTTTAGTACCATTGCTTAATAAAAATAAAACAAAAACAACATTAAAGTTAGGTCTTAGTCAAGAGGAGATTGATTGTCATAACACTGGAGTTACGTATTATAATGAAAAGAAGTCTACTAAAAAACGACATTCAATGGTTGATTATTGGGAAGAAGATGAGAGTCTATTTAATGTGCTTTGTAAAGTGGGAGATTCAAGTGGAAGAAAGGTTTCTTATCAAATTACAAGATACAATAAGTACATTGACTTACTAGCTGATTATGCTCATGAACAGTTACTATATACTTTAGATAATACGAAAGACTTTGCCAAACCTTTAAGAGAGATACTAAAAAAAATAACTTATACAATTAAAGTAACTGTAAATGATACCAATGATGACAACGATAGGCAATTTGAATTCCGGGTCGAGGAAAATCAAGCTATTAAAGATGATAACGAATTTTGGGGCATTATAAAAAATATTTCATCAGTTTTTGAAGAAAATTTATCTTATGTTATTAACAGCCAGAAGATAAAGGGTTTGAATCATATAATTGAGAAGGCAAATTTAGAATTTATAAGAAATAGCAGCGGTCAACAATCTGAAGATGGATATGGAAGCTCTAGTGATTGTGAAGTTAGTGTTGAAGGCACTAGTTTTTACTCTAGGAAGATAACAGCAGCTACCGGAATGAGAGCAATCAATTTAGCTCACTTTTTATCAATATACCAAGCGGGCAGACAAAAAATTGATATGAAATATATGTATTACGAGACAGATGATGTGGTGAAATATTTTGTACAAGACATTTATCAATTAAGAAATTTAAATCTGAGTGTACCATCAGGGGTAGTAAAATATTTCGATTTAAATCACTGTGCCGCTAAGGGTCCTTATTATAAAATGGATCCTAAAAAGATTAAAGATAACCTGAATTCCGAAGCAGTGATGGTGTTGGATTACACTAGTGCTACAAGTGAAAAAATTAGTGAAGCTATTCGATTATTTATTACAGAAGTACCAGTGTTGCTATTAGTAAGTAGTGGAGCAAAAAATGAGCAAGTTGGTGCAGATATGAACCCTTATGGTACACTTAGAATTATTGCAACAGATCTTAATGACTTGAATAAGCTATATTATATACTCAAAGCTAATATAATGGTAAAAGAAAAATTACCACAGGAATTACATAATATCAGAAAAGCATATAAAGATGCCGGGGCTGTTGTAACCAGTGCAGCAATATATACTAAGGACAGAGGATATGATTATCAACCTAATACTACAGATGAAGATGATACTAACTTAGAATATCTTATAAAAGCTGATACATGGTCTGATGAATTAAGAAAAATAGCTGTTCTATTTTCCAGTGAATATGACGAAGAACGTTATAATTTGAATAAAACGCATGGGGTGAATTTAGTAGAAATAATTTCTTGGGATCTTGAAAAAATCAAGTTTTTAGGTTCAGATAGAGTAATTGATGTCATAGATCGCTTTGATGATAGTCAAGATCTTCAAGATATTTTTAATCAAATAACAGAATTGTATGATAGTGATCATAAATTGACCTGTGATATAGTGGATGAAATCCTTGATAGTAAGGAAGACTTAACAGATATGGATTTTGCAGACCTAGTACAGGAATATCAACGAATTAAGGAAGAATGCGAATGTGATGAAAACATAATAGATGTAATTGTGTGGAATGATATGAGTAACAATTCTGATTATAAAGTAGGCTTTGCTATTGCTAAAATGTCTGGCTTGATAGATTCAGATTGCTCCACTCCAAATTCTTCTTCAGATGATGATAAAATGTCATCATATTCAGATGTAGCAACTGGATATTCATCAAATGATAACAGTATGTCAAGTTTAGGTGAAGGAATGGATTATGCAGCATAATGTACTTTGAATGGGCATGTTGATTATTGTTGATACACTTTTCCAGAAGGTTCTGCCGCAGCTATAATTTCAGGTTATTTTAGAGTAGCGAAAGGGCGTTATGCGGCCATGAGTGTTTTAAAATTCTCAAAAGTGGGAAGATTGTTATTGGTAGGAATTATTTGTCTTTTTGAATGATACGTATAATTTTTTATACCTGAAATCGTAATTGCAGCAGAGTTAAAGCTTTTAAAGCCAAGCATATTGATACGTTTTTTGATAAATCTATATAATCCTGTTCAACTATGTTATTTAGATATTTTACCTGTAGCATTTTCATTTTATAATATTTCCGCGTTTTATCGTTCAAGTAGTGAAAGGCAGCAGTGTTGTTACCGCTTTTGTCAAATCACGGCTCAGGAAGGCAATTCTCTTTAAAGGCTTTACGGAAAAAGTCTATCGCTGCTTGCTTATATCTCTATGCTTACGTTAAATAAATAATAAATAAATCCAGCTTTAATCTTTTTTTCATACACAGTCTAGGAGTGATAACTTTGAATATATTTTAAGTGGTTGACGACTGTCGTGACCAGAATAATGTTGAATTAATGCTTCATCTACGCCTTTTTTCTTGATCCATCTAAAAAGAAAATGTCCTAATTTATGAGGTGATATTGAGTGCTCAATGCCGGCTTATCTTGTATGTAATTCATTAATATTTTTCTAATACCTACCTACCTCGATTATAATACACGCTTTCTTCCAACTAGATTCAAATAGGTAAATTGTCTTATTTTTCTCTGCATTTTCAATGTGTACAGCTAATTGGTACTTCTGTAAATGCATTAGGGAACTTCAGAACTATTCTTTTTTTCTTACTTTATTACCCGATAAATAAAATCACAAAAATCTGTCAAATATCTAGGTATAAGTGTACATAAAAAACATAGATTGCCACCTTAGGTGGAATGCTCAAGTTGAATACACAATAAAAAGACTGATAATAAGCTCATGGCTCATCACATAAATTCATATCACTGAGCTATACCTACTGAGCTATACTTGAGCATTAATGAGCATTACACTTAAGAACGGTCAGAGATAACCACTGTGCGAAACGTCGTGTATTTTCAAACAAATAAAGACAATGCAAGTCCGAAAACAGAGTATTTATTACTCAAGAATCCACCTTGTCTACCAACTTCAGTCAACGTCTGACGCAGTTGTAGTATTTGGGTTATTATAGGTTTAATAAGGGTATAATTTTACATTGTGAGGATATTGTTTGCATAATCATAATTGATTTGTAAGTTTTGTATAGGTATTAGTCACCCACGTCCAAAAAAAACTTGTATAAGTCACAGACCTATATTTATATCAAATCAGTATTGTTTCTTTATGGGCTAAAGTGTAATAATATAATATTCTGTATTATTATATCTGTTAATTATTAAGGTAGGTACCTATAGGGCTTTCTTATATATTAGGTATGTATAGCTCACTTATAACTTAGTGTAGTTCTGAACTCTGTATTTGTATCTGATACAAATAAATTATTTCGTTCATTCAAATTCATTCATTCGTCAAAACTGAAGAGTACACCTGTTATCATAGTTCAAGATCTGTGCATTGAAGACAGAAAAGTTGGAAAGGTACCTACTGTCGGGGCATTTAAAATTAGCTGGAATCAAGAAACTTGATGCCAAGATCCTTATGGTATAACGGTCTCATGATCAATGATGAAATCTGCACTGACTTCTTCAAGAACTCATATCTTATCCAACAAACTCTTTAGAAAGATTCACAATCGCAGGTTGAATCAATATACCAGTAGTACCTAATTCTCAGTGATTCCATTGCCAAATGCAGCCCACAGTTTACCTTGTTCAATTTTTCTGGACCGAGACTTGAGAGTTTCGAAGATTAAAAATTGGCAGAGTGCAGTGTGACAACTTCCGCGACAGCAATTTTATAGAAATTAAAATCTCGAAAAGGGCTTCGCAAGTCTCTGGAAATCCGAACAAAAAATTCATTAGCAAATTGCACTTTTACAAATCGGTTGAGAACTTTCTTTACAAATATGTACCTACAGTGTGTCCCAATTTCATACTGAACATCTCGGAAATATATGAAGATCAAGGAAGACAAATAATGGTCTATATTTTTTATTGGTAGTCCCAAGGGAGAGTATCTCATAGGCGGTGGTATTTGGATTGGGTAATTATTTCATGGCCTGCTCCTCTTATGATTTTTTAAAATAGCGAATTTTCAAGAAGCCCTATAAGTGATTTTTTTACGACAAAATGTTATTAAGGAAACTTATTCAGAGTGAAAAACTGAGTAGACTTGCAAAATTTCTTTCTGTAGCTTTCATGTCATAATGTTATTTTTTCGTGATGAACAAGGTTCCTTAATAACACATTTTGAGGTGAAAGCTCCAAAAAAGACACTTTTCTAAGGAAAAGTGGGAAAACACTACCTAACCTCAACGGACGGACCTCAGAATAAAATATGTGAACGAGTCACAATTTGGGTCAATAAGAAAAAATTTGCAAGTGGCTTTTAAAGGTTTTTCTGAAATGAAACGAGATATTTAAATCTATATATAGCTACAATATATTATAATAATTTATTATTCATGTACAATTTATTTTAAAAACTATGAAAAAAGTATATTATTATATAAATCAATAAATCTAAGCACGTTGATGTTTTTATCAATTGGCTTGCCTGTCTTTTATTGGAGATTTTATAAGTAACGTGTGCTTAAACCCTTGTCTTAGGTATTGTATAGTTTGTGTCACAAAGCAATACTACCTTGAAACAGGAAGTTTCATGAAATAAAAATAGTTTGTGTCACAAAGCAATACTACCTTGAAACAGGAAGTTTCATGAAATAAAAATATCAATTTCCCGAGTGTCAAATCAAACCTCGAAATTTTGCCATGGCCATTTGAGTTAAAAAAAAACACAAAAACGAGAGTAGGTAAACAGTTTGTGGGACAAAAAAATGTGGAACATTTTATCTTTTATTTTTGTTGGCATTCCATTGAAATCTAGAGATATAATATTTGATCACAATATTGCAAAACGTTTGCCAAATGCCATATCGCCATATCGTGATTTTTAATTTTCATTACACTTCTTTCTGTATACTGTCACACATTGGCCACTTTATCTCTCGAATTTTCATCTGCACTCTTCTTTATCGAGTAAAATATAAGCGATCATTAATTAACATAAGCATCCACTATGTTTGCCTACCGAGTGAATGTGAATGGACTATACTGCAATTTAGTGACAAGATGACATCTCACAATATCTCGGTTTATTACAGGCAAATTAAATGATGAGGATAACTATATTCTCTCTATATATAGGTACCTACGCTATAAATATGTGGACTGTGTATTTTAATGCTGGGCAATAATAATAGTTTTGAAACACCCAAAATGAAACTGCAGAAAAAACAAACTGCAATTTTTGAAAACTATCCACCTTATAAATATAGGGTGTCGGGGAATTACGTGTATATTAGCACAATTCATATAACTATAGGATTTTCCATTGAGGTGTATTTTAAATGGTGCACCATTTGTTTATGGATGCTATATTTTGACAGTTGTGAAGTAATAACTATCCGATTTAAGAAAACCGAACGATATATATACGCTCCAATAAAGAATAGAAATAGTGAAAATCCACAACCTATAGAAAAGGTCCCATTCTAGGGTATCCAGGAAAAATTGTCTTAGGTAGTAGCCCCAGTAGATTTATAACAATTATATGAATTCAAGCAATGAAGGAGAAGGCAATTCTTTCTTTGGATAACTTCCCACCCGCAGAAGTGTCCTTTGAATGCCAACGTCTTGTCAGGTATAATCTTGTAAAATTACCCTGTTTCATCTTCGTTAAAAAATGTATCTTTAATGTTTTCTCTAATTACTGGCCATATTTTTTGTTGCAGCTCCTACAATTTTTCTACTTGTATTGTGTATTGATCCCTCTTTCAACAGCTTGGTTCCACAATCTTCAGCATTTGACAGCACCCCTGACAGTTTTGTGTTTGTTTTCAAATTTTGCGCTCTTCTATTAACTTTGTGTTGATCAGCTGGGTTTGGAATATGCACTGCATTCGTTTTTTTTTTTTAGTTCCAACAATGGTTTGTGTCTGGTTGCAATAGAAACTAGAAACCATTCTTAAGAGTGACTGGAGTGCACATATCTCTTCCCTTCATTTGGCACCTTTTTTGCCAATTTCGTTTGAACTTGGAGCAACCTTTTCGAAGTGCTTTAAGTCGAACTCCCTTTTTTGCCAAATCTACATAGTCCATTATCTGTTTTGCCCATTTTTTAAGACAATATCTTAAGGGACTGTGTTCAGTTAAAGATACCTGTGATTAGTCTTAATTCATTATTGTTTAGAGTGGGAAGCTTTTTGGCATCTCAGGCGAATAGGTCAAAAATCTTTTCTGCGCAAGGATGACAGGTATACTATATGGTGATCCCTGTAGGGGTCAGCTTACTGCCCTTAGTGTTTTGACCGTACCCTGCATATGCATTCTCCAATGCCTGCTATGCATTAAAAGTAATTACTATGCTTATAACAAAAACTTGGATTACCATGTTCATGATACCAGGCACAAAAATGAATTGAATTGATTCGCTTTATATCCGCTAAAAATTAAAAACTACCTACAAGTTAATAAATCGTATTGAAACAACTTTTGCCTTCAAATTTATCCAAAATGATTAAAATTAGTAAATAATAGTTATTTATGTACCAAGGCACTGAAGTTCAACTTTTTATGACTCGTGTGGAGTTTAGTTGCTGAGGCCTCTGGCCGAGGCAAATAAACCACATGAGTCATAAAAAGAACTTCAGTGCCGAGGTACATATTATATTTTTTTTGAAATCGGAAAAAAAAGTTTTATTAGGCAAGAAAGTAATAATAAGGGATCACCCGTCCACGAACCGACTACGCGGGGCGTTGCTTGACTTCACCGATCGCTCTACCTAGGACAAGTATAATGACGTACGGCACCTTCTGACAGAAAAACCAAACTGCTGCTTCTTGTGCAGCCTACACAACAAATCTATTGATTTTCAAATTTACTAAAATATGTATACTGAAGGATTGCGCTTCTATAGGAAACAATTTCGCAATGTGTACGAAAAGTTAAATGAGCCTTTATCGGCCGGGTTTTGAATATTTGGTCACATTTGACGGGCGATTTTTCCGCGTCTGACGTTTGATGTTTACATCTCGCCAAGGCCTACTTATTGAAAAAATCGTGCAATAATGGGCTACATTATTGTACGATTTCTGTGCTTTTAATGACGATTTTGGGACATTTTAATGCCGATTTCAAGAAAAAAAAGTTATCACTGTCATTGCAAATCTCCCTTTGGGAGGTCTCCATCTCGCCAGAGAGCCCTCTATACCAAAAATTTTATTACGAAAATTGCCGCCGCTTACGGTGAGATATGTACATGCAATTCCCAGACCCCTGTAGATCACTCATTTTTCTACTATTACTTCTCTATATTTAAAGTCTCTAGGTCATTTGCTCCCTCCCATAAAACTCTACACCCTCAAAATTTCGAGCGACTTGTTATAGCATATCGCGATCCAGTCTGGCTGCGTGGCACCCCACTGTATCTGATTCACTTCGCCTTCTGCGGCAGTGTACGCCAATATCGGATCTTCTATCGCCCTCGGCATTTGTTGGATGTCCCATATGAGCGCTTGGTGGTCGTCACCCGCCGTACATATATGGCAACTCGAATGTGGGGCCCAGGCGATGCCGTTCACGCAGGCCCGATGGTTATTTAGCCTGGCCACGGGCGTACAAGGTACCCTCACGTCCAAAATGATAACTTCGCAGGCGTCCATCGCGATGGTGGCCAAATAATTCGGATCCTGCTTGTTCCAGGCGAGCCTCAACAAAGGCGTATGCGCGGGATCCTCGTAGATGATGGTGGAATGTTCCAAATGGCGCAAGTCGAACATTCGGACCGAACCGTCGGCTCCGACAGAAGCGAACATGTCGCGACCGCCGCCCGCGCGGGAAAAGGCGATGTCGTACACTTCCTTGTCGTGGGCGATGAGTTGAGTTTTGACGTGGCCGGAAACGAGGTTTCCGCGGCCGATCAGCTGGCCGGTCTCGAGGCCCCATATCGTGCAGGTGGTGTCGATGGAAGAGGTGCCGACTAGGTTCGGGTCGACCTCATTCCAGTCGAAACTGGTTAAGGGGGCGCAAAAGTCGGAGTTCTTGTTGTTGTTGAGCACGCATTCGAGTCTAGTGTCGGGTTCGCCGGCTCTCCACACTCTTAGGTAATCGCCGCTAGAAAAAAATGGGCGAAATAAGTATTTACGTTAGAATTTTTTGTTCCAATTGATAATAACAAGTTATGATATTATGTACCACTCCAAAAACTTAATATATTTGCTTATAAAAGAACTTTGATTTGATAATGACTAGTTAATAAGACATTGCATACCACTCAAAAAACGTAAGCTGTTTGCTTATAAAAAGACGTTGATTTCCAACAATTTGTGGTTTTCAAAACATGCATTACCTAGATATACAATGTCCCCATCTTAAAAATCTCAGCTCAACCCAACTATTTATTGTAAAAATTATCAAAATAGTAACTACCTATATCATATCATAAGTACTAAGAACTATTCTTAGTACTTATGGTATTTCTATAATCTCATTTTATAAGCTTACTTTCATTTTAGACATTCGGACATTCGTCATTTTCCAAAATAAAAAATTATCAAAGTAACCCGATTATAGGCAAGATGAACCTTCAAATACTTTGAATGCTGACACTTTCCGCAAAAAATCATGGTAGAGACAGCAACTTTAAAACTTTAATTTTGGAACAAAAACAAATTAAAAATTCTTAGTATTCGCAATAGTTGAGATATACCTAGGTATTTTAATTTAGGTAGTTTAGTAATGATCATTGAACAACATAAATATGGCCTATTTCTATGTCAATGTTGGCAGCGCAATACTTTTGTACTTTTCTACACATTCAGAAAAAGTATTTAAAAAAATTTTTTACCCAGATTATTTTCAAGATTTTTTTACATGCAAAATTGGCTCAGAATGCCAGGCCTGTTCTTCTCCAAAGCAAATAAAACCAACAGTCTTACCTAGTAGCAAGCAAATCTGGAAATATCCCCTTGCTGTCAGGTATCCACATAATTTTGGTGGTCGGATAAGGATGATCAAATGTGCTTTTGGCCGAAAATTCACTGCTGTCCTCATCGAGCGATACTATCTGAACTTTATTGTTATATTCTTCGACGAAACTTCCCAAAGCAAGTCTGAATCTTTTGTCTGGTCGCACCGACCAGTTCATACTGTAGAGCGGCCATGGCGCCACGTACTTGTAGATTTCTTTTCGTTTCCCAGCGGGACCCACCGAAGAGTGTGCCATTTCTAAAAGTTGTCGGGACCTTTTTAAATACCAAAAATATCAGAGAAAGTATATAAATACCCACCTAATTAAGTCCAAGAACACTCTTGTCGCCGTGTTCCGGCTTAATAAACAGTTTTATTACATTTCATTATTATGTCCGGGAGCATATTAATAACAAGCAAGATTGCAAGTTTTTCAAGAAGAATGGAAAAAAACAATGTTAACAAGAACCTTGACTAAATAAATACCGGCCAGGATTCAAGAATAGATCACGGGAATGACCAAAATAGTTTTTTTCGCACCCTTATTTATATCCACAACAAAAACATTATGACAGAAAAGTTAAGTGACAGTGACAGCCAGAAGTAAGGTTAAGTTGCAGAAGACGCCAACCTAAATTTGATGTTTTGTGAAACTACAGAAACAGATGGCCGAGAGAAAAAACTGCCTTTGCGGTGTGCGTCCCCACTCCCCAGAGTTATCTGTCAAAGCAAAGGATATGTGACATGTGTACTATGCGAAATGCAGGACGGTGCTAAGAAGTTTTTACCCTACAAACATTTTCAAATTATTTACAAATAAAATGCTAATGGTTAATATGAGTATCTACTTAGAGCTTTTAATAAAGTTTTTAGATAAATAACTTTAGTATTTCGTCCAACGCTATAGAAACAGATGTTTTGCACAATATGCATTTGAGTGAGAGAAAGCAACAATACAGCTGATGCGGCAAGTAAAAGGTATATAATGGCTACACATACACATGAAATAGTTAACTCCGGGTCTACGATTCTTATTCAGGCAAGTCCAAATCATACAGGATGAGGCTGGCATTTTGCAAAATTCTTTCACTCCGGAAACGACCAAACGCACGCTACGCTACACGTCGAATGAAACGCGCATGTCACCCTCCCTTTACCTTGACAGTTAACTTTTTAGGTACGCCGAAACGCGTCCTAATCCAACCAAGCTTTGTCTGTAGTAGACCCTGGACTAAAACTACGATGCCCCAAAATCTATAGACAGCTAACCTTGCGATGCCCCTGATTTCCAAAGTATGCAACCAAGCTTACAACACAATGAAGTGAAGTTCTTGCGCAGTGGCGCACAAATAACAGGTATAATAATAAAATTATAATTTTGTACACGGGCAGTTCAATTTATAAATTTAGAGAATTGTCTGAGAATTTATAATTATTTATATAGCACAAGCATTCAGTTGCTTCTGGGGTACTCCCTATATAGTGTGTATTAAATACAGGGTTGGGCGAAAGTCTGGAAAAAAAAATCATATCTTTTTTCTAGTTTTTTCCTTACAAAACGCAAAAACAGGTCAATTTTCTTTCGCTATTCCCCATTTTTTAGCAATATAAAAAAAATTTCCTTCAACCCTTTAGGTGGAAGCCACCCCTCCTTTTTTTTTCAAATGAGAACATACGGCTTGTGTGGGCTCGTTGAAAAGCTCGTGAAAAACGGAATACGAGTATACCATTTTTTATTTTATTTATGCTTTTATTACAAAATAAAAAACAAAATCTATATCGGTAAAAAATTTCTGTGAATGAGTTATTATTTTCCCTTGAAGGAATAAAAAACAAGCAAAGAGTGTTGGAGGCAAAAAAGTTACTCCTTTTTTGTATGTTTAAGGAAACACGTAGTATTGTAGTAATTTTCTTGTAAATTGAATCGAAACGTCCACTTTAATAATTTGGTAGTGCCAAAGTGTTGTCATTAAAGCATTTGCTACGTTAAAATTACTGCCGAATAATTTAATGACAACACTTTGGCACTACCAAATTATTAAAGTGGACGTTTCGATTCAAATCCTATAAGATCAGTTCAGTAAGTCAAACACTTCGGGATCGGCAAATAAGTTCTAATTGGAAAAAAATTTAAGTATTAAATTGAAATATTCTTTATTATATTCTTTATAAATTTATAGTAATACCCACTATAACTCCACAAACCTAAGTTAATAATTTATGCTATGTTCATTTATTAACACCCTATACATCTGACCTAAAGATTTGTATTATTATGGTAGTCTTATTTTCTCAACAAGTATAATTTTTTTATAAAGAATAACTTTTCGTCTTAGAATCAATAATATACCTAAGTAAAATATATTGTCAACTTCATCCTTGGCTCCCTGTACCTATTATAACTATCCAGATTAAAGAAATTGAAAATTTCAGGGGGCGAAAAAGTAACGGTGAGGTCGGGGACTTCATGTGGAGATAACTCTAAAAATCTCGCCCCTTACAAATCTCTGGCCGCGTCCTTATGGCCCTTGGCAATAATCAGCATGGTTATGATATGAGGAGTAGGTAACGCAATTCAGTTGGAGGTATCTATACCGTCAAGACATAATAAGTTATATGGTGCACACCAAAATCTATCTATTCCTACCTATCGAAGATAAAACTGGCGTCCGCGCTCATCACCTCAGTTCAATTTCCGATTTCCCTCAGTGCGCTCGCAACTGTTCTGTGAACCGTTACAAACACATATCGGATAAACAGTTTACGATGCCTGGACAAAAAAAAAAGAAATAATATTATAGTTGCGCTGTGACGTCCGTTGTTCCTTGCGAACAGTATATGCATGTTTTCGGTGTTTGTGGCAAGAAATTTCAGGAAAAGTTTACACATTACCAGGAAAATTAGATTCAAGTTGGTGGTGCACAAATGCGGCTAATTGATGAGAAGGCGGGTAGACTGAGTTGAGCAGTTGAGCCTTGGGAAATGTTTGCTCTTGCAAGAAAAAGGTAAGATAGTTTAGAATATGTACGAGGCATATACTTGAAATTAAATTAAAACTGTTATTGAAACTTGTCAGTGCAGTGTCGCGGCACAAATACTTACACTTACTTATGATATTAATTGATTGGTTTCGTCCACGTTTGATAGACCCTGAATAGTATATTATACACCTAGGTTGAGAAGCTTCGCGCCTCAGGATATAAAAATGCTCGGTAAATAATGGCCTTCTCAACCGAAGTGTATATAGAATTTTTTTTACTACTAACATTGAAATATTGCCATATTTTAGTCAATTCTCGCCTTTTCCAAATACTTCAAAATATCAAGCAGCCTGGAAGTTCATCAGTTGTCAAGCTGATAAAATGACACTAATTTTTAAATGTCACATAGAAAATGTTTCATTATTTACCTAGGTATTTTTTTATTATCATTATTTACCTAGGCAGAGAAATATTACTTCTCATTAGAGGAATGAGGTAAATAATGGTGATTTCTCAGGTTAGTAGTAAAAAATAACTATTTATGTTACTAGGAAGGAATAAAGTGCGTATCATTCCCTCCCGCGGTTTATTTGATGATTAAAATCCAAATTACTTGTTACTCAATAAAAATCGACAAACAAAACCATGCGTGCAGGTTAAAAATGCCAAAATTTGGTTTGCGTATATCGAAACAGCTTTTACGACAGCAGGGAGGAAAATACTTTCCACTAGGGAGGAAAGTATTTTCCTCCCTGCTGTCGTAGAAAGTACTTCCCTCCATAGAGAGGGAAATACATATTTTCGGATAGGATGGAGAAGGTCCAAAACTCTATTTTCAAAAGAGGTCGTAGAAAAAAACCTTTCTTGTTAGATTAAGTGGATTAAGATATTTTGTTTAATTCCTCGGAATATTTTTTTCTTTGGACAAATTATAGTTTGTTGTGTACAATTTAGTTTTAATAGTTTGAAGTAGAATAACTGCTAACTGCTAAAATGGGTAAAATGCCTTTTGGGTATAATTTTATCAAGGAGTACAGAATGAAAAAAACGATGAAAAATAAAAAGATATTATAGTATAAGAAAAATAAAAATTGCGGTTTTCTCTGACTCATTCTATACAATATTTCGATACCATGGACTGTTTGTTATTATTACTATTATTGACAATGACACTAACTCCATAAAGTAAGAAGGTTGCCTCTTATTGAGAAAGACTCTCCCTCTACGAAGTATTTATCTAACATTCTTAATTCACCGATCTTGGAGTGAGGTAGCCTTTTCACATATATGACATTGAATTACCAACCCAAGTGTGGTATTGGTGTTTATTTTTTAAATTATTCCGTTTTTCAAAAAAAAAAATGCACCTCAAACACAACATTAGAAACTGTGCATATTTTGACAAAAAAATCATCTGAAGTATCGCTTGCAAAAACAGTTTATACCTAAATTTTCTGGTAATTTTATATTTGAGAGGAAGAATAATACCGTTGACTGACGTATTTATAAACACTTCTCACGGCTATAGCTTTATGTCCTGGAAAACAGATGGCTCTGATGTCTAACAATATATTCTGCATTGTATTTTATCTCCGGAAAGCGCATGGTGAGCCAAATATATGTGTCAGACGTGACAGCCGTGAGCAGTCTTTAATAATATATCAGTCAACGATAATACATTTTAGATAGGTACATTGTTCTTGTTCTTGCAAGCGGTTAGTATAGGTATATGTGTAAAAAGCCACCTTAACATATTAGTATGATATGACTTTTCGTTGATAATATAAGTTTGCAGCTTGGAAGGCTTCAAGCCCTTTTGGGCTGATGATTCGAAATCCTTTTGTCTTATAAGGCTTGTGCTTTCTGATTTGAAGCCTTTTAAAAAAGGCCCAAAATATTTTAACATATATCTGGTGTCGAAATTATTATTTTTGAATAAAATCTTTTTGTGAAACGATATCATCTAGCATTAGGAAATGCTTTTGTTTTTATATTCTTACCTATATTGCAACAGAACAGCGACAATACATTTCAGTCGAAAACGATCAAAGATAAAAAATATACACAAGAGTGATAGAAACGCATTCTTAGTCAATATCTCTATTCTATAGTCACACTGTGTCCCGGATAAGAATGAACAGCATGGGGATATTGCAAACGGTGAGAGATACGGCAACGGTTAAATGGGGAAAAAGTTGCGCATATTTTAGGTCAATAAAATGGCACAAACAGATTTCTAATATCTTTTTTCGTTTTTGAGTTATTTAGAAAAAAGTAAAATTTTGCGTTTTCGATTTTATTTTTTTCTGAAGTTGTTATGACAGATAGAAAAAAAGAAAAACACTTTCTTATGGCACTTTTTAACGGGCTTTAAGATGGCGTTTTTAGATTTGTTCTACAACGTTTCGTTTTTGAGAAACCATCTTCAACTTTATTTTTTAAATACGGACCTGGATTTTTTTGCAGATTTTGAAAGCACTTTTCATTGCCAATACCATGATGTATGACACGAATTATTTTTAAAATGTTTTGAGACAATTATACTGAAAATTCCTTTTTTTCCATTCATTTTTGTCTATTCCGGCCCTGTATTTAATAATAAGAAGTCTAAATATTAATCAGTATTGACAACAATAATTTAACTTGCAGTTTATTTTGACTTCGAAAACTTAATATTTTTAAATACGGCCCTGTCTGGTAAGTGTTTTGCTCTGTTTTTGTATAGCAAACAGTGTCGCATTGTGTTTTGGAGTAAATTCTTCGCTTTTTCTAATTGTGAGAAGAAAGCTTTAAGCCAACGAAACCAATAACTTTTGCCATTTATTAATTGCAACAATACATTCGTTCGGCCTCTACACTATTTCTGTGACAAGATATAACATGCTGACATGTTAAATTTGTCGTCATTTGAAAAAGCACCCTCCACTTCTAATGATACAAATTGTTAACTAAATTATACAGTGGGAGTTGACAAATGACAAGGGGTTGGTTCCGTTGTTTCAAAGCCTTCTAGGTGGAAGATTTTTATTAATTTTTTATTATCGTATGTGACTGTTATTAGTCTTTGCCGTCCTTTTTTTAGTTCTCCAATTGAAAGATAAGTTGTAAGTTAAATTGTTGACAACTGACTAATATTTAGACTTCTTATTATTAAATACAGGGCCGCATTAGAAAAAAATGAATGGAAAAAAGGAATTTTCATTATAGTTGTCTCAAAACATTTTAAAAATTTTATGTGTCATACATCATGGTATTTTCAATGATTAGTGCTTTCAAAATCTGCAAAAAAATCCAGGTCCGTATTTAAAAAAATAAAGTTGAAGATGGTTTCTCAAAAACGAAACGTTGTACAACAAATTTAAAAACGCCATTTTAAAGCCCGTTAAAAAGTGCCATACGAAAGTGTCCTTCTTTCTTTTCTATCTAAGATAACAACTTCAGAAAAAATAAAATCGAAAATGCAAAATTTTACTTTTTTCAAAATAACTCAAAAACGAAAAAAAATATTAGAAATCTGTTTTTGCCATTTTATTGACCTCAAAATTGCGCAACTTTTTCCCCATTTAACCGTTGCTCTATCTCTCACCGTTTGCAATTTCCCCATGCTGTTCATTCTTATCCGGGACACAGTGTATACTTACAGGATGGTCTAACTTCTAGGGGCACAACTTCAGGAATCTATAGGAGACGTAAAAATAGGTAGATTTCATATAAACAACAAAGAGCTAAGGCAAACATATTTGCTATAGTCTAGACTAGACACACTTAAATACTATAAATTGGTGCAGAATTTCAGACCTACTTTGATTTTATTCTGCTAAAAAAATTAAAATGCAAAAAATGAATTTTTCAAATGCGATAGATACTTACATTATTGAAAAAAAGTAGAGTATAGTTTTTCTTTTAGTGAAAACAAAAAAGATTACTTTTCCAGTGGCGGAACATTTTTTTTATAAAAAAAAATATTATGGTTAACCCCCCCCTCTCCGGCATTTTTCTTTAACTGACTTAAAAAAATCGAACTTAGACGCCCTGTATAAAGAAAAAAGGTTAGGATTTCGATACATTATGTTTGTATGAAAAATCTACTTATTTTGACTTTTTCCGTGGATTCCTAAAGTTTTGCCCCTAACAGTTAGACCACCCTGTATGTATGTGGTTGTTAGGTATTCCCTATTTAATTAACATCTCTACGATTGAGAACATTAGGATTTTAACTGGAGTAGCAACACATTGTAGTTACACAAGAAGATAGTCATGCTACAAAAGTGCGTTTGTTAATTAAGGTCTTCAGAAGTGCTTCTGTTTCATATTAATTATTAGAATTAGATAATTGTGCCCGATAATCGTTTATCCCTCGCTTCGACCTCGTGCAAACAATGATATCGCTCGGATATATCAAAACCGATTGTTTACACACTTTACCCTCACCTGCCTGCCTGACTTCCCGTTGTAGTCAGAACCAGAAAGCTAACCTCATGTGATGGCAATAAATATGGGGTTCGTTTTAATAGTATCCACTTTTAATGAAAAAACTAGAAAAATAATATAGGAAGTAATTATTATAATATACACATCGCCGAGCAAATAGGTCTCGCAAAAGAGCCTTTAGGCACGACAGGTCATAGACACTCGGATCTAGATAACAAAACAAAGACAAACAGAAGACTATTATAGCCACAATAAGTATAAGAGGGGTATTTATAAATTTATAACATTGCCACTAATAATAATAATTTCTCACCCTCACAATATCCCAAACAAGGAGTAGGCACTCCAGAAGCAACCACATGCTTGTGCTAGGGGTGGCAATTACTATTATTTATGATTCATTGCCATTTGCGGCTAGACCCAACTTTCAAATCTAAGATCTCATTTGCACGGGTTTCACCCCACTACCTCCCGCCACTTCATTTCCTAATAATAATATTTTATAAGCTATTTTTATACGTATTTGCTTCCTTAGTATTACCATAGCTTAAGGATTAACTAAGCGATGGTATTACTAATACCACACCGTATTCCTATCCGAGTTGGGATCAGACAAAATTGGCCGTTTTTTTGTCATATTTAGCGCTTTCTATCTCGCAATAGAAGATATTACAACACAAATTTAAATTAGTCACGTTAACTTGAACGTCTAATTCAGTTTATCAGCATCAAAATAATCGTATCCTAAATTTTGACAGACGATTGTTTTTTGAGATTCTACCGATGGTTAGAGTTTGGCGGTTTAAAAGGGGTACACCCTGTTTGTTTTATATATAAAAGTCTATTGAAATGTTTCATTGTAATCACTTCAATTTTAACAGTTAAAACAAAAATTAATTTACTTGCCTACTTCTAAATACCAAACGACACTTCAAGTAAGTGCTAACTCCCTTAGTAAATTAACATTTACAATAGGTGGTGCATATTGTCTGAAAATAAATATCAATTTGATTTTCCGCGAATGTATGTAATATTATCACACATACAGGGTGTTTCATCTTAAGTGCGAACACCCCCGTAAAATTTGTATTCTCCGTCCCATTTTAGCCGCGTTTTTTTCCAAAAATAGGCCACAAAAAACTCTACGTTGGTGCAAAATTTCAGGTCTTAATGTCAATTTTCAAGGCCTACTACAATTTTTTTTCTAGTAAAAAATGACGAAAACCATTTAGCGATTTTTTTTATTTAAAATCTGACACCACAGCGTTAATTAGAACAACCCAAAAACCCCCGTATACCAACTTTGAACAAAAAGTATACATGGAGTTCCATACTGCCTGTGTTGTCAAAGTTGAGCAAAATAGGAATTTTAAAGGCATCTGGAGAGTCAAGTGTGCCATGGAATCCCGTCAAAACAGATGAATGGTCAACAGGACTACTCAAAGTGTTGGAATGCAAAGATTCAATATAAAAATGTACGGGGTCTTTTTCTCTGGGCTATGTTAAAATGCTGAATTTTTATTATTAATAAATACAAAAGCAATTTATTTCTTTACATCATCCAACCAACAAATAAAAACAATTCAAATTGTTGGACCTTTATCAATAAAGTCACTATTTTCTGTGCGTTTCCTGGTGTGCCACCTTAACTCATATGGACTTACTGACTGGCAGGCTTCTGTATTTTTTAGACTTAGTTCGTTTGTAATGTCTGGGGTGGTTTTGATATACTCGATTTTTTACCTGTATAAAGTTTAAAAAATTCAGCATTTCGAGTTGCTACAGAGAAGAACACCTTGTATATTTTTTATTGGATCTTTGCACATCGACACTGTGAGTAGTCCTGTTCATCATCCAACTAACAACAACTGTTTCGAAGTAATTCCATGGCACACTTGACTCGCCAGATGAGTTTAAAATTACTATTTTACTCAATTTTCACAGCCTGCAGAATGGAACTCCCTGTATATGTTTTGTTCAAATTTGGTATACGGGGGTTTTAGGTTGTTCTGATTAACGCTGTGGTGTCAGATTTTATATATAAAAAAATCGTTAAATGGTTTTCGTCATTTTTTACTAGAAAAAAAAATTGTAGTAGGCCTGGAAAATTGACGTTAAGACCTGAAATTTTGCGCCAACGTAGAGTTTTTTGTGGCCTATTTTTAGAAAAAAACATTGCTAAAATCGGATGGAGAATACAAATTTTACGGGGGTGTTCGCACTTAAGATGAAACACCCTGTATATTATATCCCTTTATATCTTCAGATATTGTATATTTATAATTATAATATGCCAGCCTGTCATGTTGCTACTTGCTAGCGTACATTTTTTTTATCTTTTTTCTGTCCTTAGTGGTAGGAAGTGGTAGTTTATTTCTAGTTTATAACATCACTGTTTATGTTTTATTCAAGAGTCTTCTCTGATGTCTGGTAAGAAAGTATTCTATGTTTTATTTTCCTGTTAGCATCTTGACTCTTTACACTGTTCCACTGTTGTGTCATAAAAAGATCTAATCAACATTACTTATACAGTTTTAATAATTAGGTATTATTAACTTTTCTTTCCTAGGTTGAGAAGAAAAGGAACTTTACTTATTTAGCCGTTTCCGCATTTATACAACTGCCTTCATTCTTCACCCACGATATTTTATTATTGCGACGTATTTTTGAAGCATTTTCAATGAAAACAGATCTTCCTACAATTCCAATTGTTTACATTATAATCGTTTAAAATAGATTGTGTAAAACGAAAACGAGCCAAATTATAGAATATTGGAATATAAATCTTTTAAAGAAACACGATCAGAAATTTATGTCACACAAGCAGATTAGAAAAATAAAATACCTACAAATTTTTTTAATTAGATAATATCTAAGAATAGATAGGAAGAGACATGGTAATCTTTGATAAAGTAAACCTAGATAGATAATGAAATCGCTGTCTGTAAGCTATGTGCTTTTTTCGTTTTTTTTTACTTTATTTTGTCAATTTCCCTTTACATAATAATTACCATTATATTATCTAATTATTAAATTATTATATATTACATTTCTGAAAACTTAAACAATACGTACTTAGACTGTGATATCTATGGGTACTTCAAGGCCGAGAAAAATAAACGATTTGATCGAGTTACGACCCACTGTATGTGAGAAAAAGTACATTACAGAGTGAGTGAATTCTAAAAAGTTCAAGTATGCTAGTAAAAAAGCAAATAAAAGTCGCAGCTGGTTCTGGGAAAACTATTTTTACATCTCAGATCCCGATGTTATTGTCAATACATATAAAACAAAAATATGTGCCCCACGCTTATTACTTCCTGTGTAATCAAAATGAAAACGCTTTGTTTTTAAAAGGAAAGAAACTGAAGGAACATATTAATATGTCTCTTTAGTTAAAGTACTTACCTACCGCCTAAATAAGGGTAGGTTTATATGAATTTGGAAAAATCTATAAGATACAAGCTGCTGCAGGTATAGGTACCTGGTACCTACCAAATTAAATGTTATTCTTATTTTTAAACATAGGTTGGTTTCATGGTTTGGGAAAGAATAATAATTGTAATTGTTTGTGCGGACTTTCTAATTACGATGGTAAAAACAAAAAAAATTAACATCGCGTCCTCGAGATATCACCCAGTTATAAGAACAGCTAACGAGATACAGGAATGAGTTCAAATTCACCTCGGTAGGACGTGAATTAGTTAAAATCTAAGTAGGCTATCAGTTATTGTTTGTTGACATAAATAAATACAAACTTCAAAGTAACAGTGTGGTCACAGTTAAAGCACAGTCGAAATTTACGTATTACATTCTTACTATACAAACGCAAGAAATATTGTACAGGGTGATTCGTTTATCTTGGGAAATGCGATTTGCTCATAAATGGCTGGAGGAAAATTGGCCAAGATTCATATTACTGCAGGCGAAGTTTATGTCCCCAACTTTCCGCTTATACCATCTAATTTTATTGGATCTAGTTATGAATTATTTAATACTTAGGTCACTGCTAGGTATTATACAAGTAATCACTTTTTTTAAGGACCCTGAAGCACATAATATAAGTATTCAGGAATTATTCAACAAGTGTTGTTGAAGAAGGCGGAAAAGCTTTTATTGTCGTCACTAAGTTTATACATTTTTATATCAGAATTTTAAATATTGTTTAAGCCATTACTTGACACTTTTTCTTGGATTATTATAGAAATGAGTTCTCCCTCAATAATTATAATCGGTAGGTTTTCCATCCTATTTTTAATTTTTCTGCTGAAATTCACTCATATGTCTCAAATTGGCATGTTCTAACCTTCTCGTGCCGACATCAAGATAGAACGAAGCTCGCAAATATTTTCATTTTCATACTTATTTCTCTCGTCGTTCCTTTCTGGTTTCTTTCATTCCGTACGTAATTGTTTAAAATAAATTGTTTGTATGATTTATAGTAATTGGGCCAATTTGTAATAGAAATCGCCTATGATTTTTTCGAAATTTACAAGCTCCAGAAAGGTAACAATAACATCTAGCGGAAAGACTAATCAATCATACATTTTTGTTCTATACAATAACAAGATAGGCAAGATTAAGCACATTTTATAAGGTAAATATGTTTCAGGAGGCCTTTAATATATATACAGTGTGTCCAGGGATGGACTATACTTGTATTTTTTTTTCGAAAAAAGTTATTCTTCATAAAAAAAGTCTGCTTGTTCTTAAAATAAGATTGGCATGGGAAAAGTTAATTAACCTAAGTTAATTAGCTTAAGAGTAACATTTTTTCATCATACACAGTTTCCTGCTCTGAGTAACTTTTATTTATACAGTTTTTTTTACACTTTTTTCAATATCTCTACAAATAGAGATAGTTTACTCTTATGCTAATTAACGTTTCTTCAATTTTCTGGTCACCCAGTATAAGTAATCTTAACATTTTTCATGACTATCTTATTTTAAGAACAAGCAGACTTTTTTATCAAGAATGATTTTTTTTTTCGAAAAATTGAAAATATTTTTTTCAAGCATAGTTAATTTTCTTTTTATTATTGCCTTTGATGATATTGCTTACTAAGTCATTTTTGTATACCTAGGTAGGTACATAATAATATGGAGCGGAGAAAGAATGATCTCATTTTTATAAATGTGTGCCCACTTTCTAAAGCATGATTATAACAAAGATTAAGATAAGATAGACAAGATCAGGTACAATAACAAAAAACAACAGAAACAAATAAATTTCTATTTTAACTCCATACCAAAGCCTCCAAATTAGTTCTGTGGAATGAAAATAAATTCAAACAATATCTTCTGTAAATAGCGAGAATTCCCGGAACGCTGTCTCATTACCTTGACATCACTGCCTCAGTAGGAAACGTGCGAGTCCCTCGAACTGCTGTCCTTTGTGCATATTACCACAGTAGAAACTTAACACGTTGCAAGGAAATTCTTGTCCCCGACTTTATTAACACAAGTTTCTTCACACCATCTAAAATATTGTACGTAGATTTCATTCTCTGTTGTTAACTTATAAAATACAGAATAATTAAAAAGTTATTACATTAAGTAATACAAATACAGAGTAATTAGAACAGAAGATATCATCATATAAAGACAATACTTGTTGATAGAAAAACTTTGTTACGATATAATGGCATATAATTTTTGAAATGTTATACCTATTCAATTTATAAAATATTAT